>OZ035874.1:63950060-66350060 GCA_964034865.1 Eristalis intricaria | reverse complement strand
TCATTCGGGAAAATGCAGCGGTAATGGTTGAAAAGTGCTTCATGAGACTTATTGCTGTGGACAGCTGATGGAAAAAGGAAATGATTGTAGAGGTACGTTACAGATGTTCGCAAGACGATGCCATGGCTGACCGACAGTTGATGTTTTTCTGTCTGCATTGCGGGCATTTCCTCGTGTATTGCAAGACTGACTGCTGTTTGTAGCTTGACAGATGGTGGTGAGAGAATTCTGAAATATTTTCAAGGAGGCAAGGATGTTTTGGCGATTTCCAACGTCAAGGTCGATTCAAAATAAAGTATTTCACTGTCCAACAATGGATATAATATGCATGGCGCTACAATCCGTAGAGGACCTAGCTTCCATAACAAACGCTCGTGTTGTGTGTGCTATTGGTCCCTCGAAGAAGGAACCTACAGTTTTGTACCGACTCCGAAGGACCATGTTTGAGAAGCTTTTTCTAGGCAGTTATTACTCTTTCAGCATTTCAACTCGAAACACGTGGGGCTGTGCAGATTATCTTGGACGTACCGGTAATCGAATCAAGGCAGATTCAATTGTGTAGGAGTCGAGACACCCCAGCCCACCACGCCACGGCCGCCACCCAACAATGTATACAGTAAATTTAATAAAACACATTTATGACTTTGATTTTGAGATTGTAACTTCACAACTAAAAACTTGATTCTGAAAAGTAAACAGCGCGAGTTGTGACCCAAAGCTGTCCGTCCAGTTTGATTGTGTTTTTGGGGATGACCATCTATCACGTCTTCAAAGGCTACTATCGTGTATTGTGCAAAGTGCCGAACAGAGAGTGGAGTGCTATTTCCATTAAGTGATCGCTGCCTCCAAGCTAAGAGCATAGACAGAGTCCTTTCTATAATATGTAGATATATCAGTCCGTACTAGACGACCAGTAATGTGCCATAGGTTAGGTTAGATTGTCACAACTGTGGCAGCTGTGAACCACTGAGATCTTGATTGGATCCATAGTGATATCACTGCCCGGTGATTGGCATCGGTTCCTCTTTTATTCATAGGCACTACCCTTACACCTGAACATCTGAACTACCTACTGGTACCCTAGTGACCTATCTTGTATAATCCACTCCTGTTCTGGGTTACAGCCAATTCGTTTTCCTGATGAACTTTGATATGCCCTGAATCCTAATGTATGAAATTTTTTCAAAGATGCTGAAAAAAAAATTGACTAGTATATTATTCCTTGTTCTTGCAAGGGTTGGACAAGTGCCGGTAAAGTGAACTTTTTTCTGCAGCTTCTACAGAAGTCGTTGTGGGCCTTAAGCCAAGCTCAAGCACAAATAAAGATTTTATAAGTTCGACGGCTTTCCTGAATGATACTCTGTAGAGGCAGTAGTGCAGACTGAGAAAGATTACTAACCAACAAAAAAAAATGGAAAATTATTGCTACGTAACATGTCTAATCAGAAGGAGCGTGACTTATGTGCCCCATCACAACCGGATAGTAAAGTAAAGGGTAACAGACTGCAGCACAACTGCAGACGGAACTCATTAGCACAGAGAAGTTCAGAATTAACTATCTACAAGTACCAACTCTATTCAAACACAACCCCAAGCACCAGTTCCCCATTCAGTGTGATTTCTTTATGATTCCAATCCATCTGCGATGATTTCAGTCACCATTCATTCACCTGGAAGCCGAATGAGTATAGCAACCGCCAGTGCCATTGAAAGCACCGACAAACAATCTCATTGCAAAATTATCCCAACCGTTCTCATTTGTATAACGATTCTCGAATTCAGTCGCTAATCTATTCACACTCGGGTTGCTGTTAATAGCGTCAATGAGACCATGGGAAGTCCTTTCTCGCCGACAAATTAATTAAATCAACTTATCTTTCCAATTAAGCACACCGAATGGGGGTCAGCCACCAGGACCGGCGTGCTGTAGTTTAATTCAACGGTTATAGCATTCAAATGAACCTCATATCTATCAGACGCACAATTCATTGTGTACACGCAAGGAAGTGTGGCATCCACCACAACACACTCACGCACAAAACCGGAAAAGGGGCATGAAGCACGAGCTGCCGGGGAAGAACACGAGCATATCCTCGGTCTGTATCAGCAAACCGACACGGACGCTGCACTACATTTTGTCATACGTACTGTATCCTCGCTTATCCGGGCACATCCGCTGCTGGTGCTGCGAACGAATTGTAACATTTCTCCCGCCTAATTGAAACCTTGTCCCACATAATCCTCGAGTGTGAGAGATTGTTGCTAGATGATTCTTGACTAAGTTCCGCCTTGCGAATGGAGGCAGTCAGAGACCCGGACACCCGACTCCTTGTCACATCTGCATTTTCTCATGGCATTGCGATGGCTTACGTTACATGTTTGTTTGCTTATAGCAACATGAATTCGTACGTACAGTTGTCGAGCTTGAAAACTACACCAACAAAGGATGGAAAACGAGTGGAGAAAAAAATTGCGACAAAGTACATTGAGCTCTAGGAGCAGGCATGCCTTTGTGGGGCGGAATGTGCACATGAGTCGTAAACACTATAGCTGAATGCATGCAACGCAAAAGCAAACGTACGACGTAGTTCATTGATTCTAAATTTCTCGCGATAAATTTTTATACCACATAAGCCGACCGCGTGCAAGCAGCAGCAATGCTGTGCGGGGGCATGTGTGGACGAAGGATTAAATTCCAACTCATACGCGAATAAATTACTTTAGTCTGGAGCGGCAAAGAGCTATACCAACATGGAATGGGGGAAAACCAAATCAAGTATCTTAGGGAGCGTTTGAAATTGCCATCCACCGTTGTGGAGGGCTAACAGTGTGCTGCGCAAGACGGGACTCTTGTTTTGACATTTTTTTCTGTGCTTTAGCTGTCAGGGAAAATATTCCATTGAGTGCAGACGTCATAGTCATTGACGCGATTTCCGTACACGTATAGATCAGAATTTAAGTGAAGTCAAGTTAGATATAGAAACTTAAGTCTAACTTAGCTTCCGGTTCGAGCAATACATCCGGTGGTGCCGTCTTTAGAGTAGCCGGGGAGGATAGCATATCGGAGGATACCTCGCTCGAGTGGAAGCTCAGTAGGTGTTGCACGATCAACAAGAAAGTAGACCCTTCGTAGGTAGGTGATAATTCACCAGCACACTTAGACCATATTGTGATGCCCACAGTCATACACTACCACTAATTGACCACTTCAGTTATAGTGCAGATAATTTGATCCCAACGGCAAAACGTGACTGGACCAGCTATGAAAACCAGATAAAAGCGTATTAACTTTGCTTTCACTGGGATGAGGGACAGGCATTCTACCAACTTAGACTATGACTCCGAGTCAATAGGAAAGTTCTGGGAAACGTGAAAAAATCTTGCGCTTGTTGAAGAGGCTTGTTGTTCGAGATCCAGGTTCAACCCGAATAAAATCATGAACATCAAAAACACTTCTGAAAATAAAACTTTGGCCTCCAAGTCCCTTAAAACTTACGACGCAGAAACCTAGAGTCTTCCTGTATAACACTGAACGGTTACCCTTCGTCGAATCAACGAAAACCATTTTCATTTTTTGTAATGTCTTCCATGGCTATTGATTCGTATATCAGCAGTTGGAATACCTAAAAGAATTGTATTCTTTCAATACATATACACGGTGGGCCAAATATATGTTTCTTTTTAAAAATGCAATAAAATGAACGAAATTTAATTTGTTCCATGTATTTATTACTGATAAAAACATTTCCATTAATTATGAAATACAATGTCGTTCAAGTGGCTACCTCGGCTGACTTCGGGCTGTAGCTCAAGCATTGCTTGGATCATATTGGCATTAAGTACTTGAATCGTTTCCGGATTGTTGGCATAACAACGGTCATTCACATTCAAAAAAAAAGTCTAAATGGTTCAAATCGCAACTTCGAGACGGCAAATTGACATCGCCAAGACGGCTGATACCACGATTTATCGATATATCGATTATGGCATGGCGCCATTCTGCATTAACCTGAGGTCGTTCAAATCCATTTCATCACTTTCGATAAAAATTAGTCGGTTAACATCACAGTTCTGTAACGCCTACAGTCGAAGGAAACGTTGTTCCCAGTCTCATTTTCGAAAAAATGATACAATCACACTTTTGACCACAGCCAACAGCCAGTGCGCACCGCTACGACGACGGGGACTATGAGTGTTGTTCACTAGCATACGAGTCTCACGAACTTTTTGCACAAACTTGCGTACAGCAATCGTGGTGAGTGCTTAATTCCGTCAAAACTTTTTTTCAAAACACGCACGGTTTGGGATGCACAGCACTCACTAAAGTTTTCAATATTTACAAATTTTTTTTGGCGTAAAGCGACTCCTTGCGTTCCGCGGTAGGATGCTGACTTTCTGTAAAGATTTCGAGCGGAAAATAGCTGTCAATGTGAAAATAACCTTGATGGCCCACCCTGTGTGTCTTGTGCTCACCTTATGACAAGAGCATCGTTGTAATATGAATGCCTTTCAAATTGTCTGCTATCTTTAGTCTAGATAACTTTCCTTAAGTGGCTTAGGCATGGGCTATGACTTTCGACATGTAATAAACATAAAACGCCGTGCGTCGGCCGCAAGTAACCGCGATTTCCCCAACCAACAAACCGCTGACACTTAAATTTCACAGGTAGATGAGATATTTTTAATCGTGAGTTTGTGGATTGCTACGGACACATTGTGGATGGCGAATTCAGTCTGACAATGATTAAAATTCAGTATTCATCCTCAATTTTACCAAATTCTTGTGAACGTTTTTTTGATGATAAATTCATTATGTGTAGACTATATTTTCCTTTGCATGTGCGAAAAATTGGTTGATTCTGATAAATCGAGATCACAAGTCGCGGCCCATATGCAAAGCATTTTTGATTCGTCTTAATCTTTTATATTCACCCACGAAACTGTCTCGTCTCACCATTGTAGTGGCAATAAATATGTGTATTGGAATTAGATGTAATTTTTGTTGCGTATACGCCACCATCACCAACACAACAGTACATTCACAAACTAGTTTGCTTATTCAATAGGATCTATGTAAATTTCAAAATTCATCCCTTAAGTTTCACTGAGCATTTTTTTCATCACATACTGTGATCGCTTTAGGGTGTAAACCCTTTACTCGCACACAATGCTAGTCCAATTCCAAAAATGACCATCCCAACCCGCCTACAGGAGGTTCCCGTTTCGAAAAGAGAAATATGAGTTGACTGGCTATTTGTACCCTGGCGGGAATAAATTATTCCCTGGGGAATTCCATTAAATGGAATATTCCATCCGCATGGAGCTGAATTTTGGGTTGTTTTTCCCTAAGCCTCCCGCTATTGGCGCAGCGTGTTCACTCAGTGTTTCATGTACGATAACCTTGCAAAGCGCTATGGGCGCTGTTGCGTCAACAGTAAATATGACATTTTGTACTGGAAACCCACGTTTAAAGAACCCCTTTGTGTCTCGATGTGGAATTGAAGGTGGCGTGGGGGGACTGCAGTAGTGCAGTAGTTCTTAAGGTACCTTTTGTAGCACGGGCCAACTGAATTCTACAAGTCGATTGCCGGTAGTGAGCAAAACTACCGCTTCATCATACCGACACGACGAGAAGAGGGCTCTATGATTTGATTTGCAGACCCGCAGTAATGCTGCGCTTTGAATCAAGAGGAGACTCACAAATGGAGCAGTTCCTGCGGGGGCTTACCCGTCCACAAGGAGTGTTAGGCTGGAAAATATTTCACTGTCCATCCACCCAGCGGATGTATTTGCTTTGGCGTGATACCGTAATTCGTTTCCAGTGTGCGAATGCATTTCGAGGGCATCCGTTCAAGTTGAGTTATCAAATTAGGCATTGTGTTTTGTTTTTGTGCTGTGCATGCATTTTAGAAGGCGGTGGCAGCGCTTACTGGGGATTGCACTGTTTGATGGTAAAGCTCTGATCTGTAAGTGAAGTGTGCAGTCATTAGGGACTGTGCTTGTTTTTCATGTTAGCAGTGCTTTGTTTGGTGGAGTTGCTCACGTGCCTGGTTGCGCATTTCGTGATTGATGGCTGAAGTGATTACGAATTAGGGTTCGTTTTGATTTAAATGGTGATGTATGTGGTTTAAATGGTTTCGCTGGAGAGGAACAATGTGAGCCGCAGTTTTAGTGTGCCTGATGGGTTTTATTTCAAATTAATGGACCGTGCTGTGTCTTGACTGCGGCAGCTTTCTGTATTGTTTTTGTTTTCTTGCTAATGCAGGGTGTATACAAAAGTAAGTGGTCTGAGTTTTTGCACATTTTCAAAGATGGAGAACTTGGATGTTAACTATATCATAGCTAGTTCCAGTGCCAATGGTATTTACTTTATTTGATAGACATTCTTGAGATTTAAAAATAATTACATTTTGGCAAGTACTTGCTGCGACTGTCTTTAGTTAAGTGCGGTCTGGATGCTGAATTTTCCTTTATAAACTGAAACTTCTCTAAAGTGGTCAGAATTCGCACCATCTTGATTGTCGTTATGTATGGGTGTCCGTTCCGAAGGGCTTAAAATACACGAATAACACCATGCGCCGGGATCACGACGAAATGTCCGTAAAGAGAGCTGTCCATTTTATAGGAATGTCCGTAATGAGAAGTTTCACTGTACTGTAGAGCGTCGATTATCTGAACTAATTGTGACCAAGGGTGGTTCAGATAAGCAAACTTTAGCAACAAATTCGGATAATCGAACACATAAGGGAATCGAATAAAAGTCAGGTGTGTAGTTGGTCCTTAAAAGTCATGTAACTGAAACCATGGTAACATGTAGAAAAAATGTAAGATTTGTGTCTATTAAATGCGAGACCAGAAGAGTTAGTGATCATTCATCTACTGAACGCTCATTAGAGTGCCTGGGAAAACACCCTTTTTTGGTGGTTATAGCCTACCACTGGCCAAGGTTGTTAAACAAGCTTTTGATAAATAGGAAGAAGGCGACTACATACTTGTGACGTGAGTCGCCGTGGCGTAGTGGGTAAGTGCGTCAACTCCTACGCAGAGGGTGTTAGGTTCGATACCCGAATCAACCACCCTTGATAATTCACGGCTCCACCTCTTTCGAGTCACTGACAATGCTCAAAGAGTATTCCTGTCTAGAAAAAAGCTTCTCAACTTCGCCGTTCGGAGTTGGCATTAAACTGTAGATCCCTTCCACTTGTGAAAGAACAATAGCACGCACAACACGAGTGGTTGCTGAGAAGCTAGGCCCAGGTCCGCCTCGGACTGTCGCGCCACCCATATTATTATTATTATTATGACTACACACTTATGACGTGGTACTTCAATTTAACTGATATTTCCGCACTAGGGCTTACCTACATACTAATCAGACATACCACCCGTGCAGGATCCCAGCCTGAAATGTAGCTGCCTTCCATCCTTGACGGTCCTTAGAACGCTGGTTTCAGTCATCAAGACCAAGCTGTCTTACATCCGCGACTACTTGGTCCTTATACCGGAAGTTCGGTCATCCTCTCCTTCTCGAACCAAGAGACTCGGATTCGAAGACCCTCTTAGCTGGAGCGTTGGTCTCTATATGCACGATGGGGTCCAGTCAGTGCAGTCGACAGATTTTTGGTTGTGTCTTCTCTTCCATTCGCCTTCCTCGCAGACGGGACCATATATCCGACGTTGCAGTTTTCTTACGAAGGCACCAAGAATCGGCCTTACCGTTTTCGTTAGCGTCCAGCTTTCGGCCCCATATAGCAAGACTGGCAAAATTAGTGCTCTGTAGAGCATGGTCTTTTCGATAATCCCAAGTAATAACGGTTGCCAAGGGTGAATTTATGCCGGGTCTCCACTTAGTTGTCATTCGTGGAGTTCACGTTTGGCCGAGCTACGCAAAACCCATCTGTTTCGCACGGAAACTAGCAAAAATCAAATCAAAAAAAGGAAAACTATGCACAGTGCGTTGAATCAACCTGTTCTCAAGCGCACACCCTGAATCCAAAACATAAGACGCGTTATTTCTTTTAATATTATATTTGACTTTATTGAACTTTTGTCTCCACTGCTGGTCTAATTGGGAATGAATCATTTGCCACTTTATTTCCCCGAAAGAAAACACATAGTTTCTTGGCCTTCAATCTGCGATCTGGTCACTGACCCAAAATAGCGGCGGCTGTCCAGTTGCTGCTAACGCTGGGAGATCCATCGTCTTTACCGCTGATGCAGCTGATTAAACACATAAGATTTAATATAAACTATAAATTCCCGTTTCCTTCATGCATTCTTCAACACAAGCTCAGTGGGAGGAGCGAAATAGAAGAACATCGCCTTTGGTGCGTGGGAGGTAACGAATCGAATTTTTCGTCTTTGATGTCATTGTTGCGTGGTGCAACACCATCACTTCCTAGAAATTGTAGCTGTCGATTGTGATGTTCTGCCCTGGTTGGTGTTCGGCGGATCGTTTCTTGCTCCATAGAATATATTTCGGCTTATCCTCATTGACCTTAAGACCAGCTCGGTTCGTCTGTTCCTCAATCGCCGTAAAAGCGTCCAATACTGTTAGTTGGGAACGCTATACGATGTAGATGTCATCTGCTTATGAACATATGTATGTAACCCACGACCGATTACACAAACTGGAATGATCACATAAATTCGGCTGTCGGGGTAACATATGGCGTTCTCCGAAGTCTCTGGCTATAGCAGCAGCCCATCCCACTTAGTACTCGATTGCCACTTGCTAGAACAACAGCAATTCCTATTCGTAACCTGCGATGTCCGCAATTTTAGGCAACTTAAAGTCGCATTTAATAGCATTGCTCGGTATGTATACGGTCTTAGAAGGTATGATCACGTATCACAACTGTCAAGAAACCTCTTAAGTATGTCTCTCAAAAACTACGTAAAATTCAGAGCACTATCCTTCCTCCTTCTGGGACTCGGTGTACCAAGCTATGTTTACGACAAACTCCGTTTTCCGTTATCAGACAGGTCGAATTGCTTAATTTTACCTAGATTTACTTGTTTGACATCTGAAAGACAATTTTTATCGCTACGCACAACCTATGGAACTCTCTCCAAGATGATTAATTCTCTCCTCTCGCATCACTCCTACAGCACACTCTCCACCTTTCCTCTACACTTATGTTTTTGTCTTTACATATATTTTTCTTTTCTTACCACGTTGAGTAATTAACGTAGCTCTATTTTGATTAAATGAATTTGAATTAAACTATACCTCTGCATGTTAAACAAACCTTGTATTGTACTTTAAATCTATCACATACTTAAAATACTATGTCTCATTGTGGTAGTACATAATAATATTGAAATATTTAAATTATAATATAAAATATATATATACATACAAAATATAAAATATAAATAAAATAAAAAATAAAGAAGTCTAGCTCAACAGTAGTGAAGTGAGTTTTTATTAAAATATATAGGGTAAGGCACACAGTAGCGAGCCCCCTTAAGGAAAGTTTTGACTTCTTTGCTCTCTAAAAATTAATTACTTAGATATACAAAAACAATTTTATGAGTTAAGGAAAGCTTGATGTACTAATGTTTGAAATAAATAATATTTTTTGTAAGTATTGGACTCAAATTTAATGTGAGACTTGAGCCAGTACCGACTCCCCTTTCCCTCCCCCCCCCCCCCCCCGCACTGTTCATAATTCGAGGCCTTAGCGTTCCAGTAATGAGCATACAAGTGTAATCATCGTTAATTTATAGTTAATTTATTTAAAAGGTAAAAGTGAAAACATTATTAAATAAATTCATGACAAAAATTAGTCAAAAACATACAAAATTAACAAAAATAAATAAAGTTGTATATTTGCGTCCATTCTTCAGATCAATGGGTGTAGAATGAATAACCAATGGATGGAATGAAAAAGTCTTACAACCAAAAGATAATATTATTTGAAATGTTAATTATAAGAATATTTATATTTACACGTTAAAAAAGTATAACATAAAACATAATTATAAAGTAGCCTTGTTCTTTATGATTCTGTACGAAACAGCATCAAATAGGACAATTAAAATTCGGAAAAATAAGGGTCTTTATAAGTAAACATCAAAAGTCTGCATGTCCAAGACGGTTTTTTTAAATATTTAATCTGTTCTTGAATCTAAGACGATCTATCTAGGACGGTCGGACAGAATTTGTATTGTCTTGGTTGTAAAAACATACCTAATCTGACTTTTACAGTTCAAATGACATTATTTCTGTATGTAACAACTTTTATAGCAAAGCCTGGAATTAATATACGAACAATTAATATAAGAAATGCAATTAGTAAAAAGTCTATGTACATGAAATGCCGCATTTCAATTTTTGGCTGAAAATCGGCCGGGCTCGTTACTGGAACTCGATTATTTTTTGTTAACCCAATAACGAGCCCCCACCGGCTCCTTATTGGATTTCCTCATTTTTTCGTCCCAGTAACGAGCCCCCAATATATTTTAATAAATAACTATTTTTTCTTACTTTGGGTCTTGAAATAATAAAATATACATTATTATTGTTACATTAAGCCTTAATTAGGTAACTCAAAATTAAAGAAAACCACTTACCTTCCTAGGCTAAGTTTCTAGTTTCTTCAGAAATTTCACAAATTACAATGAGTTTTTTTTTTACTTATGGAACACTACTAAACACTTTGAATTTTCCTTACCAACTGAGGACGAATTACCTGAAAATTAATTATACGATACAAAGAAAATATATGATGGATTTTTTCTGTTAAAATACCGTCATTGTCTGAAAAGCAGGGGCTTAACTTTCGGACAAAATTCATGAAGGGGGCTCGCTATTGTGAGGGGGCTCGAATTAGGGTAGTTTACCCTACTTCGATACAGCAATGTTAGTATGTTTCAATAATTTGTAAGTTTTGTAAGTATATATTTCTATTAACGTTAACTGACGTGACACGACCCACGACTTTGTAGAGCTTATCTTGTGGAACTCTAAAGCTTAATTCCTAATCGGCTGCCCGAATTTGAGTGAATCTTTACACTTAGACTTCTTATGTTCTGGATTAGGTACATGAAAAGACTGTTTTCTTTAACCGAATTGCCCTCGGAAATTTCTTTATTTTGTGGTGAGGCAACTAGTTAGTGGAGCATAAAAATAAATGAGAATAAAACCCGAGTAGCTACTGCAGGGAGGATTGGGTGTAAAGTCAGTAGAGACGGATACCATTCCTAGAGACGTATTTCCTCGCGAATATTTCCATACCTCTGCCTACACAATCCCCTTCACTCTGAGACACAGCATAAAAAAAATAAATGTCGGAATTTTGTAAAAAGGAATAATATAACCCACAGTCAAAACCAACACAATGAATGAAAGATGAATGCTCAAAATAAGTACCTGAGCAGCGGGTCATGGCTGATTTATTAGCACTTTACTCAAACCGTTTCACTAGCAAAAGGAATGAGTTCAAATATCCAAGTACCCACTCCGGATAATGACTAATAAATAAAAGATCCCTTGCTGCACGTACATTTGAACGACGCGACGACCACTTCCACTTCCGAGTCCATAGTAAGTGAGTGAGTCTTCTACCACAGCACTGGTGATGTCTTGTTTGCCTCCCCTTTTAAAAACATTTACCGACTCCGATTGACGATGGCAGTCGGAGTTTTCCCGCTTGCAAGCACCTTCCATCCCCCCGTCAAACAAAAGCGCATTTCGAGAATGGCGAGTGCAACACTGCATACAAATGTGTCCTGGCGGGGCAATCGAATAACGGAACAGAAATACGAAACTCCTTCGGGATGGAACATTCTTCAGAGCGGCCCTTTCAGGAATGCGCTTTCCTTCTTGTCAGCGTGTTGTTGTCGCTGCCAGTGGTGGTCGGGGGTTGGTGAGGGAGGAGAAATGGCAGCGGATAAATTGACTCCCCCAAAAAAGTCCGATACTCCGACGCTCATTTCAAATCCATAGTGCACTTCAGAATCAGTGTGTTCTCAAGAGTTTCCTCGCCCCCACGGCCAAGCCACCGAGACCGTGACTGCTGGAAACTACCCTTTAATGTCGCCTCCGGGGAATTCATTTTGTTCTGCGGCAGTCGTATGTTTATCCGAACATCTCCTGGTGTGCATTTGTATGCTTCGGTGTCGGACAAGTCTGTGTGGGGAACGACCCTCCTCGACTTTCTGTCATACATCATTCCGGGTGGATTCCCCTCGAAAGGCAAACTTTAGGCGAAAAACTTTTGCACATAAATTTGTGCATAATGAATAAATTATTGTGCAGGGCTACCCTCTAGTGCTCCGTCGTCGCATCCCCCGCTCTGTCCCCTTTCCGGTTGCCAACCCTACCAGGGCGCAGTCATCACGTTTCGTCTTTGAGTTGAACATTTTCAGCATTCGCAGGACTCTTTTGCGAGATTTGTGAACAGTGCTCTCCGTGCATACGAGGAATTTTCATAATTCTGAAAACGAAACGCGTGCGTTTTGACAACAGCCACATCGTCCCGCTGCGCTGGTATGGTGTGGTTCCCGATAGGATGTGGTGGCGGCGACAACAGCCATCGCATCGTGATAGCGTCATCGAGTCCGCAGCGAGGGTGCGATGATAGTTCTGACTGATAGACTCGTTCGCTTGGATAGTGCCGGGGTAAGAGATGAGTCGCTAACTGGTTACTTGAAAGCTCCTGCAGAGTGAGCAATTTGTGAGCGACATGACTGGATTGCATGCACATTTCAAACGTCATACGGCGTTGGTTGTGTGTGCCTGGCGCTTGGTGATGGATTTTGCATTTCAGGACGCTGTGATATTTACTCCGGCAATACACATGATTTTTATCGAGGCACAGGGAAGGGAATTGATTACTTTGTTCACGCTGCGAAGACGTGTGGCGTCTGACATGGCGCTGGCATTGTTGCGGAGCAATGGCGGGAGGATTCTGCTAACGTTCTGAATGGAAATATTCTCAGATGTGCGAGGAGACTCATTTCTCATCTTGAAACTGTGCTGAAAAGAGGACAACGTAGTGGAATGTGAAGTCAGTCAAGTTGCTGAAGGAGTTTGGTGAGAATTATTTGACATACTTTGTATGCATTCAATGTTTGGTTGATTTGCTGAGACAAATTGAAGCCGGCACTTGTGCAAAGATTTTGCGAATGCTATGTGACTTAAAAATGCAAACTCAGACAGAACCTAGAAGTCCTCTCTGTGAACTAGAAAACAATTTGTTGCATGCAGGGATACAGCTCATAACACATGTGCAGTCGATTCCTCACTATTTGTCATTGTGGTGTAGTACCGCTCTTTACAACCTAAGCAATGTTTGCACATATAGTGTGCTTAAACAGTGTTATTTTTGACTTTTCACTGCGGATCTTCTAAGGTCTATGCCGCACCTAATCGCGTACGCCGATGACTTAGTGGCGTACAGATCAGGCCCGAAGGCAGAAGTCATTAATACCTTGTTGCAACGTGATTTTGACAATACTTTGACATATTGCGATGACTGGAAGCTGCGTATCAACTTCCAGAAGTGTGAAACTGTCCTTTTCCGTATCCCGCTGGCCATTGCCTCGCGCGTAAACTGGAACAAGTTCGGATAGTTGACGTGAAAACTGTAGTAAGATATCTTGGCATTTGGTTGGATCATTTTCTGTATTTTAACAAACATATTGAGAAGGCTTTGACCAATTCTAGAAAAGCCTTTGCTGTGGCAAGTAAGCTGTTTCACAGCAGCCAACTTGTTACCAGTGTGAAGGTTATCTGCTACATGGCCTCATAAGGCCAGTCATGGTGTATGGTTGTCCCCTGTGGTTCAACGTGAGTCCTTCCCAGATGAAAAAGATGAGGGTGTTCGAGAGACGGTGTCTTAGGACTTGTCTCCGGTTGTATCGAACACCCGAGTCTGAGTACAAGAAGTACTATCCTAACGAGGTCCTGTACAACAGGGCAGACGTGAAGAGGATAGACAATTTTATCATTAAATTAATAAGAAGTCATATTGCAAGAAGCATGAACTCTACCAACAGTCTGATCTTCGGGGCTTACTATCCCAATTATATGTACCCTCAGAGGGTGCGCCACAACGGCTTTGTCCCATCTAAAGCATTCCTCTATTTCGATTCGATCGGCTTGATCCAGGACACGGAAGGATGTCGCGTCTACCACGCGATGCGCCGAACAGTTGACAGGCGACTCCTCTACGAATCGGTGCACAAGGGTGCGTGGATTATATATGTTACGCATATACATAACATACACGCCCTTGCGTACCGGTCCGTAATATTACGGACATAGATGTTAAGGTAATAGGGCTTAGAGATAGATTTAGTTTAGGTTATAATAATAAGAATGTATAGAGCGACAAGATTTTCTTAGTTTTCTTGGCCAGTAAGTCCTAATCAATAAAGTCTGTCCTAAGGACAAAAAAAAAAAAAAACAATAGTTTAGATGCCGAAAGGCAAATAGTAAGTTAGATTAGAATATTTTAGAGTACCCGCGAAGTAAGATAGAATTAAGTACATGAATTGTTAGATATTAAGATTCTTACGTCATTTTTGTCTAGTATAAGTTGTGTGGGTCGCCGTGGCGTAGTGGGTAAGTGCTTCGACTCCTACGAAGAGGGTGCCAGGTTCGATACCCGAATTTACCACCAATCATAATTCACGGCTCCACCTCTTTCGAGTCACTGACAATGCTCAAAGAGTAGTTCCTGTCTAGAAAAAGCTTCTCAAACTTGGCCGTTCGGAGTCGGCATTAAACTGTAGGTCCCTGCCACTCGTGAAAGAACAATAGCACGCACAACACAAGTGGTTGCTGAGAAGCTAGGCCCAGGTCCACCTCGGACTGTCGCGCCACCCATATTATTATTATTATTATTATAAGTTTTCCTGAGAATTAAATAAAAATGAAATTATAAAAAAAAAGAAAAAAAAAAAACAGTGTTATTCTTGACTTTTGGAATCGCACTTAATGTACGGCATATTATCATAGGATGGAGCTTCATGCATGCAACAACTCCAAAGGGTGCAACCATGACTACAAGAATTTGTGCAAGGATCACACAGGAATCAAGCAGTTAAGATGATGAATATCTCTGAAAGCTATGAGTTCGAGATAATGGTAACCGTTCACAACGGCGACAAATATAAAACACAAACTCAGCAGTGAACACAAGAAGACGACAACAGTACATGCATAAAATTCCGAGGATCTGGAATGAGGACGGAGGACGTACAAAGTGGCAGTTCCAACCGTATTTAATAAACTGAGAGCTTCGTAACCTTTAAAGAAAAGAATTAAAAAAAAAAAACAAATAATTTTATATGCTTCCATAAATGTCATGAATTTTGTGTTAATGTAATTGTTACTCATTTATTTTTGTAAATATTGTTAAATTTAAATGATGCCCATGTAATAATGTGTAAAATTCTTGGAATCATATCAACTCAACAAGAAGATAATGATACAAAATTGTAAAGTCTTCTGCAGACAAGCCCATTTTGCTTGACAGATAAACCAATGCAATTTGAGTTAAATTGATACGAATTAAATACAAATTGAAAAAAAAGTCAATTGATTTTATGAAATTCAGTGGGGAGAGTCCACTGGAAGTCGAATT
This sequence comes from Eristalis intricaria, assembly GCA_964034865.1. Taxonomy (NCBI): domain Eukaryota; kingdom Metazoa; phylum Arthropoda; class Insecta; order Diptera; family Syrphidae; genus Eristalis; species Eristalis intricaria. The sequence continues at coordinate 66,334,461 of OZ035874.1, read as the reverse complement.
GTCACGGGCTAAAACATACTTTGTTCGAGTTAAAGAGAGTTTGGACTTAACCCTCAAAAAAATTAAGTGCTACTGTTTTGGTTGCTTCTGAAACCGCAAATTCCACACTGACATATGTTCCTGTACTAGTAAAAGAACATATGATTCTTGAAGTAGAGCGATAGATATTAAAATTAAATAAATGATATGAAAAATGAAATGAAAATGAAATGAAAATGAAATGAAAATGAAATGAAAATGAAAATGATTTCACTAAGATCATTCTTGAGAAGATCGTGCAAAACTCACACGCCAATTTTTAAGATGTCCATACAACTGTTAACATACGCGGATGACCTTGAGGAGAATGGCAAGACACAGGCAGCTGTCAATGAGGTATTTGCTGGCATTGAGATGGTAACCGCTAAGATGAGTCTGCGTGTGATCTTTGGTACTGTTGGCGGTGGAAGCTTTTAGAGGATAGGATTTAACAACGAACTATATGAGCTGTTCAATAACATAAACCAGTCTACATATCCAATGCATAAGTTTGCTGGGCCATGTAGAGGCTATGAATGACTCAGCTCCGCCAACTACGGACCTGTGAGAGAAGGCTTCTAAGCCCAGGTGGAGTAGGCCCTCAACAGTAGGCCTACAACAGGCAAATTATCTGACTAAATTTCTAAAAGTAACAGTTAGTACAAATACATCCTTTAAAATTCTAATTAAGTAAATTATTTTAATCGTGGTGAATCGAATAAAATCATGTGAATGGGGAATCAATTTATTTCTTCAAGATCGTGTTAAATAAAATAAATAAAATATCTATTAGTGTAAATGAAATAATTTAACTGAAGGATCATTCACTTCTAGTCACTTATGTATTTTAGAACTAATCCTATTTTCGTAAATGTTATTTAAAAAAACACATGTAAATAAAATTAAATATAATAAATAAGTAAATAAATCAAAACCGTGCAAAAACAGAGTTGGGTGAGTTTGCTAAGGGATGACCTCGTAAATCATAAGTTTGTTTTCATTGTTCAACAATGAATTGTAATTAATGAACAGAATCGGATTTTAATTGGACATTGGTTATGGCTTGTGCCGGCCAAAGGCAACCAACGGAGGTACCTTGCACATAGTGCCAGTGCCGATTCTTCTATTGTATTTCGTATTCTGTTAAGAAGGGAAATATTTCAAAACACATTTGATTACAGTGTGATATTATTCAAAAGCTTATATTTATTATAATAATGACTTATTTAAACAATTTAAACAAAAAACAGTATTTATTAAAGCAATTAAATACATTTTTATTTAGTTGTGCAATAAACAACTCCATTTGGACTGCGAAATTCGGTATAAAGGTAGGGTTGAAGAAAAAATAAATTTATGTATAAAAAGTGAATATAAAAGTATTAGGTATATAAGGTTATAACTTCGAAAACCTGACTTGGCATCGACCACATTTTGGATCTCCTGGTCTGGCATTGGAGCCAATCGCGTTATAACGGCCGTTCGTAAGTTCTCCACGTGAACAAATATGCTCCCTTCAGCATAAGCACAACCAGAAAGACTTCCCCACATTTCGATTATCAGAAAATCACTCACGCAGCATTATCCTGTTGGAAAATCGCATTTGAATCCCGTTGATGTTCGAAAAAAATCAGCCAATACTTCTTCCAACACATAATCATCTGAATTCATTCGGACGTAAATTTTGCAATTATTGGAGACCTTCAAAGATCAACCTGCAGAGTTTCGCTTAGCGTAGAACCACTCAGGACTTTTTACATCATGCAAATGATAATTGAATCCGTCTGGTTCATCAAGATTGAACTTTTGTTCTTGCAAAAAGATCACGTTTCTCCACTGTTCAGACGAATTTATGCGTTCTTTAGGAAACCTAATAGTCCTAATCCCACTACCAACACATATTTCCTGACAAGGTGCATCTGTCTTTAATTGAATTTCGATTAGTGTATTTTAATATTTCAGCTTGAGTGAGTAAACTACGATACGGTGTGTAAGTGTATTCCTCAACTCGAGGAACTCTCACGATTTCAACCCTTTCGAGCCACTGACAATGATCAAGCAATATCTTAAGCTTCGATGCTCAGAGCCGGCTAAGGCTAGGAGCGCACATGCGTATTCCATTGCTCTGCTTTTCAGTCGCAAAATGTTGAACATATACAAGCATAAGTTTCAGTGTGAATGCGCTCACATGACACCGCACAATCGCAACGGTTAAATGACTGCAATCTGCGCCATTTTTATGGCGATGCGATTGTCGCAAGTTAAAATGAAGCATCCTGGCAAGATGCTTTAAAGCACACACATGCGATTTAAGTCGTTGCAATTTAAAAGTCATAGTCGCTACGAAATGTGGGTATGCACGCATTTGCGATTTTCTATCGAATAATAAATAAAAAGAAATGAGACATTGCTTTATACATAAATGTGCGCATATGCGACCAAGTAATCGCAGTGATTAAAAAAAAACCCAACTAGTTCCATTTTAAAGACGGTCCTTTAGTCGCAAAATAAAATGAGACGCATGGATTAGAATGAATCGTACCACAATTTGACTGCGATAGAACTCTTGTTAGTATACGAATGGACTTTACGGGGAGGTGTTGTATTGTGGCTCTTTTGTTGTTGCTTCCATCACGAAATAAATATATTATAATTTAAAAGTATACCCAAAAAAAAAATCTCTCAATCACATCAATTAAATGGACCCAGAATACAATACCAGGACACGAAATGGCGGACCCATGAGTTCTCTTTTAGATATTGATGACTATATTCTTCGATTTTTTTCATATACCTATTGCGATTATTTTACCTCTATTATTAATTTTTCTATATCAATACTAATTAATAATAAATAATAATAAAATAATAATTTGTCGAGAAACAAGTTGCAAGATCAGTAGAGTTATTGCCCATCCATATGATCCAGTTTATTTTGCGGCAAACCGTCAATAAAGTACAATTCGTTAACCGTTGTGATTTTTTTGGTCGCATGGATGTGTATTGACATAAAAGCTGTGTGAAATATTTTTTTCGGTTGAATAATCGTACGACAGAAAACCACAAGTGCCTGCAAGGTAAAATTTGGTTGCGACCACGATTTTTCTATCGTTGCGATGAAAAAAGGCATGTGCGCTCCTAGCCTAAGTCTATAGGTACTCTCAACTTCACATCAGTTGCTGTTGCAGAAGCTGAGACCAAGTTCACATCGAAATGTATATCATGTCCACCAAGAACATCTGATGAAATAACTCAGGTATCATTGGCCAATAATACAAGTTCACATTAATGATACTAAATAAAAAAAAAAACAGGCCCAATGTCTAAACATTGGGGAACACTGATTGAAACTAAGTCTATTATTGCAGATGCAGGTGCCCATCAAAAGAGTTACAAAAATTCATAAATTCGACTACGAATTGCCTAATCGTGCTCCAAAAGCTAGACTTTTATCCCATTTCCAAACCTGACGAAATTGATATTTGGGTCGAAACAAGGGGTAAACGTCTACCGAGGGCCTTGGGAAATCCCTTTATCTGGTGTAAATAAGAAGCGGAAAAAGCACGGGACTAAGTCCATCAAACTTAAGGAAGACCCCCGTTCTTTAACTTATTTGGTTGAAAAGACTCAATAATTTGTATCACTGATCAAATTATTTCCACGTCGAGCAGAGCAATGCCAGTAATTTACCACTGCGAGGGAGTAATTGACGTATTTTGAAGTTCGGTGAGTTTGGTGACGGAACTATAAAAAGAGGTATGAGTATGTCTACGACTGAGGATACGTCTATGTCGCAAATCGTGATGTGATCAATGGTAGTAGTACAAACCTGAAACACCTTCCATGCATGACTCTCAAAATCAACCTTTCAGAAAATCCTGTACGATGAATCATTTGAAATCGCCGCTATCGACCGGACCCACGTGTCAGAGAATTTTTAACTCAAAGCTCACACCGGACTTCACACCCGCCGCCACGATTACACTTGAAACTTACCTTCACGTCGATTTCCTTTGGGTATAATCCGTGCAACGAGCCATGGCATCATCCCCCCCAAGGCGAGCACATCAAAGCAGTCATTAATTAAAATTAGAAATGAGAAAACACACCTCCGCCAACCAGCAAGCCAACTCGACAAACCCTCATAAGCTTCTTAATTGAAAATTGAAGCGTATCCGACAGCTTAAAAGCGAATCAATTCCCTGCTGCTCGGAATAAAAATCAATGTTCCTTACGATTTGTTAATCCGCCACGCGGCATCCGCTTCTGTCACACTTTTACCTGACTGGAATCAACAAGTTAGCATCAATTTCCTTCCTACTGATGATTGTGCGCCTCACCCACGCGCCCATTGTGTGGTCCCCGCACACCCTGGTCGACGCCATTACATCAAGTTATTTCAGCCTTAATTTAAGCAAAAGTAAAGGAGACAATTCTGTGCCCGGAGGGAGACATCACCTCGACATCACCGATAGAAGCGTAGCATTATCTGTGTTCTTTCATCATCGTCCCGTGCCGCATGTCCTGCCTCTGTACTGTGCATCGTACCGAGGTACCGAGTGCCATCTCCTGCGGCGGCTGTGCCTCGATGTCCTGTCCTCTCCTCTAGTTTATGTCGAAGTCCCACGGGCGGATGATGAAAAATGAAAATAAAGCCACGAACAACGGCAGAAGACTGGGAAAACGAATTTGTCTCGTGCCCCTAATAGCATCCGGTTTACGTCGTTATCTTCGGCAATTCCTTTTTGCTCATCTTCTCGCCCCACCTTCCAATCTGTGACACATCAAGCTTGGCGTACGGTGAGTAGGAATTAGTGGTACCACTGCATCGGGTGGTTGGCTGTGGGATCGAATTTCATTGTCACAATGTCACAAGTGCCATTCATCGCCTGCTAATGCGACTTTCCTCCTTGCAGCAGTCACGGTGAACGCTTTGATAATGATAACCATGTGCTAGTGCTCCGTTTACCGAAGACGGTGAACTCGGCACCGTTCCACCAGCACTCTACTCTCTACTCAGAGTGATGTTGCAGAACTACGATAAAGGATATCTTTGTCGTACCTGATCGATACCTAATGTGTTTGTGAACTTCTCTTGGGGATTCATTACATGCTCCAGATAGGGGCCTTCCGTGGTATGGTTGTCAGTGTAATGAGTGCACCCGGAGGGGGAAGAGATGTAATGATTTATTGCCTGAATATGCTGGAGTCTGTTCTTCGTATCTGAACTTCGGCAAAATGGATATAAATGCGACGTGGTGCTACGTGTGCTGGGTGGATAAAGTGTGCTGCTCCTTGCCATCTCTCATGGACTTGAATTGGGGCGAATCAAATCGATGCGATTTATAGAGAAAAATCTTTCTTTATCCTTTAATTGTCTCATCTGAGCCCTGAAAGTCTGCTTATGGAACAATTCAAAGCGGGTCAATGTGAATGAATTTCTTCTTCTTTTTTTTTTTGTCAGTTTATGAAGTCAGTGTGGGTTCCATTGACTGACTTCTTCAAAACTTTAAAAACTTTTCGAATATTTAAGGAACTTCCTTAATGGTCCATTTCATTTTATGACAGTTATTTCAAGTTGGCTGCGTTGGGCATAGCCGAGGGCTAAATATTAAGTTATTTCTTTGGGGTGAGTTATTCAATACTTCGAGTTACTAGTTTGATATGTGAAAAAAATACTATCAGCGTTGCGAGGCGGCTTAGCTGACTAATGCTGACGCTATTTAGCTCTCTTGTATAAGTTTTCATAATACGTAAGTTACTTGCAGATAATAATGAATAAATAAATAGCTGCCTTGTACGAGGGAAAAAACATTATCTGGCTCCTCGAACAGCGTTGGTAATGACACTTGGCAGTTGCAAAATTTGTAAACAATAGTTACTATTCCATTTTCGCCGTGGCGTAGTGGGTATGTGCGTCGAACCCAACGCAACCTAACCGGCTAAAAATATTTTTTACGGTCTCACTTCTTTTGAGTCACTGACAATGCTCAAAGAGTAATAATTGTCTAGAAAACGCTTATTAAACTTGTCCTTTTGGAGTCGGCATAAAACTGTATGTCCCTTCCACTCATGAGAGAAGAATAACATGCACACCACTAGTGGTTCTTAAGATGCTAGGGTCTGGCCATCTATGGGCTGTAGTGCTACTCACATTTTTATTATTATTATTCCATTCTGGCGACTTTAGATAAAAGGAAACCTGGCAAGTTTAAGTTCTAGCGGTCTTAGAAACGACTTCATACTTAGAAAGATGTCTAGGACCGTCAGTACTATAGAAGTCATGCTAAATTTAAGATTACATGGGGGTTAGGAAAATCATATGCTTGCTTCAAACTCCAGATGCGGCCTAACAAGACCGAAGCCCAGGATTGAAAGACACAGTTGCAATAATATAGTGGATCTAATAGGACTCTGAAGGAGAAGAGAGTTAACAAATCGAATCGGGTGGATGAATATGTGATGCATGGCCCTTCATGTTCGTCAGCCAGAAAAAATCAGAGTAGTATATCTAATTAAAAAGAAGGCTTTTGGACGACGACATGACTATCATACCAATCCCCTAGCGCGTCTCGATAAGCGCGTCTTGATGTAGAAAAATGGTACCTTTGAAAAATGTTGGTAAGTTTGAAAAATTATAATGCTTGTGATTTATTTCATCTTCACAACATGTTTTTTCAGGTCCAACAATTCCACCAAGTTAAGAGGTGGCTGCAGTAAAAGCTTATTTGAGTCATCACAAGGATAAAACGGAAACTACAATGCATAATCTGTACAGAAAGTGAGACTCGTTTGAAGATATGTGAACCTTTTTCTGTCTGTGACTACTATAGGATGCTGCACTGGCAAGCTGTGTGCGAATATACGCTTTCAGCATTGAATGAAATCAATAGCCCTTAGAGGTTGTGAATAAGTCACGAAGAATTTTAAGCTTGATCTTTCTTTAAAAGAAAGAAAGCCAGATGATTCTTTTTATTCTGTAATTTAAAATTATGTTTGGTACCTTTACATGAAAAGCTATTTGCGCTACTGTTACTTTTCGGAAGTAAATTGAAAGCAATGTTCAAGTATTACCTTGTGTACGAATACTTATTACATTGCTGTCTGGATAGCATGAACTAATTATTGCACAGGCCGTTCACGCAAGCAATATTGTTAACGCTATCCAATCGTGTTAACAAACTCAAAAAGAACACTCTTGAACAGTAGATTTATTGATATTTGTTAAGATATACAGTGGACTCACCCTTAGTCGATTTGTCACAGGGTACCATAATTTGTTCGACTTTGATAGAGGCTTTGTATGGAAAATTGACGGCAATATTTGTAAAATATCATGAAAAAGTTAGATTTAGAGAGAGAGTTTCAACTAAGGGAGTGTTCGACTCAAGGAGAGTCCACCATATTTTATTTCTGCTTTTTTTTTATTTTGCAATACTTTCTGCACAGTTTTTATTCAAATTTAATTCAAAAAAGGATGTAATAGTGTGTCGAAGTACTCCGTGATATTAGCTTAAGTCTTTTTTTTTCTCTATAAAAAATTTTAACAGCTTTAGCCGCTATTATCTTTAATCGAGCGATTATTCCAACAATTCAACGAGGATTTTTTTGCCTTGCCTATAATCATTGGCTTTACTTTGTGAATTCCAGTAGTTTTTGTCCACTCTAACAAACGCAATCCTGGTCTTCTCTACTTTTCGGCGGAGCCGTTTTTTCGTCACCAGCAAGACATGCCCCGACTCATCGGCATCAAAAATTTGGTACTTGGACAGCTGAAGCTCATGAATTATTTTTGAACGGCGCAACCATGATCGGATGAAATTTTTTCCCGACTGGTGTTTTTAAACGCCGATCTCCTTAAGTTGGCTTAAATGCACTTAGCCAACCAGAACTTGCATTTAAGGCCCCTTCTTTCTTTTTTAACTTTTTCTTTCAGTATTTCTCAGCCAAATGGTAGATTTTTACCATGCTGCTTCAAAAACCGTTTACATAACGCTCGTTCCATGCGAGGATACTTGCCTTGCTTTAAGGGTTTTCTTTTCAACGAACGGACTTGGAGAAGATAGCTCCAAATTCACGTTTGTCTCACCAGACTAATAAATGTTGTGTGATTTCTTTTTTTTTTTGCTTTTTGAAACTTAGGTGGTTTGTAGATAGATAGATAGATTTATTTCCAGCTTAAATTTTATACATTAAAAAGTGTGTGTGCAGAGATTTGATACATATTTATCTTGGTTCTGGAATATTATTATTAAGGTTTACAATTTTTAGTAGCTCGTGAATGTTTTTGAAGGAAAAAAAACCTTCATGCTAATTGTATTGTATATATATTACAATTAGTAATAAGTAAGTAAAAAATAAATAAATAAATAAACAAATAAGAAAATAAATAAATAAATAAATAAATATATAGATGAATAAATAAACAAATAACTAAGTACATAAATAAATAAATAAATAACAAAAAAAATAAAAATAATTATAATAATAACAGTCAAACAAGAATAAATATAAAGCTACTATGAACATGGCTAGTCATACAATGATGCTGTGCTATGGAGGTGCCACCTCCGTTGCTAGATTAAGTTCTTATATGAGTGGGTTATCGGCAAGTTCACATCTCGATAAAAATCTAAGATATGTTTTAGGTGGTTTGTACTTTTTAGTAAGGACTGGCGCTACTCTGGGATATCTTCTTATTGTTGGAGAGTAGACTAAGTCATAATCTTCTAACGTTGTTTTTCTTGTTTGATGAGATTTTCATGGCTGTATGGCCATCGTAGAATGAGTCAGAACTTCTCTCGCTGTAACACCCCTTGCTTCGTCGGTTCAAATCGCTTTTGGTTGCAGAGCAGTGCACGCCACGGACCATTTTTCCTGTTTCGATAAATATGTCTATGCATCTTAGTATACAAACATCTTAGTATAAGCACTTCTTTTCTTATTTCTTATCACTTTAAGCTGCGAAAACTTTCTTTTAGCAGCAGCGCTACTGTGTGGTAAGGGGTTTTGTAGGGATAGTTTCCATACCTTCATTAATTCGAAATAAATTCCATTTCGGTACTACAATGTCATCATCAGTCGTAAAATTTTCTATTATTTTCCATTTGCCTATTCATTTCCTACACTCAGCATTAAAAATCTGGTAAGTCTTACAACTGTGTCTTAAAATTTTAATTGTATCATCAAACAGACCAAATCTTTCTTGAATTTTAATACATAATTCAATATAATATATATATCAGAACAATGCTAGCAATATGACGATAGATGGGCAAAATGTGGTAGATTTAGAGTTCAGGTTGGTTGTTTTTCCAAGATTGGAAAAACACTCAGCATTAAAAATGTCGGACTAAGCGATGGAAAATTTATTGGCCAATGAAGTGGACCGGCTTATGGGAGGACTTGTCGGCCAATGTCATCATCAGTCGTAAAATTTTCTATTATTTTCCATTTGCCTATTCATTTCCTACACTCAGCATTAAAAATCTGGTAAGTCTTACAACTGTGTCTTAAAATTTTAATTGTATCATCAAACAGACCAAATCTTTCTTGAATTTTAATACATAATTCAATATAATATATATATCAGAACAATGCTAGCAATATGACGATAGATGGGCAAAATGTGGTAGATTTAGAGTTCAGGTTGGTTGGTTTTCCAAGATTGCAAAATGTGGTAGAAATACCACTTAAGTGGTACAAGTCCCATCACTGCCTCCGAGGCAAACACGTGCCTTAATCACTTTCCCAGTTCTCTTTTCTTTTTTTCAATGATATGAATTTTGGTTTTTCAAAAGAAACACTTATCAAAATTGGACTGTTTTAATTGAATTTTTTGCAAAAGCTTACGAATAAACAAGTTCAATAGTGTTCATACATTTTTGGTTTACGTTATTGAGGTTTGTATTGCTCACGCTATAAAATAGTATTAATATAGAAAAAATGGGTATTCACGCCAGTGCAGCGGAGTGTTCACGCAATCAGGGGTTCACGCTATCCAGACACTACTGTATCTACCTGGTGAAATTACAAACGGTAACCCTTGAGCATTGGTGTCGGCTTTGAAACAGTGTTGGAAAACATTGTTTTTGAAAACTGATTGGTTGTAAGGATACTTGGAGTTATAGCGATTGGTCTGCTTAGTCCTGTTCGAAAACTGAATTTCAGATACACTCCAAAAGTTTCCACGAGCTGCTGTACATACACTCTTGTCGCGGTAGCGCTTGTACGCTGACAAATCCCCTTTCCCTCCATTAAAACATTACATGAAGAAATTTCTCTCTGGTTGGCTTATTAAAAATCCGAATATCGAGAGAACCCACTTGGGCGTCCCGAAGAATTTTCCGCTTTCCATTGGAATATGATTTCCCCGTTGAAACCATACGAAAACATCCTCTTCACCCGGTCGAGGCAACACTTCAGCCCTGTAAAAGTCATTCCCGGATGCACTTATCATGCCCACGCTAGTGCGGCGTCATAAATAAGTGAGATGGAATTTTATTAAAAATTCGACGTGGCTCTCATTTTATATTTACAAATGAAAACAGTGATATTGCACCAGCTCTAGCTGTAAGCGCACTTAGTTCCATGCCGAAGGACAACTGCGGACATGCTGGCCAGCTGCAACAACTGCTGTTCCGAGTCCACCGTGTCCACCCAAAAGTCGCATGTCGGACTAAGCGATGGAAAATTTATTGGCCAATGAAGTGGACCGGCTTATGGGAGGACTTGTCGGCCAATCAATAAATCAAAGCGAACAGCTCAGTTGGCCTCTCCTCCCGATGCACGAAAACGTAAAAATAGCGAAATAATTTTATTTAGCTTTTCACAGAAAATGACTGCCGCATGGTGGCTGACGCGGCGGTGGAATGGGATGGAGTGGAAAACTTTCTGCTAGTCCAGCAAAAGTCGCTGCGGCAAACTTTTTCTTTCATTTCGTGTGCGAACGAGGTCCTCCGAGGACTTCACGGGTGTGTGTGTGTTTTAGTGAAATATTTGCAAAAGGCCATAAATCCTGACAAAGGACATGGACGAGAATCAAATATGAAATGCTGCTAGATTGTAATTTGGTTTTAGAATTTATGGGCCTTTGAATGGTTGAATGGCTACCGTCGTTCCTTGGGGCACTTTTATAATGTTCATCGAAGTGACAGGGATGGCCGACCGCCTTGTCCACCGCCGCGACAGAATTCTGTTCGCCTGATTTACTTGGAATTAAAATGCAAATTGACAGTCTGGACATTTTGGGTTAATTTTTTTTCGGAAAAGTTTACAAATATGCAAGCAAGTGTAATTTTGGGAACTGTCAAAAAAGGCAATACGAGGGTTGTTGTCTGGTCTCCGTTTCGCTTTTTCAACCCAAGTTCGGTCGAGTTTTCCACTCAGACATTCCCTGACATTTAATGAATACGAATGGATGCATTAGGATAATTGGAAGATTCCTGTAAGAGATCATACCGATTGCAGACTGAGCATTGCACGAACTGATAACATCTGTAGATCACGCCTTCCTTCTAATCGCCATCACTGTGGTTGAGGGTGGTCTTCAGAGTACTTATTGACCCTCCTTTGTTTGCTAAGATGTAAATTTAGTATGTTGTCGATATCTTAAATAACGCCTCGGTCATGTCAACAGCATTTTCTAACGTCCTTCTTTTCAACCGGCGGCGCACACACTGTGCCGTTGGAGCCAGCCCTTGGACAAAAATCAAAAAAAAAAATAAATGATCGCTTTTAACACTTAAAGGGTTTATTATTGTAGAAAATTGTTGTTGATTCAAACAAAGTCGGTCAACTTTTCTCTTAAGACACAACAGCACTTGCGATAACACTGCATTGAGTGGAACGTTGATATTTCACTATTTTTAGTGGATAAGTGGTTTGTATATCTAGTGGGTGTAAAGTTGAAACTAAAATTATGTCGGCTTTTGAACAAGGTGTATAATGTTAATATACTATTAGTTCTAATTTATTTATTTATTTGTTTATTAGATAGCTACAATAGAATTAAAATTGTAGAGTAGCTTTTGTAGTCGGAGCACCAAGGGAGCTCAGGCTGTAGTTCTGATAAGTTTGATAAATAAGAATAAACTAATTCATATTTTTGTGTGTTTTTAAAAAATAGAAAGTAAACAAAAATTCCTTAACGCTGAAAACAGAAGCAGAATATCTGCTGGCAGCAACGCATGCACATCCGCTGACGAAACAGACGATGAGAATTAAATTCAATTTTTCTTCCATTTTAATTGGCCCCTTTCGTTGCTTGGAAGAGAAAAAAATAAGAAAATGCCAAACTTTGCCGTGGCAAACTTCAAATATATTTTTTGTGTTTTGGAAGTATTGTCTCTGCGCAGCGAAGAATGGAGACTGAATGCAGCGCTGTTCTGTTTGCAGAACTTACTTGTGTTCAGTTACATATAAGCTTGAGTATTCTATTTTCGCTATATGAGAAATTCTGCACATCTGTTTGCAGCATAAGTAAGCTTTTAAAAAAATCGTCTCCAAATAACTTATAAATTTAATTGCTGTGCACTAAGCCATATATCAGACCATGTAATTTTGTTTTTTGCTTCAAATTGATACCCTGACGTATATGACGACAATAACGTAAAGAGAAGTGCTACCTTGGCAGAGCTCAAGGAAGACATAGAGAAGCTCAAACCGAAAAAAGCTCGTGGTCACGATTTAATTACAAGAGAAATTCTTAAGGAGTTACCTAAGAATACCATTCTTCAGTTACTCTACTTAATTAATACGGCGCTTAGACTTGACCATGTCGCTAGCCAATGGAAAGTCGCAGATGCTATAATGGTTCAAAACCCGGGAAACTACCAACGGATAAAAAGTCCTATAGACATATTTCACTACACCCGATAATGTCTAAAGTATTTGAAAAAAATCTGCTTAGACATTTACCTTCAGTTGTGTAAGAAAAACAGCTCAAACCAAATCACCATTTGGTCTTACAAGTAAACACCCAACTATTGACCAAGTACATCGTGTAAGTGATGTAATTGAAAAAGCATTTGAACAAAAGCGCATTTGTTCAGCCACATTTCTTGATGTTAATCAAGTCTTTGAAAAAACAAATATAAACTCTGCCAATCTTTACCGGGGAATCTTTATAGTATTTCAGAGACCTATCTCTCTGATAGGATCTTCCGTGTAAGAAGCATGGAAATGAATACTCTGCGTTTAAAAATATAAATGCTGGTGTACCGCAAGGAAGTGTTCTTGGCCCTCTGCTATACCTATAGTATATTAGTGACTTACCACAAAAATAACACACTGTTCTAGGCACATTTGCCGACCACACGGACATTTGGGTAACAGCCAAAACGGTTGAAGAGTCTACAGCAAAATTACAACGTGCACCAGAACAGACACTCGAATTGATGAACTTCCTGCGAATTGTCCCTAATGAAGGCAAATCAGTTCATATTCATTTTAGTTATAGGCATTTTAATAACTAATTCGTGTCCAAATACCTTTTGGCAATGAAGCGAAATATCTCGGAATGACTCTTGGCGTAAAACTCAATTCAAAGAATCGTGTTAAGAAGAAACGTGCAGAACTTGACATGAAATGCAAAGATATGTACTGGCTTATTGGTAAACATTCCAAATTGCTTGCATACAAGCAAATCCTAAAACCTTGGGGTTGTACCAAAGCAAATAATATAAACATCATACAGACTTTTCAAAATAAGGTGCTTATAACTATCGTCAATGCACCATGGAACATCAGATACGACGATACCCACAGAGATCTTGGAATATTGCCACTTCAAGATGAAGTTAAGAACTTTGTTTATAAACATAAGCGCCGCCTGGAATATGTTACACCGATTTTCCGACCTACGCGCGACCTCGTCCGGGAGGGTGCCTGACCAGCCGTGGAGAAAGGCCGTGGTCTTGTTGTTGGTTATTTTTTTTGTATGGGCGCCACGCGATTGACCTCCCGTACGATCCACCACCTTTTGAACCGCGACAAAAGAAGGTAGTCCGCCTTATAATTCTCTTGACAATTTTTATTTACTTAAAATTAACAATTTTTGCTTAAACTAACTTAAATCTAACATCAATTAAAAAGAGGAAGAATTCATTACTTCAGAGAAAAGAAAAAGAAAAAAAAGAATATGAAAGAAAAAAAAAGAAAAACCCAAAAAAGGTATCCGACGCCGAAAAGATTCCGAAACAAAAAAATAAATGGTCGTCTTTCTCGGGACTCGAACTCGGTACCCACCGATCCGGAATGGAAACTGCGATAGCACGAGCGCGCACCGCCAACGCCTGGACTGATCGTGACACTCTTTTTAGTGTAGTCGAATCGATACAGCTTTACCGACCGTTCCGATTTTTGTTTTATTTTTATTATTACCGCACACAAAGCACACCCGGTCCTACCCACATACAACGATCGATAACCTGGTCTTAGACTAGCTTTACCTCGTGTAAGGTAATAATCCGGTAAGGTAATAATCCGCGATCTCGTGTCGGGTTCATGCGCTGCTTGTCGGGGTGTCTTGTTTTCGGCGCTCCTCCCTCGGTAATTTCCCACTGCGATGTCGTCTTAGTGTCCGGGTGGGACGCGAATACTTTTCTAGGCGTCTATCTACCACGTCAGGCAAACAGAAAAGGTTGCAAGGAAAAGCCTCGAATCGCTGTAAACCAAATAGAGTAACGTAAGCCCAAAATGAACCACTCGGTTTCGCCCGCAGACGAGAAATCCTTCCTACCTTTCTTCACTCGTTCCGCACTGTGATCACTGTCATACAACAAAAATTCGCAATACTTCTCTTCAATTATGTACTCGATCCACAACGTTTTATGCACGAAGTCAGAATGCGACTGAAGTGGATGGGCCCAGTTGTCCTCTGCATCGGCGGTTCTTTGGAGAGTTGCGGGTCTCCACAGCATCAGGCCATCTGCAGAGCCGCTAATTCCCAATTTACCACTTCAGCCACTTCAAGGTCATGGAACCATAATTTGGAGGAACTTGGAAAAAAGGAAGCACTACCTGACAGGATTCGAACCTGGGTCCCGATGATCCGAGCTAGCGCTAGAACCACCGACCTACGACCGACCACTAGCATCTGGCGAACTAACACTAGTGACGTAATGTTACGTCACACACTTCACCCTAAACATATTTAAATAGTGTTCAGGAACTGGGCGAAAACCTTTATAGCCTTTCGGCCTAATAAATAACATACGAATTCTGCAGCTTACCCGAACCTTGAGGAAACTGATATGTTGCGGTGACTTTAAACTAGACTAGACTAGACCTCCTGATCTCGTGCGATAGTCTACACCCACGCATGGGTGCGATTTTAGCAGGAACTTTCATTGGAGAGTAACCTTCCGATCAGTACCTAAATTATGAAATACCAACTAGTGGTTAAGTGCTTCACTTAGTTGTAGTTATATCCCATAATAAATCAAGGGAGGTGGTGGAATCTCACACTTCTATGTGCGAAAGTTCGCCAGCAAGCAGCGCCAGTTCGAGTCTTGTCGAAGATGTCCTAACCTCGGAAAAAAAATTACTGCCCTAATAATAGTGAATTCGTTTCTAGTACAATATTCAACGATTCGAAATTGTGATTTGTTCGACGATAAGATTTCAAATTCAAATTCAGAAAAATTTAATAAGGTTATGCGTAAAATTATAACTCTTTTAAATTTAGAAGAGAGCTCTGATGATTTGAATGACAATAGGATGGACACGTGCCGTTTCGACGTGCTGACATGTGGTTGTCTTAAAAATAAGGACTACAGGCTTACCTCAAAAAGGGAAACATCAATGTTGGACCTTTGTCAATTTTCTCTTGTCTGACGCACCAACAGTCCACACAATTCGGTGAAAGAAATAGTTAAAAATTCAGTCAAATATAGCACTGTCACACATGCACTGTTACTTCGGAACCTAATGCATGCGACGTCTGGTAGGAAAAAACAGCAACAGCCTTAGGCAGCATGTTGCACACTTGGCGCATTCTCAAAATTGAAATTCATAATTGATGTGTTGACCAATGCAAGCGAAAGCTGACTGAATGAGCTCTCGTCTGCAACTGCCAAAAAGAGGTTGCTTCAGGCCATTATCCCGGCCGTCTGCGGTTGGATCCAATCCGAAAGACTCCGCCATAAATATTACGCCAACAAAAAAGTCCACACACACGTATGCAGTTCTTGCTCCTCCGAGTTTTTTAAGACTCTGGCAAATGCTGTAATTTAGGTTACCTCAGCAGAAGGTTATTTATAATCGGCAGGAAAGGGAGCATATTTGCCTCAGAAACAACGGAATTTGCATCTGCTTCCGGGAATAGAATGAAGAGCTCTACTCCGAACCGACCACAGAAGCCAGCCTTTCACGTGCCGGTGCAAGGGCGTAACCATAAATTCAACTTCAAGCGAATGCATTAGCCCATGGAAGTGGCCTCCTTGCAGCCATTCAGGCATTCTCCTTGATGGCATTAACCTGTGTAAGTGAACGTCCTGCTGCATACCAAGGATTGGGTGGCACCAGGAATGACCAACATCTGGCATTGGAAATTCGTATGCATTCCTCAGCATATTTTCGCTTAATGCTCCGCATTTGGAGCAGCAGTAGGGACTGTGGGCGCTGACGTTTTACGTTGCCACCGCCCAGTGATAGGGTTGAAGATGAAGATGAGGAAGAGGAGGATAATGATGTAGAGGACGGCAAGTTGTACGATTTTCCATGCGGGGAGCTCCAACCACACTATTATATGCACATCAGGAAACAACAGAAAGGGTGGCGGTGAAGCAACAACTTTCCCACTCCTGCTCTGCACTCCACATGAATACGAATGGTTTCGAGGGGAGTATGAAACACTGACAGATGACTGCAACAGGAGTGGAGTGACGTGCACAACAGTGAGATTTAAGGACAAAGGACGTCATTATCGCTTATTAATGGGTGAATGATGAATGGATTGTGACTGCAAAGGAGGTCTGAAAAGAGTGAATGGGGGTAAATGAGAGATTTTGGATAAATTTAAAGACTACACCAACTAACAGAATCTTTACGAGATATACGAGTAACTCCGGTAACAATTAAACGCGTGGTTGAAAACTAGGTAGCTCAAAAAAATTGAATAAGTAATGAAATGAACAGTTGACAAGGCTATTCCGACGGATTCACTAACCGCTACTCAACCTGCGGATCACCTCACATTCACAAGGAATGATTTCTTTCACAACTCAAGTTCGGAAATCGGGGATTCCTTGAAAAGACAATCCGCCTAAAGTACTTCTGGGCTCTTACAGCACAATCGGGGTGTTCCCGTAGATAAATAAACTTTTCCAGACACCAGATTAAAACGGCAATCAGGCCGGTAGACTGATAGACCCAGAAAGGAAAACAAAGTTAATTGCATTGACACAAAGAGGGCAGTGATAGACAATGCTTTCCTCGTGGATTCAATATCCACATGAGTTTCCTAAGGCCAGTCTACATCCTCAACGAAGTAAGTCGCCCAAAGGACAGACCTAGTAATAAAACGCACGGTGCGTCAGTCTGAGATAGCCCTCGGTTGCTTCTACGGCACCCTGTCATGTTGTGCCTGTTATTTTACTCTCACGAGTGCAGGGGACCTACAGTTTAATATCGACTCCGAACGGTGAGGTCTGAGAAGCTTTTCATATTTTATATTTATTCATGTCATAATTTATACATTATTTAATCTTATAAATTATATGCAAGCTTAAAGAAAGAAAATTATAATTGGTAGACAGCTCGTAAACATAAAAAAAAGTTAAAAGTAAGAAATGTTAATAAGTTTAATAAAACAATGTGCACCATTACAATTTAAGAAAATAAGAAGTTAAAGCAATATTTAAGATTCATGCTGTTAACTGTGCTGTCGCCATGTATCATACAAAAAAAAAATTTTAATTCACTCGTACTGGTTGTTGCTCTAAGCTATTGGATTGCTTTCCTTTTTTTACCCTTCATCGTTCACTGTGAATCATATCTGCACGATGAACGAATCCGCTTGCAAAAAAAAAACCGCCTTTTCTCCGACTCATTTTGTGAGGTTTTATGTATCTCTTCAATTCTGTTTCAAAAATCTCTCTATACTAGCGCACGCCTAAAGCGAATGTAAACGAAAACAAAACATTGAAAGCTATCAGCTTAACTCCTTGCAGGTTCTGCGTTCATATCTGGCTAGAGGTATGCTCTTTTCTTTTTTATAGGCTATACCACTCTTTTTGTATTATTTTGTGTAAATAAACATTTTATATTCTGTTTTCCGAATTATTATATTTTTAATCAATATAATGAAAATTATAATTTTTAATATAAATATAACTACTTCATTAAATAAGTAACATAAATGCATGCTTCCTGTCGTACGATGGCTTTTCAACTGGTGCAGTTATGAAGCAAATTGCGTTGCGTAACTTAACGTAATTTTGAATGTAATTGTAGTGGCTTAGGTTCATTGTAGATTTTTCCACGTCACGCCACTGGTGTGTACACACAGGAATTTGTTTTGTATGTTCTAGACAGGAAAAATCGGAGATCATTGTCAGTGACTTAATAGACCTTTAAGCGTGAACCATGAAAATCCCTCGTTCGGGGATTGAAACTGGCACCGTCGGCGCAGTAGTCGACGCAACATCCCATTACGCTGCGACGAGCATCGGCACATCTATCTCGACTAATCTTCGGTCGATAAATAATATTCTTCGATGCATAAGCAAGAAGCTCCTAGTGCAGACGGACTGTCTGCGGCACTGCTTAAGGCAGCTTGAGATGAACTGGTAAGGTACGTGCACCATCTATTCTGTAAGATATCGTCGGAGGAAAGCATGCCCGACAAGTGGAATCTCAGTATCGTTTGCCTGATCCACAAGAAATGAGACCCCTTCAACTGCTCCAACTACCGAAGGGATAAGTCTCCTCAACAACGTCTATAAGATCCTGTCTGCCTCAAACCATTCGTCAACAACCTGATAGGTCCTTATCAGTGTGAGATTTTCACACTACGTCAGATCCTAGAAAAGACCCAAGAGATGCAGATCGACACCCACCAGCTATACGTCGACTTCAAGGCCGCATATGAACACGTGTATAGGGACGAGCTATACAACGCCATGTCTAGTTTTGACATTCCTGCCAAACTCGTCAGGTTGTGCATGGTAACGATGGAGAACTCTCGCTGCTCCATCAAGGTCGGTAACGAACTCACCCAGACCTTCAATGTCAAAAAAGGATTTAGACAAGGCGACGCGAGTTAAGTATTGGTCGTAATTCTTAAAAATAAAAATATACAATGTGTCACCATACTTGCTTGTGTTTGCATTCTTCAATTGCACACCATAAATTCTTATCGTCATCACTTTTATGTGACCCATAAAAGTAACGATGACCGAAAGAGTAAACAAGGAAAGTGAACCAATGCATTCGGTTAACCTATTGAGAAATAGGGAGAATAAAACCAATGCATTCGGCTGACCTCTTGAAGAATGTAAGCCCAATCAAGTCAATTGGGGGACCGTGTTGAAATATTAAAAATAACAAAACCTTCTTCGGGCATTCGATTCGATCTGAGTGGTAGTTCATAGTAAACTCTCATCCGGATAGTACGGTGCAGCCCTGCTTAAGACAGCGGCCGTATTATTAATAGTAAATAAAGAACTAAAACCGTAATTATAATAGAATATATATAATAAAGAGAATATATTAAAAAAAAATTACGAAGTTCAGTTATTTATTTGGCGCAGTCGGTAGGATCAGGTACAACTATCCTGATCCACATTGAGAAAGTTCAATTCGCATTTCCTTAACCGCAATTTTCGACGAACGAAAAAAAAAAAAAAAAAAAAAAAAAAACACGGGAAAAGATTGTGTATAGTGAAACCCTTCTAAAACCGTAGTGGAAGTTGTTGGCATATAGTAATAGTGAAACGGGAAATATGGCAGAAAATCCAAACGTCATCCCTGAGGTATCCAACCGGGATATCCTAAATAGTATAATGGCTATAGTGGCGAGAATACCACAGCCGAGTCATGGGAGCAACGTGTTACGGGAAATTCAATACTTACCCGAATTCGATGGGGATAGCGAATCCCTAATGCACTTCATCGTAATGATAGAGAACCACCTTCGGAATACTATTGGAGATTACCAAGCC
Source organism: Eristalis intricaria (assembly GCA_964034865.1). Taxonomy (NCBI): domain Eukaryota; kingdom Metazoa; phylum Arthropoda; class Insecta; order Diptera; family Syrphidae; genus Eristalis; species Eristalis intricaria. The sequence continues at coordinate 66,314,278 of OZ035874.1, read as the reverse complement.
ACCTGGAACATCATACAACAAGTGAAAATCAAAGGTCGAGCTATGGACCTACTGATCATCAATGGAGTCACTTCGTGGGAACAGGCGAAGGAGTTATTTAAACAACACTATCGACCGGTCATCAGCAGCAGCGATCTTACGAAGGAAATCAGCAATATGAAAGTGAGTTCAATATATGATTTGACCAATAAATTAGAATACCTTTTAAGCAAAGTAAATACATATGTAGTATTCTGTGACAATCAGGAACAAGAAAAACTATTGTACTATAATATTATAATAAACAAAATACGAGAATTAACAATAGGGAATTTAGCCAGAGAAATTAGGAATCTGTATGATTTACATGAAATAAAGAGTATTTTATTCTCCTACATAGGATACGATAATGGAAATTTAAGGAATAGTGAAATAGTTAGAACCACGGCAAATTACAATAACCAAAACAAAAATCATAGGTTTAGTCTCCCCGACAAGGAACGACGACCCAGTTACAATAATGGTCACAATAATAATTTTGGTGGACAAAATCATTCGGGAAGGTTTAGACAAAATGAGTATCGCTACCAAAATCACACTACTTCACAGAGACCTTTCCAGAACCACTCCATACAGAATAGACAGAATAGACTAGAACCAATGGATACCAATAATATCCAAACAAGTCAGGAACCGATCCGTCAGGACATTAACTCAGTAGAACCGCCGGTTTTTCTGAACTGAGCCTCGGACAATTAATGACAGTCGCCACTGAAATTCAGAACCAACGACACTATATTTTAGTAGACACTGGCAGTGCTATGACTATCATAAATACTAGTAAACTCGACATGACACCGTATAAAATTCTAGACACCCGACAGCTAGAGATAAAGACCATTAATAGTAGCGTAATCAGGAATACTGCAATAATTCAGTTTCCAATACCAAAAGAATTCGGTTACAGCGATAATACTTTTATTAAAGCTTACGCTCAGGCTTTAGAAAATAAAAACTATACGATACTCCTAGGAATGGATGTCCTTAAAAATATCATTGAAACCATTGATTTTGAGAAAGGAACTATAACTTTAAAAAATCAGACCATTCTAAAGATAGAACGAGGACACGAGTTGGCATGCAACTACCTAGAGGAAGGCAATCCTGACTTCGGCAGCCTTAATCGCGAAGAAACGACAGCATTGACCTCACTACTAGACGAATTTAGAAACATCCAATATGAGGAAGGCGACATGTTAACTCATACCTCGGAAATAAAACATGAAATTCACCTTAAAGAAGACAAACCACTACATGCAAAAAGTTACCGATTACCAAAGAAACACGAAGAAGAAGTAGCTAAGCAAATCAAAGAGATGGAAAAACAAGGTATCATAAGAAGAAGCATGAGTAGACATGCTTCTCCGATCGTTGTAGTTGCTAAAAAGCCAGACAAAGATGGTCAAGTACAGTACCGCATTTGTGTTGACTATAGGGCTTTAAATGAAATTACTGAAGATGACAGATTTCCTCTGCCAAATATAGAAAACCTCTTCGATAAGTTAGGAAAAGCGGTCTATTTCTCGACGCTTGACTTAGCAAAAGGTTACCATCAAATTTTGATGCACCCAGCTGACATAGCGAAAACTGCGTTTATTACTCCACAAGGATTATACGAGTATGTCCGTATGCCTTTTGGACTTAAAAATGCACCAGCCACTTTTCAGCGACTAATGAACCACATACTAAGAGAATATATAAACAAAATTTGTGTCGTTTATTTAGATGACATTTTGATATTCTCCACGTCCCTAAAAGAACATATGAAAAACCTCAGAGACATCCTTCGAGTTTTGCAGAAACATAATTTAAAACTACAAATTAGCAAATGTTCATTCCTCAAGAAGGAAACCGAATTCCTAGGTCACATATTAACACCAAAGGGAATAATGCCTAATGGTAATAAGATCAGTATAATCAGAAACCTCCCACTACCCCACACAGAAAAACAACTTAGAAGTTTTTTAGGAGCCTCTGGCTACTACAGGAAATTCATTCAGGATTATGCAAAAATTGCATATCCAATGACTAGGTATCTCAAAAAGGACACCAAAATAAATATTAGTGATCCTGAATACGTGAATGCGTTTGAAACACTCCGAAACAAATTGATAACACAACCAATCCTAAAATTTCCAGAATTCGAAAAACCATTTCATTTATACACCGATGCCAGTAACTTTGCCATCGGATCTGTCCTAACACAGGACAAACAACCGGTTTGCTATATCTCTAGGACTCTGAACGAGCATGAAAGAAATTATTCCGTAACCGATAAAGAATTTCTAGCCATTGTCTGGAGTGTATCCAAACTAAGACCCTATCTGTGGGGAAATAAATTCAAGATCACAACTGATCATCTCCCCATAAAATATTTGAATAAAAAATATAATGGTGCAGAGTTCTCACAACGCAACCAACGATGGTTACTTAAATTACAAGAATTTGATTACGATATTGAATATCTCAAAGGTCAAGAAAATCGAGTGGCCGACTTTTTAAGTAGAATTGAGAAAGAAAACAATGAAGTGAATCAAATTTCTGATAGCAGAACGGGTCAATCGACAGCGGAAGGACAATCTGATCACATACCTATTAAAGAAGGTATTGTCAATATATATAAACAACAAATTATTGTGAGTTATGACAAAGAACCAAAAGTGGAAACACTAAATGGTAAAAGAATTTTATATATCAGAGCCTCGGACCCTATTGAGACGATAACAGAACAACTCAAAGAAATTGCCCCAGGAGTTAGCGGTATTTATTCTGAAGTACAAGAATCTGACTTTAACAAAATTCAACGGTTACTCATGAACTTGCAGTCAGGAAATAGAAAGGTTAAATTGATTAAACTAACACGGAGAGTTAGAGACTTAAGGACGGAGGAGGAAGTTAGGAAACAGGTCTCCATATACCATATCAGGGAAAGTCAACACTCAGGAATCATAGAGACCTACAATACGTTAAAACAACAGATTTACTACCCTAAACTTACAAGGATAATTACACAAATTATAAACAATTGCGACGTATGTCAAAAGGCTAAATACGAGAGGAAACCTATTCAAGGGAAATTCAAAGTAACAGAAACACCTAGTAAACCTAACGAAATAGTTCACATAGATATCTACCATTTTCATAAACACATTTTTTTGACAATGATTGACAAGCTGACAAAGAAAGGGTATGTATACAGACTTGAAAGTAAAAATCACATTCACAAAACAGACGCTATCACAGAACATTTAACTAAAGAAGGTCCACCCTATAAAATAATTACGGATAACGAGTTTAATACAACATACATCAGAGAATTTCTTAGGGAACGAAATATCGAAGTGCATTTCACTAAACCGAACTCACATACAGGCAATGCAGACGTTGAACGCTTACATAGTACTATAGCTGAGATACTACTTAGCATGAACCAGGCAGAATCAGTAAATACCAAAATGTTTAGAGCTTTTCAAATCTATAACAAAAGGTATCATACTACGATAGGTATGTCACCAGAACAGGCTCAACATACAAATATAGAAGCATTAGTAACCAAGCTAAAAATGAAAAAAACCAAGGTTATAAACAAAAGGAACCAAGATAGGGAAGATTATATAGAAAGAAGATCATTTGGTTATATAAAGAATTATAAACATGTGAGACACAAAAATGAACCCAATTTTCGATTTAAAAACCTAGATAGAGTACATACATCAAATATTAAACGACCAAGACAATTTGTAGGTACTCACACTGATGCTGCTACTCCTGATGACACCAATGAACCTAGTACAAGCAGCACTTGTAATAACACCAATCGAAAGTGACAACGGATTCACAACGATAAGCATGGGTGAAGGAGAAATCATCAACCAAACCCAAACCATCATCCACATAGTAAAAATAAAAATGTTGATAGACACCTTACAGGAAATAAAAAAATTTGAAATTGTAGGACAAGACTCAGAAATAAGAAAGGAATGTAATACAATTTTTACAAAAATACATAGTATCATGCCTCATAAGACAAGATCAAAAAGAGGTCTCGTAAATATAGTAGGAACGGCTCAGAAATGGTTGTTCGGTACTATGGACAACTCAGATAGGGAAGAAATAGAAGAACACATAAAAGCTACTGACACTAACAATCAGAATGCAATTCAGGAACTAAACAAGCAAATCAAAATTAATACTCAATTAAACGGAAACATAAAAAACATAAGAGACTTAGTTTTGAGAGATAGGGAAGAAATAGAACGCTATCAGAATGAAAACCAACAGTTACAAAATACGATACTTAAACGCCTACAACGAACCGAAATACTAACTAGATTACAGATGTTAGAAAGAGTAATTGATAATTTGTTAGACACGATAGCTGCAGCGAAAATGGGAATAACCCACCCTAGCTTACTCACTAAGGACGAACTAATCATGACAGATATGAATTGGAGCAAATTAAGAAATATTAAGTCAGGGGTAATGAAATATACAGATGATGCCATTATTATAGCTTTGAAAATACCAGAAGAGATTATAACACGTCCAATTAAAATAATCGTACCAATACCAAATCGAGAAAAACAAGAAGTTGACTTAGAACCCTTTGTTGTAATTGTAAACGAAGGAAAAGAGTATAAATATAACGAGGAGAAAATTAATGTTAACGAATTAAAAGAGAGAAATGATTGTATTAGTAAGCAAAATTGTTTAATGAGGATCAATAATAATTTTGAAATTATTAATCTGAACGAAAGAACTTATATTATTAAAAACGCTAAAAATGTAACCGTACAAAATAATTGTGACTCTAGAAATTTAACTTTTGCTGGAAATCTTATTGTTAATATTCAGAATTGTAATATTAAAATCAATGACGCTATAATTAAGAACAAAGAAACTAATTATACATTTCAATTCTATTATGAAGAAATAATGAAAGAAAATGCCACCATCAATACGGTGTTTACAAAATTTAAGGAACTACAAGAAATTGAAAATAGACATAACCTAGAATTAGTTCAATACCACAAAGTAAAAACCTATTTAATCTCTGGTACATCCATGTTAATAATTATTATTGGTATAAGTATCATTGGAATCGTAATGTACAAGAATGTCAGAAGTACCGGTAAAATTAAAATTAAAATTGATAGCTTAACAGAAGAGCAAGGAAAAAAACAAACGAAACCCTCAAATCAAAATTTCCAGGAGAAAACTTTCTCTAAGGAAGGAGGAGTTAAGTATTGGTCGTAATTCTTAAAAATAAAAATATACAATGTGTCACCATACTTGCTTGTGTTTGCATTCTTCAATTGCACACCATAAATTCTTATCGTCATCACTTTTATGTGACCCATAAAAGTAACGATGACCGAAAGAGTAAACAAGGAAAGTGAACCAATGCATTCGGTTAACCTATTGAGAAATAGGGAGAATAAAACCAATGCATTCGGCTGACCTCTTGAAGAATGTAAGCCCAATCAAGTCAATTGGGGGACCGTGTTGAAATATTAAAAATAACAAAACCTTCTTCGGGCATTCGATTCGATCTGAGTGGTAGTTCATAGTAAACTCTCATCCGGATAGTACGGTGCAGCCCTGCTTAAGACAGCGGCCGTATTATTAATAGTAAATAAAGAACTAAAACCGTAATTATAATAGAATATATATAATAAAGAGAATATATTAAAAAAAAATTACGAAGTTCAGTTATTTATTTCGCGCGATCTTCCAAAAGTCCGTACAACTGCTAGCATACGCGGATGACATTGACGTGATTGGTCGAACACAGCGAGCCGTCAATGAAGCGTTCGCTGGCCTTGAAGCGGAGGCGGCCAAAATGGGTTAAGTGGTGAACGAGGGCAAAACGAAGTATATGCTGTCAACAAGAAAGGACACACAACATCGACGACTTGGCCAAAATGCCACCATAGGCAGCTATAACTTCGAGGTTGTGAAGGACTTCATCTACCTCGGCTCGCAAGTAAACAGTACGAACAACACCAGTATCGAAATTAAACGCAGAATTACTCTTGCCAATCGCTGTTTCTTTGGCCTCAAGAGGCAATTGAGTAGTAGAGTCCTCTCTCGAAGGACCAAGCTAACATTATGTAACACCTTGATCATCCCTGTCCTGCTCCATGGTGCGGAGGCATGGACAATCTCAAAAGCGGACGAAGAAGCACTTGGTCTTTTCGAGAGAAAAGTTCTCTCCCTGGTTTCTTCTCTTTGGTCCTGTCTGCGTTGATGGTTATTGGCGAAGAAGATTCAACCACGAACTGTACGGGCTGTACAGCGGCATGAGCCTAGTCAGGCGTCTATGGATTCAATACGTAAGATGGTTGGGCCATGTAGAGCGCATGGGCAACACGGCTCCAGCGCGAAGAGTCTTCGAGTCTGAAACAGTGGGAACCCAAACCGATGGCGCACCCAGGTGGAGATGAACCTCAATCGACTTGGTGTGCGAAGTTGGACAGCAGATGGCAGAACATGCCGGCTGGAGAGGCTTACTGGTTAAGGCCCAGGTCCACACCAGACTGTAGCGCCACCAGAAGAAGAAGAAGAAAAGCAAGACTATTAACAAGTAGGGTAAAGGTCTCAACAGTGAATCAGGGTACACAGTGAATCACTTACTCTCATAATGTCACTTTTGTAAATTGAAATTAATCTGAAAAAAAAAGATAATAACATACTTTCATTTTCACTTCTCCTATCAACAGACTATCTCGTCTGCGAGATTGCGTTGTCGAGGGTCGTTATACTCGTGTTTTGTGTTTTCTGCAGACGAAAATATTTTTTCTGTTTTATTTTTGATCTTATTAAAAAAGTGTGTATTGTGTCAAAGGTAGCTTTATTATAGTAGAGTAGTAGTTTATTTATTGAAAAACAAAATATTATTAAACACACACGAGTTGACAATGAACATGAATAAAAAGGAATAGCTTACATATAATAGAAAAAGAATTCAAAGATAGGTAAAAATAATCTAAAGGACTGTGAAGCTGAATACAGTCCGTGTTCGTCTGCGTTGACTCGACACCAACTACTCTTTTCTGTCGTTATGACGTTGATAACTGTAACGTTAAATATTTGTACTTTTGCTTATATAGACTTCATAACTTATGTCGATTTACTTACTTTGGGGAAATATGTTAAAAATTATTAACATTTTTTTTTTGTGACATGACAGTGTACACATCACCCAAAATATTTTTTTATTTATTTTATTCACTGCGTACACCCATGGTGCACAGAACTATGATACCAAATGGAAGGTAAGTTTCAAATAATTTCTGTACTACCTCAACGTTAATAAATTGTTCATATTCTGTACTTAAAATTAAGAATAAAATGTCATGGCTATACTATTATACATGCGAGCTAAACGGCGCAAGAAGTGAAAAGTGATCTAAGACTAGACTGTTAACACCTTTCCGAAATAATGGTACTTACAGTGAATCTGCTCTTTATGGACACACCTTCATGAGGAACACCTCACGTTACCTTCAATTCGTCGTGGTCACGGAATTGCGATAGGCGTGTATTCCAACCTCCTTACAACGGACGAGGACATGAATTACAGCACCTATTGAGAAGTTGACCCTAATAAAGGACACACGAAACAACAATCGAACACGGAAGAGATGGACGAATATTCTATGCATTGCCTTGCTCAACGTGTAATATGCATGCATGTAAGAACATGAATCCAAAAGACTTCAAGCCTTATACTCAGTGACTTCTAGTCCACTTGGAACTGTTTTGACAGTGCTTGAGTGCTAGTGCGAAAGTTAACGTGAATTTTATTTGTCAATTTAAAGAAATGACTTATGTTACCCACATGGAACGGACACCTCTGCTTAAAGCACATGCACAGTGGGTTAACAGCGGAAAAAATTTCTTTGGAAAAAGTCCTCTGTAGCCTTCTTAGTTTTGTACTTAAGTAATCATAAATAACCCGGGCTTATGATTTCAAAGCCTTTTTAATATATATATATAAGTATACTATACACTTATTTAAAAGGAAACAAAGTCAACAAAATATTTATTCAAGTTGCGAGCCATATTTACAACAAAAGCTTACATATCTTTATCCCAAGCTTCATAAAATAAATTCGTGGGTCGCTGTGGCGTAGTGGGTTAGTGTAGTTAGAGTCACTGACAATGCTCAAAGTGTAGTTCCTGTCTAGAAAACAGCTTCTCAAACTTGGCCGTTCGGAGTCGGCATTACACTGTAGGTCCCTTCCCCGCGTGAGAGAACAATAGCACGCACAACACGAGTGGTTGCTGAGAAGCTAACCCCAGGTCCGCCTCGGACGGTAGCGCCACCCATATTATTATTATATTATAAAATAAATTCCGTATATTTATACATCATTCCATTGGTATATTCTTGACTATTTAATGTAAAAAAAATATTAAAAAAACTTCAGACATACTTTCGAAAGGTAGCTTCAAATACAGGTTTTTTCTACCTTTCGAGTTTAAGTTTCCAAAAAGCCAACGCCAAGCTACGCGAATCAACTTATATAAACGTATGCTTCATACTTTCAGTTGCAGCACCGAAAAGATTAGCTGTAACTTCTTGCAACCTTCGGAATTATGTTCAAATTTGTTTTGCTGAATCGTATTTAAAAAAACCCTGGTGTGACTTTCGTCACGTTACAAAAGTCACAATTTCTTGGCCAGTAATGGTTGCAATGTATGCAACTAGGACTTTATATTTAGAAGAAATATAAGGCTTTCTTACTTCTCCTTAAATTAATCCAAGAACGGTGCTCTGAGATATTCAATTTCTTGAACTAGGATCTCAATAAAACACGCTTTCCAGGGCATGTGTTTTTAGTTTTATTGAAGTATAAAAAAAAGCTCCAAGAACCTCCAACGGGATACCTAGTTTTCTTGAAAGCTGAAAACGTACTCTTTTGATGTTGTAAAAATCATATCCGCCTACAGAGCATTATGGCCGCAATAGCCTTTTAAGTGTTGCAATACGTTGACCTAAGTTGCAATAAGGCATTACAATTTGAAACATAGTACAAGTGCAAAGAAATCTTTTCGTGTTTCTAAAATTTTATTTCTTGTTCATTTAACTTTATTCCGTTAATGAGTAATCCGATTGAGCTACATCAACCAATCATTAACCATCATCAAAAACCACGAAAAGGTTGTGGACACAGCCAGGAAAAAGTGTCACGTCAACACAACATGTTCGAGTCTCGTCCGCTATGAGCTCGAGAGCATAAAAACCGAGGTTTCGTGTTTAACAGGTTCCACGAATCTGTCTCTTTTTCCTTTTCGCCGTTCGAGAATACGTTAGCTGCCGCTGTAGTAGATTTGGAGTAGAAGTTCAATAAAGATTTTATATAGCAATTAAATCTGGCTTTTATTCCATAACATCCACAAGGTCTTGTGGCACATATACTATGTTTCAAATTTCAAAATAGTACCTATATATCTTAACGTACGGCTGTGAATTATTTTCTGACTGTGATCATTCTTCTCTACGAAAATTGATAAAAGCAACCAACGCGACTGCACGATATGTCTTTAACCTCCGAAGATTCGATCATGTGTCAAAACAAAGTCGCACTCTGCTTGGATGTGAAGTAAAGGCAGTTTCAAACTATAGAACATGCATCCTACTATTCAAAATCATTCATAATAAACAGCCTAACTATCTTTATGAAAAAATTACTGTTTTGTCGATCAAGTCGTAATATCACGTTGAAACCTTCTGTTCATACATGTCTAACGTCACGCAGGCATTTTTTCATTCATGCTGTACACCTATGGTATCATCTAGCTTCACAAGTACGGTCCAACACCCGGTACAGACAATTTAGCTTAGCTTGTTTCTCTCACCTCTCCAATATGAACTGAAATAATACCCTATAATTACACTTTTCCAATTTGGTAGCATGTAAAATAAATTTTAATATAGTAGAACCATGCTCTCACATTTAAAATTTCTGAAATTAAAAATCGAAATATGAAAATGTATCATGTCACTATCACTTTATGTATGCAATGAATGTAATATTTTAGGCCCTGTATTTAAACAAGGATATTAATTCTTAAGGTACAGAGATTTGAAACATTAATTCGAAAGGTTCCGCGCTCCCATACAGATTGATCGCTGTGGAGATGTTCCAATGAATATGCCGCGTTCATACAGGTATCCGACATTCGATGGGATGAAATATCCACCAAAGCCTGTATGATTGACTTGGAGAAGGGGTTCAAAACAGTACATACAGTTTGGCCCTTTTTCACGTTTGTTAGGTTCGACATTAGTAAGGTATTGCTAAATCTAAGACATAATCACAGGTCATGTAACTTTCACCGCTGCAGATCTTAATTGCTAGAGATCGGCCGCCTATTTGTTGATATTTCTTTCATTTGATAGTGTATTCAATTCATTGAATTACTATTAACTTTTAATTACAATTAACATGATGTTTCAGCGTAAACCATCGAAAGGTAATTTTGACCAAATACTTTCTACCGAAACCCCAATTTAATTCGATGTAATGTACAATTCAAGGACCATTCTCATAGAAATTTAGCTCATTCCGTCCCATAAAGTCCTTCCCTGTCACATCAAATGTTTTTCAATCACAATCATCATTGAATTACACATTTGTGAACTTAGTCCTGACTCGCAGCCTCAATTGAATTCATTTCCATTTCCCATGCGAATAAATTGGACCACCGGCACAACCGCAATCAACGCGTTTCATTGGCTCTGTCCCGAAATAAACTTTATTAATTACGTCATAAAAATTCAGCACATTTCCCAGCCACAATCGTAGATAAAATTACCCTGTTTAAGCGGTTTTCGTCCAGGCTCTGCCTCCCCCCTGCATCGCCCCCATCGACCATGTGTGAAATGCGCGAACAGAAATCCACCGAAAGACAAATGGAATCGTTCGGCGTCAGTCCTAACATGGTGTGTGCACGTTTCAATGTTCGTGTCGCACAGCGTCCTTGGACCGCGCTAACTTCCACAATTAGGTTTCTCGCCCGCGGATGCGGGAAAAGTTAACCTTTCTCCTCACATACAGCAGATTCAGATTTACCATTTGTGGGCGTAGGGCATGGCGATTTTTGCCATCACTTCGAGTGAAAAGTTTCGACATTAAAAATCAACCCACACACGTACAGGCTTCCGGGCAGACCATCAAGTGTTGCGCTGCTGATGATCCTGTGACTCCCACGTGACAGCCGAGGAGGTAAAGTGACGGCGGCGGCGGTACAAATTGTAAAAGTTAAATGAAAACCGGGAGAAAAATCAGGTCGGGCGATCATTATAACATAGGTTTACGTGAACAACAGCAGCGGTGTGAGCGAGGGTGGCTGTGCAATTTAGGGACATAAAAAGTAATGTTACATCCGCGGGCGGAGGTGTTTAAGCCTGGGACAGAAGCCACAGTCAGTCGACCAGGGTCATTCTGGGAAATTAAGGAAAACAGGTGTTCGACAAAGTTGCTCCCGAGGGACACAAGTTGCTACTTTGTGTCTTCGCAACACACTCGCCGACACTTTAAACTTGAAATTGTCCGCCCAACAACCGACAATGGAATTTTCAATTCCAGAAACGTCATTACAGGATTCTCCCTCGTCACCCGGCGAGGATTCCATGCCAGGAATCATCCGGCAGTCCTTATTGGAGCGGGAGTCTCGAAATTCGACCTCTCTCCCTCCCAAACACACTTGGCGCAGCGGCGGGAACACGCTCGTTTGTAAACATTTACCATCTGAATTGGGGCCAAGACAGGATTGCAACCGTACACAGCAGCAGGCCTCCTTTTGTCTGACATCTGCAGCGGCATATGCAGCTCATGTCCTGGAGGTGTTCAGGCGCTCTGCAGACTCCTCTCTTCACTAGCAGGTTAATGAGAAAAGTTGCATACCTTACAGAAGGAACCATGTCTAGTGTTCGGTATGAAAGCGGGCGAAGAGTGAGTCCACACGGTCTTACTGCAGCAGTCGCCTTCTCAATCCTGCTGCAGCACTAAATATTGCAATGAAAAGCCGGGATAATTTACACACTGGCAAACGTGAATGGGTTAAGTATCCTTGACTGGCTACAACGTGTGCCTCGTGTGCTTAAGGTGGGTTCTCTGCCAATTTGCATGGGCTCCTCTCGTTGGCATACAGTTGTTCCCATCGGTCTCCTCATTTTGTCCTTTGGAAGTCCATAAAGGGATGAATGCCATAATTTGCTGCGCCAGCACTCCTCCACGTTTGCCTGGGACACTTGGCGGAACGGCGGCGTGTGCATGAGTTTGGTACAGGTGCATACTCCCAATGAAGAAGGGCTCATTTTCGTGAATCCGCGTGACTTCCGAAGGCTGGCAGGATGATGAAGTTTTCACTAATGTGCAGCCGGATGAGCTCGGGCTAATTGGTCTCTGTTCAAGTGGTTACTTGCCTGACAAAGCACTTCCGGAAATTACCGCCTGTCAGCGGACGCTGGCTGTGGTGAGATGAATACTTGAAAACTTTCAAACTCATTGCGAGGATAATGACAGGGCAAGGAATGGAATGCAATTCAAACGGCAAGTCGATCCAGGAAGTGAAAGCCACTCTAATCAAGTAGATATAGCAATTACGAAAAGTTTCAAAAGCGCAAAATGAGAGACCGTGGTGATAGACTAAATTAAGCGAAATTGAATTAGTCGCGAACTGGTGTTGTGGCCAAATTTCGTTTAAGTTTGGCTAAAGAAAGCCAACTATTTTGTTTCAAGTATGAATAATGGAAATCAGGCAGAAATATGTTCGGATTGTCGGACTTTGTCAGGATTGAATTATTTGAATCACTTATCTGAGTACACCTTGCCCTCTTTTTCCATTTCTGATAGGATAATCGGTGCTAAATCTTAATCTATCGCATTTCAAAGATGACGGATGAGTCAGATAACATCGAGTGTATTCTTGAATTGCTTGCAATCTTTTCCGATCTCCTTTTCCAAATTCTGATTCCAATAACAACGAATACAATAGCTTTTCTCGCCCAGTGGACATTGGCCCGTGGACTGTAAATTCCGTCTTCTTGCAATTCACAGATCGGATTCGAAGAAAATTTTTAAAAAAATTTAGGGAAATCTGCAAGCCTTCGGCTGGTTCCGAAACTTTTCGAAAGTATTGTAGGTAGGTATGTATGCGAGGCTGCTAGTGCCTTCACCAGCACACTAAGACCAAGTTGGTCCCTTTTGATACCCACAGTCAGACTACTACCACTGATTGTGCACTCCTGTGATAGTGCCGTTAATTTGATCCCAACGGCAAAGAGTGACTGCACCAGATATGAAAATCATATAAAAACGTACTAAATTTGCTTTCACTGGGATTCGCTCCGGGGACCCCGCTAAACAGGGGCAGGTACTTAGCGAATGGCGCCATCCGGTCAAGCAAAGTATGCCAGTAAAACTTATCAACCTTAGCCACGTACACATAATTTTACATGTAGGGTCATCCATTCTGGTATATTTTCTGAACCCTTCTCAATTAAGGTTACGTCCTTTCGCCTTTACTATTCGCGTTGGCATCAGTCGAGGTTCTGAGATCTTCACTCACAGTGTGCAATGGCATACAATAGAGACCGTTTAATCAGTTGGACGATCATGAATATGTACACGGTATAGTTGTCCGGTGTGGCCACAGTGGCGTATACGTAACATTTTTCATCGGCCGAAGAGGCAGTCTTGGCATTTGTTGTTTTGCATGGCCACTGTGGCGTATACTTTTTTTTTTACCTTCTATTGGTCGCAGCGGAGCGGAGGCGGAAAAGAAATGTCATTGCATTCTGTATAAACCAAAAGTCTCCGCACTTCTTTCGAGATATAGACGATTTTCGAAACTGAAGTCGTGACAAGAAATGGGAAGCGACTACCGAAATATTTTCCAAGGACAACGTTGTTTATACTTTTACGGTCACAGAAAAATCGTATGCTTCTTCTTCTTCTTCATTTGGCGCTACAGTCCGGGGTGGACCTGGGCCTCAACCAACAAGCCTCTCCAGCTAGCACGGTCTCTGGCTAGCTGTCTCCAGTGTCGCACGCCAAGTTGGTTGAGGTCCTTCTCCACCTGGGTGCGCCACCTTAAACGCGGGCGTCCTCTGTTGCGTTGTCCCACGGGTTCGGAGTCGAAGACTCTCCGGGCCGGAGCTGAGTTGTCCATACGCGCTACATGGCCTAGCCATCTTAGGCGTTGGATCCGAAGACGCCTGACTAGACTCATGTCGCTGTACAGCCCGTACAGTTCGTGGTTGAATCTTCTCCTCCAAAAACCGTCAACGCAAACAGGACCAAAGATCGCACGCAGAGCTTTTCTCTCGAAAATACCAAGGACTTCCTCATCCGCTTTTGAGATTGTCCATGCCTCCGCGCCGTACAGCAGGACTGGGATGATCAAGGTCTTGTATAGGGTCAGCTTGGTCCTTCGAGAGATGGCTCTACTACTCAATTGCCTCTTGAGCCCATAGAAACAGCGGTTGGCAAGAGTAACTCTGCGTTTGATCTCGGTACTGATGTTGTTTGTACTGTTTAAAAATCGTATGCACTTTCGGCAAAACCAAACTTTCTTTCTAATGGCGTGTATATGCATACTATTAAATGGCGTTATCTTGCATTTTGTAGGCGCAGAAGTCAAAATAATAATGAATAAACATTTGTTGATGGCGTACGTTGTAGGACAAGAGAACGTTCATCAAAACAATTTTTAAACGAAAATTTGCTTACATTACGTCATCTGTATTCATACAAATTTGGACTAGAAATTAATACATACATCAAAAACGAAAATTATATGCATTCGCTTCCATTAACCACTCACTTTTGACCAATAAGCTGAACTCTTGAATTTCACTCCCAATTCCTCCGTTGGATTATATATAATACTATTGGTGGCGCGACAGTCCGAGGTGGGCCTGGGCCTAGCTTCTCAGCAACCACTTGTGTTGTGCGTGCTATTGTTCTTTCACGAGTGGAAGGGACCTGCAGTTTAATACCGACTCGGAACGGTGAATTTGAGAAGCTTTTTCTAGACAGGAATACTCTTTGAGCATTGCCAGTGACTCGAAAGAGGCGGAGCCGTGAATTATCAAAGGTGGTAAATTCGGGTATCGAACCTGGCACCCTCTGCGTAGGAGTCGACACACTTACCCACTACGCCGCGGCGACCCACCCTCCGTTGGATTAATCACTTCTAAATAGAGCTCACTTCGGAACTCATACCTTAATTATATCAGACCTAATGTCCTGGCCTCATATCCAATTCAAATTTAGCCATATTTCGATTTGCAAATGGAAAAAAGGGTTTTTCTTGGGACTTGACAACTTTGAATTTAATTTGTGAATGCACTCTTTCACTAATCATCAAACTGTCACTGTTAATTTATTCAGTAAACTCAACATTTTCATCGAAGTACTGTGAAGTACATGAATGAGTAAAGTCTGCAAATTATAAAAATTTTCTACCGAAATTCGGAGTCGGTGACCGCAACTTTAAGAACGTGAAGTCCAATTTTCAACGAAGCTCATTTTTGGCTCAATGGGTTTCCGTTAATAAGGGTTATTGGTCAGATGAAAATCCACACGTATTTCATGAATCACCACCTCATCCACAAAAAATAACTCTTTGGCGCGGTTTGCATGCCGGCGGAGTTATTGGGTCATATTTCCTCATCGACGATAACGATCGTCAGGTTTGTGTGAATGATCAGCGTTATCGCGCAATGATTACTGATTATTTTTGCCCCGAATTAGAAGTCATGGACTTGGACGACATGTGGTTTCAACAGGATGCTCCCACAAGCCACACACAATCGATTTATTGAAGAGTAAGTATGGTGAGCGTGTTATCTCAAGAAATGGGCCAGTCAATTGGCTGCCTGACTATTTTCTGTATGGCTACGTTAAACATTGGTTTATGGCAACAAACCGTTGGAAGAAATCAGACCCAACATTGAACGTAAAATTATATAAAATAAAACTGTAGCGGCCGTTTCGGAAGAAATGTGTGACCGAGTTTTTGAGAATTATGTTGTTTTTTTTTATAATTTGCGCGTGCTCAAGGGAATGCTAATACCCTTATGTGTCCGGGGTCAAGACACAGCACGGGCCGAAGGAATAGAGGGAGAAAGGGAGAGGAGGTACCTGTGCACATTGGTTTTAAATATCTGCTGGTTGTAGACTGTAGGAAATATAAGGCTGGGAAGAGAAATTCCATATTCGTGCATTGCGGCTGAAAAACGAGTCTCTGTCCGTCCGTAAGGTAGGCTTAAGGGTATACTGATGGGCATTCCTGGCGAGACGAGTATTGCGGGTGATTCATGGAGAGGAGGAATGCAGTTGGCTAGCTCACTTGAGCATCGTTTGTTGAAATAACGATAAAACACGGACAAAGAAGAGACGGTACGTCGATGTTCGAGCAAGTCTAATGACTCTGCGATATTGTTGTCTCCTATAAGTTTTATCGCTCGCTTTTGGATTCTATGAAGTAGGTGCAGTGTGGTCTTGGGGGCACCAGACCAGATATGAACGTTATACTCAAGCTTGGGGCGGATGTACGCCTTATAAATTAAAGCCAAATCAGAAGGGGTGAAATATTTCTTGCATCGATTAAGAAAACCTAAACATTTCGCAGCATTTTTGGTGACCTCAAATATGTGATCGCTCCAACTAAGTGTTGTTTTGATACACATACCAAGAATGGAAAGTTTTCCGGTTTCATCGACACAAGCGCCATTCATGGATAATGGCTGATTATCAAGGGTTAGCTTGAGTGACAGCAGACAGCATTGAGTTTATGAAGCATTGAATTCCACTCTATTGTTTTTTCCCCAGTTAATTATGCTGTCAAGATTGGAATTCAATGTGCTTAACATACGCTGCCGTTCCAATTCTACGGCCGAAGGGCGGGGTCGTGAGTCTAGGAACGAATATGAAAAGCTAAGGGTGCTGTCATCAGCGAAGGAATGGATTGGATTAGAAGTAGCAGACAAGAGATCATTTATAAAAATGAGAAAGAGTGTCGGAGACAGAACTGAGTCTTGGGGAACACCAGCATTTATTTGGTGGATATCAGACTTGAACCCATCCAAAACAACTTGAATTGAACGGTTCGAAAGGTAATTTCTAATCCATAGAAGAAGAGATTCATCGATACCATTGGCACGCATCTTCGACAAGAGAGCTTGATGCCAAACTCTGTCAAATGCTTTAGAAATATCAAGCGCAACGATCTTGCTTTCGCCTGAATTGTGCAAAGATTGGTTCCACTTTTCGGTGAGATAAGCTATCAGATCACCAGTGGACCTGTCGCTGCGGAAGCCATATTGTCGGTCATTAAGAAGATTCCGCGATTCAAGATATTTCATAAGCTGACGATTTATCAGCGTTTCCATGACCTTAGAAAGAATTCAATGAGTCGAACGCTTCAAACCTGCCCGCGGTGGCGATATGAATTAGTCGAGTTCCATTCATAAATGATTTGATTGTACTTCAAGCCGATAATAAAGTTTTTAAAATATCTCTTCTTTTTTTTAAAAAAAAGGTGTCAAGTCCTTGGAAGACACTTTAAAACCAATGCCAAACTTAATTTCTTGGATAGCCTCGAACTATAGAGGGTTTTTGTGTTTGGGGACTTAGATATTGGGCATTTCGTAGCCAACCCAACACAAATATATAGACTGTATCGGGATATGGCAGTGCCCGGTGGTTTTTTAAGATAAAGAATGTTGGGAGACATTTGTGTGGGATTTTATGTTGGGAGACATTTGTAAAGGATTTTAAATTGTGAGTTCTGCATAAAGGAACAAGTTCTCTTCATGGCATTTTAAAGCGATCTGAATGCATGGCTGTGACCATGTTTATTAGTACATATGTAGTTGTGTTATTTATGTCACACGTAGGATTTTCAAGTCAACAGAATCTTTTTGTCTTCACAATGGACGCCCAATATTGTATACCATGAAATTTTTTCTTTGTAAAATATTTTTCGTGTTATAATTTTTTTATTTTTATATTTAATAATTTTCTTCGTTAATCCTTTGCTCCTTTTTTTTTTTTCTTATTCTTTCTCAAGTGCCTACCTTACATCTTATCACATATATTGTATGCATTTTTTTGTACCCTACTATATATAGTTCTCGTATAACACATACTTAAGATTGTCAGAAGTAAATATTAACCGAAAGTAAGAAACTATTGTCATAAGAAACTATTGTCATATCGTATGATGCTCACACTATCTCATTTCTTTTACATAAGCGTACCGCTTCATATGAAAGTATAAATATAACCCGTCATGTCAATTTTCTTCCTTCTCAATAAACTGTCGTAAGTAGCACATCTCCTCTCAAGTAGTTTCATTGGACTCCCTTGCCTATCCTACAATATAGTATTGCTTGAAACTTTGTATGTACGCACAATCATTAAATTATCCAGCCACTCTCATTTCGAATTTACTTTGCTAAAGTTACAGAAAAATCAATCAATTTTTTTTGTAATGGTTGGGCATAGTTCTATTATTTTTACATCGTATTTCATTTCTGTTTGGTAGTTAACATAATCAACATAGAATCTGAAATAAAGCAAATAAAAATCGCACAAGAACTAAAAGTTAATAGGAAAACATTTATTTCTGCTATTATAAATTTATTTAATATAAAATAATTTTAATTATGAAAAGACCCTGTCATTATAGGAAAAGAAAGTGGTCTGGCCGAAAAGCCGATCTTATGAACCCAAAAAACGTGACAAGAATTTTGAGCCTTTTTGAAAAAAATCCAAAAATTTCTTAACGTAATTTTGCAAGCAAAGTAAAATGTTGAAATTTTTCAATTCATAAAGTGAAGAGAACTACGGGCTTGAAAACATATAAAATAAAAGTGATTCCAGTACACAAAAAAAAAAATTGGATGCGAAACAACGGGCAAGACTTATGCAAACGTATTGCGGGGGTGAATTTTTTTGGATGGCACTCCTTAAAACAGAACTGAAATATCATTTCATCACTAAATTCAATTTAAACATATAGCCCAACACTTGTATTTAATTGGGAAAAAACAATGTTATGCCCATATGTACGTACTTCATTGTTAAACTACCCAGCTAAGCGGATCCATCCAGCTAGTACATTATAATAGTGGGATATAATTGCTTTCCTTTGGCAAACCATTTCCGAACAACTTCTAACTGAAAACGCAAAAATCACTACAGATTGTACAAATGAATTGAGTAGAATCCAAAAATTATCAAAAAGTGCAACCATCGATTCTCAATTTGTGAACATAACAACTGTCAAAGGCCATAACCACAATTGCATAATCAACAGACGATGCTTGGCGACAAGGAAGCTCTGCCAAAAATGTCAAGAGACTTCTGAACCACTCAAGTGTTTTTTAATTTACTTCCGCTGTCTGCAAATTGTCCACCATCTGAAATGGCTTCACTTAAAAATTGCGCACATATGTTGCTCTGAATTTTAAACTGGCTTAGATCCAACAAAAGAAGTACTTCCTCCCGTCCTCTGCACTTGGCGGTTAACCGTCTACCACACACTTGCCACGGAATCTGGTTTAAACAAAAATATGTGTTCCCAGATGTAGATGCCACATGAATGCAACCACATCCCGCCACTACCACAATCGCCTTGGAGCCAAAATTGCACTTGTATGACGCGAAAATTAAAACAAATCCCACCTGAGAAAGTGTACATCGGGGATACTAGGTTTCAGCCTTTGAAGACGAAAATATTCACGCGTAAGGGAACGTGACGAACAGCGGTGTAGTGCACAAAAAATATGGTAAAGGTCTCAAAAGGATTTTAATGCATATCACTGACACATCACATGTCGCCGCGAAAGTAAAATGTGCGATTTTTTGTGGTTTTTAAAAGCTCATCTGGGAGCTGTACCGCATCCACTTAATTTGAGTGTCTGTCGGCGCTGCTTCAAGGAAATATGCTCTGAATGAAGCACAGGACTTTTATTTTATTTTACTTGAAAACAGTTTTACACAGGAGAATTTTGGAATTGATGGCAACACCACGAATGGGTAAGCTCAGTTTGAATAAATCAGCCATTCACTTAGTCGAGTGGTGGGTGGGCAAGACACATTACCCCACGATAGTTTCCGAAAATCTAATCCGTCCGCTGGCGAGTCATTAGTCAATTCGAGTAAGTGAACTGAACTCACCCATGTACTTGTGCTTAACCATCAGCAACAGCTTCCAAAGTATCCTCCTGCTCCTTCCTGCCACCATTACATCACATGCGTTTGACATTCTTCGTTCCTTGGTGCCATATTCGCGTTTTGGATAAATTATCTTCCATCAACGCAAGAGATGCCTTGGTAACGCACAGCCACGTCCCAACTATAAAATATCCTTGTCTACAGAAGCATTTCTATGCGGTTATTATGTTAGCTCGGATATGTGCATTGTGCGGTAATGAAGTCGGTTACTGGGTTGTCTCCTGGGTTTTCTTGAACAATGATTTTGAATTTAATCCCTCAAGTTTTCACTTGTAAAGGGTGCCGCTACAAAGACGTGTATCATCAGTGACAGATGGTGCGTTGAGCGAAGAATTTCAAATCTTTGTTGAGATTTTAAGGAGTCACCAAACAAATTAATTTGCCTTGCCATTGGGGTCATGCGAGCTATTCAAAGTTGAATTCATGCACTGGGTGTTTCAGACTGATTAAAAGGAAGAGTTGGTATTGTGGTGTGGGTAGTACTTGACGAATGAAGTGTCGTGGTTAATGCTGGAATTCCTGAGCTAATGGTCATCAGCGGGATTGAGAGAGTGTTGTTGACGTTTTTGTTCCAGATTGAACATTCTTGTTTTTCGACTCCGAATCTATGGGACAAGAAACAGAGGACGCCAACGTCTAAGGTGGCACATCCTAGTGAAGAAGGCAACGACCGAGCCGCCCATCTTCGATGATGTTAACATTGGCCCACCAACGAAAAACGAAATCCTAGCCATTACAATACCACTTAAGAAAAACCCCTCTGGGAGTGATGATGTACATTCCGAGGTCTCAAAGTGTAAGGGTGTTTTCATAAACGTCGGAAATCTGCGCTAGTGCAATCGTATATCTTTTCTCATACGTTTCTGAACACACACAGGCTGCGTTTCTGTCTGCAATCCTGCTTTAGTACAATTGTCATCAGTCATTGAGTGTTCATAAACGCCAGAAATGGCGGCAAAACAAATGATACGCAGTTTGATTTTTGAGTTACTGGCGAAAAAAAAAACATAATAACATAACGAACAAAAACAAGGGATACAATCTTAAAAAGTATTGTGAGTCTGAGAAAATATAGAGTTGTTCCAAAAAATCCATGCTTTGTAAACATAATTCTAAAGTTTCACGACGATGTGTTTCAAAGCCAATTTAGGATGTCCAGATCCACATTTAATGTAAGTTATTCCCCATCCAAAATATAAAATAAATAAGTTCAAAGATTTCTATCCATAGTTTGTTGAAAAGAAGCTTAACATTTTATGGAAAACAAGGACCACCGGCCGACCAAAAGTAGCAGTAGCTTTGTCCTTAACTATCTGGAAAGAATTGTCCAATCTATTCAATGTTGCAATTGGAGCTCCATTTATTTATTTTTTGGAAATAACTCAACTTTTATATCAGTTGAGGCGGAAATTTAAAAAAGGACCTTCAAGTACAAACGAACGCAAAAAAATCATGGAAGGCTTCCAGAATATCCGCATAAATCCAATTCCTTATGTAGTCGGTTGTGTGAACGGTAGTCACATTCCCATCCTTTCTCCTTCTTGTGATAAAGTAAGCTACTACAATAGAAAAGGAATATGCTCAAGCAATCTTCAGGTAAACGTCACTTATCTAGTTAATTCAAAGTTACTAAATAAATCCTATAATTCACATGCAATTTATGATAGTAACCAAAAATTCATCGATGTTTTTTTCGGTTTTCCGGGAAGCTGTCTAACGTTTGGGAAAGCAGTCCAATCGGGAAGAAGTTAAGGCCTAATTCGGAGGATGTAGTAGGCTGTGGTTCTATTTTAAGTGATTCAGCGTATCCACTTACAACTTACCTTCTTGTCCCCTACCGGGACAATGGATATCTTTCTACTATGGAAAGAAAATTCAATTTTATTCAGAGTTCCACAAGGGTCTGTATTGAACAGGCGTTTGGTAGATTAAAACAAAAGTTCAGAATTCTAAAACATGTTGATATAAAAGACCTGAAATATTTAAAATTTATTGTTATGGTGTGCATCGTCTTACACAATATTATAATAGAGAAAGACGGACTAGGAGCAAGCGTATATACGCTTAATTTTGAAGTGCACAAAAAAACGATCATCGGCGCTTAATGATTCATCATAAAATCTTGGCAGCACCGACGACATTTATGACATTTGCTAAGCAATCAAGGGTGTAGTCTTGGACGGCGATGGTTGTTCTTTGATGGTCACAATCTTCGTTTTGTGACTGTGTAACGTGACCATCACTTTAAAAGCAAAAACACTAAATAATTATAAAATATATTAAATGTTCATCATGAAATAATCGTTTACGAAGCCAAAACGAAATGTATTGCAGAGACACTCTGGGTATACCAAAAATTGCATATTTATGGATGCCAAAATAATTGAAAATGATCTAATACATCAACCAAACCTGCAGGTATAAGCCACATACAGCAACCTAAACAATGAATGAATGAATTCAGGAATGAACACACAGAAAATAATGTTTGGAAGCATTGTTTTTATCCGCGCTTATTCCTTAAGCGGCGATGGATATGATGAGTAAGTTAAGCGTGTATACGCTTGCAAAAAAACGCAGCTGATACCATTAGTCACATTTTGAACACAGAAATTGATGAGCACGATCGGAATGAGCTGAGTCAAAACAACCCAAGCCTAAACGAAGTAGCAAAGCAAAAGAGACATCAGATTGCTATGCTATTTTGTTCATAAGGTATTAATAAACAATGAATTTAACTAAAAAATTGTATTTCATTTCAAAAACATAAACAAAATAAAGCTAATTCATTTATAAATTAAGGTTAAAAAAAAATCAGATATTCAAATGTTGCATGAGGTAATCGAACGTTTCTTTCAATTTGATTGAGTCAATATTTCTTGAAGGCTTGCGATTAGCTCCAATCTGCGTTCTTCAATTTCCATTTTTTGTTTCTCGATTGCCATAAGTTCTTGGTGCTTTAAGTCGTCCTTTTCTGCTTCCTACTTTAAAAATTCAAGGAGTTCGTCTTCCTTTGTACGCTTTTAGTTGGTGTTTCGAAAACGATTTCCTCAGCAGATTAATTTTGCTCATTTAGAAATGACGAACTTGAACAAAAGATATTTTGTGGAGGAAATACACTGTGTCTTCCACCGTAGGCTTCATCAAATATTCCAAGAAACTCCCAAGTCGTTTATTCTCGTCCTGATTCCTTATTGCGCTTTTTTATTAGCTTATAGGTCGTCATTAAGTTTTAAATTTTTTTTCTTAATGTCCAGAACATCTAGCTCCAAAAATGGATCTGTTGCCTTCATGTTGGACAGAACTGTCCTCCACAATGAAATGTTTTTCTTCTTGCCGGCGTTAAACTCGGCCTCCATACAAATTCAATTTTGTATTAATAGCAATTTTGTATTAACTTTTGACATACGGAACCTTCGTTTTCCCTTTAAAAACAAAAAATACTATTATGTAAAGGTACTAATAATATATATATTTGCAAAAAATACTTACATTTTTTGCGAGTAAAAATAGTTCCGAAATAATGCCTATTCTAAAGATTTTTCTCCAATCCCACCCTTTTTGCAGTCAAAAAATAAATAACTGCACAATCTGCCCGACATTGATGACATATTGACGTTTATGAACAGTAGGTAGTGCAGTTCACCTAAGTTAGTATGATCGTACATCTGCATTAATGAACATGGATAACGCAAGCCTTTCTTAGTCTGACGTTTATGAAAACACCCTTATTTTCAAACAGCAGCGAATATCTGGTTATACATCTTACGAGAGATATGGAGAATACACTTCCAAGAAGCTGGCATTAAGGCATTCTTGTTTTCAAGATTTCCAAGAAATTTGACGACTCTGACTGCCACAAGTATAGAGGAATAAAACATTTTTCTGTTCCCACAAAAAATTTAGCGTCGCTGGTTATGAACGGCATCTTTCTTGCTGTGGAAAGTACGCTTCGGAAAACCAATTCAGATTTCATCAAAACCGCGCCTGTAAACACACTTCGCATCATCTTTGAGCAATGCAATGAGTGTCGGTGTTCAATCTGCGCAGCGTTCGTTGACTTGAAAAAGCGTTTGATAGTCTGAACCGTCCTTTTCCATGGAGAATTTTTCTCAAGCGAGGTATGCCTGTAAAATGATCAGCCTTAGCCACGTACACATAATTTCACATGTAGGGTCATCCGTTCTGGTCTATTTTCTGAACCCTTCTCAATTAAGGTTGCGTCCTATAGCCTTTATAATGCGTGTTGGCGATTGTCGAGGTACTCAGATCTTCACTCACGGGGTGCAAAGGCACTCAATGGGGTGTCAGTTGGATGATCTTGAATACACGGCCTAGCTATCTTGTGTGAACACGGTGGCGTATACGTAACATTTTTCATCGGGCGAGGAGGCAGTCTTCGCCTTCGTTGTCTTGCATGGCCACTGTGGCATAAACTTTTTTTCTTTCCTTTTATTAGGCGTAGTGCTCTAAAGAAAAAATGAAATACGAAAGGAACGTCAGCATTGCTTGCCCGATTCACAGAAAAAGGGAGCCTATGAATTGCGCCAACTATATAGACATCATCTGCTATGTTTCCTACATCCGTTCGTCATGAATCTGGTTGCTCTAGACCAGGCAAATCCACCATCTACGGAATATGTACAGAGTTTTTACTGGAGTAGGTATTTATCAGGAATGGACTGCCCGAAGTGTCCAGAAATAGACAAGTAAAATGCCGATTACGAATTTAATTGCAACATGCAGATGCGACTCCTCCATACATTTCATTTATACATCCAAAAAACAAAAAGTAAGGACTGACAACTAACCCTTGTGTTTCCATGCCTTTCTTCTGCTTCTCCTTTCTCTTGCTTGTGCATGCCTTGAATGGGTGCTGGAGTTTGTGCTATGCAGAGAATTTTCTACGAAAAGTATCACGAATAAAAGCGAATTGTCTTATGGAGTATAAAATGTAGGAACATTTAAGTATTGAGCCTAAGTTCTTCCATATTTATTCAACTTATAGAAGTTCGAATTATGGATATTCGACTCACACAGGTTTGACTGTATTTACATTGTTTGGGGAGGTATTGCTCTTGGAACTCTAATTGAAATCCAGATACAGAATTAAACATTCAGTCATTTGTCCAAGTCCTTTGTCTATCGATTCTGTAGAAGATGCAACTCCAAGGCAATGGTCATTACGTTGAATAAACTTGGTTATCATTGCATACCATCTCTACGTGTGATCATTCCTCAGGAGACAATAAACTAATCTCCCCATCCTTCAAAATGCATTCCAATCAGTTTTGAGCTTTCACCATGAACGATGAACGTATCTCCCCTCTCACTGGCTCTCATAAATTGTATTCCCACAAGCATCTGAAGCAATTTGCTAACCGTTGGAACTCATTAAAAACAAGGTTTCAACTCAACTCTGACATCCCAATCCATGGTACAGATACCAATCAAATGGCCGAGCAAATTGAATCAATGGTATCAACATCATCAGTGGTACATGCCGAACCCTCTCAGCGCCCTGAAGTCAAACTTCACCCCTTCATGCCACCCTCGAATAGAGTCTGAAACTAAAAGTCAGAAGTTTTATTACGTTACCTCCATAAAAGAGCCACCATATAATTGTCCATTGAATGATGTCCCTTCAGTTTTGAGTGGTTTCTCAATCAGACTAATGCCCACCTTCACACATCCAAACGTAAGTGTGCACATCGAGGACGGGTCGTTATTCGGGGACCATTTCATTTATATTTATGAGAAGAGGTGGATGACTGGGGGCGAAGCTCGTTTCTGTGACCATGGCAAACATGTGCGGCCATCGAAACCGTGTCCTGACCGACAAGCAAATACGGATCTTGGTAATCAATCTTGGCACAAAATCAATACGTGTAGCACAATCGATAGAGAGTCGAGTCGGGCGGAGGGACACAGCCAATCGTATGCGCTTTAAAGTCCCATGTCCGGGGCGTATCACAGATAAAATTCTTTGATTCTGATCAATGTCTGCCTGTCTGTCGGACGAATTGATGGGTCTGTCCGTTTGCCATCGGGCGGCCCGTCGGACGAGTACAGTCATTGCTCATTCTAATAGTTGTGTGCGCTTGCACACTGAACCGGCCACTACCACTGGATGAACTGCTCTCACATTTGGACGAACTACAGCGCTGGGGGTGCAGATAGCGCACAGTGCCATTTAAACCGATGGGATACACATCATTTGGGATTAACTCAATTTGTTGCTCTTCAGCTCGGTACCACCGGACCTGGAAGTTGCCAGATGGACTGCATGGTTGTATTCATCCTTCTTGGTCGCATTTTTGAGGGTGACCCCTCCGTCCGTTTTCTGTCGTCAGCAGCGTTTCGTCAATGGACAGCCTTGGATCCCATCTGGATCCCCGAATGCCTTTTGAAAGGAGACGCTTGTGCATGAAAACATAAAATGGTGACGTTTTTTGTGGAGTTTACTTGGAGCATGTTCGTCGCTTTTTCTGTTTCTCCACATCAAAAGAACGACT
The DNA here is from genome assembly GCA_964034865.1 of Eristalis intricaria. Classification (NCBI taxonomy): domain Eukaryota; kingdom Metazoa; phylum Arthropoda; class Insecta; order Diptera; family Syrphidae; genus Eristalis; species Eristalis intricaria. The sequence goes on along the minus strand of OZ035874.1, from coordinate 66,287,460 downwards.
AGTGGTCGTACACCAATGGGACTCAAGCCTCTGGGTTAATTTCAGAGCAAATTTGATTATCCTCTCTGCACTTCAAAGGGTACACTACTCGTATATTGATCAGCACAAATAACGTTCAAACATGCCGCTGGGTCCGTTCTACACACACACTGACTCGGGGTAATTTACTTTTGCGGTCCGCAGTGATGTGGTGTGGTGTCAATGTGTTGCCTTGGCGTGGTCCTTGACCTTCTCCTGTACTCGACTGTCAGCAGTGATTGTGGGATTTGCAAGGGGAAAGTGTAGAATGATGGCCATTTGGATAGCAAGGCCCTCTTGTCCACAAAGTTGGGGATTTTGTTTGCATTTCATCGCTGCCAAGGTTAAGACATTTTACGTTGGATGTGACATGGTTTCTGAGTTCACAGAGAGTTGATGGCAGGGACGAGAATGGTGGGAGGGGTAGTTTAAAAATCCATGGTGAATCACGGATCATGTTAACGAGGGAAACAAGGCTAATCAGTTCCAGGATAGGGTTCGGTAAAGGTCCAAAAGGCGAATGAGTAATTTGATAATTTGTAGCTGGGGTTGTTGTATTTATCTTTGGGTTTGTACTCAGCTCAGACTTAACGGAGTCAAGGTCCTTTAGGTCGGATGGACCTCATTTTTTGTATCCCTTCGCCGATGTTTTCTAAATTGAAGATTTGGAGTTGTTTTAAGTTCTTTTTACGGATATCTTAAGAAGTACTTTAAAGACGGAACATTTGCCGCACCAGTAGTAACTTGCACTCAAGAGGTTCGTTAAGTGCTAAGTAATTGTGTTTATCATCGAGGGATTATTTTGAACAAGAATCCCTTAACCCTTCTGTCACTGAGTAGGTCCAGACCCTTAGCATTTTCGGAACCATTTTTTCCTAATTGATTGTGTAGGTATCTTCAGCAAATTTCATGACTTTGTCAGCGTACTTTATAGCAGCTTAATGCTTAATAGCCGTATTAATAAACTCCAAATTACTACAACATTTGTCAACTCGTAGTTCTTATTAATAAAGGTGTGTTCGGTTTCACTGACATGTGGTAACGAGTAGATAACTTAATTCACCGAATTCGGTAAATAAAAATCGGATAGCTATTTATCGCATGAAGTTGGTGGTAAAAATTTACGGCTGAACGTTTACTGTTATAACCGACCTCGCATCTACAAAGTTGTTGGTAAAACATTGGGAATTAAAAAATTGGTGCACCAATTTTGGACTATAATACGGTTTGTACGATTTGACGATCAAAGCACTCGTACAGAACGGGAAAATATAGATAAAGCCGCTCCAATTCGGGATATTGCTTAATCTTAATTTGGAAACAATGAAGGCCGTGGCCTTGTGATAATATTGTACGAAGTTCGTACTGTGGTACATTGAACATACAGGGTAAGCCAAATGCAAGTTTATTTTTAGAAAAATTAATAAAATGAACAAAATTACATTTTTCCATGTATTATGACTTTATTGGTAAGGACAATCATTCCCAATTATTATGAAATATGACGTCGTTCAAGTGGCTGTTTCGGCTGGCTTCGCAGTAGCGCATTCTGTCACCCCAATTTTTCAAGATGGTTTTGGGCTGAAGCTCACGCTCAGGGAAACACTAGATGGCTAACACTGATACACCAACCGCAATATAAGCTGGGACCACAAGCGACTGGTAATTAGAAACAATATAATGGATTTTATTCAAGCGGTTTTTATTTCAATTTATTCTTCGTTAGGACACTGTGCTGACTTACAACCCTTAGCAATTTTCAAAATTTAGCTTCCGATTCTTTCAACGATCTCTAATGACGAATAGTTTATCGCATTAGACGTTGTCTCAATGAACATAACATTGACACACTCTTTTATAATTCAAAACTATCTCAGTCCACTCGTCTCTAAGCCATTTATGTAAAATTTTTCGGTTCACCTTGCATTCTACCCACGCTCCAATCAGCACTTTATCGGTTCTATGCAATTTCCTATTCTCATTATTATTTAAATAGCGTCAAGAAGCAAATTGCAGGAAATCGTCTTCATTATTTATGCACATAGCACGATAATTTTATTCACGTCTTCCGCTTGCTCAGGTCATGCCTTGATAATTGGTCTACGACAGTCGCAAAATGGTGCTTGTAATTTATTTAACCCGTGATTCCGAAATCAGAAATGTCATTCAGATACCTGCAGAATATGTCCGATTTGAAAAAGTGAGAAACTATTCATGAAACAACACCATAGTTAAACGACTGTGATTGACATTGAAAGTGGTCAATTTGATTTTAATTTTTAATTGGGTTCAATTTGCAGTTTATGTTAAACGACAGTACTCGTATTCTTTTTAAATCTATAAATAATGGAGTAGGATTTTGAATGAACACATACACACACAACCAACTGCCTAACAATACAGCCAATAATATCGGCAGTGAAAAGCGACTGTCTGTGGGCGGTTGGACCTCACAGTGCGTAATAGTGTTTCTACGTTAGGTGGGTTGAGGGGTTTGTGGCACTCCTCAGTCAACTGTTTTGTCTACTTCTCTGCCTCGTTTAGTCGGTCCAGAGTCCGATAGTTAACAGTGAACAGGCAAATTGACAAGTAATGAAGAATTAACAAACTGTTAATAAAAGTGGAACAATAAGCACGTTACGATAAATTAACAATTTATTTACTAAATAAACAAAATACGAGAAAGAAGTATAAGATCAATTTTAAGGAATAAGAATTAAAATATTTTATGAACGAAAGAAAGCTTATTCTTTATGCGGTGCGAAAATATTAAAGCGACTAAGGAAGCCAGCAAGGGTCGTCGTGGCGTAGTGGGTAGGTGCGTCGCCTCCTACGCAGAGGGTGCTAGGTTGGATACCCGAATTTACCACCTTTGAAAATTCACGGCTCCACCTCTTTCGAGTCACACTTTCGAGTCATCTGAATGACAATGCTCAAAGAGTAGTTCCTGTCTAGAAAAAGCTTCTCAACTCCGTCATTCGGAGTCGGCTTTAAACTGTACGTCTCCTCCACTCGTGAAAGAAAAAACCACAACACGAGTGAAGCTAGGCCCAGGTCCGCGTCGGACTGTCGCGCCACCCATTAAGCAAGCCAGCAACACAGTGCACAATCGCCAGTATCCCGTATATTTGCAGTGAGAAGAAACCAGAGCATTTTTTGGTGTTCCAACTCTGAATTGCAAAAGTGGAGATAAAAATCGATATTTTTGTCAGCCATTTTAACAGACATGTCGTATCACGCATACATGTAGCAAATACAGGAAGATAACACAGAGCAATCATCGTTTCGCCTTTACTAGCGGCTCTGTTATTTGCGCTTTGTTAATCGAATTTAACTGAAGGAAAATGTAAGCCCGATAGATACCGATATTCCAATTGAAGAAGTATAACGCTCAGTCGGTCTTTCATTTGAAAGTGGCGAAAAACAATGAGCAAGTGTTGCTTTGAAAGCATTAAAATCTTCGTCTCGCAACGATACATGCGTTTTTCTATTTTGCAGAAAATTGACAATAATTCACTCATAAATCAGTTGACTCTATAATAAATGAGGATGACGTAGTGACGGAATTTTTGAATTTGCTTGATTTATCGGGATTGCCAGCTCATTATTTAGCACAAAAATTTGGAGCCCCAATTACATTCATCAACTACGACCTTGCAGTGATACGAGACTTGCTGTAAGAAAGTAAATGAACAATCTGATTGAAGCTACGAATCTGAGTGGCAAATAAGACGTTTTAACCCTCTGCGACTGAAAAAAAAAACGAAAAACTTGTTTTGCGCCGACTTTCGCGCTCTCTATACCATTCTGCTGTATTCTCAAACATTCGCTAGAGTTCCGCGAGCGATGGTGCCGTGCGCATGCGTTTTTGTTCGAAGAATTGTGTCTGCGAGTCGACCACACCAGTGTTAAGGTATCTCCAGTGTTAAGGTATGAAGCCGTCTTCAAGGCCCAAAGCTTGGGAAGACTGCACAAAAGAATTGTGATTGGCGTTGTATGATATGTTGAGTCTTGAAAAAATGATTTAAATATGTCATACCAAAAAAAGTTTTTACCTTTAAATTTTGAAAATTAGTAATTTCAAATAATATTGCAAACTGCATACTGTAATAGTTAACAATAGGAATATAAATCGAGCTTTGAATATACTAGCTATCAAAATGGTAACTTGTTAATACCACTTCAGTAAAATTAGGGCACGTTAATCGCAGAGGGCTTATTTCCAGAATTCCGATGATTCCACTTGATTTGCCATTTGATTATAAAAGTCTTCAATTTACAATTCGCCTTGAATCAATATGAACAACGCGCAAGGTCAGTCTTTTTCAAAATATGCTATATTGACTCCGAATATCCAGTAGTTTCTCATCCTAAACTGTATGTTGGGTGTTTTAGAGTCGGCCGTACTTTATATTGACGTAAAAGATGGAAAAACCCAAAATTTCGTTCACACGAAATCATTCGAATAAAATGTAAAATGCTCTTGAGCTTCTTCAAATCATCATAAAAACTATAAAATTTGTATATTGATTGACAAATTGTATTATTTTGTAGATGTAAGATTAAATAAAAATCAAATCTTGTGAATAATTAATTGTAAAATGCATGCCACAATGAAATACAAATAAAAAATGCTCTTGAGCTCTCTCAAGTTCAAGCATTTCTCAAGCCTAACGAATTGAACGAATTTTACGCCTCTTAACTAAACTGTTTTATTTTTAGAGGGAAAAATCCGTGGCCATGAGTTTGCTAGTATTTTATAAGAGTATCAACAAATAAAAATTGTGTTAAATTATGATGGTGCTACAAGTCTATGTTATGATTAAAACTAAAGCTTTTTTGGAAATATTCAATATTTGCTGTTAGCTTTGCGCGTCTATGGATTCTTACCAATATCTGCGGGAGACTTTTTTAGTGTATCGAAATGGTTTGTTAGCAGAATTTGCAGGATAGTTCTTGTTACAAAAATAAATACAGCTCACATTTAACTGTTTCACCGAACGAATTAAAGCAACACTTTGTTGAGCGATATTGCATGAGGAATAAAATTGATCCCTTTCCTCAATCGACACAACCATCAACATAAACTACCCTACCTAAAGAGAGGGTGGCCAACGATCGGGTGAATCAGAGAGGACATGCATTGGCAATCGTGTTTGAATCGCGAAAGGTTACGGTCGTTTGATTTACCCGTGGTAGCAATATTTCGCTTCTAATATATTTGTATTCGGTGACTTCAGACCTTCATTGTGAATCTGTGCATACAATTTTGGAATTAAAATTTCAAAAGCCGGTGTTTTAATATATTTACGTAGAAGAGCTCTCAGTCGAGAAGTGGTAAGTAGAATCCTTGCTTGTGCGGCCAAATTAAGTGTTCGCACCAATGCAACGTGACGAGGGACTACGAGGGACATGAGGACCCCAAATGCTATCCAATTTTCTTTATAATAATAATATATAACATGGGTGGAGCTACTGTCCGAAGTGCCCCTGGGCTTAGCTTCTCAGCAATCACTCGTGTTGTGCGTGTTATTGTTCTTTCACAAGTGGAAGGGACCTACAGTTTTATGCCGAACTCCAAAGTTGAGAAGCTTTTCTAGACAAGAATACTCTTGGAGCATTGTTAGTGACTCGAAAAAGGAGGAGTCATGAAAGTTGGCGCATTGGGAATTTGAACCTGGCGTAGGAGTCAACGCACTAACGACAACGCGGCGATCCTCTTTTTAAGTATGATTGAATATAATTTAATACCTAGGAACAGGATTCTTAAACGTAGGTGCTGTACGGACAGATAGCTTATTAGAAATGTGGCCTCGAAAATAGGTTCAGGCAACTATCCTCCTTACCATCCAACTGAACCAAATTGTCAATACTTTGCGTCACTAGACTATCGTTTATTTTTCCTACAGGTTGAGTGCTACTGACTGCATCATCCTTTTAGGCCTCTTCATACAAAAATTCACACTGTTTTATAACGCCGAATTGGAAGTGATGGGTGGTCTATAGCTCAGCCCGAAGAGCATGTGGGATAACGCAACAAACAATAAATGTTTCCATCTGAGTTGCGGCACTCAAGTGGAGGAGCTCCTTAGCCTCACTGACATTTACACAGAAACTATGTACATCTGCATGGAAAAACCATCTCAAACCTTGCCGCTCAGAGGTGTCATATAACGCAATATAGTATCTGAACACGGCACGGTTTCAGCCTAAGACTCAAAGAACTCCAACTCGAAGAAGAAATGCGGAAATGCGCTGTCTGATTTATTTAACCAAGGATTGAAATGTCAGCACATATTAATAAATTGATGAAAGGAAGTGAAGTTCACTGACACGCGTAATTCAATAAAGGCTCAAGCATGACGCTATTAATAGAAAGCCCACACCACCCGAGTGATTTTGCCGCGAATTGTTTTGTTGAACATTGGAGGTGGGTGTTGACAATTGCTCAGCCTCGTGGAACTGAGTTGAAAGGCTATGAAACATTCCACGACTAGATATTTATTCATTCATTTGGTTACATGGTTCGAAAATGCGAGATTAGCTCGAAGCGACACGAGATAAATTTATGATCTGAGGAACATAACGAGCGCTAGAGGAGCCATCATCCTTCGGTTCGCTGATTGAGGACTATTTCTGTTTATATGCGTGAGATTGTCTTGGAGTTTGATTGATGAATTTGTGTTTTTTTTTTAGAGGAAAACTCATTTCAAGAACGTCTCCCGAGGGATGAGATTCCATGAAGCGTGATAAAACGAATGCGAGAGAGATTTACATTTATACCCACAAATATGTGCACAAGTGTAAGGACATGTCGCGTGCTGTGCTGATTTCAGGGCTTGGTGAATGAAAAACGTTGTGCGTTGGGAATCAGCCTAAGAGAACATCCTCATCACACTACTTGGGGAAGACTGTGAACGTTTGCTCAGCCAGGATATGATCAAAATTCATTCCTGAAGATTGTTTGTTTTGAGAATTCAAAATGAAGTGACGGTTTGTATTTTTATAACTCATAGGTTGTGTCTTTTCTGATTACAAGATAATAATAGAAATACCGTTGTTAACCACATGTACCAGGAATTGAAAGTAAGGCGGGTGTATGCGGAAGGACTTAAGAGCATCGTCAGAATAGTCAGAAAGTCAACCTGAGTCACTGCACCATTGTAAGTCCTTATAGGCTCGAGTACAAGCCATGCAAGATTCGTTTAATTTGCCCATAGTCTTTCGCTCCGGACGCTGTTGAAATTCATTGACACTACACTTAATTTGAGTCTCTAAGGAGTGGGTGGTCGAGGGTAAATTAGCATAACCCGATAATGGGATGTGACACATGTCTTCTAGGTTCATAACTTAGGAAGATGAATACTTAATAATTTCGAAGAATGACTACTCTACTTTTTCTTTTATGCTGCAACCCAAGGGCAACCTGAGCATCAATCAACAAATCCTTGCATTTACAGTCTCTCGATATGTGTCTTCAGTTTCGCGTAGTAAATTGGTTCAGGTTCGGCTAGGTTTGAGTGGCTACTTGCATGCGACAATCACACTTAGGCCAGTGCATGCCCGTTGTCTTAGCCCGCGGATCTAGTCGATCCTAAACCAGTTAGTACTTTTAACTAATCGATGAAGATGACTGACCCTATTGTTGCTTTGTACCGAGAGGTTGTTGACGAAATAAGTCCTTAAGTGCAAATATCTCCATCACTCCTCAACATTTCGCTGATTGATCTCTTCGGCAGGCAGGTCGTTGCCATCCCGGCGATTCGACTTAAATCGCGTATGTGCTTAGCTCCGGACACTCTAAACTACTCGAAAAATTTGGATCCTTACCAGGAAACACCGAACTCACGATAACTAAGCACATCTTCGAGAAAAATGTCTCAACCATCATACCCCAGATCTTATCGGACGCCCGAGCACCAGAAGCTTGACGGTCCTCTGCGTGTGTGAGTCTACTCTAACGATCTGAAGTTTCAACTGTCATTCCGACTACCTTTTCACTGCGTCTTTCAGGCAGAGACTATAGGAATATGGGAAGGTCTGCCCTCGCTAAAAAACAATGAAATAAAATTATAACCAGGCAGAGATCAAGTCTCTGAGTGCAGTCACATTTAACTCCAAGGCGCTCTTCAATTGCTGCCTATCTCTTCACGAGATGGCCAAGTATTTCAGCATTCAAATCATGATGATGTCGGGACACGGTGACATCCCAAAGAATTGCGAATCGGACGAACTCGCATGGAAAGGTACCACATCACCACTCTTTCCAGACGGGGAAATCCCGTCCACGCCTATCGCTACTATAAAACATCTAATAAAGTTTGAAACGCTTACTCAGACCAAATGTATACGGTTCTCTGGCACTGGGTGCCTCATCAGAAAGCAATTATGGCCTCATATCGATCCAAAGCGCTCACGCGACCTAATCAAAATGAGCAGGCCACATCTCAGAACTCTAGTCGGCGTCATAACCGTGCTCTGTCCCATTGGAATTCACGCATCAAAACTAGAAGAAATTGCAGAGATGAGGAGAAAGAAGAAACCATTTCACACCTTCTTTGTAATTGGAATGCCCTCTCATCTCGCAGACTTAGTCATTTGGACACCCCACATTTCTATGACCTGGCAGAACTAAGTGAGATTAGCATTAGACAGGTCCATCGCTTTGTCAATAGCTCCAGATGGTTTGTTGATTTTGTTGTTGATTGCCTACTTTTTGCCTAAGTGTGGCTACCTTTTAGGTAGTTAGCCACTCTAACCTATCCTAACCTATGTCCCTAAGTCACATATTTATCGAGACGAGAGGTTGATATAGTTGGCGATGAGCTGCAAAATAGTTCCCTCGTCTTCCTAGCCCCTCCAGTTTCATCAAAAGTCGAGTCGAGTTTAGGCGCCCAGTGATAACGCCGACAATAGTTTTGAGATACCTGCTCAATCTCATATGGGTGTGTAGTCGTTTCGGTCCGAGACTAAGTCATACATGTTTCGCAATAAGATATCCTGTGCCAGTAGATAATCAAAGAATTGTGTGAACAAGCTCCACCCCGAAAAAAGTCCTGAACCAATGCCTTCATCGCTGTAGTTTCTACCTGAAAGGAGTTTCAGTGATTCTGTAGGCTAAATGATGATTGTATATCTTGATCCATAGACTAGCCGCTCGCTCCCACTCGTTCAACCATCTGTGAAGATTCGCAGAGCAAGGTCTAATGGTCAGAATTCCAGTATTATCTAGAAGGGAGATTGGTTGGTTCTCGAAGAGCAGCTTAGGTGTCATGAGATCGTTGTCTTCAGGTACGAAGTGATACAATAAATCTATCAAGATCTATAGATAGTTAGGCCAGAACTGAGTTCGTCTACGGAAGTAGACGACAAGGTATGGCACTGAATACGAGACAATGCTTTTTACCAAACACGCCGGAAGTTATTACAGTAAATATTGTATAGAAGACGCCGTATATAAGAAGTTCAAAAATGCCAAAAAATTCTGTCTTGTATCCGTAGAACCAAATGTGCTGATAGAACTGAAGAACTGATATGAGGCAAAATGGTTCATATAAGAAAAACTTTAGAAATATTTTTAATAAGTAAAAATTGTATTTTATATTTATTTATATATTTGTTCGTATAATTCAAGTTAACACGACGCAATTGACCCTGAACCCAGTGGAAGGTAATAGACTGTCCGAGAATTGCTGACGCAGTTTGTTCGGGTGCATACTTGTTCCCACGACAACTGAATGGTATTGCATCGCACTGGGATCATGTTGCGTCGCTCCGGAACACGCGCCGACTAATAATTGTTTGTTCTTTTATATCTCGAGTTTGACAACACTAAATTTTATGATTATTTTTTTGCTGGAAAGGTATTCTTTTGTAGCAGGTTTGTATGTAAAAAAATATCTTTCCAACGAAAAATCATGGGAACCGGAACATTGCATAGCTAGAAAAAATCAATATTTTTATCCGGCATTTTAACAGAAATGTTGCGTCACGTATAAGAATTCATTCTCCTCCCGTGTGTGTAGAAGAATAGATATTGTGGGGGGTCTTACTTGAACCACATAGTGTAATGCAAGATTACACAATGCATAGTACCGTTTGCCAGCTCTGCTCTATTATTTGGAAAGAGCCACCAGCTGATCGAGTGAACGACTTGAAGTCTTCACAAAACGGATAACGTCAAGTCCATGTGAGCTTCAACGGCAGTGTTGAGAAATAAACGGAAAAAAACAAATGAAGTTGTAGCAGTGCGAATTGTTGTTTTTAATTTCTTGGACGGTTTCGGTGTCCTACAAGTGTGTGTTTACATAATTGGTATAGCCAGCGTCTCGGCTACGTGCGAGTTGAATAAAATTTAAGTTGTTTTATTTTGTGTAAATCTAAATCAAAAGTTATAATAAACGTTCTGTGGTATTTCTTCGAACATCTTTCACGGTTGGTATTAATATTTGTTAAACATTTTGTTCAAATAGCAAGGTCTAATGGTCAGAATTCCAGTATTATCTAGAAGGGAGATTGGTTGGTTCTCGAAGAGCAGCTTAGGTGTCATGAGATCGTTGTCTTCAGGTACGAAGTGATACAATAAATCTATCAAGATCTATAGATAGTTAGGCCAGAACTGAGTTCTTTCCACATATGCATCAATTCGAGTCTAATCGCCATGCGGGACGCCATCTGTGGGCCAAAAAAGTCTATCGGTGGAAGAGAAAGTTATTCTAAACGCTCCGCTGATACATAGGCCATGCGCTACACCCGATCAAGTGGTTTGCAGTTGATGGCCTTATTAAGTGAAGTCCAACAAGTCACAAGAATAGGGAAGTGCGGACCTGTGTAAGCCCGTGGAGTCTTCCTTGACGTGGTCTTTGATGTTTGGATGTTTTTGGGGTTTCGAGTTTAATTTTGTTTTCTGGATTAGACACGTCATTAGCGTACTACCGCACATTAAGGGAAGGGCAAAGACTCTCTTGCATTTCCCTGTAAAGAGTGCTAGCTCAGATGTCGCGGTTAACATCCAGACCGTGCTGGGTGATGGGTGCTAGGACATGAAAACCACGAGGGCAGTGGAAGCGTAGACGTCGTAGCAAAATCGGTGGCAAGAGCTACTTTTATTGGTCTATTGTTCTTCATAGATTTAACAACATTTACATACAAAAACACTTAAACAACTGGTCAAATGAAAACCGCATCCCATTCTGGAACATAAAACGGGGGACAATCAATGGAAACTGTGGACCACCTACTCGTCAAGTATCCAAATCAAAATTCAAGCAGATATAAAATGATGAACAGAACCGTCTTGACAGGAGAAGATTATTGGGACTTTCTATCTAGAGATATTAACAACATTTTCAGGTCCTAGAGGAGTCACAATATGTATACATCTGATTGCTATAGTCGCTCCTTATTTTTTTCAATTCAATTCAACTTTTGGATCTTGTTGTCTAGTCCAGAGAGCATTTCCCGGAGCCACTTTAAGTGGTCTAGTTGAAAACTCTGCGGTATAGACGAGGATTGCGGTGATAAATTTTGTTGATGAAGGTAGCTTGGTCATTCGGTTGCGGACTCTACTACTGAAGTGCCCCATGAGCACAACGAATCAGCTGTTGTCAAGAGTTGTTCCGCATTTTAATTGGATGCTTAAGTTGATTGTTCTTCATACCGCATAGTCGAGGTAGAATAAATCCTAAACTACCTCGAAGTTACTGTGACCTTACCTGTGACGTTCTAATCAAGTTGTGTGCCCTTTTTTGAACCTCGTTTTGGTCCCACTTACTGCCAAATCCATTTTCATTGATGTCTGAAGACCGAAATCTCGCTTTGCAAATACTAGTAGATACTGCGACCATAAAAATCGATTGTACCCCTTTTTTTGGGTCTAGGACTCTAGGAAGTGCTGCCACACTTTGCAATGGCGTGTGCACAGAAATTTAAATGAACAACAAAACTTATTTTCACATATTCATAGTCAGCCTCTAGTCATCAAAAGTGTCTATTCGTACAATGTCAGAAGAATAGAGAATTCTAACGACAGCTAGTTGCAATATCCTTTGTCATAATATCCCCGACTAATTTGATAGGCAATGACGATTGACAGTGACATCTTGACTGAAGTTTACTCACACTTTCAATCCATCGTTGTACCATGAAAATGTATGCCAAAAAATGTCACTGAAAGAGAGAGAGAGAGAAGTAGGAGCTGAGCCAAAACCGAAAACTTGAGCAACAATTCAATGGCAGATGTAAATTCTAGGTACGCCATTAGTGATTCATAGAGAGCAATAAATATGAATGGAGGTTGCAAACGAATACACTTTTTGTTTGTCCATCAGTTTGGAACGACATCACCATCAGTAATTCTCTTCATTCCTTTCTAATGCGAATCGTTATCAGTCACAAGAAAAAAGGTACTTTACCACATTCTCTCTCCAATTCATCTATTTATTATATCCAGTAGACTCTCAGTAATTCGAAACTCTATAATTCGAACTGATTATTAAGTCCCTTGATAAATCGAAACAAAAAACTGTATATGTGTGTATTTTGGTTCGCTCGTTAGTTCGAAGTGAATAGTCAGTAGGGCTGCCAGCAAACATGATGTATAATTAGAAGTCAGTATCTAGTTTCCTCTCACTAATTCGATTTTTTGTTCTATGTATTTTTCCAATCTGTTGTTTCCAATTCTTTGCTTCCCTTACATTGTGACCTATGCCATCTGTACAACGTGAGGACAAATTGAGACTCGAAAGATGAATGGAGGGTACTCCCTAAATTGTAAATCTGTGACTTTCGATGATTTTGTACTTTATAACGATGTTATAGATGCATGTGCTGCATTGCATGACGACGACTATGAAGACCAGATGCAGAACGAATTCTGCCAGTCACATCAAAGGAGCAAATCATTTTTGTATACATTACATCAACATTTACAAAGAACGGAAGTAGACGACAAGGTATGGCACTGAATACGAGACAATGCTTTTTACCAAACACGCCGGAAGTTATTACAGTAAATATTGTATAGAAGACGCCGTATATAAGAAGTTCAAAAATGCCAAAAAATTCTGTCTTGTATCCGTAGAAAAAAAAATGTGCTGATAGAACTGAAGAACTGATATGAGGCAAAATGGTTCATATAAGAAAAACTTTAGAAATATTTTTAATAAGTAAAAATTGTATTTTATATTTATTTATATATTTGTTCGTATAATTCAAGTTAACACGACGCAATTGACCCTGAACCCAGTGGAAGGTAATAGACTGTCCGAGAATTGCTGACGCAGTTTGTTCGGGTGCATACTTGTTCCCACGACAACTGAATGGTATTGCATCGCACTGGGATCATGTTGCGTCGCTCCGGAACACGCGCCGACTAATAATTGTTTGTTCTTTTATATCTCGAGTTTGACAACACTAAATTTTATGATTATTTTTTTGCTGGAAAGGTATTCTTTTGTAGCAGGTTTGTATGTAAAAAAATATCTTTCCAACGAAAAATCATGGGAACCGGAACATTGCATAGCTAGAAAAAATCAATATTTTTATCCGGCATTTTAACAGAAATGTTGCGTCACGTATAAGAATTCATTCTCCTCCCGTGTGTGTAGAAGAATAGATATTGTGGGGGGTCTTACTTGAACCACATAGTGTAATGCAAGATTACACAATGCATAGTACCGTTTGCCAGCTCTGCTCTATTATTTGGAAAGAGCCACCAGCTGATCGAGTGAACGACTTGAAGTCTTCACAAAACGGATAACGTCAAGTCCATGTGAGCTTCAACGGCAGTGTTGAGAAATAAACGGAAAAAAACAAATGAAGTTGTAGCAGTGCGAATTGTTGTTTTTAATTTCTTGGACGGTTTCGGTGTCCTACAAGTGTGTGTTTACATAATTGGTATAGCCAGCGTCTCGGCTACGTGCGAGTTGAATAAAATTTAAGTTGTTTTATTTTGTGTAAATCTAAATCAAAAGTTATAATAAACGTTCTGTGGTATTTCTTCGAACATCTTTCACGGTTGGTATTAATATTTGTTAAACATTTTGTTCAAATATTTGAAGTGAATTTTGTCCGATGAACCGATGTTCTCGATCTCTCATTTGAAAGTGGTGAACAACAATCAGCAAGTATTGCATTAAAATCGACAAGGAATCAAAAAATGTGATATCATCGTTACTCCGCCACAACACAATCGGCAAAGATTTTGGTCTGTAATTCATTTGCATGTTATAGTCATTTTTGGATACATTTTTATTTTTTATATATTTAACAAATTGGGATGAAGAGCAGGGTAAAGTTCTGAATTTGCTTGATTTACCGGGACTGCCTCCTCAATATTTAGCCCTATAAGTTGGAACCCAAATTATGCTGCGTAACAATCAACCAATCACGAGACATGATTTTGAAAATGTAACGAGCAATCTGATTGAAGCTACGATTCTGAGTATCAAATATAAAGGGGAAGACGCTTAAGTTCCCAGAATTCCAATGATTCCAATTGATTTGAAACGTCTTTAGTTTCCTATTCACCTTGCTTCCTTACAACCTTGCCTTCACTATAAATAAAGCGCAAGTTCAGTCTTTGACAACGATTGGCTCATTAAAATTAAATTCAAACCTCCTCGTGTCGGCATTTTATTCACGGCATAAATGAAACCATTGAAAAACTCACTGTTAACGCTCTGAATGACCATTAAATAAAATTTCGAATGCAAGTGCATTCCTACTCATTGCTACATTCCCACTTAAATCAGTCCACAAATAATTGATAAAATATGGCTGCGGGCGACTTTCATAAGCCGAATATTAATTATTAATCCTTGCGAAATTTTTAAAATGTGAAAATGAATGAAATGAAGTGCGTTTTGAAATTGTATGCTTGCGAGTTTATGTTTTTATCGCTATTATGTGCTCTCAATTAACCTTTTCGAATGGTTTGTGAACGATAAAGAGTTTATTAATTTAACTAGTTTCGTTTATTTTAAAGCGATTTCTGTAAATAGTCTGCATTTAAAGGGACTTCTGACTCATAAGCCAATAGAGCCAGATTATTCGAATTATATTAATTGAGATTTCATATATTTAATCATTTCTAGAGTGGGTGGACTCTCTGTTTTAACACTTTGCTGTGACGAAGTGCCTGAAGCGAGTATTAAAACACATTATCCTCTTATTTTATGAGTCAATTCAAACAGACAAGACAGTCTTTGCCGCATTTTCCTTCTGTCGTTAACAAAAACTGCCCTCAAATTAACTAAATTGGTTCATTTGTCAGATATGTTAAGCTATAAGGGAGAGGACATCTTTCGGTTATCTTTTATTCGAAGCCTATGACAGTGTGCAGCGTTCTGATTGGATTAATTTTTGTAATCTCTAGCTGTGTCAAGAAATTAAAAAGAGACCACATTGCTCCTGTCTGTAAAATATTTGAATCAGTGACTTCTGGAGGGACAGTCATCAACAACAGGGCATTTATATTAGAATGGAAGTCACCAGACAGCGTGCTAGGAATAGACACTGCACCAGTCTCCTCTCCAGTCTTGAACTGGACGACGCGACCGTTCAATTTCACTCGTTGTTTTCCATTTTTGCTGGACACATGAGTTCCGTCTATATTTTCATTAACTTGACTTTTGCCGAGAAAAAGTTACAGCAATACAGAAAACCATTCACGCCGAGATCACGAGAAAATCTCACTTTTGGCACGGTTCACTTTACAGTTCTTCAAAAGTTCATGCCGTCACTTTACTTGATGCCTGATGGACTTCCATCAAACTCATGCAAACACTTTCAACATTTATAAATTCTCTTTCGCCTCTTTTGCCTTGTCTTTTCGCCGAATGCAAAAATAAATCAATAGATCACCGTTCGCACGAGCGAACTTATTCAATCATTGTTTAAAATCGACTACTCTCAAGAAGTCTAAAGATATAAGCTAGGTACCTCTGGACCGGGCCAGCAATCAATCAGTGAGTGAATTACTGCTTATCGTAAATATTGAAGCTTTCTTTCCACAATTTTGTTGTTCGTGCGGCAGCTTCAAGTGAATAAACATAAGTTTCGCAATCGCTCCGACAAACTTCTGCAAAAATTACAATAATTACATGCACTGCATCTCCCGGTATAAATCGCTGAACACACTCTGCCACCCCTTCCAGGCATCTCGATGATCCTTGTTTATGGCTTATGGAGGATAAGCTAGCGATTATCTTCCTTTTGGATCCAGGTGCAAAAATAGTGTAATATCACAAACGTTTGGCGAGAAAAAAATAGAGATGAATTTAGAAGAAGGCAGTATGAAATACAAAAAAATTCGACCATCAAACAATCCTGAAATGGCTAAGGGTAAGAGAAGACAGAATATTCCAATAAACACCCAAGTTCTCATTGGTCAAGCGAACAAGGGTGAAAAAAAACTACAAAGCTTTGGGGCTTGGGTAAGACGCTATGGGTAACGCAAAGGCAGACACAGAGTTATGCCGATGAAACTGCACTATTCTTTAAGCTTAATCCTGATAAGTCCTTCTGATTTAGAGGCGAACGTTGCACAGGCGGAAAATTCTCTAAAGCCATAGTAACAGTTATGGTCGCTTGTAACATGACGGGTTCCATAAAAAGGAAAGTTTTGGTGATCAACAAATCGAAACCACCACGTTGTTTCAAAAACGCTAAGTCTTTACGCTACTTTTGTGAATCAAGTAAAACTGCATACTTGACATCAGAAATGTTCACTGTTTACTTTTATAAATGGGACTAGCTGTACCCGCGACTTCGTACGCGTAGACATTCGAATTTCCTGACGCGATGCCTGGTAAGATTACGTTCATATTTATGGGTCCAGCAGGCATTTTGTCAGCTCTTATGACAATTCTATGATCGTCCGACGGCATTCTGTCAAATGCCGTCTTAAACAGTCAGCAATCCGTTATGCTGATGAAAATAAACTTGCAAGTCAGCAATTATTTCTCGAGGATGGTGCGCGTTTGATCAATTTCGTCATTGCAATTCTCACGAAAATATATTTAAAAAACGGGTGGACAATTCAATGCCGACAATCTAACTCGATGAAGTGATGATTTTGGCTTTTTCTTTTTTTTTGTGTGAGGGTAGGTGAAAATCTTCAAGAGATACTATGGGGACCGTTCCCACATAACGAAAGGGATTTTTACACAGTAAAAACATCCCCCTTCAAATAAAGTATTGACATTGAGAACATTTTTATGAAGTACAAGCACAAACAGTAGCATGTGCATACATCCATTCTTTTTTAAATAAATAAATTATTATTAGTTCATATTAAATATACATATATGTATTTACATACTTCAAATGTAATTGAAAATCCTTTACCATTGGTATGATATATCTAGACTGTTACAAATGTTCATACCTGTTAGTAAAAATTAGTAAGATATATATGCATTTGTGTACTGAAATAATACGTACCTACGTAGATGGTATTTTTGCAGCTAGAGCACTTCTTTGTATACAACAAGGTTGTACGATTTGGCGTTAATACATGCAAATTTTCCTGCTTATTTACTCGTGAGCAGGCTACGTATAGTTGTCCATGGGAAAAGCACTCATTGCTCAAATCAATACCGGTAAATTTAACTGTTTGACCTTGAGCCTTATTGATAGTCATAGCAAAACATAACTTAATTCGAAACTGCAGCCTTTTAAAAAGAAATGGGTAGTCCGAACGTATCATCGGTATTCGTGGAATAAATACATTCTCATCTGTGCCTCGTCCTGTTATAATAATCGCTTCAATTACATTAGGTCTTGAAGCTGTTACCAGTAACCTTGTTCCATTGCACAGCTTGGGAGGACACAAATTTCTAAGCAAAATTATTGGCACTCCAACTTTTAAGAAAATGATGTCCCCTAGTAGTCCTGCTGGATTCGTAGAATTTAGAAATTCTGTTGGAAATTGTACCGAATCATCAAACAACAAAGAACGCAGACTCACTCGAGAACGTATCGCCTTAACAGAGTTTATTCAAAAGAGAGCGTTAATAACATCGATCAGCCTTTTTATAACATTCGTATAACACAGTTGTATAACACAATGAGTACGACATGAGAACATAATGCTTAAGTTTTTAACATCTGTATGGCTCTTGTCTACAGTCAAAATATTTTCTTTTTGTTCTTTCGTTGTAACTCCAAATCACTTATCACTTACTTACTTTTATAAAAGGAAGTTCAGATTTGATGTATATATGTATCTGACACAAATCAGAAATCTCCGAATCTACCCAACGGATTCGATCGCAAACGGCATTTACCGTTATGAATTTCTGAATTTCTCGCAAATGTGTATGTATGCATAATTACGCAGATCGGTTCACGGTTGATAGTAGGTACCGGAACAGTTTAATTTTTATTTGATCTGTACGAATTTCTCGTATTTTACGCACATACACACATACACTTGTAAAATAAACATAAATTGGATCAGTTTCTTGAAAATGTTAACAATGCACAAAAGTTACAAAAACAAACTGCTTAAATTTTCGAGTCTCTGCTGTATACACTCGCCGATAATATACATACCTCCAATAACCACATTCAGATTTATGTACATACCTTGTGTTAAAAACCACTTTTTTATTTTATATTAATTCTTGTTATCAATATTCTTATTTTCACAACGTGTTCACTACTGTGGTGTAAAGCATCAAAAATAACAATATCATATGTAGCTCACGTAGTATGAATACACATACATACATTTCTCAGAATGAACACACACAACAACGAACGCCGGTTGGGCACCGATACTGGCAATGGTCCGTAGTATGAATACACTTGTCAATATATATATATACATACATCCCTATAAATGAACACGCATCAACACGAACGCCGCTTGCGCACTGATATTGGCAATGGTCTCCACTCGTCTTATTCTCAAAACAGTGCAAATAATATATGTTTTATGTTGTAACTTTTCTCTTAGACAACGTAAAGAGATAACATATATACTAATGGATTCGTTAATGAAAGTTCTACACAGATATGTAAATTAAGTTAAGTTCTGTTCGGTGAGAGTCAGGAGAAGTTGAGATGAACCACCGAAAAATGGGAAAAAAATTTAATTTTATTTATTAAATTTAAAATAAAATTTATTACTTAACATGTTTATTTAAAGGGTTTTTGTATAGAAAAAACTCCGCAGAAGAATTATGAAGCTAAAGGAGAAAACTGCGATCGAATCCGTGTGGTAGATTCGGAGATTTCTGATTTGTGTCAGATACATATATACATCAAATCTGAACTTCCTTTTATAAAAGTAAGTAAGTGATAAGTGATTAGGAGTTACAACGCAAATACAAAAAGAAAATATTTTGACTGTAGACAAGAGCCATACAGATGTTAAAAACATAAGCTCGATCAAAATGATATTTCTATTCATATTTATTTAACCAAAAACAATATTCGTTCTACAACCTTTGAAACAAGGAATGATAAACAGTTATTATTACTGGGGTCGCTAGTCGCCGAAAATCGACGGCCATCATAGGTAACTCTTGTGTCAGAACACAACCTTTGCAAGACAGTGACAGCTGCACTGCCTTCTCGCAATTTTCCACGCACTTAGCGTCAGCCTGTGTCAGGCCTACTACTTGAAGTTTTTTTGATTTTGTCCTTAAAATTATATTGTCGTTCGATCGTTTCTCTCTTTCAAATGAATTATTATAAGCTTTATTGAATTATTAAAGAACTAATAACTTAAGAAATAGATGCGTCGTGCTTAAATGAAAAGGGAACATTTCAGTAACGCAAACGGAAAAAATTGACAGGGTTTACTGTTGTATACATGTGCTTACCAAAGTTCTATACGTGGAGTTACAAATATGTGTCACTTCTCATTCGAATGGGATCACCTACTACGTCCAAGTTTGATCAAACTCGTTCGTGCATAATTCATGATGTTCTATAAAATTTTGTTTGATCAACAAATTGCTTGTTGCTTTTGCTTATTTCCTCTTTGCTGCTAGAGCCAACATATGTCTACGCACGTGTATACAGAGGACACGGTTTTACCATTTACGCCTATTCCATCCCGATCGCTCATTCACATTCTTACTCATTATATAATTTGTTGAGTGTGTGCTTACATGGCGGACTAGAATTGTCTCTGTGTGCTGCAGATTCATAAAAAAGGGTACTTGGGAATTCCACTTACCTGTGAGCGAGTGTGTGCCCTCATCTTCAACTGGGTTTGTGCCTACGTCCATACATAGATTGGGTATGATAAGGTAAGAAAAGGGCATAAATGTTATGGGCTTGTAAAGGGTTGCAGCAAATGAAATATGAAAAAATGTATGTATTACGAAGTTGTAACACACTGGAGGCTGGTTGACATCTATGACTATACAACTTGAAATGGTTTGATGCAACAACCATTTGGGAATTTGTATAACTCTGTGGTTCTACCCAACTGTTTGCAAAAAATGATCACGCATTGCGCACATCTAGGCGGAATTACTTTTCCAATGGTGTAAGTAAGTAGCCAAGGATGGGGGATGAACAGTGCGACTTTCGACCCGGCAGAAGTACAACAAACCAGCTTGAGCAGGCTTGGGAGTATGCCAAACACATCTACATCTGTTTTGTAGATTTGGAAAAGGCATATGACCGAGTTCCTCGAGCTTAACTCTGGAGCTCCTGTTTTGAGAGCCATTCAATCTCTATACACAAACTGTAGCAGCTGTGTTCGGAGCTTCTTCTTCTTCTGGTGGCGCTACAGTCCGGGGTGGACCTGGGCCTCAACCAGTAGCTAGCTTTAGCCAGCTGTCTCCAACTGCGCACATCAAGTCGATTGAGGTCCTTCTCCACCTGTGTGCGCCATCGGTTCAATCAACACCTTTCACCGTTGGCATTGGACTTCACCAAGGGTGCGTCTTGTTACCTCACGATGTTGCAGTGCAGCCGAGGCGAGGAATATTTCATATTGGAAGAATGCAGGGTAAGTCATCTTATTTTTGCGGATGACTTAGTTATCCTCACATCTTCCAGACGGAACTCCAGCACGCACTCCATAAGTTTGTGGCCGTATTTGCTGATTCTGGGATGAAGGTTGACGTGGACAAATCTGAGGTTATGGTAATTTCCAGAACGCCTGTTCAATGCACTCTTCATTTTAGTGGAGTCCCATTGAAGGAGGTGGAGAAGCTTAAGTATCTCGGGGTCTTCTTCACGAGTGATGGGAAGAGTAATACTGAACTTTCCTGTAGCATTGGTCAAGCTGGGTCAGTTTTGACACAGCTTGGGATATCTGGAAGGCCGAGCTTTGTGTGGAAGCCAAGTTAGCAGTTTTCAACTCAGTATTTGCTCCAACTCTCACCTATTGTCATGAAATTTGGGTAATGACCGAAAGAATGAGAACGCGAATACAAGCTGCTGAGATGAGATTTCTTCGTGCTGTTTGGGAATTACTCGCCGGGATAGGGTGAGAATCACGACAGTGCGTTAGGAACGCAACGTTGAGTAGCTGCTTCTTCGAACGGAAAGAGCTATGCTTCGATGATTTGGTCACGTAGTACCAACCATCGAGGCGGGCTTTGAATGCAATTCCATCAGGTAGGCGACCAATTTGCAGACTCAGGATGAGATGATTCACCAAGTTCATAAGCTCGCCTGGTTACGCTTGAGCAAAACCCCTGATGAGTTAGAGTCGATGGCCGAGGATAGAGTTGCTTGGAGATCTCTCGTGTGAGGTCTACCCCCGCCGGGATCATGCGGGTCAGAAGATGATGATGATGACGAATGTGTAAGTATCATGCGATTCGATTGAGTAGAACGCTGTATATGCGTACGACAAAAATTGGCATCACGAATTTATATAAAGATTAATTGATAGAAGAATTTGAAAGCGAACTTCCCAAAATCATTGCTTGTCTAACATTTTAAGTCCTCTATTTTTTTCAATTCTTCGATATTGGATGAAGTGCTCATGATATACTCATGGTGTAGACGGAAGTCACGCAGAAGACCATTTCAAATTATTTAAGCATACTGACATTGATTATAGACACTGCAGATGCAGTATTCACTGAAGAGGACGATATTCCTTTTAAGGAATTTGTCGATACAATCATAAATGGGTTTGTACCAGTCACAGAATTGGAGCAATATGTGAATATTGACGATCATGCTCTAACGTCCCCGATGGAAACTGACGACGATATTTCACAGAAGATAAATTTAAGCCATCAAAAATAAGAAACTGAAGAAGATAGTGATAAGTCCGAAGAAAACGTTACTCCTCCTACAGCCTTGGAAGCAGTCAAATCTGCTGACTGTTTTAATGAGTTCCGTGAGAATGTTTTAAATAGCCTTTCTGTTCTAGAATCGGCTTTAAGATCTGATTATTTCAATTCCTTACACAAAAGCCAAACAAAATTTATGGGTTTTTTGCATAAAATAATAACAAATTGTTATAATGTCCTGATTTGTGCAGTCCCACAAGCGTCGTTACAAGCAACTTCTACCGTAGTTTTAGTTTTATGTACAAACTATTAAAATTAATGAAAAAAAAAATACAGAAACTAATTTGGATGGACTTGCTTATTACTACGGCATCATTTAGCAATGTTCTGAACGTGAAAATGAGCAAGGTAGCAATAATGTTAGAGATCCAATAAAACATTGACGCTGTTCCTTAGCTTAAGTTTTACGGTTGGGACAACAAGTTAATATAAGTAGATATGGCTTACATTGCATTGTGAGTTGCCACATCAAGTCGAATTGTTCTCATTCCCAGTCACAAGCATATAACGAGAAAATGAGAGAGTTGAATGAATTAATTGTTTGCATTTATTAAGTTTTTCACTCGCATTTTTCATCTCGCTTCCATTTTTTTGGTAATGAAAACAACCAGCACTGTATAATGAGTTCGTTGCCACGTCAATAGCTGCCACCACTCGCTCATCCCCAAACCGCCGCTATTTACCAGAAGAGCCGACAACAAAAAATTTAAACAAAATGTGTGGGAACACAGCCAAGCGGTGGCACCCACAAGCCCATCCTCCGCCGACAAGCGCCACAGACAATAACAAAAAGACCAAACTTCACATAATTTCGCTCATTATTTCACTTAGTTAATTGATGCGAAAACGGCCGCAAAATATTTTCTTTCAATTTTGTACGCAAAACCAAAAAAAATATCCTCTCTTTTTAAAGAATGCTCTCGTAACTGGCAGGACCCGCATCCAGCCAAACCAACCCAATGGCCGATTACAGCCGGGAAGAGTGGGATCGACGAAAATAGCTTGTAAAATAAAACCAATAACGGTTAGCAACAGTAAAACAATCCCATGCGGGTCGACGAAAACGCAGGATATGTGGGTCTGAGGGATTCTGGTTTGCCGCTGCTGGAGCTACTGCGGCTGGAATATGAACAATAAAAACGATTACTGCATGCGCCCGTAAATCATCGGCGATAATGTTGGATGGATGACACTGGGCGGCGGGCGCGTATACACAATGCATTAACGTTTTATTGGTGTTTGTTGTGCACGTTGTTGAGTGGAGAATAATAAATAAAAGAATTGTTTTTGTTTGAGTTCTGCGAAGAGTTCGTACGTGTGGATGTGGCAAAATGTTGGGTGATGAGTGTGGAGCTGCTAGGCAACGTCAAAGTAATGGCGACTGAGGTACCCGGTTGCGTTTAATAGCTTCTCCCGGCACACTGCCAGGAGGAGGCAGCTTCTGAAATCACTGGGGCCAGTTATCTGTTGACTGCAGGCCATTTATTTTGACACAATCTATCAATCGGAGTGGTGTCCTTTTGGACATTTTATAAAGCACCTAAGGGCTGGAAATGGATTTAATTTATGAACTTTAGCTACGGGCTTTCAGCCGGCAAGCGGGAATTGCCGAATCAATGAGATGACAGTACATTGTGGTATCAACCTGTAACACATCAGCGATTTATCTGTCGACTCTTGATTTGTGGTGGTGTGTGATTCTGGTGATATGGAGTACGGTGGTGGTTGTAAGTAATTTTTCGCGGATGTTCTTTCGATAAAATCTTACGTTTTCGTTTATTTAAACTTGGTTTGGTAAGTGTTGACATTACAAGTACTCGTTGAATGATATTGAATTCAGACAGAGTTTGCTCGGTTGAAGCAACAAAATTGTTTTCTGGGTTTCTCATCTCACCTTCAGTGTCTCCCATGATCCACTAAAGGAGTCGCAGGGGCATAGCATCTAGAGGTCCTCGGCCGTCTACTCCAAATCATCAGGTGTTATGTCCAATCGCAACCAGGCGAGTTTCTGGTTGGCGGGCCTTCGTCACAAAGAAATATCGTCACGCCAGCTTGTTTTCGCGATATTATTCTTTCGGCTAGTACGCAAATTTCATGATCATAGGTGAGAGTTTCTATAAAAGCTAAGTTGGCTTTTTTTTGAGTTGGCATTCTTGATTACAGATATTTCAAGCTCTTTCAAAATTAACCCACCTTGGCCAATCATCCAGGAAAGATTGGCTTTACTTTCCCATCAGTCGGCACCTCATCATTCTTCATTGGAAGAAGTCCGCTGTAGATACTCAATACAAACATGTTTCGTCAATCTAAGGTTCTTTTAATAAAACAACTATTAAAAATTACTTTTTTCAATGCAAATGTTTTCTCTTATATATTTTCATCCATGCATGAACATGTCCAACCTTTCTTAATCGAATAGTTTATAAAACAAATGTCATGAAAAATATCAAACAAAATAAAACTCATTTATCACTAAAAACAGCTATTATTTGCAAGACAATACACAAAAATGAAGTTTATTTTGACATTTGAGTTGAAAGCTCTTTTCATTTTTTTATTTCGAAATCCGATTCTATTCAATCAATTCTATTGCATTACGCGATATCGAATTTGTTTAATAGAATACAAAAAAGTCGAATAGAGATTGCACAAGGCGACGAAATAAGGCACTTCTCAAGGAAGGTAATTTGACGTATTTTTGAGTGAACGAAACTGCTGCTGCGCGGTTGATCGGATAGTTGCGTTGGTAAGGCGACGGAAGCAGCTGCGCGTTATGATGTTTTTGGTTAGGTTAGGTTGGAGGTGGCGGCAAAGCATCACATAGTTGGTGTATAGTGCTGCCACTCAACCGTGTTAACCTATTGTAGCTTTATTTAAACGGAATGGTCCAGTGGTCCAAAATGGTTGACATAGAGTATTATATCGAGACGCTCCAGAGTCTCGACCACCGCCGCACAGTGGTCCCGTTGTATCTGAGAGTTGGAAATAAAGGTTTAACTTTTGAACCCGTGGACCGATCTTAATGAAAATACAGTGAAAGTGCCGAGTTCTTAGTGTGGTCCGAAAATATATGATATATCTAAACAGATTAATGGAGTAAATTTAAGTTAAAAAAATTAAAATAAAAATTCACTTTTTTTTTTAAATGCATAACATAATTATTTATTATTGTGAATTACACTAAATTGTTGCACTAAAGCTGAAGTCACTATGTTCATAAATAAATTAATACATTGGCAACATTTATTTAAAAATAAATAAACTAAGCAATTTACTATAATAAGGCTGCGTTTCATTACTTTTGTCTTCGTTTCAAGCCTTAAATACGCAATCCAGGGATAATATGATACCAACATGTGATGAATAACATCTTCGTTTGTTGCTGTACGAGAAAATGTTTTACTATTATTAATTCGATGATACCTGAATTTTCCCCTGAATTACCCCATTATTCAGAATTTCCTGGGCCTCTCAGGATTTCAAATCTTGATATTTTTTTTTTTTATTTGGATTTAAACAGATTATTACAGAATCTTTCAAAGTCGTTATTTGGTCTTCCTCTTTTATCCGAATGAAAATTCACTGAAAAGTTTCCCTTAAGTCATGCTGTATATTTACCTACAAACTTCAACTGCACCCAATTCACTACCTTATGTCGCTCTTTAAAATGTGGCAAAAAACTTTGTTTCACTTCTGAAACTGTTTGATTGATTTGGAACGATGTTAAGTTGCCGTAACAAGTTGATAAACAGCTTCCGAAGCTGAAAATATTTCCTTCAAAAAAGTAATCACACTGGAATGTATATTCAAATTCAAATTTACACAACAAATGCTGAAATGCAGCTGCAATATATGAAGAATTTTCGTTATCAATATAAATATAAAACTTCATATTCCTAATAGAAATTTCAATGTTTTTTGTAATCATAAGCGAATTCCAGATCCCAAAGTCAGAACTCAATTTGTTTCGGCAACACCACCCTAATTGCGAAATTGGATGCCCTGTATGCCCGCAAACAAAAGAAGAAAAAAGTAAAAAATTTCTTATTCACAAAAACGAAAATTTCCTCGGCCTCTCGCATATCATTTGCACAATACACGCATTGCGAGGGAAATCGTTTGAAAAAGCCGACAAATTCAGATTGCTCCACTTAAACGCCTCGTTCTCCCAAAGTGCAAAAAAATCCACTTTAGTATTTTGCACCATCGATAGAGAACTTAGGTCTCAGAAGAAAAAGGGAAGATACGATAAGAGTCAGTAGAGACTAAGCTCTCAGAAAAAGTTGGTTTCCCGTTGGAGCCATTGGAGCAGTTTTGTTAAGGCCCATCAACGATTTAAATGCTCCCTCAAAAAGTGGCTTTAGTTAAAAGCCCGATAATTAACATTTATAAGGAGTATGACAAAACTGTTTACGCAGTGAAGGCTAAATGTATGCCCTTTTAAAAAAATATAACTTTAAGTTCCAAAGTACCTAACTTTAGAAAATAAGCCACATCAAATTTGCTATAAAAGTATGTCAATTTTTGAGATTGTTTGTGGCAATGTGGCAGCGATTTTACAATGGTTATACATTACACTCTTTGTTTACAGAGATTCGGAATTATTACCTTACGACTAATTAATAAAAGTTCTTAAATAATATATCACATAAGTAATGTGAAGGAAAAGCCACTAAAACCCTAAAAGTCTCAACTTTGAGCTCACGGTACAGCCAAGCGGATCATCAAAAGTCAACAAAATTTTGGCTTTCTGGGTTGTCATATTTTTAGAATCGAAAACCTATATCGTATGGTCGAGAAAAATCTGTCAATTCGGGTACTTATTTCCACTGTGGTCCCTATGCGCCGGTCGTTTCTTTGCAGTCTCTGCATGTATCAATGGGAATCAGTCCCAGTCTATGAGTACGGTGACCCACAAGGCAGTGGACTGTAATGATCCCTACAAATATACAGCAGTTAATTTTTGGAAGCGAGATAATTGTAACTCTTAGTATTCTTCGACGCATTATTTGTTGTGTATGGATTATTGGTTCATTCCGAAGTTCTTTGAAGAAGAATTTTACCGAAGCTGCAGCGCAGATGGCATTTCTATGCCGCACTAAGTTCGTTTGCTGTTTCGATTTCCTGGATTCCCATGTGTCCAGGAACCCACAGGAGGGAGACTGCTTGGTTACTACATAGGTCTTGCAACAGGCGTAAAAGGAGGAATATATTATATTTAGCCCTTGCAAAGTTATGACTTATGAAAGCCATTCCAAGTGTTCTCTGACAAATAAATGCATACACTCGGAGTAGATTCAGAATGCTCATTATATATATGTTTTGAGAATGAATGGATGTCCACTCAGTGAATTTTCCAAAAATAATCAACCCAGTTATTTTTTATCCGGACACAAAGTGATTATTAAAAAAGTTATCAAAAGATACAACGTAGCATTTGACTTAGCACAGCAAGATGGTATTTGCACGAAATTTTTTTTTAAATGAAAAGTGTTATCCAGGACTTTTGGGCAGCGCGGCATATGCCTGCTGCCCATCAAAAATTCGCGATTTCCGGTTCCAAGCATGTATAAGTTATAAGACATTAGTGTATTTTTAAGCTATTGCACTTCCTAAACCCAATCCAATTCCAATTACCTTTCGCACTGCTAGCATTTCCTGTACGTTCACCCCATTAGATTAGAGTCACTTTCGTTCGATTAGAGGACATTGAGAGTTGTTCGCCTGTCTGTAAAAATGCTTACGAATTATCACGAACGGACATTTCGCTGCAATTTAGGCAGGACAGTACTTGCCAAATTCGCCATAATTACAATGACAAGGTAAGGCGATCTGATGAAAACAAAAAATAAAACAAACCTGTCAAGCCTTATACTTACCAAGACTACCCACATAAGGTCACTCACGACTATCTGAAAAAGAAAACTTACTCTAAAATTAAAACTCGATCTATTAAATTTGTTTTATTTATTTTGAAAAAAAATGTATATTATTTATTCATATCTGTTATTTTTATGGGGTTACATTTTGCTGTCCAGTACGAATTGTCATTTTTAAAAAATAAATTTATTGAATTCTTACAATTCACTTATGAAATAATCGTAAACGCAGCTTATGCATATACATATATACTTAATAAGTTCAATATCGATCATGATTGATTAATAGGTCATGTTCACATTCACATTGGGCTCTGTATAATAATTTGCAGAATTTTTAACATATGCAATCTACTACTCAACGATGTTATAGGTAAAAATATTTTATTTATTTGTTTCTTTTCAAGAATTATATATTTGTCTTATATTTATTCTCTTGTGTCAGTGTTATTTACATAATTTAAGTCTAGCATAAACTTTGGAATTTCATTCATCAACAATATGGCGTTACATAGAATTTTCTACTAAGTTTTAAAGATTTCAATTGGGTTAAACATTTTTATGTTTTTTTTATTTACTCTTGGCTCTTCATTTTATTTAACACTTTATTTAGAGAATTTTTGTTTTTTAAATTATTTTGAACAATTTCATATTCAGCTCAGCTAACTAGTAATGGAAACGTTGATTCATTCGTATTTGATGAACAATTTTAGTAACTATATATATTTTTTTTTTGACTAGGGACAGTGGTGTGGACTCATTGGGGGAACCTGCAGGAATCCTTCATCACGTAAGACATTGTATTCCCATTTCACTCGAAGGGTACATAGCATGAGTTATTTTCTAGCACTGGAACATCAGAGTTCCATTCTCTAAACAAATTTATTAACCAAATGAGGTTCACGTCACTTGACCACCAAAACAGGAAAAAGGAATGGGATGTGGTCACGTCTGCACTTCACAGATGATTTAACTGCCCACGCTGGGAATGATCCGTGACACATCTGACCGCCAAACTAGATTCAAGGGATCGACACCATCTATCATCAACACTCAGTGAACCAATTGAAACCAAATCAATGAACGAAAATGGTTACAAAAGTCATTGTCAAGAGTTTTTATCTACATGCTCAGGGCATTGCATGAGGAAAACATGAGCTTATTGTATTTTGTCAAATTTTAGAGTCACACTATTTTGGGTATAAATCGTTCTTTGAAAATTACCTCGACTTACTCACTAATGCATACCTCAGTTGCTATGTAACGAAACTCGTTTAACTGAAAAGCACCCAGAACCCTCCCCCACCGGGTCACTTCACATATTTACAAAAGGAAAACTTCTCCGCCCTCCCAAACAGTTGTTTTTGAAACAAAATCTGTATACATCACATGTTCGTATCAATCATCACCACAATTTGAGTGATTATCCTACAATTTACCAGACGCGCGGGTGTCGTCGCTCGCATGTCATCGACGCAACAACAATCAAAGGCGTCTAATGAAGTGTGTGCGTTTGTTTTCCCTCCGTTATTTTTTTTTGTCTCCAAGCCAGGTATGCTGTGTTTGTTTCGAAGCACATCATGATCGTCGCCATCATTCTCTGCGTCGCCTAAATCCTGGGTCTGTGTGAAGCCTCCCACTCCCACCTTTGCCTGCTGTTCTTCATTGGGCAACAATTAAATTTCACTTAATTCGAATCGATTGCATTTTTATTGTTATCTCCGATGGAGGCTAATTAATTGGAAAGACATAATGTCGTGCTGAGTGAGAGCTATTAGAATTGGCAGAACGTAAAGAGACATGCTGTCGATGGTTAAATGTGCCGAGGAGCTGCTGACTTTGTTGGCGGTACTGCTCTTACTGCTGGTGATGGTCTTCCTATCCGTAATAGCTTGCTCTGTGTCTGAAAATAGAAACAAAGATGGAGCATATAAAATCCACGAAAACAATCAGTCTGGAGACTGTGTAAGGACTATAGAAGGACTGTGAGACTTTTGAGACTTACCTTCGAGTACTTTGTCAAGCAGGCGAGACTTGGGCACAACCGTCTCTCTGGACTCGAGCACTGGTATTCTTTGGTGTTTGTCGCTTTCCACACTCTCCTCGTTGCTCTGCCAGTACACTGATGATATCTTCGCCACGCACTGAAAGTCACACAATGATACGTGATAGGTCATTCATCAGAGAGAAATAAGTGCACGTAAAATCAATAAAAAAAACAACGACACGCACACGTCTCGGAGATCCTTGCCGCAGGACTAAATTAATTTTGCACACGAACTAATGCGATGAAAGAAAAACTCACTTCATCTAATACACTCCTAATTGATGACAGAGGGTCGGTGACGGACGATGGGATGCCATTCCATTGTGTCTCGTGCCTGACACCCTTTCTTAGGAACGCAGTCAAGGGTCGTGTGCGTGTGTGTTGGGGGATTATATTTAAGAGAACATACCTTGAGCTTCATGTCGCCATGCTTGAAATGTCACCCGCGAACTCGGAATTCCAGTCCTAGCCTTGCCACCTCTAGGCCCTCACGTCCGACAATCATGTTGTCGTAGGGCCGAAGGAATGATCGATTGGCATGGGCACCGTTTATGAGCCAAGCAAGATGACAGACCGGTTTCGATGGTGCTGAGGTGCAATTCACTCGGACTATATCGCCGATCTGGTAGCGGGGTTGTCCGCCCGTAATTTGGGGTCCACGCTTTGGGGTGACTGCAAGAGAAATAATAAACATGAGTTTTTGTATGCGGAAGAGGGAGAGTGAGTGTGCTAAAATATAATATTGAATCGGAGATAAAATTGAGCGAGACTGTGGGGTACAAATGTTGCTGTTGTGACCACGAGGGGACTCGGTTTCGATTTAATAAGATGTTGTATCTTGTTTTTCGAACCCACGGGCAAACGCACCAGTATCTTTCAAGCAAAAGTCAATGCCAAAGACAGATGCGCTCTAATAAATCTTGGAAGAAACAAAACCAACTGCGTCATAGAAATAAGGTCGTATATTGGCACTAAACACCTATACCATCAAATCCAAGCATGTCTATAGAAGCTTAAACAGTTGACCTGGAGAAACAGTGTAAGACTCTGCTGGACACCAAGCCATAAAGGGATAGAAGACAATAAAAGAGCCGACTCCTCGCTAAGAAAGGAGCATCGGAACGTTTTATATGACACGACCCATTCTGCGCTGTAGTTGATCATATCCTCAGGGAAGAATTCAGGGAACTAGAAAGGTGGAACCGGGTAGATACCTGGTATAAGGCTCATGCAATGAAGCAGGCCAGGAAGCTCTTGGATCAATATAACTGAAAGAGGTTTGAGGGATGTATTAAGATGAGCAAGAACAACCTCCGTATCCTAAGAGACTTCCTAACAAGGCACTGCAGCCTAACAGAGCACCAGAAGAAGGTCTTTGTAGATTCTGCGGCGAATCTAACGAAAATCCAGAGCCTATACTGATATGTTGTGAAGCCTTTGCCCACAAAAGACGAAGATATCTGGATGAGCATTTAATAACATAGGAAGAACTGAAGTCACTAGAACCAGCTCTCATTCTCAGATTCCTAAAGGAAACGGGCTTAGAGCGAATACTCTAGTATGAATCTGTCTACCTCGTATATACGAGACTACCTCCATATCCCTCAATACAGCTCTGAAAAGAACTGCACGAGAAGGGAGCTCTTAAGAAAGCAATTGAAGGTATCGGGCACAAAAGATCTAAAGGTTTTAATAACACATATTGGTAGTTTGATTACGACAGAAGAAAAAAATGTTACGTATACGCCCAAGTGATGGACAATTTTTTAATAACGACGATCGGTGAAATCTTTGGAAGACAATTTTTTTTTTTTTGGAAAGCCAAAAAGTTCAATCCGAAGAACATGTGATCTACGAATGGAATGACGATCATGAACGATACTGCAATCTTTGCAGATAAAGGGTGGTCCAACGAAAACGCACGGTGATAATTGTAAATAAAAAAAAAATGCAGACAATTATCTTAATTAAGATAAAAGGGTCTATGACAAATATGCGTGGAGCAAAATATCGTTTAAATGCTCGCCACCATGGTCCATATTTTCAATGAGTCTGAGAGATAATTGAGGTTCAATGTCGTTAATGTGCCCAAAAGAAAGAAGTCCAGCGGTGTCAAGTCACATGCTCGTGGCGGCCAATTAACATCGTCACGACGTGAGAACATGACCTTTGAATTGCTCGCGCAAAAGAGCCATTGTTTCGTTGGCCGTGTGGCAAGTGGCATCATCCTGTTGGAAGCACATGTCGTCTAGGTCGATATCCTCAATTTCTGGGAAAAAAGAAGTCCGTTATCATCTTGCGATGGCGAACACCATTCACGGTAACTGCTTGACCGACCTCATTTGCGAAAAAATACTGCCCGATGACGCCGCCAGCCCATAAACCGCACCAAACAGTTTGACAGGTTGACGGCTCTTCTGCCACACTTTCCTCCAGACCCGGTCTACTGAAATTTGCGCACAATGCTACCGATTGTGGACAAACAAGGGCACTAAATGCATTTTGATTTGAACGCCCATTTTTGTAAGAGGCTTCAACAATCTTAACGCGCTGCTCAGATGTGTACCTCTCCATGGTTGAATTTGTCAAAGACTAAAACAAATAAATGTTAAATTAAGTGGCGCAAGAAAACTTGACGTTGAGGTGTGACTCACAATCAACATAGTGCATTATGTTTTGACCACCCTTTAGATACCAGTGCTCAGTTATGTATCTGATAAGGACTTAAAACGATTTTTCGCTTGGTCAACATACCTACCTTTGAATTATTTTCTAGTGCACTGTGCAATTCGCAAAAAAAATAAACTCAGACATCGTAGGTTGAAGTGCGTAGGAGCCCACGAAAATACCCAAAACGCCAAGGTCGTATACGTTCTCTTAAAAATTTGACAATTTCATGGACAAATTCAGGAATGTGTCTCTTTTTTAGTCTTCGATGAATGGGTTCTTGGTGGATACAAAGGCATTCCACTACTTTCTTATTTTTTAAGGTGAAAATTACACGAATGTCCACATGATGCCAAACGATCTTTTCAAAAACGTTCGAAGCTGAATGTAAGAACTCCCTGCAATTCAAGAAGACAAGAGTCACTTCTCAGGGACTAATAAAAGCAGCATATTTCTGGTATTACTGCATCTCCATCAAACCGAACTAAATGAGTTGGTATAATCCCCTCACAGTCGATTTGGAATGCAATTTTCATTTCCTAAATCAAAATGACATCTTGACATGTCTCCAGTTGTGCATTGCCAACTAAATCTCACCCAACTCGGGGATAAGCGGGTCTTCTCATTTGACATGAAGTCTGTATTAAAAGGGTTTTTTCATAAAGCATTTCAGCCCATTTGGCACTTGGCAACCCCGTCGGATATCCTTTCTCCAACCACCCAGCAATAATTCGAAATGGAAGACCATAGTAAATTCAAATTTAAAAGTCTTCCTCATTTGGGACACATTCTCATCAGAGCCAGCAGCCGAGCAGCTGCCAAGACGCGGTGAAAAATTTAAAAGGAAGATGCGCACGAGACTGGCGTCGCTCATGAAGTCACAGTAAATTATTTTATATTTCCTTGGCAGTTGGCCATAATTTAAGACACAGCAAAGGACACCTAATTACACGTCTTTCGTGGCAGTTCGTTGGTCTCTGATTGCATCTGTGTGTAGTCGTGTATACACGCATCCACTCCGTGAACAACTCCACTTGATCCCATTCGTCACGAGGACATTTTTTGAGTCTCCTCCATTTTTTTTTCATCCTCATTATTTATGTGTCCCTGCATTGGGGTGTGTTTCATCGGGTCATTATGCCTGACACAGCAGTGGGCATTAGTTAGACGCGACCTGCGAGTGCTTGGATTTTGCATATTTAATGGAGGGAGATATTCCACGTCCCTGTCCTTTGACCTCAAACACCATGCTCTCTGGTGTACAGCAGATGTGACCGTCGCTTTCGTTGCCCGAAACATCGCACACCCTCGCAATTCGCCATCAGTTCAAGTCACGACTTGGCGGAATTGTAAATGAAGATTTATTCATTCAATTAAAAGTCTCCAGCAGTGGTTAAGGCTATGAGGGTGGGTGGGTGTTGAAAAGACTTCGCGTCGAATGTACATCACCTTGTGGAAGTGCAGACAAGCAAATGCCAAAAAAAGAAGCACACTGAAATTCCTTTGAAGAAAAATCGCTGAAATTTATTACAAGGACGCGAATGAATCTCGTTTAGCCGCCTACACTCATGGTCGTTTTGCGAGTCCTTGCACAGAATTGGAGCACACAAGCCGGTTATCTTACGTTTATTTTTGCATCTTCTTTCATCTGGCAGCCGGCACTCATGTTTTCCTTCCTTCCTCCTCAGATAAATTAAGACAAACGCCAAGGAAAAAAAAGCAGTGCAAATGTATGCGAAAGGGACACGAAATGGGCAGTGACAAAGAGCGGGCTGTTAATTTTCAACCTCTATAAATACAATTCGTCCTTTTTTGCGTCCCATCGGCGCGGTGTCGGCGGTTGGGGAATTAAATTCACTAGAAGCACACACATCATAGGCGCTTAACTGCCGCCATTAAGTGTGCGAGCGTCTGGCGCCCCGCCGGCGGCGATGTCCTCATTTTTGATGCTGCTGGCTGGATGTGTCCTATTTCGGACTCGAAACGAATTAAAAATCACAAATGAAAGGAATTTAATTAATTAAATGAAGAGTCGGAAAAAACAACAAACATCCAGAAACGCACGGCGGCGACGGCGTGGCGAGGCTTGGAGCCGTTGTTTTTCTCGATTTGCGTATACCATGTCCCTTGTAAGTTGTGTCTATTTTTCGTTTCGGCTGCTCCTGGTGTTGGGCACTGACTCTGTATCTTCTTAAGTTAATTTCTTGTGGAATTTATTGCGGATGAATTAAATTAATGCGCTCGTAAATTTGAAGATACTCCACTCTGGTTGGGTGTAGTTGATGTGTCTCATGATTTTCGCGAGAGGACATCCTTTTGGAGAAGATTTGCTAATTAATTTAGTCGTTAAAGTTAAGCCGTGGAGGCACATTAAAATTGCAAAGTATTTCGTTTCCTTTCCCTGGTATCGTTCTTGTGTGCTGAGGAAGTCTTGCGATGACAATGAATCGAATAGGATTTGAGTGGAAATTGGAGGTATTAACATAATTACCGAATATTCGGCGAAATAAAATATGACTTCCTGTTATAGCGGGGCGATGATCTCGCTTTGAGTGCACATCTCATTAGGTAACGTTTGTTGACGCGTTTCCTCAGAGTTTGAGAGAGAAACTCCAAGTGGTTATATTTACACTGGAGATGCCATATTAATGGCAGCAGAAGCTTATCAATTTATTCTTTCCGAAAAAGGAGAGATTTGATGTTAAGTAAGCTATAAATGAAATGAAATTGGATGAAACGATTTTTGAAGTGCCATCATTTGTTGGAAGCGGATGCTCATAGCGCGGCTTCATATTCTGACGAAAGTGCACTTAAATGGGGGGCATGGGGGCAGGGATGGAAAAAATGTGAGTACATCTAAATCTTTTCTACGAATGATGACGAAAGCAGTGTGGAGCTTAGATAATATGATAAGGAAGACGTATCCATTTCGATGTTGAAGTTGGTGCTTACTCAAAAAATACTCAACTAAATGATAGATGGAAACTGTTCAAATTAGGTTCCTTCATCGCATTTAGTCAGTCGCTGAAAGCGGAAGAAACATATGTAAGAGAACAGGTTTGAGGTAACTTATTTAGTGCCCTTAAC
This sequence comes from Eristalis intricaria, assembly GCA_964034865.1. Lineage (NCBI taxonomy): Eukaryota > Metazoa > Arthropoda > Insecta > Diptera > Syrphidae > Eristalis > Eristalis intricaria. The sequence goes on along the minus strand of OZ035874.1, from coordinate 66,251,482 downwards.
CCGGAATTTCTTCAATTTTGTAATAGAAATAATACAATCAATCTTTAAGAAGTCAGTGCAATTGTTAGGTTACGCAGAAGACATCGACATGTTCCAACGCACAACGTCACTTATTCTCAACGACCCGTATTGGGAGCATTCAAGGTAATGGCCAATGAGGATAACACAAAATAAATACAGTCGACCAAGAAACGTTCCGTCACACACCACATAGAACAAAAAATCCGTACCATTTAGATATATTAAGATTTTGGGGCAAACGTGAACTGCACAGGCGACATCATAGTGAAGAGCCGACGTTTAATTTTTCTGGCATCAGGCGCTGCTTCTCTTTGTCGAAACAACTGGGCTCGATTGCTCTACAGAAGTCTTATTTTTTCCCAGTAATACTAAATGGAGCCGAAAGCTGGATGATAACCAAGAGAAGCTGTTCTTAACTTGATTCTTCCTTCATTTTGAAGAAGGAACTCTACACGCCGTTAAATGTAGGATGAACTCCGAAAGTCAGAAATCTAGTCTTGGTGGCTGGAAGAATTCTGCCCAGGACAGTCAGCGATGTATGGCTTCCACAGCTCACGCTCATGCTCTCCTTGGATCGCTGCTTGATAAGAAAGTAAGTAAATTAGGCACGGGTGTCGGTATTTGCTTTGAAAAAAAGTCTTTGAATCCGCATCAGGGGTGTTACTGCTTTCTTGTTGGACGGTTTAAAGAAGTCTTACAACTTGTGTAGGTGTCCTTATGAGTGAGAATCGATTAAACTAAAGTATTTGACGGATCGGATAGTTAAGACAGTTTCCAGTTCACATTTCCCAAAATAACTAACTAATTGCTACACATAAACAATCAAACATTCTATACAAGGTAAAATTAAACCCAGAAAAGCTTCAGATGAAATAAAACCTTCTTCCAAAACTTCTTATCACATGCAGAAGCCATAAATGAATTACATAACACTTCAGGCCCAAGCCCATAGAATCCGTCGCGTACGTTGCGTTTGGAATCCCCAAAAATCGTTATTGACGGATTGCGTGCGCAATCCAATCTTGCATAAATCTAAGAAATTCAATTCAAATAATCGTAAAACAATCACATAAGAAGCACCCGAATGAATTTCCATGGAGACATCTGTCAAACGCACAGAATGTTAAAAGTTGCCCAATTTCATCAGGCTTGGTGAATTTATGAACAAAAAAAATTGTGAAAGTAATACGTACAAAAACAAATATGGGTTAAATCGTGGGGAAAACGAAATACATTTTCATCTGTCTTTTTGTCCTTTTACTCCTTTACTACACCAGTCGAATATATTGCTAGTGCGTAAATATTAAGTTGGTTTATTTTAAGACATCAGAAATTCTTTGACTGTTATCCAGATCTCATCCATAGCGTATTCTATCGCATTCCATTTCCCATTGCTCATAATTCACAGCAATATTTCAGTTTCCATTTTCAGCGGGAATCTGACTTAAGGATACATACTACACATTTCAATGCTCATTTGATTAATTCAATCATCCTCCGACCCAAAATTCAGGCTTGTTTGTTAAACGCAAACTGACAACCTCGCATATCGCTTTGAAGTCACTCTAAAGGTCATATTAAATTCATCACTTTTGAAAATGAAATCAATTATTTACACGACTGCCTCGGTTCCCTATGGCTGCCATCAACCACCATTGCCTCAACGCGATGAATCCGAATCGGCATGTTTTCAAACTGCACGGTTAATGAGCAAACAATTCCCGAAGGCACTCTCCCCACTGTCGAAAAATCTATTAGATCCTCATTCAGGCATCCTCTCGCGATGTTTGTGGCCTTGATGGGGAAACAATTCAAATCCACAGAACCGAACTCAGCGATTTTGGTATGGCTGGTACGGAAGTCGGTCCGAGTCAAGAATCCCACAACCGGATGGTTTCGAATTTATGAGGTAAACGCTGTCCTTCTGGAATTCGAAACGATTGTACGACAACACGAATATCCTTCCGCACGGGGTAATCGTCTAATGCTCCCACAGCCTGTGTTACGTGCCAAATTACGCAAAATAAATGAAATTAAATATTAATGTCAAATCGGATGACAAGAAGAGAGTCCTTCTTGTCGCGAGATATCGATTACAATGGTCACATCTGGAAGGTTCAAGACCGCGAATGTACATAATCATCCCCCAGCAAGGACACAGCCCTGCTTTCGTCGCTCAACGGTCGGGCTCATGCCTCCTCAGCCGACGAGATTCAGTTTCATCGGCACATCTGGAAGGTTCAAGTACGCGAACGTAATTATCCTCCAGCAAGGACATGCTGTCGCACAATGGCAGTGTGTCAGCTCTTTTCTCTATTCAGAGAATACCCAAGATAGGAGGCAATCCTCAATCCTCTTCCTGTCGACTTTTAGTTAATTGGGGTGAATTGCGAGGACGCAGCTCCAACTCTACTGTCGGAAAATTGTAATTTCTCTCTATTCTTTCGTATTCCGGGGCGATGAGAGGCGACACCGAGTGGGAAACCAACCAACTGAAATGACAGCCTCGAATAGTCCACACAAATTGTTCAGTGTGTGTGCGAGTGCACAGGGTGGCAGTGAAGAGCTGCGGAGCTAGGTGAAGGACTGAGCAAATTTGCACAGCCTGCCTTACTGCTTCAACTGTAATCTAACCCTAATTCATCTAAATGAATTTGCGTATGGGATGGATGGCGTTTATTGGTGGCTAGTGAAACATACTCCGCAGAGGAATGCGAAAGCTTACTCCGCTTGGTTTTGTTCCTTTTTAGCCTTTTTTTTTAATTAATCTCCAACTACCGCACACACTCTTCGTTTTCGCAACTCCTTGCACTTGCCTCCAGGTCCATCAGTATGCAGCTGGACTGCGGGACCCGAAGGCAGGTGAATTGATACCTGAATTAATCCGAACAGGGCTGTCAGTGATTTGTGGTGACACAAAGTGGAATGGATAAGAATTAATTGTGTGCTCTCTTCTTCTTCTTCGAAGTTCACACCAATGTTCAACTGCATCTTTTAAACGAACGACTGTGTCCTGTGTTGACAGTTTTTATTCTTGCCTGCGCAGTGTTTGCATGTGGCTAACCGTTTCAGGGAAAAGCTGTGGCTTTGTATGTTTCTCTTGGTCTCTTTAAGTGAATTATAGCGATTCTTTAAAGTGGAGAATTTTGCTGCAGCCTTTTTTGTGGCGTGTCCTCACAATTGCATTTTGAAGATGGATTTTGTATTTATTACACTTCTTCATTAGATCTTATATCTCTTTGTGGAGATCCATCCCCCAAAAGCAGGTCCGTTGACATGCAAGCAATTTCGTGGATTAGTTATCCTCTGAATCTGGATATGAAGTAATTTGTGTTATTTGAAAAGAAATCCGACGGACACAACACCTTGTAAGAGGGTGTCTCGTGTTAATGCGTTTTCTATTTAAATATTGGAATAACAAGTGAAAAGAGACATGAAAACATATTAAACTGGGTTTTTCTTATTCAGCTTTTTAGCTCGTTAGAATCAACTTACTGTCGTTTCATCTATTAACGAAGAAAGAGACAAAGAGTGTATGACTGGAAGGAAGAGTCATCCCTTATGTAAGATCAGCGGATTAGTTTAGTATCAACATTGATGCTGAATGAAACTTTTCGTGAAGATGAAATACCGGCGAGGTGTAACTGAAGGTGAAAAATAATGAAAGTCTGGCAGCCACAGTTTGAAAATTTCTTACAAAATATTGTCGGTGTTAAGATGTTTAGTTAATTTCACTGGCCACTGTAGCTATTTTTTCCATTGTATCCATTAATATCACATCCAACTTCATTGTGACTACATATATCCTTCAATTTATATCCTTCAATATCTTCAATAAACTCTCTTCTTGACAAACCTTTGACGGATACAGACGTGTATTTTTTCCTATCATTAGCTGAACAGTCGGAATAGTTATGTAACTCGTGAACTGTGAAGAGATTAACTTCTAAACACACAGGCCGCCTTGTGAGAACGTTTTAGGTCCTGTTCAGCAATATATTATGAGTTCCTACAGTCGAAAGGTTTTCACCTACAGGTTGGTGGCTACAGATTCGTCATGGTAGGTGGGCATATGATGACGTCTTAAGAATCCACGATGTGTTACATGATCTCGGTGGCGCAGAGTGTAGGGGGTTTGGTTCTAGCGCTGGGTTGGCAGGCTCGAATTCCGCGGCAGGGCGTTTAATAGGGAACCTCAGTTTTCCATATTACAATGCAACGCGTGCGTTTCTCATGTGAAATGTAAAAAGCGTTTTACAAGAAAAAAAAAATACGCAAAAACTACAAATAAAGTCCCTATAAAAAATTATTTACTTACACAAATAGCCCGCCAAAAATTAAAAACCACGAGTAAATAGAAGAAAATTGTTTTACAATTTCCAAAAGCCCAAGCTTGTAGAATAAGCTCTATCTAAAAATGTTTGCTACGGTATTACGGTCTGTGAACTATCAAAGCGCGACCGGTGCATTATGACTTCCTTAATAGATTTACGTGTATTCTACTTAAAATGTCAAATCCCGACCGGTTCTTTGTGATGTGGGTATTATGTTCAAGATTTCTTTTTTTTTGCATTTTCTTCCCGTGGGATTCCTTGGGTTTTCTCATTTTCTGGAAGGCTAGCCGCTACTAGTGTGGCGCGTTGGAACGATAATCTTGTACGGTATCTTTGGCCGGGTGATTGGTCCAACAGGCATTTATCCCGCAATATGGACGAGAGAACGAACATCTGATCGCGATAGCGTCGGCTGCTTTCGTACTTCGTTGGGTTTGAGCGTGACTTTGGGAGAGTAAGTTTACATTTGGGTGAGGAGCAAGGAAGATTTTCTGGACGTGAGACTTTTTCCTCAGAATTTTGTAAATCCTACGAGAAGTGAAGTCGGGATTTGCGACAGGGAACACTTTGTACCCTATTTTCTTTTTTTCGTTTTTTGGAATTGATCTTTCGTGAGTTTGGTTGGCTACCCGTTGCGAACGCGCAATGCCGAAAAAAGGTAGGTTAGGTTAGTTTAGAGTGGCTAATTACCTAAAAGGTAGCCACACTTAGGCCAAAGGTAGGCCCGTTGTGCTATCACAAGAAAAGAAATATCTAGTTGATCCTAATACGCAAACCATCTGGAGCTTTTTGCAAAGCGACGGAGCTGACTGATGCTAAGCTTAGTTCTGTCAGGTCATAGAAATGTGGGGCGTCCAAGTGGCTAAGTCTGCGAGATGAGAGGGCGAGATGTGAAATGGTTTTTTTTTCCTCCTCATCTCTGCAGCTCCTACAGAAAAAGAACTTTAGATGCATGTACTATAAAAGTTAGATAGTGCAGCGAATGCAGGGAACCGCGAGAAAAGATAGGGGCCAATTGTTGCATTTTTGGTATGTTTCCTTCGCTCTGCTCTACTCCACCCAGGAAGAAAAACGAGATCGTTCAGATGGTATTGATTTCCACCGTGATATATTCCTAGTTATAGCAAGACGGATAGATACATACAGCCGGTGCTATAGATTTGCGGCAAGTCCAAAATAGGTAGCCTTAGGAATTGTCATTTCATCGAGGCTAGCGTTTATTAGTTTTGCTATTGCAGGTGCTAGTAGTTCAGCGTTGTTTTTTAGGTCTTTCGGTCGTATTCCGTCATACCCGGGACCTTTATTTACATCTATGTTTTTTATTATGTTGAAGACTTCTAGTTCATTAGTCCTTTCTAAGAACAGTGAGTTTTGTACAAGACTTTTTTTTCCTGTTTAATGTTTTAGTAGGACAATCGTGTATTGTTTTCACCACTTTTTCCTTAAATGGATAGGCGAATTTGTTTGTTAAGGCATCCATTTCTACATTTTTAAAGTTTTTTAGAATGATTTGATCAAGATTGTCTGATTTTTTTCCCACAAACTCTTTTATTGTTTGCCAAACTTTTTTGATATTGTTTTTATTTTCCGAGAAATTATTCTTGAAATCGTGTTTTTGGCAGTTACTAATTTTTTGTTGACTGCGTTTCTATATGCTTTGTACTCCTTCTCTCTAGCTTTATCTTTAGGTTTTGATAGCCATTTCGTGTATAGTTCGTCTATTTTTTTAGAATACTCGATTAATTCATCATTCAACCAAGGGTTGGGTAATCTTTTCTTCCTTTTGTTTGATAATGTTTGCGATTCTTCGCAGATTGTTTTAAATGTGGTTCGTTCTTGTTTTTGATTTCTCTCTGTGTCATTTCTCATAGGATCTAGTCCCAGCATGAGTGAGTAATGATCGGAAATATTTGTTAGGACAACAGCTGTTTGGGCATTGTACTTACTCCGAATAAACAGATGATCGATGTTGGTGCTTGTTTCTGAGGCAATATCCACTCTCGTGCTCTCGGTATTCGTGTTTATCATACCATTGGATGGCATCATTTAAACGTATTCTCTTGCAGTGTTCGTCCCTCTATTGTCGCCTTCGCAATCATGTAAGTTGATATTCATGTCTCCTATGATCACCATGTCTCTCATTTTTTCCATTTTATCGAGAACTTGCTCCATCTCTTTGATAAAAGCTTTAGGTTTGTTAGATGGTGGGCGGAAAGAATTGAGAAGAATTGAGACTGGGCTTTCCTTTGTATGAATTCTAATGTTTATTGACTCAAATGAGAGAGTTTTGAGCAGAGAGCGTTCATAGGTGAGTGATTCTTTTACGTAGACGGCTATTCCTCCACCTAACTGTTGGTCTCTGTTGAAATATTCTGCGTTGAACCCACGTATGTTGAACATATCATTTTCTTTATCTGTGATATTTGTTTCAACGAGTTTTATAACATCTACGAGTGTAATTATATTATTTATTGCTGCTAGAAATGATGTGAAGTGTTTTCGGAGCAATCGAATGTTTAAATAAATACATGAAAAAAGAAAAGTTTTAAATTGTGTTTTATTTATGTTTTCTTAATTTTGGAGTGTGCTTGTTGTTAACTTATTCATTTTTGTTATATAGTTTACTCTTTATACTATAAGCTCAATATCCTTTTGTGTTCCTTCTGTGTTAATATATAAAATAATAAAGATTTGCCCCTCGCGTACCCACACAAACATCCATCTTGCACATTTTGCTTTTGTTTTCGCCAGCCATAGCAAACGTCGTCGTTTGTTGCTGTAAGCTGATCGTAGGCATATATTTTCGTTTTGTTATTGTTTGAATTTTCAATTTCTAATGTTTCGCCATTAATGTGTTTCCCGCGTATGTTTTGCATCAGCTTGTTTTTAATGTGCATAGAGGAAAATTTTGCGACAATGTTTTCTTGGTTTTTGTTTTGTGCGATTTGCTTCCACAATGTCATTGTCAGCGATGTTTATGTTAACTACTCTGAATATAGTTTTGACTATGTGTGTGACATATTCATTCTCCTTCTTCATGACGTTTATAATTTCAATGTTTTTATCGTAACCTTTTTGTTCAAGAGTGCTGATTTTACTTTCCATTGCTAAAATTCGAGTTTCTTGTTGCTCAAGAATATCGATTTTTTATTCAATTTGAGCAATTTTTAACTCCTTCTCATAGTTCTTCTGAGTAAGATCCTTGATTTGAAGTGCTAGTTCTGACATTGTCTCATTCATTTGGCAAAAGTGTTTGATATTTCTTTCTTCATGTCTACGTTAGAGAGTTATATTTGCTTACATATTTTGTCTAGCATTTCATTCAGGTGTTTTGTGTTTGTTTCCAGTTCCTCTATATCCAAATGCATAGTGTTTACATCAGTTTTTATTTCAGTTAAGGAGAGTGTATCATATGATGATTGGCAGACCATGTGGTAGAGTGAACAGCGCTTTTATAAGAAATATGAAATAAGAAAAGAAAAAAAAATTGGAAAATGAAGAATAAGAAAAGTGACCGATAGCATTGTATGAAACCTAATAGCCTTATACAACGTTTCCACCGAACGAATCCGCGAGATTTCACAATTTTCTCCGAACCTTCCAGATTCTGCCATACATTTTCAGAGTCTGCAATCCTCCCGCTTCCTGGAAACATTGTTGCAGCCCCGTTGAAATCATCCATCCATGAGAGGTTGTCAAACCTAACAAGCCTACAGAATGAACTTTCTGTTTATTTTGGGGATCATTTTCTCATTCTAGCTCTTTCTACCAGCTGGTGTTGTTCTCACACAATTATTTCCTGTTAACAGACAGCTGTTCTGGTGGCCATTTAAAAATTGAGAGCGAGTGACATTTGTTATGGCGGGCACGTATATATTGGAAGCTAATGACTAGAAAATTGACAGCGAAACCACTTAAACCTCGGTGGATACCGCTTATTGAGGTTACAGTAAAAGTTCATCCGACCTTTGTGGTTTCGCGGTAGTTTCATATACAATGGCAATAGGAATTCCTAATCGGAATAAACGAATAAATAAATAATGTAGCTATTAGAAAAATATACCAGTGGAAAAAGGAAATAAAACAATAAACATAATCAAAACAAAACGCAGGAACCGAATAAACACCGAAGAAGAATGGGAGCTGAACGACGACGCCAGGAAGGGGACAGATGACTTCTCCCTCACGGGGGAAGGGGACTCATTTGCTTAATTTGTTTTTTCCTTTCAGTTTTGATTGGCTTATTTGTATTGCTTTTGTTTTCCTCTTTGTCTTTAGTAATTTATTGTCATCATTTCTTTCCTTCTTCTTTTTCTTTTAAATTTGAATTTGGTTCATTATAATTCACAAAAATTTTTTTCCACATCAATTTTACTTTTATTACCCGGTATTGTGATGCCATGAATGTATATCGCGAAACCATACATGCCGCGTCAAAACTGGTGTCCGACATTCAGTGGAATAAAGGCAAACAACAATGCACGGGTGCCTGTCTGATTGACTTCGAGAAAGCGTTCGACACCGTTTGGTTAGAAGGCCTCTTCCTCAAGCTGGTCAGGCTTGGCATAAGTAAACCATTGCTATATATGATCCATGACATGATAACCGGTAGAAAGTTTGTCGTGAAAAATGGCTACGTAACTTTCTAGCACGGTCTTTGATATTAAAAATGGTCTGCAACAGGGGGCGGTTGGTTCGCCGATCTTATTTTCAATATTCACTGCAGAGCTTGTAGGTTCCATGCCGCACTTAATAGCGTACGCCGACGATCTAGTTGCGTACAGAACAGGTCCGAAGATCGAGGTAATAAATATCTTGTTGCAGCGTGACTTCGATAAAATTCAGCGATTTTGCGACGACTGGAAGTTGGTTATCAACTTCCTGAAGTGTGAAACTACCCTGTTCAGGACCCCGTTGTACATGGCACCGAGGCATACGCGCCAAAACTGGCGCAAGTTCGGCATAGTTGACACGCAAGGTCGGCCGTTAGCTGTAAACAGTGTAGTTTGATATCTAGGCATTTGGCTGGATCAATATCTGTATTTTGACAAACATATAGATATTGCTCTGACGAAAGCCAGAAAAGCCTTTGCCGCGGCAAGAAGGTTGTTTTTCAGCAGCCAACTTGATACCAGAGTGAAGGTAATCTGCTACATGGCCCTCGTACGGCCAATTATGGCGTACGGTTGTCCATTGTGGTTCAACGTGAGTCCTTCCCAGATGGAAAAGATGAGGTTGTTCGAGAGGCAGTGTCTTAGGAGCTGTCTCCGTCTGTATCGTACAACCGAGTCTGAGTACAAGAAGTACTTTCCTAACGAGGTCCTGTACAACAGCAAGCTTGAACAGGATAGATAATTTTATTATTAAGCTGATTAGAAGGCACATTACACGAGCTATGACTTCTTCGAACAGTTTGATCTTTGGGGCTTACTACCCCAATAGTATGTACCATGAAAGAGTGCGCCTCAGCGGCCTTATTCCACCTGAAGCATTCCTCTATCTCGATCAAACTGGCCTAATACAGGATACGAAGGGATGCCCTCTGATCTTCTATGTCGTACGCCGAACAGTGGACAGGCGACTCCAATACGAGCCGGATGTCGCTCGCAGCCACGAGGATCTCCTCCGATTCAGTAGAGCGATCTCTACTCGGGACAGGAGAGAGTGTGCCAAAGAACGGCACTTTTATTGGTGGTTGCACCAGAATCGGTCTCCGCCGGCGTTGGCTCTTCCAAACGGCGATACAGTTGACCATGGTGGCCAACTTACATAGAATTAAATTATTTTAAGACAAAAATTATAAAAAATCAAAAAAAGGTGCACCACGGCGTATAGATGTATATGTTATGCATATACAGAACATATACGCCTAGGTGCACACGTCTGTCTCTTACGGATATATTTAAGGTAATTTTAAGGTTATGTTAGGTTAAGTTAGGTTAAGGTATTATTAAGTTAGTTTTAAGTTATTTTTTTCATAGTTTAGCTAGGTTAAACCAAGTTTTTCAAGTTTTATTGGTAATTAAAATTAATAAAATATTGTCTCTAAAGACTAAAAAAACGTTGTTTAAGCCGAAAGGCACAAATAATTATAAATTAGAATAGCTTAGAGTACTCGCATAGGGTCAGTAAGTTAGGATTAAATACAATAAGTTATTTAAGATATTTAAGCTAGTTTTAAGTATATTTTGTCTAGAAAGTAAATTTCTTTCATTAAAATAAAAACAAAATTTACATTAAAAAAAAAGAAAAATTTTGGAAGGATTACTGAGCGATTCGTCTAAGGCGATAGTTCCTTCGGTCTTAGTAACGTTGGTTTGCAAACGGAGGGTAACATTCGGGTTTTTTCTTATTTCGCGATTTATGTTTTCCCTCTGCGTTCTGTCTATTTGTTCTTTCTCATTTAAGTAATCTATATTTAATAGCTAAGATGTTTAAGGTGGATGATAGAGAAGAAGAAGAACAAACGACACAAAATAAAAAAATAATTATTTTATTTTTATGATTGGTATGTTTTCGTTGTATTCTGCCGCATTTCGTGCAATATTCGTCTGGCATTTCACAGTAAGTCGCTGCATTTATTTTACTTGAATAGCAAGTCAAGGTGGGGTTTGGAACGAATCTTCATCAATTAATGACCGTCGGTATTGAAAACAACTTGTCTATTTTGAGAAGAAATAACTCCCCATTATGCATTTCCCTTACTCAAAGCTATCGAAGTACAAAAAGAACAATTGATGCCATATATAATATCCTGGGAGTTTCCAACAAAATCGAAAAACAACCAGACAATGGAACGAAATGGGAGAGAATGATATGTTATAGTTGTTCAACTCCCAATCGAATTGCAGATTATGTTGAATTTGAATTTTGCTGGCAGTAAAAGCCAATTGACATGCCAAGTCACCCAACCTTCCAAAACTCTGAAACAAATGAATTCGAAAGCCCTTTTCATCAAATTGATTTCAAAGTATTTCAGAACGAACCAAAAATGTGCCTGAACTCAACCCCTTTCAACTGGTGCTCAAATTAATATGCAAATTTCATTTAACTTCATCGAGTCCATAACTTTGTTCAAGTACTACTCCTCAGACATAAGAAGCTGCGTCGGCAACCCCACTTAATCCTTGTGCAAGAAACAGACGTTCATTAACAACTTGCAAGGAATACTGGTGATTCTCACAAAAACTAACGTAACTGATCCTTCTACCCGCAAAAACTTTTCCTAACTGGGCCAAGGGGATTGTGATCAATCTCAACTAATTCTAGTCAGCTGGAAATATTTTCCACAGCAAGACCTCGAGGACTTCACGCACAAATTTAACTCACGGAAGCTGGGAAACCAATCCAGCTCAGTTCCGCTGGTGCCGTTGGATGTGGAATAAAATCTTAATTAATTTATCATCTTCCACCCCTTATTCAATCTGCATCATCGCATCACGGTGCACAGATAGTGAAATTAACAATTACAACGGAAAATGGCAAATGACCCAGAAAATAATGAAATTAAACTGAATCCCTGTCCCCAATCACGGGATGTCGAAGTGCAGAGGAGTGCCTGGAATGGAAAAAAACAAATTAATGTACACTTACCAACAACAACCATGTCCTCGTGGCCGGAAACAGTCTGAAATGATGGCGCCTCGCCGGATACTTCACATCTGTAGCGACCGGTCGATGGAAGTGTCACCCGCTTAAGGACGACAATAGTGTCTGTTGAATTGTCCAGCTGCATGAATGGAAGAAAGAGAAAGAGAGAGAGAGAGAGTGGTGAGGAAGAGATTATGAAAACGACAAAAGATGACGTTTAAAGTATATATTTTCATTGAATTATGCAAAAGTTTTCCTCGGCAGCAGCGATCTGAACAAACTTTGGCCAAAACTTCCGCAAAGCGACGGCAAGTTGCCCTTGCTGTTGTTCATGTTATTCTTTGTGCGTACAATTCGTCCAGCTGTCAGTTGAAGTTGCCTGTTTTCCCTAACAACTGCCCATCTGCAAATTCTTTTCAATAGAAGTGAACTCAACACTGAGAGTGAGAAGTTTGAGAAAGTTATCATCACAACAAGGCGAACAAGGGTACCATTCCATCCGCACAACTATGAGGAGCGAGCATCAAGGCGGATAACCAGTGCTTTTATATCGCTCTCATGGCGGGAGCTGCTTTGGTGCGCTTGTACATTAACAACTTTCCCACACCCCCAATTCACTTTGCAACCATATACTCTGAGAGTGGTACACAGTAAGATGAGACTTTGGAATAATCAGCAGACAAATCCATTCAACTGATGAATGGTGTGAATTACATAACTCGATCTATGTTCACGGGGTGAATGGACAGACCCCCGGAGGGAAGTGTGACAAAAGCCACGTAACATATGCTTATTCAATTTCTACCACAGCCCGGCACGAGTACCTCCTTTGACCAGCTGTGCTCTGAGTTGAAGTGGGAAAGTTGCCGTTGTTTTTTTCCCGCCTGTCCCGCAACCAAACACTAATGGTGTACAACAAAGTACTTGGCTTAACTTTATGGTTCAGCCAACTTCCGCTTGGTACTGGCATTTCCTGCTGAGTAATCGCTATCCCTTTGGCGGCGGCGATGGTGTTGGACATAACCTCATTTACATTTTTCTGCTCGTTTGTCATACATTGCTGCACGAAGGGAACAAACCTTTGAATGGGGACAAGGGCCTATTAGTCTTGGATTTTCCTTACCCTTTTCCTCTCCAGCAGTAAAGGTGCACAAGGAGATTTGTTCTGAGCACGTGAACCAGTCCTCAGCAGCAGTGGCTGAGGGATGGTATAAAAGATGCAACTAGCGTGGGCTTTGCAGCAGCCACATAAATTATAATTACGGCGGAACAAAGAGATTTAAACGAATTTAATTGTCATCTGCAGGCCATGGAATGACTAATCGGGCTCACGAAGGGTATGCCACAGCTGCAGAGGGATTTGTATGCACTGCAGAAAGAAAATGGTGGTGGAGAGCTTAATCGAGCGGAAGATTGATCGCCCTTTCGCTCGCCGATTAAGATTTTATGCTTGAAGTTGGGATGTAAAAGGAAAACCTTTGTAAATTGCTGGATCGAAGAGATTAAATCGGGAGATTGATTGGCTTGTGATGGAAAACACAAAAGAAAGGACCCATATACTTACACAAGTCAAGCCATGGTCGGGGGGGAGAATAAATGAAATATTTTCCAACTGGGACCTGATAACTTTGAATTCTCACTGTGAATGCGCACTTAAACCATTGACCAAACTGTGTGTGCCAAAACAAGCGCGAGAACAGAAAAAGGAATCGAGAGGGACAACGTAGACGGTGAAGCTCAGGCAGCCGTGGAAGATCCACCACCTAAGTGACCCCTACCACATGGTAAGCGTCTTAACAAAAATCTCATTCAATTCAGAAAATAACAAAAAACAGAAATAACTAGTTACGGATTTTGGTCCGGGGTTTTACAAGAAAATCTTTATTAAAAATCACGTCTTAACCCTAAGACATATTGTAACCAAATAAACTCTTCGACAGACTAAAAGAACTCGCAAATATCAACTGAATGGCTTTCCGTGGGAAATGAATGCAGTTGTTTTCAAAATATTCATATTAGATGCCCTTGAATGCGGCTATTTACGAAATATTCATATTTCATGTCCGCGCAATGAAGTATGAATACTATAAAAAATAGAATGCGTAAAAATGACGACGCTTGCATTTAATTCCTATTGGATAAATTTTATATAGAAACCGTTATTTTGCTGATTGCGCAAAAATGGCTGGTGGATAAAATAAGGGTAGTGGAGTACCTGACGTAACACGATTTTGCCAATTACGTTGGGAATACGAATGCCTGAATACATTTTTGTATAAACAGATATATTGAATGCTCAGTCACATATTTCTAGTAACACCAAAGGCTTTTGGGTCCTCGTAAATGATAAGAGGAAATGGAAAGACCTCGTCTAGGTCGGGGGGACGGAATTCTCGTCGATCATCGAACATATTGAGTGGGACATTCTGCCTGACATCGGTATTGGTGTCATCATCGCCGTTTAGCAGTCTGCAGATATGGTTCTTCCAAATTCTCAGTATCGACTGCGACTCTACTACTAGTACCCCATGATCGTCCAGGCAGGTTTCTGTCCAAAACTTGTATTCACTGGATAATTGTTTCACCCTCTGGTAAAACTTTCGGACATCGTTCTTGCCGTAGCACATCTCTATCTCCTCGATCGCGCGCTTCTCGTGCTCTTTCTTCTTTCTCCTGAGAAGCCGGGTCTCGTCAATTCGTCTCTATTCGTAGAGCTCACGAACAGATCTCGTTGTTCGTTGTAGCGTTGCTTTGTAGGCTTCCAGCTTCGCTGCATGTGCCAGCCTGCGCTGCATGCGCCAGCTTCGCTGCATGTGTCAGCCTGCACTCGTTGTCAAACCATGGGTTTTTTCTAGCCTTAAAAACCAGCACATCAGTGGCATCATCTTTGATGGCTTCTTGACAACGCCTCCAATCTTCTTCGATTGTTTGCGCAGGTGGCGACGAACTCAGAGGCAAAGATCTGGTAAGACACTTTTCAAAATATAGACAACCTGCTAGCTATTTTCAAAATTCTGTGTACGTTGATAATTCGTATATTAATGCACCTTCTATATTTGTAGATGTATATAATATGAGTATTGGATCACTCTGTTTGTCCACTGACGATACGACGACGTCTACTGCAAGGAGTCAATTCCATAAATTCATGTCTAAGTCCTGGTTCAGATTAGAGATTTTCACAAAACATCGATGATTGGAGACCAAATATCGATGCGTAAACGTCGATAATTGACGTTAAGAACAAAACTTCGGTCTTCGATGTTAGCAAAAAAAAAACCTACTATTATTTGCGGATTTTGATTAATTTTTTTTTGGTATTTCATCATTATCATGTAAGCATTTCGAAGAAACAACCCTCATCTAGAGAGTTCTTGGAATTGAGTTCATGGATTGTTTGGACTTGAGTCTGAGCTCAACATTCCATTTTCCGAGTAAGTATACAAATTGCTTTGATTATGTTGATTATGTACATACATTGTGTACACAGATTCTTACCCTAGCAATCGGAATTATATAAATTCATTCTAAAGGGTAGTCCAAGCATAATGCACGATGTTAATTGTGAGTCCAGTTTTCTTGCCCAACTTAATTTGAAATTTCTTTGTTTCAGTGTTTGACAAATTCAACCAGGGAGAGATACACAATTGAGCAGTGCGTTAAGATTGCTGAAGCCTTTTACGAAAATGGGGGTTCAAATCAAAATGCATTTCGTGCACTTCGTCAGCATAATCGACCAGATGTGTTCACAAGCGGTAGAAATGTGCGAATTTTTCAGCAAACCGGGTCTGCAGGAAATGTGAAAATACCTATGCATGCTCGCCCAGTTCGTTCTGCTACAAACATGGATGTTGTTCGCGACTGTGTGGCAGAAGAGCCGTCAACCTCGACTGGTCGTCGTGCCCAACAATTGAATATCTCAAGAACATCACTGATGCCAATTTTGAATAAAGATTTGAATTTACACGCTTATAAGCTTCAATTGACTCAAGAGCTAAAGCCTATTGACCGTTTCAAGCGTCGTCAATACGCCACATGGTTAGTTGAACAGACCGAAGTGAATGGTGACTTCACAAAAAAAATCAAATTCAATGGCCGTGTTATGTCAAGTCGGGGCGATGTTAATTGGCCGACACGATCATGTGATTTGACACTGTTGGACTTCTTTCTCTGATGTTATTTAATAAAAATATTGTACCTCAATAAGCCAAGAACAATTCAAGAGCTAAAGTGAAATAATTCGGCACATTAATGACATTGAACCTCAATTATGTCTCAGATTCACTGAAAATATGGACCAGCGGATAGAGGTTTGCCGACGAAGCCGTGGCGAGAAGAAGTGTTAAGATAATTCTCTGAAGACTTTTTATTTTATTTACAATTATCGTTGAATTACCCAACATCGATGTTTTGAGTTCGATTATTATCGGTCATTGATGTTCTATATATATCATCGAATATTTTTGGAAGAGAAGAAAAGTTTACAAAACATTGAGAATTATAGAGGAATCTCCAAGCTCTCCGCTTTTCCTAAATTCTTCGAACTAATTGTTACAAAAAAAATGTACTTCACTACTAAAGAAGGAATATGTTCACAACAAAATGGGTTTGTGTCTGCAAGATCCACCTTAAATAACTTGAATTTATTCTCAAAAGATCTATTTGATTCTGTAGAGTCAGGACATTAAATTGATGTTATTCTGACAGCCCTTAATAAACCTTTTGACACAGTATGCGATGGGGTTTTGTTAACTCAACTAAGGTAGTTCGGTATTCACTCTACACTCTTTAACTGGATTTCGAGTTACCTTTCAAATAGAACCCAAACTGTCAAAATTTGTATGTGTCGATACAGAACTACCCAAGGCAGCCACAGAGGCCCATTTATATTTATTTTATTTGTTGAGCATATTCCGTCAATTTTTAAATATATAATTTAATTAATGTATGCTGATGATCTGAAGATTTTTCATCAAGGACATCAAAAAATGATAGATCTTGGGATCATTTTTTATACAAACTTGATGTTCATATAAATTACGTACTTGCTAAAGCAAACTCAATGCTTGGTTTTCTTAAACGTTATGTTACGAATTTTCTAATCCGTTTGCATTAAGGTGTGCGTACATGTTTTCTCTACGTCCGTATTTGGAATATTTTTTTTTTATATGGAGTCCAGTTCATGTAAAGCATGTACTACGTTTAGAGAGACTGCAAAAGTCCTTTATAAGATTCGTTCTAAAACGTATGAAGTGGAATCTTGACTCTATGCCTCCTTATCAAACAAGATGTGCCTTAATAGGGCTACATACGCTAGAAAACAGGCGAGGTATTCAATCTACAGTGATTATATACGATATTTTTTCGAACCGTAAACTGCTCTCCAATGTGTTAAGCTGTATACCCCAGAATGAAATCATCGATCAAGAAGTCTCTTATGCCAGCCAAGATACATTTGTAATTATGGTTTTAATGAGCCGTTTACAAAATGCATTCAAAACTTCAATTCTACCTATACTGAAATAGATCTCTTTGTGATGATGGATTGAAAATCTAAAAAATCAATACCAGATCTCTGATATTTTTTAAAATATCATTAAATTTCATTAAATTTCATTTCGTTAAATATATTTATAACCCTCAACTGTTGTCTAATTAATTAATTGTTATTTATTGAACTTATACGTTTATTTATTATCAACTATGTTTTTTAATAACTAATTGTCCACTAAACTATTTACATAAAAACAAGTTCCCTTTATCGATCAGCCAGGAACTGAAAGTGAGCAAACTTACTCGTCGAAGATCGGATCGGTCGGACAAGGAACGAAATAATGGAAAGTTTATACATACACTCATACATGTATTCATATGTAGTAGCAAATACATAGAATTGTATTTCTTCAACAAAAATAAAATAGCGTAACGTATACAATTGTTGGCACCCCGTAGTAAATTGTGGATTCAAATGCGCGTAAGTTTCGCACTGATAAAACCACGAAAACACACTCTGTTACGCTGCTTTCTGCATTTTTCAATCTTTGAAAAACTACGACTTAATTCTATAATTATTGGCAGTCCCAGAAGTAGTGCGCAAAAAGGGACAATAGCTGAAGTTGCATAGAACCATTTATTGGCACCCGGGTGACACTAATACAACACCTACTTTTATCGGAACCAACTATTAGCGCCCATTTATTTTAAATTATCAATTCATTTAACAAAAAAGTTAAATACGAATAATTTAAAAAAAAAATAAAAGTTGTTAATAAAGCGAATGTATATTAATTACAAAATAAGACTAGCTAGCTACTTGATCAGCAACGATTTTGATACTGATCTTTTTGTATAGAGAGATTCGATTCGATGGGATTTAAGAATGCAGTGCATCTCAATACACATTACCGACATGCGGACGATTCACTTCGAACGGATTTCGGCGGATGATTCCCCCCGGCGGATTTGAAGAAAGACAAGCAAAATTTCGATATGGAAGAGGTATTACGAGAAGCTCTTAACAACAACATTTTCACATTCCATCCAGCAATGTGACTATCATCGGTGCAAAGAACTCCCAGTGAACTGAAGAGATCACTGAAACTCAATAAAGCGCCTGGACCAGACAACCTAAATCCAGAACTGCTCCAAGCTGCTTCCTCTACAAAAAATTCGTATGGACTCTGGAAGAGTCCCAGTTAAGCTGAAAGAAGGCGTTATCGCTCTAATTCCCAAGAACGACAACCTTCTGTCCGACTGCAAGAACTGGACAGCCATAACGTTAATAGGCATAGCAAATAAAATAATAGCGCACATAATCAACCAAAGATGATCTAACTCCCTGATGGCCGATCTAAGGAAAGAACAGGCCGGCATATCAACACTCTGAGGATAATTGTAGAGTAGTCTGCCGAGTGGCGCACACCACTCTACCTACGAAAACGTTCGACACTCTAAGATATTACGCAATATGAAGTGCAGGCAAGGGAGTATCTGTAAAAATTATAAATCTTATAAAAGAGTTGTATGCAGGTGCTGGCTGCCGTGTGAGACATGAAAATATTCTTAGCCACGGTTTCCAAGTCCAAACTGGAGTCAGGCAGCGCTGTGTATTAACGCTACTCCTATTCAACCTGGTTTTAGATGAAAAAACAGAGACAAATCCTGGAGCTTGGGTGGCAGCCTTGAAGACCTGGACTATGGGGGCGACATCTCCCTACTATCCCACAATAATCTCATATAACTTCCCAGACGATGGGCATCAATAGACCCTGGGGGTGTATGCCAACAAGCTGTTGTCGGTAGAGCGAATGTTGAACAATCGTGGAAAATCGGGATCAACGAACCGACAGCCGCAAACGTGGTCATGGTGGACGTATGAACGAACTCGAATACCATACACAAAAGTCATGTAGTTAATAGTTGCCATTCCACGACACCGCTTCCAATGGCGCAGTGCTACGAAAATTTAATAAAATGGATTTCATAAAAACCCACAAAAACAATATTAACACACAGCTTCCGATTGCTTCAAGAGCAGTACGATCTGCAAGTATTTTTCTTGATATTGTATATTTCTTGAATTCACTGTGGTTGCAAATGGCAGACTAAGAATGGTGAACACACAAGATACACTCCTTAACTGTCAGTTCGATATTTAGAGTCTACACGTGACCGGAAAGTGAATTTCTACATCGACGACATCCCCAACAAGAACACTAGTAGACGATTTACAGATCTCACTGCACTGACTGCTGTTCCACTTAAAAGGTCATGTATTTCGTCTCTGCTGTATGCTCCGCACTCCCTCCTCCATTCCCTGTCAGGCCCTCTGAAAGAACATATTTAATTCAGTTCGAAAAAGACTTAGGCACATCACGTTCTTTACAGACGTACAAACAACCTCAGCGAGTACCACTTAATTTCACCAGGAATGAGGTCATTGGAAACATGATTGGAAATTTGAAAGATAACAACAAAAAAGGAAAGAAACTTACTTCAATATCGACGCCAGGAAGTGGGAACACTTGCGCCGGTGGATTGTCCCTAGGGACATATCGATAAAACTCATATCCGTCCTTGTACCACTTCACCGAGTACAGTGATTCACCTTCCAAATCGTATTTGCATCCCAAGGCTGCATCCTCGTGGCGCATTATGTGTTTGGGTATTCGGATCTCTGTCATGGATAGGCCAGCGATGAGTTCTGCAAAAAAAAGTCGAACAAAAACAGTTGGTTACGTAAATTGCTCCGAAAGGATTTTTTGAAATTGCAACAGGAGTGGGTTGGTTAACGGGAGAATAAAAGAGAATGACCGAAGGATGCGGATGAACTTTATTTTCTCCACTGTAATAGGATGATTCAGTTTTTCTCTTTTGGTCCTCCGGTCCACCAGTCGATGGTAAGTTTTGGTATTGGTATAGGAATGGGAATTATGGATTTGATAATTGGAAAACGCCTCGTGGGGGTGATACTTTGCTTTGGGTTCCTTACTGCTTGGGAAGTGCCCTTACATTCTCTTCCGCTTCGTCACTGCGTTTTATAATGAAAATTTGTTCTGGTCTGATTTGACCTTAACTTAAATGTTTCTTTATTTCATTAATGTATAGTTTAGGAAAAAACAGAGTTATTATGCCCTGTCGATACAACGCGTGAAGTCGTCTTGAGTAGTTGACTCTCACAACGAGTACTGAATGTGGTGTTAAATGCAATGTGTTATCAATTTATTATATTTCCCACATTTCATGTAATTATTAATTGTTCAATGCAGGGGCCTAAGAGCACATAGGTATTCCACAGGGTTTCGAGCATGATCCCTTACTTTTTATGGTTTCTAATAATTCTCTTTTCGAATTTTTCGGCAGGTCACGTCTGCGATTGCGGGCTTTAACCCGTAGAGAACCAAGACCTCTCTCACGAGTGGAAGGTACTTACAGTTTTAGGCCGACTCTGAACGGTGAAGTTTGAGAAGATTTATCTAGACAGGAATAGTCTCTGAGCATTGTCAGCGACTCGAAAGAAATGGAGCCATGAATAATGAAAGTTGGTAAATTTCAGGGTCGAAACTTGCATTCTTGGTGTAGGGAGTCGACGCACCACCCTACAGAACATTTTTATAATAAAGTACATTGAAACTTCTCTTTACGGGCACCCCTCTTTAATGGACATCTCTCTTTATGGCAATTCGTCCTGGTCTCGGCATTAAGGTATTCATGTACGCAACACAACGTACAATAATTATGGTTTCGCTGCTGTCCGCCATAGAGAAGTTTCACTGTGTCTGGTCTGGTGTCTTACCGCTACCTTAGGCTGTGAGACATATCATGTATCACCCGTAGTGTTTCATTTAAGAGAACCGAACTGCAAGAAAATTAACCCATTACTTTGACAAGTGGTTCGACATGTCTTGTAACATGAAGTTAAATGTCCGTAATCCTTTTTCTTCATCTAATAGCGCTTCAAGATGGGGTAGACCTGAGCCTTAGTGAACAAGCCTCTCCAGCTGGCACGACGTTTATACAGCTGGCTCCGATTTGGCACCCCAATTTGGTTGTGGTTGAGGTCCTTCTCCACTTGTGTCCACCATTGGTATAGTTGGCGTCCGTAGAAGTGTTTCACATGGCCCAGTCATCTTAAGCGTTGAATCTGTCCCTATATAGACCGTAAAGTTCGTGGTTGAATCTTCTTCTGCCAAAACCATCAACGCAAGCAGGAGCAAAGATAAAACGCAGAATTTTTCTCTTTCTTCATCTGCTCTTGCAATTATTGGTCCATGCTTCCACGCCATAGAGCAGTACTGTGGGTGTTATATAATATTAGCTTGCTCTTTCAAGAGAGAGTTCTACTACTCCATTTCCTCTTGAGCCCAAAGAAACATCGATTGGCAAGACTAGTTCAACGATTAATTTCGGTGCTGGTGCTTTTCGTACTGTTTATTTGGAAGCCGAGGTAGACGATGTCTTTCACAGCCTCGAAAGTATATCTGCCTATGGTGACGTTGTGTTGTGGTTAAATCGTCGATGGTATATGTGATGACAGCATACACTTCGTTTTTACGTGTCCTTCCTCGATGACAGCATACACTTCGATTGGCCGCTAAACTCATTTAAGCTGCCTCCGTTTCAATGCCAGCAAACGCCTCATTGATGCCTCGATGAGTTCCGCCAACCACATAAATGATGTCTGTGTATGCTAGCGGACTTTTTAAAAATCATACTTCTTTTGTTGGCGCTTGAATTCTAAGCGACCTTCTCAAGAATGATGTTCAAAAAGTCTCTTGCCAGTACGTAGCCTTATCTAAAGCCTCTTTTGTCACTGAAGGTCTCCGTAAGTTCATTACAGAACTAGATGGAGAAGCAAGAGTTCTCCATCGACATTCTGCACAACCTGACGATTTTGGCAGCAATGTCAAAACTAGGCATGGCTTTGTATAGCTCGTCTCAATTCATTCTGCTGTATGCGGCCTTGAAACCGAAGAATAGATGGTGGATGTCAATCTGCATTTCTTGTGTGTGTAGTGTGAAGATTTGGTCGATGGTGGACTTTCCCGGCCTGAAATCGCTCAGATAAGGACCAATAAGGTTGGTAATTAATTGTTTCAGTCTTCAGGCACTCACATAAAAAGGCTGAGAATATGTTGAGGAGACACCCTCGGTTGTGGGCGCACTTGAAACAGTATGTATTCGAAATTTCCCAAAACACTTAATTTTTGGCTCCAGTCCGGCAAAAGCTAGAGCTGCGTTCAATATCCATATCCATTTTGAACTTTCTCCTCATGGTGACATATTCATATGATTTTTCGTTCTCAATAAAGTGCACCTTTACGCCAGCCTCTAATACGCACTGGTGACTAGGGCAATGTATATGAACAAATTTTCTTTGCCTATGAAGACATTTCTCTTCTGCCGGTTCCACTAAACAAACTCAACATAATTTTTTTAAAAATTGCTTTGCTTTGAACGGGGTTTGTTACGTCTACATTACTTGTGCAAGTGCCTTGCTAAAGAAGAGTATTTTCCTACTTCGTAATGTTGAAGTTGTTTAATTACTGGTAGCGTCCTCCATACAGGGAGAACTTCAAAAGCGCATATTCTTAACATCGACTTTAAGTGTGATATGCACCATATGCAATTTCATGACCGTTTATACATTGTAAACAGTTCTGTAATCATACGATGAAGTGTCGTCAAGACTACATCATTTCGGTATGTAATTATATTCAAGTCAATTTGCCTATCATCTCGCCTAAGCGTTCCAATAAAGCTTTTGTAAGCGTAACATCGCTCTTTCTTTGAAATCATGTGTTTTTACTACATACTGTAATTAAGTGCGTAACATTACACACTAGTTCGAATTGATCTAAACCTCATCTAAACCTTTACAGATATTTCATTCTCTTCATCGAAGTTAACCACAACAGACCTTCGGATGCGACCAAGCTATGAAATTATTGCTTCAATAACATCATGCACGGTTTCATGGTTTGACACCTCAATTTCCAACAATTTTCCTTTATCGAATGCAATCAAATAAAACATAGGCACAGCAACTTCGCAGCAACAAGAAAAGCTCAAACAACGTTCTCATTAAATCAAATCCACGGGATGTCACTTGACATTTGATTAATGAAAAACTTCCAAGGAACGAATTTATGTTAACTTCCGGGAAGGAAGTAAATATATTTAGATGGTTTTCGGGAACACCAACTGATCGGAAGTTGTTACCAATATTTCATCCATTCTCCCTGAGAACCCAAGGGTCCCCGTGGTCTGCACAAGAGTTCATTTGGCAACTCAACCTAAACAACCTCGACATCAATCATAATTTAAATTCATCAGCAAATTTTCCCCCCGCAGTTCTTGGAATATTCATTAAATCACAATCCGAGCTTCATCATCCCCCAATCACTTTCCATCCATCATCAGCCGCCACGGAGTTCAGCTTGAACAGCCACTCATAAATAAAGTGCTTGACTTCGTAGACTGCGTGGACAGTCGTCCTTCACAGAATCAATTCACACAAGTCTTAATTAAACCGCAAAGCAGGCAGCATTAACATCATCTCAAGGGTCCTTTTGTGAAATGTGAGCACACGCTCCTCTCCCAGTACACAGAATGTGCACGCGCGGAAAACATTTAAATAGTTAACTTGAGGCATGAAATTTACGTGCCGGCCCGGCGAGGCTATCTGCATTCGCATACCATTACCCTCAGGATGGTCGTAAAGATCCTCAGCCCATCTATTCAATGGTAATTCTCAACACTTTTGAAGACCAACTGCGAACGTCCGGAATGAAAATCCTGAATAGAGGCCTATAAGGACCTCCGAGTGGAGGTTTGAAGAAAAGATAAGACGGTAAAAGATATCCGTTGGGCCAATGTGACTAACAGCGTGACGTGCCATCACACACCATAAATTTATCGTGCTCGTCGTGGCCGTCTTGACGGTCCTAGCAATCCTCGAGGCCTCTGCCTTCAGTTTACACAATGCAAAAATCATTTAACGCAAGAAGGACTATCCTAATGTGGGGGGGTGTGTGTGTGTGGATGAATGTAAAGTATTCCCTAAACGTATCCAAGAAATTGAGAAGGAAAGAAATAAGGACATGCGAACGAGCAAAGAAGTCCAAATTAAATATTTACACTCCGTCAGGTCGCCCTCCATTTGTCCGATCAGAGTCCACAGGACCAGAACACCTCCTGCCCGCTCACTTAGGCATTCACTTGGTTCACACAATTTTGCCTTCAAAAGGAAGTTTATGACACCAAATCGCACTTCATTATGCGTTCATTTTGATTTTCTTTTACCTCCTTGCTCCTTTCTGGAGCCCACTTCCGCTGCCCCGCCAAATCCTCCTGGATCACCCCAGATCCCACGACTATTTCTGTTTCATTGATGCCGGCGTTCTTGTTCTTGCCGGGCGGCTTCTTATTTTCATTTGAGTGCTTTTAAGGGCCTTTATGCTGGATACACAAGCAGCACACGTCCTCCAGTGAGGGTGGGCAAAAAGGTGAATCGTTTAAAAACATCAGGATAATGACATGAAAATAAGTTCGCCAGATATCGGAGAGGACAGAAGGCAACGCGAAGCGAGGCAATGAGATCCATAGTCGGGACGAACAGAATTCATTCATTAAATTCTCCCCTCTCGCGCGAAGCAGACAAGGGATTTCTTAACGGCGTCACACAATCACACGTCCATTCAGCGAACAACAAAGAAGGAAGAACGGTATACAGGGGAATGCTGCTCCGTGCACACCTTTTCATTATTAAAGTTGACTCAACCGCCCGCCTGAGCAAGTCAGCAAGTGGGCCGAGAGCCGAAGCTGGAACTGACATTTACATGTCTTCGACATCGAGAGCATCTCTCGCAGCCAAATATCCATAACGGATAGCTGGCAGGATTCATAAAGGATGCTTGAATAATTCATAATGTCTAAATTTGAAAATGTATGCCAGTTTGCCAGGCGCTTGATGTGGCCGCCTCGTGTTGTTTGCCCTTGCGGGGGAGAAGAAAGAGGAAATAGTCGAAAAAAGGACACCCAAAGGCATTCTTTCTTTCGCCAGGAAAATAGAAAAATGTACATAAATTATCTGCAGAAAGTTACAACGCCACCAAGTGGGCGAAGCGATGTAAAATACTCCACCCACTGAGGGGGTGTCCTCGTGGAGCTCAGCTAGTCCAAAATCGAGAAAGAGTCCTTGGCAAACTGACTGAGGGAGGAGGAAAGGAAAAAATAACAATTGACACTTTACGAAGCCGTGCGGAACATTCAGAAGTCACATGAACTCGGAACAGTCGTCGCTACCGGACCTGGGAGGGATACGAAGGGCACCGACGACGTCGGAAGCGTCCTGCTTTGTTTCGCAGGAATCCTTCGGCGACATCGTTTACGTGGGCATTCTTAGTTAAAGACGTAAGGACGTTTTGCATACCGAAATGCTGATGGGCAAATGATTTCAAATGAAAGGGTTCAGTTCAGGACAGTGATGGCACACTTGGGCGATGTCATGTCCTTCGATGGAAGAGCGGGGTGAGGAAAATCTCTCAGTTACTTGGGGGTTTCTGTCCAGGCCATTTTTTCTGGCCATAGTAGGGAGTGGTCGAAGATTAGTGTTCGTTTTGTGGGCGGTGGGGGCTTGAGGATATGCCTTTTTGGGTCGAATTTATGTTCAGTTCGCTTGGGCTTAAGGGAGGATTAAAATTACGTCAAAGTGTGCACAGCACATATATGGGATTTGGGGTTTTTTTTTTGTTGGGTGAAATGACATTGTTTCGGTAGCTTGAGTTAAACTGATGTTCGTTCACAAGGGAATATTTTCATCAATTGTGACACTTTCTTTTGTACTTTATTTTGCACAGTGGACACGTTTTTTTGGCAGTTGTTCGGGACATTGCTCGGAACAATCCCAACTGATAATTGATGAGTAGGGTTGAGATTGTTTTAAAAGGTGTATCCATATTTACGTGCCGTCCCGGCGAGGTTATCTGCATTCGCATGCCATTACCCTCAGGATAGTCTTAAAGATCCTCAGCCCATCTTTTCAATGGTAATTCTCAACACTTTTGAAGACCGAAAACAAATCCCAAGAGTATAGAACTTATGAAAAGTAGAGTAAACTATAATAACGGATCCATTTCCACTTTTAATTGTCAACAAAGGTTTTCGGCATTTGTACCAATTATATTTTCAGACAAATAGTTGGGCTGTATCCAAACAATCTTTTCGGAATTTTGCTGTGTCAATTTTCAATTCACATGAAAGGGCAATCAGTGGGGCAGAAAAGCTGCA
The DNA here is from genome assembly GCA_964034865.1 of Eristalis intricaria. Taxonomy (NCBI): domain Eukaryota; kingdom Metazoa; phylum Arthropoda; class Insecta; order Diptera; family Syrphidae; genus Eristalis; species Eristalis intricaria. The sequence continues at coordinate 66,224,747 of OZ035874.1, read as the reverse complement.
CAGGCTCATAAACAATTAATACCGGCTGCTGATGTTGGAAAACATACGGTCAGTATTTCCATCATTCGTGTCACACCCTTCTTGTTTCGGAAAATCTATTAATATTCGCAACTCATTCCTGAGCTGGTTTTGATGATGGAATTTTTGTCTTCAACCAGTTGCTTGGCCTCCTCTGCTCTTGCCTGCCAACATTTGTTATAAAGCTTGTACTACAAATGCAACATTGCTTCAGTTCGCTGTTTTGCAATACACTTCCGAAAAATGACTGGCAGAAACCCTGTGGTATAATATAAACATGGTCATCATTAATATGGAAAGTTATGAATGCACAAACTTCATCCGCACAAACAAATACGGAAGGTTTGAAAAGTCCGTGCAGCCGCACAAGCAAGCGTATATACTCTTAAATTTCAATTTGCATGTAAAATACACTAACAACAAATCCTATATCCGCTTAAGTTACTCATCATATCCATCGCCGCTTAAGAAATAAGTGCAGATAAAAACAATGCTTCCAAACATTATTTTCTGTGTGTTCATTCCTGAATTTATTCATTCATTGTTTAGGCTGTTGTATGTGCTTTCATTTGTAGGTGTGGTTGATGTATTCGATCATTTTTCAATGTTTTTGCATTTTGTTTTTGCATCGATAAGTATGCAACTTTTGGTATACCCAGGGAGTCTCTGCTGTACATTCCGTTTAGGTTTCGTAATAGATGCTTTTCATTTGATGAACATTGTTTTTATTTTATAATTATTAAGTGTTTCCGCTTTAAAGTGATTGTGCTCATTAACGATCAACTATCAACTATCCACGATTCCACCAAATATCGTCGATGCTGCCAAGATCATCATTAAGCGCCGATGATCGTTTTTTTGTGCACTTATAATTTAAGCGTATATACGCTTGCAAAAAAATACAGCTATTAATAATAATAATATGGGTGGCACCGCAGTCCGTAGAGGGCCAGGACCTAGCTTTCACCGAAACTACTCCCGTTGTGCGTGCTTTTGTTCTCTCACGAGTGGAAGGGACCTACAGCATTATGCCGACTCCAAACGGCCAAGTTTGAGAAGCTTTTTCTAGACAGTTATACTCCTTGAGCATTGTCAGTGACTCGACTCGACTGACTATCTTTGCACGTAGCGGCCAGGGATCGAACCCAGGCGAAGAAGTTAAGTTGCGTAGGGTTACACGCTCATACCCACAAAGGCACGGCCGCCCTGATTAGCATTGTACAATTAAAAAGGAAGACATATATTTTGTGCCGGTTATTGGCATATAATTCTTAATTAAAGTGTGATAAACGATTTTCGTTGCCAGGATTTTTTTCAGAAAAGAAAACAAGACAAACAATCACACATAAACTAATTAATTTATTTTAAAAAAACAAAGGAAAATTGAGGTATCTCTACCGACGAAGGCGAAGCGTTGTCGACCGTTCGTTTTTTCGTTAGTCGTTCGAGTGGCGTAGTTTTAAATTTTTGACAGCGCTCTTTGGGGTGTGTTCGGGCTGTCCTGCGGGATGAGTGCACTCAGTTGACAAAAGTAAATGATTGACAATCAATACGAGATTGCCGGTTGTTTGCTTCACGTCGGCTGAGACGAGAATGTAGCCCAGGAAAAGACAGTATTGTTCAAAACGTGCAAAAGTTGCACTATGGCGTACTGGGAAGTGATAAGCAACCAACGGACGCGCGAAAACAGACGATGAGGCAAAAGAGTCAACGAATCAACATGCATCCGCAGTATGACCAATAGAATGCTTGCCGTATCGTGCTTAGCAAGATAGCCACTCGCCACCACAAGTCGTCTACTTTAGCGGTCCGTATGTCACTATATACTTACATATATAAAAATATATCGCTATTTCCCTTGGTATCGCTATACCTTGAGAACGGCTTTACCGATTTCTTTCATTCTTTTTAAGTTTTCGAATGCACTAAGAATGTTTCTACGGAAAGAACAAATTAAGAAAGTTGAATTTCAGAAAATCACTGTTTCAACTTTGATGAATGTGAATTTATCAATAGGCCGTTTTTCTAAAACAAACTAAATTCATATACACTGATGGACAGAAGTATTCGACATTCGGTTTGAAACTTGTAACAAAGTCCAAATGGCACAACCGATTTAAATACATTATTTTTCTTTGAATATTACAGAGCAAGAGTAGAGGAGAAAACAGACATATTGTGTGTTTTTAGTTTTATGACGAATACTTCTGTGCATTAGAAATTGGTTGTTCTTGAATTAGATTGTGAAAGCTGGATAAAAGCGACTTATCGTAAGCAAAGATTGGCCTTAAATTAATTATGAAATGAATAAACCGGTTGGGGTTTTTTATTGATTTTAGATTTTATTGACTTTTGAAGCCAACTACACTCAAATGCAGGCGGAATATTTTTGTCCATCAGTGTAAATAAAAATGAGTATCCGTTTCCCTTAGATATGCCATAATTTGACAACAACTTTCTAGATTCCACTCGTCTTTTTGTAAGTTTTTTTATAATTCATAAAACTTGGTCATTTGCAAAATGTGGAACAGATGATGAAAAGACTTTTCGTCTGAAGTGCGATGAATATGTTCGAACAATTGAACGGAAGTACTTATTATCTGTTCTCTTTTCTTGTGAAAATTAATTTTTGAAAAATTCAAGGCAATAGTTATTTTCCTTGATTTGGGAACTTAAGAACAGCTGTACTGATTTCATTCAGTTTTTTATAAGTTTTCTGAAACTTTGAAGAAAGTTTGTGCTCGAACATTACTCCAAGGAGTAGATTCGCTTCGCTTTTGGAAATATTTTTAATTCTACTCCACCACGTAGATTGTGAACAAAAAGAAATGTTCACAATCTACTTCGAAAAAATGTAAACTGAGAACAGAAGTTCGCCCCTTTGCAGTTTTAAAACAGTCCACAATTTTTGTTATGTTGTCAGTTTTATAGAAAAAAAGGCTTTCGATATGACCATCAATAAAGCGCAGGCACAATAGTGTGGTTTAAATTTTGAAAATAACTCTTTTTCACATGTGTGAGCCTGTTCACGTATAGAGAGACTTTCTGATTTGATTGTGTCCGCACATGAAAGAGATATTAAAAATATTTTTATTTAATATTTCCCATTTACTAAACAAGTAAAGGTTGCGTTTAATGAAGCGGACGGGATAAGGTTAATTAATTAAAAAATTACTTTCGTGATTAGACTATGTTGAACATTTCGTCGTCTTTATAAGAAAAATATAACGATTCATTCAGATATTGTTACATAAGTGATGAATACCCCTAGAGGCATAACTATGACCCCCACACCGATGCAAGTGCGAGTTGATGTACTCTCGCGATGCTCAATTGCTAGTGCTATTCCACATTGAGCGTGCATTGATGGTCCCTCAGCACAATACCGGTCTCCCATATCTTCTCCCTGGGTAGAACGATCTACGCATCGGTATCAGTGGTAATATTGTGTTATAAGAAGACAAATGAATAAACGATTATTAGCTTAAATAATAAAACGTGTTTTTTCTAGTACTTAATTATACCATTCATTTACAGCATATAGGTATAGACACTACTACTATGGTGTGAACCATAGTTTTTGCAGCAATAACACAATTGTATTGTTTTGGAATTACTTATAAAGAGGAACTTGTGACATATTTTTTTTTTTGGCTATTCTTTTTTAGTAGGTAAAAACTTGCACTAACATTGACAATAAGAGTTCCCATTTGATACACACAATAACAAAGTGAGCTTAAACTACATCATGAGGGTGGTATATTTGCAAATTTGAGTGCCATCCTATTGTGTTGTTTTGAAATTTACTTTGTTTGTTTGTTAATTTGTTTTAATTATTTGTACATTACTCCTAGATCAAGCGGTAAAGAATTAAGAAAAGAGTGTGTTCATTTTTGATTTATCACCAGCTACTGATGTAGGAAATCGGCCACAGTAATTTAAATAAGCTGATATGAAAGTTTTGAATAAAATATTTTTCGAACTTAAATTGCACAGCTTTACTCCTTCTTGCTAATGTTTTGCCCGATACTGAATGATCATCGAAAAAGGTTTAAAAAAAAACCTTCAATTATATATATTTTGGCTAAACGGCTTTGTTTTACTGTTAAAATCTAGTTAAGGCCTTATTTGAAAACCCGATATTTATATTGTGTAGTTGAAGTGGTAAACTAGTACAGTGGACGGATGTTTATTTTTTCTTCCTTCTACACAGCTATCTTCCGTTTCGTCTTTCATTAATTTGGGTTTCTCGATAAATGACAAACAGAGGTAGCTATGGTTTCCACTAGGATTTTATTTGTGGGATGACCGGCAAAAATGTCTTTGCCGATGTAGGTAAAGTTCATCAGCCACTCCCGTTACTGGTCACGATTCATCGTAAGTCGGGAGAGACGGATCAACGTCTGCTCGAAAGCTTTTTTTTTGTTTTGTTTCGTTCAGTTATCCCTTGCCGAAGTTCAGGGCAGGATTACAATCTTAATCCGAATCTCACGGCTTATCTAAGCTTATCCGATTAAAAGCCTCAGTGTCATGAGTCGATTAATGCCGTCCGCAAGGATTTTCCTTGAGCTTATTGAAGTCGTTTGACCTTTGATACCTCTCAAAACTCAAAAGAAAGTATCCGCCATTTGGACCATGATTCACTTGCCACTCACTGCAGTCCGACTAGTAAACGATGACCCAGATAAAGCAAATAAAACAAACAAATCATTCTCAGCGCAGAACCTTATCTTGACGACTGCAGAATGGCAAACTCAAATGCAATAAAAATCCGCTCAGATGGGGGGAAACATGAGATTGACTGCAGTTGCAAACATTGCCACTCTCTAGGCAAAACCAAGCGGCGCCTGCACCCCTTTCGCCATGCAGTGATGAGAAAAGTGAACGAGAAATCTTCATAATCACTTCAGCAAGAATCTTCGAAGAAAGAAATCCTTCAGCTGAACGACGAACGAATATTTTCATAGAAACTTTCTGGCAAGAGATTTTCCTTCCATGCAATTGCTTTTCACTCTGCCTCAGATAGCGCCACCCCTTTGGATGCCATCCAGGCGAAACTTTCTCCTGGCCCCACACTCAGCACCCGGGCCGATCGAAGAGCAACTTCGTGCAAACTTTTCAATTCCAATCAGATTAATCCCATGGGAAATAAAAAGACACGAGTCTCCTCATCCGTATGATGATCATGGGGGCGCAAGGATGTCTGCAGCAGCGGCAGCAGATAACGAACGAAACTCTCGTCCTCGAAACAGTGGCAAATACACGCACTAAATCGAAACCGATTCAGTTAAAATCCGATTATTTGCATTCCTGATGTGATCCATTTGAGGGTGCGCTGCCACAAGGATTAGGTTCCCACCGACAGTGAGAGTGAATCACGTTCATGAATGTAATTTCCGAGCTAAATGACAAGCCGGAGGAATGAGCGACGGAAGAATCTGTGTCATCTGTGCCGGAAATCGTTAGATTTCGACGACAGGAGTTGTAATTAGACATTTCTTTGCTTAATCGATTATTCTTGGAATTCGTCTCTGTCGTCTCTGTGTTGGATCCTGTTTTAGTTCTACGAAGAAAAATATTCAAACGCGTTTTCATTTCCGAGAAAACTTTGCAAAAACAACTGACAGCCACTTCTTGGGGCCATGACCAGTTTAAAAATAGTGCTTCCTCATGATGCTCCTTGCCTTTGGGGCACGTCCAAGGAGAAAAAAACAAAAGGAACGATGAATGGCAGGAAGTTTCACGTTTATTCTTAAAGTTTTCTTTCAAGTTTCTTGTGCTTTTCCAAATTGACAAATGACCGTTATAATGGTGTTATTTTCTTCTTTTTCTTTTTTTTTTGAACAAAGGATATAATGCAATTAATGTAATGACTCGACATTCGTTTCTCCACAGCCGAAGGGATGTTCTGTACAAGTAAGTCGGTAATGGAGTGCGTTGATTATTCACTGGAAATCAAGTTTAAGTGTATCCTTTGTAAATTAATGCCAATTTGATCATATCTCGCTGTTAAGCATGAGTTTATGGATGGGGGACTTAAAAATGAAAGAAAAAAAAAAGCTGAACATCATCATCATCTTCTGACCCGCAAGATCCCCTAAAGGGGCAGCGGCCGGCCGCGGGGTAAGGCTCGCATGAGAGATCTCCAGACAACTCGATCCTCCGTCATCGACTCTAACTCATCAGAAGTTACGCCAAGCGTAACCAGGCGAGTTTATAGACTTGGTCGAAACACCTCATCCTGGGTCTGCCAAGGCCGCTTTCACACTTCTCTAAATTCGACGCCGACTTTTCAATATTGTTGGAAAGGGAGGTGAGGCAAAGCGACTCAAACAAAGGAAATCATACAGACATTGAAAGAAGTCGCCGATGAATTTAGGTTTGTGAAAGCGGCCGAAGTGGTCGACTACCTGATGGAATCCTATTCAACGCAGATCGGAGTTTCGTCTGGGAAGATGTGAGAATAACTAAGTCATCTGCAAAAAGAAGACCCTCAACTCTCCCAATGTGAAACATTCCTCTCATCGGCTGCACTGCAATATCGAGTCCATATAAACGATAAAAAAGCAGAGATGACAAGACGCACCTCTGGCGAAGTCCAACGCCCACGGTGAAAGGTGTAGCAGCACCGCTAACCCTGAACGACAGCTTCTACAGTTTGTGTACAGAGATTGAATGGTCCGCTAAAGAGGCCCTTAATCCTTTATTCCTCGTGGAAACCCAGAGCTTAGATCGAGGAACTCGGTCATTTACAAATCTAGAAAATAGCTGTAGGTGGGATTGGCATACTCCCAAACCTTATAAAGTCCCATTCTTAGAGTGAAAAACACGTCAGTTGTCCTTCTGCCGGGACGAAAGCTGAACTATTCATCCACCACACTGGGCTCGACTATAGCTCTAGAACGCGTTTCCAAAATCTTAGCTCAGACTTTCCTGGGGGACTTCAAAGAGTTATTCGCCTGTAATTGGAGCCTCTTGGAGTGCCTTTTAACCTCCTTTTTCAAAATATGGTTTTATTTCACACTGGCGGGTAGTTAACGTGCGCTAATACGCTTTAAAAGGTGGAGGGTACGATAACTTTGGCGCTAAAAATTGATAACGGTTTTTTAGGAAAGGGGTCAAAAACAAGTATTTTTTCCTTTTTTAAGGGGGGAGGGGGGCGTTTTTTTCTTTGAAAGGGGTATCATTGGTAGGGGTAGTTGTAGAATAAAATATTATTTAAAAAGGAAAAAAAGCGGCAACACTTACAATGAATACTGGAAGCCAGAAACCTGGCCTTTAATACTTACTAGCTTACTGATGTCCTCTTAGCCCTCTTGGGGCACAGGGCATCAACAAGACTGCGCGCCATCCCGTTCGAAGTTCCTCAACGCATTTGAACTCTCTCCAACTCATTCCTAAACAATTCGACTCCTCTTCAACTGTTCTGCGTCACATTTGCCTAGGGCGTCCCTCTGTTTTGCCTGCCTGCATAAGTCGATACCACTGCATGGCGCACTTTGTAATGGAGTTGTCTTCGGCCGTAGGGTATGTCCACTCCGCTGCAACTTTCTCCTTCGTACTGCAATGTTTATAGGTTCCTTTTCCGTCCTCAGTTAAAATTGCCCGTTTGGGATAAGGCTTGGACAAAAATCCTAAGAATGTTTCTTAAGCATCTGTTTACGAAAGATTGCAGCTTACGTGTAGTTATGATATCCACTCTCCAGGTACATGCATCTAAATACAAGCACCGATGCCACGTTGGACCGGAACAATCGAAGCTTGGTTCTCAAGCTGATAAAATTGCTTTTCCATATCGTGGATAGCATTCCGAACGCAGCCTTAGCCTCTCTTGCGGCTCCGATTCTGCTGCTCACACCCAGTTCGGTGATACTGTGATTTGCTGAGACCACACTCCCTGAATATAGAGCTACTAACTTTCTCGACTTCCCATGTCCGATGTTCCATGTCTATGATGTTCATTTGAGCGTGGTTGTCAAAAATGCTTAGTCCTTTAGTTTTCGCGGTATTTATCATGAGCCCCACATTGGTTGCCTCAGCTCTTAGATTGTGGGCCATCAATTGAAGATCCATTATCCGATGCGAAGGTGGATAAACATAATCAGCGTAGTCTAGGTGTTTAAGTTAAGATTTAATATTCAATCGGATGCCATAATTTTACAAAATACATCGCTGAAAACCACAAGAAATAATAGTGGTGACAGTATGTACCCTTGACGAACTTCACTTTGTACCTCAAACTCGTCTGACAACTCACCATTGTGCAAGACGTGACACTTAGGCCCGGTCCACACATGTGTTTTTCTGACGCTGCGATGCCACAATAGCTCAATGCACACATGCGGGCTTTTCTCGCAGGAGTCAATCCGCAGTTCGCGTTTGGCTTTGCAGAAATGGAGGTTTATAAAAAGAAGGAAGTTACTTTCGCGTAAGGTCGGTGCAAAAAAACTTAATGATCTTAAAAAGAAACGACGTTATTGGGTACATCCTTTTGTCGATCATCGGAATATTTTATTTTGCCAGCCATGGTATGCCTCGAAAGCAACACTCCAAATTTCTGGAAACCTTTTTATATCATTGATAAATGATTCTGTATTAAATTCTTCCATGCCTGACGTCTTTTTTCGAATTTTAAGTAGCAGCAAAATGACGCATGTGCGCACTGCTCAATAACAATCAATGCACGCGACTGCGCCTGCGGTGACGGTCTCACCGAAACCTGCGAGTCATTCCGTCGCACATGCACGTGTGTGTGCACCACTCAATTTACTTATGAGTACTGAAAGACACAAATGCGGTGACGCTGCGGCATCGCACGTCAAAATAATTTTTGTACCAGGCATTATTATAGCCAGACGTTTTTTTTTCCAGAATGCCAGTATTGCCCAAGGCCGACCAGATAGCATGTCGATTCAAGCTATCGAAAGTCTTCTCGAAGTAGATGAACAATTGATGCAGCGGAGTGAGTATACGCCACATTACTCAATTATGACCTGTGCATATCTGGGGTCTCGACTTTTCTGGTAGACCTGTAAGGTTGTGGAGGATGACGATGGCGAATTCTCGCTGCTCCATCAAGATTAGTAACGAACTCACCGGCATCTTCAATGTCAAAAATGATTTAAGACAAGGCTACTCACTGTCATGCGACATATTCTTTTTTAGAAGATCGTGCAAGACCCACACACCCACACAAGAGGCACCATCTTCCAGAATTCTGGCCATCTGTTTACACATGCGGATGGGTTTGAGGCCATATATCGCGTAGGTGGAGAGGCTTGTTGATTGAAGCCCAGGTCCTCCCTGGCATGATAGGACCGCTCAAAGAAATAGATCGTTCTATTCATTGTCTTGCATATCGCGAAAAGCTTCATATAGTACACCAGCTCAACGAGGAACATTTGAATTGAATTGAATATTTTGGGGTGTGTCATACAGATACTTGTTCTGCGACCTTAAAGATCTATTGTACCCCCTTCTTCTGGTCTAGAACTTAAGTGCTGCCTTTAGGTATTTGACAAAATTCCTAGATGGGATTTCTTAGAAGTCTCTCCTTGTTACAAATGTTTTTTTGTAATCTTTTGATTTTGAATCTTTCACGGGCAAGACTTAGGCAGTCGACTAGTAGGTGTTCCATAGCCTCTTTCTCCTGGCCACAGTGCTAACAGATCTATGTACTGATAATACCCATTTCATGGAGGTGATAATTACAAGCTGGGGTCGTCAATATTAATTCCGTCCGTATCCGAGGCAGTTGGTTGTCTCTGAACCATAATATTTGTACATGGTGAGGGAGTTAACCCCACGCACAACCTCCAACTGGGAGGCCAGGCCCTTTTCTTTAACCCTCGGGCGGAGGGTCCGGGCTTATCCGGAGTCGGTAACCTCGCTGAGGCTGTGAGCGCCGCCATTGTCCCTAAAACTATAGGGATCTTCCGCCGCCATCTCAATTCCAAGGCCCCGACCTGGCCTTGAAAGAAACCTTCTAGACCTGTGCTCCGAAAATGTCGAGGTAGCTCTAGAAGGACTGCGCACCAGGTAACTCCGTCTGACTGGAGTTTCGGATGCCGCCGTTGGCCAGACAGTTTCCAGCTCCTCCGCCGCCATCCATAAAGAGAGATGAGCCCTGGTACAGGCACACTCTCCCCCCTCACTCGTCGGCAGCCACCAACGACGTCCCACGGGGGTTGGTTACCCCATCTTCGATCGAAGGTGCTCGCCTCCCAGATTTCACCACGTGGAGGTGAGAGTAGGAGTTCGCTGATAGAGGCTAAGTGCAGACGCTTGTGCCTGCATGAGACGCCATATCAACGCTTTGAAAGGACTTCGTCTACCTCGGCTCCGCAGTAAACAGTACAAACAACATCAGTACCGAGATCAAACGCAGAGTAACTCTTGCCAACCGCTGTTTCTATGGGCTCAACAGGCAATTGAGTAGTAGAGTCATCGCTCGAAGGACCAAGCTGACATTATACAAGTCAGTTCATATGCTGCACGGAGCGGAGGCATGGACAATCTCAAAAGCGGACGAGGAAGTCCTTGGTCTCTTCGAGATAAAAGCTCTGCGTGCGATCTTTGGTCCTGTTTTAGTTGACGGTTTTTGGAGGGAAAGTTGAAACCACGAACTGTACGGGATGTACGGCGACATGAGTCTAGTCAGGCGTCTTCGGATCCAACGCCTAAGATGGCTAGGCCATGTAGAGCGTATGGACAACTCAGCTCCGGCCCGGAGAGTCTTCGACTCCGAACCCGTGGGACAACGCAACAGAGGACGCCCGCGTTAAGGTGGCGCACCCAGGTGGAGAAGGACCTCAACCAACTTGGCGTGCGACACTGGAGACAGCTAGCCAGAGACCGTGCTAGCTGGAGAGGCTTGTTGGTTGAGGCCCAGGTCCACCCAGGACTGTAGCGCCAAGTGAAGAAGAAGAAGATAATTACACGCTCCGGGAACTGTTAGTGCTCCTTAGAACAGCCTTAGGTCAGCTTTGTTGAGATCTTGAGCTTCTTTGGCTTGTTTGGCATTGTAGTTTTGTCTCATGGACTTCCTAGAGCCTCTTGGATACCCTGCCGGTTGTTCCAATGATCCATGAGTGCAGGTGAAGCTTTGTCTACGTATTGTTGAACCCATGAAGAGGAGACGGCCCAATGTAATGTATCTAACCTGCCTTGGCATGTACGTCAGCCTTTTCACTTTCACTTGGAAAAAGTGTAGCAATCATTTAAAACGAGACATGATTCGACTAACCAGCAGTCAAAGTGATCATCTCGATCAATGTTCCATTCCGGTATGAACTTGGTGTGGATTCTCCTATGACTTCAAAGGTGTATCACATCCGATAGAGTGGGTTAGTCCCGCCAAGTCTCCTCTTTTTCACGTCGTCCTTGAGCTCTCTATAATCTAATCCATGTCATGCACTTAAACATGATCTTGTCTTCGCCATGGATGTCAATTTGCCATCGACTCACCACCTGGTTAAATTGAAACAGTTCATTGTTCCCCTTATTCCATCCCTCTCAGAGGAACCTCGTACACTGTAATTTAACACTGAGCAGTGCGTTGAATGTCGAAGTCGTGGAGCTAAATTCGATACCACCGCACTTGGGTGCATTCACATCACAGTCTGCACCTCGACAGAGAGCTCTACCCTAAAGAATTGCTTATCGTTGTCGGAGCACACCTCTCTGCACGGCACAACCCATGAATGCACTTGTTCACCCCCTTCGTCGGTAAGTGGTGTCACATGTATCTAACACGCTTGCAACTCATTGCCTCCGACATGCTCAACACGTTGACGATGATGTAGATGCCTTCTGACGTGACGCTGTGAGGGGGGCGAACCTAACCCCTGTCCCCTCGCATTTTTCACAGCCCCATGTTCGCTTGTTCACTCTTTTTGTTCAGAAAACTCATTTTGAGGACGCAAATAGAACCATTGTCCGAAGACTACACCTTTATCAGCACGCTCGCGGATTGTACTTTGCATGAGAATACTTCTGCTGGGACCACCCACCATCCAATTGTCATGTACCACAGGGGACACGTGACATAATCGTTCCCTCATTCGTGTGGAATGGTAATTGCTGTGTTCGTGGTTCGCCCGCTGTTGCGCTGCTCCAATTTCTTGCAACCATAACTCAATGGGACGTTTTCATTTTTGGACGCAATTGTTCTGGGGATGTAACGTGCTGAGGCTACAGGCGATAGCGGCGGATGTTTCGGTTGCATTCCTTGTGCACTGGCATTGGTTCGCGCATTCAACGACGATAAAGGGATGCATTTAGAAAGTGGGGATATCCAGGATTTGAGCGCGGGAGCACTGTCAAAATTGATTGAAAATTTGCCTTTTGATCAGCAGTTACATTGAACACAGCTGGGGGAATGTGGATAGGATGATTTAGATTGATTCAAGCTTTAACATCGCGCACAAGTGAAAATCACATGAATTGTGGTTGCCAAGGTCACTGGATTCACTCTTTGTCCATTTGTTCAATGGACTTTTGTCATGCACTGGATAGGATTTTGGGTTGATCAAAGGCAAATCGGAAAGTGTCTCTTCAACCGTCGTGACGGCTTTTTGGCAATAAGACTAATGTCGATGAGTGTTGAATTTGGAATGGCGGAGAGTGTCATGCAAATAATCCCTGGCACTTAAAACATAAGGAGTGTCGCAAATTTGTTCATTCATAAGGTACACACATAAAGTGGCTACTGATGGAATAACACATCGAATAATGGCTTTGCTGTAGGATTGTAAGTTTTAGCTCAGTCCCGAGAGTGCTCAATTTAGTACAAATCTGCTTAGGGTCATTTTGTTCAAAAGGTGAACACAACTTTGGGATTTTTCTCTTCAACTTCTGGATTTGCTTGCATTCACTCAAATTTTATGGTTTAAGCCTTCAAATTACAACCCATGAGTTTATCAACTCCTCCTTTTCTCAACTTATGGAAATAGCAGAAGTTAAGGGAAGAAATCGTAAATTTTGCTCGCTCTCTCTTTTCTGCCATTGCCCTAGTTGCCTACCTGCCTGTCTGTGCGTATACATGATGGACGATTGTGATTTTATTTATCGTTTTCGTCCCTCAAAGCGGCCAAAAAAATGGTGTTACAGGCATACAGAATTCATTGCCGTCAAACGAGAGAAGGTTCTATGGCCCTAACGATTTGATTTGACTTTATAAAGTATTTGATTCTTTTTCATTTGTTACCAGACCGCGTGAATTACGGGTCGGATTGGTCAGTGTATTATTGACCAATCGTCAATATTATTCGCTGGGAACAATCAATAGGCGAATGCAGACTTTATTAGTGTAAGCGTTATAAATGTGCATAGTCGCTTGTGCTGTTCTCCATAACATGTCGGCAGCAACTGAGAACCAGAGATAATGCTTGTAGAGATATGCAACCATTATTTCTGCTGAAACCGTTCGCTCTCAATTTTTCCTTCTCATAGGGCACACGAACAGTGTAAATTCAAAGTAGAAAATGGCATTGTGTTTGTGAACTGTCAAAAATATTCTAGGTGAAATTTAATAGAGAATGTTGGACAACTTCTGGATTTTAAATGTCAGACTTTGATTCGCCGATTAAATAACGAGTTGAGACCCAGTTTGCCGTTAAGTTGAGCAATTGTGGACAAAACGACCCTTAGTGAACTAGGTCGTACTTACAGTCCATTTAGTTCAATGTATTCCATTGCTCCGTAAATTGAGTCTTGTGTGATTTTTGTCAGTTGGTTGTCATATGTTCGTTATTATCGACTGCCTGTACACACACAAAAAAAACACTCAATTTAGTTCAGTTTATTATATAGATTTAGTTCAGATATTTTTACGCAGGAAAAGCTTAGAGTTTCTTAAAATACTGAACTAAATGAACTAAAATAAAATGACACTGAACTAGTTCACTTTGATCACTTGTTAGTACTATTTTTGAACTAGTTCGTTCATTAAGCTTACTTTGCTGGCACAGACGCACCCTTTAGTTGAAATTGTTCATGACCATTCTGCATTAATGTGTCTGAGTTTCGTTGATGAAGTGCCTAATATCCCTTTGTAATTCAATGGTGATTGTTAACATAGCCCCTTCACTTCAAATAACCCACTAAAAGAAATCAAATTGTGTTAAATCTTACGATCTAGGACGAAAATTCGTATTATCGAAATGAGAGAGCTTACAATCCTCATGCATGTTGACCACATATTGACAACAGCATACACTTTCGACAAAAAAGCTGTGTTATTATATTGCGATATCCACCACCATTAACAGTCTCTGCTTGACCAGCCACAAATTGGTCGAGTGATGTCGCCAAGCCGAAATCCCCACCAAACAGTGAGAATTTGTGGATTTTTTGTCAAATTGCTTTTTAGTGTCAAATTGCTTTTTAGTTTGCTTCAAATTCAAGGACCAAAATAAACGCGAAATTTGAATTAGCAGAAAATTGAATTGCAAATGTGCGTAATGCACAAATGGCTGCAAATTCAAATTTCGCGTTAATTTGGGATTTGAATTTGAAACAACCTAGAGGGACCTAGAGAAAACAGAGTTTCTGAAGCATCCTTAAACTTCAATGACTTAAGAGAGCTTATGCTGATCCAACGACACGCACTTCAACGCACGTACTTTCTCCTATACGACTGCAGCCAGTATTGGACCTGGGACTAGCTTCTACACTTACCATTAACGACGAGAATCATCAACACTTAATTATTTTATTATAAATTTGTATTTAGAGGGAACTGTTCTATTTTTCCTACCCTTTACTGCCATTATTTACTCCCCCTTAGCTCTATATCCCTGCATCTTTACAATCGCGGTATCTGTGGTGATACAGGGGAAGATGAGAATAAGCTACACTAACTTTGTCATGGTTCCAATTTGTGTCGTTTGAGATAAAGAACACGAGAAATATTTAAACCAAACTCTTTATGCTTTCTTCAGTTCACAGTGCATAAAAGTGAAATCGGTCTGGGGGGCATGGTGGCCTCCTTCTTGGGTCACTTTAGGATTGGTTTTTGTGCGAGGTTGTAAAGCCTATAGAAAGAGGGATTAAAACACTTTTCTTGCACAGAACCTTGTACTTATCCCAAATCCTGTAGTGACCCAAGCAGGTGGGTTGCAAGGGGCCATCATGCCCCCATACCAATTTCACTTTTAAGCACCGTGAAACTAATACCCCATTGTGTGTATCTACTATTGAATCAGCTTTTCAGCAAATAGTCTACACCTCGATGTGTATTTAGTTTTTATTTTATTTAGAATCAGCGTGTATTGAGATAACTTTTGCCGAAACGCCGATCACATAACCCATTTGTAAGTTTTCTTATGCTACGGAAATACATTGCAACATCTTTATCATACAGCACTTATTTATATTCTCTTGAGACCCAATGACTGCCCTTCATTCTTCATTAAGACCTTCTGTATCACTAGACATAAACGACAAGTGGGACGGGATTTCGAATAGAGGCGAGTTCTCTCCAGTTGCCATCTATGACAGATTTTCAAATTCTTTGGATACCATGACTTTCCGAAAACGAAGCTGGATCTGCTTGCACAATTACCTCTAAACTAATCATGGGCTTAACTTGATTAGGTTCCGATTCAGTTTCTTTAAATACTAACATTTGAAATTCTTATCCAAAAATTGTTCAGTTTATATTCGAAAAAAAAAACTTATCAACAAAACCCGCCCAAAATGAGAATGACAATGATGTCCTTTGCTGGGTATAGAAAAACTATTGAGCGAAACTATTGAGAATTGGAGGGTGTTCGCGACAGTTGATCTCTGTTAGATAAGTATACTTTAAGTGTTGTGTTTAGAAATCCAAAATACAGTCGAACTTACATAATAGTGGAATAGTCACTGAAACAAATAGCTATTGTGTTCGATTTATTGAATGTTCGAGCTATGGAGCATTCGATAATGGAAATACTTCGGGGAATAGCAAATTTCGTGGTAACACTGGACTTTTTTGAGCCCTTTTCGATTTCGACACATAATCACATTTTTCTTTATTTAACCCTCCATCCATTGAACCCTGGTCTGGCCAGCCACGTATCATTTTGTAACCTCATTTACTCATCGACTAGAAATTTCGGGTAGCTTCCTAAAATTGTATTTCCTATCGATTTATGGAAAACCCCATTCAAATGAATTCCTAGAAGATGGCAAAAAAGCAAAAAAAAGACACATTCGGATGGACACATGGTGTCTGGCTGGAACCCATTATATTTTGTATGGAATATGTATTTTGAAAATTTAAATTTGAAAGCAAATCAGTCCATATTAACTTTACCTATAGGTACGTTAATGTGGGTCGCCGTGGCGTCGTGCGTCGACTCCTATGCAGAGGGTGCCAGGTTCGATACCCGAATTTACCACCTTTCATAATTCACTGCTCCACCTCTATCGAGTCACTGACAATGCTCAAAGAGTATTCCTGTCTAGAAAAAGATTCTCAAACTTGGCCGTTCGGAGTCGGCATTAAACTGTAGGTCCCTTCCACTCGTGAAAGAACAATAGCATTCACAACACGAGTGGTTGCTGAGAAGCTAGGCCCAGATCAGCATCGGACTGTAGCGCCACCCATATTATTATTATTATAGGTACGTTAATAGCTTTCAAGCTTGCCTAAGTCCTTTGGATGTACCGGCGTATTGGTAAACAATCCAAGCTAAGTATTGACAACAAGCTGCTTGTATACAAGCCAATCCTAAAACCTGTTTAGACATATGGCGTACAACTTTGGGGTTGTACCCATAAACTGTACAGGCTTTTCAAAATAAGGTGCTTAGAGCTATCCTTACTGCACCATGATATACCAGAAACGATCATATCCACAGAGATCTTGGAATATTACCACTCCAAGATGAAGTTAAGAACTTTGCTTATGAACATAAGCGACGCCTAGAAGACCACATAAACTCTGCAGTTTACACGATCCTTGAGGAAACTAATGTCTTGCGCCGACTACAAAGGGCTACAACCCTTGATCTCATGCGATAGTCTACACCCGCGCATGGATGCGGTGTTAGAAGGAACTTTCATTGGAGAGTAACTTGCCGATCAGTACCTAAATCATGAAATACAAACTACTGGTTGACTGCTTCACTTAGTTGTAGTCTTAAGGTGGTGGAGGTGGAGGTGGTTTTATTGATTAAAAATCTCACACTTCTATGTGCGAACGTTCGCCATAGAGTCTTGTCGAAGATATCCAAGTACCAACGGAATTTTTTTTTTTTTTAAATTCTACTTATTTTTAACGCAATTAGTCTAATACTACTTTCGTTATAATAAGCGAAACAAATCGGTATGTAAGAAATGCAGCATAAAAATGAAATGAACAAAATGCCGAATCCAGACCAAGAATGTTGAATGTTTTGACGAGCACCGAATTCGATGCATTTGTTGCAATACTTTTCGGCGCTGCGCGCTCGCTGGGCCCCACACAATAACATGTATTCAAAAATTCAGACATTCATAAAACATATCTGTATCATATAAAAATTGGTTTCTTAGTCGCACATATCTCCATACATATGCATGAAAATTGATAGGGGTCTGGCCAGGCACCATGTTTAGTAGGTGTTAAAATAAAAATTTCTCGGAAATTACAGACTTCAAATGAATGATTCTAGGACACTACAGAAATCAATTCTGGCATGCAAATACCACTCCTCCATAAACTTACAAATGTTTCGTATTTAACTGCAAAGACAATGCTACGCCTATGGATTTGTAACCAACTAGTAACCAACCAACAAACTTCTTTTTTTTGCGTCTTTTGAATGTGTAAATTTTCTACGAAAAGTAAAAGCGAATGAACATTGCGCAAAGTTCGATTTAAGGAGGTTTTCGACTATCAGCTAAATGACTTATGGAGTGTAAAATATAGGAGAATTTACGTCTTGGATTTATGTCCTAAAACATGTGTTCGACTTTCAGAGGTTTGACTGTATTTCAAACAAAACAATTAAAACCGAATAATTATTATTTTTAAAAACGTAGTACGCGCTGCATTAACCCAACACCGTACTCAGACCGTAAAAATGAACTCAAAAATTACAATTGTTAGCGCGGGAGAGAACTCTGGTCAGTAGTTCACAAAAAATGTTTGTGGACTCACGCAATCGATTTGAGAACTGACCTATGTTGCTCACTTAGCTTTCCCGCTGGACTTATGACTTGATGGGCGAAAAATGGGTTCATGAAGAGCTAAGTGTGGCTTCGATTGCTCCCACCTTCTCTAGTCCACAGAAAGAGAACACCACAGACGTATTAAATCCTTCTTTCCAGTGTGTGACGGGAGCGGTGCTGCGGGGAAATTTCAGAAAGGCACAAAATAATCAAACTGCCCTCGTATTCCATAGAGTAGTGACTACACTGACGATGTATCTAAAGCAATATTGCCCAAAAATGTAAATGCTAGGAATAACTTCATAAAAACCCGGTCGAACATCAATTGATCACTGAAAATGACACTACGGAAGGCGCGGCGGTCATCAACCCGAAAACTGCAATCTTTCCCCGATTTAATCGAAATCGATACACACCATCAAAGCAGGTCATCCACAATGAATATCAAGATAAAATCCTTCAAAATGAATGCCAATGAAAGAGAGTCCACCTGAAGGAATTTTCGTGATTGTTTAAGGTGGCAGAGCATGTCATTAAAATAAACGCACAAATGACTTCAACCGGTCCATCGCCGCCATTACGGCTTTGAAAGGTTTCCATTGTATGCATTGTTCCCTCGTAAAAGTATATTGCCTTTGAGATTAGAAAAAAGTGTATCCCTCAGACTAAGAGTGACATCAATCTGAAAAATACTTCCTTTCTGAACGCCACCCTCTTGCATGCCTCCTCCCAAAATGGGACAGCAAAAGGCACTTCAAAAATTGATAAGCCCATTAAGGCCGCCCACGTGTAGCCGCTTATTCTTGTGACAGTCCTGCTTTAAGAACAAATGGAGAAACGAAAAGCAGAAATGAAAATCCGAGGAATTAAATTCGAGTGTCCTTGCAAAGGATTCACATTAGTGTAAGTCGTTCACTTGACTCCCATGTTCGCCCGGAGTTTTGTTATTTTTGCCAACGAACGACTGTCCCTCCTGAGTGCAACATAATCACTCCACATTTGCACATTTTACGCGAATGTAAATATGGGTCAACCGTCGGCCATTTATCAGCTCGACTTAATGAGAGGGAAGCACGGCACAAAAAAGTGATTCTCTTCGCTCTGGCTCTGACGCTGGATCCTCCACTATCTATCTACGTCATGAAACTTAATGCCCATTAACATTGTCTCCTTCGCCCAGTTGTCCTTGTTGTCATCGTTCGTTGGTGTTTTTGTGTACACACAATCTAAATAACCGATTTTTTTTTACATGCCAACCTCCGTGTAACGTGTGAAGTCCTAGCTGAGCACTTCAGAGACCCTTAGGGTGACAACATGAAAGCGGGTCAGTGGTGTATGTTTGCGGAAGTGGGCATTCATTATGTGAGAGCGTCAAGCACAAAAGGACATGTCTCCCCACTCAGAGCGACGTGCGGATGTAGGACGGGTGTCGAATATGCTCACATCTGGTGCTCTCGGATGGACAGGTGGGTTTTGTGCGCAGGTTTTCGTCCTACTCCTCGTTATCCTATTTTCTAATTGACGAATGTATCTGCATAAGAGCAGCGAATGCGGATGCAAAAGTGACGAAGGAAATCTGGATAATTGTATGCACGGTGGCTTAAAATGTTGCCACCTGGTAATGCTCAGAGATGTGGTTTACTGTTGAAAAGGATGGAAGGTGGCAGCCACCTCATTCGGATTATTAATGCGGCTTTAATAGGACTCTGGACACCATCCCGTGAATGACTTTCAACTGCATTCGGATGTCGTAGTCGTCGAAATAAGTCCCCAATTCGGAGCTCTGTGCTTAATTAATTTGTAGAACATAGCGTCGGACTGAAGAGGATGAGCCGAAGAAGAATTGTAGGAAGCGAAAGAGAACTACTAATTTGAAATGAGTTTCATGGCAAAACATGATACCGCAGTGTATCTGTTCCGCTGTGTATATTTTCATTGTAAAATGTCAAAATGTTTTTACACTGTCATTTCGGTTGTATAGGGTTTTGTGATCCTGAAAGAACTTTATTATAACTACTAATTTAACATCACACTTTATCTGTCAATCTCTAGTACACTACGAACAAAAAATAACAAGTTGCGGTCCTATTAAAACATCTCCTCGGCCCTTATTAGACCCCGTACCTAGCCCTCGGAATCCTGTTGGGATCGTACTTCTCTGTTTCTAAAACGTTCGGCATTCTAACCGACGGTGAAGTTGCACTGGATATGGTGGCAACTTCCAACTGTTGATGGGAACATTCGAATGATAATCGATTCATACGATCATCTCGTTTATTAAACTCATTCGATTGACTACTAACTACCACTAACGACAAGAAATCGGTCTTGTATTAGTAGTTCCACCTCTTTCAAGCCACTGACAATTGTCAAAAACTAATTCCTGTCTAGAAAAAGCTTCTCAAACTTGGCCGTTCGGATTCGGAATTAAACTGTAGGTCCCTTCCACAAGTGCGATAATAATAGCACGCACAACACGAGTAGCTGCGCTAAGCCCTGCACTCTACGGGCTGTAACGTCACCCATATTGTTATTATTTATATAATAAATCTTATTGGCCGATCCCGCTGTCGAGAGGCAAGATAAGCGAGAAAGCTCTCCAACTAGCTGGATCCAGCTGCGGACAAAGCTGCTAGATAGCATTCTCCCATAATGAACACCGCTTAAAGAATAGACGCAGTCTATTGCATTTGCCCACGGGCTTGGTATGAAAGACTCTTCAGGCAGAAGCCAAGTGAATCGCTCTACTTTTGCTTGACACATTATGCGTTGAATCACTAGAAACCTTACAGTTTTCAATCAAGTCTCCTCGGCGCAATGGGGCGAAAAACTGAAGGCAGAGGCAAGGAGCTGCTTCGCCGGGTTCTGAAATTGTCCACATGTGCCACACAGCAGAGCTGGGATGATATACAATGGCTGTATGAAAATAACTAAATCTTCGAGAAAACTTACTAAACCTCTAACTGGAATGAGTGTCTCCAGGCGTTTACCTTACAAGCTCATTTTATGTTTTAAAGAAAACATTTTGCAAAACCGAAAAATGGTTGCAATTATTCTCCGATCGAAGTGAAACAATTTTTGGAATGGAATTAAACTATGTATGTGTAAATATATTTTGTAAAAGTGAAAATTAAAAAGTAAGTTAAGTTAAAAGAGAAGAACTGAGAAGTTTCTCAGGGCACTGTTGCAGGTTTGAGTGGAAATTTGTCGACCCTTTCACTCTTATTGCTCGTTACACGTCGTTATAATTTATATACCTAAGTGGTGTTGGGTTGAAAAATTTCCTAGGATGCGCACTTAAATCTGGCTGGTCTTAAAATTGCACTCCTAAACATGAACCCAACGCACTCAGTCTAAGTGAGCCGTGTCCAGGAGGCCGTCCTACCTGCCCACCTACCATCGATGGAAAGTACTGGTTCAACAATTAAACCGCGAATTGGTGTTTTCTCAAAATGCTGCCTTCATTTGTGCTGCTCGAATGCCTAAAACTCTTTTTTGGAATCCCATCGTAAGGGAGTAAAATATTTTTTTTTTGCCTCACTTAGACCTTTAATATTCATTGTGATGTCACTTCATCGAATTTTCCCGCCACGTCGTCGATGCACTAGACTTGTTCTCATTTATCCTCTGTCAGTGTCTGCACAGTGTGTATTACCTATAACCAGTTGGTGCTTTTTAGAAACTTAAGGATGTTCTGCATTATTTCAAGTATTTTCTTCTTATATCTGCAAGGAAGTCATTGTAGGGTGCTCTAAGCCTGATTGCCAATTAGGCAATGACAAGTAATTACACCTACTGCTTTACTAATATAGCAGGAGAGGTTTAATTCTTGATGGGTCTAATGTAGGCCACATCGTTTTTGATGAGCTACAAATGTCCAATTCTGGCCATCTACGAATCGATTTTTTTGTGGCGTCTGTCATTAGCATTGATTTTGACGCTTTCATTTTTTGTACCCCTTCTTGGTAATTCGTCGGCTCTTTCGTTGCTCGAAATATCCCTTAGAGAGTTATACTATCTTGGAATGAATCGATGGTGTTCTCGGAGCCTGACTACATATGTAAATAACAATAGATCTTCCGTCTATCGAGGTCATTGATAGCCAGAGGACTGCCCCTTTAATAGCTGCTACTTCTGCCTGGAAAACATTGCAGTGGTTCGGAAACCGCAAGGCTATTGCTAGCTCAGGCCAACTGGCGTTTGGACCAGAGCCTGTGCCTTCTTCCGAATTCGAGCGACATTTTTCTTTCATCCCACTATATTCTCGTGAATATATTTCTTATATTTTCGGTATTTTTGTTTTGTGCTTAATTTCGAAGTCCTCAAAGTGTGTTATATAGTTCGATTGTTTGGGGATCTTTGAGTTGTGGAATAGCTCAATTTGCCCCTTGATGTACGTTTTTTTACGCATTGCTTAATTTCCCCCAGTTGTATTGTTGCCTACCTGTTAATAAACTTTTCGTAAATGTGTATGGGAAGGAGATTGAGTAAGATTTCTAGGGCCGCCGCACAGTGGTCCCGCAGTGGAAATAAATACCCGAAGTGACATATCTTTCCCGGCCAAATGGTTTATGTTTTTTCGATTCCACAAATATGAGAACCTAGAAATCCAAAATTTTGTTGACTTTGGATCATCCGTTTGGCTGTACCGTTAGCTCAAAGTTGGGACTTTGAAAATTACAAAAATTTAAGTATTTTTTAAGCAAATTTGATGTGCCATAATTCCTAAAACTATGTACATAGGAAACTAAAGTAAATTTTTAAAAGGTCATACATCTTGCTTTCAAACTGCGTTTTCAGTTTTTCCATATTGCTTACCAATTTTTTAAACAAGGCTTTTAAGTAAAGGCACATTTTGAGAGGGGCATTTCAATGTTTTACGGACTATAACAAAAATGCTCCAAAAGTCTCCAACGCGAGACTAACTTTTTCGGACAGCTTTTTCTTTGATCACTTTGGGAGTACGAGGCATTTAAGTGGAGAAATGTCGTGCATTTTTCGGCATTTTCAAACGATTTCCCTTGTAATGCATGTATTGTGCAAACGCTATGCGAGATGCCGGGGATGTTTTTATTATTGTGAATTAGAATTCTTTGGGTCATAAAATTATTATAATTATGAAACTACTTGTTTTGTTTGCGTTGTCATAAATGCATGTCGCAATGGGGCAAAAAAGGGCGGTATTGGCGAATATATATTTCTAACTTTGAGGCATCGGGAATTAGAGTATGATTCCGAAAATATTGAAGATTTCAATTAGGAAGATGACGTTTTGCTTTATATAGATATCGAAAATACAAAATTGCAGTTGCATTTCAGCATTTGTTGTGCAAATAGATGTGCAACTCATAAAAAGATTCAGTGTTATCCTGGAGACAATATGCAGCAATTTTTGGATTGACCCCGACAAGTTTGGAGCTTATGCACAGGAAACCGCTACAATGGCGGTTTTTTTTAAATCCCTGGTATTATATGCCAGCATAATAAATAAAATGCCATAAAATTCTGTTCCACGGAGCAGAAATAATATCATCAGCAGCCTTGCCCGTCGGATCATTGTCTGAGGAGGCGCAGGAAAGTCGAAATAAAGGCTATAGGTACTATCGCATTAATAATAGTAGAAAATTTTCTCGTTCTGGAACAAATGAAGATGTTATTCATCAAATGTTGGTATCATCTGATCCCTGGATTGCGTATTTAAGGCCTGAACCAAAAACAAAATATTCGCTGCCACTTAGTACTGAAGCGCAAGCCTTATTATACTCAATTGCTTTGTTTCTTTAATTCCAAATAAAGTGTACGTTACCAAAACTTGTAAAATTGAATTTATATTTATAAACAGTGATTACAAATTTGCTTTAAGTCCCAATTTCGAGTCATAGACAATAATAAATAATTATTTTATGCATTTAAACAAAAAAAAGTGTTTTTTTTATTTTTTTAACTTAAGATTACTCCGTTAGCTTATGAGATACACACACAACCATTTTTGAAACATAATAAGATCTCGAAGTACTTGCACTATGTTTCAAATTTCATTAATCGGTTTCAAAATCGGTGCACGTTTTCAAAAGTTACAGATTTATTTCTAACTCTTCCATACAACGGGACCACTGTGCGCCGTGGGTGTTGATTTAAGCGCACCTGTGATGCAGATGGAAGCCGATCTATGTATTCTGCTTATTCTGGAGCGGCTTTGCTTTATTTGTAGTGCCTTCCACCACACTAGTACTCCGTAAGTCAGTACTGGTCTTACTACTGCCATATAGAGCCAGTGTGTTATTCTGGGTCGGGTTCCCTATTTGGGTCCGACGACTTTCCTGCTGGTGTAAAGTGCAATCGCTGCTCTCCTAGTGCGCTCCTAGATGTTATGACTCCCGTTTAGTTTCGACAATAATTATATAAAGCTAATTCCTTCCCTTTCAGCTTTGGTGGCGTGATACACCAAAGTCTACAATTGTACACAATTTGTAGACATGTTGTCATGTTTCCGACTGACGGCATAGTTCCGGGAGCTGTACATGACAGGAACGACATAACTCGAGTCAGCATCATCGGATTGCTCTCCGGTCCTATTAAATCCTTTCCACAAGATGATAACTCGTGTTTGTGGCAGTTTTAAACTCCTTTGAAAGCCCAACAATTCGAAACGCAGAAACTAAACCAAATGTTAATTTGTGGACAACGTCGTGTACATGAAACACTTCCTAACATAGAACCTCGTTCACAGCTGGAAGGCCTATTTCAAAACGTATACACATCATCGCCCGATGGAAAATATATCCCAGCAGGGAACATTCTTATTCAATCCCTTCCGAAATTCCATACTGATTATTCAAAAGTTATCTGTCTAAGAAATCCGATTACAAGTTACCGGATAGATGTAATCTGATTTCTGCTTTGAAATTGAATAAATTTAATTCCACACATCAATGTCATGAAAAGGGAATGCGTAAACTATGAATCTGATCTGATCCCTATTGTGCCTAAATGTCCAATCCGTCAGCTGGGTTCTATCAGCATGTTAGAGCATAAGAGACACAGAAGTATGCATATGCATGCTTGTAATTCACTCTGTTATAAGTGCTCCTCTGAATTGTTGCCCACAGGATAATTTGGTTCAAACTGAAGTAATACATCACATGGTGTATGGTGTGGGTGCCTGGAAACGAACATAATGGTTTGAACATGGAATCACTTATCAACATGAGTGTGGGGAAATATTGCAACAATTAACAAAGCCCTTGTGTAATCTGACAACCAGAAATTGATCACATAAAGATACATGGCATTTGAGTTCAGAAGAAAATTGAAGCCTTTTCCATTTTCGAAACTATTTTTTCCTAAATGAATGAGCCATCTTCACCAAATTTCCAGACTTTGCTAGCCAACATATTTTCAATGACTTAGTGCAGGCATGTGAAAGATACGGCCCGCATGATAATTACGCCCCTCAACCTCAATTCTAATAGGTAATCGAAAAAGTCTTTTCGTATTTTTTCAATAGATGTCGTTGGAGTCGTCTATCTCCAGTGCTACCAATTACATTGTGTCATGCCATATGGTGTTGGAAAGGTGACAAAAATTAACAAAAAAAAACAAAATTAAATTCGGAGAAGTTGAAAAAAGTTACAACAGTTCAAAAATGAGTGAAAATAATGAAGAAATTCGCTATATTTTGAAATTTTTGTATAAAAAAGGGAAGAATGCCACGCAAGCCACCAATGAAATTTGTGAAGTTTACGGAGACGATGCTGTATCAGTTAGTTATTATATTTATATTTATTAGGTGTTTCTGTACTTACAAGAAATTTTCTTAAGAATAAGGACAGTTCAGATTTAAAAGAGAACATATTACAATGCACCTCGCTCTGGTCGACCTGTCGTTGCAAAAGTCGATGAAATTATGGAAAAGATTGACAAGGACCATCACATAATCAGCCATGGCATCCATAAGGAACTAAACATTCATCATCAAACGGTTTCGAACCATTTAAAAAATGCTGGTTACAAAAAGAAGCTCGATGTTTAGAAATGGAATTTAATGGATCGAATTAACATCTGCGATTCAGTGCTGAAACGAAACGAAATCGAACCATTTCTGAAGCGAATGGTAACAGGAGACGAAAAGTGGACCAAATACGACGATAAGTGCGAAAAAGATCATGGTGCAAGCGTGGTGAAGCTCAACAAATGGTCGCAAAGCCAGGATTGACGCCTCGAAAAGTTATGCTGAGTGTTTGGTGGGATTGGAAAGGGATCATCCACTATAAGCTGCTCCAGCCTGGTCGAACGATTGATTCTACACTTTACTGTCAACAACTGATGAGATAGAAGCAAGTAATCGAAAAAAAACGGCCAGAACTGGTCAACAGAAAGGGCTTCGTCGTCCATCAGGACAACGCTGGAACACACACATCTTTGATGACTCGGCAAAAACTGGGAGAGCTTTGCTGGGAATTTTTTATGCGTCCACCATATAGCCCTGACCTTGCATCGGACTACCATTTGTTTCGGTCAATGCAGAACTCCCTTAATGGAGTAAAGTTGGCTTCAAGAGAAGTTCGCAGCGTGATGCTATAATGCCATATTTAGAAAAGACGGATTTAAGCTAAGATTCTAATAATGAGAGTGGCGGTGGAGTTTTATTTGCACTCAGATCCTCTTATCTCCTCCTCTGAATTAGATCTGACCAGGATTTGATCTGAGACCCTAATGCATACCCAGTGCTAAGTTCTTAAAGGGCAAATCTAGAGGACGATGTTTGGTAAGAGCTAGGAAACAATGGCTGAGTCTGTCATCATCGTCGGATTATGATTAATGTCATGGATTATATGCCCGACGCTGAACAAGTGAAGATAATCACTCATGATCAGTTTTAGTCACAGGGATGCAGGCATGGTATTGGTAGTCCTTACCGGGGAATGTGCCATTGCGACATACGGAATGCGACTTGGTATCCACCATAGCGACTTTGGAGAAGAATGATGGACTTTCTGTAATAAAATGCAGTTCAACTGGCTACCTGTCAACCCGTTCAAGCCACAAGCTATATTCGAAGTGATGGCTGAATTTGGGATCCAAGGAACTATATCCGGTTCCCACGGAATGCACCCTGTAGTTCGGTTCAAAGACCTCCTAGGCGCTCGAAACCTGCAGCTTCGACAAGGAGATGCGATGTCGTGTCATTTCTTCAATCTGGTACTGAAGACACTAATGATCGATCTAAGATTCTTCAAATTCGTGCCTCCTTGTTCGAAATGAGGGATTTTCCGGTTGGACAAAGGACAAAGTCATGGCTGATGCAGGACAGCACCGTCTTGATGACTTGAAGCAGCGTGCCCAGGACCGTAAGCGACGAAAGGCAGCTTTCTCAGCCACAGGCGCAGGCCTCATAAGCCAGTTATTAAGCAGAAGGTGGACTCTCACCAAGAAGAAATTGAAAGTTAACAGTCGCACTTTATTTGATGTTCTTTGCTATTGGCGTTAATTAATGAATAAATAGAAGTAGCAAAACACCTCAGTTCCTTGAGTCCTATTTTATGTTATGCTTAGCTTTGAATTGGTCGCCAGAAAGGCATCAGAAGTCGGTTCTACATATTTGTGACATAAATTTCCCTCCAGCCCTACCTCATGAAACATACTAAAAAATAGAAATATGTAAACGCTTTTACCTCCACATCTGACTCAGTTAAAGAACTACTGACCTACTTTAACCTACAATTAATAAGCAAGTCCACGTTATGTCACATTTCATAGCATGTACTTTCCATTTCCCTCGCATTCTCACTTGCCAAGTGAAAGCATGTCCTCCACTTCTCCAAATTGAACTCCCAACTGCGTACCATCTAACGGCCTTGGTCTATAAACCAGCAAAGCGGAAACCATTTATTTCGCTCCATATTGCACATAAATCAGAACTCCCTGCATTCCGCCCGGATACAGCTGCTGCCATCAGGACGAAGCAGAAAATGTGTCACATTACAATCATCAACTGAATGACTTAATAGAAACTCATGAATGTCACTTAAGAATTTATACCTCACTTACTTACGACATCCCGGAGACTTTTGGATGGGACGCACCTCCCTCTCTGACGTGCACGCAAGGCGAGTGTGCGAAATGCAATGCATAACATCTGGGGCCATGCATCCCGGGCTCAGAGAAATTAATCTTTTCCGGCCCTTGGCAGGTGATGGGCTCGTCGGGCGGAACGACGCAAAGCATTTCGATTGTCACTCTCAGCGGGTTTCACACGATTCGCCTTTTTTTTGCTTTAACTGGTGGCGGTGTGGATGGGAAGGGAAATTATCCTTCGGAGAAAAGCAATTAACACCAAGGGATAATTTGTTCCGAGTCGACATGAGTTATCGATCTCGTGGAGGGCTTTGGCGGCGTGGCGGAGTGTGCACCCTCGTCGTCGTCAGAAATTAATGGTTCCAATAAACAAAGCAAAACTGGGGAAATAACCTAACCCTGTTGCCTCGGCGAAGGAGATGAAGGAGTTCCCTGTGTTTGGGGTGGCTCGGCGCTATACCACTGGTCGTGAGTGGAAATGCGACTCGGTTTCAGCAAAGCTGGAGGTATCTTGGCAGTCTGGCGTTGCTGGGAGGGAGGGGAGGAATCTTGTTGGCCTGGTTGATGTATTATTTTGGGCGAAAAACATCGTTGGAAGGGGTACCTATCTGTCGGCAAGCAGACAGATAGAGTTGTATCCTCGCCGGTTTCTGTTGATTTTCATGTGTGTACTCCCTCTGGCTAGGGTCTCTCCGAGAAATTTTGAAGGATGGTTTGCAATCCACGGTGTCGACGGAGTTGAAATGGATTCAATTCCTGTGCGAAAGAAATATTTCTGAAGGATCAACATTTCAGTTCTCACAAAGTCACGAGCGTTACATCTGTAATGGAAATGTCTGTGTATCTCAACGCCTGGGCACGAGGTACGAAATGCAGCGAAGGAACGAAATTACCGTCACAGAAGTTCAGACAATTGTGAAAATCAAACCTCTGACGTGACTAAAATGAGACGTCATTGCTTTGCGCATTGCTTTTGCGATTTGTGGCGAAATGCAACGCGATGGTCATACCATTTCAGAGCGGATGCGGCTGTGCTTCGGTACAGTGGTACAAGAATTCAATGACTAATAAAATAAAATAAATGAATACACCTTGTGGTGGGTAATCGGCAGAGCGGCGCGCGGTCATTCAAAAGATCGGACATTCGATGTAAATTTGGAGACTTATATGATGGCTAGGTTCAATCCTCGACACAGATAGCTTTCATTATTGTCGGCTCCTTGTAATATTTATTTACAGTGAAATTTAATTATTTATCTACAAATTATCTGTTAGTAACTGTAATAAAAATGCTTAACTATAATTCTTAAAATAATTGTATGTTGCTTATGGCTTACCACCGAAGGTACCATCCACTTAGAATTTAAACACGAACCATACTAGTTTAGATTTGTAAGAGGGAGACCCACTTAGGATTTTGAAAAAAATCGATATTTTTCTATTTTCAAAAAGTTTGAATATTTTAAAATTTCATTCAATTTCACATTTTTTCACATGTTTCAATAGGTTTCTCCGAAACCATGTTTTCGAAGCCGATCAGTTTGAAATTTGTATTGCTTATTATATTTTAAATTATTCTCCCTGAGAATGTTTTTTATTGTCAAAAACGCTAGAGATTTTTGTGTTAAAACAACAAATTCTAGTTTCAACATCCACCAATTTTAGAAAAATCTAAATATTTTAAATTCCTTCTTTCGTCTGGCATCGTACCATTCAACTGATTCTTTTTTTGTTTTTGATTTCTGATAATCCAGTGAATAGTTTCAGTGATCAACGCAAAACCCTTTTTGGCCTCCGCACAAATTATTATGATATAAACATTTTTGATAACTTTTCTTAGATAAATAGTCTTTTCAAATCAAATGCCGAGTAACTCTTGCAGACCGCTGTTTCTATGGGCTCAACAGGCAATTGAGTAGTAGAGTCAACTCTCGAAGGACCAAGCTTAAATTATACAAGTCACTCCATATGCTGTACGGAGCGGAGGCATGGACAATCTCAAAAGCGGATGAGGAAGTCCTTGGTCTCTTCGAGATAGAAGCTCTGCGTGCGATCTTTGGTCCTGTTTTAGTTGACGGTTTTTGGAGGGAAAGTTGAAACCACGAACTGTACGGGATGTACGGCGACATGAGTCTAGTCAGGCGTCTTCGGATCCAACGCCTAAGATGGCTAGGCCATGTTGAGCATATGGACAACTCAGCACCGAACCCGTGGGAAAACGTAACAGACTACGCCCGCGTTTTAAGGTGGCGCACCCAGCTGGAGAAGGACATCAACAAAATTGGCGTGCGACCGTGCTAGCTGGAGAGGCTTGTTGATTGAACCCCAGATCCATTTTGTACTGAAGCGCCAAATAAATAAGAAGAAATAGTCTTCTTATGTGTGACCATGTGTGACCACAAAAAAAAATCACAAAAAATAGTGGGAGTTCCAATAAGGTCCCTTAGTCCCCTTAATAATAATATATAATTATATGGGTGGCGCTACAGCCCATAGAGGGCCAGTGCCTAGCTTCTCAGCAACCACTCGTGTTGTGCGTGCTATTGTTCTTTTACGAGTGGAAGGGACCTACAGTTTAATGCTGACTCCGAACGGCGTAGTTGAGAACTTTTTCTAGACGGGAATACTCTTTGAGCATTACCAGTGAGTCCTTCCTTAGTCCTTCAAAATTGCAAATAAAGTACCTTTTGTTCGAGTTTGTGTATTTTCTTTTCATTCGCCAACACTTAGACCTAATCCAGCTTGAGCTTTAGTTCCACCCATATTATTGTCATTAATTGTTGCTCGAGAGTGCCGATCATCTTAAGTGGGGAGGAAATCTGGATAAATAATTTCAATTTCAAACTTTTTTTTCGGAATGTGCTGATTTTTTTTTTAACGGAGATCGGCCAAATTCTACTGAGCGTCATTTTAAAAGTCCTCTAACGTAATATACGGAATTACTTTTGGTGTTTTAGCATCAGCTTTTGCTATACCGATCTCAATAAGAGGAGGATCAATAGTTTTGGGTGCCCATTTTCATTACGCACGATCTCAATTAATTTTCGTAGTATATGTGCGGTGTGCAGAGGCCAAAATCCTGTACTACGTCCCATGACTAAAGAAGTTTTTGAGACAGCAAATCCATGTTATGTATAGTTCATTATGTTATTTTTTTTTTTTTATAAATATGGTTTACCACCGCGACTCCTTTAGTGGATCATGAGGAACGATGATGATGATGATAGTATATATAAATATGTACATATTTTTGAAATCTAGAAAAAATGTTAATTTTTCACCTAGAATGTCGCGGCAACCGCTCACAATACCGAAATACAGTATAAAACATAATACGCCAAGTTTAGACCAAGGTTAGGGTAAGGTAGTGGGGCTGCTAGTGAACTCACCAGCACACTTAGACCATATGGGTTCATTGTGGTGCCTATACATAGTCAGACTACTACCACTGATTGAGTACTTCATTGATAGTGCCGTATTTTGACCCAACGGCAAATGGTGACTCGACCAGATTTGAAAACCAGATTAAAGCGTATTAACTTTAACCAGAGGCAGGCACTCTACCAACTGCGCCATCCAACCGTTTAGACCTAATAGTAAATGCATGCAAAACTAGATACCTACATCCATTTTAATCAAATCCACGAATGCTGAAATGATGTGTCCGATATCGCTCGCTATTGTATGTACACTCCAATTTAAAAAACCATCACAATTCCTATATTCCATGGTTCAAGAACGGGCCATCTGCAGCAAACTATCACCAAGTAGTTCTTCATCACGCCACATGCATCGTTCCACCATACATTTTGCTGACTAGGATTAAATCACTAATGCACTCTCTGTGGTGGTTAGTTATGTATGCACAGCAATATGTTTTAATGGCTTACCAACGAAAATAGAGTCCACTTGGAAATTGAAACGTTCTAGTTTTGCTTTGTTAATCTTGCAAATGTGTAAATAAACTTCCAGCTTTCGTTACCTTGATTAACGCTTAGCTTCAGCTTAAAGTCATGGTCATGTTAATTAATTTAATAAGACCTAATTGCTGAATTTATATTGGCAGCTGTTGCCGCTGCATGGCCACTAAGTCAGCTTTGGACGAAAAACGCGAGGGCTCCTGAAATCATTAGGAATACTAGAAGAAAGATACTCGCTTGAGCCAGAGGAGCTGAGATTAATATACTCACGTTCAGTCGCACTGAACTTATTCCAATTATCAGAAATGTCAAGATATCGATTCTAAAAATGTTACGTATACGCCCGGATGTCCGAAAAATAATAAAAAATTAGAAGAAAAAATATAACGTATACGCCACCATATTCTGCTCTGAAAGGTCAGGTAATACCTGACGTGCTATTTTTTTTTATTTTTATAGAGATTGTCCAAAAATAAAACGTTAATCGGATTCAATTGTCTTTCATTTTATGATCAAAAGAACTTGAGCGTCGGAAGAATTATTGATAAAACATAAGCTTTCCGCAGAACTGAGCAGAAAGTAGATAGAGGTACGAGCATTGTGTAATTTCAAAGTGCTTCTCGGAATGTTCGCAAATTCTAAGCATTTGCTGGCATTTATGTACGTGGAGAGAGCTATTTATTTCGCTTCTACTATAGTATGAGATTTTTGTTAACTTAAGAAAAGTGAACGAAACTAAGCGCTTTGGTTATGGTGGTGATAGTACATCATTGTTAGGGATACTGTCGATTTGTGTAATTAGACTTAAGCCTTATTATATCCCATAGGGTGAGATTTAAGCATTGTTCACTTCTAGTCTTCATTGTATAGTCACCGTTGAATCTGTCTGCTGTTCATGATGGGTTTGTGATTTCTGCCTTAACTTTGTACTGCCGTTGTCACCGTTTCCTTATTTCTTTTAGTCTTCAACGGACGGTATTCATTTAAGTATAGGAGAGCGGGGCTAGTTGTAACGGGGATAAGAAACGGTAAATGACAAAAAAAAATACTTCTCTTGGAATTAGGAAACACGTAGAACAGAAAATATTGCATTTTCCATTTTTTGGACGTCTGCTTGGATTGCTAGGAGGAGGAAAGTTGTACGATCAAAAAAAGGCAGGTTTTTTATTTCCTCTTAAAATTGGAATTTTTTGGTTTTAAGTGTGTGTATACAGTGGAAGCTCCCATAGACGGACAGCTTCACGTGCAATGGAAAAATTTCCTGAAAAAATTCATTCCGGAAATATTATTTCAAATGCAGTCTAAGAAATTTAAAAGCAAACTTAAATCGACATAAAGACAGAATAAACAAAATTCAACAACAAAACACAGCTCCAGAATCAAAATCCAATGTTTTGATGGCACGTGCATCAAACAAGCACTGTCCTGTTGCTAGCTTACTGTTTTCCTTGTAAAGTTAATTTTTGTCATTAACGTTCGCATACCATGCAAAACAGCTGCTGGAGAGTTTTAAAAAAAAATAAATTGTTTCCGCCTAAGAGAATAGAATTTACAAAATTGCGGGTGATGTCCCTGTCCGCGTCTGGGTTTCGGAATGTCCACTAAGGGAATATTAAATAAATGGAACTTGATGTCAGGATCCAAGGTCGTGAGAAATTGTCTGCTCAAGGGGATTGACTGCCTAAGAGAGCTGCCCGTAATAGCAGCATTCACTGTATATAATTTTGTTTGAGTTGCGGGTTTTGTTGTTTATATAACATTCTATAATGCGGAAGGTTGTAACAAATTTTCCGGTGTGAGCTGTAACGTGCTTCTTATAACCTTTATCCGAAAGTGGAACGTAGAAAGAAGCACATTGCTAGGAATCAAAAAATTAGCTATGTACGCAGGAGGAGGAAGCATTCTTATCCGAATATAAGCGATCCATTTTCTGAAAGTTTGGCGGGTGAGAAATGGGTGCAGGGTATATCGTGCAAAAAGTTTGCGTATACCAAATACACACAAGAATCCATACGTTTGTGAACCTGCGATACGGATAACGCCCCTTAATTACATTTTTTAAAAATGAATTGTCATTAAAAATGTACTTTATATTTCTGTTTTTAAGTTCTTATTACAACCTTCGTAATTGACAGCTTCAGCTGCGTGAGCAGTTGCTAAAGAAGGACTTGTTCGGAGCTCGCAAATGTTTATACCTCTCATGGAGATTATTGTATAAAATAACTTAAAACTAAAAACATCAAACAAAGATAAAAAGTACCAAGAAATGATCAAAGACATACCGGAGAAGTCATTCGTCCTTCCTCTCATATGGTTGTAAAATTTGTCAAACATGGGTCGTAAGTGTTCTCACACGTTAAGCCGGCGAGTATGTGGCGAACGTTGTACCAAATTTGAGGCAGGCAGGGCAAGCCCTGCTATAAGTATCACTATAATGATTCATATATACAATTTTGTAATTTCGTTGATTCTGTTTAACAACTTGGGTATTATTAATGAAATTCAATAAATTATAAAGTGTGGTCCAACCAAAATGCACGACGTTATTTGTTAGCCACACCTTAATGTCATGTTTTGTTGCTCTACTTAAGTTCACATTTCTTTCATTCAGTGTTTTACAAATTCAACCATGGAGAGGTACACAATTGGTGCCAACAGGATGGTCCCACTTGCCACACAGCCAAGGAAACAATGGGTCTTTTGCGCGAGAAATTCAGTGGTCGTGTAATCTTACGTCGTGTGGATTTTAATTGGCCGCCACGAGCATGTGATTTGACACCGTTGTACTTCTTTCTTTGTGGATATTTAAAAGAAAAGGTGAATAAGCCAAGAACAGTTCGAGAGCTAAAGGATGAGATAATTCGTCACATTCATCATCATTATATACCACTCACTCTGGCGTACCTCAAGGTTAGGTATTGGCTCCCATTTTATTTAATATTTTCATGTCCTGTACCTAATGGTAACACTTTCCTAGCTTTGTTCGCTGATGACACAGCCCTGTTCCCATCCAATATCTTAGCACATGACACGCTTACTTGTCTTCAAAATGTACTTGATGCGTTTCAGTTATTCTGATGGAAAATCAAACCGAATGCAGATAAATCTCAGGCTATGTGGTTTACTCGACGCAGAAAACAGCAATTTCTACCTCAAACAAACCTACAATTGAACTCGACCAGCATCTAGTGGTCTGAAAGCTGTAAGTATTTAGGAGTTACTTTCGATAAAAAATTCACATCTGAAAAACATGTACCGAGAACGGTTCAGAAAGCAAACCTAATCATTAAAATCCTATATCCCTTTATCAATCGTAAATAAAAACTTAGTATTGATAACAAACTACTTATTTTCATAATGATTTTTAAATCAGTCTTAATGTACGTTGCACCTGTGTGGGACCATTGTGCCAAATTTCACAATAAAAAACTACAGATATGCCAAAACAAGGTGGTAAAGCTAATGTTAAATCTGCCCTGGCATTTCTCTACTATGAGGGTCCATGAAAAAACAAATGTAAATACCATGTCACATCTCATTGATAAATTAAACCAGAATTTTTTACGCAAATGCTCTCATTCTGAGAGTGGTCTTATTCGTAACATCTTAAATTAAGGAAAAATCAATCATATATTAAAGCTATAATATTATACGGAGTTATATCGTTCTTGCATGTTGCATAGTTGGGCCTAGGTGCAATTTAGCTTTAAGAGTCATTGGTTGTAAGAGTCATAATAGGGGTTTTTGATTGTATTTTTTTTTCACTTAACTTTTCCAATTATTATTATAATTTTTAGTCTTATATATACTTTGAACTATAGTAGTTGTAGAGAACTTTCGTTCTGTATCTGTACAATAATACATGTTAGATGTAACTAAAACTGTACAAATCGAACTGCAAATAAATTGAACTTTGAAATTTTATTCGGCACATTAACGACATTGAACGTTAAGCATGTCTCAGAGTCACCGAAAATATGGACCACTGAACGCGTGGCGAGCATTTAACCGATATTTTGTTTCACACATAATTTTCAACCTTCTTTAATAAAATATATTATATAATAGAATATATATAATAGAATATATTATAGATGAAAATATTAAAATAATTCTCTGAAAACTTTTTGTTTTATTTACAATTATCATCGTGCGTTTTCGTTGGACCACCCTTTATTTTCATTACAGTAAAAGGATTGTTAATTATTGATATAGGTACTTCCTAAACAATATATTTATATGAACAAAGAATTAAAGGTAAAAAAAAACAGCAATTCCAAAGAAATCGTACGTACATATGTGACAGGGTGGGACAATTCCGCCAGCAATTTGCGTGTGGATATTCTGACAGGCAGATAACCCATGCTACACTGCGATCACGATACTATTCCACCACGCACACAATTGTCTCCAGCTACTGAACACTTCAGTGTTGAGAGATGGAAATGTTGGGGTATACACCAGTTTGTGGGTCGCCGTGGCGTAGCGGGTAAGTGCGTCGACTCCTACGCAGAGTTCGATACCCGAATTTACCTATCATAATTCACGGCTCCGCCTCTTTCGAGTCACTGACAATGGTCAAAGAGTATTAATGTCTAGAAAAAGCTTCTCAACATCGCCGTTCGGAGTCGGCATTAAGCTGTAGGTCCCTTCCACGCGTGAGAGAACAATAGCACGCACAACACGAGTGGTTGCTAAGAAGCTAGGCCCAGGTCTGCCTCGGACTGTCGCGCAACCCATATTATTATTATTATACACCAGTGTGAACAACTGCCCTGCCTCAAGTTCGTCGAGTTAAGCGTTGTTTACTTCAATCACAAACATTTTTGTTACGCTTTACTTGCTTTTTTATTCTATTTTCAATTCTTCTTTCTCATCTCCCTACTTTTACTTCCTTGACCCATCTTTATTTCCGTTTCTAATATTTCCTTAGACTTATGTTGGTTTAAGATAAGTCTAAATTGTTATTTTAAGTCAAAACAAACTCATAAATTCATGCTGTTGCACACTAATAGTGCAGAGTTACCAGAATAAATGAAATAAGCAATACAAGTTCTTTGTTTTTTAGGGCAAAACGTGTAACCCCCTCAACACCATTCAGCTAAAATTTCAATCTAATAGAACAACCAACATTTTACGCATTCCATCACCAAAACGTCCTCAAATTGTTACCTTTATTGCTTGTATAACACTGCGTCGTCAGCCGTATACGGGAAGTAATAAATTAATTTCATTAAATATACCAAATTACCAAGCAACACGGCGAAACACTCACAAATTCCAACAGCAACAAGAACACCATTTCAACAGAGCATCCGCAAATCCAATACCATCAGCAGAGGAGTGGGTGCATTTTGCATATTTAATTAAAAACAACAGCAACTACAGGGACCACATGTGAATACACATGTGTGGTACATTTGCAACTCATCAAGGACGCAAATATGCAGGCACATCCTTGCCTAGGCTTCGCCCGGGTGCTGGTATGTCGCGTAGCAAACAGCTTTCCGCTGAAACCACGGTATTCGTTAATTGTAATTTTTGCATGCGATGCATTAAATTGCAGTCGGCTTCACCAATTCTCGGCATTTACCAATGCGAACGTGTCTAATGTATTCTGACACCGCGACCGTGTCGAGGTGGCATTCACAACCTAAGCGCTCACATGTTTTGCTGAGAAAATGTTTCCTTTTTCGATCAAACCAAAATTAGGGGAAATCAATTACGCGGATTGAAAGGGTGATCCATGTACCCGGGGGTGTCATAAATACCAAGGGCAAATAATGTAATTTTAAGTGGGATTTTCCTCAATCGGGAGTGAACGTGTCCACAAGCGTGAGTGGTGATGTATTAAATGAAATTGAGATAATCTTAATCAGATAAGTATGATTTGTGATTTGTCCTAAGGGAGAGAAGTTATCTGTGGAAAGATAAGTTGTACAGGGTGACCGGATAAGAACAATAGGCAAGGACATTTAATTAAGATAACAATCGTATGTATGAGACAACTAAATGAAAACCTACAAGAGGAAAGGCAGATAAATTTAGGTGACATTGAAGACATTAAATCAACATATCAGCAATCAAGCACATCGCTGGAAAAGAAAGTTATGAAGATGGAGAGTGTGATGTGGCTCGGAAAAAATCCTTTGGATGGCTCAGGGCCTTTCGAAAAATTAACAATCCTAACTTAAGTAATCTAACCATTGAAGCAATAATCTTATATTAAGAAATTAAGTTTATGAGGACATTGCTTTTAAATGAACATCCTGTAGAGACGCGAAAGAAATTTTGGAAGGCGATTAACGCCTTCAACGTTAAAAGTATTCAAATTGGCGATAACCAGAAGAAACTTCTAAGCCTTGATATAGTTGGACCAGCCACTCTATATGAAAAAATTTCCTCTTGAATCCTATCCTAGATTCTTCTTTCTGAGAAAGAGGAGTTCCTGACAGTGAATAAGCTTAAATATGGAAAAGCGCCAGGAGCTGATGGAATCACAATGGGGTCCTGAAAAATCGATCTCTAATTGCATAAGGGGACAATCGTCTCGCGCTAGTGTTTCGACGATAGTTTCGCTTCATGTAAAGCGTCTGAAAGATATCGTTTTGCCTGCTTCATTATAAGTGAAATTTGAGAGGAATTAAAGCCCAGATGTCATTTTAAGCAGCACTCAAACTGTAACGATAGGCGAAACGATACGGATCAATGGAAGTGAATCAAAAGGACGATAGTCGTCTGAAATGTTACGCGATGGAAGCACAGAACTGTTCACAAGCTTACAGAGAGCTTCAATTTCAATTCTATTCGAAAAATGAGACGTTCCTTCAGTTTAGGAAATCAATAATATTTACGATTCACAAAAATGGTGACTTAACCGACCCAAAAAACTATCGCAGAGTATCATTTCTAAATGTTTGTCTGAATCTTTTCTAAACAATCGCATTAGTGAATGAATTAATGCAAAACAATAATCCTAAGGAATTTCAAGCCGGAGTCAGGAGCGGATATTCTTCTTGCGACCACATATTTATTCTAAGAAGTATAGAGGGGACATTTATGAAGCAAATAAAGAAACTTTATGTATTTTTCGTTCAATTCGGCATTTGATACTGTGGATATAAGAGCTCTATTCTATAAGCTATAAGCGCAAAGTTCGGAAGGGCCTCAGAAAGTTTGTACGAGGAAAACAAGGGAATGGGGAAGAATTGTCTAATTGGTTCGTGAGAACAATAGGAGTGAGACAGGGTTGCCCTGGCATTTAAACAGTGAACTGATCGAAGTTGGAAGATCATAAAATTACCTCGGAGTTATAATAACAAGTAATCTGATGATGGACAGTCACTTAAAAGAAAAGCTAATAAAAGCAAAAAGTGCAATAAGTGCTACTTGGAAGAGATGCACACAACTAGCAAACTTTACCGAAATAGAGTAAGGCACTAATAACCAATACAAATTACTTACGCCTTAAAGACTCTTTTCATCTTTTTTCAGTGAATTCAGACATGTGAGTTTACTCTTTAACTTGTCAAGTGCATGACTGGTGTTTGATGATAAAAGCTCAATGCTACTTCCTAGACCCTTTTATATAACAGACTTACCAATAAAACCAGTAGGACAGTTGTCAAGGTTGAGCATTAAGACTAAATATATTTTTGCTATTATGCCACATGAATTATGGCTACGTTCTTCGAATAGAAACTATAGCGATTAAAGAAGCTTTGTGTTGACTAAAATGTAATTTCATCAAAGTAAGACAGTTACATTTAACTAATTTATTAAACCTACCCTAAAAGATCTCTTTCCATGCAACATAGTCTACGGACATATACGTCTACCTGGAGGGAAATCAAAGTTGTTTTTATTCCGAAAACAGGTAAGACTAGTCAATGCGAAAAAAATACAGATCAATAAGCCTTACTTCGTTCGTCCTTAAGACGTTCGAAAAGCTAATTAACACATACATTCTACTTCACAGTAAGTAATCAGACATTCCTTGTGTAGCTTAACAACAAAATCCAATGAACGCTGCTCACTAGTACAATAAAAGGTGTTTTTTTTTAATTATGCCCATAATCCCGGAGTGAATTATTTGGATAATAAACCAGCCCAGGGCGATTATACATGGTGGGTAATCTGAATCTGTTGAAATTTGTATGTGGACACGCATTTGCAAGTGAACGTAATATAATCACAATTCCCTCGAGGGTATTACAAATTAACGTTAATTCACAAATTGTGTATCATAATGAGTGAAATGAGGGGCAGTCGTTCATCGCTCCTAACTTGGCGAGATGCGAACAACGATTCATGTCGATGCATAGATGAAGTTGACATACAGCCTCCTTGCGGTACTCCTGAACTAATGTATGCACCATTTTACAGCAATTACAACCATATTCCACACAATGTAAGGTACAAATTATTTATGGCGGTCAGCCACCACAATCGG
Organism: Eristalis intricaria; assembly: GCA_964034865.1. Taxonomy (NCBI): domain Eukaryota; kingdom Metazoa; phylum Arthropoda; class Insecta; order Diptera; family Syrphidae; genus Eristalis; species Eristalis intricaria. Next base: position 66,184,139 of record OZ035874.1, on the reverse strand, counting down.
TGATGATGTATGCGGCACAAACATGGGGTTGTGAGAAACATGAAACAGTACAAAAATTGATACGATTTTATGTGAAACTAGCTGTCCATTCAATAATTGTGACTATTTATACATTCATTCTTGAATGAAAAAAAAAATATTGTTACACAAACCTTTTTCACATAATTCTGAACAAAGTTGCCAAAGATATAAGTTCTCTATCTCTTACCATTTAAGAGTCTATAAAAGAAGATATAGAGAAGATGTTTTCAACTTCCTAGGAATCCGCCAAGTTATATAATAATTATTGAAACCAGATTATCACCGCTATTTATTAAAACCCTCACGTTACACATCGACAACCTATTGAATCAGGTTACCAAAATTATAGCTCAGTACTAGTGGTGTGCCAACTCAAAAGTCTTACAAACCGAGTTATTCGTCTTCTGGTGGCGCTGCAGTCCGGTGTGCACTGGGCCTCAACAAACCTTGTTAACCCGGGTTAAAATAGAAACAGACCGAGTTGTAACCCGGGTTGACGAACTCGGTTTAATGATGAACCAAAAGCAAAAAATATGGATTATAAGATGGGGCAAGTCTAGTTGTATTGTCCAATTCTATTTTCTTTCGGGTTCGTTTCGGTGTTCTGTGTGCATCCCACCCGTTGGCAATGGAAGCGATAGGCGCACGGGATAGCCATACCTATACGGGCTGTGTTTGTGCAAAATGTTTCAATTTTTCTCTCTTCTCTGTTATCTCCCTCTAAGTATTTTCTTCTACTCGCACATCGCAACGCAACTGACTTGCTGTGACACGTCACACAAAAGAAGAGAGAATATTTAGTATGCATACAAAGCACACAATACAAGAAAAGTTACCGAAATGCTGCAGCCTACTCTGGTGGCTACGATCCGAACCAATGGAGTGAGGCAAATCGATTTGTATGGTCTAATTCGATTTGGGGTTGGTTTTGGTTCGGTATCATATGCTCACACCGGATTGTACCATCTACAGTTTTTTTTATGTATTCAGTTAGTTTCATCGGTTTTGCCAATTCGGTTTAAAATAAATGTTACTCGGTTTGAGTCGGTTTAGGTGTAACCCGGGTTGATTCGGTTTATTAACCCGGATTGACACACTACTACTCAGTACACTATTAGGTGGAAAGGCCTTTGGCTTGCTAAATTAACGGAGCTTGCAATATCACACAAATATTAATCTCAGTTTAAGCCTATGCAACGAGAGAGTTGTGGAGAACGAGCCTTCACGTTCTTATTGCAAACGTGGCTGAACAATGTAGAAGACTGAAGTCTAACAAAGCTGCCGGTGCGGACGGACTCTCAGCTGAAATCTTTGAGGCAGCTGGAGATGATGTGGTTGGGCGCATGTGAAGATCTGGTTGGGTGAATGTACTAGCTCATCTGTAAGGTATGGCCAGAAGAAAGCATGCCCGACGAGTGGAATCTCAGTATCGTTTGCCCGATACACAAGAAAGGAGACCCCTTTGACTGCGCCAACTATAGAGGGATAAGTCTCCTGAACAGCGCATACAAGGTTTTCTCTGCCGTTTTGTATACTCGCCTGAAGCCGTTTATAAACAATCTGATAGGTCCATATCAGTGTAAATTCAGGGAAGTCCAACATCGACCCGATTTTCACACAACGCCAGATCCTGGAAAAAAAGACACCAGAAATGTACATCAACACCTACCACATTGATGTGATGATTGGAAGAACGAAGCGAGCCATCAATGAGGCGTTTGTTGGAAACGACTTAAATGCGTCTAGCGGTGAATGAGGGCAAAACGAAGTATATGTGTTTTCATCAAGAAAGAACATAAAACATCGTCGTCTCGGACATTGCGTCCTAATGCGCGTCAAGGGTAGTCAATGACTTCCTCTACCTCGGCTCCGCAGTAACTAGTACGAACAACGTCAGTACCGAGATCAAACGCAGAGTTACTCTTGCCGACCACATTTTCTATGGGCTCAAGAGGCAATTGATTGCGTAGAGCCATCTCTCGAAGGACCAAGTAGACTTTAAAAGACCTTGATAATCCCTGTCCTGCTCTATGGCGCGCAGCCTTGGATAATATTGAAAGCAGATGAGGAAGGCCTTCATCTCTTCCACAGAAAAGTTCTGCGTGCGATACTTGGTATTGTTTCCGCTGACGGTTCTTGAAGGAGAAGATTCAATCACGAACTGTACATCGACATGAACCTAGTCAGGCGTCTACGGATTCAACGCATAGACAATGAATGAAAATGATGGGCATAGACAATGTAGAACGAATTGACAACTCAGCTCTTGCCCGAAGATTCTTCGACTCCGAACTCGTGGGACAACGCAACAAACGACGCTCGCGTTTAAGGTGGCGCACCCAGGTGGAGAAGGACCCCAAACAACTGGGCGTGCGACACTAAAGACAACTAGCCAGAGAACGTGCTTCTTGGAGAGGCTTGTTAGCCAAATAAGGAAGAACAAGTTACCTGTTAGTGAGAGAAGAAGTCATACACTTTCTGGGAATTTGCCCCATGCTAAAAGAAGTCATAAGATCTGTTCTTGGAAGTGATCTGAAAACTGTAGCGAAGTTTTAATTGCAAAGGAGATGTCACCCAACTTTACAATTTTCATAGAATAAGTTAATCTTCAATCAAATCAATCGTATGTATGAGCTGCAAAATTGATTCTGGCCTTATTTTGAGTCTCCATTCATGCCATTGCGGATGGAATAGAGCATCGTTGAAATGGTCACCTCGGCTTCGCTGGCAGTGCTTCAGACGGTTGGTACATGGTTAATCCCCAACCTACTAACTTCAAGGACATCCATTAGTCAACAATATTAAAGTAAAGTATGGTAGAATTTCTCTCGCGAATGTGTTTAGTTTTGTAAATCAGTTTAAGAATTGCAAGAGTAAAGCTCCTTATTCATCTACTAGTTTGCTTCACCATCCATTGTATGCAAGCACTTAAGTCTGCTTAATGAACTGCCTTACTGAAAAGCATTTCGAAAATTCACATGTGCACCCTTAATCTAGTACGCACAACATGACTGACGTACTCCATTGAATGACGCTTTCATACGGTTCGTTGCAATGCCTGAGCATTCCGAAATGTGGAATTGCTGCCTCAACCAGCCGCCCCTCAGTTCACCCGACGACTTCTCACAAGGGAGCTGGGAAATTGCATTTCGTTGAGAATACGTTTGCGTATTCTCATGATGCTCTTAGATACATCGTCGGCTCCGCTTTGAGTTTGTTTCGTTTTCGCACAGAATCGTATTGATTGAAGAGATATAGCCGCAACTTTGTCATTCCAACTAGGTCTACACCTAAGTTTTCCGACTGTAGAGCTACCCACATCATTCTGGATACCCTGAATGGAGACCTAGCTAAAATTTTCCGTTGGGGGCGAATAATGAGTCATTGCTTACACATCATTAACGAGGGATTCGGGTTCCCCGAACGAATTCGGCTGCGATACCATTGTGATGGTGCAAATAGATGGTGACAGGCATTCGGATGACAAGAGGATACCTCTCAGGCTTGCCTCTCCAATTGTGATCCAGCCAGCGCTACAACGATGGGACCACGTCGAGAAATGTTTGCGAATCGCAGCGCAAATAGAGCTCGTCCTGATACCGATATTTGGTTTGCTGATGGTTTCATTAACTGATTAAGTTTACTTTGCGCGTCTATTGACATTTTTTGAGTCTTGTCCACCGAGGAACCATGGACAACTACTGTGGAAAGGTGACAAAAGACCGCTGCTTGAACACGTACACTTGTCAGGCAGCTCACGCATCCATGAATAGTTATCTTTCGTAGCTCCGTACGGGGATACGCTCTGCTTTCGTTTATAATTGTTGATACACATTGCGAATTCGGGATTTAATTACGGGAACATTAACGGCGACGAATTTGTTTGTACAGTGGTTAATTGAATTTCGGTTACGGAGATCCATGAAATACCTCCCACAGGGGTTTAATTTTGATTATACCCCGGAATGGACGTTGGAGTTGCTGTAAAGTGCGAAGCGGGCGGCTGAGGAGCGATAGAAAACAAATAAAGGATTAGGGTTAAGGGATGTTGATAAGATTGAAGTGTGTAACGGAATTGGAGTGGAATAATGGGTTTTTCCAAGCAATAATTAATCTGCCATCGGTGGGGAGTGAGATCCTCCAAGACTGTTATTTTTCCTTCGTTGATGAGGTTCCGGGTCTGCGAAGAATTTCCTCATTTATTTCGCATTACATTTTTGCAAATTGAATTTGAAAATAATTTGTTTCAGATTCAAGACTTGAGGGAGGTCCATTCTAATGAACGCTTTATATTTAAATTTTACCAAGGACGTGCTGGGGGCACTTCCTTTTGAATGTCCTGTATTGAGGGACCAGTTCATACACAAGTTGGGCGGGGTGGTGGGGTTTATATGTTACTTGTAAGTGTGCTTCAAGATCAACTACAACAATTGTACGTCTATCGATACAGATTTTATGGTTCTCTCTCTACCTTTCTTTTGGTTCTTGTTTCTTCTTCTTCTTTTTCTTAGGGCGGTACTGTCCGGGGCGGACTTGGGCCTCACGCAACAATCATCTCCAGTCAGACCAATCCCCGCCTGTCTCTAGTTTTGCATACCAAGCCGGTTGAGGACCCCCTCGACTTGTGTGTCCCACCTTGTACCTGGGAATCCTCTGTTGCGTTGTCCCACAGGCTCACAGTTGAATATTCTTCTGGCCGGAGCTTAGTTGTACATTAGCAATTTAGGCGTTAGATCTGTACAAACCTGGCTAGACTCACGTCGCTGTAGAGCCCATACATTTCGTTGTTGAATCCTCTTCTCCACGAACTGTGAACGCAAACAGGGGCAAAGATCACACTTTCTCTCGTAAGGACCAAGGGCTTCTTCATCCGCTTTGGACATAGTCCATGCCTCTGCGCCGTAGAGTAGGACGGGAATGATCAAAGTCTTATACAGAGTCAACTTAGTCTTCCGAGGTAAGGTTCTGGTTTTGCTCTTCCACTTGCTTATAGAATTTCTGGACATATTATTTATGGGATGGCGCGACAGTCCAAGGTGGGCCTGGGACTAGCTTCTTAGCAACCACTCCGTGTTTTAGATGAAAACTTTGTCGAAACAAAAGTTACGGATTTAGATTTCTCTCCGGGCAGACATATTATTTTACTTTTTTAATGTTTTTGTATTTTTTTGTCATAAGCTTTGCGACAGAAATGAGAATAATTTATTTGAACGACTCGCCAAGATGTTTGCGTCAACCTCGATCTCCGTATGATCTTCAAGGAAATCTTTTCATGCACGATTCTAAATTTGTTGCATATTAACATAGACTTTCATCGAGGATTTACAACCACGAGTCCACTCATCAATTACCTCAAGAGCAGAGCCTGGCGTACTAGGCAGGCCCCATATACAGCCGAGACAGACTGTTTTTTGAGGCTTAGTGAAAGCAGCAATTACGTATTTACGAGAAAGCTTATTCCACCAAACGACCGATACATAGGAGAGGGCAGGCTTCACCAAAGCCGCTTGGATCTTCTTGGTGATAGCCCCCAAGACAAACCGAGAATCTTCTTACACTGCCAGAAAACTGACAGCGCCTTGGTAAATTTCAACTCGATGTGCTTTTCCCAGAGAAGTTTTCTATCTAGATTAACATCCAGGTATCCAGAAAGGGAGGCTGAGACCTTTTAGTTTCAGTTGGGTCGGACAAGTCAATTTCCTCCTCCTCGTAAAGGAACACCTGCTACTTTTAGAGTGTTAATCGAAAGACCATTCCTGACACCTGACGCCGATCATATCTAAAGCCACCTGCCCTTTAGAACACACATCCACTAGGCACGATCAGATTTACAGTAGAGGTACGTCATCCGTGGGCAGCCTCTATTTACCGTACGCCCTTAAGTTTTGGTCACAGTACTCGTCCGCAATTATAGTTCCATTCATTAGCATTGCTTTGATCCACAACGCTTATGATTTATCAACACCGTGTTTAAAAGTCACAGTGTCAAAAGCACACTCTATATTCATGAAAATGCCCAAGAAGTATTATTTTCTGTCGAGAGCACCCTCAAGTCTACCAACGAGATTTGGTAGAGCTGTTTCGCAGGATTTCCCGCGTTGCATTGGAGACAGAGTATGGACTTGTAAGACTCGTGGAGTTTAACCACTCTTTCCATTCTTTTCAACAGGTAGGAAGATAGACTGATTGGTCTGAAGCTCCCGGTGAGTGAGTACACCTTACAAATTTTAGTTTTGAAGGATACCCTAGGTTAGGTTAGGTTAGGTTAGGTAGGGGGCTGCTGATGAATTCACCAGCCCACTTAGACCATGTTGGTCCATCGTGATACCCGCAGCCAGACTACTACTACAATGATTGACTACTCGAGTGATAGTGCCGTTAATTTGATCCCAACCGCAAAGGGTGATTTGAAACCAGATAAAAGCGAATAAACTTAGCTTTCTCCGGGATCCGAACTGGGGACCCGCTACAGGCCAGAGGCAGGCACTGAACCAACTGTGCCATCCAGTTATAGAAGCTACCCTAGCTGTGCGCCAGCGGGTGAGGATAGACCAATGCCAGACTAGTTGTGAAAATTATAACCGGGCAATGCCTTTTTGAACAGAGCTGGAATCTGCCCTCGGTACCTGGAAACTTGAAGCTATCAAAGCACGCAAAAGGGTATTTGATAGCCTCATCCGTGGTGAAAAATACCTGGGCTCTAATCGCGTAAGGCGGCAATCGTCTCCCGCTAGCAATAGTCTCGCTTCATGCAAGCATATAAAGCGATAGAGTCTGAGAGATATCGTTTTACCTGCTTCGCGTAGACTGAACATTGTCGTTAACTATCGTCTTGACGACTGATTTTTGGCGATACCTATTACAGTATCGTCTCCTATTAAATGAGAACAAATTGTGCATACGTATTGTGTTGTTGTTTAACACTCTTGAGACATTTTTAAAGTGATAGGTCGAATTTGTATTAGTTTTGTTCGCAAACTGAAATGAGAATGTGTTAGTGAAATTTGAGAGGAATTAGAGCACAGATGTCATTTTTATGTGAGAGTTATTATTTTCAGAGCACTCAAACTGTAACGATAGGCGAGACGATAGTGATGGTCTTTCATGAAGCAAATCATCGACGATGTCACCCAAGTGAATCAAAAGGACGATAGTCACCTGAAAAGTTCCGCAATTAGAGCCCTACCTCGATATGGGATATTAATCAGCTCATCTCCAGTTCTAGGGATTGGAGCTGGGTGTAAGGGGGTTGTGACCTGGTTACCTGAAAAATGAGTCACAGAATGATGGCCTTTGTTTTTGACTCATTCTAGGTACCAGGCTGCTGGTTTCACTGAGTGTTTCGATCTTTCCACAAAAGTCTTTATTGGAGGCACTTATCGATATCCGAAATAACTTCTTATATTCTTTTTGTTTTGATCGGTACAGGTCCCAGTCCTCCTTCAAATTGGTCTTGAGGGACCTATTTAGAAACTTTCTTGTTTCCTTGCGAGCTCTCTGCAGTTTTGTGTTCCACCATAGAACCGGTGATTTGCAGAGTGTGTTTCTGGCTTCAATCCGAAACTTATGGTATGAACATCACTCACATCTTGAACTGATTTCTCAATTTCCCGTCTCGTTCTGAGCCTAGAAAGAGGTTCGATTCCAACTCATCTCTTAGCCGTATCCAGGGGGTTTTTTCTGGGATTCCTCCTGTTCAGCAAGGTTATGTGCTGGCATTCAATTCGGAATTCAATATACTTATGGATTGACAGGGACACCTCCAACAGAACCCTCCAGCCTGAAATCTCTTTAAGATATCTGTTAGATACCGTTAAGTCGATTACTGTCTGTCCTTGTCGTAACAAAAGTTGGTTGGGAACCAACAATGTTAATGTCTGAGCTGAGCTGATAGTTTAAGATTACTAAATATGTAGAATCACGCAATGCACGAATGTGTTTTCCTTACTGTACACCCAATTATGTTTTTAACTTTTATATTAATCATGTAACACGGTCTAGAAAAACAAAAAGATTCCGTGACAAAAATACATTAAAAAATACTCCAAATTAAAACCGACGATAGCCATTATTGCACAATTCTCGAGTATTAAATGCAACAATAGTCCTTAAAAAAACGTGTCACCAGATAAATATTGTAATTACTACCACCGTCAAGCAACACCTCATTTAATACAGTCCACCAACCATGTCTTCTGAGAATCGATAAATTGCCGCATTTTACACCCTTTCACTGATGAAATGACGTCAGTTAAATTCCTTTTAAAGATAATTCCATAAAAAGCGAAAAAGAAAACAAACAGTAAGCGGAAAATGTAATCAAGCGACAAACGGTAAAACGGCCAAAATAGGGAAATTGACAATGTCCTGCTTCAGCTCTTCTCAGGCTATCATGGACAACACATAAAAACAGGGTGAACGTAAGTAAAGCACACAGAATATGATATAATAAGAACGCATGACTTGGGAAAAAAGGGTATAAGCACCCCTTCATCGAGGCTCACCACGTCACGCTGTCACAATAAACAGTGCCCAGAATTGGATTTCACCTTAGGCAAGTAGCGAGGTAAGACTTTATTATCCCATAATGGACTTCGAATCAAAACACTGCACAGGCACTTGCCACCGTCACGGCTGCCATCTTCCGTGTGAAGTACTCTCTCGGTTCAGAGCTTGCGTGTCGATAACCGCTGCTAGGGAGAAATGATGGACTGACGAAAGAGCAGAGGGCGAAGTGATAAAAACGGGAATCACGCGAAAGAATGCATAAGTTGCCATTCTTCGTCCTCGAGGTAGTGAACTCTTTTCACCATGAGCCCCTCCCTTCACGGGTGATATGCAAATTTCCGAGTTTTGCATTTTCCTTGCTCCTTCGGTTGGCTTCCATCCACGCTCGTGGGCAATTATTTATCAGTTGTATGTAATCACAAGCCACTACCACCACTGGCCTGGTGCTTGTTGAGCTGTGTCTCCTTTGGGCCGTGCTGCATGGCGGTAGATTTCGTGAATAACCCGACCGGGGGATACAGTCTCGGGTCACCGACGACCCTTTCAAATGCTTGTGCTGCAGCTCACGAATGAACACCCAGTGCACACGTTGGGGTGATTATTAAATCTGCCATCTGCAGATGAGCCTCTTAAACACTGCCGCGAGGAGAACTGCCTTATTGCGAGATCTCACCATGCGTCGATTAACAATGTCCCCAGCTCTTGTTGCCGTCGTCATAGGCCTAGTTCTCTGTCGCGTGTATGCACATAATAACGACACAACCAGTGGGATATGCTCCCGCTACCGCCCATCTATGAATACTTGGAAGGTGCTGGTATTGACCTAACCCCATTCAGCATGGCTTGACTGGCGGCAATTTCTGTTTCATTCCTCTGCGTGGCACAACCAGTTAGCCCTGACAATTCCAATAAAATTCAATACCGACTGTAACAGCATGAACCCCCGGCAGAAGTACCAGGAATAACTGACTTATTAAGCGCCGTAGGAAAATATATTTCCGAGAAATGTTTTCAAGGCAATTCCTAAAAACAGTGAAGCATTTCGGTTTTAAGGAATTTTCGGAGGAAAATTGTGAATTCAATGTTTGTGGAATAATGGAGTATCCGGATGATCGCTAAAAATTAATAGTTGTGTTCCTAGGAATTGCAGAAAAGCTTTTCTGAAAAATCAAGTTCTTGCTCAGTTTGAAAATGCATTTCCACGTTCAGCAGTTTCGCATGAATGAACGCAAAAGTTTGAAGGATGTTAGAGATATGTTTGTAAATGATGTTTTTTTAAAGCAACGTACGTTATTCAGAGATATTCTGGTATAGGGGTTGAATAGTGCGTTGTTAAGTAAAAATGTTGTCTGGTCCGAATTATACTCAGGCGGTATTTACCAGCAACTATTTTTGAAAGAAGTAATGCCGAATACCAAGTGCTCAAAAACACAATAAATATTGTCAGCGGCAACACTGACGTCGATGGTCCAACACCCATGATGACAAGGTCAAGGCAGTTCGCGCTGAACCATCGTACCAGTCGTGTCGTTTGTCTTCGTGTTAAACTCAATGTTCGTATAATAATGAATGTTGAAGCAGAGTTTCGGTCATTTAATTTAGTCTGACAATATATATATGTACCTATTAAAGTTGTTGTTTTTTGTTTTTTGTTTTTTGGTTCTTTATTTTTTGCTATTGTTTAATTTGCTCAACATTGCAGAACTTTGCACACTTACACTATGTTTCTCTCTCGTTTCTTATCTTTGAGAACAATGTCCAGATTGTAGCAATTTCAAGGTCAATACTGTCGCTTTTGTAATCATACTTCTATTGTTATCCTATATCTATCACGCATATGTAATGTTAACATCAAATTTGCATTGTTATTTATGACTCCACATGTGCAAGCGGTTCCTTTGGTCCATTTGGGTCTCGACCACAGCAGCGCTCACATCTTGGTAATAAGGAAATTTATATTTTGTTTGCATACTGGTTGATTATTTGTCATCGTTGGAAGACTTCCAATGGGCATCATCGCTTCTACATTTTTGTGCGTTTTAGTTGTGTTGAGTCAAGTACACCAAGCTTTAATTACATCGTTCAGATTAAACTGTTTGAAACGTAGAAAAAGTTACTCTAAAACGCATGCATACAGTAAATTAAAACAACTTTAAACTGTTCTTAAATATTGTTAAATTTTATTATTATTTTTTAATATTTAACAACTATTGTTATCTTCACTTATTAATTGCTTATTATCCAAACACTTTGTAATTCTCACTTAAGCTGGGCGATACACGTCCTTACCAACTGCTAGTACAAGAGGTAGAGAGCGAGCGTCCTCAGAACAACCAATATCAAGCTCGAAACCAAGCGAGCTATCATACGGTACCTAAAGCTTAATGGCCAAGCGCCCAAGCGTGGACCGTTTGCTTAGCAGCATTCAAGCTGAAAAGCTGCTCTCCAACTTTATCTTCGAAGAAAACGAGCTTTTTCGCATATTAAGCCTGCCCAGTCGCCAAGTCTGATTTGGGGAATTGAGGATGCACATATTATTATATAACAATATATATATTATTATTCATCATAAATTGAGCTGACATCAATTCCGCGTCTAACATGAATGGACTTAAAGCTACTTAGAATCTATTTGCTGACCAGGCTGTATGGCAAGGGGCTTATGTGACGACATTTAAAGTCATTTAACGTTCGTCATTTGTGACAAAAAGATAGAAGCCGATGAGGGTTGGTATGACAATTTGTTAGAAGTGGACCAAAACTTTATTAGTCCGAAAGACATCCTCATCTTTGTGAATGATTCGGAAGTTAACTACTCCGAAGTAGCTCTTGCTGGAAGGCGCTGTACGCTTGTGAAAATTTATTCAAATTTGTTACTATGTGACAGTGATAGTAAGACGTTTTAATCTGCGCGAATAAATGTGTAAGTGAACAAGTAAAAAGACTGTTTCGTTCAAGTCTGATATCGACTACCTGTATTATTCATTCTCTTAGCTTAACGTAACCTACCTTCACAATAATGAAATAGCTTAACTACCTAAAACTAAAGGTGTTTGTGCTGTGGTTTGTTGTGTGTGCAGGAAATGCTGACAATTAGCTTACGAAAAGTGTGCGGTATGATCGTGCTGGGGTATTGATAGTGCTTATTGTAGATGTTGACGCTGCGTTTGAGCAAGTGCGAATGTTCGAGGGATCGTGCTGGGGTATAGCTTGTGTAGAAAATGACACTGCGTTTAAGTAAATTGCGGGCGTTTGGGGTAACGAAGGGTACAGCTCGTCAGGAAATGATGACGTTGGGGCCAAAATGAGTTCGATTGGGGTTATGGATAACTGCTCATTAACTTACATAAAAGGTCAAATGAGTGAAGCAAGTAAAGGACAATCCTTTCCGGTTCTTTTAAATTTGCGTTTTTTTCCCCATTTTTTCCATTTAACAGGGACCTCACTGTATTAATATCACTTATTCGAAAATGAAAAGCCAATTAATGCACTGTTATCAGCGGTGAAGCTACTGAATATTGCGAATTGTAATATGCCAAATTACAAAAGTATTTTTTTTTTACATTTGTGTCTAGTACATCGTGGTACAAGCTGTGAAACAGAAAATTTGCTTCGTTTATTTCTCCAATTGTAAATTTGATGTACATTTCTAATTTTAAGCAATGCGCTGCCAATAATTCAATGTTCGATTTTTTTGGTTCGAATTAATCTAGGATTCGTTAATCTCTTCTTATGTTCATCCTATACACTGTTCTAGTCATAGAAAGATTTAAAGTAGGATAGCCTGGGTACGATTAAGACAAGGACCGTTGAAACAACCCAAATATCTCAGAAGCCATTGGCGCGAGGTGTATGAGTACTGAGAGAGAATTAAGCCGTAACTAGTCTAGTAACGATATCTGGGCTTACTTTGATCGTCCCATGTTTGGGTGTGGCCAGGGAGATCTCAATTTTTTTGACGAGCAAAAGTAAGTTTTTTATTTTTCTTTGCAATGTGAGTAGTATTGAGGTGATAGCGTTGAGTTTTATTTTCTTTTTTGTTCAAGATATAATTGAGTGAAATGCAGAAACGTTTCCGGGTTGTTTATGTTGTTTTGGATCTCACCCCCATCCACTCAAGGGGTTGAGTGAGCAATTCGATTCTCCGCCATCGATTCTAACTCATCAGGAATTATGCCCAAGCGTGACCAGGCGATTTTATGAACTTGGTCCAGGCACCTCATCCTGGGTCTGCAAAGTGGTCGACTGAATAATGAAATCGCATTCAAGGCCTCCCTCGGAAGTCGTGATGGTGGGGACATTCGTGCTACGTGACCAAAGCATCGAGGCATAGCTCTTTCCGTTCGAAAAAACATCTGCTCAACGTTGAGTTCGTTGAGTGTTCCTCAACGTAAACCGCACGAAGAAACCTCATCTCAGCAGCTCTCACTATCTCATTCTTTCGGCCATTGCCCAAATTTGATGACCATAGGTTCGACTTCGAAAAAATACTAAGTTGAGAACCGCTATTTTAGCTTTCACATCAAGCTCGGCCTTCCTGATTACAGATCTCCCAAGCTGTGTCAAATTTGACACCGCCTGACCAATCCTACAGAAAAGTTCAGCATTACACCTCCCACCACTCGTGAAGAAGACCCCAACATACTTTCTTCTCCATCTGTTGCAATGGGACTCCACTAACATGTACAGTGCATTGAACAGAAGTTCTGGAAATTTCCCCAACCTCTGATCTGCCAACGTTAACCTGCATCCCAGCATCAGCACATACGGCCAGAAACCTATCGAGTGCGCACTGGATTTCCTTCTAGGAGGATGTGAGAATAGCTAAGTCATCTATAAAGAGAAGATGACTTCATCCAATGCGAAACATTCCCAGCCTCGGTTGCGCTTCAACACCCAGTCCATACAAACAATGAAAAGGAGAGGTGACACGACGCACTTTTGGCTAGGTCTATCGTCCACGGTGAAAGGTTTTTATTTAGCTGTTTTCGGGTAAACACAGCTGCTACAGTTTGTGTATAGAGACTGAATGGGCCTCAAGAGCAGACCGTCAATCCCATACTCCAAGGTTTACCTCGAGGAACTCGGTCATCCCAAACCTCTATATCTGCCTTTACAAAACAGCTGTACATGGGTTTGGTATACTCCCAAGCCTTTTCAAGTAATATTGTAAAAATGAAAAATTGGGCGTTGTACTTCTGCCGGGACGAAAGCCTCACGATTCATCTCCTATCCTTGGTTCTACCTTAGGTCTAGAACGAGTCTAGATGTTTGTGTAGACCTTCCCGGGGAGACTTAAATGAGAGAGATGGCCCTGTAGTTGGATCAGTTGTTCTTTTGTCCCCTTCTTAAAAAGAGGGACAAAAGGTAAACTGGGGTACCTTTGCCAGGTTTCGTGCCGGGTTCCCATTTATTTTTGTTAGAAAAGTGGCTTAGGACGGTTGAAACATTTTTGGGGCGATTGAAACAATGTGTTTAAATTTTCTTATATTTTATACATGGCGCGAGTACCTGTAAGGAAGACTAATGTGAACTTGTATTCCTACACAGTGGCTTATGACGAGGTGAAGACAGGCAGTTCATTGCGGAATGCGACAGAGAACCAATGAATGAATCATAGCTCTCTGTTAAGATTCATTCAAAAACGAGATACAAAGTATACAAATAAATAAAGATATAATAATAAAAAAGTATATAAAGTATTTTCCCAAGACCAAAAAAGGACCTGTCAAAATAATACAAGCCAACTGTTTAAGAGATGTTGGCAATGGGTGAGCTGGAGCTGCGAATCATTCAAATTGCGTGCACAATTTCAAAAAAAGAAATGCCACACAATTTACCTTATCCTACCCAACCAACGATATCAATTCGCTCGATTTATGCAAGGAGAACGGGACAGTTTTTTTTCCACCCCATTGTTCGCGTGAACTTCATCCTGCCGATCGTTCCGGTTATAATAATAATAATAATATGGTTGGCACGACAGACCGAGGTGGACCTGGGCTTCTCAGTAACCACTGTGTGCATGCTATTGTTCTTTCACGAGTGGAAAGGACCTTATGCCGACTCCGAACGGAGAAGGAGCATTGTCATTGAACTTTTTGAACATTGTAAGTTACTCAAAAGAGGTGGAGCCGTGATCATCCCGGCAAAACCATCCACGGTATTCACGGAATTGTGGTACCGGCTATGCCAATTCTCTAATATTGGCAAGTATACTAGCCATTATTAATATTGCATATACAGTGAAGTCTCACTTATATGAACCATCAGTTATATGATGGTTATACCGCCAAAATTTTGTACTGGAATTCAGTTATATAAACTGATGCTCTAATAAATTTTTACAGTTATTTTGTGTTAAGAAAATTTGCGATTTCTTTTGTTTCATTTGCATTTGCACGTGCAAGACAGTTAGTGTTTTTTATCGAAGAACCAATATCGTTCGGTGTGGTTTTCGTTTCGGATTTCATAAGTGTTTAAATATGGAGCACGAAGGGAAATTATCATGGCATTAGAAAATGGGCAGTCTGCTAAATCTCTTTCACATAAATTCATCCCTGGTGAAAATGTCGGCAATCATGCCTATCATAGAAGATATGGATGATGATTGATGATTCATTCAACCATGATACTCCAGAAGATCAACCACGGAAAAGAGTTCAGAAGTCAGAGGCAATGACAGCTCTTAATACACTGATAGATTGGGGTTCAGAAAATGAATTTCCTTACGAAGAACTGCTGATGCTGAGAAAAATCCGTGAAAGAGTTGTCGATCTCGGATTTACGAAAACTCTTCAAGCAACAATATCTAGCTTTTTTAACCGATTTTATTTTAAGTTTTGTACATTAACTGAATTAAATAAATGTGTACTTTAATTTAATTTTTTAACTTTAAAAAAATGTTTTATTTCATACTATACATGGTTCTAATATATAAACTTTTCAGTTATATGAACTGGCCCAACAATCATTAGTTCATATAAGTTAGACTTCACTGTATTGTTAATTTTATGAATGAGGGCATTAATAGAAAGATTGCTGAATTGCATTTCACTTAACTCCGACGTGGCTAATCCTACTAATGCCAATGGAATGGAGCATAAAAGAATATATAGACAATAAACTTATTTTAGTTTTTCAACTGATGATGTGCGAAAAATCAATGATGACCAATTTAAAGAAATCAAAAAAGATAAAAATAATGCGCGTTGATTCGACGAAGGGTAGCCGTGCAGCGCTAAAAACCTGAATTTTATAAAAACAAATAAAACCATCATTTTTCTGCCAAATTAAGGAATTCACAAAACGTGTGTTTTCCGGATCCGCTTTTCCGTATTCTTGTGAAACTGCCTTGCACTCCATTCCCTTAATCGTCTTGCGAGGTATTATCTTTACCCATCCTATCAAATCTTTGAAAAGACCTGAACACACTTAAAATTAATTCCGAGCAAGCAAGCTTAGTTAATCTCACAATATCACATAACTAACCCTCTCTCTCTCCCTCTCTCTCTCTCTCTCTATACCAAACCCGACAACTTTTCCTAGTAATCCCTGTTCGCCATAACTTCTGTTCTCCAAACTATTTCCACCCAAGTGGGATGAAAAGAAATTTAAAAATACCAGCCATCCAACAACTTTACTTCCGAGAACCCATCAATAATCCCGCTCTCCCACTGCGGATGCCCAACGCCACTGCCGGTCAGTGATCGAAACAGCAACAAAGTCGAAAACATAAAATACGGAGGAGTAAAATAAATCTCAGGTAAAATCAGTGCACCAACCGCGCCGGGCCATTAACGAACTGAAATCAGACGAGAACTGAAACAATCCCCCAAAAGGATCTTGAGCCCGTAATTCTCCACCGTCAGCCTGCAGTGACTCTCACTATTATCCCCCGAAACATGCCGAGTGTGGACTTAAAACACGATGGCAGGGTGCCTTTTTGTTGTGTTAATGGTCCTCCCATAGCGATGTTTTTTCCTCTTTTCGAACGGTCACTTGTAAAACAGAGGCACAAGTCCGGATCGCCGGATGGCACACGTATAATTCACTAGTTTTTTTCTGGGTGTCTTTAATCCGCGTCTGTATTTATATACGCCCCTGCAGGCGGACAACCGCTGCTTTATTGCCCTGGATAGAGTTATTATCAGAAGATTACTTTAATTACACTCAAGAGCGTGCATCAGAGGAGGTTGGGAACTCAAATCAGCTTCGGACACATTTGACTGGGAGAAAGGAGTTGTTGAAATTTTAATTGCGTTTGGATAGGGTAGCCGTACCTCGTTTGGAGCAGTTTACGGTCATTTGGTTTAGCAATTGAAACCAACACTCATGTCGCAACTCTTGCCAATATTGACAGTCAGTTGCATTATTTTAGGACTTAGGAACCGTTTCGTTTGGCGTCGTTGTACGTTCACTTCATTAAGCAGTGTGGGCTGAAAGCGGCCGTGGAGTAGATGGCAGATTCTGATGAAGTTATCAGCACACTTAGACCATATTGGTCCATTGTGATACCCACAGTCAGACTACTACTGCCGATTGACCAGTCCACTGGACCAGGTGATGACCAGATTTAAAAACCAGATAAAAGCATATAACATAGCTCTCACTATGATTCGAACCGGGGACCACACTAACCAAGGGCAAGCACTTAACCAAATGCGCCATCCAGTCGTATGTTCTCCCTCAAGTATCACTGACAATGCTGACCTGTCAAAAAAAACCATCTCAAACTTCTCCGTTCGTAGGCGGCATGAAAAGTCGTGAGAGAACAACAGGGTCGGATTCGGACTGATCGCTGATCAATTTTTCCTTTCCTTTCCAATTTTTCCAATTCCAATTTTCCTAACCTTGTGTGACACACGTTTATAAGTACATGGCCCATCGTAATATCCCACAGACTTGAAATTATATCGTGTCCACACGAGGCAGCTGTGCACTGAAATCAACTAAAGACTCAAAAACTCGTATTTTCCCATTGGGATAGAACACGTCTGTTTGACCCAGTTTGCTTTTAAAACCTCTCAACCAAAACTCCGTCTACAATGGCATTGCAAAAATTCACGCACAACTCTCAACAAATACGGAATAATTCAAAGGCTTTCTCCTAACCACTGTCTGTATCACTAGAATAGCACAGTCAAGCAGCACCAAAAGGAAACCCCACTCTGCAAAAGAATACTGTAGACTTTTGCTTTTCATTCTCAGCGGGAAACCGCTTTGAGGATAACCGCTTTTCATTTATTTGCTCGTTCACCCGGTGACGGTGACGGCGACGACTACTTTTGTGTTTGCGCAAAGTGCAAATGAAAAGGAATCCACTTGTGTGCTGCCGTTTGTGATTCTCCTATCTAATAATGGTCTAAGAGGAAGTTGAATTAAGGGGCAGCAGTTGCAGCATACAACGGTGTCCCTTGGGAAGAAACCTCGTGCTCGTTGGATAGGATTTTTCGATTGGTGATTGGGGTTTATTTGCTGCTTCGCCTTTTGAAAGACAGCTTTCGATAAATATCGCCGAGTAATACAAATAGACGTTTCTGATTCCTGTTCCATTTTGTTTGGCCACCATTTTCTTTAAAATAACATTCTTCAGTTGACATTTGGTAGTCGTCGAGCGTGGGCAATCGACGTTTTTTTGTGTGGCGGGTAATGTCACAAATTATTAAGGATTTAATTCAAAAAGAAAAAACAATTTCCACATTAGGTAAATCGCGTCGGAATCTAAAAGAGAACTAAACAGTTTAAAGGCACACATGCAAGCAGTGCGTCCTGTCACATACATAGAAACATAAACATAAAACAATAATATTGGCAATATCAGTCGAATAGTCACGGGAACAAATATTGTGTCCGACTTATGGAATATCCGAAAAAAACAGACTACACATGTTCATTTTATAATGTACTTCAAGGAATACCACCACTACCTTAGAAACGTCAGCCGTATCCGATTTCATCAACAATCAGAATTAGTTTTTATCTAAATTTTGTTTTCCGGACGACATTTTACTGAACAAAGTGTAAAAAAATTTAAGCGTCAAATTAATCATTCTACCACGGTCAAAGGGGTCCATAGATATGGAGGGGATTTTTTTTCGTAAAGTATCACGTCGCAAGTACGATTTAAGGAAGTTTTCGACTTACAAAGAGTCTTAAGGCTCCAACACATAGAATACTTTACTTGCATCAGCTTACTTTGACATAAAATACATGTGTTTTTATGGAAGATGGCACATAGATCAACACTGACGCCGACGCGCGGGATGTAGCTAGTTGTTTAACCTTAAACCTTGATCTATCCTTCAGCGTGACAGTGACAATCAACAAATTGTGACATTTCTATTGAAGTTGAATTTTTTGTTAAAGTCTGGGAGTTGGTTCTGGTCTAAGAAAAGTTCAAAATACATAAAAATATAAATAAATGTTAATAATTAAGTATTCGGAATAAAATACACATTTTATTTGTGCATTAATAACCAAAGCAACTTGAATTATCAATCGATTCTCAGTATCGTTTGCCCGATCCACAAGAAATGAGTCCTCTTTTACTGCGCCATCTATGGAGGGATACATCACATACAAGATCTTCTCTGCCGTTTTGTGTACTCGCCTGGACCCGTTTAAAAATTAAAGGTCCATATCAGTGTGGCTTCAGGAAAATCCACCATCGACCCGATTTCCTCACTACGGCAGATCCTGAAAAATACACAAGAAATGCAAATCGACACCCACCACCTATTCGTCGATTTCAAGGCTGCATATGACAGCGTTCATAGAGTCGATTTTTACAACGCCATGTCTAGTTTTAACATTCCTCCGAAATTCGTCAGGTTGTGCAGGACGACGATGGTAGATTTTCGCTGCTCCATAAATGTCTTTAACGAACTCATCAAGACCTTCAATGACAAAAAAGGTTTTAGACAAGGCGACGCGCATGTGCCTTCTTTCACATCTTCCTGGAGTAGATCGTGTAAGACTCACACGCCAACACTAGAGGCACGATCTTCCATAAGTCCGTACAACTGCAAACATACATGGATGACATTGACGCGATTGGTAGAACACAGCGAGTAGTGAATGCAGCTTAAATAGGTCTTGCGGTGAATGAGAGCAAAGCGAAGTATATGCTGTCATCAAGAATGAACATACAACATCTCTCAATAGTCGTCTTGGACAGAGCGTCACAACGTCGAGTCAAGGAGTCAAGGACTTCATCTACCTCGGCTCAGCAGTAAATAGTACCGAGAACATCAGCACCGAGACCAAACGCAGAGTAACTCTTGCCAACCGCACTTTCTATGGTCTCAAGAGGCAATTGAGTAGTAGAGCCATTTCCCGAAGGACCAAGCACACTTTATATAAGACCTTCATCATTCGAGAGAAGAAGTTCTGCGTGCGATCTTTGCTCCTGTTTGCGTTGACGGTTTTGAAGGAGAAGATTCAACCACGAACTGTACGGTCTTTACAGCAACATGAGTCTAGTTAGGCGTCTGTGGATCAAGCAGCTAAGATGGCTAGGCCATGTAGAGCGTATGGACAACTTAGCTCCAGCCCGAACAGTCTTCGACTTTGAAGCCGTGAGATAACGCAACAGAGGACGCCCGCGTTTAAGGTGGCGCACCCAGACCCAGGTGGAGGAGAACCTCAACCAACATGGCGCGCGACACTGTAGGCAGCTAGCCAGAGACCGTGCACTCTCGTTATATCGGGCAACAAAACTCACTTTATCTCTCTCATTCTTATGTACCAATCGTTTTTTGTTATATCCATCATTTGTCATCCAGTGGTGGTCCAGTATAAGGACTGATATAATGTACAGATGAAAAGTTCGTAATATGTAACAAATTTTCCTTATAATTGTACGAATATCGTTTTTCTCGCAACATTAAAATGTTTAATTTTTATACCTTAACAGAAAACAATACAAAGTAAATAAATAAAACAGAAATGCATAATATAAACCAAAATAAGAAATCATTGGATCAATTTTTCAAAAAGAAATCTCCAATTAGCGTTGCAATTTACAGATTTTTTCCTGTAGACTTGGGACGGATGTCTTTCTCTTACAAAGCCTTGACTTTTTGATAATTTTTCTATTTATGGAAATGTGGCTCTCACGTTGAATAATAAACCATTTGTACAATGCCTGTTCCATTTTTGGGTAGATCGACTATGTGTTTTTTCCATTCCATGTACAAACGGTCGATTTTGGAACTTATTTGAAATGGAAAACTTATTTGAAATGTCCTTAACCGAGGCTCCCTTATTGCACTCTATCTATCACCAGAAAACGGTTGCCAGTAAAAGACATTTTCACCAAGCTTAACGAACTACTGGCACAACATAGAACGCAATCGATCATTTTCACCACAATGCACATGTGCTATTTTTGCTACGAACGAATATATAAACTGTTTTCCAATAAGGACTTGACAACGTTTTGTTTTTAAATAACACGCAAACCATTTGAGATATTTCAAAAACTTTATTATCGACTTGAAGTACAATCATAACATTTATGAATGGAACTCGACTCCGTTCGTATAGCCACCTTGGCCACGTTTGCAGCGGTTGATTCGTTAGACCCACTTTTCAACGACTCGGGCACACATTTCGGCCGAAAAGGCCGCTATTGCGCGTTCAATGTTGGCTCTGAATCGAGGTCGGCTTGTTGGCATAAACGAATGACTTAACGTAGCCCCACAGAAAATAGTCAAGCGGCGTTAAATCGCACGAACGAGGCGGCCAATCGACTGGCCCATTTCTTGAAATAACACGCTCACCATACATACTTTTCAAATTATCGTGTGCTGTGTGGCTTGTGGCACCATCTTGTTGAAAATACATGTCATCCGCGTCTATATTCGGTCAAAAATAATAGTGAATCATGGCGCGATAACGCTGCCCATTCACAGTAATGTGACGGTCAGTATCGTCGACAAAAAAATATGGCCCAATAACGTCGGCATGCAAGCCGCACCAAACAGTTATGTGGCGATGAATAAAGCACATGTGGATTTTCACCCGACCAAAAATGCATATTGCTTATTGACGAACCCATTGAGCCAAAAATGTGCTTCGTCACTGAAGACCATTAACGCTCTTAAAGTTGCGGTCACCGACACCGAATTTCTTTAGAAAACTTTTATAATTTGCAGACGTTGCTCGTTCGTGTACATTACCATGATAAAAATGTTCAGTTTACGGATTAAATTGACAGTGACAGTGAAAAATTGCGCTTACAAATAAAATTCAAACTTTTCAAGTTTCGCTTGAAAAGATCAAACCCTATATTCAGTCATTCGTACTTCAAACTGTGAAAGACAGACATTCAGCAGATGTAAATACCCAAATGCTCACATCCTCAGCCAAGGGAGTTGTTTAGTGTCCTTCTTCTCTAAGGTCGAAAACATTCGTTATGTCGAGTGTGAACTCCTTTTTTCGTTCGTTATATAGAAACACCAATGCATTTGAAAAATTTGTACATTGTATCGATATTTCGTTATACTGGACTTCAAAATTATTCTAAAGTTGAATTTAAGGGAAAACGGCACATATGTATACTTGACTACTTTGCAGGACTTCTGACTCAACAGCAACCGGGATGTGAAGGCAAGGACTTAGAGTGACACCAAACACCATCTTCGGAAGTACGTTCAACTGCAATGGCAGAAAACAATTCAGTTATGCCAGTCCGGCTGTCCAATCCTCTCAAGAATGCTCAAGTAGCCAACAAAATTAGATCGAGGAAGAACTATCCTTACTGAATAATTCATCATCTCACTCCATTGTCTTCCGTTCAAGATAGCGCCCTTCTCACCACTCCCTCTCAAACAGCGATGGGATAAGAAGGATGCATTCATTCATTTCGCATGCCACGACTATGGGCTGTAGCACGGTTGGCTAAGTGAGTTTCATTTCGCTTGTCTTCTTATAAGATGATTACAACAGCACAGTTGTGCACTCGAGGAGATGGCTCTCCCTTTGAGGAGGACACAACGAACAATTCATTTTTCTTACGGTTTGGCATAAACAAGCCATTTGTTCGCCGAAAACAACCCAGCTCGGCTTGTCCCTGGAATTAGCTGTGATGGAAACCTGTCATAGTCGCCGCGACCTTAGTTCTACCAAAGTAAATACAACATAAGGCAGATCATAATAATAACTATTCCACACACAAGGACTCTTTAAGTTGTCGTTACGCGTTTTCGAGTTTCATTTTTCCTCGCTGCCCTATTCATTTTTTGTTGGCTCCGTCAGAGGACAGCAGTACTATATGTCCTCGTGGGGGTAGCCAATTTGAGGTCGAGTGTGGAGGCACTCGAAATGGCAGGCAATGCATTTGCATTGCTACTTCGTTATACATTTGACACAGAGGACGTTGTTGCATCGACAGAAAGAAGAGGAAGCAGTGGAGGCCTACTGAAACGGAAGAAAGAGGTCGTCTGAATATTTATATTCGCGGGCAAACAGAATTTCAAGGCTGTATATTTTGTTTTTGCATTGCAGATGAAAATGTTCGTCTGCAGGGATGTACTTAAAATTCGCTAGGCTGTTCTTTGATTGTACGAATCATTTGTAGGCTACGAGGAGTGGGAATTATAAATTGAGTTAAGGTTTAAGGACGCTCGGTGGAAGTTGACCCAGTTTACGACTGCGATTTGGTCATTTGCGGACGGGTGAGTAATTTGTGGTTGACTCTGGGGAAGCATTACTTAGTGGCATTGCAGTAATTGATAACGTGGTTAGCGAAGTCATTTCGAGGACCACAAGAGGGTGAAACGAAGAATATGACTGACTGCATTAAACAATTAAGGGACTCTTCAAGGGATGCGAACAACACATCATTCCTTGTTCGGATATAATCTGTTCGTTCATAACGCGGTTACAATGCTCTCCTACCCTATTCCCTATCCATCAAAATATTTATCATTTTCTCTTCTTGGTCGTCATCTCTCCAACGATGCCCTAGATGAGCCATCGTCTACAGCATCCTTCTAGCTGTGTGTCCATCCAGTAGAGGTGGCTTTGCTCAGTCGTCTGCGATACAAATTGTCGTTATCCTTGCCGTGGATCTGAAGTCATTTTCCCAGCGGTAATTTGTCATTTTTCCATTTCTTTGCGTGGCCTTCTGCGCGGGGCTTGTTAACCACGCGCAGACATGTTTCATTCAGATATGCGTACCACACGACTAGAGAGAAGGGATGTGTCTTTTCTGTCCTCTGAGACATAATCTATTGCTGAAAATGAGACTTCCTCATGGGTAGGATATTTGTGTCCTGTCATCTTTCTTATGCATGTTAGTCTCCATTCACGTCGACTGAGGTGAACAAACCTTGACGCCGAGCGTGTGCTACCCTTCGTGTGCCTTATTGCGCTATTTTCCTCGTTTCATATGATAATAGTCTCACTGTTGACGGTTAGCAAATATTCCGCCTGGAATATATCACAACACTTTGGGCCCTCTAGCACGACAAGGGCGTGCATTTGAATGTATGAGTGTCGTGCCTCATGCCTTCCACCTGAGGTAGCTGCACGTTATGCCAGAATGGGATGAAAATTTCCATTTTGTTGCTGATGTTTGTCCTAGGTAGCCCTTTCTTCGTGATTGAGGTTGCGCCGGAGACAGCAATCTTGGAAGTCAGCCGTCACGGTAGGCACATTGGACATTGAAACTGCAAGTTAATGGACTGGTAAACGTGTGATGTTGCGTGCGGGAGACATTCAACCAGGCTATCGCAGTTGATTTGATGGCGATTATGTAAATTGTATACCCAAATCGATTGTTTATTCTAGCTGAATTTCAGACGAGAGTATCTACGGTTTGACAAATTTTGGAAGCCCTTGTCTTGTTAAATCACGAATATTGGAATGCAGAATTTGGGCGACAAAGCAATTGTTTTGTGGTCGAAACACAATGTAATTTTTTTTAATTTGCCTAAGTTAACGAAATGAGCAGGTAGTTGAATTTTTTTAGAATAAGCAATGTCAACAAAATGTTAATAAAACCTAAGGAATCGTATACTTGATAAATAAATAATGTGGCTAGTCCAATTGCAACTCAGATTGGTTCTTAGAGCAGAGTTGTAAAAGACTCCAATCTTTAGTAATGTAATCCCTGAATTCTTTGAAAGTGTTTCCTGTTTTCTCAATCATTCAATTGACTTTATTTAGTGGCTTCGAATCCACCATTGAAATCTCTAATCCTTTTTGAGGTCATCAAGACTGATCACACAAGCTGTGTCAAAATAGGCAATGTAAAAAATATGGAAGACAATAATGTATAAGAGGAGGAACAATTTGCTATACTTGAAATAAATAAGCATATAAATTAATAATTAAATAAATATAAGCAAACGCATTAAGAAAGTATTCAGATATCTCAAGTACGGTGTCTTAATTTTGTTCCCATCGAGACTAGAGGATTCTGAACAAGATAGTAGCGAATTTTTAATTTGCCAAATCAACCCCCACTTTTTTTTCATTTTAATTCATTTTTATTGTGGAATTCATAACAACTTATATACTAGACAAAAATGCTTAAAACTAGTTGTACGTACATTGTTACTACTTCTAACTAACTGGCCCTAGGCGGGCACTCTAAGCTTAACTTAAGCTTATTCTATGTCTTTCAACCTAATCTTACGGAGTGAAATATAAATGAGAATTTAAAAAGAACAACTTACTATTAAGAAAAAATTTGAAAACTTAATGACTGAACGGTTTATATTAAAACTTACAAGCTAACTTACAATCTACCTTAAAATAACACTTACAAACTAACTTAAGCTAACCTACGTATATATGCATATACACCTGTCTAAACCCCTATACACATGTTATGACACAGAGGATATATATATCCTTAATATACACAATGTATACCTGTATCGTCATGTATACACATATACATTCTCGTTTTTTTTTTTTTATTTTTATTCACATATGTACAGCTTAAAAAACTACCTTAAAACTACCTTAAGATATACAAGTCGGCCATAGGTGCGGCTGATAGATTTCCATCTAATCCGCTGCAAGACAGAGACCGACTGCGCCCCATAAGGGGGAACGCCCAACCCTCTCTATCCCGGGTCTAAAGGGTTCGACGCTGCAGTTCCCTCGCTCTCCAGCCACCAGAAATTTTGGTGTTGCCTAGCAACATCCCGACTGTCCCGGCTGGATACTGCCGTACTGAACCGGAGGAGACCCTCCTCAGCTCGTTGTGCGACAGAACGGTCGTGGTTGAGTCGCCCATCCACAGTTGATCTGGCGATGTGGTAGATGAGCGGTACCGCATTTATATCTTGTAACAGGCCGTGCTTATCTAAATGAGAAAAGCTTCTGGGGGAACGAAGCCACTATGGCGTACCTTTTCGTGGAATTCTGGATTGGGGTAGTAAGCCATTGAGATCAAGTTTTTGGACGAGTTCATCGCTCTAGCAGTATGACCTCGAATCAACTTCAACAGGAAATTGTCCACTCTTATCAGGTTTGCCCTGTTGTATAAAAACTCATTGGAATAGAATTTTATGTACTGGGACTCTGGAGTTCGATAAAGGCAAAGGCAAGCCCTAAGACAAGCCCTCTCAAACAACCGAATCTTTTCCATCAAGCTTGCACTCACGTTGAACCACACGGGACAGCCATAGTGAGCATTGGCCGGATGAGGGCCATGTAGCAGATAACCTTTACCCTCGCATCGAGTTGGCTGTTGTAAAACAGTCTCTTTGTAAGGGCAAAATCGCCTCGGGCCCTGGCCAGAGCAGCATCTGCATGTTTGTTAAAATATAAATACTGATCTAGCCAGATCCCCAGGTATCTGACTAAAGTCCTTTGCGCCAGAGGTTCCCCGTGTCTTCCAATGATAGAGAACTTTCGCCAATTCTTTTTCGTATCCGCCGAGGCCTTATACAACGGCGTTTGAGTATTGTTAGTGACTCGAAAGAGGTGGAGCCATGAAACATGAAAGGTGGTAAATTCGGGTATCGAACCTGGCACCCTCTGCTTAGGAGTCGACGCACTAACCCACTACGCCACGGCGACCCATCCTTACTCACTTGTTCAAAACCGGCATGGAAGGTCTAAAGCTTATCTTTATATCACTTTTCAGGTAGCATTGAGCTGTACTAACGCTTGCTGTTATATGCAGCCTAGAAATCGGAAAATAGGTGGCGAGTGTCGTTTTGGATTTCTTGGTTCTTTTCCAAAATCTAGCGTAGTGTCTGGTCTGGTCGATGGTGGATTTCCCCGGCTCGAAGCCACAATGATATGGACGTACAGACGGAGCAGACTGAGAACATAAGCAACATTTCTTACACCTAAAATATAATAATATCCACCTCCCCGACACTATTTCCCTTTTTTATTATAAAGGGTGAGCCATCTAATGGTTTTTGTTTTTTAAAACATTTCGACAGAAAGTCTCTATCATAACTCCTCGGAAAGAAATGAGTCGCTTTACGCTTGAACAATGTAGGGAAATATTGAAAACTTATTTTCAAAGTGAGTGCTGATTAGTCCAAACAGTGGGTTTTTTGAAAAGAAGTTTTGGCAGAAATTAAGCACCTACCACCGCGACTGCTGTACGCAAGCTTCTGCAAAAAGTTCGTGAAACTGGAATGCTAGTGGACTCTCTGCTCCAAGCAGGATGCAACGCGATGCCACACAGAACATGCCACAATCGATTTTTTGCGTGGCAAATTCGCAAATTGTGTTATCAACCGTTCTGGTGATGTCATTTGGCCACTTCGGAGCTGCGATTTTACCCCTTCGGATTTTATTTGTGGGGAACCGTTAAGGACCGATCTTATGTCAACTATCCAGAAACAATTCAAGCACTAAAAGCTAATATCATGCAAGCAATCCATGAAAAAAAGTGAAAAAAAGTAAGACGCAACGAAAATAATACAGTGCATGTGTACTTAAAAACATAAGTAATGTCGTCTTTCAATTGGTTTCAGTTAATATCGTCTTCTCTTGTAAACTTAAAAGGCTCAAAATCCATGCAATCCACTTATATGCTGGAAGTTCACCATTTTCGAAATCAAATTGAATAGTTTCTGAAGAGGACAGTCAGCTAATCGGATGATTTATATCTTATTCTTGTTCTTTTTCACCTTCGTTCGAATCATTTCAATCGGCTGCCGTATGTGCTAGTCCTGTTATATGGTTCCAAAGATTAATCACTTCATACATGGCCACTGTGTTAGCAAGGGAGGTAATGAATCTTCATTCTCAAAATCGTCTTTCGGGTCTGTTTCAAATGACTTTTTCCAGCATTTCGCAGTAAAAGTGACTGAAGCTCTACCGAGCGAGCTTATTTGTATCATGCTTCTATAGTTAAAAACAGCGGAACGCACTCTGTATTTACATATTGCATAAATAGGACAAACATTAAATATAGCCGACTGTATGAATACCGGTGAATGCATAGCCCTAATGAGTCTTGGACTGAAACTTTCAAAGAAAGTAAAAATAAGCTTACGTTCACTGTATCGGGAATTTTTTTTCGTTCACTACTTAGCATAGCCTGTATAAAATATATAATATATAATATTATTGGGTAGTTTAAGTTTCTCGAAAAAGTTCGTGAGACTATACTAGTGGACTTCTGGTTCAAGCAGGATGACACGCGATGCCACACAGCCTAGGCCAGAATAGATTTTATATCGATTTTTTTCGATTATATCGATGTTCACTGTAATATAAATTCAAGGTTATTCAGCCAAAATTATTACGTACGTCGTAGCTACAACCATTCATTCAAGGATGATTTAAAGTGTAGTTGCTCAGAATGGATCTTGTGTAGAGCGCACCCTACTTAATTTTGTGAATTGAACTAATGACATTCTTAGATTGATAAATGAATTTGGTGGAGTTTTTGTTTGATCTGGATAGTGCAATTTTGATTTTGCGTGTATCGACAAGATGGAAATAAAATTAACACCCCTATTCTGGCAAACCTCAGTGACGTGTTTTAAGTCACAACTACCTCACAAGAGCATGGTGAGTCACAAGTTGTGAGGTTTTCGTATTCTGAGCAAAACCTCACAGCTTGTGAGCATCACAAGAACCGTCAAAATTGTGATGTTCTCATGAGCACATCACAAGGAAAAATAGCAACAAAAGAACTGTCACACACAAGGAAAAATAAACAGATTACTATTCCTATTCCTATTCTGGTTAGTTGGATCATTTTTGCCCAGAAGAAAATCGGCATTTATTTGTAGAAATTCGTATAATGGTCCAACTGCTCCTGGGATATACGCTGATATTTTCTTGTTCCTGCTAAATATTCATTATTAATAAATACTTATATATATTTCATAAATATATACAATATTACTCTGTTCGCTACATTCTGCCATTATTTTGTAGATATTACTTTTCCAAAATCAAGTATTAGTAGACCGCTCAGTAAGAAAAAAAAGAATATATTTATTGTCAAAAAAAACAATTTATGACATGCCAACGAATTCACCTCACCATGGTGACTATTCTTGTGTGTTTTCTTGTGAGGTTTTCGCCAGAATACCAATTAGCTGAAACCTCCCAAGGCAGGCATCATAATTTTCGCCGCCATAAAATTTCGTGCGTTGTGACCACATCATAACCAGAATAGGGGTGTAAAATTAAAACTTATTCGAATGTCATCATTTTTCTCCACCCACTATTGGATTATATTTAGAATGATTTGTATTTTTGTTAACCAGATGTTTATTACATTAGATTCGTATAAATTTCAAATGAATAACATTGTATACAGTCAGGGTCAGAAGTGAGTTTTGGTTTATGGATCGCTGTGCCTATAGTTTTTGAGATATCTTGATATTTTCCTTATGCTAATTAACTTAGAAAACTACATTTGAGATCATTTCATGGAGTCTCGTTTGACTTTTTTTTTCTTTAGAACACTAGCACCTATATGTTGTACACTCACTTTAGACGTATCAGTGTATGCCATTTATGGATCTTAACAACATGAATATTTTTTTATTTGCACTCGAATAGAGACCTGTCACCGTTTCTTCCTTCTTAGTCCATGTATTCATTGAGGATCTCAGTCTTCTATCCTTGATAGTAACGAGGAAACTGCTTCCAATCAATAAACTTAAGAAGTCTTGCATCTGCGATCACTTGACCTTTTAAGCAGAGGTTCGTTCGTCCATCAGATGTCCATCTTCGGCAACAAGAAGCCCTGCCATTAGCTTATCGCATGCGGCTTCAAATAAAAATACCATTAAATTCCCAGGGTCGATTCTGGATTGGATGTGTCGAATGTGTCCTGTCAGTTATATATAGCATATTTCACCACTTGATCTTTGTCTTTGTGCGAATAAAAGGAGAGGTGACATGCTACAACTACACCAACTGCGAGCTGCTTGGCTTCTTCTAGACAAGCGATAGCAGTCAAAATCGAGGAAAGGTACGAGGTGAGACTCATAAGAGTAGTCTAGGAAGGACGCGGACGTATACATAACATTTTACAAAGGAGCAAGGGGAGTGTCTAATGTGGCCACTGGCCGTTTACGTAACATTTTACAAAGGAACATGGAGAGTGTATTCGAGTAGTCTTGTGGGGTTACGGGACGTATATGTAGCATTTTACAAAGGAGCGAGGTTTGAGCACCATTTACACCAACATAGATGTTGCAGTTTGGTTGAATAGAATTAAAGGGAGGCTTGAAAAACATATTCTCTTGTAAGAAGTTCAATCTCTAGCATCACACGTTCCCCTTCATCGGTCACCTTGAGTATTTCCGCCCGAATTTCCGCCTCAACAGATGTTTTACGGACCTTAAAAGATTCAATTGATGCAGAGACGTCCCCGTTGTTAGACTATTTGTTTCACTGCTTCTTCCAAGTGAAAGAACTCATACAAATGTTGAAACTCCTTTAAATTTTCAAACTCAATAAATTACCACCACCCCTAAAAGTGTGTCATTATTTCGTCGTTGACAACACATTATCATACACAATTTGAATACACCCAGAGAATTTTGCGGCAACCTCCGTCACAAGTGTTTTCTGCTCAAAATTATGCGTGACAACAAACCAAACTTTAAGCATTCCCCTTTAATAAAACTCAGGGTGGATCTCCCAATCGAGACTAACTGACTTAACCATATACACACAATTCACTTTAGTGGTACACAACCAATCCAGCACACTTGATGACACACCCCTTCCCACAGGTACTGCCAACAGTTGTTGTCCCCAGCTGGATATTTACGAAACAAATTTTCGAAACAAACTCAACGGCAAAAGGAAACCACATCAGCCGCAATTTGTCGTCGTGCCTTTTGTTGTGGCACTTAAGCACTTCCCTTCACACTCAGCGGATCGAATGGGGTTGCTCTAGAATCTCCCCAATACCACATCGTCTCGAATATATTTCAATCAAAATATCGTTTCTCCGTTCTCCCTCGACCAGGAGCTGCCGAAAAAAGGAAAACAACAGAACAGGAAGCAGGATATTTACCTCCTTGCCACAATGTGTTCGGGTATAAATAACACAATAACACATGTTGAATCCAAACCGCAGTTGTTGGGAGTATCTGTTATCGAGTGCTGCTACGTAATGTCAAAAGTTTTCATGACAAGTTGGGCAATTTTTCGGGTCATTCTAAGGAAACGGTCTG
This sequence comes from Eristalis intricaria, assembly GCA_964034865.1. Lineage (NCBI taxonomy): Eukaryota > Metazoa > Arthropoda > Insecta > Diptera > Syrphidae > Eristalis > Eristalis intricaria. Next base: position 66,152,967 of record OZ035874.1, on the reverse strand, counting down.
AGTGACGAACAATGGGTTCCACTGTGACGCTGCAAAAGGACTCGTGTGCGGGTGAGGACAGAACGGAGAGCGGACGCTATGTCAGGTCCATGAAGACTTTTTCAATTTGGGAATTCACTTTCGATAAACGGGATTCACCACGAGTTGGAGAGGACCCAGAAGGAGGTGCGAAAGTCACATGTCTACAGCACTGATCGGCCTCGTTCCCGCGTGAATCCTTTTTCAATCTTCCTGTCTAACGCCGGTCCTGCCATCATCCACGCATAAGAATACATCGACGTCGGGCGTTTGTGTTCGCTTATGATAATCCTTGTAATCCAACACGATGCTGATACAATGAAAGTGCTCTAAGCAGAAGGGACTTCAGATTCGTGGGGGATGATTTTTAAAAGTCCTTTTTTTCATACAACCTTTATCTGTTTGCTTCTATTTGGATTTGTCATCTCATTTGACTTGCTATTTGTCGAAGATTTGACTTATTTTCCCGCGGGCTGAGTACATTGGCACAAGGCACGTCTTTTCGGAAAATTGAGATGTAAAGTAAATGGAAAAACACAGGATTTCCCGTTTAATCTTTATTGGTTTGCGTTGCGCAAAATGAAAAGTTGAAGAGTTGTCAGACGGGAATGATGTCTAAGTCTGCGCTTGACTGAAGCCTTGATATAAATCTCACTTTCTTCAAATTGACGCATCGTATAAAGACGTCCTTTGCTAGCTACAGGCATCAACTGATTTGTTTCACAATCAAGTAGTCTCCGTGGGATCGCCTTTTGTTTGGGTTACATCTTACTGGCCGTCGACCACTCTGTGAACCAGAGTCCAGACTTAGAAAGGAATGATAGAAAAGAAACTCAAACAAAGCAACAACTTTACTTAAATACGAATTGTAGTGTATTGGCAACTCTAGGGTAGAGCGTGGGAGATGCTATTTGATGTATCAAAATACTCATGACATGCATTGTAGCTCTTATGAAAATTATACGTAACATTTTACAAAGGAACGGGGAGTGGGTTTGAATATTAGTCTAGTATGGCCACGGGGCGTATACGTGACATTTTACAAATTTAGCGAGAAGACAGTCTTAAGAGTAGTCAAGCAAGGTCACGGGGCGTATACGTACCATTTTACAAAGGAAAGAGAAGACAGTCTTAAGAGCAGTCAAGCAAGGTCACGCGGCGTGTACGTAACATTTTACGAAGGAACGAGAAGACAGTCTTAAGAGTAGTCTAGAAAGGTCACGCGGCGCATACGTAGTCAAGCAAGGTCACGGGGCGTATACGTACCATTTTACAAAGGAAAGAGAAGACAGTCTTAAGAGTAGTCCAGCAAGGTCACGGGGCGTATACGTAACATTTTTCAAATTAACGAGAAGACAGTCTTAAGAGTAATCTACCAAGGTCACGCGGGGTATACGTACCATTTTACAAAGGATAGAGAAGACAGTCTTAAGAGTAGTCAAGCAAGGTCACGGGGCGTATACGTACCATTTTACAAAGGAAAGAGAAGACAGTCTTAAGAGCAGTCAAGCAAGGTCACGCGGCGTGTACGTAACATTTTACAAATTAACGAGAAGACAGTCTTAAGAGTAGTCTAGCAAGGTCACGCGGCGTATACGTACCATTTTACAAATAAACGAGAAGACAGTCTTAAGAGTAATCTAGCAAGGTCACGGGGCGTATACGTACCATTTTACAAAGGAACGAGAAGAGAGTCTTGTAGTAAAAATAGTCTAGTTAAGCGCGGAACCATGATGAAATGGCAAACCTTACGGAATATTTTGGCTGTCGTATCAAGTTGTCATTTCGACAGCTGCTGAAACATAATATAATTATATGGGTGGCGCGACAGTCAGAGGTGGACCTGGGCCTAGCTTTTCAGCAACCACTCGTGTTGCGCATGCTATTGTTCTTTCACGCGTGGAAGGGACCTACAGTTTAATGCCAACTCCGAACGGCGAATTTGAGAAGCTTTTTCTCGACAGGATTACTCTTTGAGCAATGTCAGTCAATGACTCGAAAGAGGTGGAGCCGTGAATTATGAAAAGGTGGTAAATTCGGGTATCGAACCTGGTACCCTCTGCGTAGGGTGCGCACTTACCCGCTACGCCATGGCGACCCTAAAACATAGCAAAAAAAAAACTATCATTGTTATCTGGTTGCCCTTTACGTAATGCGATTGCTCGTCACAAAAAATACGTGCTCAAGGACTTTGTTGAGAAAACCCGTTGCCCGCTTCGCTCACGATCAAAAAGCCATCAAAATCTTTTGAAAACATCTGAAAAGAGATTAAATGTCTTTTTCATATGAAATGTCCCAAATAAAGCGAACACCACCCCGTAGAAGGATCAAACAGAAATCCTCTTTTTCCGGACTGAAGCCACAAAAAATTTGATTTAAAAAATGCCCAGCTTACGTTTCCGCTCGGGTCCTATATCACGAACCTACCAACAGTGGGTTGGATACGTGTGCGTTCATTCATTCTCACGGGATGAATGGCATTATGCAGCAGACAGACCAATAGATAAAGAACAGCTTTTCTCATCGCCGCCAGTCTCATTTAAGCCAGTAGTCACACCATTAACAGCCCACCATTTTATTTTAATCTCAGAAATGTATTCTCGCCAGTAAAGACGTGAGGGACACGCTAGGACTCGGCCACAAAATCTCTGAGTACAAGACTTGAATGAAGCACCCAAAGGAAGGATTGAAGTACAAACGATGATATAAAGCCATTAAAACATCGCACCACCCATAGTTCTGCAAAAGGAAGTCCACGTGGACGCGAATACACGTACTATCCTGATGAGTTCTGGCATGTTATTGTATACAATAGAGACAGCGATGACGAGCACGGGGACGAAGGATGATGGTATCGGTTGGCACAACTCTCGAGAATGCTGTCCGTTTTCCGACATCAACGTGCACACGGGCAAGGTGACGAGGTACTTGGTGCCGCTTCATTTATTTAGAAGATTTTATTTGAGGACCTGATTAATGCGAACGGTTTAACAGGGAACTCAGCACCAAATGTTGCTCCATTATCGTCATCGGTGGGGCGGTGGATGAGTCACACGCAAGAGTTTAGAACGGAAGGGATGCCTGTTTGCGATCTGTGACAGAGAAAAGCACTTTGGCAAACAGCACAAATTAATTTATTTTCATTCGAGGATGTTTTTCCAGTTCTCTGGCGGTTTGTTGTGTGTGTTTGCGGAGAGAAGAAAAACGCTAGGAGAGTGAGTAAGTAATGAAAGGAAGAGGATGTGAAAAAGAGGTCAGCGAACGAAAGAAAGATTAAAATGAGTTTCAATGCGTTTTCAAACACAAATTAAATGAAGATTCATTTTCTATAACAACACAAAAACATTACACAACAGAATGAAAATAAAAGGAAACAATTATGAAAAGCAAATCCTGAATTCCATATCGAAACTCATTAATTTAATGCTTTTCTTACTGACTCCTTTCCACCCGCCGCGACAATAAAACACGAACTCACTGACGAAACAAATTTTGCTTGTCCTCGTTGCGACCACTGACAGATGTTCATTGATTCTCCAAAAATAGAAACACGGCTCCCACAATTCTCGCATCTGCAATCTGTCCGACAGGAAAAAAAAACTGACTGATTTTTTTTCCGCCACGAATGACCTACATTCGACTAATCGCCTGTTCAGCCGCAAAATCATTGAAAACCGGATGTAGATGATGCGATCACAAGCCTCAAAGAGCAACCCAACCCACAGGCGCACCCCTGCTCACAATGCATATGAGCTCATTTTCGTTTATTATACCCCTCATAAAAAACAATCCATCGATTGAATCCAATAAATTAACGCAGACGTGCTGCTAGATGAAGTTGACAGGCTAATTTATCACGGGGCATGAAAAAAAGGACGTTCATTCTAATTGATTAATTGTAATAATTTGCAATTAATTATTTTTCGTCGGCACACTTGCCTATGGGCTCATTCATCACGCACAATATGAACAACCGAATGCGACAGGCGATAGAATTTTCATTAGACCACCGTATCTATTCGCCAGGATGACACGAGACAGATTAATTATGGTTTATGCCGGCAATTAATTGGAAATCATAGCGACGCTAATCGAAGGCGCACCACAGACGGATGATGGCCTGACGTGCTGACAGACGAAATATTCTCTACTCTATCGGAGGTTTCCTAATTAGAGCATCATTATGATCGCATAGAGATAGGTGGACGCTGACAGGCAGGGGCCACTAAAGAGGATTTGAACTTCCGATCTAGATAGTAAATTGGGAGATCACTGATTGTACATGGACGCAACCCGGAACCAGCCGGAATAGATGCAATTGCCTTGAACTTGCGGTGCTTCAATTTATATTCCTTGCTTGTGCAGCTGTTATAGAATCGACATCCTTGGTGGTTCGTTCCTTATGATTGATTTTTGATGGAAGATAAGACGTGTGCCAAAGTTTCGCAATAAGGACTTGCTTCCTGCAGTGCTGGTACATAGATGAGGAATATCAGTTGAAAGGAAAACTATTGAGGGTTCTGCAAATACCGCATTTGGGGCGCTCTATAGTTATGCAACAGAGAGACATATGAGTTTCTGTCCCTCGTTCAACTGGCAACTGGGAGTTGTCGTTGCACTGTGGGGTTGGTCTTACCAAATAAATAGGTTCACAGAGCAGTAATATTTCATACGTTTTGGTGACATCGCCCATAACCGTATTCGAATCGAAAACTTGGACAGAAGTCGATTTTCTAAAAAGTACAATTTTGAAGTAAATGCTTTGTTGTTAAGTGTGTGGCGTGACAATACAAGATCAAAGTAAACTGCATTCTTCTTTCCTTTTTGGTTATTTGTTTATATTTGTTACAGATTGGTTGTGGGTGGCTGCGATACTTCTTCTTTGGTGGCGCTACAGTCTGGTTCGTACCTGGGCTTCAGTCAACATGCCTCTCCAACCAGCACAGTTTTGGGCTAGGCGCCTCCAGTTTCGTAAACCCAGCTGATAAAGGTCTCTTTCCAGCTGGTGACGCCACTGGAGGTAGGGTCTTCCTCTACCACGTTGTCCTTCAGATTTGGTTTCGAAGACTTTCCGAGCCGAGGCGTTAGTGTCCATTCACTCTAAACGACTAGGCCATCTGAGTCAAGACAATCGAATTCGTTTGACCAGGCCAATGTCGTTGTACAGCTGGTACAGTCTTTTCCTCCAAAAACTTTCTTCGTAAGCGGAACCGAATATAATTCGAAGGTTTTTCTTCTCGAAACGACCAAGAGGCTGTTCGTCCTCATTTCATATTGTCCATACTTCTGTTCCAAGCATCAGGACTGTGACTATCAAGGTCTTGTATAAAGAAAGCTAGGTTCTTCGAGGTAAGGCCCTTTTTTTCAAATCTCGTCTACTAAGCCCAATAGCCGTTAAAGCCCAGTGATTGGCCAAGGCTATCCTTCGTCAAATCTGCGCGGTTATGCCCTAGATAGACAGAGTCCATAACTGCATCGAAATTGTATCCATCTACTGTGAGTCTACAGAGTTGTTGGACCTTTCTTGTAGACACCATGTACTTTGTCTAACGCTTACCCTCTTCACCGCAAGACCCAACATAGGTGGCTGCGATTACAAACCTAACATTTTCAAATGGAGAATTCAATTACAGTGGTCGAGACAGCCAGGCTAAGATGTCACGTCAACACAATCAACGAACTTAGTCTCGTATGCTAACTGCTCGATAGCTTAAAACACTCAATCGCATGAAGTTTCGTGTCTGACTGGTTGGACGAATCTGTCTCTTTTTCCGTGACGTAGTTCGCCAACAAGTAAGCTGCCGCTGTAGATTTGGGGTTTGTCAATAAAGATATTTAAATCTCCTATCTATAGCGGCAACTTACTTGTTGGCCAAAGCGAAACGGAAAAAGAGATTCAGCAGACTTGGAGTTTGTCAATGAATATATTTAAAAAATAAAAAACTTTTAAAAAAGAGTTTATATTGTAATAATTTACGCACTTTTCATTCATCATCTTATCAGGTATAAAATAATAATAAAAGACCAGTTTCAGAAAATATTAAATTTGTTTAGTCTTTTTGACAATGGGATAAATTATTATGTTCTACCAAAATCTGAGCCAGCGAAAAACATATAATCCTTACTAATATTATAATATTATAAATGCGAAAGTAACTCTGTCTATCTGTCTGTTACCCTTTCACGTCCAAGCCAATGAACCGATTTTGATGAAATTTGGTAGAAAGTTAGATTTGTACTTGGAGATGTTCTTAGTCTACTTATTCCGGGTCTAAGGGGGAAATCGGGCAAAAACCTTTTTTTTATTTTCACACAGTTCTGGCGTATTAATGGCTTATCGGATTGAAAAACTAAACAAATGCCTTTTAGTAAATTTATCCTTTATTCATATGAGCCTTTTAGTAAATTTATCCCTAATTCATATGAGCTGTCAACCATCATTTTGCATTGTCCTGAAGCTGAGCAACGCTCAAAAGAATGCAACTAATTATCGCTTAAGAATGTTCATCATTAGAGACCATCGGTAACAATCAACCAGCAGTGGTTACTATTGACATGGTTTCGATATCGAAATTCCACTATGTTCTCTCTTTTAAATCGTAACAAAAACAGAAACCGCCTTTCTGTGAAATACTCAAATTGAACATGTTACTGCGTGCTTAAAACTACACACACACACCATGCCAATGGTCGGTCGCCACTGCTGATTGATTGTTGTCAATAGCCACCAAGGCAGACTGCGGCCAAATATAATTTTTTAATGCGGCTTATAATAATTTAATTTACAATGATCCCTTAACAAAGGTTGAAGACCAAGTGATAGATATTACTGGAAAAAATTTATCTGATTTTGGGATGAGCATACCACAAAGAATTGGGGAAGTAAGTAGTGATTTAATGCGAGAACTAGATTACGATGCTGATTCTTTAAAACGCCAAATAATGGATGCCGTTCCACTTTTGAACACATGACAAAGATTAACCTCTTATAGAGTTATTCAAAAAATTGAAAGTGGCTTAGCAGCCCTTATAATGAATTCAGGCACTCTTCTAAGAAAAATAAAAATGTAAAAGGGACTACCGGTGTGAGAGCAGTGAACATGAATAAAGATCACTCTTGTGTAGTTTGCGAAGCGATACGGACGTACTTATAATGATGTAATAAAGTTCATCGTTAAGTGTTTTATTATTTCTATTTTCTATCGGTTAAAGTGGCAAGGGTTGTTTGGCAATGGCACTGGCAAAACCTTTCTTTTAAATTTACAACTAGCACAAGTCAGAAAAAATAAAAAAAATGCGGTTGCAGAAGCTTCCTCTGCACTAGCTGCTACGCTGCTCAATGAGGGGACGAACGGCGCACTCAGTTCTTAAATTGCATTTGAACTTAGCTCATGAGGAAATGCCAATTTGTAACATTAGCAAAAACAGTGAGCGTGGACAAGTTGCAAGAGTGTATGACTGTTGGTTTGGGATGAATGTACGATGTCTCATACGATAGCATTCGAAGCAGTAGATATTAAGAGTAACCAGAGTATTATCGGAGGGATGGTGGTGACTTTAGACAGACCCTGTGAGTGATTACTAGGGGCACACCAGCAGATGAAATAAATTACTGTTTTAAAGGGTCTATATTATGGGTACAAGTAAAAAATTCCGCTTGACTATAAATCTGCGAGTTCAACTGCACAATGATGCTCAATCAGGGCAATATGAGACCGCTCTTCTAAAAATCGGAGAAGATCGTATGGCGACAGGCAGTAACGGTATGATTACACTGGATCGTGAATTTTGTCAAATTGTCGATGATATAGATGATTTGAAAAATAATGTCTTTCCCGGTCTGCATAATTGCATAATTGTGTGAAAGGCAATTCTAGCGCCAACAAATGAGACAGTGTGGCAGATAAACCAACAAATTATGTCATACGTGGAGGGGGATGTTGTCGAGTATCTCGGTAGACAATGTTATGGACACTGAACAAGTGCCCTTTAGAATTTTTGTATTCTTTAGAATTATCAGGAGTGCCATCTCATAAGTTGAGGCTAAAAGTTGGTGTTCCAGTCCTGTTAATGTGAAACCTTGACGCACCGAGGCTATGTAATGGTACACGGCTACAAGTGACAAGTGACTACAAGTGAATTGGGACGCAGTATTATAAAAGCAATAATTATGACTGGAATGGCAAGAAAACAAAATGTTATAATTCCCCGTATTCCAATAATTGCGACTGATTTGCCCTTCAATTTAAAAGGGTGTAGTTTCCCCTAAAAGCAGCTTCTGCAATGACAATAAATAAAGCTCAAGAACAAACGCTTAAAGTAGCAGGTATGCATTGAGAAAAAACCTGTTTTTTTTCATGGGGAACTCTATGTGGCGTCTTCACAAGTATCGTGCCTGCAAAATCTTTATGTTTTATCAGAGGACGGAAAAACAAAAAATGTAGTTAATAAAATGTAAATCCCCGCAGTTTGCGGTTAGTATATATTGTATTGTATTTTTATTGAAAATTAGTATCCTAAAAATGAAAAAGCCTACCCAAAGTAACTATTTCGTCGCGGGTAAAAGCTAGTTCTATATAATTCCTTGAAAAAGTAGCCACGGTTTTCGTATTAAAATGACGCATGGGGTGTATACTTGACACTTTTCCGAAAAGAATTCAAAGCCTATGGCGCAAAGTTGTAGTCGGCAAAAGTGTACTAAAAAATTATGTTAGCATGAATCAAGGTGTTTTCATAATTATAGTCGACTTGAACCCCATTTTATCGGTATCACCAAGTGACAAAGTTAAATTAACGTCATTTAAAAAAAAGCATTGTATAGTTAAGTTAAATATGTCATGTCATTTCAGTGCAAAGAAAGTCGTAAAAATTGTTTACGAAATATCAAGATTTGGACTTCATGAGAAAATCTACAGCTTTTAAAAATCTTGCCAGTCCATTCGAGGAACTTGAAGATGTAGAATTTCACTGCCAATATGGATTCCGATTTCGATTAGACCGACTGCCAGTGGACCTGGATAAGGCGAAGAACCTTATTTTTGCTGTTACCGTGGTGCGTAGCCAAGGACAGGAATAATCAATTTGATGAAGAAGGGACAGCTCCATCGAGTATTTCGGCGCAATTAGATAACATCAACGAACCTACAGAAGCAACTGGAATAGCATTCCGACGCAGTTTCATAAATCAATACTTTCAATAAATATTTTTTTAAACATAGGACCACAGATAATTTTAAAAAGGATCACATAATTTAAGTGTATGTCATTTTTAGGTGCGTTCGATTGAACATTCTAACAGGCGCGTTGTAAAGTAGAAACCAGTTAGCGAGAGGTCACGAAGTGACTAATTTTTAAAAACATAAGTAATTTTTATACATAATTTTTAAAAACATACAATGATGTTAAATAAACGTTGTGCCATCACAATACACTACTCTGGTTATGTCGGTGACACACACTGTACACTGCGAGTACTGGTCACCATCATCCCTTATAAGATCCAATGAACCATTCCACCACGATTCACTTTTAAACCTTCTACTCTCCACCATCAATAGGTCGCTATGTCTTTATGCATTTTCATTCCATTGAAAGCCTTCATCCTTGTTTGACCTGCAATTCAATGTAATCCACAAAAAAGGTCTCCCTCAACAGACCAACAAGAATGAAAGGGGAAGCAACAAAAGTAATGACTCATCGTTGCAATGTTAAAGAAAGCAATTTGTTTGATATTCACAAACAAAAAAACACTCACCGGGCAGATGGTCCCATCTCTCTATAACCTCTCATCTTTTTTCAACTAGTAGTGCAAAAAATAAATACTTCTATGTGCAGTTCATAGTCATGTCCTTGAAAGGGACAAAATGACCGAGAAGGGAGAGCGCACTCAGTTTTCCCAAAACATGATGAATACACACACACACCCACTTCCTTCACATTCCTTGACCCAGTTACCCGTAGTTTGGCTTCCTCGAAATGGATGAAATGCCAAAATCAATTTCTGCCGTATCACTGCATCGTACTCCATCAAAATTGATATTGTTCGTCATTCCGAAGGGGTTTTGTCATTCCACTCGATGTGATGTTCTTCACCCAAGAAACCCCACAGAAAGTATCTACAGCCACGACCACAAATGGGGGACGAGTGAATGCCGGTAGTAGGTTGTGAATTTAAATTGCAATTAATTTGAGTGTTTCGAGGTATGTATCAAGTGTTTCAGTTAAACTGTGCGATTGGATGGGTTTTGTGGATTGGTTGAGACATGCCTTTAAATTGTTGTCCTATTGGAATGTCGATTATGTAACTCGTCGCCCTCGGGGTGGTTGGTGGTCAGTGCTCAACTCACTGGGGGCTGGGGATGTTCGATATCGTGGTAATGTGGGAATTAATTAATTTTGTAGAACAATGGAAAGGAATTCAAAATTCGCAGAATGTGGTGGAATTGTGTTCACGAGATGAATTGGTCGGAGAGAATTAATTTTGCACTGTCTACAGTTTACCGAAATTATTGCGGAAACGGAAACTGCGCAAAGGTGTACAGGGAGTTGGGACGTTTTAAGGCTATTGCAGGAATGAAGGACGATAAAGGGAGCTTTGTGTTGTGAGTGAATGGGAAACTATTTGAAAAAGCAATGGATTGGATAAAAAAAGTAGAGGCCTGTGACATTTCTGTCAAAAGCCGATACTCTGCCTATAAAAATTAAAATATTCCTTCAAACCCATTTTGAGTCTATTTAGTGCATCTGTAGGAAACCGATGTATCGACTTTGTTTAACACAGAAAATATAGATTGTTGAAGTGCGTGCTTTTGTTCTTTTACGAGTTGATGGCGCCTACAGCTTCAAGCCTACTCGGAAGGGCAAAGTTGAGAAGCATTTTCTAGACAGGAATACTCTTTGAGAATTATCAGTGAATAGACATTTTTTTTATTTTGTTTCTTAAAAGAATCTTCAATGGAATTTAAACTACAACGGTTTACTACCAGTGCACAGAATTATTTGTTGATTCATGAGTATTTTAGTATAAACGCAAAATGAGTTATGAATTTGCAACTCTTTTGAAGGTGGTTGAATCAAATCATCCTCAATTATCGCCAACTCTTTAACATCACGGCTGCTGTAATCGCTATTGACCAGTTGAGAAGATTCGGATTCACATCTAAGTATCTCGACAATATCTTCATTTGTGGGAAACTCCAGTAATAATGTCACCATTCCCCTGCGGAAAATCGTCATACCTATAATATAATAATAATAATATGGGTGGCGCTACAGTCCGAGGTGGACGTGGGCCTAGCTTCTCAGCAACCACTCGTGTTGTTCGTGCTATTGTTCTTTCACGCGTGGAAAGGACCTACAGTTTAATGCCGACTTCACATGGCGTATTTGAGAAGGTTTTTCTAGACAGGCATACTCTTTCACGGACTCGAAAGAGAGGGAGCCGTGAATTATGAAAGGAGGTAAATTCGGGTATCGAACCTGGCACCCTCTGCTTAGGAGTCGACGCACTTACCCACGGCGACCGTCATACTTTACACCTTGAATATTTCGGGAATTTTTTCAAGCTTCAAATTCCGTTTTCAGTTGAATGTCTACCTCATTTCTTTCGTTTGGGAGTTCAGTTCTGAAAATCAAAGGAATTTCATCCTCTTCTCCCCGCTCAATATATTCACTAAAACCACGGTTTCGTTTAAACTAGGATATAAAAGAATACACAAACGCAGTGCCTTCGACTTATCAAAGGTGACGCCAAATAATCTACTCGAATTATCAGACATATTCTTTGAGTCTTGGCGCTATTGCCAACCAATTTCATCCCAGTTATCAAATATTCGAGTTATCGACGTTAGATTTATCGAAATTCGACTGTATTTCGAAAATGTACAAAAGTGAGTATATTTGCGTTGTGGTGTAGTGTGGGCTTTAAGGTAATTCAACGCCTTTGGCGAGTTTTATTTTCTCTCGCGTTTGCACCAGAAATATCACATTGCCAAGGTAGGTAGGGGGCTGCTAGTGAATTGTATGTTGATCGAATGTGATATCCCAGTCAGACTTCTACCACCGATTAACCACTTCAGTGAAAGTGACGTTGACTTGATCCAAATGGTGACACGACCAGATCTGAAAACCTGATCAAAGGACGAACCATGGGCCCCGCAAACAAGGGGCAGGCAATAAACCAACTGCTCCATCCAGTCGTGTAACAATAATAATAACAAGTCCCTGAATCTTATAGCGTTTCAAAGCTCTGCAATTGGACAAAACATACTTGTCTCAAGAAAATTTAATTTTACTTAACAAGGCTGAATAGGGACAGCATCGAAGGTCCATCAGCTGACGAGGGCATATATTCTTTACCGCAACAAGCGTTAGTCCCGAATGATGAATTAAAGTTTTCCATTAAACTTAATGGGTTGGTGCGTCAGCTCCCAAGGTGGGTGTTTTTGGCTCAATGCCGAGAACGAGCCACTTTCACTACTAATCACTCCTCCTCTTTCCGTTCACGGGCAATGCCAAGTAATAACTGTCTAGAAAAAGCTTCTAAATTCTCAATTCTTAATTGTCCGTTCGGAGTCGGCATAAAACTGTAGGGCACTTCCACTCGTGAGAGAACAATAGTACGCACAGTACGAGTGGTTGCTGTCGAAGCTAGGCCCAGCACCACCACGGACAGTAGCGCCACCTCTATTGTATTACTAGTATTAACCATGAGATAATTTTACAAAATAAGTCACCCCTTAACCATAGTTAGCACAATAAATGATTGCTCTTTCAAAAGTTTCAATAATCCCTAAAAATACTTCATTCACACGCCGCGTCAATCAGAACGTAACAAATAACCCTCCAAAAAATTCGAGTTTTACTCACAATCAATGAAACGGGCAAAAGTTTCTCGACATGACAGAAGCGCACTTAAATATTCCACCCGTATCAATACAATTTACCAAAGTTCTCCGCGCTATTAGCGGCCGCAACGCCCCCAAGAGGCAATACATTTCCCCAGAAGCACATAATAAATGAAGTTTCAACTTTTTGGAAGAGAACATTAATATCCTTCATCGTTCGTGAGTCTCCTTTCCCGCGAGTATTTAGTGTGTGTGAATCCATCGTGATTGAAGTATAGCGATTAAAAATATAATAATAGACTGTAAACTATATGTCGACTTATATTGTGGTATAGAGGCGCACATGCTCAGCTATGAATTTTCATGGTTTATTTAGCAGCTTTCACAATCCACTCTGGCCCACCTCTTTAATCGAAAAAGACCGTCTTTTACCTAACCTAATTCCGGCGTTAAGAGACGGCATTGAACTAAAATTCCCATCCTTTTGTTACGGCTCCTGAAGCCTCCGCGGACAGTAGCGCCACTTGTATCTTTTCATTATATTTTCCGCCGCTATGGTAGCGAGGAATTTGGCATGAATTGTGTGCCCCTGGCAGGAAATCAGCAGACAACCCATCTGTCAGTGTCAGCAATAAAATTCTTGCCATCATTGTAAACGCCATAAACGACACCACGAAATGGGCGTCACGGCAAAAAATGATGTGGACTGTTTTAAATCAAAACTGAACTAAAGCTCTCCTACTATCAATTTGGTAGGCGGACATTCAAGCTTGGAAACTTAAAACGCCCTACAATGACTTCTGTTTAAGCTGCAAGGATATGGAGTAAGGGAAAATAGTACTGAACTATCCCGGTATTCGTCTCGCTCTTACGTAAACTAGAACAATTTTGCTAGAATATGCCTAAGCGGAACTTATGGTAGAAATTACTCCAAACATTATTCGCGAAATCAAGCCATGCACGGCTTGAACTGCTGTTTTCCCATAAACAGGGCGAGCCAAAACAAAGCACCATCTTCCTGTACGCCTGAATAGACGAGATAATGTGACTTCAACACCAACAACCAAAGCATATAATTACTAAAAAACATTTGCAAACATAAACTTCCCGTATCAACTGTTCGTTTATTTATTGATCACGCATTAACAATCCCACGTTCTCACATTCGTTAGTAAACACCTGGTCCATTAATCAACAAAAAAAGCTAATACATGTACTTATACGCACACATTCAAAATAAGGACGGGTGTTGTTCATATCAATTACCGGGTCATCGTAAATATATTGTTGACAAGCTGCATAGCCAAGCAGACACAAGTTGGACCACAATTATGTTTAAATATTATCATTGCCAGATAGGCAATCATTTGTTACACTAACCATGAAATATCTGTTGGCTTACAGTTCGGTCTGTTCGGGTTGGTTTTGATTTTCGATTAATTACTGCTGCTGGCGGTAGGAATTTGAGTTTTTTTTTTCATAATAGGATTAGCAGAATTTAATTGAATTAGATGCATCACAAAGAGAAGATTAAATTGATCAACTCCTAAATAATGAGGAATAACCCGATAGTTTTTTTAGAGACGGGTAATTTAAATTGACATCATTGTTTACTGTGACAGCAGATTTGACAGTTCTCGGTTGTTTTGGTGTTAGATTGACTTAGCAAAGTATCATACAAATGATCACACTGGAGCAGTGTTTACATCATCATCATCATTTCTGACTCGCAAGATCCACTAAAGAGGTAGCAGTGGTAAAGCACGCACGAGAGGGCTCTAGGCAACTCGATCCTCCGTCATGGACTCTTACTTATCAGGAGTTATGCCAAAGCGTAACCAGGCGAGTGGACATGGTCCAACCACCTCATCCTCCCTCTGCTAAGTGGTCGCCTCACAGATGGAATCACATTAAATGTCCACCTCGGAAGTAGTGATGGTGCGGACATTCGTGCCACGTGACCAAGCCAACGATAAATATATTAATTATAAATAAATAAGCACAGCCGTGTTTCTCGACCTATCCCGGCGAGTAATTCCTACAGCAGCACGAAGAAATCTCGTCTCAGCTTGTGTTGCCCAACGTTTACAAATTGTTAAAATGTTTTTTTAAAAACAGCTCGATTCGAGAAACTCAAGACATAGCCCCTAGAATCCGTTGCATAGTGTTATGTAAAAAAATGTACAACTCACAAATTTTAGTAAGAGGGCACATGGGGCCCACAAGTCGAATGCATCACA
This sequence comes from Eristalis intricaria, assembly GCA_964034865.1. Taxonomy (NCBI): domain Eukaryota; kingdom Metazoa; phylum Arthropoda; class Insecta; order Diptera; family Syrphidae; genus Eristalis; species Eristalis intricaria. The sequence continues at coordinate 66,137,864 of OZ035874.1, read as the reverse complement.
CCGCACGGATGGAATTGGCCAAATTCAACTTTCTGTGCGATTAACAGATGTTTCAATTCATTCGGGTTATTTTTATAAGTTTGTCTTTACGGTATTTTATCAATTCGAAGTTGAATTTTAATTTTGTTTACAATTGTTCTTGCAAAATTCCTAATGATATAAAAAGCACGTTTGGAGTGTTTCTAGATTTATACAATGGTGCAACATACGCAACTTGTTCACTGGGTTGGCTATTTGCTTAGCGTGAAGATACAGTGAAAGTTCCCGTGGGCGACGGTAGCACCACTTTGGCCCGTCTAAGGGAGTTGCCCGTTCATGGGAATGTAATGAATTACAATCTAAGGTCCATGGCCGTTAGAATTTCTCCGCTCAATAGGATTGTCCGTAATATTTTCAGTGTAATTTTAAGGATTCTATGGGCTTGAGCCTTCAATTTAATTGAATAAGAGGTGAGTGGCTGTAACAATCACATAGCATTCCGACCACGATTGATCTGGTGATCCCACTTCCTTGATCTGGGACCTAAAAGCTGCCTTGAGAAGTTTAATATTCCCTCTAGATGGAATGTCTGTTCCTGGCAATGCGATTCTGTTCGATATTTTATATGAAGTATTACAGAGACGGAAGACCTCTACCTCTCGTGTCCCTGAAAATGTTTGACAACTGTTTTTTATAACGTTTTCTTAGACCGAATTGACCAATCAGAGGACGGCGTTTACGTTATTTCGAGAATAACCGCCAAAAATTCATGAATATCTATCAAAAGGCATTCAAATTCGTCGACGGACTAGGGGGCAATCAGCTGTGTAGATTTGGTGCTTAATTTGTCAGTTTGGACAAGTAGGTGTGCCACGGTTTCCTTTGATTGTCCACAGTGTCTACAGTTGTCTGAGCAGCTGTGTCCCATTTTGCGCAGGAAATGGGTGTATGAAACGTGGCTGGTAAGTGCGTCATGCTTGTACAGATTCAGGGTCTCCTTGATTCTTCTGGGATAGACCGTCATGAGTTTTTTGAAGTGTGCGTAATCTTCACCTGACAGTTCCAGATTTTGTTAAGTGCTGTTGCACATCAATGTTGCTGGATCCATTCTGCAATCAATGTCAGTTTCAACTTGAGAGACTTAACTAAAGGGATTATTGATACTCAAAAATACAAAAGCTCATTAAATCATGGTCCATATATCTTCAAAACTAACAATGGTCAAAACGTTCAGTCAACCACGAGCAACCAAGGGAACGACTTGGACTTCGAAACCAACAAATTTATAAGTCGGGCCAGATACAAGTTTCTTTTCAAAAATGGAAGAAAATCAACAACATAAAATTTTTTCACTGTATTTTACTACGAACGAAAATTCCCGATAGTTATTAAATACAACGTGGTTCAAGTGGCCGCCTCGGCTGGCAGTAACGAATTCTTGATGGCTTCGGGCTGTAGCTCCCGGATTGATTCGATGATAATGTCCTTGCTTAAATCGTTTCTGGATTGTTTGCATAACATCGGTCCTTCACGGTCCCCCAGAAGAGAAAAAAAAAATAAATTGGGGTCGCAGCTCCGAGGCGGACAATTTACTTCACTTTTTATTTTTTATCGTGGAATGGGCTGTGTGCCATGGCGCTCCATTCTGCATGCACCAGAGGTCGTCCAAATCCATGTCTTCAGTAAAAATGAGTCGGTTAACATAGCTTAGGAACGCTAATCGTTAACCGAAACGTTGTTCCCAATCTCATTTTCATAGAAAAATGGTCCAATGATGCTATCGGCCACAGCAGTCACATTCGTGTACATCGATCTGTGTACGACGACGTTGACCATGAGTGTTGTCAACTACCAGTCTCATGATAATGGTGTACATACATCTGTCACGGTGGGTGCGTCATTTCGGCCAAAAACTAATTTCAACACACCTTGGAAATAAGTTTTCAATAACTCCCAATGTTGTTCAAGCCAAAAGCGAATCATTTCGTTTCGCGTAAAGTATGATATTGACTTTTTCAAGATTTAGAGGGGGAACCAGCTTTCAGTGTCATAATGACTAATAATTTAAGAAAGAAAAAACCACTGGATGCCACATAAGTTTAAGAGTGATCATTCCGATTCATTCCTAAAAGAAAGAGTGTAGGAAGTTCTTAGATGGAGGCAAGTTTTAATTTTGATTTATTTCGGTTGCAGATTAATTCAAAAAAAAAAAACTTTTTAAAATATTTCTGATATCTTGATATTTCTGATATCTTGTCATTGTTCTTTGATTCTTTACCTTTGAAGAGATTAAAAAGAGTGGTCCTCATTTAAAATATTTGCTTATAGGTAAACAATTTTATGCGTTCTAGTCTTAAAAATAAATATGCATCATGACTATTTTGCAAATGTACGGAATCTTTTCAACAACAAAAATAAATCAAAATCAAAGTCCATTTTATATTGCAAACCACAAAGTACACACTTTTTCTTGTTCCTCTCTGCTGTCAATTCGGCTTCTGTTTACTTTAGCTGTGTTTTTTTGCAAGCGTATATACGCTTAATTCTGAAGTGCACAAAAAAACGATCATCGGGGCTTAATGATTCATCATAAAATCTTGGCAGCACCGACGACATTTATGACATTTGCTAAGCATTCAGGGGTGTAGTCGTGGAAGATGATTTTTGATCTTAGATGGTCACAATCTTCGTTTTGTGATTGTGTACTTTAAACCACGTACGTGACCATCACTTTAAAAGCAAAAACACTTAATAATTATAAAATAAAAAAATGTTCATCAAATAAAAGGAATCGATTACGACACATGAACGCAATGTATAGCAGAGACTCTGGATATACCAAAAATTGCATACTTATGGATGCCAAAAAATTGAAAAATGATCTAATACATCAACCACACCTGCAGGTGTAAGCCACATACAGCAACCTAAACAATGAATGAATGAATTCAGGAATGAACACACAGAAATTAATGATTGGGAGCATTGTTTTTATACGCGCTTATTCCTTAAGCGGCGATAGATATGATGAGTAAGTTAAGCGGATATAGGACTCGTTGTTAATATAATAATAATAATAATATGGGTGGCGCGACAGTCCGACGTGGACCTGGGCCTAGCTTCTCAGCAACCACTCGTGTTGTGCGTGCTATTGTTCTTTCACGAGTGGAAGGGACCTACAGTTTAATGCCGACTTCGAATGGCGAATTTGAGAAGGTTTTTCTAGTCAGGAATACTCTTTGAGCATTGTCAGTGACTCGAAAGAGGTGGAGCCGTGAATTATGATAGGTGGTAAATTCGGGTATCGAACCTGGCACCCTCTGCGTAGGAGTCGACGCACTTACCCACTACGCCACGGCGACCACTCGTTGTTACTGTATTTTAAATGCAAATCGAAATTCAATCGTATATACGCTTGCAAAAAACGCAGCTTTTATCATTCATAAGTTCGAAAATAACATGTTTTGCTGAAGTTTTACATTCCCACATGCAAACTGATTCTTCTTTCATGTTTATTCTTCGAATGATACAAATATTTTCAAAGTACTGATGATGTAAAGGTACACTAAAGGCAAACGACTTGCATCACATACAAAAATCAAACATCCAGAGCTAACAAATGGTTTGTATTCTATTTCTATTGTTTTATTGATATTAAATTTCACTTGTACTTGTTATTGTTTACCATTATATCCGAATTTTTTAATCAACTAAATTGATTCTTATATTTAGACATAACAGATTTATTCATCTTCGGAAATGTTCTGATGCCACCCACTTTTTTGAGGGAGAAGTAATAAATACAGATTTCACTTGAACTAAAACGAATAAATAAATGAAAAGTAAATACGATGTGAATTCACGATTTTGGCAATGAATTCTTCTGAACACAAAAAAATACTTCCAAATTCCCAGAATTCAGTTGAAGTCTCGTCGGTTTTCACAATTGAGTAAAACAAATTTAATGGAACAAATTAACGAATAGTAGTTTACTTTATATTTGCCATTAGAAATTCAATCAATTTTTTTTTTATATATACAGCAGAGAAGTTTTCAATTTATTATTTTGTTTTGCAAAGATGAGTCTCGAGATGTATAAAGTCTCGGACTTTTCGTCGTTAAACCATCAGATGTATGTACTTATAATGCGTGTTGTGTCCTGAGAACGTTTTGGTAACGTCATACTGGCTTGAAATTAACTTTTCGTTTACTCCCTCGAATTGTCACGGGATACCATAATGTGTTCGCGTTGGAGGGAGTTTGACTTAGGGAGAGATTTTTGTGTGGAAAATTGAGGGAAAAGTACATATGTATGTAAAATAAATAAATAATAAATTCGAGTTAAGGAGAAATTCGACGTAAGGAGAGTTTGGCGTAGGGAGCGTCAAGTTTACATAGATTAAGGCCGAATCAAGACATTTCAGGTTGATTGGCAAATGGTCCAAGCTAATTTTGTAGTCGATTTCAGCGAGACGAGATTTTAATATTGTGCTGGCAGATTTCTCCATTTCCACAATATCATCTGGTATTATTTGTGAAATTGTAGCTAGTTATATTTTCAAATCCGTTGGGTTTTATAATCATTTTTATATTTCATGGAACAATGACTTGGAACAAACATTTTCCATTTCGATCTTAATTCTTAAGATAATATAAATAAAATCAAACAAAAGCGAAAGACGTGTCCGAAGTTGTATAATAATATTCGAGAATAATTAATAAACGTCAATTTTGCAGTACCGTTAACTGCCAAATAATTCAATCTGCCAGCACAATATTACACACATTGACAGTGATTGCCAAGTTCTGTTTCTTTTTGAATCCTGAATTTACAATCCGCCTTATCATGAATTTTGCCCGAACAGCATTTCACCCGAAATTTTTTTTTGTTCGCCCGAAACACTAGTTATTCGCCTGAACTACAAGGAGGGTATCATGAATTTCGCCCGAACACAATTCTACTTCGAATCAGCTGTGACATTTCGAACACGTGTCCTTTTGATATTTGATTTGTGGAGAAAAAAAATTTAAATCGTTAATAGGGATACTACTCTACTACTCTACAGCTCTTAAAAAAACAACCTTTGTATCGACGACGAGCAATTTTTTCTAAATACAGAGTTATAAGAGTCGTTATGTATTTCTGAAGTTATTTTTAAATAAGGTTAAGGCTTTGATTTCATTAGTTAAGTGTCATAAGGACTTGGAATATTCTTAATATCAGGACGTTGCGTGAGTCTCCCTATCGTACAACGTAAGATTTGGACTTTGAAATCTCAACAATCGAGTTCAAGATATAATACGGAAGTCTTATTATATCCCTATAAATATATATTTTTATTATAAAGAAGGCAACTAATAATTTTGCCAAACTCATTGCTCGATCAAAAAAAAAAAAAGAATTCGTCAATCCTTTCGAAAATCACTACAATTGTTGCTGAAGAGAAAAACAATGAAGTTTAAATTAACATTGCGGACTTAAAAAGCAAGCAAATTTGTATTTTCTTATGTTTCCCTGTGCTCTACAGCCTCAGCAACCCTTCACTGCGCAGTTGGAGGTTTTTTTCACAAACAATCAGTACTTACACATATTTGAATTATAAGCTATAATTTTTTATATTTAATGTTTTATAGATGAAACTAGCTGGATTTTTGGTGAATATTTTGGTAGTCAATTAAAACATATCTAACTTATTGTAAGTGTGTGGGGTTGTGTATTTAACTGAAAGAGGAATGGAGCGCTGTGAACGGCGAAAGCCTATACAAATAGCAAAACGCCATACTTTAATTTTTCGAGTTAATTGTACTTTTATTAATAATAATAATATGGGTGGCGCTACAGTCCGAGGTGGACCTGGGCCTAGCTTCTCAGCAACCACGTGTGTTGTGTGTTCTATTGTTCTTTCACGAGTGGAAGGGACCTAGAGCTTAATGCCGACTCCGAACGGCGATGTTGAGAAGCTTTTTCTAGACAGGAATACTCTTTGAGCATTGTCAGTGACTCGAAAGAGGTGGAGCCGTGAAATATGAAAGGTAGTAAATTCGGGTATCGAACCTGACACCCTCTGCGTAGAAGTCGACGCACTTACCCTTAAACTTAGCTACTTTTACTTAGTACTTTTATTATCTAAACTAATAAATTTCATACTACATCTCTTTCATAAATTGTAACAATTAAATAAAAAAGACATGATCAGTCTCGAGTATACGATATTTTTAGTGAGTCCATCTTTAGCCAACACAAACAAACTGGCTGGCTTACCCACGCGAGAACATGCCACTAATAATTGTCCGTGTGAAAAACACAGTAGCCGTGTTTTTTTCATCGCTATCTATAGTGAAGTGAAGTAAGATGCAAAAAAACAATTCGCAGTGGTTTTGATTTTTATCTGTCACAACATATGAAGAAAACAATTTATATTTTCAAATCGCTGTGAAAATATATGAAAAAAAAATCGAACTTGAAATGGCAGCCACTTTTCACTGCCGATATTATAGGCAGCTATAGGCAGTAGGTTGTTGAAAAAATCACGGCTAGGGTGCGCAAATCTAAGCCACAAAAAGACATTGTTCGTCCTTGAGACTTATTGATTGTTATTGCGAATGCCAATCTAATTGGAAATTCAATTCGCAAATCTGTGCGAATAAAAGGGATTCGTGGTAGTAATACATCTTCTCCTCGTAACTTGCCATTCAAAATGCTGGCTTCCACAACGTTTTTCATAAGTTTTTAATGACTAATTGCGTGCCATTCCACAGCCATGGTGCGTTCAAATTACGAAGCAAAATAATCAGAGATCCAATCTTCTGTTGTAAGTGGTGTGGTGGCATGCCTGGCAATGCAATGAGTTCAAAAACTCTGCTGGATAATTTACAGCTTTGCTGGTATCGCAAACTGTATCGACAGATTTGAATGACTTCAAGTCCCCTGGTAACAACTGTTGTATCTTGAAATTTATATCGCTGACGTCCACAACATTTTTTGCTGCCAAAATTGAGCTTTATGCCAGCCGCTCATGATTCAAGTACATATTGTCTGTGTATTTCGGGATATATCTTGCCAATGAGTACACTTAGCGAATTAATGATTGTGCAGACATCGGTTTATGCATCCAGTATTTTCATCTACAGCTAGTTTGTTTCAGCGGAAGCATCTTGAAGCATTTTTACCTTCTGCTGTACTTTTGCGACATTGCACCACAGTGTCGATAATTCCCAGCAAGCGTTGATCTCATCAGTGTCATCTCCCACGTTGAACGTGGAATGAATTAAAGTGAAATTTATGTCATTCAATGTCCTCTTAAACCTCAACCTCAAGCGAATCTTTGTGTGCTATAATGTATTCATTCCAGATGATAATTTTACACTGTTTCACCGCTGTGGCCTTGGACGATTGTTTTTTATGTTGCACACTACGTCTGGATTATTTTCACCAGTCGCTATTTATATATATACCGGTTGGTTGTAGAAGAGTGAACAATTAATTTTGTATGTATTTTTTAATGCCGAATTATAAACAAATTAAAACAAAATGTTGTCTAAGAAATAAAAGAAAACAATTTGGGGTTGACCACCCTTATCACTTAGGGGTATACAAAATAGTTTACGCCCTATTCTGATACACACTGAAAATGCTCACAAATTTTCATAACAATTGGTCAGGCGGTTTCGGAGGAGTTTTGTTACAAACACTGTGACACGTGAATTTTATATGTTAGATTAGATAACATTTTTAATTAACGTTTAAGAAGCTTTATTGTACATTTTAAGTTTCATCATATGATGTCAGCCATGGACATTTCTGAAGAAAGTAAAAGCTTCATGATGAGCTTGTGAGACTCCAAGAAATAACTGATTTTACTTATGTAAAATCTTAAAAATTGATCTTAAAAATATCAAATATTGCCTTTTATAAGCATCAGTTATAGGCTTAGGATTTAGCGGTACACAACTTGGATAACGATCAACCGTATTGCTATATGTGGCATGAGGGAATGGCAAATAGAGGTGGGAATGAGATGGTATGTTGTATTTTTAAACACATCAATGATGAATTTTCTGTTGTAGTCAAAAACTTATTCTTCATAGCAATTCCTCTCCGGGTTAAAATAAAATCTCACATATAAGTTGCATATTTTTTGCCGAATAGTGGTGGCCATGGCGTTGTGGGTATGTGCGCCGATCTCTTCGCAACTTAACATCGCTGCCTGGGTTGGATTCCCGGCTGGTACGACCAAAAATAAATTTCACGGTTCCACCGCTTTGAGCATTGTCAGTATAATGATCATGGTGCAATAACATAAAATAATGCCTTAAAAAAGCTTCTCAAACTTGGCTGTTCAGAGTCGGCAGAAAACAGTTGGTGCCATCCACTCTTGAGAGAACAATAAGCACGCACAACACGAGTGGTTGCTGAGAAGCTAGTCCCTGGCCCTATCGCCACCCAAATTATTATATATTTAGCGAATAGTGAACAACGTGAAGTTATTGACCACAAATTTCTGGATGTAGACCATTCCGTTATTGAAGGGAAAGAAAGAAACAAATCAGCTGTTAATATTCATTACTCAAGAGACGGGCAGAACTTTATTTCCGGAATAAGGGACCGAAATCCTCTTAAATTTGTAGCAACCATATTTCTTTGAATTTGCTGCAACCTCGAACGACAAATCCACATGACGAATGTCAATACTGACGGAGAAAGGTATACATGATGAGAATTAAGTAGAAGCGTAGAAATCAAAAAATTTAATGTGGTTCATTACTGTACAACAACAGCTTAGAGAAAAATGAGTCATTCAAGAGAGTTGATTTAAAAAAAAAAACGTAAAGTATTACTGACAAATCTGTCATTAAAGTGATTCAACTTGTCCACTCTATTTTTAAGAGAACAAGCCCAAGATCTTCTTTTTCTGCTTGACATCAAGCTTGGTTGTTGTTTCCATTACTATGTTAGAGTGTAAGCATCTTACAGTGCTTTGTAAGAATGTTTGAGTCTAAGTCCATTATAATCAGAAATGAAGTATCACAGAGAAAGCCGACTTCACAGCTGAATGCTCCCTAGTCCATCGACGATTTTGAGTACCTTTTTGACGGATATTCATGAATTTTTGACGGATATTCACGAAATAACGTAAATGCATTCCTCTGATTGGTCAATTTGGTTTATGAACACGTTATAAAAAACAGTTGTCAAAAATCTTATGCGGAAAGAGAGGTAGAATTCGGGCATCTCTGTAATACTTCATTTCTGATTATAATCAGGTCTGCGAGTGTTTTTAGAGTTCAGTCGTAGTAGTCGATGAGGTACTGTAGTCGTGGGAACCTAGTGACCAGACGCCAGAAGCGTGCGCCGCAGATTTGTTTTTCTGAATCTAATTTACCTAGCAACTAACAGCGAAAACGTTCACCCTGATGTATGTGACAGTGATAATGATAATGCCATTTGTTAAAAAAATTATATATTTTTTCTTAATTTTGTCTTGCTTATCTACTTTAATTTTATAAATGTGCATTTCTGCAATAAGTTCAAAACTTTGGTTATTTTTCAATGATTATTGAAAACAATGTTTTTTGTATATTTTTGCTGTTTTATTAATGATGAAAAAGAAGGTAGACTATATTATGCAATGCCTTCACTGAAATTAAGTATTAATTTTAACCTTCTACAATTTTGAATTATTTTTAAAAAAATTTTAACAATTCGCTTTGGAAAAAGGACATAATTTATTAATTCTGATTTGAAAAAATAACATAAAATAACTTCATTAAACTCATTTAAGAAAGAAAGTATAAATCGACTTAAGGAAGAATTAACTAAATGTTTAAAAGGGAAAAACGACAAAAGTCATAACTTTATCGATGTCAACAGTGAATAAACAAAAATGTTACTGTTATTAAACAAAGATAAAATTCTAAAGCCTTATTATTTAGTTTTGCATCAACACTTCGTCTATAAGTTTTGTAATTAATATGTAATCGCAAGTCAAACATTAAAATGGCTCTCCTCAAATTTGTGAAAAAAAGACCTATGACGTTATTCCTTATTGCCACAGATAAAATATAATATCTACAAAAAATGATGGACTTTCTTATTGCAATGTACTCTTGGTCATATGACAGTAAAACTTCTCTTAATTCTAATTGTATCCATCTAGTCAAACCATCTCATTTTTGGATCTACTCTTTTTTATTAATGGGTCGGAGTCCAAATCCAATTACCAAAGATGCCGACTACACTGATTTGACGTCAAGTCAAGTATTTTCATTTATTTGCCTCAAAGATACTTAACGTCCTCAATTCATTCTCGACCCTCCTCTCAAATAGGAAAATCGCGAATTTTATGATACATCCTTAGGCAACATCAAATTCATTCCAACAGTGAGATAGCCACCAGTTAATTTCGCCAAAATATTATGTTTTCCCATGCCATAAGCGCAAACACGGACAAACAAGAAGTAGGTCCGCAATAACGGATACATTAATTAAGTTCTTAATTAAAGACTGTCGCCAGCAAACCCAGACTATAGTCAGCAAATCAGCGGAATAAATTCATACCACCCCTTCCTCGAGTCATAAAAACACTACCCCCTACATCCACATCCACGGACATAACAGCAAAAATATGATACTAATTGAAACCGTACACCCCCCTCGTTCGAATGATGTAACAAAAGCCCCCAGCTCGTAGCCACCGCACTAAACATACACTTATCTCTACAAGCAATTCCCTCGAAGAAAACAAACAAGTGTCCCATTCGAAGCCGAAGATCCCCGATATCCCATCGTCGTCGTACCAGAAAGACAAATGAAAATTCTCAACAAAAACACAGATATTAAAGGAAAAACGACGTTGCGAAAAGAAAATGTCCAATAAACCAAACGTAAGCAACTTACCAAGCACCGACAACAAAATCCCAATAATCGTCCATTTAAGCGCGTCCATTGCTCAGCCTTCGCCGTTCACAGTCTACAAGGATGATTGTGATGGGCTGCGGCACCAACAGTGATGGTGGCTAAGACTACGACGAAGACGATGTAATCGCCTTCTTTTGCTTTATCACAAGTCTCTGTCGGGGCCGAATCGCAGAGGCACCCAGTCAAGCGGCGAATTCGATGGATGATGATGACACGACAGGCATAAGGTTGAAACGTATGTTGGCAAACGTCTTGACGGGGCAATTAATTGAAAAAGCAAGCACGACCGGAAAAGAAACACTTTCTGTTTGTCACGCACACAAACACACGCACACGTGGAGGAGTGGAAGTTTCTTCCTTTTTTTTTCCGTATTTTCCGGATTTCCGAGAAACTTTTCTGTCGCAGATGGTGTACTTCGTTGAAATTAGCACCACCGCTGTAACACCCACGAGCACTGTCTCCTTCTCAAACTCTTCTTTCTGTTTCACTGACAAACTCAATTATTTAGGTGAACCGCACTCAGGATTTAGCCGCTTGAATGTAGGCCTCAGGCCAACACAATGACCCACAACCGCACACGCAACGGACATACGCACAAGGACACGCACAGTGGACTGGACGACATGAAGCGCACAACGTTATCTGAGGTCCTTGGTTTTATGCCGGACTTTCCCACGATGAGACACCAACACACAAGCAAAGTAATTAAATTTATCGCATTCACATTTTCATTAATCGTTGTTTTGTTTTCCCGGAGCTGTACACCTGTCGAGGCATGCGAGGCAGAAGGCGACCCACCGAACCGGGTGGACAAGCGAGGGTTAAGCAGGTTTCACTGTAAGTTCTTCGGTATTACGATGCGGATGAGAATGAGGAGCTACACAACGAACACGTTTAGAGCACTCCCACGTAGGCAAGATCAGTCTAGAAACCCAATTCCAAAGGGCACGCTAAAGGTCTTGCAAAGAGTGAAGGGCTGGAAAGTTTTTCGAAGGAAAACACGATTTTCCCACTCAATGAAGCAGAAATCAGTGACAGGCGACGATATTCTAATCCATCTCACAGAGTCTCCTTCGCTCCCCCGATGGGCAGGAGGGTTATGGCATTGCAGCTCGCCGGAGTATCCTTAATTGGAGAGAGCGTGCTCCACATTCCAAGTGACGTTTTCAAACGAGTTACGTGAGCGAGATATATTTTCACAGGAGGACCTCTTTTGGATGTCAGTTGAATAACATGAAGGCAGAGGATAACACAAGTGCGCGACCCATTTGAAGGAGCACCGCACAGGACAAATAACTGTTTTCGACTAAAAGCTCTCCCGCAGCGCTTACCTGCTTATAGAAATCGGGCACTGCGTGGTAAGCCCATGTGTTGCCAAAGGACGGAAGGAATTCCTCTCAGTGGGTCCAAAATTCACTCGAAATATTCAAGGGAAATTTTGACTTTACTCTCTCGTAAGTTTGGATCTACTCACTCACGAGTGTATTCGGTGAAATGTTGTGGGCTTATTCAATACGGAAAGGATGATACGTAGTCTGTGCGTGTGTGTGTTGTAGAAGAGAAACGGGGTGAGAATCGGGACCATGTTTGCAGGAGGTTACGAGAAGAATTTCCCTCGTTGGCAAGGCTACACTGCTCTGGTCTAGTGAAGAGACACGGAGGGGATGTTTGCTTCGTTAAGTTGGCTGGGAACAGATTCTGTCGCGGACTGTTTGGGTTGAAATGGAATGTAGTAGATCGCTTGGGATATTTTCTCAGGAGTTGAACGCGGCCTGAAGAAGTGAGGAGAATATATTTGCTCCTTAAAGAGACTTGATACAGAAGCCTAACTGGAAGCAAAGAATCAACAAAAAATTGCTGCATTGTTAAGGCAAAAAGGAGGTCCCTGATGGTGCAGTTTAAAGGCCCACAGAGTACTTCAACTTCTGAGTTTGCGACATTTCTGTGGCAACTAACTTTTTATGGGTGATTGAAGGACTTTCACCCATTTGCTGTGCTGAACTGATGAAAGTAAGGGACAAATCATCTCCGCCCAAGTAAAGAGAGCTCGTCGAGGCCAGTATGAAGTCTCGAAACGAAGGCGACACCAACTAATAGACACTCGTTGGCTGAAAAAAGAGCTAACTGAATGTCTTGAACGTGACGACTTGGCGTTTTTAACGAGACAGAAGGCTGGGATTTGAAGGCACGTGTGACTTGTAAGTGCGCTGCATAGTGGGGCATTTCATGCGAATTAACTTGGTCTAAATTTCAAGACTGAGGTCTGAGAACAGGGAAAATCATTCTTGAAGATATGTCATAGAACAAAGTGAGTTTCGTATATGTTTGTTATTCGAGTTCCAAGCGTTGAGCATCATGGAGGTAGAGGCATCTGCATCTAGCATCTGTGAACGAACTCCTAATGTCACCTCCATGTGGCGAAAACCGGAAGCTAACCCCCGTGGAACGTCGTTGGTGGCTGCTTACTTGAGAGGGGGGAGTGACTATGACTGATTTGAAGGAGTGTGCTGATCGACAGATTGGCCAATGGCGCTCCAGTCAACAGGAACAACTCTGAAGTTGTCGGAGGTCAGTTGTGCAATTTTTCTGGGCCTTGGAGTAGTGGGCGGCGGATGAGCCCTATCCTCTTATAGTCAACAGCGGCAGTCATAGCGTCAGTTAATCAAACGATCCAGGTCATCTACAAGATATGGGAGGAGGGAAGCATGCCCGACAAGTGGAATCTCAGTACTGTTTGCACGATGAAAGGAGACCCCTTTGACCGTGCCAACAAGGATAAGTCTCTTGAAGATCTTCGCATCCGATTTGTGTGCTCACCGGAAGTCGTTTGTAAACAATCTGATTTGGTCATGGCATGTGAGTGTGTTTTCAAGCCAGGGAAGTCAGCCTCCGACCAGATCTTCACACAAGGGCAGATCCTGGAAAAGACCCAAGAAATGTAAATCGACACCCACCAGTTTTTCAAGGTCGCATATGACAGCCTGTGTAAAGACGAGCTTTACAATGCCATGACTAGTTTTGAAATTCCTTGCAAACTCGCCACGTATTGAAGGAGAAGTATCGAGAATTCTCGCTGCTCCATCAAGATCGCTAACGAACTCACCAAGACCGTTAATGTTTGGTTTTAGACAAGGCGACGCGATGACATGTGACTTTGTCAACATGACCCTGGAGAAGATCTTGACTCACACGCCAACATAAGAGGCATGATCTTCCACAAATCTGTACAGCAGACGGCGATGACATTCACCTTATTGGCAGATCACCGTGAGTATTGAATAAACCGTTTTGCTGGCATAGAGACGGAAGCGGAAATGAGTCTACCGGTCAGTGAGGGCATCCAACATCGCCGTCTTGAACAGACAGTCAATGGGCCGTCTTGAACAGACAATGGGAACCATTAACGTTCAGGTGGCTAAGGACGTCTACCTCGGTTCCGGAGTAAACCCTTTGAACAACATCAAACGCAGAATAACTCTTGCTAACCAGTGTTTGGGCTTAAGAGGCTATTGAGAAATAGAACCGTCTCTAGATAAGACACTGATCATCGCAGACCTTCTGTACGGCGCAGATGCATAAACAAACAAGGATGACTATTTATATGAGATTCTTCGAGAGAAGGGTTTTGTATTTAATAGTTCGTCCATTTTGATGTTCATTGCATTTGGAGAAGAATATTCACCCACGAACTGTATGAGTTGAACAACGAAAAGACGGTCTACAGAATAGACAATCGTCCAACGGATCCAACGGTTAAGGCGCCTGGGTCATGTAAAGCTAATGGAACACCTAGCTCTGGCCGAAGAGTCTTCGACTCCAAACTGTCCTGTGGAACAGCGCAACAGAGGACGCTTACGGAAGAATAGAAATTATTATAACATAATAATGACTGAACATGTGACATCTTTCACACCATCGTGGAGAAGATCGTGTAAGACACACACGCCAACACTAGAGGCACGATCTTCTAGAAGTCGGTACAACTGTTAGCATACGCGGATGACATTGACGTGATTAGTTGAACACGGTGAGCCGACAATGAAGCGTTTCCTGGCATTGAAACGGAGGGGCTTAGCAGTGAACGATGGCAAAACCAAGTACATGCTGTCATCAAGAATGGATATCAACGACTTAGCCAGAACGTTTCTGCAGGCAGCCATAGCTTCAAGGTAGTCAAGGTTTTCGTCTACCTCGGCTCTAAAGTAAATGGTACGAACAACATCAGTACTGAGATCAAACATAGAGTAACTCTTGCCAACCGCTGTTTCTATGGTCTCAAGAGACAATTGAGTAGTACAGCCATCTCTCGAAGGACCAAGCAGAATTTATATGAGACCTTGATCATCCCTGGATTGCTCTATGGCGCGGAGCCATGGACAATCTCAAAAGCGGATGAGGTAGTCTTTGGTCTCTTTGAGAGAAAAGCTCCGCATGCGATTTTTGGTCCTGTTTGCGTTGACGGTTCTTGAAGGAGAAGATTCAACCACGAACTGTATGGGCTCTACAGCGATATGAGTCTAGCCAGGCTTCTACGGACTGCGAGCCTGTGGGACAACGCAACACATGGCCCCCACGTAGAAGGTGGCGTTCACAGGTGGAGAACTACCTTAAGCAACTTGGCAAACTAAACAGGAGACAGTTATCCAGAGACTGGTCTAGGTGGAGAGACTTGTTGGTTGAGGCCCAGTTCTATCCCGGACTGTAGCGCCAAATAAGGAAGAAGAAGAATCATAATATGGGTGACACTACAATCCATAGGGGGCCAGGGCCCAGCTTCTCAGCAACCACTTGTGTTATGCGTGCTATTGGTCTCTCACGAGTGGGAGGGACCTATTGACCTAAGGACCTATGCCGACTCCAAATGGCCAAGTTTGAGAGGACATTTCTAGACAGTTAACACGCCATGACCCTTGTCAGTGACTCGAAAGTGGTGGGGGTGTACCGAGAATCAAACCCAGGCAGCGAGGTTCAATTGCGTAGGGTTCGACGCACATACCCACAACGCCATGACCGCCAAGAGTAGAAATTACGTTTCGCTAAATTCAAGCAGTAATTCCGGAAATAACTCAATATAAATGGCTCATATCATGTCAAAGCTTACTTCAATATCAATGTGAGGCATAACATTATCCACGTATTGTAATGCTGTGATCCAATTAGTATTGTAAAGTTTATAAGTACAAAATGAAAAAAGGAAAACAATTGAATTGAATTAAAAACATGCAGAATGCACCGAATGCAGACACAGATGCTTTAGCTTAAGGATATGTTGTTCTGGGAGATTTATGCACTTCAATTAGGCAAAATGATGTTGGTCATCAACCAATCACGGAGGAATTTAAATTGATTTTAAACACAGAAAAATTGATATTTATGACATCAAAATGTGACAGCACCAGCAAACTGGGTTCGCTAAGATATTCACTGGAAAGATAAGGAGGAAGCTTAGAAATTAATGCAAATATTGTCATTATGCTGTAGTTGTTTGTGTAAACAACCCTTACTGCTGAATAATAAACTTACTTAATAAAGTTCATGTTGGTGAAACAACAAACCATTTAGTGTCCAAGGGAGACTGTTAAACATATAGACCACCTCCCCTGTATGGCTGAATAAGCGAGATAATGTGACTCCAACACCAACAACCAAAGCATATAATTACTAAAAAACATTTCCTAACATAAACTTCCCGTATCAACTGTTCGTTTATTTGCTGATCACGCATTAACAATCCCACGTTCTCACATTCGTTAGTAAACACCTGGTCCATTAATTGACAAAAAAAGCTAATACATGTACTTATACGCACACATTCAAAATAAGGACGAGTGTTGTTCATTTCAATTACCGGGTCATCGTAAATATATTGTTGACAAGCTGCATAGCCAAGCAGACACAAGTTGGACCACAATTATGTTTTAATATTATCATTGCCAGATAGGCAATCATTTGTTACACTAACCATGAAATATCTGTTGGTTTACAGTTCGGTCTGTTCAGGTTGGTTTTGATTTTCGATTAATTACTGCTGCTGGCGGTATGAATTCCAGTTTTTTTTTTTATCATAATAGGATTAGCAGATTTTAATTGAATTAGATGCTTCACAAGGAGAAGATTAAATTGATCAACTCCTAAATAATGAGGAATAACCCGATAGTTTTTTTAGAGACGGGTAATTTAAATTGACATCATTGTTTACTGTGACAGCAGATTTGACAGTTCTCGGTTGTTTTGGTGTTAGATTGACTTAGCAAAGTATCATACAAATGATCACACTGGAGCAGTGTTTACATCATCATCATCATTTCTGACTCGCAAGATCCACTAAAGGGGTAGCAGTGGTAAAGCACGCACGAGAGGTCTCTAGGCAACTCGATCCTCCGTCATGGACTCTAACTTATCAGGAGTTATACCCAAGCGTAACCAGGCGAGTGGCATTGGTCCAACCACCTCATCCTCGGTCTGCTAAGTGGTCGCCTCACAGATGGAATCACATTAAACGCCCGCCTCGCAAGTAGTGATAGTGAGGACATTCGTGCCACGTGACCAAACCAACGATAAATATATTAATTATAAATAAATAAGCACTGCCGTGTTTCTCGACCTATCCCGGCGAGTAATTCCTACAGCAGCACGAAGAAATCTCGTCTCAGCTTGTGTTGCCCAACGTTTACAAATTGTTAAAATTTATTTTTAAAAACAGCTCGATTCGAGAAACTCAAGACATAGCCCCTAGAATCCGTTGCATAGCGTTATGTAAAAAAATTTACAACTCACAAATTTTAGTAAGAGGAAGAGGGAAAGCACATGCGGCCCACAAGTGGAATGCATCACACCGCACGGATGGAATTCGCAAAATTTAACTTTCTGTGCGATTAACAGATGTTTCAATTCATTCGGGTTATTTTTATAAGTTTGTCTTTACGGTATTTTATCAATTCGAAGTTGAATTTTAATTTTGTTTACAATTGTTCTTGCAAAATTCCTAATGATTTAAAAAGCTTGGTTCCTTGGTTCTTCTGGGATTGACCCTTGTGAATTTTTTAGAGTACGTGAGTCTTTCCTGGCTATTCCAGAATTGGTTAAGGGTTGTTATATGAAAATGTTGCTAAGTCCATGGTTTTTCATTGCCCTCGTGGTGTCCATGTTCTGTCACAAACATAAGCTTAAATTCGAGAAAATCAAATAAAGGGATTGTTGATTGACACAAAAATTCACTAAATCATGGTGCATATATTTTCAAAAATAACGATGTCTAAACGTTCAGTCAACGACGAGCAACCAAGAGAAAGAATTGGACTTCGAAGCCAACATTCAACGCAATACAGTCTGATGTACTTCAAAACAAAGGTGAAAATTAAATCCATAGATTATGATATTTACACATGAACAGTCGCTGCTGTCACATACCCGAAGTGATATTCTGACAATCTATAGATAGAGAGTTAGTTGGGCAAATATAACCACCTTTAACATATTTCGAAATAAAATCACAAACGTTTTTTTAATTATTTTAATTTTATTTCTAGTAATCCTTAAAATCAATTCACTTTCAGTCTTAAGTAACATAAATATTTAAAAAAACAAATAATAATAATAATAATATAGAATGTAATATATAATGCCCAGTATCCGCAAAAGACGGATCCAGTCCTCTTTACTAGGAAGTATAAGATTCCTAACTTTGACCCTCGCACACTATGCGGGACCCCTTGGTGCTAAGCGACAGCGCTAAATTCTTTGGCCTTATACTAGACACGAAGTTAAGCTGGAAGCCTTATATCCAGGAACGTGTCAAGAAGGCCTCAACGGCTCTCTTCTGCTCTAAAAGGGCCATTGGGTGCAAATGGGGACTGCAACCCGAATGGTTCATTGGCTATTTATATCGGCAGTCAGACCCATGCTGCTATATGGTGTCGCAATTTGGTGGACTCCACTCGACCAGAGAATCAACATCACCCCACTCGCTAGAGTGCAGAGGATGGCTTGCGTATGCATTAGTGGAGCACTGAGGACTATCTCCGCCGAAGCATTAATCATACTCCTAAACCTGCCTCCGGTAGAACACTGCACAGCAGATAGCACGGTGATTAGATCAAGATCTCTGAGCAGCTGGAAAGAACTCCAGTCTGGACATTCAACGATCCTACGCAGGTATGCCTCTATACCCATAGATACAGACCCCACTCTACCTAAACTCCTCTTCGAGAAGAATTTCTCAATGAGCATACCGCCCAGATCCAGAAGGTCCACTGCGAATCTTCAAAGATGGATCGAAGATAGCTGCAGTTGTTGGTGCCGGTGTCTATTCCAAGGATCTAAATTTATTATCGACTACCTAATGACTGTAGCGTCTTTCAGGCTGAAACTATAGCAATTAAGGAATCCCTGTCCTGGCTGAAAAACAATGTAATATCGCGCACAGATAACGTCATCTGTTCCGATAGCCAGACAGCGATCAAATCTTTGGATTCAGCCACCTTTAATTCCAAGACTTCCCTTAATTGATGCCTAAATCTTAACGAGATGGCCAAGTATTTTAGCATCCAACTGTTTTGGGTGCCGGGACACTGTGCCATTTCAGAGAATTGCAAAGCAAACGAGCTCACTAGAAAGGGCACAAACTCCGTGCTCTTTCCGGGTGGAGACCCACCCTCCATGCCTATCGCTACTATTAAACATCTGCTAAAGCTTGAAGCGCTTGCTCAAACAAACCGCAGATGGATATCTGGCACAGGATGCCTCATTACCAAACAACTCTGGCCTATGATCGATCTCAAACGATCGCTTAGCTTGATCAGATTAAGCAGGCCAAATCTCAGATCCTTGGCCTTCTAACAGGGCATTGTGCCATCGGAACTCACGCCTCTAGACTATGCCTTCCCTATACTGATTTCTGTAGAAGCTGCCTGCTATGTAATTGCAGTGCTCTCGCATCCCGTAGATTCAGAATTCTGGGGCCCTTTTCTTTCTTAATCTGGCTGAACACAGCAGAAAAAAAAATCAGCCCTCTTCTTCGCTTTATCAAAAGCACAGATTGGTTTGCGGAATAGGTAGCCTAAGATCCGCGTGGTAACACAATTGGCCTATGTTTGGCCTGTGTGTGTCTGTTGCTTGTATGCGCGGCAATCAGCCACTTCAACCTAACCCAACCTAAGGCCCTGTAATGCTTTTTGGGTTGAACTGCCCCAAAACGGATATACATTGTTGCTCGATGCCTGGACAGTTTTCTTGTATCCACATTTTGCATACGACACATTTTACGCAAGATGGCTCAATAGATGCATCTAGCAAAGATCATGTGCTAAAAACGGCCTACTAGGCTTTATCGCAGACACATGGTGTAGGCCATATTACACACAATGCTATTTTTTCTAATATTGAATTTATACACAATTCAAAAACTTATTTCAAAACCTTTGATATGACAAAACATAAGACTTTTCAACCGAGACAAGATATAGTGAAATCAAAAAAAATTCACTGCGTAAGTAGGGTGCAAATATAAGAAAAAATTATAAGGAAAATTAAGAAAAACACTATTTGACTCATATATTGCACCTCTCCCGCGGCAGGCTCAAGCAGAATCAATTACATCACGTTTGTAGTGAACATAACTTTATCTCTGTGCGTTTTCCCTCTGAGGAAATATAAGGGTGGGCCATTTCAACCATTTTATTGGGTGTATGTACCGGACGTAACCGACATACAGACATACTGGTTGAGGCCCAGGTCCGACCCGGACTGTAGCGCTACCAGAAGAAGAAGAAGAACCGACATACATATAACCAAGCGGTGCGTATTTTTCCCTCTACCTCCCGTAATGTTCCATCAATTAAGTTGGATTTGTTTTTTAAATAGAGGACCCGATACGTAGTTTTGTTGTTTTTGAATTTGTTTAAGGCCTGGCGAATTGGACTTGGCTTAAGCTAGTAATACCATAAAATTATCTGTCAAATTAACTCAATTAAATGGATATTAAAATTATTTTCCTGTATTTTAATCCAATTTAAAGTTCTCCGTGATTGGTTGACGACCAACATCATTTTGCCTAATTGAAATGCAAAAATCCCACGGAACAACATATACTTAAGTTAAAGCATCTGTGTCTGCATTCGGTGCATTCTGAATGTTATTAATTCAATTCAATTGCTTTGTTTTTTTTTATTTTTTACGTAAAAACTTTACAATACTAATTGGATCAGAGCATTACAATACGTGGATAATGTTATGCCTCACCTTGATATTGAAGTAAGCTTTGACATGATATGAGCCGTTTATATTGAGTTATTTCCGGAATTACTGCTTGAATTTTGGGAAACGTAATTTCTCTTCTTGGAGGCCCTGGAGTTGTGGGTATGTGCGTCGAACCCTACGCAATTGAACCTCGCTGCCTGGCTTCTATTCCCGGTACGACCAAAAATAATTTTCACGGTCACCCCTCTTTCTAGTCACTGACAATGCACAAAAAGTAAGTAAACTGTCTAGAAAAAGCTTCTCAAATTTGTGCGTTCGGAGTCGGCATTAAATCCCTGATAAGATAGGCCCTGGCACTATGCGTTCTGTAGCGCCAACAATATTATTGTATTATATGGCGTATCGAACGCACGAGTCATAAGTCTAGCCCAACAGACGTTGATATGGCGTGTTATTAGGCACAGGCGTCTGCACTTAGCCTCTAGTAAAAAACTCATACACTCAACTCCACGTGGTGAAATCTGGGAGCCGATCACCTTCGACTGAAGGTGGGGTACCGGACCACCGTGGGACGTCGCTGGCGACCAGGGTATACGTACCAATCTGTACCAGGGCTCATCTTTCTTTATGGATGGTGGAGGAGGAGCTGGAGAACTATCTGGGCTCTGCCAAACGGCGGTATCCGAAAATCCAGTCAGCAGGAGCTGCCTTGTGTGTTCTCCTTCCAGAGCTACTACGACATATTCGGAGCTCAGGTCTAAAAGACTGTTCCAAGACCAGGTCGGGTTCTTGGAATAGAGATGGATGCTAGCGGAAGAATCCTGTAGCCTAAGGCTCAACGGCATGACGGCGATCATAGCCTCATCGAGTTTACCGACACTGGTTACACACGGGCCCTCCGCCTGAGGATTAAAGAATATAGCTAGGACTACCAATTGGGGAGTTGTGCGTGAGGATAACTCCTTCACTAATTAAAAAACAAATGGTTCCGAGACACAGTCCCCACATGGGACTACAGCAAACGAAACAAGGACAACGATTTTCGGTTCTACACGTGAACAATGGCACCAAGTGCATCCGAAGAACTCCGGAGGCCCTTGACTGCTATAAAGCAGTAATCAGCGCAATCCACGAAGGGCAGTGGAATAGGTCGGAAAAAAAGAGCATGAGAAACTGCGACTTCGACGATGACTGTTGTCATCGTAGTCGATCTTTGTTTATATTTGGAAGTGGATTTCTTGTTTGAGGCAGACTTAGACCAAAAGCCTTACGCTTTGTTTATAAAAGCCTCATAACAATCCTTTTAAAGGGTAAATTCGGGAACATCAGCCTGATTTACGCCCACGCACCAACGGACGACAAAGATGACAATAGCAAGGTTGACTTCATTAATCTCATAGAAAGCACATACGTTCAATACCCTTCGACACCACGATCTCAACCGAAAGTTGGGTAAAAAGACATTTTTGCTAGAGTCTTCGGGAAACAAGGCCTGCACTACACCAGATCTGATAACTGACTCAGGCTGTCACGGGACGAAGTATATGTGAGCTAGCATTCGGTGCTTACGACTGAATATCCACAAAGGGACCTCACGGTCCCCATATATGTAGATCAACCCTCAACCAGATTCATCAAGTCGCGATCAACGTCACCCAATCAGATCATCTCCAGCTGCCATAAAGATTTTAACGGACAATCCGTCCGCTCCGGAACTTTGTTATGCTCCAGTCTTAAAACGACTGGCTGACGTAGTTGTTTCAGTGGCTGCTCCTGGTTAGCGGTGTCACCGGTTCGAATACGCGTGAAAGCAAAGTTAATACGCTTTTCATCTGGTCTTCAAATTTGGTCCAGTCTCCATTTGCCGTTGGGATCAGATTACTGGCACTATCACTGGAGTGGTCAATCAGTCGAACTGTGGGTATCACAATGGACCAAGATGGTCTAAGTGGGATGGTGAATGGACTAGCAGCCCCCCTACCTAACCCTTACCTATACTCCCGTCGGGATGTTGCTATCTTGACCTCGTCTATGTCGGGCGGACGGAATTCTCGTGGATCACCGCCCAAATTGAGTGGAACAGTATGCCTGACAGCGGTATATGTGAGTGTGGGTCATCATCGCCATTAAACAGTCACAGAAGTCATATTTCCAAATTCTCAGTATCGGCAGGACTGTCCGAACCTTCAACACAGAAAAAGCATTGAAAATAAGCCTCACATCATTCAACATTGTTAATTAGGATCTCACTTATTTTCGTTAATAACATGTACTCTATTGTGTAACACAATATTAAACCCTTCTCACAAAATACATCCCATTCCGTCATCACGCTAATGAAATACATAGTTAGTAAATGTATATTTTATCTACCGCCCCCACGTCACATAGCCACCGAATCTACTCCACAATGACCTTTGTCTCTGTTGAAAAGGGATCGGCATATTAAAACTAATTTGCTACTGAAAATAATTTCATCGCTGCTCCGCCTCGAAATGTGTCCGAAACTTTGCTCCAGAACTCAATTGCCCATTGACCTCAGATGTCAGCAATTGACCCGGAAAATCCTTACTCCCACTGAATTTACAATTCCCACAAAAACGCAAAACTTTTCCATCCTCCTCCATAATCTGCAACAAATTTCATGCAAATGCGGGACTGCTGAAGCCCACGTGCTGTATTGTGTGTGGGCGACAAAAATGCCCACAAACAGAGGATTGAAAACAACAAAAAAATGTTACGTATACGTACCCGTGGCTATAGACTGCTGACCACGCTTCAGTGGCTTAAATCCGTGTCAATTTTTATACTTTTATATGCCAATCCACGCTTTATGCTTCGACCTATTAAACCACCCAGTGTGCTGTTGGATTACAAGGGAAAATCAGCAACAAAAGGTGTTTATGAGAAATTCCGTTCGTTAATAATGAACATTTTACTGCACCGTAACGAGCTGAGAGCGCGGCGCGCACCGCACAAAGGTACGACGGTGACCGACGGCGCTGCCGAAGTAAACAAATAAAAAAGTTCACCACATGCCGCCCCCATTCCCATGCCGCTGACATTATGGCCTATTTAAAGTTCTCCCCACATTACCCTAGGTATTAGCAGTAAAAATCTCTTAACTACAACTATAAACCCGGCCAAGCTTGGAGGTGGTCGTGGAGGTCTGTGGGTATCTGCCTCCTCGTACACAGGTTGCCCGTTCAAGTGGAAGAGGACAAAAATCCCTCTCAGTATGTGGAGCGACGTGTATCCTCTCATCCTGTGTATGTGGGTATCTTAATCAGATGAGTTGTTTGGGTTGCGTCCTCCACTTGGATGGTGGACCTCGTTGGCAACGAGAAAATACACAATTTATCTCGTCGGTGGTCAGGAAGATGAAATGTGGTGGCACTGCCATGAGAAGCTGCTGGAACACGCTGGCAACAGCGGTTCACGAAGCCTAGACAAAAATAAAATCACACAGAAACCCACACCATCCCTGGATCGAGGTGAGCACGAACAAGGAAACCCGAAGATTTTTATCACCTTAATGAGTTTACATGTTTTGTTTCTTTACGTGAGCGGGGGACTGGGACTGAGCCATCGAGGATGTTGATAGTGGTGGTTGTTTTGTTGACGTTGCGGTGGATGCAGAGGCGAGGGTGGCGAGATCCTATCTTCTCTAATCAAACTCTGGTGGATGTGCAGGTATATGGTAATTGAGGCACCCACGAATACATCCCCTTTATATGTGCACATATGTCTGGCCTTGGGCATGGTATGCTTACGTTGTTGCCGGGTTTCGATGTAGCTGGTGGCTGGCATTCTTCAGCTGATGAACATAATTAATCATTCCGAGTGGATGACGGGGACAAACTGAGAAAAACATTCTCGAAAAGGTGAAATGAAATAGATGACGGGATGTATTTCTTATGAAACACGGGCGCGAGGATGACAGAATATCACCAGAGAGGAAAATTGGTTATTTCGGTCCGTAGAGGTTCAGGTAATTGCCTTGAACAGCAAACTACTAAAGAATGGAGACTGATTATAGTCCTTCGTGAAAATATGTTTCGGACAGTTTGTCATTTAGGGACTGTTCATTCAGATTCTCAACTCGATTTACAAAAATGCGAAGCAGTCCGATGTAGACATGGGCTTGTGCAAGACTTCTTCCTTTAGGTGAGTCCAGCGGTGGGTAGGCGTAAGATAATCCCATCTTTTGCTAAACTATGCACTTTTTCATTTCCTTGTATTTTATTAAGCCACGGTACTCTTGATCTTTCCCCGGTAATACCCGTTTTGGGTAATGCCGGTAATAGCCATGTTGACGGGTAGAAGACGGCTGTGTCGACTACTGGGCACCCGTCATTTATTGATGAACAAACCAATGAAGAGGCATTGGGAGATTGATCACCAAATGTAATGGAAGTATAATATCTTCATTTAGCATACATTGAGTACGGAGTGCATTTGAAAAGATTATCTTAGGATGCCCGCCGAGGGCCAGTAAGTTACATTTAGCATCATTGTTCGTCTAACTAGTTTTAAGAATTTTTGTCCAGTACTTAAGTATGTCATGAATTCACTAATAAGAATGAATCTTAAAGAAATTGCATTTGAATTCATTGTAAGTAGCAGACTAGATAAATAGGTAGATAGATATTTTCTTCGCATTAAATTGATGACATAGGAATTGTTATCGCACATTTTGCAGTTCAGTGATATGATATTATAGTATCTTTCTTCTATAACAATTTTTTTTTTTATTTTTTTTTGGAACATTTTAATTATTAAAAATTCTAAGTAATATAATTATAAAGTACCTTGAAAGAAAATACGAAAAAAAACCTCCAATGTGAAACAAAGAAAACGAATGTAAATAAATAAATTAACGGTAAGTTAAGGAATCCATCCCAGGATTCCATAAAAAAAATCGCGAACGAGGAGGCAACGCCTACCCCCAAATGTTCGATTTACGTTCTTTAATGAATATAGATTTATCTTTATGTCAATTTAATTTATTCCTTTTCGAGACAAGTCAAAAATCAGACTGACTCTAAGACTGAGTTGAATCCCACAGGAAGACGCTGCTCCAACCATCCAGAATGCATGCTCATCAGTTTTATGCCGGCGCATGTATCCGGTGCGATGTAATTTGATATTCGGTGATCGTGCGATTAGGCGACTCAACTTCATCCTCAATGAATGAGTGAACAGGTTTGCACCCGAAAAAACTTAGTCAGCAATTCTCATGCAGACAGCTACCCTACATGGTGTTTAGGGCCAAATGCGCGCTGTTAACTACTATAAATGGGCGATAATAGTAATGACACAAATTATGACAGGATATGAATAATTAATTAAATGAATAAATTACTAAATAATAAATCTTCTTCTTTTATATATAAAAATCAATCTTTGTTTGTTTGAGCTTTCTGGACTCTTAAATGGTAAAAGATAGAGCACTGATGTCTTCAGCAACTTTGTTCAGTATTCTGTGAAAAAGGTTTTGGTTTTTGTTTTTAGTATCCTAATTCCGTTATTGGGGCCTTGGACCCCCTTTATACGATTTTTTAAGCACAACA
Organism: Eristalis intricaria; assembly: GCA_964034865.1. Lineage (NCBI taxonomy): Eukaryota > Metazoa > Arthropoda > Insecta > Diptera > Syrphidae > Eristalis > Eristalis intricaria. The sequence goes on along the minus strand of OZ035874.1, from coordinate 66,111,196 downwards.
ATTGTTTTTTCTAAGCTTTACACTCATATTACTACAAAACGCCTGAACAGATTGGAATATGACTTTATTCTTCGGTAAGTACATTTCCTGGCGAAGAGATTGATGTAAATTAAATAATTACACTATTTAGTCGAATAAATAAAATATTTTTATTTCCGATGCTCTGTTGGGCAGAGCTTCCCCTTACACGATTGAAAATAGACGTAACTTACAAAAACTCTTACACTACTTTAAATACCATAGTGCTGCTCCGGAAAGATGTTGTGCTCCCACTGGTGTACTCGTGTGTGATGGAATGCGGCGGCGATCTCGGTGTCTCCAGTGTCCCAGACTCTGCGTCAGCAGTTTTGCAGGATCGATGTTTGTTTCTCATGAAGTGCACGTATAGCGTTGGCAGGAGAATAGTTTTTTCCTTACTTGTATCAGTCATTATTCTGTCATTCTTAAAACGGAAGTAATAAACAAAAATACAATTATTTGATACTTACATATTTTACAGATATTCGTAGATCATTGCAATCAACAGCCTACCAGTGGAGTTCGCATTTCGCACACGAATTAAAATTTATGGTTGTAAATAGAATTTTTATAAACTTGTATTTATTATTATTTTTATTCTATTCTGCTTATCGTATGTACTTATTACGATGAGAAGATCGGTCGAGGAATTCTCCAGGCTGCACCGTCCACTCAAAGATACAAATTAAGACTCTCTCATTATTCCCTCCACTCAGCTCTTATAGCTGGCTTATGGGGAATACCACTAAGCCTGACCTCATCTCTAGGATAGGAACAGTACTAAGGTAAGTGTGATGTGACATGTCCAATTAGTCCAAAGTGTTAGATGATATGTCAGTTAGCTCTGGGTGAGATGTAATCTGTAAGTGTGATGAGATATGTCACTCAGTGTCAAGTGTGACATGACATGTCTCTTAGTGTTAGGTGTGATATGATATGTTTAGACATTGAGCTTAACTCCAATATCCAACTTCCGCACATCAATTCCGAGAACACTCACAAAGCCACAAACACACTGCTTACCTCCACCCCACTTTGATGAAGTTGTGATGTGCCATGTTCTCTTCCGTATATTTAACTGGGCCTTGCCTATATACATACAAGCTTTTTTGAGATAAAGTGTTATGCATTGAGCTGTACACTACTGTAAAATATGCCCAAGACCCCTCGTCGGGCCACTTACTTGTCCGGGGTCCAATAGACACTGGAGAATTGAGAAAAGTGCTCAAAAATGCTCCAGCGATGCAACTGAACAAAGCAATAGACAGCAACTTTTAACCATTTACTTGTTAAGAAACACGAAGTACCACTAAATAGATTAAAACACAACTTTTACTTAGAATAACAAACAATATTGAATTTTATTCAGTAGTTGATACTTTGACTTCTTACAACCAACTTCAACTTAATTTCTCCTTGCACCTCTATTTCAATACAATAATTGCTGACATCAAAAAATGCAGTTTGGCCGTTCGATGAAAACAGCTCCGGCGGCCAGACGCTAGGTCAGCAGCCGTGTCTGGCATTTGTTCTTTGATTTTGTTTATTTGCCGCATAATACCGCATAAGTTAGTTTTGTTATTTATACCACTTTTAATTGCAATTTATCTTCGTCATTGATTGGATTTCATACGCAAATGAAATGTATTTCAGTAGATGTTTGACCGTAATCTGAGTACTTTTGTGATAAGATTTTTTGCTGACTTTTTTTTTAAATATGATTTTTTAATATGCGTACCAACGCGCCCCGGGTGCAGCTAGCAAGTATATAAATAAATAAATAAATAAATATAACAGTAAAGAAATAAAAGTAAAGATTAAATATCATTTAGAATATTAATAAGAGATATATTTAATATTAATAAGAGAGTAACCAAACTTGGAGTTTTAATTCAGTTTCTGTATCCTATCAGAGATCATTTCAACATGCGTTTTTTTGTGTACGTCCTTGGTTGAGTGATGCCATGGCAAATTTAACATAATTTTTAATAGTTTAAATAGCTTGAAATTTATTCAGATTCTTTTAAAATGTACATAGTCTGAGTTACCTCATATTATCTTACACAGAGATTTGAAACATAATCTACTGAATTTGTGATTTGTTGTGTGTGATTGTTTCAAAAGAAATAATTAATGTAAAAATCAGCATTTGAAGAAAAAATAGATAAGTAAATAATCCTTATTTAAACTAGTAAATATAAAAAAAAACAGACTCTATATATATGTGTATTTACGAATTTAACTATGACAGGAAATAAATTCGTTAATGCCTTACAATAAGTATAAGGATTTAATCAATAAATACATAGATAAATGTATAAATGAGTAAAAAAGGAAATTATATAAGAAAAATAGTTAAATAAATAAATAAATAAATCATTTAATAAATAAATAAATTAATAAATAAATAAGTAAATAAATAAATAAATAAATAAATAAAATAAGTAAATAAATAAATAAATAAATAAATAAATAAATAAATAAATACATAAATAAATAAGTAAATAAATAAATAAATAAATAAATAAATAAACAAAAAATTACAAATATGTATCTATTCGAACGAATAAATTAGTACAAACGAATGTTTATTGACAAAGTTTCCTGAAATTGCTTGGAAGTATTGCAGGGCTATGCCTATGAAAATAAATTTCTTACGTCGCAGTCGCAGCGACCATTTAATTTTTCGTTAAGTGTGTACATTCTATCAGAGATCAATTCAACTTTCGCTCTTCTGTGCAAGGATTTTGTAAAGTAATGCCACGGGAGATTTAGCATCATTTTTATTTTGTGCATTTTGTAACTTAGCTATGTGACATTTCGCGCAGTTACCCCAGACTGGGTTTATTTTGAGATACTTGTACTCTTTTTAATTGACATTTCGAGCAGTTACCTCAGACTTGACACCTAAGTAGCAGACTCATTTTGTATAAATTCAAAGTATTGCGGATACCCACAACCAGAAATGAAGTATTACAGAGATGCCCGACTTCCACCTCTCTTGCTACTTAAGATTTTTGACAACTGTTTTTTATAACGTGTTCTTAAACCAAATTGACCAATCAGAGGACGGCATTTACGTTATTTCGCGAAAAACCGTCAGAAATTCACGAATATCTGTCAAAAAGGCACTCCAAATTGTCGTTGGACTAGGGGGCAATCTACAGTGAAGTTGGCTATCTCTGTAACACTTCATTTCTGCCCACAACCATAGGTTGACTTTGGTACCCGGTTGCGTTCCCGAGTATGCGGGTATCAAGAGCTTTAGAATAGAATCACTTTTAGTAACCTTATAAGAGTCCATCATTTCGACTAAAATCAAAGAGAAAAGCATGTGTGTTGCCACGATAATGTTCGTAAATGGCGAAGTGTCGGGACCAAATTTTCCTCGAAGCACCTGTGTCGCGGTATTTCACAAATGTCTTAAATAATCAATTGATATAACCCAAAGTTATCACCTGCAATCCATCAGCAGCGGTCACCTATTTCCCACTTGATTCGCAAGAACTGCCGCATCTGTCTCTCATATTTCACAAAAAAAGAAAAAAAAAACAATGTCAGGTATACAGGCAATCCATTCAATGAAATAACAAAAACTCTCATACAAAGTGAATAACTTAAATCAGCGCTCTGTGACAGCGGCTCCCTGCGCCAGGTGACAAGATGTATATGCCATAGCAATACCAGCACCAGCATCAGCATCAGCATCCGCGATATCATTCCTCGTTGTTTGCGTTTGCAAATTTCGCAGTCCAACCATGAAATGTTTTCCGGCAGGATTCTCGTTTTTCTCTATTTACCCTCCTCGCCTGTTTGACAAAAAAGAAAAAAAAAACGGTCATACTTGGGGAACTGTGTAGATCATCCGTAGTCAACTACGTAAGTGAACCCCAATTGTACGTATCTCCGGAACCATTATTCTTACTTTGACATCACATTGGCGTTTATCTTTTTATTCGTTTCGTGGCCAGAGCAACGCGAGTGTCGGGAGGACGAGGGAACGACGACGACAAATGTAAAAAATTGTGACAATTTGTTTTCCAGTATTTATCGTTTCATTTTCACGACGACGTTGATGTCAGTGTTCTGGCAGCAATTTCTTTTTTGTTTTTATTCATTTTCCTTTTTTTTTCGTGTGTGTGCTGTTCTCCTCTTCCGTACATCATTGGCATGACAAGGGTCGATAAATATCCTGTGGCGGCCATCTACTTGGGCTTTCGGTCGCATGCTCTTCCGAGAAACCCACTTTCGAGGAGGCTGTTTGTTGGTCACGGAGATCGAATGGCGCACAAAGAAATGGGTCTGAAACAATAGAAAAGTCGTTTAGAAAACCACGATGGAATTGCAAATCTCATCCACAGTGTGTCAGAGTTTTGCTTCGCACCCTCTGCTGAGGCCAAACTTTCGTTTCGAAGCTCAACTGGCTTGAACTTTCTTGTGTTTTTGAACACCCTCGCCGCTCCTCAGAACATTCGCATTGAATGGCTTCTCGGCGGGCAACCGTCCGCGCTACCACCGGCCCCTTAAAAATAAATAAGAATAACACAAACAATACGTTTTGTGGCTGGGATGGTAGGGGATTTTCTCAATAAAATTATAGTCACGTTTTCGATTACACATTCCATTCCCTTTCAGACGGTGACTGCTGCCTCGTTGGCTGTGCTCTGTGGTGTTGTGGTGCGTTAATAGCGTCGAGTGAAAGGTAAGTTCACCGATGCCGCTTCTGTTGGGCTGAAATGGGGGGGAGGGTTTCGCCAAGGAGGACTAAAGAAATCTGCCAACAGAACATTCGATAAGATGTTGCAAATAAATTGTAGGCATTTATGATAATGGATTTTTGACCTTTTCGCGACTTTGAATGACTTTTGCGAAGTGAGTGTGTGCCTTGGAGGGAAAATGGCGAAGGCGGATGATTGTGTACGCTCGTGTATAGAAAGAAGGTTATGAGGGGAAATAGAGACTTGCAGATGTTTGCATTTTTGTAAGTCAGTATAGACATGAAATGAATACGGACTTGGGACTTAGGAAAATAGTTGCGCACGCTTCCTAGATACAGTCAAAACCGTTTATAACGACATCGGTTAAAACGACATATCGCTTACAACGACCTATCTTCATGTTTTTCATATAAGATATTGATTATAACGACTAAACTGAAGGCAGCTGGCAGCATTTTTTTTTCTTAAATGGTAAACTGTTTGTCTACAGATCCGCTGCATGCACATGTGAACGACTAATTTCGCATAATTTCACTTCTTTTGTTTTGTGTTTATTATTCGTTTTTAGTTATTTTTTTTTTCAACTTTCAAAAAAATGTCCTGTGCGACGACCGGTAGTGGAAGCTTATTTTATTCGGTTGGTATTAGAAAAAGACTCAAAAACGAAAAAATCTTTACGATTGAAGAGAGTATAATTTCTTGATGGGATGCTAGGGATCAAAACAAAGACCTTGTCAAAGAGTACTGCTTTTCACACTTCACTACATATTTAATATTGAATATAAAGAAAATATAGAAAAAAACCAATTGAGGAAGCAAAACGTACCTTAAAAAATATAAAGAGGTCATTGTGCACTGAGCCTCTGCTAATATGGTCTTCCGGTATGATAATAATAATATGGGTGGGGCGACAGTCCGAGGCGGATCTGGGCCTCGCTTATCAGCAACCAATCGTTTTGTGAGTGCTTTTGTTCTTTCACGAGTGGAAGGGACCAACAGTTTAATGCCGACTCCGAACGGCGAAGATGAGAAGCTTTTTCTGGACAGGAATACCCTTTGAGCATTGTTAGTGACTCGAAAGAGGTGGAGCCGTGAATTATCAAGGAGGTAAATTCGGGTATTGAACGTGGCATAATTTGGGTGGGAGTCGACGACTACGCCACGGCGACCCACATGAGTTTTCCGGTATACCCATCACATAAATGTACATGCCTCATATCGGTTATTAATACCAAATTCGAAGGACGTCATAACCGGATTTGACTGTGTTTATGAAATGTTGTTAGTTTGAACTCAACAGCAAGAGGAACAACTTTTCGCAATTCTTGAAATGACAACATTTGGCCATAAGAGCGAAAATATTTCACTTGGTTTAATATCCATTTTCACAAGGTATTCAAATGGCGTCAGACCAGGTTAGACGCGTAAGCCATTTCTCATTTAGGTCTTGATGGATTATTGTGATGCCCATCACCAATTTATCCTCTTCACACTTCCGACGTATCCGAAATGTCCATATGTTATTCAGGCCTTCTGAAATCCTTATAAACCTTAAAATAGTGCTTAGAGAGAATACTATTAATTCTTGGAGGTGCTGGAAGAAGTGTTCTCCCAGTGTTCTGTATATCGACTGGCAGGGACTGGGTAAAGGCCGTGAGGAGATGGGTAGACTAGGTACGGTTGAAACACAAAACGGCTGAAATAGCTCAAATGTCTATGAGTACACAACGAGAATTACGAAGAAATCAGACTATTAACATTGGGTCATACTTTGATCGCTGTGCTTGGTTGTGGACAGGGGAAGTTTTTGTTTTTATATTTCTCGGTTTTTTTTCGTGCGCAGAAAAGAAAGATTTAATAGTGAAACGGAGAAAATTTTCTTTATATTGTTTCGGATTTTTTTTTTTTTTGTTTTAGACAAGTGACTTAGGACGGTTGAAACATGTTTTATGGTGATGGTTGTAACAATGTGTTTACATTTTTTTTTGTGTGTTTTATACATACCCCGTGTACGTGCAAGGAAGACTGCCTGAGGAAATGTGGACTTGTCAGCCTGGCTTATGAGTACCTGAAGACAGTCAGTTCTTCGATACATTCAAACTTCGACAAATGGAACCATCAATTGCCACAAACAAATTCGAGTTATCAAGACTTCGAGTTATCAAGTAAAATATAAAATTAATATAAATATTTGTTTGTCTGCGATATAATACATAAAACGTAGAGAAGCATAATTATAATTTAAAACAGTCTGTAACTGTTACATGAGTGAAGAGCTAACTTTCTTATTTTGTCTTTTAAAAAAATCTTCAGTGGCCTTTACACAGAATCATTTGTTGTTTCATGATTCTTTTGGTACAAACGCAAAATGAGTAATGAATTTGCAACCAACTAGTTTGAGGGCGGTTGAATCAAATTATCCTCAATTGTCTTTTCCCTATTATATCACCGCCGCTGTCACCGGAACTGAGAAGAGTTGGATTCACATCTAAATATCTCGACAGTATCTTTACCCTTTGAAAACTCCAAGGTAACTATATCGCCTTCAAGTTATCATATGTAACACCTTGTATCATTGTGGTCGTTTTTCAAGCTTCAAATTCAATCCGCAGTTGAATTTCTCCCTCATTTTTTTCATTTGCGCGTTCAGTTCTGAAAATCAAAGGAATTTCATCCTCTTCCTCCCGCTCGGAATTTACACTAGGTCAAAGGGATACCATACAAACGCAGTCCCCCGAAAGCGATTACCTAAAAAACGAACTTGTAGAATACGCAGAATTTGGAAATTTCTCTTCAGAATTCGATTTATCGAAGGTGACCCAAAATAATCTGTTCGAGTTATCAAGACATTCGAGTAATCGAAGCCAAATTACATGAAAATTCCAGTCTTGGCGCTGTTGCCAACCCATTTCATTCGAGTTATCAAATATTAGAGTTATCGTAGTTCGACTTATCAAAGTTTGACTGTAATTAAGAATGAATCACAGCTCTCTGTTAAAGTTTATTCGAAAGCGAGATGCCTCCGAATCTCCATCTTCCAAAGAACAAGGAAAGGACCTATGAAAATATTTCAAGCCAAGTTTTTAAGAGATGTGCCTATTGATCAGTTGGAGCTGCAAACCCTTCTCGTCGGATGCAGGATGATTCGTTCATCGGTTTTTTGGATAATTTCAGTGGGATTCACAAGGAATTGTATGTACATGGATTGTACTTAAGTTCCTGTGAAACACGACAAAAGCCAAGTGATACTGCTGGCACCGTCTCGGGTCATTCCAAAAATCAATGCGCTGGAGAATTAAGCAGAATGCGCAACAATTAACCAGACTCGTCATCGACATGAGGGATGTTTTTCATATTAAAAGGGCCGTGCGCTTCATCTTTGATTCATTCGTGTAGTTGATACTTAAACGACAAGCCGCAGCATAATAATGTAAATTCAATAAAATGAATATTTATACATTAAAAGAAGCGTGTTTCATTCGGCGACATTTGGGTAAGCCCAATTTCCAATAATTTCAAAAACATACAAATACTTCCACATCACAAAACAGTTTCCTTATCCTACCCAACCAACATATCAATTTGGTCGATTTATGCAAGGAGAACGACATTGTGCTATTATAATTTCCATCACATTGTTCGCAAAAATTTCATCCTGCTGATCGTCTCCCGTACCTTCTTTTACTTCTCCATCACCACAACATCTGCATATTGTATTGCAGCATGGGAAAGTCGCAATTGGTTTTTGTTGTACTTTAGTTTATTAGGGCCAGTTAACGCTCCAACTACCATCCGTAGGAACTTTTTGTCGTATGATAGGAGTTTGTCATGGTCCACTTTACCAGGAAATACTGAATTCCTGACTTCGATCCCCCTAATATCAGAGGAGTCCCAATAAAAGTAAGGAGTTGTGCCAAATTCCTAGGCCTGATTGCGGGCGCGAGGTTTGCCTGGAAATCCAACATCCAGAACCGCGTCAAAAAAAGCCTGCGTGGCTCTATTTTGTTGTAAAAAAGCTGATAGGTGCAAAAGGGGACTTCAGTCGCGTGTGGTTCACTGGCCATTCGTATCAGTAGTCAGACCAATTCTACTATACAGTTGGACAAAGTCACTACCTTAAAACTGCTCGAAAAGGTGCAGCGGATGGCAAGTATTTGCATCAGCGGAGCAGTCTGAACTACCCCTTCCTTAGACTTTACGCTTCAACCTTCCACCGATAGACCTCTTCGCCAGGCATGTCTATGTATATGGAAGGAGCTTAACACTCTATCCTCCTCGATAAATTTGGATCCCTACCAGGAAACACCGATCGCACAAGACCTAAGCTCATCTTCGAGAACAATTTCTCAACCTCCTATCTTACTGGACGTCTAAGCACCAGAAGCTGGAAGGTCCCCTGCGAATTTTCAAAAATGTGCCGAAGACGGACGAAGGAGTGGAAGTCTACTCTAAGGATCTCAATTTTCAACTGTTATTCCGACTATCTTCTCACTGTTGCATCATTCAGGCAGAGACTATAGCGATTTGTGGATGTGTCGTTCCGGAAAATATAATAAAGCAGTTATTTTTAAGAACAGCAACTTTATTACACGTCTAGTTTGAAAAACTGCTATATCCACAAATAAATGTGTCATCCTATGATATTTCCTAACTCTATTAGAATTTGTTTTTTTTTTAATACATTTCAATCTACTACTCTAAGGTTGCTGTCATTTTTTTAACTTTTTTAACAAGACGTCCTTCAACTGCCATGTCTAAACGAGATGTATTTCAGCATCGAACATATGTGGGTGCCGGGACGCATTGGCATCTCAGAGAACGAACTCGATAGACACTGCACCACCTTGACACCTATTCCTACTACAAAACATCTACTTAAGCTTGAAACGAAATGAACGACTGGATGGCGCAGTTGAAAAGGTGCCTGCCCGCATACCAGGGGCTCCCGGTTCGAATCCCAGTGAAACAAAAGTTAATACGCTGGTTTTCAAATCTGGTCCAGTCACCATTGGCCGTTGAGACCAAACTAACAGCACTGTCACTGAAGTAGGCAATCAGTGGTAATAGTCTGACTGGAGGTATCACAATGGACCAATATCGTCTAAGCGTGCTGGTGAATACACTAGCAGCCCCCCTACCTAGCCTAACCCTAAAGCTTGAAACGCCTACTCACACCAAACGTAGATAGTCTTCTGACACTGGGTGCCTTATCACAAAGCAATTCCGGCCTACCATCGATCCAAATCGCTCACCCGACCTGATTAAAATGAGTAGGCCGAATCTTAGACTCCCCATCTCCGTCGTAACCGCGTACTTTGCCATTGAGCTTCACGCCTCCAGACAGAAAGTTCTGTAGCAGGGAAACACTTCTACGAAACCCCATTTATGATGGCAGCTTCTAAATCCTAGACCAAGAGAAGGGAGTGCAATAGATCTTTATGGTAGTACTTGTCAGTGAAGACCTTCTGACAGTCCCGAGAAGTGAGTGTCGTGATTCTTCGGTTTTATAAGTTATAAACACTTTTTCAACACACCTTTCCATTGCCTGAGAGTGACGAAAGTATGATTCAGATAGTGTCAGTTGACCCAATTCCTTGAGTCTTTCAAAGACTTACACATTTCCTGTGTCCTCATCCCATTACATCCGTCGCATCAAAGGCCGTGATGTCACAACATCATCGACACGAAAGGATTACATTATTCATACTTCACGAGGAGAAAATTAAGAGAAACAACGAGAGGACTGACGAAAATGGTTTACGATCCACTTGGCATGGCATAACATTTTCGAAAGGAATAAATAACCTTGAGCTGCGATCAGCATCCACTGTGCTCCTGACATACAATCAAAAAGGCGAGACCACACCAACCGAGCGAGCATGTGTGTGTGTGCGCTGCTGGGACTCGCTCAGGCCGTCCAATCCTCCTCCTTTGACCGTGTATTTATTCACATTGCCAACCGCATTCACCACGTTCCTTGCGCACATATTTCGATATCGAGCAGAACAACCCATCTGTGTGATGTGCCTGCGATGATGATGACGACAATGATAATGCGATGACAGAGACGGAGGGCTGGCGGCAGCACGGCAGCCTGTGGCCGGGAATGAAGAGCTCACATGTGAAAAATGTGATCTGATTATTTATTTACGGTCCAGGCATGGTGTAAACTGCGCCTAAATGGCCAAGTATCCAATTTAAAAATTAATGTCCGTCTGTGCGGAATGAGGACCTGGTGGTCGAGTGAGCGAGTGTGTGTTGGGCGCCATTTGGCAACCTTCGGGGGTTGGGTGGCACTGTAAATTATTATGGATTCCTTTTCAAGATATGAGTCCAGCATACAAATTGTTGTCTGTGGCCGGATGCTAAGCACGCCGCTGTGTGGTGATCTATGCTCGTGGGTACTGTCTTGACGGCTTGGTTTTTATTGCTATTATTCGACGAGGCGACGAGGTTCTTGTGGTTGTGTATCTAGTTTGTGTATGCCAACACAATTTAAAATTATTAGTGCCACATGATGCGACGAGGACGTGATGGTAGCTGCGACTGGCTATTTAAGCGGGAATTTATGACGGTGCGGTGAGTGCATGTGGGCGAAGTGGCACTCAGTTTGCTGAAAGTGTTTCATTGTATTTGAAGATGGACGGCCCGGTAAGGATATCAGAACGGAACGAACAACGTTGCATTCGAATTGGCCTTTAATCAGATGAACGATACAGAAAAGAGTGATGATGGTCAGAAATGGGTTATCTCCTGTGGAATGATGAGCGAATGCTGATTGTTGGCAGAACACAATTTAATTAAATATTTGTATTTTCAGTGCTCGAAGAGAGCTGTTGTTAATCTGAGATAAACTGAGTGAATAGCTCACGTTTTATTTTTGCATGAATATTAAGTTGGCGTTAATCCGCGGATCCGCTTAAGAGGATAATGAAAGAGGCTATTGGCGGCCACAATAATTCGAGTACGCCTTAGCGTGCCGAGCACGGCATGGCACTTCGACAAAAATAATTAAATGTATGGTTATGATAAAGAAGCACTTTGAGGGTAATTAAATTTGATTTCCGCTTATTAAATCTATTTGCTCTTGCTGTCGCTGCGATGTAGTCGGCTCTGTATATGAACTTCCTCCAGTAAGTCTCGTCGAGGAAGGAAATTTGTATGAGCGGAGTGCTATCATTGCCTTATTGTGGCTAGTATCTCTTGCTTGCAACCAGTCTGAACCTCAGTAGAAGCGCTTCATTCGGCCGATGCTGATCTAAGCTCACTCAAATTGCTAAGGCAGTAATGTTCCCTCAAAGTCTGCCAGCCTTGGAGGACACTACAGGTGCGAGTAGGGTAGGCAGGCAAGGCACTTTTTTCACTTTGCTCTTATCCAGTTACTAAAGTATTTTATGAAAAAAAATGTTTAGAAATTGTCATTGATTGCAGGGACAAAATCTGAATGGATTAACAATTGAATTTTCAATTTAACTCTTACTTGTTTTTAGAAACTACCAAAATAATGGGAGAAGTCATATTGCGCTAGTTGTCGGCCACACAATTTAAGTGGTCGGCATCAAGAGTTCTAGTGAAATAAATCAATAAATAAGACACATTCAATGATAGAATTTAAGGATTTACTTAGAAGTAAAGTATGAAATAGTGGGTCGCCGTGGCGTAGTGGGTAAGTGCGTCGACTCCTACGCAGAGGGTCCCAGGTTCGATACCCGAATTCACCACCTATCATAATCAACGGCTCCACCTCGTTCGAGTCACTGACAATGCTCAAAGAGTATTCCTGACTAGAAAAAGCTTCTCATCTTCGCCGTTAGGAGTCGGCATTAAACTGTAGGTCCCTTCCATTCGTGAAAGAACAATAGCACGCATGACACGAGTGGTTGCTGAGAAGCTAAGCGCAGGTCCACCTCGGACTCGCGCGCCACCCATATTATTATATTATTATTTTTAAAATATGAAACAATCAATACTTATTTATTTTTGAAAAGAAAGTAAAAAAATAATGAAAAAGACGCTAAGTTGGCAACAGTTCGTACAAATGACAAGCTGAAATCAAATCAAAGGAGTTTGCAAATACTTACGAGATTAACAATGATTAACAATGCTTAAAAATAAAACAAGAACAAATTCATGCTTAAACAGAAAAAATATTAATAGTTATATATTAAATAAAAAGTGCATAAACTAAATTGCCCAAACCTGGAGACAAAATCTGAGTATGATGCGTGGTGGAACCACGAAGGATACGAATCACACTATTTATTTTTTAAATCTTCATCCTCAATATCACTTATGAGTTCATGAAAACAATTCTTGCAAATTTTTTCATCTTTCGAGCCTGTTGTTGAAGTTTGTCTGGGTACGTTCCTCCCACCGCTGTAATATGGCTTCTTTTTCCGCTCTTTATTCAAAAAAATGTATTCAAAAAAATGGCTCCCAAAAATGTCGAAGATATAGTACTTGGAGACCTCGTAGAGTTTTTGGCTTCCCGTTTGCTTTCAAAGCCAACTGGTTTATGATATAATAGGTGGGGTTCCAATGGATCTGGTTGCGACGGTTTTTCTAATGCTCAAAGTGTTATTTCTTATGTCAAGAAGAGCCAGGTTATTTGGTCTTTACCAGGCTTCTTATTTGATCTGCTTGTCGCTTTTGATTCCCGGAATTTTCGATAAAGGATTCTATCCTCCGTTTGATCACTTTCCATATTTGTAGTATTTTTTAAGGTTATTTAAATTGCAGTACATTAGATTAGAAAAATAGCGCGATATCAATACAAATAGTATTCAGCGGCCGAGCACTAGATTCGTAATTTCAGTATTCGGCCGGTAGTGCGCATGCAACTTCCATAGCTCCTGGCCGAACACTAGAATTTCTGAAAAAATTTGTTTGGTTAACAGTGAAATCAAAGTGGTACATAAAAAAACTTTCAATATTTTACGTCAATTTTACGTAAATTGAAGCTAAATTGCATTTCTTTAGTGCTCGGCATTAAATTGAGTGCTAGTAGTCGGACCCCATTACTTTCACTGTGTAAGAGGTGTTTGTCGAATAAAAAAAAACAGACGGATAGTTCTCAGTTCGAGGATCAGTGACAGACTCTATATTTGCCATAATTTACATTCATTTATAGATTACGAGAGAACTGCTAGTGGGGAGTTATCAGTAGAATCAGCCGATCAGACTATGCGCAATCCATAGACTATGTTATTTACATGAACATACACACCATAAGAATGTGACATTTATGTTTACTTACAGGAGCGTGCAAAAGTAAAAATTATTTTAATTTAATTTTGTCCACAACTGATATGAACATTTTCACAACCTTGGACCACTTAATACGTATAGCTTATGTTTTGAATAACTTTGCCCAATCAGTGTTATTTTTCGAACAAATTACAGCAAAAACTTACATTTTTATAAACACGTACCACTAATAAAAAAATAAGCAAAAACTACTTTCTTTCATTTTCGCAAATGCGCCCTGACAGATGTGTATCTAAAAGCTGAAGTAATCACGCAATATTATTGAATTTGTGGGTAAATGCGTAGAACATGTTACTGTTATTTTAGGCGCCGTCTCATTCGAAAAATTACTAATGGTGCTTATATTACAGGACGAAAAGGGTGAAAGTGGTAGAGAGTGGTAGAGAGTGGCCGACCACTAGAGACGTTACCCTACCTTGTGTTTTATGCTTTCTTTATGTTTCCCTTCCCCTATATCTATAATAATAATAATATGGGTGGCGCTACAGTCCGAGGCGGACCTGGGCCTAGCTTCTCAGCAACCACGTGTCTTGTGCGCGCTATTGTTCTTTCACGAGTGGAAGGGACCTACAGTTTAATGCCGACTCCGAACGGCGTAGTTGAGAAGCTTTTTCTTGACAGGTACTACTCTTTGAGCATTGTCAGTGACTCGAAAGAGGTGGAGCCGTGAAATATGAAAGAAGGTAAATTCGGGTATCGAACCTGGCACCCTCTGCGTAGAAGTCGACGCACTAACCCACTACGCCACGGCGCTGGCTATTGATTTTGTGTTTATTTTGAAGGTATTTTCATTGGATTATTTATAAAATAGTAAATCTTTCAAATGGGCGCCTCAACTTCGATAGTACTGCTTTAAGCGGTCCCTCCAAATTTGAATGACTTTGTCCAAATCGGTCTGTGTTATTCCCTCAATAGCTTCTCGAATACCGGGCTTCAGTTCTTATAAGGTTCTTGTCAGGTTTTAACAACCTCAGGTGGCCGCGGAGACAATAATCAAGTGGTGTCAAGTCGTTTGGTGAACGCACGCCGTGAGATGACCCACTCGCCAAATTTCTCCTTAACAACTTCGAACGTTGCGTCTCTTGCATGTCATGTAATGTCATCTTGTTGAAAGTACAGCTTTGGTCAAGCTATGTCCACAGAAAGTCAGTTAACTTCGCTCTATACCTGCGATGCATTGGCGACAAAGGTGTTTCCTTCTTCATTACAAAAAAAAGGTTCAATGATGCCACCGATGCCGACGATTATGCGCTAGTCCTTCTTCGAACACTTGTGGACTGCGCAACCAACAACGGGAAATTTAGCTTGTTAATTTACCAGCTGAGTACAAAATAGAGATGTTCCTTTGACCAAAATCCGGAACTCCAACCAACATTTCAAGCGCCCAAATGACGTCCGACCTATCGAGGAATATTTGAAATCTGGATGTCATTGACAATTGGAAAGACCATCAGCGTTTTCTGGTCGGGCTTAAGGAAATTATCCCACAATTGTCAGGTTAAATACAAACGACCGAAACTTTACTTCAACATTTAGCAAGATACGAACGAACACTGATTAAGTTTAACAGAACATGAAGACGAACGACACGATTGGTATTATGGTTCAGCGCGAACTCATTTGACTTTGTCATCATTGCTATTATCGACGTCAGTGTCAGTGTTGCCGTTCACACAATGAGTAACCAAAGATAAATCCATTAGAACTCTGTCAGTGCCATTTTGATAATAATAAACATCTCAAAGACTTCATTGTTTACTTGTCAGTTAGTCATCGTTTCAATTCTCAGCTCAAATAAAGTCGCGTTTGAAGTTTTTGCTGACAATTTTCCGTTTCCTTTACATGAGACACAAATTTCTGTCATCACCGCGAAACCATTACTTCCACCTCACGCCAACCACCACACGTCAACCGCGTTGATACCCCCCCATCAACTCCTCGTCAACGTCGTCAACCCGTCATCCTTATTCATCCAAGGCTGGGGAAAATAATTCCTAATTTTGCACAGAAAGTAACCAAAATTGATGTGATAGCTTTCAGAATCAATCAGCAGGCACGTGATGCTCCCCCTCTGATTCAGCATCTGAGAGGTGTACCAAAATATGGCTGCCACAGCACAAGGTTAAGCCACCCCCTGTCACACTTGACGGTGAATGACAAAATTACATAAAATCACAGGCGATACCTTACTCAACGTCCTCTTCGTGCGAATTGTTAGAATTTGCAAATAGGCGGCAATCTCGTTAAGCCATTAAGGTGTTGAATGTTTTTCGAAATGAATCCCATTACCGGCGCACGTCATTAGTCCTGGCAACGGAAACTTTTGCCGGGTGTTGAATATTAATTTTAAATGGAATTGAACATTTTTTTTCGGTCGTTGCTAGTGTTTGTTGATTTGTTTTGTTTTCCTGTTTTCCTGTTTTCCTGTTTTCCCGTCTGCCATGTGATTGAAGTTATCAATCTAACAAGGGTTGAAGTGGTGTCGTGTGAATGGCAGCCAACGAGATTGATGGGAATATTTTATGATCTTAATTCTGTGGAGTGTTTTTTGGCGTCATGGTTTTAAGAAGTTAGGGACATGATAACGTATTTGTTGACCATTACCTAGCAGAAAATCGTATTAGGTATGTCGGGCCAAGCTCTAAATAAGGCATTGGTGTACTTTATGGTTGATCTTATTGAACACCAGTAGAAATTCTGAGATAAGGGTCACAACTCAAACTGATCATGAAAGAACATGCAAGTAGGCGCAAAGACTACAGCATTTCTTGAGAGTTGTGAAAAACGCCATATATGCATTAAGGCATAAATAACGAATATTCGTGCTCATTCGTCGTTCCTGTGCGGACCGTTAATAGAAAGCAGGTATGTGCATAGGAGGGCTGGTAGCGTATCCATCAGCACACTTAGACCATGTTGATCCATTGTGATTCCAGTAGTCAGTGTTCAAGTATTCAGCAAAAAACTTAACCCTAACCAGCACATGATTCATCTGCAGACTACGACGCATAAACACATTGCTATATTGTGGCAACAAAAGATAAGGATTTGAAGAAAAGAATGCGGAAGATTCCTGGTGTCCCCATCATGTATGTTGGCATGTACAAGTACGCGATCGAACGGAAAAACCAGGAAGATCGAACGTCTGGCGCTTGATTTTGCCCAGGATTCAGATAAGGATCGTGACCGTGAGGCCTGGCGTCCAAGTGGTGGAGACCACAATCGTCAGCGCTAGGAACATACTGAACGCAGTGATCGTCTTGCTTGTGAGGACAATAAGGAATGGCGTCGTGGAGGAGGAACTGCTACCGCTGCTGCTGCTGCGTTAGTTTCTCATACTCAAGGATGAGATTGGAGTATACGTCGCGATGGTGAGGCTCCTGATAGGCCAGCAGCAGCTTGGCGCCGGTAAGTGGTGACGTGGTGGTGGCACTGGAGAGGACTATAAATTCCGGCGAGGCGGTGACGAGCGCAGAGGTGATGATGATCGCAGACGCGGTGATGATCGCAGAGGCAGTGATGATCGCAGAGGTGGGGAAGATCGATTCGCTCGTTATCGTCGCGATGGACCACGTGAACAGGATAACTGTGATTCCGGAACGAATTGGCGTAACGCACGTTCCAAGGACGAATATTGGAATGAACGCCGCAGACCAGCAGGCGAACGTGGTGAGCGCGCACATCGCGGAGCTGACCGAACCAGAAACCACCCAGCCCGCACTCCCCCAAGCAAAGACTCAGCTGGAGGCGACCAGGATATGATGACCGCAAAGAACGTCCACCACAGCGCCGCGAAGAAAATGAAAATCCAGATGATGGCGCGTGGACTAGTGTCAAGCGTCGATGAACATCAACTGATACAACAATTTCTATAATGCAATTGACTCTTTTTTATTTTATTTTCTAACAACTGACATTTTCGAAGCCGATGTCGCATGCTGCAGTCGTTCGAAAACGCAAATACGATCGACAACTTGCAGGCGATGTTTAATTGTGTAAGAAAACGCTTTAAATTTTATTTAGAACCCCTTTTAATAAATAAAACAAACCGATTTAATTCAAGTTACACTTTATTCATTCTCATTCAATCAATATGCCTATACACGAGATGTGATTGCTTCGGCGGTGACTGTGAAGTAATGAGAGCGGCTCACGCTGACGATGAGGAGATGGTGAGCAGTCACCGCCGAACCGACGAAGCAATCACATATCGTGTACATGCATATCGATCGAATAAATAAAGTATAACTTGAAATCGGTTTGTTTTATTTCCTGTTCGTCACTTAACACAAATGGTGAACAACCGAGCGACACCCAAATCAACATAATCCACAATCAGCAGTAAATGACCGGTCTTGGGCACCAGCAATAAATCGGGTCAGAGAATAGAACTAAAGATAAGACTAATAAAAATGTTTCTATAAATGTTCATGAAGACCAAGGAAAAACATTAGATCTAAGTAAGCAACGCAGCGTGCAGTTCTCATTTTCAGTGGTAATTTCCCATCAGTGGTAAGGTAATTGTTAGTACAAAATTCACAAAATCTATTTTACAGTCAGACTACTTGCACTGATTGATCAGTCCAATCAGTAAAAATCAAATAAAACCGTATTGACATTGCTTGCACTGGGATTTGAACCAGGAACCTCACTAACTAATGGCAGGTACACAACAAACTGCGCCATCCTTCTTCTCTCTTCTTTAATTGGCGCTACTGTCCGGGGTGGACCTGGGCCTCAACCAACAAGCCTCTCCAGCTAGCACGGTCTCTGGCTAGCTGTCGCACGCCCAATTAGTTGAGGTCCTTTTCCACCTGGGTGCGCCAGCTTAAACGCGGATGTCCTCTGTTGCGTTGTCACACGGGTTCGGAGTCGAAGACTCTTGGGCCGGAGCTGAGTTACTCTTACGCTCTACATCGCCTAGCCATCTTAGGGTTTGGATCCGAAGACGCCTGACTCGACTCATGTCGTTGTACAGCCCGTACAGTTCGTGCTTGAATCTTTTCCTCCATAAACTGTCAACTGTTCCGCCTCAATGCCAGCAAACGCCTCATTGACGGCTCCCTGTGTTCTGCCAATCACGTCAATGTCATCCGCGTATGCTAGCAGTTGTACGGACTTCTGGAAGATCGTGCCTCTAGTGTTGGCGTGTGAGTCTTGCACGATCTTCTCCAGGATGATGTTAAAGAAATCACATGACAGCGCATCACCTTGTCTAAATCTGTTTTGACATTGAAGGTCTCGGTGAGTTCGTTAGCGACCTTGATGGAGCAGCGAGAATTCTCCATCGTCATCCTGCACAACCTGACGAGTTTGGCAGGAATGTCAAAACTAGACATGGCGTTGTATAGCTCGTCCCTATGCACGCTGTCATATGCGGCCTTGAAATTGACAAAAAGGTGGTGGGTGTCGGTCTGCATCTCCGGGGCCTTTTCCAGCATCTGCCGTAGTGTGAAAATCTGAGGCCACACTGATATGGACCTATCAGGTTATTTATAAACGGCTTCAGGCGAGTACACAAAACGGCAGAGAAGATCTTGTAAGCGATGTTCAGGAGACTTATGCCTCAGTAGTTGACGCAGTCAAAGAGGTATCCTTTCTTGTGGATCTATGCCATCCAGTCGTCAATATTAATAGAAACACACGATTGATTAAGTTTTTAAATAAAACGAAGTTTAATATATACGAATCAAGCTCTCCAAATACGCACTGTCCGTTTATTTAACCCTCTAATGCCTACCACCGCCTCTAGGCGCTTGCAAATGTTAAGAGATAACTATTAATTTTTTTTTAGCAAAAACCAATCATTTTATACATTGCACATTCCGTCGAAATTTATTTCATGGCTGTAGTGCGTTTTGTTTTTCTAAGCTAAGTTCGTATAAGGTTGAAAAAAACACCTTTTGGACGAAAATATTTTTGTGCAATTTTTTTATAAATCAAAATGCAAAAATAATAGAAAATGAACAAATTTTACACGGGTGTGAGTCTATTCCCTTAACAACCCAAGGCGGCCTCAAGGCGGGTCTGGGAATTTGACCTATTTTTTACTTTATAAGGTCAAAAATTCAATTTCTTGAATTGTTTTTTCTTTGCAGATTCTATGTCGTTGGGTGAATACGATTTTATGAAAAAAAACATTTAATCGAATACAAAATAAGGCATTAGAGTGTTAAATTTAAGAATCGATAACAGGTGTATTACGTGCTTCTTGGAGGGACGACTGACACCCGTCCACTTGGTGGTGCATCGAACGATCTTGTGTGCATGTTGCATAATGCATTACCCGCTTGACATAATCGTACGATCCACTTGGAGTATCACGTCATATTTTTTGTTCCGTGGCGTAGTGGGTAAGTGCGTCGACTCCAATGCAGAGGGTGTCAGGTTGGAGTCCCCAATTTACCAATTTTCATAATTCATGGCTTCACCTCTTTCGAGTAACTTACAATGCTAAAAGAGTATTCCTGTCTAGAAAAGGATTCTCAAATTTGTCCGTTCGAATTCGGCAAAAAATGAAGGTCCCTTCCACTCGTGAAAGAACCATAACACGCACAACACGAGTGGTTGCTGAGAAGCTAGGCCCAGGTCCACCTCGGACTGTCGCGGCATCCTTATTATTATTATTATTATTATTATATTATCTCAATCGTCATTGGCCTTCCGATCCTTGAATGATTGGTGAAAGTGAACTTGTGAACTTTTTTTCCCAAGTTAAAGTTCACTTTCTTGATTTAGGCTGCCTTAATCGTTTCTCCAACTCATTTGGGGAATAAGGAAAGGACATAAAAGACGCCATCAAAAAAGGGAAATGGATAATGAATCAGCGTAACCATGGGTCCCGTCAATTAAATAAAATGTTGAACTAATTTTGTTTAGATAAATTATTATCGTTCATGTTCGTGAACATAATATTATATTCCTGTTTTGCTTTATTTTTACATTTCATTTAAATTACTATTCTGCGTTTGTTTGTTTGTTTTTTCTGAAGTACATGTAAATTACTGTCCCCTTTTTTTGTGAATTATGTGTGCATTTAAATTGTAAGATTCGAATAAGCTTATTTCAAATAAAAATTGTACCCAAGCAAGAAATATGAACATAATACAGACTTTTCAAAATAAAATGCTTAGAATTATCGTTAACTAATTTTCTTATATAAATTACTATCGTTAATTTTCAGAACGTTAATATATCAGAAACGACGATATCCAGAGAGCTATTGGAATATTACAACTTCAAGATGAAGCTAAGACCTTTGCTTATAAACATAAGCGCCGCCTAAAACACAAACTCTGCAGTTTACCCGTTCCTTGAGGAAATTTATGTCTAACGCCGACTTCAAAGGTTGCTTCGATGGTTGCGGTGTTAACAGGAACTCTCACTAGAGAGTAGCATCAACCATTAAATACAAACTACTGGTTAAGTGCTTCACTCAGTTGAAGTTAAAATAAATTAAGGGAGGTGGTTTTAGTGAGTACAAATCTCACACTTCTATGCGCGAACGTTTGCCATAACGTCTTGACGAAGATTTCCACCCTCGGAAAAAACAAAAAAAAAATTAAATTAAACAATAAAATAATTATACTCAAAACGAAATTACGACATTTTTTATATTTATAATAAGTCTTTAAAAAAGTTGTATGTAAGGCTTATATTAAGGAAAAAGTATCCAAGTGTATACCTACCTGATCGCGTAGGATATGGTCCATGTTAGGATTTTCTTTTTGTCGGAGGCCCCAGAGTACTCAGGCTCAAGAACTGGCCCATTGTACTGCCAGGCAGCAACCTACTTTTTCGCGAGTGATGGGGAGCGTACATCTTCAGCTCTCACTTCATCAGCACTGAAAACCTGTCTCCTGATCCGAGCAAAGCCGGGACATTGACAGAGAAAGTACTCTGCAGTGTCCTCGTCTTCTCCACAGGCGTCGCAGAGGGTTTCGTCACTTAGGTCAAGCACACTTAGATTTTTGGCGAAGGTGTAGTGTCCTCTGAAGTCTTTACTGCCAAAAGATGACAAGAATGTTTTTACAGACGTTAGGGAGCATGCGTTTGGTCTGTCTGCAGAGAGTCATGCCACCTCCGATTGTGTTCACGAGAGGCCTAACCGTCGATGCACGCCCTAACCAAGGAACTTTAGAATATAGAACAAAATAAATATGATATATTGAATGCAAAACAATACATATTCTTTATAAATGACTATCCTAAGCAATAAATTGTACTGAAATAAGGAAATAAGGATTCAAACAAATACTAATTCTTTGAAATATTAGAGCAAATGAATGTAAAAAATGCTTCTTTATCCCGCGCTACAATCAGGGCTAGCTATTCACTCCAATTTTTTTGAGGTCATTCTCTAACTGTGAGCGCCACCACGCAGGCCCCACGGTTCCGTTTACCCACAGGTTCGGAGTTGCTTTACGTGGCCCAGCCAACGATCACATCAACGCAAAAGAAGATCAAAGATCGTACGCAGAACTTTTCTCTCGAGTGCATTAAAAACCTATAAGTAAGATAAAAAGAAAAATTATTAAAACGCTGGACTAAAAGTCAAAACAAATGTTTTATTCAAAAAATCATTGATCATTGATCATCATCTGCCCTCGATTAACCGGGATGGTACGAGGTACAGCTGGAAAAGCGTTTAGGATAAGTGCTTATAATGATGGGGTAGGTGCGATTCCAGCAACGCCTCCAGCATACCAGCATCCACCAGGACCGAATATCGCACAATAACCCAACCAGAAATTATAAATCTTGTCACTCGCATAATAACAAAAGCACAAGAGGAATTTCATCTGTATAAGCTACACCAAGTACATTGCATGGCAAGCGGATACAATGAACAAGTTCTCAGTGCAGCCATACCTACACCTGAGATTACCGCCGAATGTGCCTACCGTCCAAGTGCCTACCCTCCTGTCCAACGTCCATTTCACCCATTCACGATACCTCAGAGAGAGTTCAATAATTGGGAATTTGTCTTAAGGCATAAGCCGAATATCTCTTCCGCTCCCATTAATTGCATATTCGTTATGCTCCCTCCTATTGAAAATGGCACCCATATCATATCGTAGTGACGACTGTATCATGAGCCTCATGACCTATCCCAAAATCTGCTTCTTGCTCCATACCGTCTATTATCTCTGCACACCCAAACAATCCAGTAATGATGACTGTACGCATGATCGTTCAAAAATCAACAATTCCCCACAAAGCAAAGGGCATGTATCTCAAAGTAGCAGCAACAATGACGACAAGTATACAAATACAAATACCCCAGGCTGTCATCCTGCATCCATTCTCCTCCAGTCCAGGCATCCTGACGTCCCGTCTGCGCTGGTATTTCAAGGGGTTTGCATTATTAAGCCCAGACCCTCGGCCATGCCTCCTAGCGCAGCAATTTCCAGCACACATCCTCTTAACCAAAATCAATTCGAAGATACCAATCGAAAACGAGAATTTAATATTTGATTACTGGTCCCTGCAGCACCGGACCGTATACCACTCGTGTATCCTGTCGTGTTTGTGCGGACAAATGTATTTCAGGGCGGCAGGGACTTTACTTCGACTTCGCTGTCATTCCATTTCCGGAGCGTGTGTCGCAACCCAAAAACCACTCAAAGTTAATTAAACCGTTCCTTCACCAAACGTACTCATCCCAATCCTCTGCAGTCCTAGGTTTCGGACAAGGACTTTAAGAATTGTCGATGGGAATTTAAGTCTCGCTCGTAGGCCGTGCGGAAGGTAGCTAATTGTGTTCGAGGACAACTGCTGCTGCGTCCACACTCCAGTCATCCTCAGTGGCATCATTACGGTCATCAACGTTGTTTGGCTCACACCTGCGGAGGAGCAGGCACAGGATCGATTGAAAACAGTAAGAATGTAGCTTGGTCAGCCCGGTTTCCTTTTGTCTTTACTCTCTCGCCTTCGTTGCCCTCGACGGGGTTCGTTTGCTTGTCTTAAGAGGGTCTCCGTGCACTTGCCAACCAGGTCACGTAAGAACAGTGTTGATGTCCGCTTAGCCTTGGTCCCGCCTTGGGCGAGTGAGTAACCTGACGCTGGACCCACTCCACACAGCATCGTTGGCCTCGATTTTTTTCTAATCTACTTGGTAAGCGCTGATAGCACTAGACCGAGCAGTGAAGCGGATACTTCTCCTTGCTGAAAGGGGTAGTTAACCCTTGTATTTATGTTGCTGGCGGGTCAGGGCGTCGTTGTTGTGCGCGGCACGGTGAAGGTGTTTGCAGCTGGATATGCTGCTTCTTCTGAAGTATGTCGTTGATTGACCCAAGTGGAAACGAGATGGAAGGTGGAAAATAGGGAAGTGACAGGAGAGGAGTCTGGGGAACTTTGAAGTAAATAGACCCAGTCCTGGACAATGGAGAGGCTTGGTGGAAAATTGATTGCTCTTGGGAGCCTTTCATTCGACGTTATTCGACGTTAAAGTGCTCACTGCAATTACTGGAGAGTCTTTTTTTACGAAAAAGAAATCCTCACTGTTGTGGCGAAGGATGTTCTTCAGAGCTTACAAGAATCAAACAGTCGATGAATCTGTAAAGTAAAGCCTTTTGATGCATCATGAATGTTCCCGTCCCCGAAAGCTTCAAGACATTTTCTAAATTTCTTCATGACCGCAACCATATTTGTAGTTTCAAGTCTAAGTCAAAGATTGTGAAGTAAATAGTCCTTGTTTTTGTTGGTTTTCCGGACGTCGAGACAAATCCGGTACCCCTCTGAGTATCCGTGACAAGGGGACCAAGAGAAACATTTTTCTCCCCCCTTCTGTTTGCGGACAAGGTTGTTCAAGTTTGACGATGGAGTTCAGTCCACATCACCCAGCATGATATCAAAATCACGACACAGTGGAAGGATAATTAACTTATATGAAATGTCAAGTCAACCACAGCATTGATGTGGCAAATCCTTGGCAGTTCATTTCAAACATGTCACAAATTTTGAGCACATGAAACTAATCCCAGCATGATTGGTTCATTATTGTGCTGTGTGTGTGGTAACATCGTTCTCGTTTCAGATGTGAAACTTAACGAAATGGGGTCCCTCCCAAAATGCATCACTTTTCTATGCCTGGAAAATACATTTTATGAAATAGTAGGAAAAGGAAATCCATTATTTGTACACGAAATTTAACATTGTACTTACCATACTATAGACTGTCCGCTTTAGGTCTATATGCGCCGTTTTGTTGCCTTTTAATGGTTAACCCTTTATCTCATAAAAACGCTCGTATCTACTGGCGAAAATGATGAGTTCATCCAAAAACCTCTCTTGAAAGGCGAATTGTTCACCAGGAAAATAGTTTGCCATAGACAGGAACATGCGGTAATCATTTGGTGAACCAGGTCCGGACTAGTTATATGGTGGATGTACAAGAATCTCCCAGTCAAGCTCCAGGAGCTTCTGGTCTTTTCCTGTCGTTTTACTGGTGGGACACAATTCCTCTCCTGTGGGCCACAGCTGCCCGCTTCTGACTCATTGCTTTCTTAAGACGGTTCAACTGTCGGCAATATAGGTCCGTTCCGCTCATTGTATATGATTCCCCAATCCATACAGCAAGACCATCCTGGACGTCAATTCTGACCTGGCCACCCTTTGCGCCGACTCACCGCGGTTCAAGCACGACCGTTTTCGTTTGACGTTTACTTAGGTGATCCACTTTTTGTCCGCTTTAAAAATGATTCGAGGTAGAAGTGATTCGCAGACGAAAATTCTGTCCATGAGATTTTATGGCGTAAACTCCGGATTTACCCCCTATTCGGTAAGAAAGTGCACTTATTGTTATGTAGTAGAATTGAAA
The DNA here is from genome assembly GCA_964034865.1 of Eristalis intricaria. Classification (NCBI taxonomy): domain Eukaryota; kingdom Metazoa; phylum Arthropoda; class Insecta; order Diptera; family Syrphidae; genus Eristalis; species Eristalis intricaria. The sequence continues at coordinate 66,085,372 of OZ035874.1, read as the reverse complement.
CAATATAGCTACTTAATTTTCCATGTCACCCTTTACCTACTACCAACTGTGAGAACAGAAATCGATTGGTAGTTCATACGTCTATTAGCTTTAAGTTGAATTTATCGGGCCTTTTCCTTACGACCTCTGACGTGTAAGCATCTTAATAAAAATAACATTTAAGTAAGGTATAACCAGTGTTTAACTTGTAACACTTATGTATGTGGACTCAAATTTTCGTTCACTTCTAAATATGTAGAAGTAATTTTTTTATGTTTTTAATTAGAACTGAGCTAAGTGGTCATTTTGCGTTCACAGGTATAACAGGGATTGCGATTTTCTAATCACAGTGATTTTTAACTGTGATTTTATGGTGTGAGCTTAAATTTTTTAAATTGTTGTACGATTCTCCCCAGGACGACTGAATGGCTAGTTGGTTGAGTGACTGCCCCTAGTTATCGGGGTCCCAAGTTTGACTCCCAGTGAAAGCAAAGTTATTGGCTTTTATCTGGTTTTAAAATTTGGTCCAGTTACCATTTGCCGTTGGGATCAAATGAACGCCACCGTCACTGGAGTAGTCAATCAGTGATAGTAGTCTGACCGTGGGTGAAAGCACTAGCAACCCCTTTACCTAACCTATCATATGATTCTCCCCTATCCAAAAATTAACACCAAATATCGGTCTTTTAATTCAATCATTCATGAAGTGTGAGAATTACATAGTCATCGTGTTTAGTACATGTAACCTTAATACATCCTCTACTACGACCAATCACTTTTCGTTGGTTGCAGCCCTACGACGTTGTTATTTACACACTTACCTCCATCACATGTAATAAGTTCAAACTTCTACCACTATTATCGTATACAGACGCCTACCAAGTTTCGCCTGATCGAGAGTAAACTGAATGAAAGGTTAATATCACATTCAAAAATAGGAAGGGCAACCTTTGACACCATTTCATTCGCATCTGGCACACTTCATAACATTCATGATGAAATCGATTGTGTGAATCACAATGCGAATGGGGTTGTGCGAAGTATTAGCTATGAAGTTGCGAAAAAATATCTGTTGTTGTTGTAACCTTGTGGTAGCCACTTTAAATGCTGTAACCTTCTGTTAGCTACTTTAGCTAAGAGTTTGTCGCTCCAGATGACTGAGCGAAGGAAGTAGCCTTTTTCTGTTGGCTACCTTCGATACCACACGCATCATAAGCAACTCGTAAGAAATTAAAAAACTGATCTTACTAACTATATCTGATTGCTTCATTACTGATGCGCAAACATCCAACAGTTGTGAACGTAACCACTGTTCCGAACGTATGCATTGCTAGTCGATCACAGACGGTGACTGTGATTTTAATCACTGTGAAAAAGTAGCCATTAGTGATGTTTCGCCAAACTTTAGTATTCATATTGGATTCCAAAGAGAATGTATCAGTTCTCTTAAAAACGCGTCTGTTATTATTTTAGTGTGGTTTTGCCAAAGTGGGTAGTTTCCAACAATGTCGAGTCGGAAGGCTTCTCTCCTTGGTAAACTAAAAGCTAATGCATACAAATGGATTTTTTATTAAATGTTTACAAAAATTTTAAGTTAACTGTGTGTGTGTGAAATTGCAGAAGTTATGAGGTTAACTTCAGCTTTACTTCAGAAAGTAACTCTATTTCATCCAAACAGTGGGTACACATAAGTGTACTTCGGCTACTTGTGAAAGAAAACTTATTCCACGTATGTGTACTTCGGATGTTTAGACACGTAAAAATGTCAACCCTTCTTCTTCCTTATTTGGCGCTACAGCCGGGGTGGACCTGGGCCTCAACAAACAAGCCTCTCCAGCTAGCACGGTCTCTGGCTAGCTGTCTCTAGTGTCGCACGCCAAATTAGTTGAGGTCCTTCTCCACCTGGGTGCGCCACCGTAAACGCGGGCGTCCTCTGTTGCGTTGTCCCACGGGTTCGGAGCTGAGCTGTTCATACACTCTACATGGCCTAGCCATCTTAGGCGTTGGATCCGAAGACGCCTGGATAGACGCATGTCGCTATACAGCCCGTAGAGTTCGCGGTTGAATCTTCTCCTCCAGAAACCGTCAACGCAAACATGACCAAAGATCGCACGCAGAGCTTTGTCAACTATAAATCTTAATTTTTTGTGCATCTTCAAACCAATTTGTCACTCTACTATGATTGTGTTGAGGATATTCCTCAATTCATAATAACGAAAAATTCTTCAGAGTGTCGGGCTCCTGGTTGCTGTCCTCGCACACGCACTTTCTGCATAAAAAGTTATACTTTACTTAGCAGTAAGTATTTTTAAATTTTTTTTAATTATTTCGTTACGTTTATATGAATTTTTTGTATGTACCTGCGAACTTAAGGCTTATAAATCTTATTGCATTCGGAAGTATGTATTTGTGTCTACATTATTAAATTTTGATTAAGACAAATTTTATATTTTTTGTTATTATTCATTGAAGACTGTGCCTAAAATGTATTGACAGTTTAATAATATAATAATAATATAATAATATGGGTGGCGCGACAGTCCGAGGTGGACCTGGGCCTAGCTTCTCAGCAACCACTCGTGTTGTGCGTGCTATTGTTCCTTCACGCGTGGAAGGGACCTACAGTTTAATGCCGACTCCGAACGGCGAATTTGAGAAGCTTATTCTAGACAGGAATACTCTTCGAGCAGCGACTCGAAATAGGTGGAGCCGTGAATTATGAAAGGTGGTAAATTCGGGTATCGAGCCTGGCACCCTCTGCGTAGGAGTCGACGCACTTACCCACTACGCCACGGCGACCACTGTATTGACAGTTTAGTTTATGCTATTTTTTAATTTAAGTAGATATTTGAGTTATGTTTTCATGCCTGGCGGTTTGACATACAAAAAAAAAACACTACTTTTTTTTCTCTTTTTGTTTCTTTATTAAAATATAAAAACTTAAAATTAGGACGAGCAACTTAAATTGAACTTTACAGCGAGAACACGAACTTTTTGAGTTGTCGAGAAGAGAACCTCTGACTGAACTTGCTACATGTTCTTAAAGCATAAAACTGTTGACACAGCTTTTGCGATGAACACAGGTTCGTCTGTGGGAAAGGAGTGCGAGGGTTGGTGAAGGTTTCATATTTACCGACGCGTGTAGTGCAAAAGTAGAAGCATCTGTGAAAATGATCCGCGTACCGTTGATCATGCATTTCGCGCGTGGTTGGAGTACAGTACATGTAAGACGATGCTGATCATGAAAGGGGATAGGGAGAACGGAAGTGAAGTCTCCGACGTAACTTTTGTTCCTAAAGTTCTAAAATAACAACAAATCAAAAAGACTTACAGAAACTAAAAATTAACTTTTTTTTTAGCCGTAGTCCAAATATTAGTTCCTTCTTACGTAATAGAGAGTTCAAACAAAATATATATTGTCACATATATATTATATGTAACCTTAGTGACTAATGTTAAAAGGCATTTATCAGCACACGTGATGTTTTGTCAGCAAAACACCAATGTGCTGACAACGCCGCACAATTCTAACAAAGGAATAACGGCTACGCTGTTGTTACTCTCTCATTGTGTTTCGCACGGAAACTGGCAAAAATTGATTTAAAAAAAGGAAACCTATGCACTGCGTTGAATCAACTTTCCTCAAGTGCACACACAAAATTCAAATAAAATAAGACGCGTTATTTCTTTTAATATTAAATTTACCTTCTTCACTGCTGATCTAATGGGGAATAAATGATTTGCCACTTCCCCGAAAGAAAACATATAGTTCCTTGGCCTTCAATCGGCGATCTGGTTACTGACCCAAAATCCCGGCGGTTGTCCAGTTACTGCTGCCGCTGGGAGATTCAGCTGATGCAGGTGATTTAACACATTAGACTTAATACGGTACAACTGATTCTTCCGGTTTCCTTCATACATTCTTCTATACAAGCTCAGTGGGAGGAGCGAAATAGAAGGACATAGCATTGTTTTTTTGTGTGCAGTTGCAGTTGTGTTTTCTTTGTTTTGCTTCACATGATGATTCGTCTTCCAGACCGTCGTCGTCGGTTTTAGCGATTGCAATTCGCATGTTTTGTCTTTGATATCATTGTTGCGTGGTGCAACACCTTGTTAAGTCGAAGTGGAAGTTGAGTAGTCTCACTGTGTGAAAGTTAAATAGAGTGAAAAAACTAAGAAAACTGAAGCTTTAAATGTGTTTTATTAGTAGATATTTAATAGTTACAAGAGTAACTAAACTATATATGTGGGATTTGGAGCCAGATCAACCGACGATACACTACAAACATAACGCAAAACATACAGACCAGTCAACGGGACAAACGATCGCCTGATCGACGACAGAGTACTAACAGAACGACGCAAGTAGACAAATACATACACACACGTCGAGGAAGAAGACAGTTACAACGACCCAACAGAACACATATTACTGAGAACAAAGAGCTTCACACGACACACGCCACTCAAATTCGCAGACAGCATACACACAAACACACATACGAATATACAGGCAGACAGACCAAAGAGTACAAGACTAAACGAAATGCACAGTAGTCAATCGTCATCAAACGTTCAGCGAGGAAAGTCTTATTCCGAAATAAATGAAGTTAGTGTAAAATATCAAGTGTTTTATTCTCAAGAAGTGAAATCCTACATATATATAATCAAAATCAACTAATTAGCCCATTCTTAGCAAGAAACAAAGAAAAAACTTAATCATTTCGGTACAGTTTGTGGTCGGGATGGATGGATGACATCGAGCTTCTCTTTGTATCAAGCCTTGGTAAAATGTTTTCTGGGCAATTGAAACAGTCCTTACATGAGGGACAAACTCAACGATTTCCTTGATTTAATCAACTTTGTCCTCAATAGACTTTCCAGAGCGTTGTGCATCTTTGTAAAATATGGCAAATTTTCTCTTTGCTGCTGTCCATATTTTAGTTGCGTCTGTTGACTATCACAATACAGACATTAAGTTTGATTCGATGGGATGTATACAACAAGAGATATAGCTCCCAAAAGCCATTTGTTGAAAAAATGTGAGATAATATGGCATGTGTGGCGGAACAGTCCGAGGTAAACCAGACCTAGCTTCTACAGCAAACCACTCGTGTTTTGTGTGCTTTTGTTCTTCCAAGAATCTAGGCAACTTACAGTTTTATGCTGACTCCGGAGAAGTTCTTCTAAACAGTTCTAATTTTTGAGCATTATCAGTGACACGAAAGAGTCACGAAAGTTGACAAATTCGGGCACTTCACACCTCGGTATAGAATTCGACGCACAACTCACTAAGTACTTACAATTGTGATTTTATTTTGATCCGATCAGTCGTAAAGTTGGATAAGCGCGCATATTTATTATAGTCGATAACAGGCGCCCTTTGATAATGGTCGTTAATCCAATAAGTGCGGTTGTACAAACAATCTGCAATAATCGCGTGTAACTGATAGCTATTCAAATAAATTACATGGTATTGTATTTGTAATAAATTCCAGAAGTTAGTGAATACATTTCGTTGGTAATCATTGTCAGAATTGATGTATTAAAGAAAACAGGGGAAATTAACTTGGATGGTGGAAACTTAAAGTTAGGTTGTCGACTCTGGCTGCTTGATGGTAGTAGTCACTCTTAGGCCAGAGTACTGTGGTCCAAACTCTCCTTCGGCCGCTGAACTATTCTAAACAAATCGAGATCCCTCTCCAACGACACCGACCGCCTACTAGCCGAGGCCATATTCGAGAAAAATTTTCCACCAGCTTTTCCTCTAGATTAGATTGGAAAAATAATAATCAGACGCTGGCCGATCCTATGCGCATCTTCACAGGTGGAGCCAAGACAGAGGAAGTAGTAGTTTCAGGTATCTATTCCAAAGAATTTAATTCTGTATTCTCCTCTAAAATCCGTGTGGGCTGTAGCGTCTTCCAGGCAGAAACCATTACGACATTGGAGGAACTGTCTGTGTTCAAGAACAATCCAATATCGAAAAGAGATATCAAACACTATTTGTTCGCACAGTCGCGTCGCAATTAAGTCCCTGGACAATGTCATGTTTAATTCAAAAACATCCCTTAATTGTAGGCTGCTTCCTAACTAGATGGCTGAGCTTTTTAACAAACACCTCATGTGGATGCCCGGATTACAAACCAGACAACTGGTAGGCCGATGAACTCGCCAGGTGCGGTATACCTTCCTCTCTAACATTGGGTCTAGTTCCAAAATCCCTGATAATCGCTACAGCAGACTATCTACTCAAGATACACACAATCAACACTACCAATCGTATATGGCTAGAAAGAGTTACATGGCTTAAAGGAAACGAAATGTGGCCATCACCTAATCTCAAACGATCACTCAATCTACTTAGACTTAACAGATCTTCACTCAAGATGTTCTTCGGCGCCATAACAATAACCGGACTTTGCACAATCGTTCACCTTATGATGACTTTTGCCGAAACTGCTTGGATGAAGACGAGGTGGAAACTTCAGATCGCCTAATCTGCTCATGTAAAGCACTGGCAAGTCGTAGGTACTTGCACCAGCATTCTGCTCTAATAATCTTAATGAGCTAAATAGCATCAGCATTAGCCAGCTAAACCGCTTCGTGACAAGCACCCGTTGTCCTAACACGCGAATCTAATTCCGCAGACCAGGTGGTGCTTTTGATGAAGCGATGAGGATGACTGACATTAACAAGGGACTTCGGAGCTTGACCTCGTCGGAGTGAGAGGCTGCGCAATTGTAAATATAATGTACACTTAATTCTTCCTCTTCCTCGTCAAGGCAGCTTCTGCCTGTCAGTGTGTCAAACCTATCCTGGAGCAGGCAGTGTCCGTTTAGGACGCCAAATGGGTTTCTGGCCTACTCATTCCAATCAGCTTGTCCCAACATTTTTGATCGAGTGTAGGCCGTAATTATTTCGTAATGAGCCATTCTCTGCCAGTCCATGACCAAGCATTTCAAGCTGCAGTAGATGTCTTGTTGTAGCAATAGGGCGGGTCTTCATGCAAACAGAGATTTGATCACCGCCTGGCTGTCGGAACATTGTTTTTATGCTAGTACAGAGCTTCCTTTATGATTATAGGGTCTCCGTGAAAGGTGCTACAGTGGTGTCTGGTCGGTCTGGTGTTCAGACTTTCTTTTATTGACATTAATAACATTTGCGGCAGTCATGGGAATCGTGTAAGGTGATGGTGGATTGTAAATGGGCACAATCTTCGGTTTGCGACTGTTTAGCGTGACTATCACTTTAAGTACAAAAACGCTTAAATATAATCAATTCAAAAACGAATGAATGAAAAGAATCGATTACGAAACGTGAATGGAATGTATAGCTCCGTCACGCTGCGTATGCCAAAGGTTGCATACTACAGACTATCTACTCAAGATACACACAATCAACACTACCAATCGTATATGGCTAGAAGGAGTTACATGGCTTAAAGGAAACGAAATGTGGCCATCACCTAATCTCAAACGATCACTCAATCTACTTAGACTTAACAGATCTTCACTCAAGATGTTCTTCGGCGCCATAACAATAACCGGACACTGCACAATCGTTCACCTTATGATGACTTTTGCCGAAACTGCTTGGATGAAGACGAGGTGGAAACTACAGATCGTCTACTCTGCTCATGTAAAGCACTGGCAAGTCGTAGGTACTTGCACCTAGGAGCATTCTGCTTTAATAATCTTAATAAGCTAAATAGCATCAGCATTAGCCAGCTAAACCGCTTCGTGACAAGCACCCGTTGTCCTACCACGCGAATCTAAACCGCAGACCAGGTGGTGCTTTTGATGAAGCGATGAGGATGACTGACATTAACAAGGGACTTCGGAGCTTGACCTCGTCGGAGTGAGAGGCTGCGCAATTGTAAATATAATGTACACTTAATTCTTCCTCTTCCTCGTCAAGGCAGCTTCTGCCTGTCAGTGTGTCAAACCTATCCTGGAGCAGGCAGTGTCCGTTTAGGACGCCAAATGGGTTTCTGGCCTACTCATTCCAATCAGCTTGTCCTAACATTTTTGATCGAGTGTAGGCCGTAATTATTTCCTAATGAGCCATACTCTGCCAGTCCATGACCAAGCATTTCAAGCTGCAGCAGATGTCTTGTTGTAGCAATAGGGCGGGTCTTCATCCAGGAAGACTACGAAAGAAACCAGTGCACTTTCTACCGAGTTCGTCCTGCCACAATTCTCTCAATGTCACCCGGTACCCTGAAGGCTTGGATCCTAAAATACCTGGCCATCTCATTAAGAGAATCCGGGAACGTTCTTAAGTTGCATATAACTGCACACAGAGATGCAGTTTTGCGACTGTTTAGCGTGATCATCACTTTAAGTACAAAAACGCCTATATATTATCAATTCAAAAACAATTTTTATTGAATGAAAAGAATCGATTGCGAAACGTGAATGGAATGTATAGCTCAGTCACGCTGCGTATGCCAAAAAGATGCAAAGTCATTTTAGAATTATTTAGTGCATACCCTGAAATATGTTAAAAAATAAATAAAAAAGTGATTTTAGGCGTATAATATTACAAGTACGTACATCATGTACGAAACAACATGAATTTTCGAAATCACACAGAAAACAATGATTGGAAGCACTGTTTTTATCGGCGCTTATTTCACAAGTGCCGATAAATATCCCGGGTAACTTAAGCGTGTTATTAGCTGAGTTTTTTTTGCAAGCGTATATACGCTTAACTTTGAGGTGCACAAAAAAACGATCATCGGCGCTTAATGATTCATCATAAAATCTTGGCAGCACCGACCATATTTATGACATTGATGACATTTGCTAAGTAGTCAGGGGTGTAGTCGTGGAAGGTGATAGTTGATCGTTAATCGGCACAATCTTCGATTTGCGATTGTGTAGCGTGACCATCACTTTAAAAGCCAAAACAATTAATAATTATAAAATAAAAAAAATGTTCATCAAATGAAAAGAATCGATAACGAGACCTAAACGGAATGTACAGCAGAGACACTCTGGGTGTACAAAAAAATTGCATACCTATGGATACAAAAAATTTAAAAATGATCTAATACATCAACCACACCTACAAATGTAACCCACATACAGCAACCTAAACAATTAATGAATAAATTAAGGAATGAACACACAGAAAATATTGTTTGTAAGCATTGTTTTTATCCGCGCTTATTTCTTAAGCGGCGATAGATATGACGAGTAATTTAAGCGGATACAGGTGTATTTTACATAGAAATTGAAAATTAAGCGTATATACGCTTGAAAAAAGGCAAAACCTTAAAAATATGAAATTGTATATGTAAATTGTAAAAGAAGCTATCACATGAAAACCGAATAAGTGCATAGACATTTAGTTATTAAGCGATGATTAGGGTTGCCATCATCTACCCTACACACCATGAGTGGTTCGTGCAGAATGTATGCCCAGGTCCAGCCTGGCCAACCGTCACCCAACGAATTATAGTAATTCAAAGTTTTAGATAAATCCCATCAGAATGCCGACAAAAAACATGAGATCAAAATTCTTCTTTCTTTTTCTTATTTGGCTCTACAGAAAGCCTCAACCAACATACGTCTCTTACTAGCGCGGTCTCTGGCTAGCTGTCTCCGGTTTCGCACGCCAAGTATGTTGAGGTCCAAATGCATCAAATTGCTCTCAAAGTTTACACATAAAATCACTCTGAAGGACTAAAGGGAATATTCCCTTGCTTCAATACCTTGACACTGCCTCCATATTGAGTGAATGAAAAGAGCTTGCTTTAAGCTGTAAAAGTGTACGTATTTGCACTGTGAAGCATTGAGATGCAACAATCTCCCACATTGACTGTAAAGCAGAAAAATAGGATTAGATTTTTCAAAGCAATTTCGCTCAAAGGATAATAGTGCACGACAAGAAAAAAAAAATACGTACAAAATCATTTCACTCTTGTGTTCGCAGTCGTGATCAAAGGAAATGTGCATTCCGCCACAGCTCCTCTTTTGAAAAGGAAAAACTGCGAGAACTTGAAATGCAAACAAGCCGTTGCTTCGTCTCACTGATTACGCAAGTGAACTTGTTGTGCAAAGGAATTCTACAGTATGATTGTGTGTGTGAACTGTTAGAATGCATCAAAGGGCTTTGTTGGTGATGTGATTTTGTGACTCTCACACATTGCTGGGTACTTTTTAAAATGCATTTAAATGAATTCCAACTTTGTCTGAGTTTCCCATTATGCAACATCTCCTAATCCGGTCTACTATCCAATTTAAAGCTGAACGCCTGCCGAACCGGAAATGTCCTGTTTTGATAGAAAAGTTATTCATGCGAGCGTAATTGAAGCTGTCCAATACGCACTCACAAGAAAATGTGACATACACATCTCGTGAAAGTCACGCAAGCTTCGCAGGCGATTAAAGGTCCTTTGAGATAGAAAAAGAAAACTCATCCAACCGGCGACTGTAACAATTTTCAGCATGATGAGCTTAACAACTACCTTGGGGGCTATAAATGCCTGCAATTAATTTAATTTATAGTTAATTTGCTGCTGGAACGCTTTCTTTTTGGCCCGATGTCCCTTCCGCCTTGTCGATGAATTTTAAATGAGGAGGTGTGCCCGCCTGATAATTGCCGTGTCGATGTAGTCGGGGCGGAGTTGCACATTTATTTTTCTCACTTCGCTTTGTCCACTTGCCCTGACCTTAATTACAATTCAATTGTGCGGCCAGATGCTGAGAATCTATGGGAGTAATTTGGACGGCGTTGAGTTGGCCGATTGCATACAGTGGGGGATAGTTTGCCGGGAGAATCCATGGACAGATAAATTCACCCATGTAAGCTGCGGGCTTTACTGCAAATGACGTGAGATGGTACTCTAATGTTCAATAACAGAAGTTAGCAATTGGTTGCGTGTTAAGGGCACAAGTCTCTTACTTCGTCTACTATACATCCCTAAGGACCTACAGAGTCTTTACAATGAAAATTTAACAGCAGCGTGGGATGGAAACTCTCTGTCACAATATTTTGAGTCACACATGGGTGTAAAGCAATGCTGCCTCATAAGTCCTCTTCTGCTCTCGATATTCCTCGATGACTTGCCAACTTTATTAGCAGGAGGAATTGATTTTGAGGGAGTTCAAATAACGTTTTTTATAACGTTTAATGTACGCGGATGATATCGTATTACTAGCAGAAACAGCGACAATGATGCAATTGATGATAAATAGATTACAATATTATTGCAGTATGTGGAATCTACAAGTAAATGCAAGTAAGTCCCAAATAGAAAAAAAGTTGACAGGATGGCGCAGTTGGTTGAGTGCCTGCCCCTGGTTAGCGGGATCCTTGGTTCAAAACCCAGTGAAAGCCAAGTTTTTATGCTTTTATCTGCTTTTTAAATATGTTCCAGTCACCATTTGGATCAAATTAACGGCACTGTCACTGGAGTGGTCACCGATGGCGATGGAATTCTGTGACCTCTTCGAGAAATCTTTGGCACTAAGGCACTGCATTGTTTTTCAAACATCACGCTGGCGCTAGGAGCTCAGTACTTTGCTATCGAATTCATCACCATATTTTCTGATTGGTAAGCGGCCATAAAGGCCATACCATTAGACATTCTGACATGGCTATACCATTAGACAATCCTGTGTGGGTACATGCCGCTCCGCTTCATAAAGAAGAAGGTAGAAGACGAAACACTGCACAGAACCAGCACTCGCTGGATTGGCTTATAGATTGGAGCTACAACAACTCACACTCCTGTGTAGAATACACTATCACAGGAGTGGTCAATCAGTGGTAGCAGTCCAACTGTGGTTATCAAAATGGACGAATTTTGTTTAAGTGTGCTGGTGAGTTCACTTGCTGCCCCCTTACCTAACCTAACCTACCTACCTACATCGAATTTTGAAGCCAGTTTGAAAGTTTAGTTTTTGAAAGAGTTAGTTCAATTCGTGGAATTAATGACGGCTCCCACATTTTTGTCCAAATCTGGTGAAAGGGACATGTTCTCAGATTTTGTCGAGTAAACCATGGTCAATGTGATATCCAACGTGTGGACTAAATCATCCAATCAACTAGACGAGTTCTATATTCTAAAAAAAGAAACAACAGGCAAGAAGAGTTCCTTAATGTATTGGCAATAAAAAAGTGTGTGGGATGGTAAAAGATAAGTGTATGACTGACTTAACATTACCTACAACGAAATGTCTTAAAAGAAGTACAAAACAGCCACGGAGGCGTATACGTAACATTTCACATAAGGCCGAGGAGACTCTCTTAAAAATTAGTCTCTTAAAAACTAGTTACGCCACAAGGGACGTCGAACGTATAATAAAATATGTAACATTTTACATTAATTCGTGGAACCCACTAAAAAGTTGCATGCGTATGCATACGTTTTTGAGTCGATTCACTAACGCATGTTCAGATTGACATAGTCGAAGCGGTGGTATGTGCTGCCACTTATGAATTAGAAAAACACCGCATGCATCGCATTTGTTCATGACTGAAAGTAAAACGATTTTTGAAATTTTATTTTATTAATTTCTTTTTCGTAACCCCAGCTGTAACTAATACGTACATATATAAATATATGACATATCCAAACTTTTGGAGTTAACAAAAAAAAAGCACTGCAACAAGCATGCGGTGTTGTTCCTATTCATAAGCGGCGGCACATACCACCATTTTGGCTATGTCAATATGAACATGCGGTAGTGCAGGATGCGTTGACTCAAAAACATAGTACTCGAGTTTATAAGAGAAACATAACCAATCGACATGTACCCAATCGAGTATGGGAAACACAGCTATCGCTTGGGTTGCGGTGGCGATACACACAAAGAAAAAACTTAATCATTTCGGTACAGTTTGTGGTCGGGATGGATGGATGACATCGAGCTTCTCTTTGTATCAAGCCTTGGTAAAATGTTTTCTGGGCAATTGAAACAGTCCTTACATGAGGGACAAACTCAACGATTTCCTTGATTTAATCAACTTTGTCCTCAATAGACTTTCCAGAGCGTTGTGCATCTTTGTAAAATATGGCAAATTTTCTCTTTGCTGCTGTCCATATTTTAGTTGCGTCTGTTGATTATCACAATACAGACATTAAGTTTGATTCGATGGGATGTATACAGCAAGAGATATAGCTCCCAAAAGCCATTTGTTGAAAAAATGTGAGATAATATGGCATGTGTGGCGGAACAGTCCGAGGTAAACCAGACCTAGCTTTTACAGCAAACCACTCGTGTTTTGTGTGCTTTTGTTCTTCCAAGAATCTAGGCAACTTACAGTTTTATGCTGACTCCGGAGAAGTTCTTCTAAACAGTTCTAATTTTTGAGCATTGTCAGTGACACGAACAAATTCGGGCACTTCACACCTCGAAATAGAATTCGACGCACAACTCACTAAGTACTTACAATTGTGATTTTATTTTGATCCGATCAGTCGTAAAGTTGGATAAGAGCGCATATTAATTATAGTCGATAACAGGCGCCCTTTGATTATGGTCGTTAATCCAATAAGTGCGGTTTTACAAGCAATCTGCAATAATCGCGTGTAACTGGTAACTATTCAAATGAATTACATGATTTTGCATTTGTAATAAATCCCAGAAATTAGTGATTGCATTTAGTTGTTAATCCTTGTCGGAATTGATGTATTAAAGAAAACAGGGGAAATTAACTTGGATGGTGGAAACTTTAAGTTAGGTTGTCGACTCTGGCTGCTGTGTGGTAGTAGTCACTCTTAGGCCAGAGTACTGTGGTCCAAACTCTCCTGCGGCCGCTTTTTAATGTGGGGCCTTTTAATGTGGGTGGCGATACACACTTCCACCGCCTTGTTTGTGAGTGGATTTTTAGTCCCAAAAAACTGTACGCAATCGCACCGCTTTTTTGTGAGTATATCACAAGTCTCCAAAATGAGAACTCATGCCGATCTGTGGCGTATATGTAACATTGTGAGATTGCTATAGAGCATAGGGTCCCAAAGTGGTCCTGGTGGACCCCGGTGAGTCCACAAGAGACCAGTCGGGGGTCTACGATGGCATAAAAAATGGATCTTGGGGGGCCACAAATATGTAACTGGTTTCGATAGTAAAGGAACATTTTTTCAGTACGGCTGGCTTATGGATTATATGGCCTGTTTTTTATGCATTAATTCCCTTTTTTAAGAAATTCCTTAATTTTTGAATAGTGCATTCAGCGACTGTTACTTGTAAAAACGTGCATATACAATATTCAGTGCAACGTGAAGCTCAAAGATCATCCAAGATATGTCATCCTTATAAAATAGCCAAAGATTAAAAAGATTTCCAAACATTGAAGGGAAAATATTAAAATAACCGCACAGTATGTTCGATGATGGCTTACAATAGCTCATTCTTTATAGGGGAATCTTTATAACCGCGCTCCATCGTGAAATTGTTGGTGACGGACACTAAAACCAAATTTATATTTAAAGTCCCGAGTAATTTTTTTTTTAGGAAAAATTGATTCCATTTAAAAATATCATTTCGCTGGCAGCAGATGGAGCTCCTGCCAATTTCGCGATATCGTGGGTATATAAGCCGTCTTAAGAGAATTATACCAGAAGTAACTATAATTCACTGTCAAACACCGACAACAACTGGTAGAAGGATTACACCAACCGCTTCAATGTGTGATTAAGCAGTTAACAAAATAAGAAGTCATGAGTTGAATACCCGATTATTTGCATAAGTGTGAAACAAAAATGATGAAGACTTCCAACGATTGCTAGCACATACTCAAGTACACTGGTTGTCGAAAGAGAAATGTTAAAGGAGATTTTTTTTGAATCAGTTTTAGAGTTTCTGGAAGGTAAAGATCCAAATTCAAAGGAAACTCTGATCAAATTGAACGCTGGCAGAAGAGAATTTGACAGATCTGTTCAAAAAACTCAATCACATTAACATGCAGTTGCAACTGCACAGCTTTAATTTAACTACAGTAAAAACAACACTAAGGCAGCTGTCCGTTCATGGGAAAAAAGTTTTAAAAAAATTCAACCCGAAAAAATGATTTCATCTGCGTTCCATGAAATTCGCAAGCAAACTAAAATTAACATGAAGACGGAAGAAACAAAATAAATCAACAGAACACAACTGCAAAAATAAAATCCCTTGTCCATTTGATTAGAGACAATATGTGTTTTTATTATGACCACGAATGGGGATAAGGTCTTGGATTGCATGTATTACCACGATCAGAATCCTGCACTCGATTAGGATTAGATTTCAAGCTCTTCTCCACAAGATGGCAAGTTCTCTTGTGACTTTTGGTATACTTGAAACCAGCCAGCGAAGCAGATGTGCAACTCCACCATGTTTCTTCGCCCTTGACTGTTTTATTATTCCCATTATCTAATCGGGAATCGTGGTCATAATCTGTTCTAATACCACGAAAAAAGCTACTGGAAAGTTTTGCTGAAACAAATTTTGTCCGCGTAAGAGAATTTAATTAACCAACTTGTGGCTGATGTCCTTGTCCCAATCCGGGTTCGGGAGTGTCCGCTAAAGGGAATGCTAAATATATGTAATTAAAATTCAAGATTCATGGTCGTGAGAAATTGACCGATCAAGGATTCGAACCCTTAGATTGTCCACCTAAGAGAGTGTTCGTAATAGGAGCTTGCACTATAAAACGAGTGGTGCAACAAAATATTAATCGGGGCGAATTCTCCCCCAGTTTCCAAACTTATAACATGCAGAGTTTCTTGTCTAAATCGGTTTTCGGTCCAAACGACTTTCGTGAGTTGAGTCATGCCCACATGGGTGAGTCGACCCATACTATATTCATAATGCAAATATTGAAAGTACATTGGTTGGTGATTTTATATTGTTGCGTTTTACAGAAATGAGGCTACGTAAAAAATGGAGTTGACGAATGAAACAAGAAAGATCACATATCCCATATGTAGGGGAAGGTCATGTACTGTGGACCGAGTGCCAATTCCTTGCAAATGCAACAAGTGCTTTAATAAATTTCCCAGTATGCCAATGAGACTCATTTCAGTTTGTGTTCATTTGTCGCATAACAATGAGGTGAATAAAAGACAACATAACATAAATTACACACTCAAGACACTATTTTTGTGTTTTCTTGAAGTGTTCTGTTCACTCAGTTGAGGCCCAGGTCCACCCCGGACTTTGGCGCCACCAGAAGAAGAAGAAGTTCACTCAGTTATTATATTTCTTTCAAGTTACTGGTTTTAATGTGTAAGTATATGTACATTTTTCAAAATTCATTATTTTACTTTGTACAATAATATAATGAGTCAACACGTTGTATTTTAAAAAAGTGTATTGAATGTACTTTGGGTCTATGTCTATGCATTTGCCTTGGATAGGTCCAAGTACGAAGGTACATCGATTTTTTAAGAGATCTTTTTTCCATTTTCCTGAAGAAAAGTCCCAAGGAGCAAGGACGCCTAAAGTTATTGGTCGATTTCAGAGTTGCTTACAGTCCCCAGAAAAAATATTAAATTTCTAAAGTTTTTCTCTTTTTCTTATTTCTTTTTTCTTATTCATATTTCAGTTCAGCTTACTTTTTAATAAATTAATAAATGGATTGATTTTTTTTGTAACTAAATAAAATTGTATTAAGACTGCCTCATTTGAACACAATTGACTTCGGTCCAAGGTACATTCAGTTCAGTGTATGTAAGTTTTATTGCAAAAAAAGCATTGTTTAGGCTAACGGTAAGTAAGTAAGATGTCCTTTTAACACTATTGAATATCCAAAATAATACACATCTATCATAAACAAACTAAAATGGAAACATTTACGTCGAACAAAAGATGCAGTAAAAATAGTAAATTCTCGTCCAAGCTACTTCCCCTACATGGAGTGGTTTACTTCTTGAACTTCACTAGACTTTAAAGACCACTATTACTTTACTACCAGTTGTTACATTACTACCTGCCTTTCAGACTGGTTCGATTAACGCATTGAATACTCTAACTAAGATTCCCAAACTAGACTGTCTGAATTGTGCTGCTTCGGCGACCGCATAGTGCTCCAAAAATGGGCTACCGTCTGAAAAATTTTTTACTTTGTAGATTTTGGAGATAAAAGGGTGAATCTTGGTATACAAAATCTTGAATATTTAGGCTTTGAAATCATTTTTTTTTTTGTTACTTGGGTTGGTGAAAATCTTTAACAAGTCACTATGTGACCCTTGTCCACATAGTATTGTCAGTTTTTTACTGACTAAAAACACACTTCTCTTTTGGTTTTTCTTTACAACTAAGTTTCCTTATCTAATAGCTTATATTTAAGTATATTTTCGCTTTGAAATAATGAAACTTTCTTGCTTTTCTTTTTTTTTGCTTTATTTATTTTTTCTATTTTTCATAAGGTTTTGCAAGTCTTCCACGTTCTCCAGATATTAATGGATTGTATCTTCTTTTTACCACGTCCATAGTTGATCAATAGAACAAGTGACACATTTTTGTGTCTGACAGCAAAAACGCAAAAAAGAGCAAAACATTTTGATAAAATTGGAATAAAGACGAATTAAGTATTTTAATCAGACAAGCAACTAGTCAGCAGCAAACAGAGCGCAGTGTATCAAATGTCTGTTTGGATAAAAAAAAATCTGAGAAAGAGGCAAATTAAAACAAGATGTATCTCTTACATATTATACCTACAGCAATATTTTGTGTGTATTTCTTGTAAATACTTGGATCTCTTTACACTTCAAAAATGTACAACACAATATAGTTCTGAATCAAAGGTTTGAAAAGTTTGTACGAGTAATACTGTCAAATCAATTTTCTGACCCATAACGCTTTGGCGATTGATTTTTTCTGTATTCATTATAAGTAAAAATATAATTAATATCGAAACTAAATTATGTGTTTTCTTAACTATCGATAGATAGTGTTCGATATAGATGGCGTTGTATGAAGACGTTCCATTGGGCGCCGCGTTCCGTTGGTGTCCATAATTAGTCCACCCTATACACGTTATACCATTCACGTTATAATATTACTTTGATTTGAAGTCCTGGATTTAGAATATCGGTAACAAAGCCACAAGCAGGTGTTCAAATTTGGAATCTCAGAACTTACACGAAATTATATTCAAAAAGTAAATGTTCGACACTGATTTTTAAGGCCAAGAAAGCTGTCCACCATCCAGACTCATTTTTTTGTTTCATTTAAAATTACAGAAAACAGTTTTTAATGAATAACCCACTATAAGTTTATACTGATGTAAAGTAAAATAAGGAAAGATTCAAAAGTACAAAGCAGTCAATTTTAACTTCCGCAAGGATTCCTCTTTAAATTCCAAATAGCACTTGCAAGTATCTCTTCAAAACCCATTCAGTTGCAAAATTGATGTTTATTGGCAGTCTTTGTTTCACTCTTCATCCGCCCACTTCAACATGCCACCTATGATCAGCATGTAAAGTACATCTTTAACACGATGCGACATAGAGAAAAGTACCCAAACAGAGGGGAGTCAAAGACAATTCCAACACCCGACGGTGGGTCATATTCCACCCCATATCCATTAATGGGGAAACACTTGGACAACAGTTCAGAATTTATCAAGAAAATGATACATAGCGGGCTCAGTCAATTTCTGCGTTGAGTGCTCCGAGATAGAGATGTCATTTGATTTAAAAAACAGCGCTGTGCTATTGTCAGTACCCTGAGCCTGTACTTAGTGCTGAAAGCCTGTGTAAATGTAGAAACTGCATGAAATAAATTAAAGTCCACAACGCTCCCAGCAGCACAATGTCCCGGCGATTGACGTCAGTGCGGCAGGTGGCAGGTGGCTGCTGGCCCAACAAACTCAACCGCCCATCCAGCCAATCCCACTCCACCCATTTTCAAAGGATAATGCAGAATTTATTAAATTGTATTTTAAAATGTTCACATCGGCGTTGTTGTGCATGCACATCGAACGAACAACATCGTCGCTCTTATCCTTGTCGATGTTGTTGACGTACGAGTAATCGCAGACCTTGTTATTCCCTTTTGCACGCAGAAAGCCCGTGTAATCCCTTTTCTCTTTTTGCAAGACATGGAAATTGTCACAAAAATAAACTTTTATTTGCTATCAGAAGTGACGTGCACATCTACACATCTGCTGGGGAGCAATGTTCCAACATGAAAGGGGCTTGCGAGACAGGCTGAAGCGCCGCCGCCACTCTATGTCATGTGCATGCATGACAATGAAGTGAACGAACGTATGTATGCAGGGGATTGCAAAAGGACTCGAGTTCTGAATAAAATCAAGTAACAAACCGAGGGAAAAGGAATAATCATAATTCCACTTGCATCCAGGCTTAAGAACCTTGTCAACCCAGGTTCTTGAGAAGGGAATACTGTCGACGGGAGTGGAGGTAAACGAGTGGAGCGCAGTTCGAACAAACACAATGCAAAACATGAACGATGAACAAATCAAATCAAATCAAATCAATATCAGTCAGTTCTTGGCAAGGATTCTCCTCCGTTCTATGGGCCAACTTAATGCACGGGAATCAGTGTGTTCCAACACAGTGGTGGGAACAGGAAATGAATGCCTAGGGTATTTGCGTATTTGAAATATAGTCGTTAACAGTTAAACCAGTATTTTTTTTATAAATTCTAAAGGTTAGGGCCTTAAGGATTTTGTAGTGTGGCTGTCGGGTGGGTTGTGAGGGGGGGAGCGAAGAGGGCGAAGGGTAGAGTTAGGTCACTAGTCTTAGCTTCGGTAGTTCTAGCGATAGCTCGAATCGTTGGGACTCAGGTTCGAACCCTGTGGGTAGCTTCTTTTCCTTTTAGTTATTTCTGTTGTTCCAAGTTCTTCCAATGATGGTTCCATGGCATTGAATTGGCTGAAGTAGTAAATTGGGAATTAGCCAATAAAAGAATCAGCCGATGCAGAGGACGGCTGGACCGAACCACTTGAGTCGCATTCTGACTTTGCGGGTGAAAGTTGGTGCATCGAAGATACGAAGATAAGAAGAAAGAGAAGTAGAACAGTATAAATTTGTATCTTTATGAGTGGTAGGAACGAGAGAAGTAGGAAGGAATTTTCGTTTGTTGAGGAAATAGTATTTAATTAAACTCCTATTTTGGCTGAGTGAAGAAGATAGCTAAAGTTGAGGGGCATTCGCAGCCCCACCCCAGTCTTAACAGAGGAACATTTCCAAGGGAGGAGTGTCCAAAGAAGACGGTACTGTGGGCAAGTAAGGCGTCAATCGTGGTATGAGCCCAACACGAGTCCACAGATTGAGAAAAAATTAGACCTAAGACCGGGTTACCAATATTTCATTATCAATATCTATCACGATCACCGCGTGCCTTTTATGTACGTTGATGGAACGAATTAGAAGGAGTTACCATAAACTAAGGCGGTTGTGGTGAGCGTTCGTGTCCACGAAGGTTTCGTACCAGATCGGTGGGAAAAGGGTTCGAATCCCAGAAAAACGATTGCTTGTTGTTCTTTCTTTTGTTCTAAATATTTGTTTTGTATATATATAGTTATATAATTAAATAAGAAAACACACTCAAATTTTCTGTATTTGTTTTTATTAAAATGGAGCACATAACTTTGTGAACATACAAGGAGGTTTTTTCAAAATGATCCGCGATCGAACACGTCCAAAATTCCACTAACTTCATCTAACCATTGGTCCCCCTACATCTCCTAAAATGAGAGGTGAGAGAGAGTGTGAGAGAAAGTAAAGCCAACGCACACTTGGTATTTGATCTGGACAAACACCAAGTGTCGCCAATACAATAACTCTCTCTCGCGAATCTGTAACAATATAAATACCTTTCTTCTTTCTATTTCCTATACACTGTCATAGTTGTAAGCTAGATTAAGCAAATATTGTATAGTTGTAAGTAAATAAAATTGTGACGGAAATTAAAAAGCGGACACTATTTTACTGTCGCGGTTAATGAGGTGGTGGATCGTGCGATCGTGCCAATACAAAAATATGCCCAATAACAACACCACGGCTGGTCAGGCACCCTCCCGAACGAGGTCGCGCGCATGTGGAAAAATCGGTGTAACAAGTGGAATTGGAGCTTGATTGTACAGCGTGTTGTGCGGGTTCTTGTTCAGTCACAATTAGAGAAAACCTTCAGCTTCTCTCCGACTCACGATAAACTTTTCGAGCCGTGTCACAGAGTCGTTTTTGTTTACAAAAAAAGGACCGTCTTGGTTTCAGATTTTAGATACAGATCTGCAATAGGCTTACTCGACCAGAGATAAGAAAAAAATTTTGAAAATCTGCGATAAATATGATGAATTGATCCACTTGGAGGTTAGGGCATTTAAATATGTATATTGCAGAACGCCCAATGTCTGTACTGGTATACAGTTTGTCAATACACCGCAATGGTGCCATTCATCGTTGATCCTCATCGAATTATTTTTTGTGCAAATTGTTTCTTCTCTAAAATGCACTGCGAGCCTTACCATGCTGCTGACTTGGGAATCGTCGGTAGTGCACATGATACGACGAGCACTTTACTGTACTCCTACTGCCGTCATGTGACGCCCGGCAGATGTGAAATAATCTTGTGGGCCGTACACGAGAGATGTGGGGGAGACAAATGTATGCTTCTTTTTATCCAGACAGCAGCTGGGGACATCAATGCTTCAAGAAGGATCCTCTTAAAAGATGCGTGAAGAAATGAAGGAAGAGATGTAAAAAATGTCCACCCTTGGATGCTTAGCTTGAGTACATTTCAAGAACTGTATTTGGACGTATTTTGTTGATATTTTCGTCGCTTGCACCTGTTGTGGTAGCCGATTTCTATTCCAACTCAATATTTCAAGAAAAATACTTAGCCTAGTCGACCATCGGAATCAATACACCAAGATTCATCAAAATCTCCCCATTCACACTGTGGGGTAGCTACTTACACAAACAGCTATTATAATAAGGTCGCTTTGCAATTTGGGAGTAATGGAAAAATAATGTTACAAAGAGGACGGCATGTCTGATATGAAAGACACATTTTTTGTTGATTCCCCTTTTCACTAAGTTACTCAAGCGATCAAAGCTGACTAGTTCGGGGTATTCGATCTACGACAGCAGTTGCTGTGAGTGGAATCCCCGGTTCGAATCCCAGTGAGAGCAAAGTTAACAAGCAATTCAAATTTGGTCCCGTCATCATTTGGTGTTGGGATTAAATTAAGTAATTGGTTGTAGTCTGACTGTGGATATCACACTGGACCGACATGGTCTAGGGGTGCTGGTGACTAGCAGCCCCTCCTATATACCTTGGGGTTTATGATCATCGGGTCAGTAATAAGTGGTAGATTTTTTAAAAAATGCAACGGCCTCGTCATATCAAGCTTTAATCCAAAAATATAAGACTTTAAATAAAAAAACTTAAAAAAAAAAAGAAAATAAAAAGGGACATCAATAGAAGCCCCGTATTTATTACACAGGAGGGTTGCTAAAAATGAAACCCAGTGTAAATTGAAACTATTGAAGCTATGGTCGAGGTTTCAATAAAACAAAAAAATACTGGCCCATCAAGCAAACGTCCTGGAAGCCTTCGAATCAGACCAACATAACCAACAACGAGCTTACATTGACATCAAGATGGGTTTCCAATATTATTGTTAAAACAACCACAAAGCTGATGACGTGTTAATTTTAATTTAAATTTCCTGCAAACTCGTCAGGTTGTGCAGGATGACGATGGAGAATTCTCGCTGCTCCATCAAGGTCGGTAACGAACTCACCGATACCTTCAATGTCCAAAAAGGGTTTAAACGAGGCGTCGCGCTGTCATGTGATATCTTCAACATCATCCTGGAGAAGAGACTCACACGCCAACACTAGAGGCACGATCTTCCAGAAGTCTGTACAACTGTTAGCATACGCGGACGACATGTCATCAAGAAAGGACACACAACATCGACGTCTTGGACAGAGCGTCACAATGGGCAGCTATAACTTCGAGGTAGTCAAGGACTTCGTCTACCTCGGCTCCGCAGTAAATAGTACAAACAAAATCAGTACCGAGATCCAACGCAGATTAACTCTTGCCAACCGCTGTTTCTATGGGCTCAAGAGGCAATTGAGTAGTAGAGCCATATCTCGAAGGACCAAGCTGACTTTATACAAGACCTTGATCATCCCTGGACTGCTCTATGGCGCGGAGCCATGGAAAATCTCAAAAGCGGATGAGGTAGTCTTTGGTCTCTTTGAGAGAAAAGCTCCGCGTGCGATCTTTGGTCCTGTTTGCGTTGACGGTTTTTGGAGGAAAAGATTCAACCACGAACTGTACGGGCTGTACAGCGACATGAGTCTAGTCAGGCGTCTTCGGATCCAATGCCTCAGATGGCTAGGCCATGTATATGCGTATGGACAACTCAGCTCCGGCCGGAGAGTCTTCGACTCCGAACCCGTGGGACAACGCAACAGAGGACGCCCGCGTTTAAGGTGGCGCACCCAGGTGGAGAAGGAACTCAACCAACTTGGCGTGCGACACAAGAGACAGCTAGCCAGAGACCGTGCTAGCTGAAGAGGCTTGCTGGTTGAGGCCCAGGTCCACCCCGGACTGTAGCGCCAAATAAAGAAGAAGAAGAATAGTATCATACAACTTTCCCATATTTGCAGTGTAAGCTTTAGGTCTTACATGTTTTATTACAGCGGCTCATACAACAAAACTGAGAAACAAAAGTCATACAGCAGAAGTGTAAGAAAAATACGATATATGAGATGTATTTTCTGTAAAATACATGTAACGTCGTCATTCATAATTTGCATATACTTTGCTCCCACCTTTACCCACATTTGCAGACACCCATTAATATCAAGATGTCTAGTTTTCAAACGTCATCCCGAGGGAAAGAGCCTATTTTGAGGATTTTTTTTTTCACACCGAATTGAGAGTTCTACTATAGACATTACGTGATACAGTGCAGGATTTTTCGAATTCATTTAATTTTTTTAAACCACTTAAGCAAATAACGGTTAAGGGTTTTGTTGTGAGTACTCGCAAATCCAAAAAAAAAGGAATCGAGTATCCGGGCCTTTCGTTATTTTCGAGATGAAGTGAAACCCTTTATAACGAGTGTCGTCGAAATCCGACCAGATGCCTATACGAAAAAAATCCACAGACATTTAAGTTTTTATAAATTTCCAGCAGTAAGTTTCTGGAACAACATTCTTGCCAACGGCACTATACAACATCCACCGACAGAATATGATTCCAATCCATATTTACTTGCCATCCTGTGGCATCATTCTCGCTCGCCCACAGAAAATCCTGAAGAGCACTCATATATGCCTCATCCGCGACGACTTTGCAAAGCCCCCTTGATCCGGGTAAAAATGATACCCCATTTGCTTGCAGTGGGGGGGATTGATTTGTGAGGATATCTTCCTCTCGGCTAAGCCCGGAAGGAAGGAGGCTTCACCAGACACTCGCGCTGCGTTCCGTTTCGATTTTCGTGCTCAATTCAATTTTGGTGCTTCTATTTCGTTTTCCTCAAGTCTTCTCAATGATAAACCAAGAAGGAAGCGATTTGTTGGTGTAAGCACTGCAGCACGGTGCTGTTCGAATGCACCGCGAAACCCTCTTGAATACATGAATAATAAAAGAAACCGTGGCCGGATGAGAACGTTCTCCTTCCGCAAGATTCACAGGAGCCCGTTGAATCGACCAAAATGTTTATTATCACGCTGGCGGTGTATCGATGCAGATACGAGCGCATCCTCACACAGTCCTCCGTGGGCGTCGCCGCTTGCGATTTGCATGCTACGCCGTGCGACAATTCCCATTTTCAAATTCAATTCCAAATCAACGTTTGTTGTTCTCGAATGCCTGCACTTCCGTAAAATGGAAATGCACTTTGTTAAGTTTGCGCTCAACTCGGCAAGCGGGTGATGGAAAGAACTGTATCCGATTTTGTTGAGTTTCGCTGCACTAGGAGGGTGTGTGACAAATAAGAGGGAATTTGCAAAAGGATTCTCAAACGTCATGTATGAGTGTAATTAAATTCAGCAGACGTCTTATTTGCAATTTCATGGTACGATTGGATGAATTGATTCGGACGTTTGTTGCTTTGTGAACGTCACAGAGAGAGTGTGTCGCTTGCGCGGATGTATTCAAATGGAACTCATTTGATAGGAAAGAATGGCAATAAAAGGCGATATCTAACCTAATCTGTCCTGTGTGTAGAATTCATCATACATGCCCGCGAGCACTCTAGTGTTCAAGGAGACGTTTTGCACTCAGTATTGACAACGATTTAATCGATAAACTGGTTACAATCTGCTTAACTTGCCTCCAATGATGTTTCATCGAACAGTTCTGACAAATCGTGTGCATGATGAGTGATTCAAATAGAACCCCATCCGGAACACAATAGTTTCGAATGTACAAATCAGGTCCCTTTCAAGCACCGCAGTGAATGCTGGAGGGAACACAGCAAAAACATGTTTCCCTAGATGGAGCAGGTGTACCTCGATAACGCCTCTCATTCATCCCACATTCTCTAGAGCAAATCATTCAAGACTCCTCTGTGCAAAATAAAAGGAATCCAGTTCCAGAATGATCTGCGCCACACTCTGAGTGACGTGGCAATACCTACCGAGCTTGTACGATTTAATTAAATGCAAATTTTATAATTAACATACGAAATGTATTTTAGTTTGGATTCCACCCACTGAACAAGCAGCGAGGGAATAATCCTTCGTTTCTGTTGAAGAGACTGTATTTCACGTCACGAATTGATGCAGGAGCTGGGAAATTCATCAGACATGTGAATTGCGTCTATACCTCTTTGGTGACTCCTGCTTTCCGTTGTTGGAATTTTGTGAACTGATTCGTGGCAAACAAATGATGTTTTAATTGGGAATTATTATGTTTGGAATGAAACACGACCTGGAGCTATTGAGCGTCAACAAATCAACCAAAGTCTCTTTATGACAGAAATGAAACCTTTTCATTTCCAACCATCTAACGTTGCTTACTTTAATTTAGTTTTTCCAATCCTCTAACTTTCATGGTATTTTTAAAGTTTATTTACATCACTGGAATACCCCCCTCTTCCACTTAAGGTCATGGCATCGAACGTTTCTTTATTTTTAAATGTCCTGCATCATTTCCGACTATTCCTTTAAGGCTTATTAACCCAGTGATGGAGAGAAAGGAAAGGGAATAAAGGAGAATTAAAGACTAGAAGCGAAAGGATAGCGCGGGAGGTGACGATGTGCGTAAGTTTTAAATTTTTGCAGATTGCATGTTTCTGAAAATATTTAAGGAAGGCAATTTATTCTTTAATGGAGTTGTGCGGCTGAACGAACGTCTAAATTTAACTCTGCTCCCAAATTCAGGGTCAATGCAATAAGTAAAGGGTATTCCAACAGGGAGTTGACAACCTTGAATCTTATTTGTGAACGCACTCTTTCACTTATCATCATACTGTTACTGTCAATTTATTAAGTAAACTCAATATTTTCATCGTAAAGTACACGAACAAGCAACGTCTGCAAATTATAAAAAGTTGGTACCGAAATTCGGAGTCTGTGACCGCAACTTTAAGAGGCTCATGCAAACATGCGAGTTATATTCTAGCTTCGGATGGATATATGCTTTGTTGCCAAAACGGTGAGAGTGAATGACCGTTAGCAACGTTTGAGGAACCCGAGGCATCTTGCACCAGCTTTTGCGGTTCAGCAATCAGTTCCAACGAAGGTCATGGCTGATGTCATGACAAACTGTCAGTTTCTTCAACGTCTGCTCCATTAGTATTTATCTGGCTTCAGAGGCAAGAGAGAGCATTGTGTTTTTGACAGATTGAACTCAACATGGTTTCTTTCACCCCAGATGATGATGGAATTGATTTCGGTTGATATACGCAGTCGTTGCAACTCAACAGCACTCCTTGTCGAGCAGTTAATAAAGAATAAGCGAAGTCAAGAGTGCTGTCATCTGCGGAAGAATGAATTGGATTGCGACTAAGAGAGAGAAGGTCATTGATTAATATTACAAACATGGTAGGAGACAGGACTGAGCCCTGGGGTACACAAGCATTTGTTGAGAAGGGGTACAACCTGTATCGGTCAATTACTTACAAAGCTTGCAATCCACTTGGAAAAGGTTTCGCAAGTCGAAGGGGACCTCAATCGATTTGGGCTGCGGGGCTGGAGGAAACTGGAGAGAGATCGGGCAGGCTGAGGAGGCATGATGGGCGAGACCCAGGTCCACCCCGGACTGTAGCGCCCTAAAAAGAAGAAGAAAGCTTGTTCTTGTTAATTTCACTGTTATTTGAAATAAACTTCACGGGCCGGCTGGAGAGGCATGATGGGCAAGGCCCAGGTCCACCCCGGACTGTGGCGCCCTAAAAAGAAGGATAAAGCTTGTTTTTGTTAATTTCACAGTTACTTAAAAAAATTGATTTGTAACATTGAATGCCTCTCTAATATGAATATGTTCGTCTCCGTTTGTGCATCTCCTAATTCGCTCCATCGAATACCCACTGCCAGCAACTCTCAAAAATCACGGCTCCATCTCCAGACACACACAGAAAATGGTCGCAGATCGTCAATTGTCAAGGCTTCTAATGCTTCGCTATTCGAAGTCGGCATTCAACTGTAGGTCCCTTCCACGCATGAGAGAACAAGGAGAGCACGCACAGCGCGAGTGGTTGCGAAGAAGTTAGGCCCAGGTGCAACTCGACCGTTGCCCGTGTCTAGACCGTTCTGACGCAGCACACCGTCTAGACGCAAAATACGCAACAATGATGAATGCCTTAATGCCTTAATCCCATTTCCCGTCAGAACAATTCAGTTAAACGAATTCTTCAAAACAGGTTCATAATGATGACGGGCGAGCTTTTCAAGTGAAACTGTTGAAGTCCTTGATGATTGATGTATTCTCCTGTCTGGCAAGTGAAGCTGCAATGATGTGACCCGTGAGTATATTTAATTCATTACGCGTGTAGGCACCTGCCGTTCTTAAGGGTATTTGTCCTCTTTACCGACAAATTTAATCGGAAAATCAATAAATCATCTTACGCAAAAAGAAAACACATATATGAATATTACTTGCAAGACAATATATTGCTGCATGCTACAACTTTTAGTTAAACACTTCTGTGTCTATAGCTGACTGTATAGGTTCCTAGGAATGTCTCTCGTTGGACGGACCATCTTCTATCGAATCACTGAGTGTTACTCAGTCATCGCTGATCAGGCACTCAAATGAAGTTGAACCTTGGAAAAGTGCATGCAGAACTTGAGTGAACTAGCTCTTTCTTTGAGTTGGTTACATTTAGCTTTAAAAAGTGGCATGATAGGCATCTCATCGCCTGTGTCCCACATGATCCATTGAAGTGGGCATGGCGGCAAAGGATGCACGAGAGATCTTCAGGGCACTTGATGCAACTCCTTCTTACTTACTTACTCAGCCAAACTACCCTTGCAGTGTCAGAGACTGAGCTAAAGGTTCCTCCCTCGTTCACCAAGCTGCCTTTCATCCTCCATTACTGGGTCTCTTTGCCGGACCAGGAGGCTCAGATTCAAAGACCGTCTTTGTTGGAGAGTTGGTGTCCAGGCGCTCGATGTGTCCCACCCAGTGCAATCGAATTATTTTTGAAGGTACGACGTAGAATTGTTCTTTCGAAGGCAGAAAGAACAATTCTACGTCGTACCGCAGTTTTATATACTTTTAGTTTTATATACGCAGAATTTTCAATTTGCATGTAAAATACACTAACACTACTCTATAGCCGCTTAAGAAATAAGCGCGGATAAAAACAATGCTTCCAATCATTAATTTCAGTGTGTTCATTCCTGAATTCATTCATTCATTGTTTAGGTTACTGTATGTGACTTACATCTGCAGGTTTGGTTGATGTATTCGATAATTTTTAATTTTGTTGGCATCCATAAGTATGCAATTTTTGTTATACGCAGAGTGTCTGCTATACATTCCTATTTTGGCTTCGTAAACGATTCTTTTCATTTGATGATCATTTTTTTATTTTATAATTATTAAGTGTTTTTGCTTTTAAAGTGATGGTCACGCTACACAGTCACAAAACGAAGGTTGTGACCATCAAAGATCAACCATCACCTTCCAAGACTACACGCCTGACTGCTTAGCAAATGTCATAGATGTCGTGTGTGCCAAGATTTTATGATAAATCATTAAGCGTCGATGATCGTTTTTTTGTGCACTTATGTATTAAGCGTATATACGCTTGCAAAAAAAACATGAGCATGATTGTCGTCCTTCGAGTAACATTGGTTGCCAAGGGCGAATCGCGTCTGATCTCCAATAATTTGTTATTCGTGGAGTTCTCGTTCTCCGAGGAAGACAAACTCTTTCTCTACCATAAAATTGTAGCTTTTGATCGTAATATTTTGATCTAGGAGGTGTGTGACGGGTTGTTTCTTGGTCGACTACATATATTTGTCATTCCCCTCATAGACCTTCAGACCAGTTCCCTTCTCATGTTTCTTAGTCGCGAACTGTCATTTGCCTATATCAACAATTGGACTGACTTGTGGAAGATAGTTCTTTCCGTGTTTACTGCTGCCTCCCGCACTGCCTTCTCCAGTACCAAATTGAAGAAATCTCACGACAGCGCATATCCTTGTCGAAAATTCAATCACTGTCAAAAGTAAGAAGTTAGTTTTCCACAACGCCCATGGAGTATAGGACGTTTTCTTTGCATTGCCCAAAAAAATTAACACACTTTTGTTGAACATTTTGTGAGTGCGCATATTAGCTACTGTAGATATTAGGTCTTAGGACAGTCTTTCTATAATTTGATCAATATTTGTTATCCTTGAATGCTAGACCAGCTTAAATATTTTAACAAACGTTCTTATAACGAATCTACTGACCCTATACAGGTACTCTAAGCTATTCTTCTTCTTCTTTTTTGGCGCTACAGTCCGGGTGGACCTGGGCCTCAACCAACAAGCCTCTCCAGTTAGAACGGTCTCTGGCTAGCTATATCCAGTGTCGCACGCCAAGTTGGCTGAGGTCCTTCTCCACCTGGGTGCGCCACCTTAAACGCGGGCGTCCTCTGTTGCGTTGTCCCACGGGTTCGGAGTCGAAGACTCTCCGAGCCGGAGCTGAGTTGTCCATACGCTCTACATAGGTGAATAAATTCTCTTAAAGTTGACTTTTAATGACTATGGATTTGCGTCCATATTTTTTGTTTTTTTTTTATGCATGTCCTGTGGACAATATTTTCTTTATTATTTGATCAAGAAAACATTATGACCTTAACTACACTGACATATCGTTAATTCACGAACACGTGAACTGAGGCGTATACGTGATATATATGCTTAACATATATAATGTATACGCCACGGTGCACCTTTTGTGGTTTTCTTGTTGCTTCTTTCTTTCTGCAGTTTTTTGTTCTATAATTTTTATTTTTGAGTTTTGGATTTCGTATGTATTTTTACGATTTACAGAAATGAGTCAACACAAACTTAACCAAATTATCCACAAACTGGGTCCAAATACTGGATTGTGTCGAATTAAGTACAAAAGTTCACTTATCGAATATGCACACGAATTTATTTACAGACACCTTAGATAAAACTGTTACCCTACTACAAAACTCTACAAAGATCTTTACTGTCTTTCAGAGTGACTCGACTTAAATTTTGAACACTCTATCTAAAATACCTAAATTCAAGTGTGTGATCTTTCAGCCGCTGCTCCCGTAATTAAGCTTCCCAATATTCTTCTGGAAGGTACTGGCGCCGGTTGGCTATGGATTTCCCCCCTGGCATTTAAGTACATAACTCCTTGTATTCCACATGTGTGTAGCGGTGAGTAGTATATAACTTCATTCTAGCAGTTTGTACAACATCCACTTCGGGAATACTCCTCGGAGTTATGATCAATTCCTTTGCCTATAGATGGCGGCCTGTGTTGTGGCCTGAAAGGTGGTGGACTGATATGAGGACTTAGGTGGTTGGTATCCGCAAGTCATACTATTCACAATATGTTGCCATATATATATAATGGGTAATCGAAAAAGTCTTTCGTATTTTGTCAAAAGATGTCGTTGGAGTTGTCTATCTCCAGTGCTATCAATCACATTGTGCCACACCATATGGTGTTGGAAAGGTGACATTTTAAGCTTCATTTAACCAAAAAAGTTAAATTCGGAGGAGTTGAAAAAATGTTACAGCTGTTCAAAAATGAGTGAAAATAATGAAGAAATTGGATATATTTTCGTTGAAAAAGTCGATGAAATTATGGAAAATATTGACCAGGACCGTCACATAAGCAACCATGACATCGCCAAGACTATTGTATAGCCATAATGTTATGAAATATTTAATTTAGCATCAAAAATTACACCGGGATCCTTAACTTCTACTAAGCGATTAAGTGTGTAATCACTTATGAAATAATCATAGACAATCGGGGATGTAATTCGGTGTGCAGTAAAGACATTTCTTAACATTCAGTATGGATATCGAATTGGAACTTAAGGCAATCAGTTAAACTATTTATAGATAAATATAATTAGAAGTCGTCTGCGAATATACTGTAAATTTTACAATATTTGAAAATTTCATGAACATCGTTTATGAACAAAAGTATAGTAATGGCCCCAAATGGCTACCTTGTGTCACGCCCGATGTAACTTTTACTACCCGAGATGTATTAACTATCGATATAATATTTACTAATGGGTAGTCGAAAAAGTCTTTCGTATTTTGTCTCCAGTCTCCAGTGCTACCAATCAGATTGTGTCATACCAGTTCGAAAGGTGGCATTTTAAGCTTCATTTAACCAACAAATAATTAAATTCGGACAAGTTGAAAAAAAGTTACAGCTGTTCAAAAATTAGTGAAAATAATGAAGAAATTCGCTATATTTTGAAAGAATGCCACGCAAGCCACCAATGCAATTTGTGAAGTTTTTGGAGACGGAGTGTAGCTCAACATTGGGTAGCTCGCTTCCGTTCTGGAAATTTCGATGTGAAAGATGCACCTCGCTCTGGTCGACCTATCGTTGAAAAAGTCGATGAAATTATGGAAAAGATTGACCAGGACCGACACATAAGCAGCCATGACATAGCCAAGGAACTAAACATTCATTAACAAACAGTTTTAAACCATTTAAAAAAGTGTTGATGCATTCACCATATAGCCCTGACCTTGCACCATCGGACTACCATTTGTTTCGGTCAATGCAGAACTCCCTTAATGGAGTAAAGTTTGCTCCAAGAGAAGCCCGTGAAAATTGCTTGTCGCAGTTTTTCGCCGAGAAACCACAAAAGTTTAACAGTGATGGAATAATGTCTGTAGCTGAAAAATGGCAAAAGGTTCATTATAAATATAAAAAAAAACATAACGAAAAGACTTTTTCGACTACCTTATATATTAGTATTTTTTATATATTTTTATTTCTGTTTATATATATATTTTTTTTTCCTAAAAACTTTCTTAGGTCTATGTGAGTTGACCATGTTTTACTACCTCGTCATTGTGAAAAGCCATGGGTTTGTGCAACCACCAATAAAATTGCCGTTCTGTGGCCAACTCTTTCCGATCTCGATCTGAGATCGCTGAACCGGACGATATCCTTGTGGCAGCGAGCGACATCCCGTTCATATTCAAGTCGCGTACGACGTGGAACATAACAAGACAGCCTTGTGGATCCTGTAAGACGCCAATCATGTCTGGATAAAGAATTCTTCGGGTGGAATATAGCCAAAGTCACTGTCTCTCAAGCAAACTCATGAACAAACATGTTGAATCACAGTGGCGAACCGTAATCTATAATTGGCCTGATGAGGGCCATGTAGCCATCATCGTTCACTGTCCATAATGTCATCTCCGTCATGTCACGCTGCAACAAGATATTTATTACCTCTTCCTTTAGACCTGGTCTGTACACTACTACATTGTTGTCGGCATATGCAATTAGGTACGGCATGGAACCTATAAGATCTGTAGTGAATATGGTGAACAAGATCATTTTTGATGTCAAAGACCATGTTAGAAGTTGGCTTCTTTTCAGTGTCGAATAAATCGTTCGCCCCCTTTCCCCCTTCCCCTTCACCCCCACCCCCTTCATCTGTTGTTCGGGTGCGTTTAAATCATACCTTATTCTAAGTATACTGTTGTATACTTGATTTTACTGTAGTTAAATATTTTTAAACACTTAAATTGATTGGTCACCAAAAAACCAAAACAAAAAACTGAGTGAGAAACCGCTGACACATCAGATGAGAAGTAAACACTCCATTTCATTCCACTCACTTGAATTTGATGTTGTCGACACTCACTCCAGGGAATATACATATTTCATCAATCTGACGAGTTTTCAAACTGACATCCACAGGCAGACGAAAATGTAATTTGATGCGACTAATTGAATACGTCCCGCAGGTACTTATCCCATTAAAGTCATTTGCCTCCGTCTGCCATCAGCAATTCTATCATCCCGACAAGACCTCCCTGTGAAGCATCCCACATGGAAAGACTTTTGCATCACATCCACAATTATTTCCATCATCTTGTCTGGCGCTGACTTTCCTTGAATTCGATTGTGGAAAATGTCAGCTCTTCACAGCGACAGCCGTTAATAAGGGAAATTTCGGGCTTACACTTCCACCTGAAGAGAAAAAGTTTTTCATTTTTTTGCCTGAACTTTAATTAAATACGTATGTGAACGGCAAATTAATCCATGCGCTGAACTATGAAAATGTTACAAAGTCGAATTAACTTGAAGTCAAGTTTGTCATGGTTGTCAGTCGTCAGCAGCGTTGTTCAGCTGTTTGCTTTTTAAAGCATTTTCGCGAATCCTCTTCTGCGTGGATTCGCTGAGATGTTAAAAAAATGATAGGCAATTATAACTGAATAGGAGCTTAAGTAGATTGAATAATGCAAACGGAGTTGGTATGCAATTAGCGACCAACTCGTGCGGAATTTCAACTAGTCCTTGATGATGTCGACAAAGTCCCTCAAGCGAGAAATGTAGAAGTCACATAGAAATAACACTGGTCAGGCGAAAACACTTTTGGATGTAACATGAAAAGTTTTCTCGAAATACATATTGTTACGTCTTACAGAAATGAGTTTACATAATCGATCACTGGATTGTGATGAATGAAACACAATTGTTCACTTTTCCAAAATGAATACGAATTTATTTACAAACACCTTAAAGGTCACTTTCACTTTACTACAAAACTTAACAATTATTCCTTGCTGCCTTTCAGGCTGAACTGATTGAACACTTTGAACACTTTATAATTCCCAAACTGAACTGTGTTACTTCCGCCTGATATTTACATCCCCCAAAATTCTTCTGGAAGATACTAGCCGTGTTTTTTTTCATCGCTATCCATAGCGAAGTGAAGTAAGATTCGCAGTGGCTTTGAATTTTATCTGTCAAAATATATGAAGAAAACAATTTATATGTTCGAATCGCTGAATGAAAAAATTCGAACTCGAATTTTTATCGGCAGCCGCCTTTCACTGCCGATATTATAGGCAGTTATAGACAGTAGGTTGTTGTATGTGCGTTACGTGCAAAATCCTACTTCACTATTAACTAAAAAAAAACACGGTTAATGGCACCAGTTGGCTATGGAATTTCCCCGCTTTCGATAATTTACATAATTCTTAGTATTCCGTTTGACTATAGGTTAGTTACATAACCGCGTACAATAATTATTTCGGGAATACTCTTCGGAGTTATGATCAGTTCCTCCCCTTGTGTAAAGATGGTGGTCGTTGGTGTGGACTGAATGGATGTGGACTGAGACAGAATGGTGTCCACACCAGTGATGGGACTTGGGAAATGAATAATGGTGGCAGACAAGCAGAAAAAAATGGTTGTAGAAGAGCGGTAGAAAAGGCAAAAATGGTTTCCATGTTAATTCACTAATTTATTTGATGATGATATATCATATGTGAGTATGAATGAATATGTACAGTTACGGGCAAAACAATAGGACCACCGCATATCTTTAGAAGTTTCCATTCCAAAACGCTGAAGTCTGTGTGCTGCATTTTTTTTTTTTGTAGCGTCTACCTTTCACCATCAGATCAATCCAAATTCAGTTTTGTCTCACCCGACTAATGAATATTTTTAATTTGTTTGCTTTTTTTTTATTATTATTATTATTATTATTATTATTGCTTGTATTATTATTATTATTATTATTATTATTATTATTATTATTATTATGATATTATTATTATTATTATGATATTATTATTATTATTATTATTATTATCATTATTATTATTATTACTATTATTATTATTGTTATTATTATAAATATTGTATTATTATTATTATCCTGTGCTTTTGGTAAAGACCGGCGCACAGTGGAAATAAATACCCGAAGTGACATATTTTCCCGGCCAAATGGTTTATGTTTTTCGATTCTACAAATATGAGAACCTAGAAAGTCAACATTTTGTTGACTTTGGGTCATCCGTTTGGCTGTACCGTTAGCTCAATGTTGGGACTTTGAAAATTACAAAAATTTACGTATTTTTTAAGCAAATTTGATTTGCCATATTTCCTAAAATTATGTATATTGTGTAGGGGAATTTCCAAAAAAACAACGCTCGTGTTCCTCGTATGACAGTTTATTCCAGCAAGAGGTCGCTTGACAATTTGTAAATACTTTTATATTGAGAATTCAACGAAGAATATAACAGTTTACCATAATTTCGAGAAGATTAGACAATCAGGTTGGCAAAGAAAAGTACTCATGTGCAAGATTGAGAGCTGAATAAAAACTGGTCACTCAACTACAGTGTGGTATGCAAAAATGCGCCCGATAGAATTTTCTTTTCGTTAAGTCCTACAATTGGAACCTAAAGTATTTTTTTTTTAATTGTCATACATCTTGCTTTCAAACTGCAGTTTTCAGTTTTTTCATATTGCTTACCAATTTCTTAATTAAAGGCACATTTTGAGAGGGGCATTTCAATGTTTGATGGACTATTACAAAAATGCTCCAAGAGTCTCAAACAGGAGACCAACTTGTTTTTGAAAGCTAAAAGTATTTTCTATCGATGCTGAAAAAACTAGAGACCACTTTTGACCGCTTTGGGATTACGAGGCATTTAAGTGGAGCAATGTCGTGCATTTTTCGGCAATTTCAAATGATTTCCCTTGCAATGCATGTATTGTGCAAACGCTATGCGAGATGCCGAGGATGTTTTTATTATTGTGAATTCGATTTTCTGAAGACCCATTATCAACGGCAGAAATAACGGTAATAGATGTGCAACTCATAAAAAGATTCAGTGTTATCAGTGTGGAGACGATATGCAGCAATTTTTGGATTGACCCCGACAAGTTTGGAGCTTATGCCCAGGAAACCGCTACAATGGCTACAAATTTATATCCCTGGTATTACATGCCAGCAACAGTGCATAAAATTCTGTGCAACGAAGCAGAAATAATATCATCAGCAGCCTTGTCCGTCGTCAGAGGAGGCGCAGGAAAGTCGGAATGAAGACTATAGGTACTATCGCATTAATAATAGTAGAAAATTTTCTCGTTCGGCAACAAATGAAGATGTTATTCATCAAATGTTGGTATCATCTGATCCCTGGATTGCGTATTTAAGGCCTGAACCAAAAACAAAAGATTCGCTGCCACTTAGTACTGAAGCACAAGCCTTATTATACTGAATTGCTTACTTTCTTTAATTCCAAATAAAGTGTACGTTACCAAAACTTGTAAAATTGAATTTTTATATATAAATAGTGATTACAAATTTGCTTTAAGTCCCAATTTCGAGTCATCGACAAAAGTAAATAATTATTTCATGCATTTTAACAAAAAAAAAGTGTTTTTTTTTAATCTAAGATTACTCCGTTAGCTTATGAGATACATCAACCATTTGTTAAACATAATAAGATCTGTACTTGCACTATGTTTCAAATTTCATTAAGATCAGTTCACGGGTTCAAAAGTTGCAAATTTTTTTCCAACTATCCCATACAACGGGACCACTGTGCGGCGCTACTCTGGGCTACAATTTCCAACTCTACTACATTTTCCGAAGAAATGTTGTTCTTCTAGTCTTTTTTTTTGTATTATTGGGGATAAGACTAATAATTTTAATTCAACATCAATCTCTGTAGCTGATTTAAAAATGCTTTTCATGGGCAGACGTTTGATTTGGTTATCATTCTTAAGCAATGATTTTCGTGGTGGACTTTATGGCATTTAATATTTTGATGGCTGTAGGGCATTCAAAATTACTTTAAAAATAAACTTAAAAATAACCCGACACAAACCAAAAATTGAAAACACGGAAAACAGGTCGATCTCGTTTACTGAACAATTTTCTTTACCCATTCACGCTTGCATGGTATTCTTTTTGCTGAGAACAAGGTAACGTAAAGAACACATTTGCAACATGTTTGATGCAGCACATTGCAAGGATCTTAGGGATAGTTTTCCATACCATCTTTAATAATTCGAAATAAATTAAATTAAGGCGCATTGTCATTATCAGTCGTTTCTATTATTTTTCATTCGCCTATAAATTGCATCCACTGAACATTAAGATATTTAATATTCACTGTGTTTTGTGGAAACAAATCTGATTAGTCTCATAACTGGTGGCATTGCTTAAGCTACAACCTTTTTGGATCTCGATATTTTAAAATTTTAATTTTAGCGTCTAACAGACCAACTTTTTCTCGAATCTTAATACATAATCAGAACAATGCTAGGGATATGATGAGCAATGGCAAAATGTGGTAGCTTTACAGTTAAGGTTGGTAGGTTTTTCAACATTGGAAAAAAATGGTAGAAATACCACTTACGTGGAAGAAGTGGACCATCACTGGTCGACAATTCATGCTTTTCACGTCACAATATGTTAAGAAGTTATTCCGCTACATTGCAACATTGTAGCTTTACGGTTTTCGTTTATATCTTGCTGCAGGGACATCTCGTTGTGATAATAATAACAGACTGGGTGGCGCAACAGTCCGAGGCGGACTATGGACCATCTTTTACAGCAATCACTCTTGCAGTGCGAGCTATTGTTCTTTCACGAATGGATGGGACCTACAGTTTAATGCCGACTCAGAACGGCGAAGTTGAGAAACTTTTTCTAGACAGGAATACTCTTTGAGCATTGCCAGAGACTCGAAAGAGGTGGAGTCGTGAATTATTAATGATGGTAAATTCGGGAATCGAACCTGACACCCTCTGCGTAGAAGTCGACACACTAGCTCAATAGGCCATGGCGACCACTAATCCCTTTGTAATGTCCAACAATAATCCGCTAGCATACGCTGACTCCACTTGTCCTGATATGGTTTTTCTACGGAAGAAATGTCTTGGTGGAATATTTCACAAACAATTACAGACAAGATTTAATTACCGAAGTCACACAACATCTCTAAATATATTCATCTTTTTCAAGCAATCAAAGCCACTTCCAAAGAAGTCCGTCAAAAGCAAATGACTCTTGCACTCGTGATTTGAAAGCAAATTCAAAAGCGTCCTCAAAATCTTGACTGTCCGTCATGATCTGAAGCCTTGAGGACTGTATCATATCGGCGCTTAAGGCCCCCAGCTTGTCTAAGCCTTGCTATGACATAACAACAACGGTCCGGAGCCTGTTGGCATGTCCAATATGTTGTCACTCCCCCGCCAATATGCTTTAAAAACAGAAAACCAGTTAAAGAACGCCATGTAAATGCATTATCATCGGAGACTTGGATACTGCATCGCGTGTCCTCTCCTCTGCTGTAGCAGAATACACCGATAACACCGCGTGACTCACACATTTTCAAGAATGTCATCTAAATGTGAATGATGAGAATGTGTTTTTAACGGCATATTACAGCTAAAAGCCTTATAAGTAGATAACACCTCCGCGGAAATACTCACATAGTCACTGGATCGGTAATTTCATAGAAAATTGAAAGTTACTTTCATGAGTAAATCATCAATTACCTGATTTGAGGGCCGACAAATATGCTCTCTTTAATGTTTGCCACACTCAGCCTAGGAAATTTTTCTTTCAAATAAAAAAAGCCTTCACTACTAGTATCTATGTTTTCACTTAGTGTTCCATGAGCCCAAGTTTTATGTGTAAAGTTGGTAAAAATATATCATCAGGCTGCACCAGCGAAGGATTTCAATATTTGTTTGTCCTGGAGTAAGAGATGGCCTTTTGGGTGAGTCCTTCTTAACATAATTATTTATTCGGTCTCTAACTCACACGTGATACAACAATAGGCGTGTCTTATTGAGAATCTATACACCTCTCAGTTTTGGCTCTCAATCAGAAATGAAGTATCACAGAGATGCCCGACTTTTACCTCTCTTTCCCCAAAGATTTTTGACAATTGTTTTTAATAACGTGTTATTAAACCAAATTGACCAATCAGAGGACGGCGTTTACGTTATTTCGTGAATAACCGTCCAAAATGCATGAATATCCGTCAAAAAGGCACTCAAATTCGTCGATGGACTAGGGGGCAATCAGCTGTGAAGTCGGTAATCTCTGTGATACTCCATTTCTGCTCCCAATAAAACGCACTTTATTCAATTTATTTTATATGTGTCAAAAGTTGGTGCGTGTCTTTACTTTAATGACATTATTTCAAATATACAAAAATCAAATAAAAAAATATAAAAGTCAAAATGCAAATAGAGCGCCTCTATATTTCATTTCTTGTCAAATGTGTTATATTATTTGCACAAACTTGATTTTATTCACTAGTAGTGTTTATATATGAAACAAAGGATGGATTACAAATTGAGATACATTATCCTCTGTCGAGATTTAGAACACCAATGCTGATGCATGTGCTGTATCTTCAAGAAGTGTTGTCAGCGGCAGCTGGTATGGCACATGTTCCAACTCATCTGTAAGACTTGGTCGGAGGAAAGCATGCCCGACGAGTGGAACCTCAGTATCGTTTGCCCCACCCGACCACAAGAAAGGAGACCCCTTCAACTGCCCCAACTCCAAAGCATCGCCTAGAAGATCTTCTCTGCCGTTTTATGTGAGCGCCCGAAACCATTCGTCAATAATCTGATAGGTCCTTATCACTGCGATTTCGGGCCGGGGAAGTCCACCGTCGACTTAAGATCTAAGACGCAAGAAATGCAAATCGACACACACCATCTATTCGTCGATTTTAGGCCGCATAGGACAGTGTGCATAGAGACGAGCTATACAAGATCATGTCTAGTTTTGACATTGCTGACAAACTCGTCAGGTTGTGCAGGATGACGATGGAGAATTCTCGACACTCCGTCAAGATCCGTAACGAACTCTCCGAGACCTTCAATACCAGAAAAGTTTTTAGACAAGGCGACGCGCTGTCATGTGACTTCTTTAACATCATTATAAGAAGATTGTGCAAGACTTACACGTCAACACGAGAGCCACAGTCTTCCAAAAGTCCGTACAACTGCTAGCATACGCGGATGACTTTGATCTGAATGGCAGAACACAGCGATCTGTCAATGAGGCGTTTGCTGGCATTGAGCTGGAAGCGGCTAAAATGGGTCTAACGGCAAAACGAAGTACATGCTGTCATCAAGAATGGACGCACAACATCCACGACTTGGGCAGAACGTCATTGTTAGCAGCTTCGATGTACACAAGGACTTCATTTACCTCGGCTCCGCGGTAAACAGTACCGAAATGAAACGCAGACTAACTCTTGTCAATCGCTGTTTCTTTGAGGTCAAGAGGCAATTGAGTAGCAGAGCCCTCTCTCGAAGGACCAAGCTAACATTATATCACCTTGACACCTTGATCATCCCAGTCCTGCTGTACGGCGAGGTGGCATGGACAATCTCAAAAGCGGATGAGGAAGCACTTGGTCTTTTCGAGAGAAACGTTCTCCGTTCAATCTGGTCCTGTTTGCGATAATGGTTATTGGAGAAGAAGATTCAATCACGAACTGTACGGGCCGTAGAGCGACACGAGTCTAGCCAGGTGTCTACGGATCCAACGCCTAAGATACCTAGGCCATATAGAGCGCATTGACAACACTGCTCCAGCCCGAAGAGTCTTTTGCTCCGAACCATTGTGACATCGCACTAGAGGGCGCCCACGGAACCGGTGGCGCACAAAATTTGAGGAAGGACCTTAAGAAAAAATTGAGGCAGCTGGCTAAAGCTCAAACCAGCTGGAGACGCCCTTAAAGAAGAGGGAGAAGATCCTAATATTGGTGGGTACCTAATAACAGACATTACCGGGTACCTGAAAATTTTATCATTACCCGCATGGCCTGGTTACCCGGCGTTTCTATTTATTTTGAGGAAAATTGTTACTTCACTATTTACAAGGTGATTCTCGAACTTGCCTTGAACTCGAACGGTGTTTGAGTGCGGAATATTGTTAGCATTTCCGAAGCGTAAGATACCGCATCCCTTGAAAACATCCACATTCCCACTCTATGCTCATCTCCCCTGTAAAATAACCCACCCCTAACCAATGTCCCTAAAAAAGCGAACTCCTGATGAACATGAAACGAACATTGCCCTTGCCATCGCCTGGCAGGACCTTTTCCGCCCCCATTTCGTGGCCATCAATAACCATCTTTCGCCGTACACTTCACACTCAAGTGCCCCATTGACGCCCAAGTCGATTGCTTCGTGGAATCGCTGCCTCCGTCCATAACTTAAATTCAGATGAATGAAGGATTCCTGCAGGAAAATCAATACATTCCCATTCAAACACACCGCTCTCTGATATATCGCTAATCCCAGAATGAGAGAATTTACAATTCGCTTCCAGGCGAGAGGGAACACTTCTCGAAAAAGTTTCCCTTTCTTGTTCGCGCTGCAGGAAAACCAATAAAACCCAATCCCTGTAATCGCTGCCATACACCCTTCAAAAGCAGGTAAGCCAGATAATTATCTTGCGTTGCCGCTCCGCCCGCAAAAACACCGAGGCTCTGCGAGGGAGAAGTTTTCAAGAATCGACCCGAAGATTGATGGCTGAAAGCACAAAGCCACGGCACTGAAGTATCACAAGCCGCACATGGAATCCCTTTACCTGTTATCCCGTGGAGCAAATGAAGGATGTGGCACTGTGCTCTAGCAAGCATCTCACTCGTGAATCCTTAAATATTCATAAAACCATAAACAAAGCAAAGACTACGGCCAGGGGTACCGTGTGCGTCGCAACGATGGAGTGAGGCTGAGAGATGGCAGTCAACAGTGCTTTATGGAATCCTTTCGGAATATCCTGCGGTTTTAACTTTCAGCAAACATCGTATCTCCGGCATATCTCGCGTATGAAGGCTATGACATGCGAGAACGCTGTTGCTTTGAACTTTTCACACGCGAATGCGAAAGTTGTTATCGCGGATGTGAAGGGCTTACAGCCATCTTGTTATGGGTGTAGGTTACCCAGTTTGTGGGATACACTGGTTGGCTGGATGCCGGTGTTGCTCTGAGCAGCCTTTAGTGATGTCTTCAAGTCTTGGTTTCTGTTTTAATGTGCGGAATCTGTTTGACGGGAAAGAGAGCGCCGCAACTCCCTCGAAATGTGCGTGCGGATGCGGCAAAGGGGGAGCCTCTCAAGTGGCGAGGCAAACTCTGAAGTCTTTAAGAAGCGTTGCGCCCCGTTGAACAAGCTCCCCTTGATTAGATACGTGCAAGATTTTGTATTCATTTCCATCGGGGATAGGCGGGGGAAATTCTGTGCGAAGAGCGTGCCAGCAGATTGAGATCTATCTATGGGGGCGCGATTTTATGGCGCCGGCAGAGAAGGGCCTTAAATTGAAACAGGAAAGCGGGCTTTAAAGCCACTTCGCAAAGCAAATATCATTAAAAATCCGTCACGAATGCAAGGAAATCGAATGAGCTCATCTCCCGCATGCAACCCAAAAACAACGAGTAACTGTCAGCGAAGGCACCACACAGACATGCTCTTAACTTAATGAACTTCAACAGCCCCTCCAGCCAACTTGTCGCAAATGTCGAGTGCATCTGCAAATGCAAACTACTTCAATTTTGCCTCAAGCGCCCCAGCCATGCTAACATAATTTATTAAAATCCACTAGACTGTGACACCAAGGGGCAACTCAAACGCAATTATTTCCCCGGCGAGCGCACAAAAACTGCCCAGACTTTACGGTTGCATGTTGCATGCCAGCCCGAGCAGCAAAATGTGAAAACTTTCCGGCACCTCAACGTGCCTCAACTTTTGCGCCACCCAACCCAAGCCATGACCGAATTAAAGTTTTTCATTGGCTGCACTTAACAGAGCAAGCCCCGTGAAAGTTTTTGTGAAACCGGCTGAGGGAAGTCTGGGAAAGCGATCGCCTTTGCGTATGCAAATATCCAAGTGACCCCGGGCTCCGCTATTAAATCAGGCATGAACAGTAGACCGGGTTAAGTGCTCCGACGCAACCATGAACCGACCGACGCCGGCTCAATTAGTTAGAGAACCATTTGAATTTTCCGTCCTGACTTGCATCCATTTGTGGCTGAAACCTAATTTAGCGAATAGCCTCCGACAAGCCGCCCACTGTGCGTACGTCCTGTTTGCCCAAAGCACTTGCCGCCATAATAATTCGGATATTTAAGAGCAGCACTTTGCTGAGTTTCGGCAAATCATGGTCCAAAACCGCTGCCCTGCCACCATCACCAATCGGCCAACATCGCTCCGACAGTGAACGCAAACATGAACGGACAGCATCATTAGGCCAATGGATTTGGCAGCCTGACCGCCCTGAACCCTGGAGGAGCGCAAATATACTCTGCCAATCAGTGTTATCGGTCTGAGGTTCAATGTTCAATTAAAACAATATAAGTGGACACCGCCGTCTGTCCGCCCAGCCGAGACAATGCTCGGAGAGATGCTCGTCACAAATGGACTCCGTGTATCCCTCCTAGAGTTTGCCCACTCAGTGCATATTCGCCACACTGAGAGGGGCGGCAGATTGATGGCAGTGATGCGTTTCAAAGTCCACCCTCAGATGTGTTTGCATTGCAGCCGCATTGATTTCCCACCCAAGCAGCACTGGAAACGGTTTATGCTCCTCAAGAGGTTCATAAACAAGACAACGCTACTGAATTGATGGTCAGTGCTGGACTCGGAATTGAGAGGGGTTCACCTCGCTGGAGTGTGACAGAGTTGGCGTGTGGTCATCCTTGTGGCACCATTCTGACTTCGTGATGAGCAGATTGGGAGAAGGCATCCTCAACAGTGCACTGGAGACAGGAACGTGTAGGCCCTACTCAATTGATCCGGATCCAAGTTAGGGCGAATGGAATGC
Organism: Eristalis intricaria; assembly: GCA_964034865.1. Lineage (NCBI taxonomy): Eukaryota > Metazoa > Arthropoda > Insecta > Diptera > Syrphidae > Eristalis > Eristalis intricaria. The sequence goes on along the minus strand of OZ035874.1, from coordinate 66,041,169 downwards.
ATGCGAGCTCGAGTTGATTTTGAGTGGAAGGCAATGAACTCGATTTGGATGGTCGACTGTGCATCGGTAAGCCGAGAGTGCAGCGGGGGAAGTGCATGTAATCGCTAACGTGGTTATTGCCAAGACCACAACCAGTACTAAATTATGCAATTGCGTCTGAGGACAGAACGCAGACCAGGACAAGCAAATATCTCATGGTCGTGGTCACAAGCAATAACCATAAATAATGACAAGCGAATATTTGAGATGCGAACGTTCCGGAGGGTCTCAGTAAAACCCAATAGTTAGCCATTCATTTTATTAAAATTCTTATAGCAAAATTGAAGAGGGATTGATTTCTCTTCGATCTCCTAAATCGGGACGTACAGATCCATGTTAATATGCTACCCACGCACTTAAGACAATCGAATATAATCACTTGTCCCTTTTTGATGTGAAACATCTATTGGTACGCATATTGGCAGTAAAACCGATTCATATGTGGTGACGATAAACGGCATGACACTGTCACGCCATCCTTGCACCGCAAATATTAGAATATTATCACGCGTTCCTTTTTTATGTGAATCATTTACAGACGCGTCTTGGTAGTAAACTCGTATGCCGTGACGACAAAAGGCATGACAATGTCACGCCATCATTGCACCGGAGATAATAGAATATTATCACTCCTTCCTTTTTATGTGATTCATTTACAGGCGCGTCTTGGTAGTAAACTCGTATGCCGTGACGACAAACGGAATGACAATGTCACGCCATCCATGCACTTGACTACTATCTCAATTGTGTGACTCGTTCCCTTGAATCATCTAAACGCGCTTGTTGGGAATAAAACTCGTATGGCGTGACGACAAACGGCATGACACTGTCACTACATCCTGAAGCCTATCCCACAAGGGAGTAGAGACCGGTGGCTCTGACTCTGGTTTTCCAACTAAAAGCTGGACTACAAGCAAAACAGTAGAGTTGATTCTTGCGGGCTTCGAAAGAAAAATTCTACGTCGGATAAATTGTTCAGTCTGGGAAGAAGCCAAATGGAAGATAAGACATTACCGCGAACTTCGCGTGGTGTACCAACATGTGGATATTTTTCAGGCAGGAAAAAATCCGTTAATTACTGTCCAGTATACTTGCATGACCTGCAGGGCTTTGGAACCAGCTTTTGGATTGGGTAATCCTTGTATCGCGCTCTCTGCAGCAGTCTTTTGCATATCGATCTCAAGTGCAAGTAGATTCAGAAGAACGTTAAGAGCCGCTGTGAGAGTAGATGAAATTGGTCATGCGACACCTATGCATCCAAGTGTCAGTGTTCTTGTTAACAGCTTCAAGTTTGAGGATTTTAGACAAGCCCGCCACTAAACTACTGTAAGCGTTTGTCATCCCTGCCACGAAGTTAACGCTCGACATCCCTGTCTGATGTGATCTTCGAATAAGATAACAACCCTGACGGCAGTGTGCCGACAACATTCAAATAGTTCAGACGTACAAGGCAGCTTTACGCTTTTCGTTTTTTTTTTTAAGTTTTTAAACAGTTCTATTTAATTAATAAACCAGTTCCTTGAATTATTATTATTTTGTTCAGACAAAATGTGTTTTACTTTCACTACGCTCGCTGTGTACATCCACAGGATTCTTCTGGACTCTGGACCCAATTTTGTTTCGAAAATCCTATTGGACAGGTATAGGGCACATAGCGCTTTCTTAGTCCTTTCATTGACATCGAGCCTCCATCATATCACGTGATTTCCTCCACATTCCAACTTCTTTGACTCGTTCAGGATAACTTCAAGTCACTCGTTAGACCTCTTAATTATTTCAAGACAAGTAAAACAAACAACAGGAGCTCACATCCTGTGCAAATGAAAAGAAAACTCGGTCCACAAGGTGAACAAAACCCTCTATCCCCCCTCGTCTCGTCGCTCATCCAATGGCTGCTCCTTCTAAGCATTTAATTTTGTCCGCATCTTCGCACAAACAAGAAAAAGAGTCCTTTTTCGCAGTCATCGTATATAATTACTGAATTAATTTTAATGACGTTTAACAACAATTCCGCTCAAAAGCAGTGTTTCCAACACTGCTGCGTACCGTTTTTATTTCACCTTTCCTTCCCATCCATTTAAGGCGCACCCAATTTCACAAATGGGACCCCATTCTTTCTGCTTGTCCTCTCTTCCGTTGGCTCTTTTCTTCATTTCCACAAGAAAACCCACAGAGAAGGAAAGCTTCACTCGATGTGAGGGGGTCAAAAAGGTTACCGTGATTATTACTCTCAAGGATATTTAAATCATCGAGAATTGTCCGGTCTTTGCTGGCAACTGCCCTTTCTTGGAGTTATGGAAAAAAGGTCGTAAGGTGATAATTGCATAGAGCTGCTGGAACTTATTCAAAACAAATGCTCAAAAAGGACGTGAAATTACTTCGTCCTTGGCTTAAATTCTTGAGAAAATATGTGCTATCCTTGAAGTTGTTTGTTGGTTGGACCTGAGATACTGGGTCAGCATAACTCAGGGGGATGCTATTAATGATGACATTGAATGTTAAGCTACTGGGTTAGGGTTGTAAGCTGGGCTCACTTTAGGATTTAGGTTAAAATGTTCTGAACTGGTTTCCCAAGTTCATCCCTTTAGTGGTTACGAAAGCAAGCTTAATTAAACACACTTACTTCTTTGAGTTCGTTCTAATGTCTTAAACAGGGTGACCAGAAAGCAATTATAATTTTTTCAAAGTGTTACGTTTCAGTACCTTTCAGTAAGTTACCCATGACATACAGATGGCAACAAATAATAAGAAGAAAATCAAAACATAACCGCCCATCAGCTCAATTGAGCACCGGTGTAGTATAGACCCACGAATTGAAGACGAAAGACTGTGGACCATGCCGTAAGTTACGGTAATCAATCAACCGTCAACCAGATTGATCACATTGCGATCGACGCCAGACACTCCTCCAGCATTTTCGATGTCCGAACATTCCGAGGAGTCAACATCGACTCGGATCATTTCCTTGTTGTAGCCAAGGTAAGAACACGGATATCGGTAGGAAAACGGAGTAGAGCAAGACCAAAACAGTTTGACGTCGGAGGCAATCGCAATTGACCGCTAGAAACTTTGCCGATCGAGTCTCCCTTGAGCTCTCAGAGAGTCCAACCCTGCCAAACAATGAAACCGTTATCAAAACGCCATCAGAAAAGCTGCATCTGATGTGCTGGGTTTTAAAACCCCACCCCAAAAAAACCCCTGGCTTGACAACGAGTGCAGGCAGGCACATTCAGCACACAAGGCGACGTTGGACAGAAGGACGAGAGCTTCTTCTACGAACTTAAAAGAAGAAAAGAGCACCGGCTTCTCAAAAAGAAAAAGGAAACAGCATGAGAAGCGCGCGATCGAGGAAATGGAGAGGTGTTACGGCAAAAATGATGTCCGAAAGTTCTACCAACGGGTAAAACAACTATCCAATGGATACAAAATTCGGACAGAAGCCTGTCGTGACGCAGAGGGACAACTCGTAGTAGATTCGCAGTCGATACTGAGAATCTGAAAGGATCATTTCTGTAGACTGTTAAACGACGAGGATGACTCCAATACCGCTGTCGGGCAGAATGTTCATGATCGACGAGAATTCCGTCCCCCCGACCTAGACGAAGTCAAAATAGCGATATCGAGACTAAAGTCGAATAAAGCTGCTGGTGCAGAACGACTGTCTGCGGAATTGTTGAAGGCAGCTGGAGATGAGCTGGTAAGGTACATGCACCAACTCATCTGTAAGATATGGTCGGAGGAAAGCATGCCCGACGAGTGGAACCTCAGTATCGTTTGCCCGATCCACAAGAAAGGAGACCCCTTCAACTGCGCCAACTACCGAGGGATAAGTTTCCTTAACATCGCCTATAAGATCCTCTCTGCCATTTTGTGTGAGAGCCTGAAACCATTCGTTAACAACCTGATAGGTCCTTATCAGTGCGGTTTCAGGCCGGGGAAGTCCACCATCGACCAAATCTTCACACTACGGCAGATCCTGGAAAAAACCCAAGTAATGCAGATCGACACCCACCACCAATTCGTCGATTTCAAGGCCGCGTATGACAGCGTGCATAGGGACGGGCTATACAACGCCATGTCCAGTATTGACATTCCTGCCAAACTCGTCAGGTTGTGCAGGATGACGATGGAGAACTCTCGCTACTCCATCAAGTTCAGCAACGGACTCTCCGAGACCTTCAATGTTAAAAAAGGTTTTAGACAAGTCGACGCGCTGTTATGTGACTTCTTTAACATCATCCTGGAAAATATCGTGCAAGACTCACACGCCAACACTAGAGGCACGATCTTCTAGAAGTCCGTACAATTGCTAGCATACGCGGATGACATTGACGTGATTGGCAGAACAGAACGAGCTGTCAATGAGCCGTTTGCTGGTATTGAAGCGGAGGCCGCCAAAATGAGTTTAGCATTGAACGAGGGCAAAACTAAGTATATGCTGTCATCGAGAAAGGACGCACAACATCGACTACATGGCCAAAACGTCACCATAGGTAGCTATAACTTCGAGGTAGTGAAGGACTTCGTCTACCTCGGCTCGCAAGTAAACAGTACGAACAACACCAGTACGAGATTAAACGCAGAATTACTCTTGCCAGTCGCTGTTTCTTTGGGCTCAAGAGGAAATTGAGTAGTAGAGTCCTCTCTCGAAGGACCAAGCTAACATTATATAACACCTTGATCATCCATGTCCTGCTCCATGGTGCCGAGGCATGGACAATCTCAAAAGCGGATGAAGAAGCACGTGGTCTTTTCGAGAGAAAAGTTCTGCGTTCAATCTTTGGTCCTGTCAGCGTTGATGGCTATTGGAGAAGAAGATTGAACCACGAACTGTACGTGCTGTCGAGCGACATGAGTCTAGCATGGCCCGAAGAGTCTTCGACTCCGAACCAGTGGGACAACGCGATAGAGGACGCCCACGGATCCGATGGCGCACACAGGTGGAGAAGGACCTCAATCAACTTGGTTAGCGCAGTTCGAGTCAGCTGGCTAAAGATCGTGTCGCCTGGAGGGGCTTACTGGTTGAGACCCAGGTTCACCACGGTAGCGCCATCAAAAGAAGAAGAAGGGTTCAAAAGTTACATATTTATTACTTTCAAGAACTAGTATTCATCACAGCTTGGTAATTACAACCCAATTACTATTTTTTGCAGCTTTGGTCAGCGAGTATGGGGGATATGATTTTTGCAACATCAGTAGAGCACGTCTTCAGCTTTCAGAAAAACTAGGAGCCCCTTGGAGCTTTTTTTAACAGTCTATAAACATAACAACACATGTCCTAAAAAAGCGTGTTTTATGAAGATCCTAGCTTAAGTTATTGAATATTGTGGAGCTCCGTTCTTGGATCCATCTTATTTTTGCTTTTAAAGAAAGCTTTATGTTCCTTGTAAAAATAAAGTCCTTCTTGCATTCATTCCAACTATTATTAGCCAAGAAATTGTGACTTTTGTAACATGACCAAAGTCAAAACCGTGTTTTTTAAATCTAATGCAGCTAATTTTTTCCGTGCTGCAACTTGAAACTATGAAGCACGCATTAATATAAGTCACTACGCGTAACTTGGCGTAGATTTTTTGGAAACTCAAAGAGTATTCATGAAAAGTTTTTTTTTACACCTATACTTGAAGCTACTTATCGAAGGTTTTTTATTATTATGATTTTTTTTATTTTAAATAGCCAAGAGCAGACCAATAGAATGATGTTTAAAGATACATAATTTATTTTATGAAGCTTGAGAGAAGGACATGTAAACTGTTTTTGAAAATATGGCTTGCAACTTGCATAAATATTTTTTTGACTTTGAGGGCTTGTAAATAAGTGAATAGTATATATATATTTAAGGAAGGCCTTGTAATTATAAGCCCGGGTTATCAAGGAGTACTTGGACACAAAATTAAGAAGGCTGCAGAGGACTTTCTCCATAGACCTTTTTTCCGCTGTTAACCCACTGGGTGGCGCACAGTGGTCGAGTAGCATAACGTAGCTACACAACCGCTAGGCTAGAATTCAAATACCCAAATAACAAGAAACAAAAAACAAAAAATGAGTTATTTCTCAACTTTAGCAATGCGAAGAATTTAAATTTATAACTCTTTTCTTACTTTCGAGTTTGCCTTTTGCGGATAAAGTGTTTTTCTTAAGGTGGTAGTTAAATAAAATTGAGATACATATATGAAGCAAATATTTAAGAATATCCTAGTGTCAATATAGTACCTACGACTTAGTAGCTATGAACGAAGTGTGCTGATACAATTGTTACCAGAGATAAAATTTTCTTTTTTTCATTTGTTGCTCCATATAAATCATGTACAACATATTGCAACCCTAAGACTTTGGTTATTTAAATGTTGGGTGATTGCCTTTAAGTGGTGTACAACTTAAATGCCGACGGGCAACGCAACGTTAATTTTACTTCTCTTAAAGGTATCAATCCGCCTTTTTCAGGGCAACACCTTCCTTTGCTTGAAGAGTATATTTTCATCCATACAGCGTGAGAATCTATTCAATCATCAAACAGTTGCACAGCTAACTGTTGTTTTGAAATACTTAATATCCAAAAAGTCAATAAGCCTTCTTGATAAAGCTGATCATAAGAAAAGCCACGAACATAGCAAATCGTTTATATCCCACTTTTACAAAAAGTACAAAAAAAAAGTCACTTGAAGGATTATTAGAACCGAACAAAATAAAAATAATAAAATCTGAATTAACACCCCTATTCTGGCAAACCTCAGTGATTTGTTTTAAGTCACAACTACCTCTCAAGAGCATGGTGAGTCACAAATTGTGAGGTTTTCGTATTCTGAGCAAAACCTCACAGCTTGTGAGCATCACAAGAACCGTCAAAATTGTGATGTTCTCATGAGCACAGCACAAGCAAAAATAGCTAAAGAACTGTTGATTTTATTTTGGAGTTTAGCTCATCTGCTAATGCGGCCCAATAATTCTGCATCCAATTCGGGTGAGTTGGATCATTTTTGCCCAGAAGAAAATCGCGATTCATTTGCAAGAAATTCATATAATGGTCCAACTGCTCCTGGGATGTACGATGATATTTTCTTGTTCCTGCAAAATATTCATTATTAATAAATACTTATAGATATTTCATTAATATACACAATATTACCTTGTTCGCTACGTTCTGCCATTATTTTGTAGATATTACTTTTCCAAAATTAAGTATTAGTAGACCGCTCACTAAGAAAAAAAGCGCGAATATAATAATTGTTTTGTGTGTTTTCTTGTGTAATTTTCACCTCACTGATATTCGCGCGCTGTGACCACATCATAACCAGAATAGGGGTGTAAAACACAAATCTAATCGAACAAAATAAAAATAATAAAATCTGAATTAAGTTTAGCTGATGACCCCACATTCAGCATGTGTAATTTTATAATAATTTGATATCAATCAAATTCGTGGAAACTGTATTCAATCCGCTGTGTGATAACCAAAATGCCAATAAAAAAAACATATACCGACACACTCGAAAGTTATAATTCAAGCCCGCAAGATATAATACTGCAACTTGGACAATTATCCGAGGAAGCTCAAGAAACGAGCAATAAGAAATACAAACGTTACCGAGAGCCTTTTAGCCGGACAAAATACGAATAGAGATGTATTAAACAGGTTTTTAATATCTCCGGATCCATATCTTTCCAGTCGTAGCACAGCGTTCCATAGAATAAGGAAACCCGCGACCTCAGGAAAGTATTGCCTTATTAAAGGCAATAACTAGGTGGAAGCAGTTGCAATGAAGACGATGATGATGAGATCCGTATGTGTCTGAAAAAGGAATGGCAAATCTGGACGACGAATTGGATGACCCTATCATTTTTTATAGATAGAGATAATTATTCGCATACAATCTCAGGCAAATTCTCGCTGGCTTCCAGTTGCCTCAGATTCTGGTCGATTAGCTGTAAGGCAATGCCCGCCCTCATCTTTGCAAAAATACGACCCAATGATTCCAGTCCATAAAGCACAGCAAACACTGATTATTATTTGTGTGTATCATGGCGTCTCTGTGAAGGAAGGATTATAATAGTGTAATTTCAACTTTCTAGGAACAAACAAAAAGTCTTGCCTTCACTTCCACTTTAGTAACTCCGCAAGAAAATAAATCGCTACACGCTCAGTTCAACGTCGTAATCACCCCAATAACTCTGCCGTCTCCACATCAAGTGCACGAAGCGTACCACCTAATCCGCACAGTTTTCGGCAAATTAAATTCAAAAAGGAACAACATTTACAAAGACTTCCAGCATGACATGCAAAATGGATGGCAAATGATGTTCGATATAAATTCGAGAATCCTTTCGCGTCACAGTGTCGTCTGATAAAATGACAGCCACTCGCGATGGTTACTGAAGCGAGGATGGCGCCCAACGCAAGGCTTTTTTTTTACTATTCACTTTGTGGGGGCGGGAGCAGTTCCACAGAATATAGAGCCATCCAATAGCTCGCCTAATAGTCACTCAAATGGGTTGTAAAATATTAGATAAGCTGAAAAGGGTTTAATGTTTCGGAAATAATCAGCCATTGCTCTTGCGACAGGCGCTCGGCCCCCCCTTTCGAACCCGTTGATGTTGTTGTCTGCGTCGGCAGTGCGGCGCTTGGTTAATTAAGTTCTCTGCGGGAAGCTTGCTCTCTTTCGCAAGTCTGCTTACAAGGACGAAGTTTTTGCTGCTGCATGCAAAACAATAATTATCCCGCGGATGTTTCGGCCAAACGCAAAAAAAGACGCTCCGCATCTAGCAGTACATGATATGACACCGATGACAACGCGAGGGCAAAGAAGGTCTGCGGCTTTTTTTGGTGTTAGAGAAATCTTTTTTATGCTGTCTGACAATATTACGATTGTAATAAAGTCAACTGCAGATGGTTTACGACTTCGTGTTAGACAAATGGCGGAGAACGACGCCGGATTCTGTTCTTTATACTTTCCAAGTTCATTATTTGGCCACTTTGCGGATAGGGTGTGAGTGTCGCTATCAGTGTTTATTACGCGGAACACAGAATTGTCATCTTCCTTAATTGCATCACTTTTATTGACCGCGTTTCATGGGGGGACGGGAAGTGGGATGAAAACACGAAATGTCTGCTTGGAATTGTAAAAGTTTATGAAACCAGATAACTAGCTACCAGCAGACATTCAAGGTTTTCTGTTTTTCTCTGCTGCTGATGGAGGAGATAGAATGTTGCACAGCTACAACTGCTGGGAATTACTGAAACGAAAGGGCAACGCGTTGAAGGTAACAATTCGCGTGGCACAACAAGTTAGCGGAGAGATAAGTCACTTCAAGGAGACAAAGTTATGACTCATAAGACGGACAACATTGCGAAGTAGTGACCGGTTTTAGGGCGAAGACTTTGTTTAGTGGAAACTATAAACTGTAATGCTTATACTGCTGCAGGGTAATGGGCAACATGTACAGCGTGGGCCGTATTTTGTTTTTTCTTTTTTTAAATCATATGTTATTTTGACACTGACAGCTGTTTTCCACGGAACGAAATGAGTCGCTTTACGCTTGAACAACGTTGGCAAATATTGTTTCCAATGCGAGTGCTGTGTAGCCCCAACAGAACGTTTCTTGAAATCAAAACTTTGTCCGAAATGAAGCCCCCACCGCGACTGCACTACTCAAGTGTGTAAAAAAGTTTATGTGCTACTGACAGAACTCATGGTGCTAGGCTGCGTACAGATGAGAATGGCTGCTGTGGCCAAGAGCATTATTGGACCAATTTTCATCGAAAATGAGGCTAGGAACAAAGTTTCGGTAGGAATAGAACAGTAGCAGACTTATTTTATTTTATATATACATGTATTCACAAATAGAACTGTTAGAATAAATCAATGTTTTTCATAGTTTAACAAATAAAATGTTTCATTTATACCCAACGTGCATTCATGAACATAACTCGCGCCAAAAAAACAGCCAAAAAAATTCCCAAATCGGTGAGTCCATCCCGAAACCATCAACAAGGTCTTTAAAAATTGTGGTGACAGAATGCGCTACCGCGATGCCATCCGAGGCAGTCATTTGAACGACCATGTATTTCATAATTAATGGGAATGTTTGCTCTTATTAATAAACCTATAATACATGAAAAAATTGTATTACATTTTTAAAACTTGTTTTTGGCCCACACTGTAAAAGAGGAGAGTGCAGACATTTTGTGCAAATTAGTTTTGTAACGAATTCCCAAATCAGTAAAGTGGAAGTTGATATCAATCCAGAGAACAGTTTTTCGAGTTCCTAAGGTTGAGGATGAATATGAAGACAACGTGGTTTTGGACAGGTTGAGGTGGAACCACGCGGTCCTTCCCTTGCGGTCGACTTAGGGCATTATATCAATAGGGTTATCCAGCTGCGGCTAATCCTACAACGAAGCCCCATGCCGACTGCGTCGCTCGTCGGAACGTCCGAGAGACATCATGGGAAACAATCTATTACAGAAGCTGAGAATGTATTCAGTAGCCAATGCCACGCAAATGACTCAGCAAATCAAATGCTAGCAATGCGAAAAAATGAGCTCAGCCGAAACCATTAAAGACAGACATACTATTTACCAGCTAAATGTCCTTGGGATAACGGCTCCAGTTTGCGTGGAGGACATGAGGATTTGAAACCTACTATTTTATTTTTTCATTTCGGTTATTAATATTTATTGTTTATTAATATAGCTTTACTAGTACAGGACGTTATGAAACTAATATAAGACTTTAAGTGACATGCTTGAAAAGTGATGTCAAAGTATTTTAATTACAATTAAGAAAATCGTACGTAAATTAGTAATTTTGAGATGCAATGCGATTGCACAAATTCATACAGTATTTCTCTAAAATAAGAACAAAAAGCAAATGTATGGCAATTATTTCAGTTCAAACAGTAGGAATAAGCTAAACCAGGGCAGAGTATGGCAAACACACACCAAAAAATTGGAAAAAATTAAAAAAATTAAATTAAAGAAATCGTAGTGTTTTGCAAACTTCCCGATAGATAAGATATACAGTGCATCTCATTTAAAGCACTTGCATGCTCTCTCACTCCTTGGTACACATTTGAAGTCACCATATAATCATGATTGCGAAACTGAAGTGCAAAAGTGAAAAAAAAGTGTATGATTTAAAATACTGTATTTTTGTTAGAAATTTTGATAGCAAATTACCTACACATGGAATCGTAAGATAAGAGTTTAATATTACAAAAAAAAGAGTTTATTACAAATGGCGTTACCCACAAAAATTTAAGCTATGCTGATCCGTGGCGTCGTGGCGTAGTGGGTTCAGAGGGTGCCAGTTTCGACACCCGAATTTACCACCTTTCATATTTCACGGCTCCACCTCTTTCGAGTCGCTGACAATGCTCAAAGAGTAGTTCCTGTCTAGAAAAAGCTTCTCAAACTTGGCCGTTCGGCGTCGGCATTAAACTGTAGGTCCCTTCCACGCCTGAGAGAACAATAGCACGCACAACACGAGTGGTTGCTGAGAAGCTAGGCCCAAGTCCGTCCATATTATATATTATGCTGATCGTCACTAGATAGCTCTGAGGGCATTTTTCTGCGATTTCATAGTTTTATATAATACACCGCTTGGATATAATCTCACAAGCTCTTCTTCCTATGAAGAAGCACAGTACATATATTATTTATCTGATGAATCAAGCCATTAATTTTCACAAACGCATGATGCAATACAAAAAAACAACAATAAATATTATTGATTATCTTTTATCTATGTTTAATCTTTCGTCTATGTATGTAGGGGAGAGGGGGTTACCTTTAAACAGCGCTAATAAAATCGTATGTGCTTGTACAAAGGTGCAAAGAAATTGAAAATTTTCAATCCGTCAAAGGAATTGTTTTCAGTTTTTGTGGTGATTTGCCCCACTTTTGTCAACAAAGAAAACGTTCAAGCTTTGCAGACTAAGTGTTGAATCCCACAAAAATTAATTTCTCAAAAGGTTTGGACACGTTCAATTTTGAGAAATATATTCGTTGTTGATGCTTAGTAACGTAAACACAGCTGTTCGATTTTTCAATAAAAAGTTTGGTTTGTTTGGAAATAGTTCGCTCTAATATTGTAAGCAGATGGGTATTTACGTAATGTTGAAATTACCTTGTTAAGACGAATCGTAGTCCTACCAAACCGTAGCATAACTAACCACATTTTAACAAATTACTTGATATAACGATTATTTTATAATTCTTTAAGGCTTATTATATAAAGATGGAACTGTATTACGACTCGATCGAGAAATGGTGATATTTTCATAATTGGGCTGTTTCTTGTGATCAAGTACCATGATTTTGTGACTTAAAAATGCTTTAAATCCGCATCCTGGGACATAAAGACGTTGTTACGAGATAAATCTGCGAAGTTTAGAAACGCGTTGAGTGCCTTTATGAATTTTTCGGAAGAAAAATAGTGATTTGGCAAGTTTTAATTTTAGTTTGATGGGGAGAATATATTTCTGGTCATTGACAAGCTTCTTAGAAATGTATAATACACAGATGCATTGGGCACTACGCTATTAACGTAGTAAGTCCGTGAACTATTGCACATTATTCCAAGATTTGTTTCAATTGTGAGTCGCCTTGGCGTACTTGTTTGGCGGGTCGACTTCTACGTCGAGGGTGCCAGGTTCCTTAGCTGGGTACGCCTCGAATGGTCGAGCAACCCATATAATATATAATACAACATATTAAATTGCGGTTGCGTTAAGTTCTATTGGCGGAAAATCGGATAAGAAAGGCGGCTGTTTCAAAAGAGGACTTTGGTTCTGCCAGTATTGGGTATTAGACATTTTTAATAGCCCAATTGGCAATATAACACAATTCCTCGCAACGGAATCTTCAACCAAACCTAGAGAGAAACTTAAGCAGATTTCAGCATCGTCACCATTGGTATGAAATTTACAACAACACGGGAAGGCTATTGATAATCATTGAAAATAATAACGGACCGAGACTGAAGCCCTGAGGAACACCACAGCGTTTAATGCAAAAGGATGACAGTTTTGAATTAGAAAAAACAGCCTGTACATGGTTAGTTAGATACAAGAGAATTAATTATTTAGGGGGATTACAAAAGTTGAATTGGTTGGACAGTTTATGACGCCTACCTACAATCAAATGCTTTCGAGAAGGCCAGCAATGGTAGTCTTTGATTTCCCCTTGGCCAGGAAATGCAATCCCTGAGTATTAAAACAAAATATTTGACAAGGTCTAACCACTTCTTAGTTGCCTGTCGCTACACAAGTAAAAGAATTGATCGGTATCAGAAACACATTTTCTGTGTGGTATGATATGTACATACACAATATGAATTATGCAGCGGGCACTCAAGCATTAATCACAAAATAGATTACGTGGTGCAAAAATCATGTCGACCCGTGTGAGTTTTCGTAGGCACACTAATGAACGCGAAAGGCATCAAATAACGCAACCACTTTAATAAATCAAGAAATAGGTTCTGGTCCCAATGGCTTAGTGTGCAAGTGCGTTGAACCCCATAATTGATTGTTCCACTTAACAAGCCACGGATAAATTTCCACTTTATGTCACTTTTCATTTAAAGGCGATTACCATCAGTTCGGCTTCGATATAAAATAGTTTTAATAGCAAAAAAGAACACAGTCAACAATCAAAATGTAAACATTTCCTTGAGCTTGAATTTTTGTATCTTTCCCGATGTCGTCTTTGGGAAATCCTCCACCACCCGAACGTAACGTGGAACCTTGAAGTGTGAGATCTTCCCCTTGCAGAAACTCCTCAATGACTCCTGGGTGAGATCCTTTACACCATCGTGCAATCGCGCGAAGACGCATACCTCTTCACCCATGCGCTCGTCGTCCACGCCAATGACCTAAAAATCCGAGACATGATTAATGAGCCAGGGCCTGTTCGGCATCTCTTACATAATTCTCAATGATGTCCGGATGGGTGTTCAGGAAGTCTTCGATTTCCTTGGGGAATATGTTCTCTCCTCCACGAATGATCACTTCCTTTAGTCGGCCAACAATCTGGCCGTAGCCGTCCTCGTGCAGCACGAATTGGTCACTGGAATTCAGAAAATGTAGCTCTAGTCACCATACAAGACAAGGCTTACCCAGTTTTCAGCCACCGATCACGGCCCAAGGTCTCCTTTGTCTTCTCTTCGTCCTGAAAGTACTCCAACATCACGGAGTACCCGCGGATGCACAATTCGCCGGGCTCCCCAAAAGCCACCGTGTTCCCATTCGCGTCGATAACCTTTGCTTCAGTGTGGTCGGACACCCGCCCAACAGAGCTGAAGATCCTTTCAATCGCATCGCCTGGCATCGACTGGAACGACACCGAAGTGGTCTCCGTCATTCCGAAGACTGAATTTATCTGACCCACTCCCAGCACCTCCTTCATGTCCTTGACCAGCTGTGGAGAGCACGATGAGCCCCCTATGACTGCCAGCTTGGCGGTATTGATGGGAATTTTCAGCTCTTTTTGCTTCCGTATCAAATCGACGTACATAGTCGGCGTTCCCTGTATCACTGAGCACTCCTCGTTCCGGATAGCGTGTAGAGAGTCCGTTGGATTGAAGCTGGGTGAAGGCAGAACAAGTGTTGCTCCGGCGCTCATGGCCGCGGATATGGTGCAGGCGACGCCGTAAGCATGGAACAGTGGAACCAGAACACAAACCCTCTCGCCATTTAAGGCGTTTCTTGCGCCCGCAAGTATGCCGTTGTTGACGATGCTCATATGGCTCAGCAGGGTGGCCTTCGGGTGTCCTGTGCTTCCCGAAGTGAACTGGATATTGCAAAGTGCGTCTGGGTGAATGGTGGACTGGATGGAGTCCACTTGCTGCAGAGCCTCTGAGTTATCTCCCATGTCCAGGACGTCGTCGAACTGAAACGCTCCTGGAAACGTGTCCTTCGAGTCGATTATGACGGTCTTCAAATGAGGGAGGCGAGTGCTCTTTATGTCGCCGGGATGTGCGTCCCTCAGCTCGGGACAAATGCTTTCCAGGATGCTGTAGTACTGCTGCGTCTTGAAGACGTCCGGTGCAACGATTGCTTTGACTTTCACTTTCTGCAGGCAATACTCCACCTCGGGACCCTGGAATGCTGGGTTGATGCACACCGACGATAGGCCAGCCTTTGACACTGCGAACATCGTCAAGTACCACTGAACCGTGTTTGGTGCCCATATACCCACCGGGTCACCCCGCTTCAATCCGAGGCGAACGAAGGCCGCCGCCAGTCGGTTGACCTCGTCCCTCAGTGCGGAGAAAGTGTACCGCTTCTCCTCGTGACAAGACACCACCGCCTCGATGCTCGGATAATCTCCAGCTGCATTGTCCAAGTGCTGACCGAGGGTTCTGTAGGCCAGTGGCTCCTTGCCGACGCAGTGGTAGTACGCGGGTTTTTTCCTCCCTCCGCCAACGGTTGCAAGGCCCCTTACGAAGCCGTGACTTCTGCTCCAGAACATCGGAATCGATTTCATTTTAAATTCTCATTCCACGCGTTCAATCTGGCACGCTTATCACTTGAGATGACACAGCGTTCTCACACGACCGCGATTGACTTCGAATCGTCCCTCTTCGAGGCTAATTGCGAACTGTTCACATTCACGAACTGTTCTCGCGTGCAGACGCCTTATCTTAAGCCGCCCAGTCTTATCTTTACAATCGAGTGAAGGTGAAAGCGAAGCGCGCAAAGCTGAACTTTTATACACCCGACTGATTAGACTATCGCAAGAGTCGACTGAACTGGACGTTTTGCGTGCTTTGAGCGCTCCCAAGCTTCAGAGTGAGCAACTATCGTGGAGATAGGGGAGTGGTCATGTGGAGAATTTTCGTGTTATCGCTCGCTCGGTGTGGAGCGGGCCTTGACATTGACGTCGTTGCGTGTGGACTGTGTGCATGAAGATGATTACGCGCATCTGCTGTAAAATGGCAGCAGTTGTGACGGTCATGCTAGAAAATGACGACGACCAGGATTTTTGAAACGAAATTCGAACCGCATCTTCAACAATCCATAATTGATTGATTGAGTGCGCCCAGGACCAACAACCGCAGACAACAGGACGCGAAGCTGATCGATTTTCTCATCAGAAAATGATTAATACCCGTTTACACGACTGTGCATCGGCCGGATATGGCAGCGTGTACATCCGTGATGGGTGCACAATTTAATTTCCTGGAGGATTTCGCGCGAAATTGAATTTCATTTATTACAACCCCCACACACTCGACCACGCGCTCAAACATACCGGCATCCGCTTCCGCGCTCGTCCTGTTTGCTTGTCAGACTTCAGCAGTCTCACTTCAGCCATCGCCGTTAATCGATGGGCAATACAATTACGGACCTCTCCGTCCAGTCCACACCCATTCGACCACAATCCTTGGAATAATTGCTTTGTTTGTGAAAGAAATGAAGTAATTTACTGGATCATCCCTGGGGCGGTGAGTAACCGATAATGGATTCGCACTCGTTAAGCGCTCGTTCATCCCGCACAAATCAATCCGTCAACCCGTCGGAACAAGCATCGCACCACAGGCGGACAGCCATTCCATCAAAAGATGCTTTCGAAGGCTAGACCCTCCCAAAATGCTTTCCCTAAGTGCTCCGGCAGAGTGTGAATTGTGCCGCCCATCACTGGCAACAGGGGCCCCGTGATAGGTCATAAAGGAAATGGTCAAGTTTAATTTAAATTGCTCCCATTTAACTTTTAATTAAACGAATGAAAACTTTCACTCGACCCGATGTCTCGACTTTATTCCACTCAAAATGAGTTTTAATTGTTTTAATTAAAGAAAAAAAAGCGAATAAAAAATGCTGAAAAAACAGCGCATAAAAATAAACGGAGTCCTCAAGACTCGGGCACGGGCACGGTCTAGATGCCACACGGCATCTCTGATGTAAACCGGATGCAGTGAAGTGGTTCCCCGTTTTTTGTTGTGGCTGATTCTCTTTACGCTAAACTGCAGAGGGTGGAGTGTGTAATTTTGCATCGTGGAATGCATTTTACGGGAATGCGTTCCGTTCTCTGGTTCGTCGGTTTTATACTTCAATTTGGAGCTAGTGGCCATTAGTCTCCTTGCAAAATTCGTTGAAGGGAAATATGTGAAGGTACACAAATAAGACTGAAGAATTTTTAAGTAATTTAATCTAGGAGCAGCATTAGCTTGGTACCCAGACCAGCAAGATATGAAGGAAGTTAATGAATTCAAGGAGGGACTTGAAATGCAAGGAATACTAAAAACGTTGAATTTGAGAAACTTATCGAAATCAGAAACAAACCGGCTCGCTGTCATATGTGAGTTAGAGTCAAAAGGTGGTACATTACTTCACGGCCGGCCCGAGCCAAAAGAGGGCCCTGTGCAAATTTTATGTTGCATCAAGCCCGGCGTCATTTTAACGCTCGGTACCGTAGGGTCACCGCATTTGCGTCTTACAGAACTCATAAGTAAATTGAGTAGTGCACACATACGTGCGATGAAGCTGTGGCATCGCGCGTCATTCTTGCGGTTAAAAAGACTCGCAGGTTTTTCTGAGACCGCTGCGTCGCCTCAGACGCGCGTATTTCAGTACATTTTTTGTTTTGCAGCGGTGCATAAATGTGTGATTTTGCCATCACATCAGACATTTACACTCATTCTAAGAAAGTTCAAACTATTTCCAGAATTTTCTCTTATACAGTGGGCTCGTTCTAAGACAAAACTCTCTCTAATTCGAACTTTTACGCCATATTTTGCATACATTTCCTTTGATTATCCATACAAAATCCTCTCTTTAAGTCAAACTCCCTCTAACTCGAACAACTTATGGTTTTCCGTGCCAATTCAACTTAAGGGGAGTCCACTCTATTTGTAAATGATGTATAAAATGTTAATTTAATTAGCTGATGATCAATAAAGGGCTATATCTAATGACGCCGTTTATTTTTAAGAACATAACAAAGTTTTATTCGGGAAAAATTACACGTTTCTTTTCATAAGCATTCATTGCCCTGCGAGAAAAAACCAGTATGTGCACTGAACTATTACGGAACCACAGGATTTTAAAATGACGTAATGACATGCACCGGACTACAAGTGGACGACACAATCACAGAGATAGCAAATTGATGGTGGAAATCCCTTACCACCTGTAAAACAACTGGGATGCATTGGCCTAAATTGAACAGTGGAAAACCCGACAAACTCATTTAGTGCGACAAAAAGTTGTTAGCAGTTGGAGCATTAACTGGTCATTATCGTGTGAGGGTGGCCGTGACGCTGTGGGTATGTGCGTCGACCCCTACGCAACTGGCCTGCCTGGTTTCGATTTCCGCTCGGTACGACCAAATATAATCTTCACAATTCCGCCTCTTTTGAGTCACTGACAATGCTCAAAGTGTGATATCTGTCTAGAAAAAGCATCTCAAACTTGGCCGTTTGGAGTCGGCATACAACTGAAGCTCCTGTCCAAAAATAACAATAGCAAGCACAACATGAGTGGTTGCTGAGAAGCTAGGGCCTGGCTCTCTACGGGCTGTAGCTCCACCCATATAATATCTATCTGAGGTAACAAGCACAGAAATGGGACTAGAAAAAATGGCACAAGGGCGACAAAGTGGATAATCCTCACTTTCTCAGTCTCTGCGGATTGAGACATAAAATACTGGGATTATATTTCTTCCAATGTCTCCGGGATTCATATAACTAAGATCTCTCAGATTTATAAGGATAACAAATTGGTTGAGCGTCATTCATAAACATGGCAGTTGCTGAGATGGGGTATAGATGATTCTATCCCTCATCGGACATCACAATGGGTCAGCAGGGCCTAAGTGAGGCGTGACTTACACCCAACTACCTAACCTAACATAGGCCCGGATAATGAGCTGTTTTTAAAGAAAACTCTTTATATCGAACTGTTTAATTATTTTATTCAACGCATTGCCCTTCAAACCCAGCCATTTAGTTAGGAAAATACATTCTATACTACTTACTAGGGCCGAGCCTAAGCTATAGCTGCTTTCCCTTCCTGCCGGTCCTGGGCACGTTGCTTCCAGTCATGAAAACCAATCAGTCTTGCATCCGCGATTACTTGGTCTTTATACCGGAGATTCGGTCTTCCTCTCCTTCTCGAACCAAGGG
Source organism: Eristalis intricaria (assembly GCA_964034865.1). Lineage (NCBI taxonomy): Eukaryota > Metazoa > Arthropoda > Insecta > Diptera > Syrphidae > Eristalis > Eristalis intricaria. The sequence continues at coordinate 66,022,003 of OZ035874.1, read as the reverse complement.
GCTCGGATTCGAAGACCCTCTTAGCTGGAGCACTGTTGTCCATGCGCTCGATGTGGCCGAGCCAGTGCAGTCGACGAATTTTTGCCTTCCAGACTACCTCCAAATCCTGGTACAGCTCGGTTGTGTCTTCTCCTCCATTCGCCTTCCTCGCAGACGGGACCATATATCTGACGTAGAATTTTTCTTTCAAAGGCACCATGAATCGGCTTCAAAATAAGGCTTTTGTAGATCATCATCTTTGTTCTTCGAGTCAGGAGTTTTGACGCTAGTTGTTTTTACAAAACGAAGTAACACCGGTTGCGAAAAGCGGATCTACGTCGGATCTCCACAGTGCTGTCGTTTGTGGAGTTTATGTTTGCCCCGAGGTAGACAAACTCCTTTACTACCTCGAAATTGTAGCTGTCGATTGTAATATTTTGTCCTAGGTGGTGTGTGACGGATCGTTTTTTGGTCGACAGCATATACTTTGTTTTATCCTTGTTGACCTTAAGACCAGCTCGCTTCGCCTCTTCTTCAATTGCCGTAAATGCTTCCTCTACGGCACGTTGGGAACGTGCTACTATGTCAATGTCGTCTGGATATCCCAACAGTTGGACTGACTTGTAGAAGATAGTTCCTTCCGTGTTTACAGCTGCCCGCCGCACTGCAGTAGAAGAAGTAAAAAATAAAAGAAATCACACGACAGCGCATCTCCTTGACGAAATCTGGTGCAGGTTTCAAACGGCTCGGAAGTCCTCGAGCCGAACTGCGATGCACCGCGTCTTTGTTAGCGTAGAGCGACATCAGTTTTCCCGGGATCCCGAATTCGGCCATCGCACCAAATACAATAAATTTTATACTTCTCCCAGAGTACTGATATCGATTAACACAACCGGCAATGGAAGGCACGTTTTTGTGTCGCGGATCAGAAACAATTTTGTAAAATCTAATCCAGTTGACTGATTTTAATGAAATTTCCGTTGTTTCGGTTCGGCATCATATGCTGACACCGGGTTGTACCGTCTACAGTTTTTTTTATGTATTGAGTTGATTTTACCGGTTTTGCCAATTTGGTTTGAAATAAATGTTACTCGGTTTGAGTCGGTTTTGGTATAACCCGTGTTAACTCGGGTTGACATACCACTAGATGTTATATAGCGTCGGTGATGCGTCTCAGGGCGGATACAATTCTCTTTTAGAGGTAAATGGAACTAACGCTGTATCTCAAGGGGAAGAATAATAATATATTTATTCCAGTGGGCTCGGTCTAACGCACGTAACACACGGAAATTATTTTGTTTTTATTTTGGAAGCTTAAACATATTATGTTGTTTAAACTTTCTATTTACTAAAAATGGCTTCAAACAGACAGTTGAAAAAAATGCATATTTTCATACAAAAGAGTTATTGCAAGAAAATACATGAATTTCAGCACTAAAATAAAAGGGTTGGTAAAAATTTGGGAAAATACAGTGGACTCTCTCTAAGTCGAATTGTCACGGGATACGAACTCATGTTCGAGTTAGAGAGAGTTAGACTCAGGGAGAGCCCACTGTAAATGCCAGTTGTACATCTAGAAACAAAATATTTACAACTCCATATTACAGATTTATTTTTTGGTATTTATGAATACGTGTGAACAGCTGGCAAACAGCTGATACCCTTCCCCAACCTTCCCTAACCAGCAGTATCTTGCTATTGTTCTTATCAAATTATGTAAATTGAATTCATGAGTTTTGTAGAATCTATGAATTAAGCGTATATAGCGAACCTCATTTTTTGAGTTAATTTGTCAGGGATGGTTTATGAATAGGCTGTATATTTACTTACGAATTAAATTGAGGTCAAATAGTTCCAGTTAAATGGGCATTGCAACACAATTGAAATCACGAAACTCAATATTACAATATAAGAAAATGCTGTTAAGAATACGAGTCAACTTTTGAACACCCTCCGAGCAACATACATGGATCGTGGGCAAATTCACCAATCTGTCGCTCCTTTTCCCACTAAATTCACGAATCTGCAGCCGTTTCCCACTAAAATCCACGAATCGGCCGCCATTGCGTAGGGAATACCACTACTCTTGCTATTATCTCCAGTGTGGACTACGGGGAAAAATGGCCGAAGTTGGATATCTTTATTATCCCTTATCTCTGGGTCAGTCTCCACCATCTCCACAAATCGGATTCATGAACCTTCACAATATCATTTAAAAAAATTAGATCATTATTAAATTCCGCCAAATAAACCCTCATTCAAGCAGTAAATCCCAATCCATGCATAATTCGTCATCAGCCACTACTTTAACTGAAATGAACTGAAATCGCTCATTAAGAACGTACAAACGTTGATTGCTCAAAATTATAGAATTTCGGTTAACTTGCACTGGGACAGTAGGATTCGGGCTGTTAGATCTAACAACCCGAGCATGTTTCCACAGATAAACAAATTCTTTAGAAGTAAGAATAGCGATCTTCCGTGTCTTAAGCTCCCCAGAACGACGGACAATGAACGCATACTGACTACAGCAGGTATCAAGCCAGATAACGCCGTACTCGACGATAACTCCTTTGTGGTCGAAGATCCGCAAGAAAAAATGGAGGTACTTGGCGCGGTCTTTAAGCAAATGTATAAGGTGAACGAGAGTGCGACCCCGAATCACGACCTGGAGAACCGCGTAATGACTAGCAACTCTCAACTTCGAGAAGACATGCAACAATGGCGATCTGAGAACACCGGCTTTGTCGTGTCCAAATTCCATCGCCGACGATAGGGTTCATCCCCCGTTCATAACGAAGACAGAGCTCAAAACGGTTTTCGAATCACTTAGGAAAAAAAAGTCAGTTGGAATCGACGAGATCTCGAACATTGTGTTAAGGCATCTCCCTCTAGGTGTGGTTAATATGTACACAATCCTGTTTAACAATGCGCTGAATAATGCACATTATCCGGAGCATTGGAAAACTGCGATTGTACAACCCATATCCAAGAGAGGAAAATATTCTTCGAATCCGTGCAACCTCCAGTCAATTAGTCTCCTGCAGAACATCAGCAAGGTATTGGACTGGACTGAGGACAAACATATTATTCCGGATAATCAATTCGGTTTCAAAGCGGGGCATGACACCATTCATGCCGCGTCGAAACTGGTGTCGGATATCCAATGGAACAAGAGCCAGAAACAATGTACGGGTGCCTGCTTGATTGACCTGGAGAAGGCCTTTGACACTGTATGGTTAGAAGGACTTTTCTACAAGCTCAATCGGCTAGGCATTAGCAAACCACTGTGTAACATGCTTACCGGTAGACGGTTCGTTGTGAAAAATGGCAACGTGATCTCCACAGGTATATTTGAGGTTCAAAATGGTTTCCAACAGGGTGCCGTTAATTCACCGATCCTGTTCAACATTCACTTGAGCGAACTGATAAGTTCTCTTCCTCATGCAATTGCGTATGCCGATGACTTGATCGTGTACAGATCAGGCAAAAAGGTCGAGGAAATCACTACCCTCACGCAGGGTGACTTCGATACATTCATGAGAAGTTGCGATGACTGGAAGTTGAATATCAACTTCCGGAAGTCGGAAACCATTTTGTTCAGGACGCCGTTGTATAAGGCCTCGGCGGACACGAAAAAGAATTGGCGACAGTTCTTAATCGTTGGAATATACGGGGAACCACTGGCGAAAAAGACTGTAGTCAGATACCTGGTGATCTGGCTAGATCAGTATCTTTATTTTAACAAACATGTAGATGCTGCTCTGGCCAGGGCCCGAGGCACTTTTGCCCTTACAAAGAGACTGTTTTACAACAGCCAACTCGATGCGAGGGTGAAGGTTATCTGCTGCATGGCCCTTATTCGGCCAATGCTCGCCTATGGGTGTCCCGTGTGGTTCAACGTGAGTTCAAGGTTAATGGAAAAGATTCGGTTGTTCGAGGGGGCTTGTCTTAGGACTTGCCTTCGCCCTTATAGAACTGCAGACTTCAATGAGGTGTTATACAACAGGGCAAACCTGATAAGAGTGGACAATTTCCTGCTGAAGTTGGTTCGAGGTCACACTGCTAGAGCGATGAACTCGGTCGACAATCTGATCTCTGGGGCTTACTACACCAACCCTCGATACCACGAAAGGTTACGTCACAACGGCTTCGTCCCCCCAGAAGCATTCCTCCATTTAGATAAGCACGGCCTGATACAAAATATAAATGTGGTACCGCTCATCTATCACATCGACAAATCAACTGTGGATGGGCGACTCAACCACAACCGCTCTGTCGCACAACGAGCTGAGGAGGGTCTCCTCCGGTTTAGTACGGCGGTATCTAGACGGGATGTGCGGGATGTTGCTATGCAATTTCGAAATTTCTGGTGGCTGAGGAGCGAGAGAACTCCAGCGTCGAACCCATTAGACCCTGGTTAGGAAGGATCATAAAGACCTTCTCAAGGGGAATAGTCGGTCCACGTCTTGCAGCGGATTTTATACATATATCAGCTGTAACCTATAGCCGACTTACATATTTTAGCGTAGTTGTAAGGTAGTGGGTAAGCTGTTTATATATGTTAATTATTATATAGAAACAATTTTCTTTTTGCAAAATAATGTTAGATTAAATCGAAAGACATAGACTAAGTTTAAGTTTAGCTTAGAGTACCCGCCAAGGCTCAGTAAGTTAGAATAAGTATCTAAAACTGTACGACCAACTAGTTGTAAGCACTTTTGTCTAGTATTTAAGTTGTCATGAAGTACATAATAAAATGAATTAAAATGAATGAAATGCCACTACTTTAACTATATGAGCATTGCTTCAAGTCCGGACCATCCACCCGGTCTATCTGCACTTTAAATCGTCCCCACACAGTCGTCGGTCCATTAAGCCTAATCCATCGTCAAACACATTCGAAATTCCCTAAGTTCACCGACGACAGTCAGAAAACTCGTGGGTTGCGATGATGACAGAATCAATCAATCCCCCATGGAATTCGGGCGTCCGCCATTATCCCACAGCCTTCGCCCACACGAAATGAATTCGTAATGACCATCAAACGTTTCGTGTTATGGCATTCAAAAGCCACAAATCAACTAACCAAAGATCAACACTTTAAGTGCATCTCCAGCCATTCCGGATATGCCACCCACCCGACGCCCACAACCGGAGGAATGGAGGAATAGTCGAGCATTAATATCCCTGGGAACTTGACATTCCACTTGACATTTTGTTAGATGATTTGGCTCCTCGTTCACCCACACCCACCCGCCCTCGCCAACGGGTAGTCAAGTCTATCACTCAAGCAGAGAAGCGTGTACTGCGGCGTGGTATTCCCCTGAGGATGATGTTGGCCAAAGCAATTTACATATTGAGTCAAATAGCACTTGATATAGTCGTGCGGCGGGCCAAGGAGCTGCAGTTTTGCGTCATCGAATGGAGGAGCAAAATAGAATATTCCAACATCCTGACAGTGCTCGTCCTGACAATTTTGCACAACGGAAGTGAATCCCGGAGACGTGACATCCTTGAGTGGCAGTCGTGCACTCGATCACTGGCCGGGAACACACGCAATTTGCAATTTCAAGTAAATTTAACATCTGAAGTGTGTCCTGGAGGAGAGGACATCTTCATTCTGAGACACCAGAGCGCGGACATCCCAGACTGAAGCACCTGCCAGCGGTGTATTTCTCAAAGCCACCATATTTCACGACAAGAAGGATTTGCAAGAATACGCACGCGCCCTGAATGCGGGATTACTGAGTTAATTACAACAAGACATGCTAGGGGTTAAGGACATGCTCAATATTAAATGACTCCTATTAATTGGGGATGCATTAGGGCGTGAAGAGGACACACCGCAGCAGTACACAATCAGGCCACACCACTGTAATTTATTATGATTATTCGCAGGAATGACTTCTGGGAGGCGGCAGCCCCACGGAGCCGGGCATGTACAACAAAGGACCAATTTGACATGGTTCTGTGTTGGCGACTGGCGACAAAGGGTGTGCAGCAAATTGAATTTTATGTGGAAGTCTTTGCGTGCAGCAGAGGATATCCTTATCAATGAATGCCTGAACAAATGAATTATGTGCCGAAGCCCCTCATGGAGCCATTGTCACAGCATGGTTGGCCAGGCTTCTCAAAGCCCCTCTGATTTGAGTGAAGCACTAGCAACGAACAAACCCTTGTCCATGGGCAGCAGAGATGGAGAGCGACAATCATGGTTGGGATGTTATTGTGTGAGAAATGATTAGTAAAACAGTTGGCTTATGTCTATGGTTGCGTAAATTGAAGGGACGGCACACCCCGGCATCGGGTCCTTGAGGAAGCAAGTTGAAGGAGTTGATAATTAATATTCATTGAGGGTTTTCATGGCAGTAATCGTCTGGGAATCCAGATCAGACTCTCTAATTAGTGCTTGTGTAAGCAATACTAGGAGTGTAGGGGTGGCTGTCGGGGGAGGACGGTTATGTTCGTCTATTCATTGGCTCCAGAGTGGAAAGTGTTTCAGTTGTAAGTGGATCTATTCGTATTTATGAGGTGTGAAGATGATGAGATCTTAAAGATAATTGATTGAGAAGTGAATTTACGGAGAGGGAGTGCTAGATTTTAGGAGAGTTAGGGCTTTTATTTGGTATTCATTTAAAAGATACTCGAAATTGAATGTCGATATGTTTTGAATCTGATTACTGGCAGTCCAATTTCCAAGCACTTTTCTCACCCATTCGGTGAGATTCGGTCATGATTGTTGGCTTCCATTGTTGGTTTTGCATCAACCTTGTATATGTGCTCTCACGCAAAGTAGTCCAAAGGAAGAACAGCAAAAGGAAGGAGGTAGGTAAATACAGTATGCTGCCGGCATGTTGGATAGATTATATTTCTTCCTCATCTCTGTAGGAAAGGACTCCTATCAGCGTACGTATGTCCATGCGACTAAGACCGATCAATGATGTTCATCTCTTCTTGTTCAGCTTCGGCAATAGAGTTACATACATGTTCATACGAATGCATATAACAATGCTAAACAAATTCCTCGATGACTGTACCAAACCTAAGAAGAGGCACGCCAAAACCACGCCACAGCGTTCAAAAGCTTGCATACACGTTGAGTTGCATCATGAAAGACGCGTATGGAGATAGCATATGCCAAAGAATGTTTGTTGTTTGCTGTTGTCTCACTCACTAACAGAAACTGTTGATTTCATTTCTACGAGATGTTAAGTAAGTTAGTTGTCAGACATAGTAGTTAGTTCTGTTCTGATAGGCAAAGACATTAGTCGAAATAAATCTTTGTCAATAAAATATTTTGAAAAAATTGAATAAATAACTTTATGGTTTTTTATGATAATACGAAATCATAATATCATAACTATAGGGCCATGCTGTGACTGCAGTGTTTAGGCTGAGCTAGTGCGGACTAGTTCTATAGAGGGCTTGGTCTTCTATATAATATAATAATATGGGTGGCGCTACAGTCCGAGGCGGACCTGGGCCTAGCTTCTCAGCAACCACTCGTGTTGTGCGTGATAGTGTTCTTTTACGAGTGGAAGGGACCTACAGTTTAATGCCGTCTCCGAACGGCGAAGTTGAGAAGCTTTTTCTAGACAGGAAATACTTCTTTGAGCATTGTCAGTCAGTGACACGAAAGAGGTGGAGCCGTGAAATATGAAAGATGGTAAATTCGGGTATCGAACCTGGCACCCTCTGCGTAGGAGTCGACGCACTTACCCACTACGCCACGGCGACCCACTTGGTCTTCTAGCTTCTTCTTTATGAACCTGAGTATGCGCGTATCTGATTGCCACGGATTCTCCCATCTCCAAACCCTTCTGCGCGAGATTGTCCATCTTTTCATTACCTTGGCTTATAGGACGACCGGGTACCCAACAGAGAGAGAAGCGCTTAGCAAGACCTGCATTTATGGTTAAGCCGCAGCCATATGCAACGACCGACAAGCAGCAATAAGGGCTATCTCCTCAGTATTAATTTCCTTTAAGTTTGAGCAACAGGGCAAGGAAGAACTCAATAAACCCAGTTCAAGGTCACAGCAACATAGAGGGAAATGAGATTGCTGACGAACTAACCAAGTAAGAAGCTTCGGGTAACGCCTCCTCTGAAATGGTGGACCATTCCAATCAACCACATCAAATACGTCACCTACCAACATTTCCTGCATTTACTTAGAAGATGCTGGCCTAGGACATCCATGTACAAATTCTCTAGGAAAACCGGGTCGTCCTATATGAGAAGTAGGACTGATGACATCCTCAATAAAAATCACTCCGAAACAAATAGAGTCGCTGCTACACTCGGAATGCCGTTCACTCTTCACGCTAGAGGCAGAGGAAAGTCTGCTTCAATTTCTCTATGACTGTCGGGCACTAGTCACACAAAGACATATCGCGTGCTGCAAACCTCTCCTAAGTAATCTCGAATATAATCGAATTCCTAAACTCCAAAGGTTTTCTTTAGCTAATCCATGTCTACTTGCACCGGCATGAAGTCTTATACAAAAAACAAAATACACAAAAAACCCAAACTCAAATTCTGAAATTACATATACTGTATGTATTAAGGCCAGAACACAGCAGCGTGATAAGAAAAAACAATCAGCACTGTGTCTCGTACTTGTGGAGAGAGAGAGACCAAAAGTAAAGCTGCTGATTCGAAATAAATACTGCAAAAGGAATTTCAATTGACAACCAGTGGCAATTCCTTGTCCTAAGAATTGGTTTAGCTATGAGTTCACAAATACATTGCATCCCAAGCAACGAAAAAAATTATGTGAATTATATTCTATCAATCGAACGCGCCCATTTATAGTTGCCAAACGAAATAAGAGAATCAAACGCTTAAGTTTGTTCTCTTCAGTTCAACCCCGAGCGCCCTTGCCAAGAAGTTCAACGTCGCCCCGACTCAACACTCAAGAGTGAAAATGTCTGCCTATGCATAGATATATGCAGGGTTGCCCCTATGCACCTTAAGTCGCAAGTTGACTCTTTTTTGACGCCCAGAGAGCCTGATACGACTTTTCAAAAATACCTCCATTTTGATCCTTTTTCAATTTTCTTGCGACTTTTGAAGACTATTTTATAAGAGACATTTTTTCTTTGTAGCAGATTCGGCGTCGAGTCAGAATCAGATCATCAGGATTCTGATGAAGAGGCACAATATTTGGAATTAATTTGAAAAGGAATTATTTCAAAGGATGGGAAATATGATGTCCGTGGATAAGTCAATATCTGGACTCAAAGCGATCATTATGTGCTATAGGACAATAATTACTAAACTAGAACATTTGGAAACAATGAATGTTGCCCAAGAAAATAAGAAGATGCAACTAAAAGATTGCACTACCCAAGCATGATGAAATCAAACTGGTCTTTGTATGTTCTGAAAAAACTATGTAGTAACGCCACATGCAACCATATATCCATCCGGATTCGAACCGGACAACCAGTTGGGATTCCGAGCGGGGCATGATACCATTAATGCCGCGTCAAGACTGGTATCCGACATACAATGGAATAAAAACAAAAACCAGTGCACGGGTGCCTGTCTGATTGACTTGGAGAAGGCGTTCGACTCCGTTTGGTTGGAGGGCCTCTTCCTCAAGCTGGTCAGGCTTGGCATAGGTAAACTATTGCTATACACGGTCTTTGACATGATAACAGGTAGAAAGTTCGTTGTGAAAAATTGTTACGTAACTTCCACTAACGTTAAACATTAAAAATGGTCTGCAACAGGAGGCCATCGGTTCCCCGATCTTTTTCTATATTCACTGCAGATCTTATAAGTTTTATGCCGCACTTAATTGCGTATGCCGACGACCTAGTTGTGTACAGATCAGCTCCGAAGGTCCAGGTAATAAACATCTTGTTGCAGCGTGACTTCGAGAAAATCCAGCAATTTTGCCATGTCTGGAAGTTGCTTATCAACTTCCAGAAGTGCGAAACTAGTCTCTTCCGGATCCCGTTGTACAGGGCACCGCGGGATACGCGTCATAACCGGCGTAAGTTCGGCATAGTTAACCCGCATGGTCGTTAGCTGTAAAAAGTGTAGTTAAATATCTTGGCATTTGGGTGGATCAATATCTGTATTTTGACAAACATATAGATATTGCTCTGACGAAAGCCAGAAAAGCCTTCGCTGCGGCAAGGAGGTTGTGTTTCAGCAGCCAACTTGATACCAGAGTGAAGGTAATCTGCTACATGACCCTAGTACGGCCAATTATGGTGTACGGTTGTCCATTACGGTTCAACGTGAGTCCTTCCCAGATGGAAAAGATGAGGGTGTTCGAGAGGCAGTGTCTTAGGAGCTGTCTCCGTCTGTATCGTACACCCGAGTCTGAGTACAAGAAGTGCTATCCTAACGAAGTCCTGTACAACGAGGCAAACGTGAACAGGGTAGGTAATTTTATTTTCAGGCTGATCAGAAGGCACACTGCTCGAGCTATGGCCTCTTCCAACAGTCTGATCTTTGGGGCTTACTACCCCAATAGTATGTACCATGAAAGGGTGCGCCTTAACGGCTTTATTCCTCCCGAAGCATTCCTCTATCTAGACACAATTGGCCTTATACAGGATCCACATGGACGTCATATCCTCTTCCATGTCGTACGCCGAACTGGCGACTCCAATACGAACCGGATGTCGTTCGCACCCACGAGGATCTCCTCCGGTTCAGTAGAACCATCCCGCTCGAGATCAGAGATAATGGATGATAGAGATATCCAACATCGGCCATTTTTTCCCCTAGCCCACAACGAAGATGTAGTGGTAATCCCTTGTATTTCACGTATACTTTTACAATGCTCGTCAATTCACCACAATAAGGCGGCCGATTCGTGAATTTTGTGGGAAAAAAGCGGGCAGATTCATGAATTTAGTGGGAATCTATGAACTTTCCATGTACTTTCCATATAACATACTTGGGTATGTTGTTCGGAGGGTGTGCACAAGTTGACTAGACTTTCGTGAGCAAAAATGTATTGCAATGTCCATTTAACTGGAACTATTTGACCTAAACCGAATTCTTAAGTGTATATATAGCCTATTCATAAACCATGCCCGACAAATGAACTCAAAAAATTAAGTCCGCTCTATACGCTTAATTCATGAATTCTGAAAAACTCATAAATACAATTTAAACAATTTTATAAGAACAATTTTCATTGCAAAAATCATTGCTCAAAGTATTAATGAATCGACTTCATGAACATAAGCTTTGTTCGTTCGTTTACCCCTCCATACTGTGTTGAAAATTATAACACCGAAATTTGAAAAAAACCTTCAAATAACGAGCAAATTTTCAAATAAGGACTCTAATTCCCCCCATTACTAAGGTGGGAAAGGGTATCAGCTGTTCCACAGCTGCTCTCAAGAGCTCACACGTATTCACAGACAGGGGACAAAAAGCGTATAAAAAACGCTGTCAGATGAAATCCCACAATATTCGGTTGACAATCAAAGGGCAAGGGAGGTAGATAGTTGGATATCTCTATTATAGGTTATCTCTGCTCGAGATAGGAAAGAGTCTGTCAAAGAACGGCAATTTTACTGGTGGTTACACCAAAACCAGCCTCCGCCACCGCTAGCTTTTCCACAGGATCGGATACTTGACCATAGTGGCCAGCTTACATAGTTTTTAAGGCAGTTTTTAGAAAAAAAAATTATAAAATAATAAATAAAATAAAAAAAAAAATATTTAAAACAAAAAAATCAAAAAAAAAAAACAAACAGAAAACAAAAAATATACATATGAAACAAAAACAAAAAAAGGTGCACCACGGCGGATATATTATATATATTAAGCATATACATAACATATACGCCCTGGTGCACGTGTCTGTACTGTTACGGACATAGTTAAGTTTTATGTTATGTTAGGTTAAGTTAGTATAAGGTAGCTTAAGTAGTTGAGTTTAGCCAAGTTTTTTACAAGTTTTCAAAAAAACTTAGATTAAGCCGAAAGGCACAATTATAACATAGATAAGATTAGCTTAGAGTACCCGCATAGGGTCAGTAGGTAGAACATTTGTAAGTTCTTAAGTTAGTTAAGTTAGTCTTAAGTACTTTTGCTTAGCATGTAAGTTAAAATGTTTAAAATAAACAAAACTACATATAAAACAACAACAAAAAAAGAGTGCCTGCCGCTGGTTAGCGGTTAAAGTTAATACGCTCTCTCTCTCTCTGGAATGGTCAATCAGTGGTAGTCGTCTGACTATGGGTATTACATTGCACCAATATGGTCTAAGTGCGCTGGTGAATTCACTAGCAGCCCGCCTACCTAACCTTACCTAAAAGATTGCACTACCCAAGCATGATGATATCAAACTGGTCTTGGAATGCTCTAAAAAAACTATGCAGCAATGCCACATGCAACCATGTATCCATCCGGATTCGAAAATTGCTCAACCTGCTCGTATGGTTGATTTATTCTTCAAGCATTTCAAGTCTGATAAGTTGATGGGGTTAAGTTTAAAAAGATCTTATCAGTCGTTTTTTCTGCTTTAAGTAACCATGGCAGGACCAGAGCATTGAAAATAACATTCTTTCTTTTTTAGTTGTTTTTATTGCGATAGCATTTTTTGCGGTAACTCTTCTGGGCTTTGCGTATATATATAGTCAAACATTAGTGTATACATTGTATGGGGATATGGTCAAGTTTTCGCGGTAAAGTTTGTTACAAGTGAGACATGTATGTTGTATGGGAGGTTCGTGTTGTGGATGAGAATACCTTAAAAATACACACGTGAGTTAATGAACTCAATCTCTTCATGGAATTAAATCGAGCTTGGTGTATATTTGTTATCATGTTTGTAAGTATTGTATGCAGGTATGTAGATTTTTTATTTATGGCACTGATTATTGCAATTAATTTTAATTTAAAATATTTCACAGAATATTCATTTGTAGGGAATTTTGAAATTAGAACTTTTGTGCACCACTGTCGTAAATGTTCAACTCATTCTGAGTCAGTTATTTAGCTGCAAATTAATTATGTATGTTGGATCATCCGATCAGGTGAGAGCTCTCCACGCATTTTTACATAACAAGTGCATAAAAATAAAGATGTGGGTCGCCGTGGCGTAGTGGGTAAGTGCGTCAACTCCTACGCAGAGGGTGCCAGCTTCGATACCCGAATTTACCACCTATCATAATTCACGGCTCCACCTCTTTCGAGTCACTGACAATGCTCAAAGAGTACTCCTGTCTAGAAAAAAGCTTCTCAAATTCGCCGTTCGGAGTCGGCATTAAACTGTAGGTCCCTTCCACTCGTGAAAGAACAATAGCACGCACAGCACAAGTGGTTGCTGAGAAGCTAGGCCCAGGTCCACCTCGGACTGTCGCGCCACCCATATTATTATTATTAAGTGCATAAAAGATCTGCCAACTCAGCAGCAACGCTCATTAAACGGATTACCACACATTCGTATTGTTTTGTTGTTTTATTTTCTCCACATACGGCCGCTAAACTAGCTAACTGAGAGGAATCGCCACCGTTGACAATTTTATTTTTATGTACAAAATTACTGAGCGCCAATGGATGTGGAATCTTCTTCAAGATACTGTTAACCCGTGTTACCAGCATGAACGATTCACTGGATATTATTCCCCTTTTTAATCGCTCCTACGTCCTACACCACTCCTCTGCACCTACCACTCTCCCCGCGGAATTACCGTTAGGTATTACTTCGCGGGGCTGGTTAGCATATCACGCTATTTGATCTATATTTGCCAATTCGGCCTTCCTTTCTCTTTCGAGACTTCTTAGCTCGATCTGCACGCTTGTTATACAGGAACAGGTCGCCAGTCATTTGTCAGCTGACTCCGTCATATGGCTAACTAGGCGCTCGGGAGTTGGTAGACTTCGTCTCGCCACTGCAAAGCGTTTGCAATGGAATATTGCGTGCTTTGCGTCTTCATATTCGCCCGCGCATTCTGGACAAGGGGGTGAGCTGTAGTGATCGAATCTGTGGCGGTATTTTTGGTAACCCCCATGGCCCGACAAGAACTACGTGAGGTGGTAGTTGCAGTTCCCGTGAGCTCTCGTTGTCCAGGCTTCTATTCTGCGTATCAATTTATGGGTCCATCTGCCTTTGGTTGTGGTGTCCCACCTGGCTTGCCGCAGTGCCATTGATGTTCTTCTTTTTCTTCTTCTGGTGGCACTACAGTCCGGGGTGGAACTGGGCCTCAGTCCGGGGTGGAACTGGGCCTCAACCAGTAAGCCTCTCCAGTTGGCACGATCTTTAGCCAGCTGTTTTCAAACCAAAGCCATTGATGTTGCCCTTTCTTCATTTTTCAGACCTCTTGCGCTGGTCTCCGCGTGATTTGCAGATCTCCGTAGGTAGAACCTTTGCATTTCGGTGGCGAGGATGTCGATCGGGACCATACCCGCAATGACGCATGTCATTGCTCCTATATTGTGGGTGCTAGCGTAAGAGACCGTCTTCATCCTCTGCAGACTCCACGAAACCTCAAATGACCATGCATGCATTGGTTGCAATTTCTGCAATTCCTTCGGCGTTCATCCTTGCCTTACCAGAAAAACGCAAGGTAGATAGGTAGGTAGGTAGATGTGACTGGCAAAGCCCTCATGGGTATTTGCCTCAATTAGACCTTTAAGGTCCGTTGTGCTCTCACTATTCGGCTTTTCGCGCCACTCCGTTGACCTACTACACTCTTTCTCACTTGCCTCTTTCGGTGTGTGTAATTAGACTCATAACCAGTTGGTGATTTTAATGAACTTGAGGATGTGCTTTATGTTGGGAGTTGATAGATCCTCAAGACTATTTCGGAAGTAGCTACCCATATATTTTCTTCTTGCCTCTGAAAGGGCTGGGCATGCCGCTTCTGCGGAAGGTGTTGTAGGGTGCGCCAAGTCTTCTGGTTTGGCAGCCAATTAGGCAGTGGCCAGTGATTACGCCTACTACTTTACTGATGTTTCTCCTGTCTAAATCTAGGTGAATTTTAGTTTTTGGTTGATCTAGTGTAGGCCACATCGTTTTCGATGAACTACAGGTGTCCAGTTCCGTTGATTATGGAGTCTATTAATAGCATTGTTTTTATTGCTCTCATTGTAATGATTATTAATAAGTAATGATCATTTACATGAATTCATTTCTCCTTTTTTTCGATCGCGTGGACAACGAAAGAGCTGACGAATTAGCAAGAAGGAGGGCGAGTCTACCACTGACGCAATACACTCTGCAGCAAATATTCACATATGAAATTCAATAGAAATCACAGTACTACAAGTGCCAGACAAAGGTGAATGCCTAGACATTATTTCTGATTGATGAGGATGCATGATGAGGATCGAAGATAATAGTGAAAAATGCGAAAAAACTGTGGAGAGAGAATGAAAATAAAACAGACCCGAATTAAGGATTTTGTTAACAAATCCTTACTAATATTATAAATTCGAAAGTAACTCTGTCTGTGTGTCTGTTACCCTTTCACGTCTAAACCAATGAACCGATCTTGATGAAATTTGGTAGAGAGATAGATTTGATCTCGGGGCTGTACTTTGTCTACTTATTCCGGGTCTAAGGGGAAAATACCGCATTTTTTCATCTTCACACTGTCCTGACTCATTAAGGGCTTATCGGATTGAAAAACTAAAAAAATGCTTCTTAGTAAATTTATACCTTATTCATTTGAGTTATCAACCATCCTTTTGCATTGTCCTCAAGCTGAGCAATGCTCAAAAGAATGCAACTAATTATCGCTTAAGAATGTTCATCATTAGAGACCATTGGTAACAAGCAACCAGCTGTGGCTACTTTTGATATGCCGTAGCATATTTATATATTGGATATCGAAATTCCAGTATGTTCTCTCTTTTCAATCGTAACAAAAACGGAAACCACCCTTCTGAGAAATACTCAAAATGAACATGTTACTGCGTGAGTTACCTACATGTTGGCAACCCTAGCCGTAGATTTGTCCTCCAGTCACCTGATGTTTGTTTGTGTTATTTGCTTACATTTCATGTGCCACATGATCCTCTCTCCTATCGTCCACGTGTCACCAGATTATGTCTCCGCCTGCTAACCACCCGATCTCTCCTTTGTCTCGTGGCGTCACTAACCTATCGCCTGATCTTTTATTTGTCTTACAAGTGTAATGTCACGTGATCCTTTGTTTGTTCTATTTGTGTAATGTCACGTGACCCAGGAGGACAGTTAGTGGAGAGCGAGGAAGTTTAGTGAAAACTGTTAAAGTGTAAGAATAAAATATAATTAAGAACAAAATCGCTGTTTTATTGAGTCTATAACTCGTGCTTAAAACTACTAAAGTTATTCAATAAATTTAAAGTGGCGAAGGTGGTTTGTTCTTTTTGGATGCTCCAGGAGGCACTGGCAAAACCTTTCTTTTAAATTTACTATTGGCACAAGTCAGGAAAGATAAAAAAATGCAGTTGCAGTAGCTACCTCCGAAATAGCTGCCACGCTGCTCAATGGGGGCACTCAGTTCTTAACTTGGCTCATGAAGAAATGCCACTTTGTTGCAAGAGTGTATGACTGTTGGTTTGGGATGAATGTACGAGGTCTCATAAAAGAGCAATCGAAGCACTAGATCGCACTATGAAAGATATTAAGAGTAACCAGAGGATTATGGGAGGGATGGTGGTACTTTTAGTTGGTGACTCTAGATAGACCCTGCGAGTGATTACTAGGCGCACACCAGCAGAGGATGGGTTCTTGGGTACACGTAAAAAAGTTCCGCTTGACTAAAATATGCGAGTTCAACTGCACAATGATGCACAATCAGGGCAATGTGAGACTGCTCTTCTAAAAATTGGAGAAGATCGTACGGCGACAGACAGCCACGGCATGATTACACTGAGCAGTGAATTTTGTCAAATTGTCGATAGTAAAGATGATTTGAAAATTAATGTCTTTCCCATTCTGCAAATAAATATGAGCAATCGAGAACGGTTGTGTGAAAGGGCAATTCTAGCGCCAACAAATGAGACAGTGTGGCAGATAAATGAACAAATTATGTCATACGTGGAGGGGGGTGTTGTCGGGTATCTCTCGGTAGACAATGTTACGGACATTGAACAAGTGCCCTTTTGGAATCTTTGAATTCTTTAGAATTAACTGGAGTACCTTCTCATAAGTTGAGGTTAAAAGCTGGTGTTTCGGTCCTGCTAATGAGAAAGATTGAGGCACCGAGGCTTTGTAATGGTACACGGCTACAAGTTACTCAATTGGGATGCAATACTATAAAAGCAAAAAATGGGATGCAAAAGGACAAAATGTTTTAAGTCGCCGTATTCCAATAATTCCGACTGATTTGCCCTTTCAGTTTAAAAGAGTACAGTTTCCCGTAAAAGCAGCTTTTGCAATGACAATAAATAAAGCTCAAGGACAAACGCTTAAAGTAGCAGACATACATTTAGAAAAAAAAAACCTGTGCTTTTCCATGGGTAACTCTTTATGTTTTAGCAGAGGATAGAAAATCAAAAAATGTAGTTTATAAAAATGTGTTAAAATAAGACATTTACAGTAAATCACGGTAATTTGCAGTTAGTATATATTGTATTGTATTATTCGGAAAATTAGCATCCTAAAAACGAAAAAGGCTACCCAAAGTAACTCGGGTAAAAGCTAGTAGTAAGAGAATAGCAATTAAATTTTAATAAAACTACTGTGCGAGTGTATTTTATGGCATACGTGGATAACGTGAACAATCTTGTTTTCGTGAGCGGCCTGTGCAATAATTGGTTCACGCTTTCCAGACGGCACTGTAGTTCACTTTTGAATTGGTTGACAGTTGTGTTCTTCAACACCTTCCTTTTTTGGGCACTTATCTATATATATATATATTATATCTTTCCTCGTCGACGTTCAATGAGCAAATTCTGAGAGGAACACTATTTTTATTTTTGGCTGTTACTTCATACCCCTGTTCCTTTCAGCCCAGTTCTCCCCTACGAAGTTGCTCATTCACTGCGTCCATCGGAAGATTTGCGAGCCCTGAATTCTACCGCGACCTTGGTCTTTGCCATACACGTTGTCTATGTCATTCCTAGAGTCGCCCCACACTCTCCACAGTCTCTTATCAGCACTATCTTCAATGCCAACGCTCGGTCAATAGTATTTTTTTCTGCCTTCAAAACCTTCTTAAAGGCATTCAGTCTTCTCACCATAGTTCAACTCTATTCAATCGCAGCTGAATATACCTTATCATCATTTCAGATCTCTTACACGGGCACCGAACGTTTCCATATCTCCACCTAACTCAACCGAAAGCTGTGGACACCACACGCCCGGAGAGCACTACACAAAAATGAAAGATAACCTTATCAACTCACTCAGTGCTTGTCTTGGGATCGTTTAAGTAAACACTATTTTTAAGATTTACAGCATCGACTATACGCTCTGTTGCTCTCATTAATTCACAGCTGTGATCTGGAGAGACAGCTCGCATCGCTAGTATGACGACGAAGTCTTTCATCGGCGAAGTGAACTGTGAGTTTGTTCGGAAGCAATGAAATTGATTTCGGTTTTCTGTAGCAGGCGATGTTTCGCGACTGTTGGCGGACAGAAGAAGAAACCCGCGTACTACCACTGCGTTGGAGAGAAGCCACTGGTCTACAGAACCCTCGGTCAGCAATTGGATGCAGCGGCACTGGATTACTCCGGCACCGAAGCGATAGTGTCCTGTCATGAGGAGAAGCGGTACACTTTCACCGCGCTGAGGGACGAGGTCAATCGATTGGCAGCTGGCTTTGTCCGCCTGGGACTGGAGAAAGGTGATCCGGTGGGTATCTGGGCACCAAACACAATTCAGTGGTACTTGACAATGTTCGCGGCATCGAAGGCTGGCCTTTCGTCGGTGTGCATCAACCCAGCCTTCCAGGGTCCCGAGGTGGAGTATTGCCTGCAGAAAGTGAAAGTCAAAGCAATCGTTGCACCGGACGTCTTCAAGACGCAGCAGTACTACAGCATCCTGGAAAGCATTTGTCCCGAGCTGAGGGACGCACATCCCGGCGACATAAAGAGCACTCGCCTCCCTCATTTGAAGACCGTCATAATCGACTCGAAGGACACGTTTCCAGGAGCGTTTCAATTCGACGACGTCCTGGGCATGGGAGATAACTCGGATGCTCTGCAGCAAGTGGACTCCATCCAGGCTACCGTCCAGCCAGACTCAACGTGCAAAATTCAGTTCACTCCCAGACGTGACGGGCAATCCAAAGGCAACGATGCTTAGCCACTTAAGCATCGTTAACAACGGAATTCATGCGGCCAACAGAAACTGCTTGCAGGGACAAAGAATTTGCGTTCAGGTTCCCTTGTTTCACGCATTCGGCGTGGCCTGTACCATATCGGCTGGCGTCAGTTCGGGAGCCACTTTGGTGCTTCCTGCGCCGAGCTTCAATCCCACGGAATCTCTACGAGCTATCACGACCGAAGAGTGCTCAGTAATTCATGGAACGCCGACAATGTACGTCGATTTGATACGGAAGCAAAGGGAGCTGCAAGCACCCATCAAAACCACTAATCTGGCCGTCGTGGGAGGCTCATCGTGTTCACCACAGCTCATCAAGGACATGAAGGAGGTGCTGGGAGTTGGACAGGTGAAGCAGATCTATGGACTGACTGAGACCACTTGCACAGCCTTCCAGTCAATGAAGGACGACGAGGTCGATAGGATCTTCAGTTCGGTTGGACGAGTCTTAGATCACCACGAGGCGAAGGTTATCGATGAGAATGGGAACACGGTGGCTTTTGGGGAGCCCGGCGAATTGTGTATCCGCGGGTACTCCGTCATGTTGGGATACTTTGAAGATGAAGAGAAGACAAAGGAGACCTTGGGCCGTGATCGGTGGCTGAAAACTGGGTAAGCCATGTCTTGGATGGTGACTAGAGATACAGTTTCTGAATTCCAGTGACCAATTCGTGCTGCACGAGGACGGCTACGGCCAGATTGTTGGCCGACTGAAAGAGATGATCATTCGGGGAGGAGAGAACATATTCCCCAAGGAAATCGAAGATTTCCTGAACACCCATCCGGACATCATTGAGAATCATGTAAAAGATGGCGAATATTGGCCCTGGCTCACTTACCATGTCTCGGATTTTTAGGTCATTGGCGTGGACGACGAGCGCATGGGTGAAGAGGTGTGCGCATTTATCCGACTGCACGACGGAGTGGAGGAACTCACTCAAGAGTCCCTGAAGAGCTTCTGCAAGGGGAAGATCGCTCATTTTAAAGTCCCGCGATATGTTCGGGTGGTGAAGGACTTCCCGAAGACAACATCGGGAAAGATACAGAAGTTCAAACTCAAGCAACGATTCAATGTTTGAATGGAAAATGGCTAGGAATAAAGTGTTGTTGTTGGGAGGAGGTGCGAGATGTTTTTCTACAGCCATACATATTTCTAGAATCACGCACTCGTCTTGTCAAGCCCCTTGATTTACTGCGAACACGTTTTGCTTACAACCAATTTAATCGACTCACACGCATTCAGAGTGCTCATTAACTGCCTCTTCCGACCCATAAGTGGGTCTCGAATAACCCTCGGCCAGCGTCATTTACACGAGTAGGGCAAATCGTTAATGGCCCTTTAAAAGCCCCCCTTCCGAATACATCCCAGCAGACATTAAAAACATATCTAAATCCAAAAATCAACTCCTTGCGGCCCCTCTCCACTCGGCGTCACAGTCAACCAATTATCATTTCGAGCAAAAGCCGAAACGAAAAACACAATCTAATCCGGTTTTTCGTGTACACTCGGGAGCATTGGGATCACTCGGTGCCGAGCCACAACACCAATTGATCTCTGCACCCTCCCCTCCCCCCACCACCTCCCTCCCCACACACCGGTCTATCAAAGGCCTCTAAAATTAAATGCAAATAAAAACGAAAGCACCTCGGATTGAAATAATCTCGAGATCTAATAAAAATGAAATAAATACGTATTCCCTCCAACCACCCACCCTCGCGTCCGCCCACTCAAGCGCCCACTGTTAACCCTTCCATCGGGTAGCATCGTGCAATCGTCATTGACCCCAAACAGCATCCTCCTAGCAGTCGGTGTAATTACGCTGGATAAATTTGGTGTAATCCCTTTTTGATCCCAAACTTTACAGGGCTCCACACAGGAGCGGTGGGTCGAAAGGGGAGCTCGAGCGAGATACGTGGACGGTTACATGTAAATGGGAACGGTCCTAATTACGATACCGACACGCAGGGGCAGCACAAAAGCCAGAGCCGACCCCCGAAGTCTATCTGCATTTTAATTTACATTTCAACTGGTATCTCTTTCCCCTCTTGGGGGAGTAAGTTCGCGCTCAGGAATGGGGGAATTTATTAACTTGAACGCGGAAAAACAAAACACAAGGCATACCGAAATAAACACTAACCCAGGGCATCCTCGCGTATCCTTTTTTCCATTTCTGCAAACCGAACAAAAAAAAATAACTAAGTCCTTCATCTGTGAGAGAGAGAGAGAGAGAAAAAAAGGATAAGGGACGCAGAAACAATTTGTGAGGAATTTATCCGCGCTCATAACGTCCCACATCTCAAGCGCCCCCACCCAAGTGAGTAGCAACAAACATTCCTTGGGATTAAGACGCCGGAGAAAGGATGTCGTGATCTCAGCTAAGCACGCTGAGCGCTAAAGGTCGTAGCGCACCACACTCACCCAACCCCGCCAGGACACGGATAGGAGGCGCTCGGGTCGGCTTCCTCTTCCGCGGCAATCCAAGTTGGGAATTGCAAGAAAAAAGCAATTAGAATATATTTAAGGCAAGCGATGCGAAATGAAAGTTGAAAGGATTTGAGGAAATCTTCGAGACACGATTTCTGGTAAGTTTAATTTTTTTTCTCTTAATTCCCCTTGTTCCGGCTCGATAGTAACCGCAGATGGATGACAAACGGGTCGAAAGGGTGATGTCTGTGGGGAATAGGATTCCATGCCATCAGAGACAAGTAGTTGGTAGCTGGGACAGAGGTAGCTGGATTTAATTGAAGGTCAACGGTTGGGATGTACACTTGAAGCGGACATTTAAAAGGTTTTCACAATAAATTTGAGCCGAATGGGGGTCCTTTAATCTGTGGGTCCTTTGGTCGGCTCACTGCTATTCTATTTATAGGAGTTTTTTTTTAAGATGCTTTTCTTCTCCTTGTTTTTAGGGCGCTGAAGTCCGGGGTGGACCTAGGCCTTAACCACGAAGCCTCTCCAGCTGGCATGATCTTTTCGCTCCTTCTCCAGCTGAGTGCGCCATCGGTTCCGTGGGCGTCCTCGATTGCGCTGTCCCACTGGTTTGAAATCGAATCGTGTTGTTGTCCATACGCTCTACATGGTCTGTGGCCATCTTCGGGGTTGGATATGTAAACGCCTGACAAGGCTCATGTCGGTGTACAGCCCATTCAGTTCATGGTTGAATCTTCTTGTCCAAGAACCATCAACGCAAACATGACCATAGATTGATCGCAGGACTCTTCTCTCTATAATACCAAGGGCTTCTTAATCCGCTCTTGAGATTGTCTGTGTTTCCACGCCATAGAGCATGACAGCGATAATCAAGGTGTTATATAATGTTAGCTTGGTCCTTCGAGAGAGGGCTCTACTACTCAATTTCCTCTTGAGCCCAAAGAAACAGCGATTGGCAAGAGTTAATCTGCGTTTAATCTCGGTACTGGTGTTGGTCGTACTGTTTACTTGGGAGCTGATGAAGTCCTTAACTACCTCGAAGTTCTAGCTGCCTATGGTGACGTTCTGGCCGAGTCGTCGATGTTATGCGTACTTTCTCAATGGCAGCTTATACTTCACCTCGTTTAGCGCCAGACCCACTTTACTATCTTCCATTTAAAAGCCAACAAGCAGAAGGTGAAGATAAACATTTATAAGGTCTCGAATCGGAGGAGTGTCACATGCAAAATATCCTTCTTTGCGCTTAATGTGATTATTCGGGGGAATATTTTTCATTTGACGCCTGCAGATGACAGGTAATTGAGGGCTATGCGTATGGACTTAACAGTCGAACCCACTTCGAGTTCAACGTTTGGTGCCTGATGGGAGAGCCTTTATGCAAATTTGCTTGCCTGAGACAATGAACATGTTATTTTTTTAAAGGTTCCACAGTGGGGTTGACAAGAATATGTTGCATAGGCGGGAGAGGGAATAATCGAGGGCTAGTAGGTGAGAAGTAGTAACACCGTTCGTCCAACTAGGCTTAAGCATTCTTGTCTAGTATGTAAGTTTGTTATGAAATCTAAAATAAAAATGAATTAAAATGAAAATGAAATGGGAGAGAGAATAAGTAGGTTATGACCATCTTATGCCACAAGAGGTACGCGCACAGGGAGAATCTTTCAACAGCAACTTAATGCAAGTCAAAATATAGAGCGGCCATTATACTTATTATAACGCAATCGCACTTCGTAAAGGATGACCAGATATCAATGTAAGTTCTTGCCATTGTGATGCTTCAGCAGCTGTCGATGCTATCAATGACAACATACTGCCAAAATATTCAGTAAGATTTGCCGATTCCTCTTTGTTTCGCTCTTGCTCAATATTATCGATTTTCCGACTCAACTGTAAGTATGCAATGTGCAAGAAGTCGATCATCATCATGGCTTCAGTGGACAGTCGCACCGTGGAACATTTTGAGCCTGAGTACTCTTTGATGATGATACGTATACGCCACATTATCTTACTACACTACTGCAAAGAATATTTCCTCGCTCCTTTTTAAAATGTTACGTATACGCCCCGTGGCCACACAAGACTCTCCCCTCGTTCCTGTGTAAAATTTTTCGTACAGTCCGTACGGTTTAGGTCCTTCTCCACCTGGGTGCGTCACGTTAATCGTTGTCGTCCTCTGTTGCGTTGTCTCACGGGTTCGGAGTCGAAGACTCTTCAGGCTGGACCTGAGTTGATCATACGCTCTACATGGCCTAGCCACCTTAAGCTTTGGATCCGTAGACGCCTGACAAGGCTCATGTCGGTGTAAAGCCCGTACAGTACATGGTTGAATCTTCTTCGCCAAGAACCATCAACACAAACAGGACCAAAGATTGAACACAGAACTTTTCTCTCGAATATACCAAAGGCTCATCTGCTCTTGAGATTGTCCATGGTTTCGCGACATAAAGAAGGACAGGGATAATCAAGGTGTTATATAATATTAGGACCAATCTATTCCTTCGAGAGAGGACTCTGTTACTCACTTGTCTTTTGAGCCCATAAGAACAGCGGTTGACAAGAATTATTCTGCGTTTCATTTCGGTACTGCTTACCGCGGAGCCGAGGTAGACGAAGTCCTTGACTACGTCGAAGCTATAGTTGCCTACAGTGACGTTGTGGATAGGTTGTGCGTCCATTCTCGATGTCAGCTTGTACTTCGTTTTGCCCTCGTTCACAGCTAAACCCCTCCGTTTCAATGCCAGGAAACGCCCAAATGATGGCTCGCTGTGTTCGACCAATCACGTCAATGTCGTCCGAAGATTGTGCCTCTTGTGTTGGCGAGTGAGTTTTGCAGGATTTTCCCCAGGATGAAGTTAAAGAAGTCACATAACAGCGCGTCGCCAAGTCTAAATCCTCTTTTAACCTTGAAGTTGCCTGTAAGTTGGTTTCCGACTTTGATTGAGCAGCGGGAATTCTCCATCGTCATCCTGCAAAACCTGACGAGTTTGGCAGGAATGTCAAAACTAGACATGGCGTTGTATAGCTCTTCCCTATGCACGTTGTCATACGCGGCCTTGAAATCGACGAATAGGTGGTGGTGGTGTCGATCTGCATTTCTTGGGTTTTTTCCAGGATCTGCCGTAGTGTGAAGATGTGGACTTACCCGGCCTGAAACCGAACTGATAAGGACCTATCAGGTTATTGACGAATGGTTTCAGGCGCTCAGACAAAACGGCAGAGAAGATTTTATAGGCGATGTTCAGGAGACTTATTCCTCCCATGAACCTTTCTAAGCTCATCTCTCGCTGCCTTAAACAGTACCCTAGACAGTGCGTCTGTACCAGTAGCTTTGTTCGACCTTAGTCTCGATAACGCTACCATGACTTCGTCTAGGTCGGAGGGACGGAATTCTCGTCGATTATCGTTCATTGTGTGGAGTGGAACATTCTGGCTGACAGCGGTATTGGTATCTTCCTCGCCATGTAACAGCTTACAGAAGTGATCTTTCCAGATTCTCAGAATCGACTGTGACTCTCTTACGAGTTGTCCGTCTACGTCACGACAGGCTTCTGTCCGAAGTCTGTACCGCATACTCGTGTACTTTCGGACATGATTTCTGCAGCAACATCTCTCCTTCTTTGATCTCGTGCTTCTCATGATGCTCTTTTTTCATTGTGAGAGGTCTTGCTGTTCCCTCCTTTTAAGTTCGTAGAGCTCACGAACCGCTCTGGTCCTTCTATCCAGCATCGATGTATATGCTGCTTGGTCCTGCCTGCACTAGTTGTCAAACGAGACATTTTTGGGAGGTGTTCTTTGGTCGAACACAGAGACAGCTTTTTTGACTTCGTCCTGCCAACGGTTCCATTGTTTGTGGATTGTTTCGCCTAGCAGGGTTGGACTCTCTGAGACAGAGATACGATCGGCAAAGTTCCTACGGGTCGACTACGATTGTGTCAGACTGTTGTGGTTTTGTGAACTCCGCTCTCCGATCGATATCCGTATTCTTACCTTGGCTACAATAGGTAAGAACAGGACAACAGGATGGCTCTGTTGGTGGGGTGCCTACGACTAGTAAGCGGGGTCGCCCGTTCGTATATCAGTGAAAGCAAAGTCCATACGCTTTTATCTGGTTTTCAAATCTGTTATCACTGCAGTAGTAAATCTGTCATAGTCGTCTGACTGTGGAATCACAATGGAAATGGTGGTGGGCTGGTGAATGGACTAGCATCGCCCCTACCTAACCTAACCTATGTTACCTTAGCTTAAACAAGGAAGTGGTTCTAGTCGATGTTGGCCACTCGGAATGTTTGAACATCGAAAATACTGGAGAATCCGTCGATCGTAATTTGATCAATCTGGTTGACGGTTATTTGGACAGGAAACCGCCAGGTCCCTTGTGAGGAGCCCTGTACTGGCTAAAGGGTTTTAAAGGGTGGTCCAATGAAAACGCACGATTAACTATCCACTGGGCCATATGTTCAATGACTCTGAGACATAATTGAGGTTCAATGTCGTTAATGTGCCGTATTAGCTCATCCTTTAGCTCTTAAATTGTTCTTGTCTCATTGTTCCTGACTTACACTTTTTCTTTTAAATATCCCCACAGTAAGAAGTCCAACGGTGTCAAATCTCATGACCGTGGTGGCCAATTAACATGGCCATTGAATTTCTCGCGCAAAGGGGCTTTTTGGCAAGTGGCACCATCCTGAACCACCATAAAAATCACGAAGTGCACGAAATGGATTTTGATTTGAACGCCCATTTTCGTAAAAGGCTTCAAGAATCTTAACGCGCTGCTCAATTGTGTACGTCTCCATGGTTGATTTTGTCAAACACTGAAACAAAAAAGTGTCAAATTAAGTTTGGCAAGAAAAGATGACGTTAAGGTGTGACTCACAATTAATAACGTGCATTATAGTTGGACCACCCTTTATTTTCCCGAAGGTGTATTAGCCGAAAAATCACAGTTTTCCATTAAGCCATTAGTTGAATATCACGTCGTCTTGTTCTCTAAACAGACGTCTCATCGAGATGGTTGGTGGCAAGACTTAAGTTCTATAAAGGCACTTCACACAACGTGTGCGGTACACTAACGCGTTGAAAATACTTAAGTTATCATATAGACCTCGTTTTCAACATCGAATTATAACTACCACCGCATAAAAGTCTCGACACTGGTCCTAACTTCTACCGGAATAACTCCTGTTATGTGTGTCTCTTTGCTGTCACCCGCAGCAGGACTTCCAGTTATATTCAACAAAGGTACCATCTTAGCAAGTAACGAGAATTTAAGAATCGAACAAGTGCACAGAG
This sequence comes from Eristalis intricaria, assembly GCA_964034865.1. NCBI lineage: Eukaryota > Metazoa > Arthropoda > Insecta > Diptera > Syrphidae > Eristalis > Eristalis intricaria. The sequence goes on along the minus strand of OZ035874.1, from coordinate 65,995,060 downwards.
AGTATGCCAGTCAAACCCCTCAATTTCGTTAAGTTTCGTTGAGTTTTATTTAGTTTCGTTAAGTTTCTTCAAGTGTCGTTAAGTTTCGTTAAGTTCCCTTTTTTTTCCCGTTCCCCTTGCACCTTTCAGTGGGACCGAATTCATAGGTATGGCTAGTGGCTATGTTGAGGAAGTTGTTGAGCATGTGCTTTTATCGGGATTTGATTCCAGAACATTTGCTATAAACTTTGGATGAAGTCACTTCACCCAAAAATTAGTCTAAGCACAACCTGGCTTAGACTCAGCATCGACCCAACCTTCAATCCAGCAGAATACATGCCTGAATGCTGACAAAGGCAAATGAAGGACAAGATAAAAAAAACGTCAATACCCTGAGTCGAAACTGCCAAAAGGGTTTATGCACGGTGCACAGCATTTTTTTTGTTTTAACTATCCACTCCATCCCATTCCGTCAGAAGCCTTCGCGATGTCGTGCTCATCGACATCGTCAATGTACCGACGGCATCGTGTACCCGATCAAGTGGATACCGGCAGTATTGCATAACAGAATTTATTACCTCTCATTTAATTTCTCCTCTGCTGGCGCACCGTAGATTGGCCTGGCCTGTGCGCGATGTATGCCAGGTCAGGGAATCGGGGCAATGTCCCTGCCGGCAAGGTTTTTCCTCTTCTTCGCGTGTGTTCAACACACCCCGGATTACTGGCTGCTGAGGATCACATAACGACACAGAGAACAGCCATCGTGCACAAGGTAGGGGTGGGTAATAAAGTTCTTTCCCCGACTGCCACCATCCCCGTAATTTCTGATTCCGTGCAACATTCCCGCGTGTTCCATATACACACCCACCCACCTCTGCGCCGCACACGTATCATGCTGGGCTTGGATGTTATGTCACCCAGACAGACCTACGCCGCGTCGTGCCTCCCCTTTTCGGGCAGGAGGACGGAGGAATATCACAAAAAGAGGAGAATTTCTCGAAAAAAATTATTATCTACGATGACAGGGCGTTGGGTCCAGAATGAAAATCGAATCAATTTCTTCGTCAACCGATACCAGGGTAGATCCAGGAATGACTGCGAACTCGAGTGGATACATTGATACCAAGAGTCGAGCCTGGGCAAGGTAAGGTATGAGTACACAGCAGTCGGGGTCCAAGGGGGCACCTTATCGAACGTCGGCATGCGGTTGAATTTCCCTTACCTGTTGAGGTCTGTGGGCCGGGGTTCTCGGCGCATAGGGTTATGTAACGACTTCAAAGAAAGAGGGGCGTACGTGTGCGGGATTGTTCACTTTCCATGCAAACGTGTGTGCTCGGGGATTGTTCATTGCGTTTGAGAGGCATTTCCTTTGTCGGAGAGATTGAAAATGATTTTCTCAAGGGTGCACTGATTCAATTTGCCTCATCTGCGGATATAAGCAGCTCACTTAACCGAGTTTCGAGCCAAACGAGAAATCATTTAGCATGTATTTGTATTTATGGTGGGGTTTGTATCCAAAGCGATTCAATTCAATTTGCTCATGCTATGCCAGAATTTCGCGGTCCTTGTGGAAAAAAAAAGGGCGTGAGCATCTACGAGAATTGATATAGGATTCTTTTTACAGTCAATTAGGTGTGAAGTGGGCGAATAAGCCAGGGAGGGTGAATGTTGGCGCACATCCGCTCGCGCTTCATTGAATTCCCACAAAATACACGTCTTCTTTGAGGGTCGGTGATACACAAGGCGTTTCACTGTCATCTCAAAGAGTGGGCGTTTAAGGACATCTGCAAAATGCTTCATACAGTTTACACTGAATGTGAGCGTCAAAAGCACCATTTTCTTTAAGTCGATGAGTATATGGGAACTTTAAAGCGGCGAGAGACACCTATCATATGCTGCATCAGTTGAATATATTGGGACTTTTGTACAGCATGACTATGTAAGGTTTCAAAGCACGAGCAGTTAACTACAGTAACAAGGAGTCTTCAACAATAATGATGACCGAGGATAGATACGCACTACATGACACGGTATGTCCAGAGATCGCAAAAGGAGTGAATGTGATGTATGCATTTTTCACACGTCGTCTTACTACGGTCTGATTGCCGAACTTTTCAAAACAGCTGGATATGATTTGGCAGATCCATACACCAACTCATCCGTCGGATTTGGTCGGATGGAAGTATGATCAACGGATGGAACCAGACCCTTCAAGCTGTGCCAACTAGAAAGGTAAAGGTAGGTTAGCCACCTGACCGGTACAGTACCGAAGCTTAATGCTGTGTACTGTACCGTGTAGCGTGTACCTTTTTGCTTGCCTTCGCCCTTCTTAGAGTTAAGGATCACAATATTGTTGTATTGCAAACTGTTTTAAATCAACTCTTCGAAAGCCTTCGACAGTGTTAACCCGTCAATACTCTGTCACAAACTGTCCACCCACTTTAACTTTAATAATCTCAAAATAATTTAATCTTCTCGTATCTTACTAACCGTGTTCAAGCTATGATAAATAACTCAAAACTGTGGTCTCTTCGTGATGTTCACACTGAGGTACCTCAAGGTTATTTTGATAAGAATCGCTATCATGAACAAACATGACATCACAGCATGAGCAAACTAAACAGCACAACCAGACGATGAGACCAATTCTCGGAAGGATAGCAGTGATTTCCAGCCAAATGTAAGGGACCATGAAAAGCAGAGCAGAGCCGTGCGCAGGCCCCACCCCATTTCATATTGCGCTGGGTCGCAAGAGCACACCAGCGCAGCCGTCACCCCATTTACAACGGAGATGTCGCGTCGTTGAGTATAAGAGACTGGATTGCGACAATGACGAACAATGAATTCTTTTACTTCTTGAGAATCAACGGAGAAGACCGGAGCTTATTTGGGCAGTGCTTATTTACAGTCCACTGTAATGAGCTGACCTATTTTGCTGAGCAAACAATAAAAACATTTTCTTGTGCAAGTCTTGCATTTTTTCACTCACTCACACTTTTCATTTTACTTCTTGAGATATCGAACATCTATACTTGCTTAATGTTTTCTAATTCTCTACATTCGTGAACTCAACAGATCATAAGTTTTGGAAAATATCACTGAAAATGCCGCACAAAATGTCTGCGTACATTTATGTTTTAGGCGGCCTTTTCTCCCGAGAATTTCCAATGCCAGTCCATTTTTCGATTCAATTTATATTTTCATTTTCTTCTTTCATTCAGTCGAGCGCTTGAATTATATAAGGGCATATGAATTATTATTATTTTCTTCACTTTTAATAGTTTTTCTTAAACTTAAATTATGAACAAAAAAAAATTTATATAAAAAAAATTAAAAAAAAATAATATAAAAAATTAAAATAATAAGTAAAACTACGTTCGGAGGTTTAAAGTTTAGGAAAAAATTGGTGAAACCATTGGTAAACCACATTCTTCCGTACAAAGAGTTTTAGGAAACTACGCACAAACTGGAAATTTTACTTCGAAATACAGATCTGGACGCCTAGCAGTACTTAGAGCCAGAGAAAAACGGTCAGTTTTGGCTGAAGTAAAAGCACATCCAAGAATAAGTGCTCCTAAAATAGTTAAGACAATCCAAAAGAAGTTTGAAATGTCGGTTAGTTTCTCTACCGTTAAAAAATACCCTAAGAGAATGAAGTTATCATGGACGATCTGGAAGGAAAAAAACCTATATTTCAGAAATCAACCGAAAGAAGCGCGTTGCTTTTGCAAAGGAGAATATTGACAAGAAAGAAAGTTTTTGGAATAGTGTATTATTTTCAGACGAAAGCAAATTTTGCATATTTGGATTAAATGGGCGCTGTATTGTGTTTTCTCCACACAACTCACACCAGCAACTGAATGGAAAAAAGAAAACCTATTTCCAACATTTAAACATGTTGATGACGGGGTCATGGTATGGCGGTGTATGGCAGCAAATGGCGTTAGGAACTTCGAATTTATTGGATAGATTCCAATATTTAAACATAATAAAAAAATATTCGTGAAAGTGCAAGCAAACTAGGCTTGGGTGAGCATTTTATATTTCAACATTATATGATCCCAAGCATACTTACATTCTAAAGCTTTGGCTACTGTATAATGATCCAAAATAGTTGCATATACCTCTGCAATATGAGATTTTAATCCCATAGAATATTTGTGGAGGTTGTTGAACCGGCGCATCCGGCAACATAACATATCGTTCAAAAATATGCTCAAAGAAAAACTGCTTCCTGGTCCAAAATAACTCCTAATGATACGAAACGCTTAGCCAAATGGTGAAAATTGCTATTACCATTCGCGATTCGAGCAGATCGCATTCGCCTCAAGTGTCAGAAACTAGGCGAACAGCAAAATCACCATATTACGGTTGGCGAATGTTCGCAAAAATTCGTGATTCTTATGTCAGAAACATGTGAATGGAAATATTTGGTGACTGATGGATGAAGTGTACAAAAAACACAAATTAAACAACAAATAAGTAACAAAATGTATTCATATGGCAGAAAATAAAAAGTACGACACGAAAAAAATTGATTTTAATGATTCGTTTTAAATATGGGAAACTGGTGCAATTGATGGTAGCAAATGCAGACATCGCTAATGTCGATAGTAAACAAAAAAAAATCCAAAGAAAACATTGGGACACATTTGCGATCGCACTTTAACCACCTGCATGTGGTGGAAAAGAATATGTATAATGTAAGATGTTTAACAAAATGTGCAATGTTTTATACCATTTTGTTCGTTTCCAGATCTGGTTAATAAACTCAAAAAGAAATAACCACAAGGCGCAATTTCAGCAACAAACTGAAACACACTCAAAAACGAAGCAAATAGAGTCGCGATGAATTACGTATTTTTATCACTATTTATTCTGTAAATAAAATATCGGGTCGAAATAAACATTTTACTTAAAAACACAGACGAGAATGAATCAACAAATTTCATTTGACACATTACATGTTATTTTTCATTGTCACGTTGGCAATAGTGAAATTCAGGCGAATTGAGAAACTCGCGAACCGTAATAGCTCGACATGCTACATTCGCCTAACAGTTCGGTAGCAGGCGAACGTTCGACTAGCCATCGGTAATAGGGATATTAGACTTTTTATTTTATTGAAATCATTTTTCACAATTAATTCACTTTCACTAAATTAAATTCACATCAACTCGGTGGGTTTAATTTAATCTGTACTGCACTGTACTGTTCGTTCATTCTGTCTCTTAAGTTCGTCCCCTCGTCAGCTAATGAGAACGTGCGTATGTGTATGATTTATATGTATTGAGTCTACGAATCGTCATTTTGTTCGATAGGTGTGTGCGTGTCGTATGCACTTGTGAGCATATGCACCCTGAGTCCGCCCTACTGTTTCTTTCGTCCTATTGCGTGTGTATTCGTTCGTCTTACTGTCTAATCATCTGATTTCAAACAGTTCTTTCGTCACGTGATCTGTAAGTAATTTTTTCTGTCTGTGGGGTTTGTTTCGTATGTCCGGCTCCCGACCCCACATATATACAGATGATGATCAAATCGACCTAGGTTTTCCTCTTGGTATGGTTGCAGATTCAGTTACAAAATTAAATGAGGATTTAAGCTCAATTACGAAGTGGGCTGAAGGCAATGGAATCACGCTTAATCCATTCCATTTTCAAAACACCATCCCTTCCTTTCAAACTTTTCCTCCATAGAACTAAACTCTGTTGCAGTCGAATAAGTAACCTGTGCTAAAAAGCTTGGTATAATGTATAACTAACATGGACTGACCATATAGACACTGTCACTTGGCAAATTTTTACTCTCCACCATTGTTACAGTAAAGCTTACCAAAGCACTAATAGTTCCACTTTTAAGCTATGGCTGTGAATTGTTTTCTGACTTTGATTATTCCCCTCTGTAAAAGTTGTTGTTCTGCGAAGTATGCAAGTATCGTACCAATATCACATTCTCCTTGGATGTGGATTGGAAGCATTTCTAAACTATAGAACATGTATTCTACTCTTCAAAATCATTGATAAGAATCAGCCTAACTACCTTTATGAAAAAATAACTTTTTGTGGATCGAGTCGTAACACCACATTCAAACCTTCTGTTCATATATGTTTATCACCGCGCAGGCATTTCGCGGCGTGGTGCCAAAGTAGCACCACAGCCGATAGTGCACAGAAGCATCTGGTTAACTCTTGGTTGACCCGCATCGTCTAATGAGCACGAGCGAAATAATAAACTGCCACACAAGCAGCTTATGACTGCGGATGATATGGAAACCCTAGATCGAATCAACAAGTATTTCATGTCAACTCGAAGAAATAAACCGATCCGGGAGCAAGGGGAAGCGCGATCAAAGTAGAACAGCCGACAATTTTGAGTATTTGCAGAAAGTCATCGTCGGCGGAAACGGTAGCTCATCGAAGCCCGATAAAGGGTGGTACATCTAGGATTTTTTTTTTAATTATGGGTAATTTTGACACCATTTTTCGACCGCCGATACGATATTTACGAAGAGTGGGCCGCGTAGCGGTTTTTTTTAAATGTTTGGTTATTTTCACACTGACAGCTGTTTCCCATGCGAAATCTTGACAGAAAGTCAGTATCATACCTCCGCGGAACGAATCAAAAACGAAGACGAAAACTTGTTGTGTTGCCCAAAACGTGCGTTTTTTTGAAAATAAGCCGAAATGAATAATCCCTCGCGACTGCTGCATTTTTCTTCGAAATTGAGGCTGGGAACAACGTTTCGGCAAACTGTTGGCGTTACAGAGTCGACGTTTTTTTGTACTGAAATTGAAAACATGGATTAGGATGACTTCTGGCATCAGCCACCCAGCCCATGCCACGATCGATCTTTTACGCACCAAATTAACACACCGTGCTATCAGCTGTCTTGCCGATGTCAATTGGCCGTGAAGGACCGCTGATATGGGAACAATGCGAAACACGATAAGGAAATCGACGTCAAAATTCACGCTGCACTAATACGACCGACCGATTATTGGTAAAAAAAAATCGACACAGTTATTCCACGCTCTTACGGATTCCAGTGCTCCATACCTTTGCCTGTTTATATACTGAAGCTGTCTAGTTCACAAATGTGATTGAAGAACGACGCCATTTGCAATAGGCAACTTTACTGGATGATTCGTCCTGCCATGACCTTAAAACTATTTCAAACAAGTCCCCCTGCAGTCATTACAAGTAGATGTTAAACGGAATGGCTGAACAAGTCAGATCTGGATATCGCCTGTCGACGTCATGTTACGTATACGCAACCCTGACCCTCAGATCGGATCAGTGCAATATTCAGATTATGTTGCGTATACGCCACCCTGTCTCATTGAAAATGTTTCATTATCGTCATGATATCCATAGATAAAAAAAAATGTTCTGCCTTTTTTCATTGCTAAGACTGGACATTCACATAGAAGATGGTGGGCGGTTTCTATTTCTGCGTCATCACTGGAGGTTCTGGTTCAGTCGCTGTGCGTCCGGTATCGACTCCACTTGAGACTCCAATGAGAACTTCCTTGCGCATAAACGTGTATGGCACCTTTTTCATTTTGACTAAAAATTGAAACACAGTTAAAGTAACTCCATTTTTTTTTATTTTTATTTTGTTGGAGGGTTTTTAACACACACTGGATCACTCAGACTCTAAAATTGGGCCATTGTACTGCCAGGCATCAACCTACTTTTGCTGTAATAAACAGCAGGCGCTATTGTGTTGGGGCCCTACCACCTGACCCGAGCAAAAGTCGGGACAGAAGAAGTGCTCTGCAGTTTCGTCGTCTTCTCCACAGGCGTCGCAGAGGGTTCCGTCGCTTAGGCCAAGCACACTTAGATGTTTGGTGAAGGTGTAGCGCGACGTTAGTACTCCTGTAAGTCCTCTGCATCATCAGACAACAAGAACGGCGCGGATTTCTCACAGACGTTATGCGGGAGGGAGGATGCGCTTGGCCCTGGAGAGTCCTGCCACCTCCAATTGTGTTCTCCAGAGACCCTTTCGTCGATGGAAGAATGGAATGGTCCCACCGTAGGTTTGGGTATTGCTAATGTCTCCTCTGATCCTTATCTAGCAAATTCATCGGCGATCTCGTTTCCAGCGATCCCGTGGTGACCAGGGACCAGACATGTCTTAGGGAATTTCGACTGCAGATCAAATTCAGAGAGAACTTGCATTCCTGAACCATCCTGGGTGGGTTGAGCAAGTCCTTAAGTACAGATGGGCTTTCACTACAGACACAGATACTTTTCCCCTTCCACCTGTTCTTTACAATACATATAGTCCATGGCCTTTAGGATCGAATTCCGTAAAGGAGGTGTGTGGTCTTATGTAGTTGCCCTCCACGAAGGCACCAGCACCACACCCTTCATTAATCGTGGAGCCATCCATAAAGATTCAATTACATTCTTTTCCTGACTCAGATCCTGGCCAGAGCCAGTCCTGAGTGCAGGGAAAGTGCGCCGCAACTGAAGTCCTGGTTTCCGCGCGTCAGACTGCATATCCATAAGACTTGGATCAAATGAAATGCGGTGCGCTAGGTCAACGAAACTGCAGTGCATGTTGAACCAATGACCACTTCTTTGAAGCCTGAAGATGGCCTTGAGAGCGCATCCCATGATGTGAATATTAAGGGGGCGGAGATTCAACAGTGCATCAAGAGCAGAGCCAGGCGTACTAGGGAGGTCCCTTTGCAGCCGAGACAGACTGTTCCTTGAAGCTTAGTGAAAACAGCAGGTATGGTACTACATGGAAGCTCATTCCACTAAACAACCGATGCATATGAGAGAAGAGGCCTTACCATACCAGTGTGTTTACGTGTGTATAGACTCGAAGACTTACAGAGAATCTCCTTGCAGAGCCAGAAAAGTGACAGCGCCTTGGCGATTTTCGACTCGATGTGTTTGTTCCAGAGGAGTTTCCTATCAAGAGCAACGCCCAGATATTTGGATTCATCGGAGAAAGCGATTATATCTCATCGTGTCCGACATAAGCACATGTGCGAATTTCGTACGACCTTAAGCTCCCTCTCCTCTGCCCCGTCGACTTTGTCCCGAAAAACGAGAAAAACCCGAGGATAATCACTTCACCAGCCCTGCGTATCCATCAAGAGGCAAACTCTTGACTGTGAGCATGCATTCATCTTCTTCTGGATCGGCAAGTGGCACATGCTGGGTTCAGCGTCGGCTTCAGTTACGTACACATAATGCCATCCGATTACCATTTCAATCGATCTGCAGCTCCTTAATGACTCCACATTTGTATCGTGTTCATATCAATCGAGCGAAATCCTTCCATAATGCGACCCTCACTCGCACCTCAGTTACTCCAATTCATCCCCGTAATGCCCTGCGATTCATTTTGGCACACACAGACGAAACGAGAAAATGTGTTCCTTAATTATTCACATTTTTTTATGCCCTTTGAGGGTTTTACGGGTTTCCCAGCGCAGCCAACGCCGTGTGCACAAAGAGTGACGACAACGGCTCGGCGCGGCGGCTCATCGACCAGTCAATAAATAATCACAAATTGGCAATGCTGAGGGGACTTAGCAAGTGAAATATTAACGTCCCTCCATCTGCAATTGTTCGATGATTAATTGGTGCTCCGCTTATTTGTTTCCTTTTTGTTCCTCATTTCGTGATTTTATTCTCTTTATTTCTTCAACCTTCAGAGGGACTTTATTAAATTGAACGCTTTGTGACTTGGATTGCTGGCTTTGGGGCTAAGGCTATAGGGGTTTGCTTTTATGCTCCCAGTAAAAGGGGATCAACAAGTCACTTGGTGACAAGCGGACGCACCAAATAGGCCCCCGGGTCGGAAACGGTGGTTGCCGGCAAAGGGAACACATCGCCTCGGGGGATACACTTTCAATTGGTGTAAGCAGGACCAAGGCAAACTTCAGCGAACACAATAATGTCAGTGTAAAGCGATAAAGGATCTTTCGGCAAACAATTGAAGTCGCCTCTTCCCGCAAGGACAAGGCCCTACAAAGGAGGTGGAAAAAAAAAGAGCAGATGAAAACAAAGGAACGCTATTAAATCCCTCCGTGGTCCATTTCAAATCTGCTCTCCATCTGCCACGCCTGCCGCAAAACCGAGCCATCCGCCAGCACAACACCTATAAAAAGAAACTACTGTAGTTTGCGGTCTGGGGTTGCTTTTGTTCACACCCGGCGGCGTCGGCGAGTGGGTGGCTGAACAATGCACGTTTCGGATATGAATGAGGTACTTGAACGTCGAGAGCTTCCTACAGCGATGTAATTCACTGAATGTGTGGGCTGTGAATGCACCATCTGGGCACAGTGGGTGGCAAAAGTCACCGGACTGAGTTGAATTTGCAGAATTTTCATGTGCGAGTTAAAGACTTATTCGATGCGATGATTTAAGGTTGTAGGAGATCGGATTTGAAGGACATTGAAGGTGGCTATGCTCTCTTTGTGAAGTGTACAGCCACACCTTTGTACAACTCATAGAGTTCGGGGTTGTGTCTCTACCTCCATTCACCTTCCTTACAGACATGTCCATTTATCCGAAGAAGAGTTATCCCAGCAAGGCATCAAGAAACAGACAGCTTCCAGCTCTCTATATCGGAACTAGCAAGAACGAGCGTTATTTTGGTCCTTCGAGCCAGGAGCCAAGTTGACCAACTTTAGACATACCGAGCCTGCTACGACAGCTGGTAAGGAAGACCCTGCGTCGGATCGTCTCGTTTGTCCCGAGATCGGCATCTCTCAAGCCACCCCAAAATTCCCAAACAATCGTGATGTTGGCGTTATTTTAAATTCTCCTTCCTTCCCATAAGACCACCTCGCCCCGCCTATTCATCAATCGCTGTGAAATTTTTCACCACGTCTCGACTGGCCCACGACCTTCTTGACCTCCTTCAGTGCACATTTCGAACCATTTGAAGATCCGTAAACCACCACTCCCGACTGAATAAGAAATATAAGACGAATATGTTCCACATCCACTGTCTGGGATGTGCCTCTGAATGGAAAGAAACTAAAGTTCGCAGTTGGATGCTGCTTTCAAAAGTACTGCAGTGCTCTAAATTCTTGCACAATAACCACTACCCCCGCCACCAGCTGACGCCCACAAGTGAAAGGAAAAAGGCAACAACAATTATTGTAATGACACAAAAGTTCCACCCATTTATCGTTTAAAGCACACAAATGACTGCACACCCCAGGCACCGAGCGAGCCGAACGAGAAAAGGTAGCTGCATGCACATAGCACATCTCCCCCCGGGGGACGGTGTCTAAGTTATTGTTATGACCGCACACACTACATTTTGCACCCAAGTGGGGCATGGAGTACACCACTCCATTCAGCGACGGCGCGTATCGAGGGAATCAAAAGTGACGCAGTGATGCCGTCCATAATGATGATGACTACCCCTGCTGATGATAGGGCACTCAATTCCTTGAGTCACTCGTAAGCCATCCAACCGTGCTGTTAGCCCGTCCCTTTGTAGTTCAGACGAGTCGTTGTTTGATGAAGGGATGTCTTTGCCCACTGTTGTTGGGTGGGTGTGTGCAATTTGGTATTCTATTCCAAAACTGAATGCTCGAGCTATGAGATCCTTTGTGCAGCCAAGTAAACAACGCGAACCTACAAAAAGCAACAATAGCCTGGCTTGCCCCGGGGGGGAGGACGTGGGCCAGCAAAGGACGACGAGACTGAAATTGCAATGGAAATGAAATATTATTCGACGGAGAGTTTCAATTTTGGCAGAGGGGTGCAGGCTGTTATTGTGAACCCTGTTCCTTGGTGATTTAAGGGCATTGTAGTTTGCATTCCTTTGCCTTTGCATTCGGTAAAAGGGGAAAATTCCTTTTAGACTGAGGGGCCCTTTGTATGGGAATGGCAGAGCAGGGTTCTTCCAAGTAAAACACGTTACCGGACCGGTATCCGTTCGGAGCAGGAAGAACGCTTAAAGGGATGAAATTGCTGTGTGCGTGCGCTACAGATTATGTTAAACGTTCTCCCGAGCTTTTTACAAGCAAACTGAACACGGAAGCAATTAAGACTGCTGCGGGCAGATCCCGTGAAAGGAGATATGCTCCTGATAGCCGAATCCGAAATCACCATGATATGAAAATAGTTCGGTGTTCTCGCAGGAGATTCTTATTCGCAATGCAAAGTTCGGAATTCAGGAATATCTTGAATAATAGGAGGTTTTTCATCAGAAATCCCTTAAGAACCAGCTGAGGGATACCAAGTTGCCTGAACGATTTTTTTGTAAGTTGACTGACTTATATTTTTAGTACATCTCCTATCTCAATCGTTGATTAAAGGTCGAGAGCGGTCCCTCGACTCACTTTCGGTAGAGGGGACACGTTGCCGTGACAGCGTCATGCCATTTTCCGTCACGGCATATAAGTCGATGTTACTCCTCAGACGCGCCAACTTATATAGCACCTCAAATCGTATTAGGGAAATCCATTATTTTTGCATCAAATTTAGGGCTTAATTACCATGGTTGGTCCGAGTTAGGTCAAATACACGCCATTTTGTTGGATTATTTGCTAATATTTTGATGGTAAATGAATAACAACAAAATCATTCGCCATGGACGGAAACTACAAGGTGGATGCATAAGGACCTCCCATCCTCCCGTACCTTCTGGGAAGTTGCTGTCGATATGTGTGGGCTGGCGTTGATCTGATGGAACACAATTCCTCTCCTATGGGCAAGAGCTGGCCACTATTCCTTCCTTCAGATGAATTTAGAATTTTGTCGTAAGAGAACAGTTCATAGAATATGATTCCCTGGCAATCCCACTAAGCTCACTACCCACCGCGATTTGACCACCTGATTCACATTAAGCATAATCCGCCTCAAAAATGCATCTATGTTATTGCGATTCAGCTAGGAGTCGCAGATGGGAAGATCCATTGGGTTCATTGGCATCTTTTCTCTATGAATCTTCGCTTGCCCAACGGTTTTTGTGCAATTTTTAGCTTCTGGCAATCGGTGCTCGCATGGCAGTCAGACTGAACGATTTCCACGATTTTATCGACATCTTCGACAATTGACCGTCCAGAATTTGGTTCATATTTGACGTCGAAATTACCTGTACGGAATCGTCGGCACCAAAACTACGCATGATTCACGGTACGTCTTATGGGTAGGCGAAATTCATCCTCTTTCTATTTTGGCAAGTAGATGACTCCGAATTACTTAAAATCGACAAATACATGCGGAATTGATGGAATCAGTAACACAGGAGTGAAAAAGACAAATCTATATTATCTCACCTTAAATACTTGATTAACAAATGCTTTGAATGTGGAAAGTTTCCAACGGATTCAAAACAAATCAATTATAATAAAAGAGACCGCTCCAATTACGGAGGCATATCCCTCTTAAGTCTCCCCGGCAAAGTCTACGCTAAGGTTTTGGAAGCGCGTTCTAGAGCTATGGTCGAGCCCAGGAAGGGGAATGAACAGTGCGGCATTCGTCCCGGCAGAAGTACAACCGAACAGCTTCTCACTCTAAGAATGGTACTTGCGAAGGCTTGGGAGTATGCCAAACCCTTCTACAGCTGTTTTGTGGATTTCGAAAAGGCATACGACCGAGTTCCTCGAGGTAAACTCTAGAGAGTTCTGCAGGAGTATGGTATTGAGGGTTCTCTTTTGAAGGTCATTCAATCTCTTTACACAAACTGTAGCAGCTGTGTTCGGGTTAACTGTTCAACTTCACCCAGACTGGGTCTTGTCACTCTCTCCTTTCCATTCATGTATATGGACTCGATGTTATAGTTCAGCCGAGGCTAGGAATGGTTCACATTCGAAGAGTTGAAGGTAAGTCATCTTCTTTTTGCGGATACCTTAGTTATCCTCACATCTTCCCAGACGGAACTCCAGCGGGCACTCGATAGGTTTGTGGCCGTATGTGCTGATTCTGGGATGAAGGTTAACGTGGACAAATCAGTGGTTATGGTAATTTCAAGAACGCCTGTTAAATGCACTCTACATGTTAGTGGAGTCCCATAGAAGCAGGTGGAGAAGTTTAAGTATTTCGGGGTCTTCTTCACGAGTGATGGGAGGAGTAATACTGAACTTTCCTATAGGATTGTTCAAGCTGGGTCAGTTTTGACACAGCTTGGGATATCTGTAATCTGGAAGGCCGAGCTTAATGTGAAAGCCAAGTTAGCAGTTTCCAACTCAGTATTTGTTCTAACTCTCACCTATGGCCTTGAATGCAATTGCAGACCCAGGATGAGATGGTTGGACCAAGTCCATAAGCTTGTTACGCTTGGGCATAGCTCCTGATGACTTAGAGTCGATGGCGGAGGATCGAGTTGCCTGGAAATCTGTAGTGAGCGGTTTACCCCCGCGACCCCTTTAGTGGATCATGCGGATCAGAGGATGATGATGGTGATGATTAATTAAAAAGTGGTCACGCGGATCTGAATAACCACAGACCAACTCTGCTTTCAGTCTTTTTTAAAATCTTTTAAAAAATTATTTTATCAAAAGCTTGCTGTGCCCGGCGACTTCATCCGCGTTGGATAAATAACATTACTTTCGAACAATAGTGCTTGCCATATAAAAAGTTATAACGAGTCAATCTTAAAAGATAGACATATGATGTTACGGAATATTTCTTAGAACTTTTAAGGAGGAATAATTCCGTCATACATGATTTTTGCGTAACTTAAACCGTCTACGCAGCGCAGGCAACGGAAGCTCTCAAATATATAATAAATAATTTTTTCCAGTTCTTGCAACATTTTTCATTGATGCTTCGCTCCTAAATTGGTGGCAGCGTGGTGCTATCAATCCTAAAGCCTTCCTCGAAATTAACTATCAAACACAAATTCAAAATTGTAGTTCCTAGGATTAGCGCGTTCAACAAAACAAACTCTTCAGCTTTGTAATATTAGTAAACAGTATAGATGATAGGCTTCTAAACCAAAATTCTTTAACGGCTCTCAATTTGGTTTTGTAAAGAATAAGTGTACTGAGTATGAGAATCCAATACCGGCTTTTCTAAAGAAACTACACAGTGCCCTGGATAATAATCTTAAGACAGCAGGGGTTTTTCTAGACTTAACTAAGGCTTTTAACATAGTTAATCATGAGGTTCTAAAAATTGAATAAAGCTGGTTTTAGAGGATGTCTTATTGAGTTGGATAAGGTCTTACCTTAGTAACAGAAAACAGAGCGTCAGAATAAATGGACTTTTAAGTAATGTGGTACATCTCAGACAAAGACGTACCACAAGGGTCAGTTCATGGATCAATACTGTTTCTGGTCTATATAATCTCAATTTTTAGCTTACCACTAACATACCACCTCCGACTAGAAACCCACGGTATGATGGCGAGTGTGATCAGAAGAAACGTCCAACTGACGAAGCATACCTAAAAACGCTCCAACGGAAAACAAGACCAGCGCAAGAGGAGTACCGGGCTAGAAGATGGGAGAAGAAATAAATTCTACGCCTGAAGAGAACTTCTTTCGCAGCCTCCCAGCTGAATGATATCGAAGAGTCTAGGGACAAGCAGAAGATATGAACCTTCTACAAAAAAAAAGCCAAAAGAATTGCCGCTGACCTCAGGAAAGGCACTTCGAAACTGTGAGGGTAACCTTGTTAGTGACCCGTAATTAATAGTGGATGTGTTTAAGCAGACTGGGAGAGAGTGACAGGGAATCAAGAAATCCCAACTCCAGTTGATGAAGTAGTCCTCCCACCTAGTTTTGAAGACGTCGGCACAGCCGTTAAAAGACTGAAGAACAACAAAGCCTTAGTCTCAGATGGCTTAACATCAGAGTTCTTCAAGGCCGGTGGCGATGTTCTGGTAGAGAGTATGCACCAGATCATGCGTAGAATTTGGAATGACGAAAGCATGCCTGACGAATGGAATATCAGCTCCATATGCTCCATCCACCAAAAAGGCGATCCTACCTCTTGCAGCAACTATAGAGGTATATCCCTGCTCAACGTCGCCTACAAGATTATGTCCAGCGTACTGTGTGAACGTCTTAACCCGTTTTGCACGGCACTAATCGGCACGTAGCAGTGCGGCTGCCGGCGCCAAAAATCGACAATGGACCAAATCTTCAGACTAAGGCAAATCATGGAGGAGACCAGCAAGTTTCAAATGGATACGCACCGCCTTCCTACCGATTTTAAAGCCTTCGACAGCATTCATCGCAAGGAGCTATTCGATGCGGTGGCCGAATTCGGGATCCCGAGAAAACTGATCCGCTTGTGTCGCACTACGCTAACAAATACGCAATGCACCGTGCAGTTCGGCTCGAGGACTTCCGAGCCGTTTGAAATCTGCACCAGATTTCTGGAAGGAGATGCGCTGTCGTGTGATTTCTTCAATTTGTTATTGGAGAAGATAGTGCGGCGCGCAGCTGTAAACACGGAAGGCACTTTCTTCGTTGCGGGTTCCCAAACGAGCTGCTATTAAGGTAAATGAGGATAAGACAAAATAAATGCCGTCGATCAAGAAACGATCCGCCGCCTAGCACAAAACATCACAGTTGACAGCTACAATTTCGAGGTAGTAAAGGAATTTGTCTACCTCGGGGCAAGTGAAAACTCCACAAACGGCAACACTGTGGAGATCCGACGTAGAACCACCTTTGGCAACCGTTGTTACTTGGGTTTGACAAATCAACTGGCGTCAAAACTCCTGACTCGAAGGACAAAGATCATGCTCTACGAAAGCCTTTTTTTGCCAGTCCTCGTATAGAAGCCGAAAGCTGGACGATAAGCAAAAAAACGGAGCTGATTCTTGGTGCCTTTGATAGAAACACTCTACGTCGGATATATGGTCCCGTCTGCGAGGAAGGCGAATGGAGGAGAAGACACAACCGCGAACTCTACGAGCTGTACCAGGGTGTGGATGTAGTCCGGAAGGCATAAATCCGACGACATCGGCCACATCGAGCGCATGGACAACAATTCTCCAGCTAAGAGGGTCTTCGGATCCGAGCCTAATGGTTCGAAAAGTAGTGGAAGACCGAATCTTCGGTAAAATGACCAAGTAATCGCGGATGCAAGACAGCTTGGCCTTCATGACTGGATTGGAAGCAGCGTGCCCACGACCGTCCGCTATGGAAAGCAACAATTGCTCAGGCTCAGACCCTCCATAGGTCTAGGTATGGTATGCCTGATAAGGAAGGACTAAATAGACAGGAGAAGAAGATTCAACCACGAACAGTGACATGAGCCTAGTCAGACGTCTACGGATTCAACGCCTAAGATGGCAGGGCCATGTAAAGTGCATGGACGGCTCCAGCCCGAAGAGTCTTCGACTCCGAAACAGTGGGACAACGCAATAGACGACGCCCACGGAACCGATGGCGCACTCAGGTCGAGAAGGACCTCAATCAGCTTGGTGTGTGCAGTTGGAGACAGCTGGCTAAAGATCGTGTCGGCTGGAGAGGCTTGCTGGTTGAAGCCCACCGCGGACTGTAGCGCCACCAGAAGAAGAAGAAGAAAATGGACAGATAACCACCTACACACACAAAACGTTAACCTCTGCTCAAAATAAAATAAAAGAGGATCTGTGCCTTTTAAATACTTCGTTCAATTACCAGCCCGATGTCAAAAACAATTATTTTTTCTTACTACACTTCCAACATTCCGATGGTTTGATAAAATACCGTGATTTAAGCTGTAATCGAGCTAGTTGTAATAAAAGGAATATAAATATTTTGGCGTTCTAATAGAAAAAAGCTGCCGGTGCGGACGGACTGTCCGCTGAAATCTTTAAGGCAGCTGAAGGTGATCTGGTTGGGCGCATGCACCAGCTCATCTGTAAGATATGGTCGGAGGAAAGCATGCCCGATGAGTGCAATCTCAGTATCGTTGCCCGATCCACAAGAAAGGAGTCCCCTTTGACTGCGCCAACTACCGAGGGATAAGTCTCCTCAACATCGCCTATATGATCCTCTCTGCCCTTTTGTGTGAGCGCCTGAAACCACTCGTCAACATCCTGATAGGTCCTTATCAGTGAGGTTTCCGGCCGGGGAAGTCTACCGTCGACTTAGGATCTAAGACGCAAGAAATGCAAATCGACACACACCATCTATTCGTCGATTTGAGGCCGCATAGGACAGAGTGCATAGGAACGAGCTATACAACGTAATTTCTAGTTTTGATATTCCTGCCAAACTCGTCAGGTTGTGCAGAATGACGATGGAGAACTCTCGCTGCTCCATCAAGGTCGGTAACTAATTCACAGAGACCTTCAATGTCTTCAATGATTTCTTTAACATCATCCTGGAAAAGATCGTGCAAGACTCACACGCCAACACTAGAGGCACGATCTTCCAGAAGTCCGTACAACTGTTAGCATATGCGGAGCACATTGACGTGACTGGCAGAACACAGCCAGCCGTCAATGAAGCCTTTGTTGGTATTGGAGCGGAGGCGGCCAAAATGGGTTTAGCGGTGAACGAGGGCAAAACGAATTATATGCTGTCATCGAGAAAGTACGCACAACATCGACGACTTGGCCAAGACGTCACCATAGGCAGCTATAACTTCGAGGTTGTGAAGGACTTCGCCTACCTCGGCTCGAAAGTGAACAGTACGAACAACACCAGTACGAGATTAAACGCAGAATTACTCATGCCAATCACTGTTTCTTCGTGCTCAAGAGACAATTGAGTAAAAGAGCCATCTCTCGAAGGACCAAGCTGACTGTATACAAGACCTTGATCATCCCAGTTCTAATGTACGGCGCGGAGGCAGGGACTATCTCAAAAGCGGATGAAATAAAAGCTCTGCGTGCGATCTTTGGTCCTGTTTGCGATGACGGTTTCTGGAGGAGAAGGTTCAACCACGAACTGTACGGGCTGTACAGTGACATGAGTCTAGTCAGGCGTCTTCGGATCCAACGCCTAAGATGGCTAGGCCATGTAGAGCGTATGGACAACTCAGCTCCGGCCCGAAGAGTCTTCGACTCCGAACCCGTGCGACAACGCAACAGATGACTCCCACGTTTAAGGTGGCGCACCCAGTTGGAGAAGGACCTCAACCAACTTGGCGTGCGACACTGGAGGCAAATAATTGAAGAGGCTTGTTGGTTGAGGCTCAGACACAAAAAAAAACTTACATTTACATTTGTTCTACACAAGCTATTAGTTTTTCAGCTCATTAATGCTTACTATGCACTTCTAGATTAGATTATGGCATTGGTTGCTGGAGTTGGGCATACATGACTAACCTACAGTCTAGCTAGCTGCTTCAAATTGCACCCAGCAATTTGGTTTAGATTCTTCTGCACTTGAATGCGCCCACTTAAGCGCGAGCTCCCTTTACAACCTTGTCACACAGACTCGGAGTCGCCAGTACGAAGAAAATACACAAAAGAAAGTCTCCGTGCCGCAAAACAATTGGGGTTTCAATCGGATGTTATACCTTGGTATGCCACAATATGATTTTAGATAATTTGATCCTTCGCATCGATGCAGCCTTAAGGTCGATAAATAGACGATGAATTTAGATATGAAGCCAGTACTCGTTTGGATCTCTAAACAATTTTCCAGACCACAAGCAGCACTTGTACTTGGAGTACATACGACTGCATCCTTTGTTGATGGCTCGTTGGACAAGTATTCGATTTCCAAAATTCTGCAGATGATCTCGTACGTGCTCCTTGCCAAAACATGGACAGCAGCCCTTTTGTTCGGCTTTAGTCTTTGTATCCGTACGGACGTCTTCAGTGCCTCTATCATCGGATAGAAGTGGGGTTTCTTCGCTCATTACCTTTACCTCTGGGTACGCTGCTTGAACGAATCCATTACTCTCTGCGTGTAGACGGACAAAAGTGTATCCTGTGCAAGAATTCGACTTCATTTCAAAGCAACTGTGAACAACAATCAACACAGAGCACAATTGAAGAAGAAGAAGAAGAAGAAGGCATTGGCTTACCTGCTACTGTGGCGATTTCAAAGTGGAAGTCAAATTCATACCAATCCCATGTTACAGCCCTGACTATAACCAATCAGTCCCCCACGTCTCATTTTCAACTGTCCTGCCATGTAGGAGATAGAGCTACACAAACATGCAAACAATCAAACATAAGATACGAAATGAATGACTCTTGATTTCGATAAAATGTGATACGAGCAAGCAGCTCAGGAATATTGCAAATATCTTAAATTTCCACACCTCTTTGTGTCTGGATGCAAACATTTCTTCCGTTCCTTTCATTTCGCAACTGCTTCCAGAGTCCGCAAGGACGTCAGGTATGCATATATGTATTGTAGTCCCACAGATTTGCTTTTAAATTGGTTTCCATTGTGTGATGAAACCCTGCTATTAGCATAGAATTATCCCCAAAGGACTGTGTGCCCTGTTTCTGCACCAGGAACTCTGTCTGCACGTCCTTTTCGAATGTGGACATAAACTAAGCCCGACCGGCAGAGGGATTTTTATTTGATCATTATTCTGGTGACATTTTAATTTCGCAGATAAATAATACCTAAAGAACGAACACACGGTACCGTCTGGAGGGCAGAAGGTTAGGGAATGATGAAGATTATGGTGCACAGTCATTGGGAGGGATTCAATGCTAGCCACTCGGGGTATAGATACTGCACACGAGTTGAAATGAAATCACTGTCCCCGAGGAGATGGGTGTGAGTGAATATGGGACTAAGTGTTTTCGTCTGGATGGATCCCATCTTGTCTGGATAAAGTCGAAAGGGCATCTCTTAGTACGGTCGGGACCAGGAGTTACCAAGAGACTGTATTGATGGTTCTATGGAATGGAATTTAAAGGTAATACCCTTCCAGAGAATTTCGAAATCTGAACTTTCTTGTAAAATCGTATTTATTGAATACAGCTAACGGCAAACATGTGCATGGTGTTATGGATTTTCGGGGAAATCGAATCCTGTGTCAGGCAACCAGTGTTTGCTTGATAAGGTATATACATACCTGTCAGTGAAGTTGATGCGGATGAGCCATTTTTTATGAAATTGGTCGCAGCTTTTATGGATGAGGGTATGGTAGTTAAACTAAGACCATTCCTGAAGCAGAATTTAAAAAATAAAAACATAGAACTTCTCAGAAAATCTCTCACACTGAATGAGAGAACATAAACCACAAAGCCTGCAACCATGAAACGTTTTTAGACAGATTGAGAGAAGCTATCTGCTGCGCATAAGAAAATCGACCCATTTATTGGAGGAAAAATCCTGTGAAATTGAGTCTCTGGCTGCCAGCCCAAAGTTCTTGTAGCGGCAGGCAACGGTGTCGAGGAGGAGGACGCTTTCGTTTGCGGTTGCACGGCTAAGGTTGTCGGGCGGAGTCGTTCTTGTGCCCTTCCTCGTACACCACCCAACGGCAAACAAGTAAAAATCTCGTGCCTACAGCTAGCTATGATAGAAGAGAGGGAGGAAAAGATGGTGATACAAAGAAGGTAGACAAGAAAGAATCTCGTGCCTATAGCTAGCTTAGATAGAAGAGAGGGAGAAAAAGATAGCGAAAGAAAGAAAGCCCAAATTAAATACCCTAAATTAGACCACGAGCGGACCACCAAATATAGGTCAGGGAAACAGAAGAGAGACAAGAAAGTGAAAGAGAAAAGTGTGTCCAAGGTCTGTTCCTCTACCACCAAAAGAGACCGGAAGAGGGCTCTCGGAGCTAAGCTAACTAATTTAAGCTACGCCCAAGGTAACCTAGCCAAACTTAAGATCCAAAGCTCACCTAAGCCTAATCTATCTTAAAACTACTTTACTCAGCCCTATAACGAGTTAACGCCCTTTCAGCGTAGTTTGGCCATACCTTCTTCTTCTTTAGGTGGCGCTACAGTACGGGGTGGACCTGGGCCTCAACCAGCAAGCCTATTCAGCCGGCACGATCTTTAGCCAGCTGTCTCCAACTGCGCACACCAAGTCGATTAAGGTCCTTCTCGACCTGGGTGCGCCATCGGTTCCGTGAGCGTACTCTATTGCGTTGTCCCACTGTTTCGGAGTCGAAGACTCTTCGGGCTGGAGCCGTGTTGCCCATGCGCTCTGCATGGCCCAGCCATCTTAAACGTTGAATCCGTAGACATGCTCATGCCGATGTACAGACCGTACAGTCTGTGGTTGAATCTTCTTCTCCAATAACCATCAACGCAGACAGGTCCAAAGATTGAACGCAGAACTTTTCTTTCGAAAAGACCAAGTGCTTCTTTGACATCGGGTTTAGGTTCGCAAAAAAACCCGAGGGTACCCGAGGATGTTGTTAGCACATGTCCGCCAGCCAACCCCTCATGCCAATCGACATGATCTTTACTATCTCCCTTGGCGAATTTTATGGGAGCCCCTTAGCGGAGACGTTAGCCACGGGCTAATCTTCCACGCCTTCCCTCACCCTACACATACTTTTAGGAAAACGAACCCTATTCAATGAAATAAAACATATTTACTTTCATGTCACACGCATACATTTTGTTCACAAAAATAAACAATTCAAGATCTTAACCTCCATATATATAAAACTTAAATTGTGAAATTCATAGAAAAATTAGTCAAATAATAAAAAAAAAAACAAGGGCTAAAGGTACAGACGACAAACCACACAAAGACACTTCCAATAATCACGGAGTCTGCTACCCACAGTACTTTTGTCCCACGTCGTCCTACGCGCAACACGATAGTGATGACTTTGCTGTGGAAAAGAAGCGATCAATTTTGGGGAACAGTCCCTCTTTTCCCGGACACTGACAACACAACACTGAAGCCAGACTTATAATAAATCTATTAATTCACAAAATGCCTTTTAAAATTAAAACTACACTGTATATATCGTAATTAAAAAATTCAGAAAAAAAAGGAAATCGGCAACATTGGGTATGGCTTCTGAGCTGCGGTACAATTTGGCACTTTGACAATGGTGTTGGCACTTTTCGCCGTCCACGGTGTGATATGACACACTTGTCCATGTCCGTAGCATAGTGTGTTTTTGCGGTTGGTATCGGCGGAAAATCGCGGCACTCTTACTATATTTTTGTTTAGTGTGCTTACTTTGCACAAATGTGTTTATAATTCTGCCATTGGTTTACATTAATTGTAATATTAGTTTTTAATTAATTGGTTTCACAGTTTTAAATGATAATATATAAATACACATCCATGCACTTTATATTCACACAGGTTAAGATATACATGTATGTACAGTGAATGCGCATTTCATGCACACTTTTCTACTTTTTTTTTGTATTTGCACAGTTGGGTGTGTTATCTAGAATTGGCTGGATACTATGTGTACTTAGGTATTTTAATCCACATTCACAACACTTTTCTTTTGTTTAATAAAAATTCGCGCACTCGAAATAAAGATTAGACCCCATTTTCCCAATCTTTTTTTCTTATTCCCCCCACTTTCCAATTTATTCTTTTCTAATCATTCTCCAATCTTCCATTGTCCAAATAAGAAAAAAGCGATCTTCCTTCCTGCTTGTTTGGCCGTGCTAGCGCCCGTTCGCACTTTCGACCTTACAATATATTCCAATATACTATATGCTTGTCATGTCATAAACCATATGGGTTTGCAGACACACACTATATTTGTTTTTTTTATTAACAATTGATTGTTTTATTAGGATAGCAAAACGTACAGGATGAGGGTCAGGATACTATACCGAAGGAGAAGGATCTTCGAGGGATTCATGACGGACGTGGTAAGTATTACATACATAGCTATGTAGTACATACATTCACTTTTCTCTTTACAGAAAAAAAGGTGTTGTGGAGGCTGTCGCATCATTTTCGGAACTTATAGTCCATAGCAAATCAAGCCAGAAAGTCATCATCCAGGAGCAGGCCAGTAACTTTTCCCCAGCTCTTTGTGAGTACAATAGCAATAATATAGGTTGCGCTACTGTCCAAAGATAACCTGGGTGTAGCTTCTACAATAACCACTCGTGTTGCATGTTCTTACTCTAGGGGCATTATGAGCGACTCCAAAAAGGCGGAGGACCACAATGTTTCATGAATTGTGTTTGATGTTCGTGTGAAGAATTATGCCTTTTTATGCCCTGAATAGGAGTACAGTGGTCCCGCTGTAAAAGTTGTTTCCAATAAGGACTTGACAACTTTTTTTATTTAAATGAAACACAAACCATTTGAGATATTTTAAAAATTTATTATCGGCTTGAAATACTATCAAAACATTTATGAATGGAACACGATTTCGTTCCTGTGGCCACCGAGGGCACGTTTACGGCGGTCGATTCATTCGACCGAACTTTGAACGACTCGGCCACACATTTCGGCTGAAACCACCGTCTTTTTGACTTCAATGTTGGCTTTGAGATTTTCCAACGTCGTCGGCTTGTTGGCATAAACCAATGACTAGCCCACAGAAAATAGTCAAGCGGGGTTAAACCGCACGAACGTGGCAGCCAATCGACTGGCCCATTTCTTGAGATAACACGCTCATTTACTTGCTCTTCAATAAGTCGATTGTTACGTGTGCTGTGTGGCTTATGGCACCATCCTGTTGAAACCACATGCCGTCCATGTCCATATCTTCCAATATGAATCGGTAATGATGGCGCGATAACGCTGACTAATCACTGTAACGTGACAATCGTTATCGTCGACCAAAAAATTTGGCCCAATAACCCCGCCGCCATGCAAACCGCACAGTTATTTTTTGTGGATGTGGATTTTCAACCGATCAATAATGCATATTTTGCTTATTGACGAACCCATTGAGTCAAATATGAGCTTCGTCGAAAATTGGAGCTAACGCTCTTAAAGTTGCGGTCACCGACTCCGAATTTCGGTAGAAAATGTTTACAATTTGCAGACGTTGCTCGTTCGTGTACTTTGCCATGATGAAAATATTGAGTTCACTGAATAAATTGAGAGTGACAGTTTGATGATTAGCGAAAGAGTGCGTTCACAAATTAAATTCAAAGTTATCACGTCCCTAATGGAAAAATCGTGGTCCAAAAATGTATGATGTACCTCAAAGATTAGCTATTTGTGTGCGTAAAATAGTTGTTCAAATGTATAAAATATTTTTTTATTACTTTTAATGATTATTATTAATTTGGCTTAACATAAAGCTTTAATCACTTCTAATATAAATTAATTAAATGTTGCAACATCAGTAAACATATCTTAGCTAGTGTTGGTACCCGTTGGCGGCTCCTCCTTTGTTACAGCCTATCAAACATTGAGATGTACCCCTCAAAAGGCGATTTTACTTAAAAGCCTGTTCTAAACAATTGGTGAGCAATATGGAGAAGGTTAGGTAAGGTAGTTGGGCTGCTAGTGAATTCACCAGCACACTTAGACCACACTGGTCCATTGTGATACCCGTAGTCAGACTACTACCACTGATTGACTACTCCAGTGATAGTGCCGTTTATTTGATCCCAACGGCAAATGGTGACTGGACCAGATTTGAAAACCAGATAAAAGCGTTTTAACTTTGCTTTCACTAGGATTCGAACCGGGGACGCCGCTAACCAGGAGCAGGCACTCTATCAACTGCGCCATCCAGACGTTCTTAAGCAATATGGAGAAAATATTGATGCGGATTGAAAGGCAAATGGATGCCATTCAAAAAAATATAACTTCAGCTCCCAAAGCCTACCTAATTTTAGGCAGATCAAATTTGCTTAAAAAATAAGTAAATGTTTCAAAGTACCGACTTTGAGCTAGCGGCACAACGCAACGGATCATCAAAAGTCATCAAAACTTTTGGCCTCTCATGTATGGAAATGTATGGAACTAAAATGTCATAAACGGAACTCGAAAGAGTATTCGATTGCTTTCTTCCCAAATGGGAGCTCACAGTGACTGACTTGCTTACGGATTGTTACATTTTTCACAAATGCATTTGATCTCCGTGGTCCGGCGTGGCGTAGTGGGTTAGTGCGGTTCGATTCCCAAATTTGTTAACTTTCATAATTCACGGCTGCGCCTCTTTCGGGTCGCTGCCAATGCTAATGTCTAGAAAAAGTTTGTCAGCTTCGCCGTTCGGAGTCGGCATAAAACTGTAGGTCCCAACCACTCGTGAAAGAACAATAGCACGCCATAGTGGTTGCTGAGAAGCTAGGCCCTGCCCCCTGTAGCACCACCCATATTATTATATTATAAGCCGGCTGACGTTGAGCGTAAATTTGCATTGCCTACTTTTGTTTTGGCCGTTGTCGTGGCGCCATCTCCTAAGTTTATCGAACTCTCTTGCAAGGCGTTTGTGTATGTTTTCCACAAAAGCAAAGGATTTTGCTCGTTCAAAAACGCGAAGACGCTCATTCGTAAAAATAGCAAACTTGATCCTTAAAGCGTTGGTCCTAATTTTCAGCCCACCGGTACTCCAAAGAAACTTTTCTTTTCATCGCTATTATTATTTAAGACTTTCAGCTTTGTCGTCCTTCCTGCTAAGTAACTCTCCATCCAAAACGACTGGATGGCGCAATTGGTAGAGTGTTCCTGGTTAGCGGGGTCCCGGGTTCGAATCCCAGTGAAAGCAAAGTTAATACGATTTTATCTGGCCTTCAAATCTGGTCCAGTCACCATATGCCGTTGGGATTAAATTAACCGCACTATCACTGGAGTAGTCAATCAGTGGTAGTAGTCTGACTACGGGTATCACAATGGACCAGTGTGATCTAAGTGCGCTGGTGATACACTAGAAGTCCTCCTGCCTAACCTAACCTAACTCTCCAGCCACTTCCCTAGGGTGCCCCAGACTCGAATGCCATCGAGAGCATGTAGGAGTTTATTCTGACATTTTGTGTCGAAAACCTTACTAAAATCGATGAACATTCCAAGCACCTGATGGTTCTGGTTCAAGCACTCAGTCGTCGAATACGCGTGATAACTCAATGGGCCTTCATACAAATATGCTGGCTCAACTGTCCCGTGCTCAATTGAACGATGAGTGTTTGCTAGAGGCAAATTCATTTTTCACATACTGTTTGCCAAACAAATTTGAGCAGAACCATGAAAAACTCAGAATAATTAAAGCACTTTCATCATTTTCGAAGAGTAGCTTGTGGAAGATTTTCGTCAGATAAGAGCACTATTCCATCGTGTGCCCTGTCAGCATTGATGCCATCCTTGCTCTCTCTCTCTTGTTCCAAAAAATTTGCATTCTAATTAGTTTTTTATGCAAATTAGGGACTAAGATTGGCATAAAGAGCGGTGGACTCTTTCTATATAATCCTGGGAGCAGCACACACATAGTCAGCGTTCCAAGTTCAATTATGGTAGCTTAGGAGCCATTCAAGGGGACGCACTTAGACGTGGAGAAGTCCATTGTCCTGAAAAATAAGATGCACCCGTTGTATCTT
Organism: Eristalis intricaria; assembly: GCA_964034865.1. Classification (NCBI taxonomy): domain Eukaryota; kingdom Metazoa; phylum Arthropoda; class Insecta; order Diptera; family Syrphidae; genus Eristalis; species Eristalis intricaria. The sequence goes on along the minus strand of OZ035874.1, from coordinate 65,967,795 downwards.
AATGAAGTTATTGTACACAAATTTCCCCATCCCAAGGACATGGTACATTCACGGGATGTTGAAGGATTCTCGCTTTGTTCGGATTTCCTTTCATTTTTTTTATCTTCGTGATTTTTTTCCAGCTACATCATCTTGTATCGATGTCAGTAAAGTGCTGCGAAAGAGCGGAACTTCGAACAAAGTAAAATACAATCCAAACACTAACCAACGGACGTGACCGATTTAAGGGACGCTTGGTGCTGATGATCGTATTAGGTGTCCACCTGTCCATTACTTTGGGAAAACTAAGTCCAGGGTAACTCGGGTTGAAACAATAACTGCGGGAGATGATAATGAACATTAGAGATTTCCACCAGTGGTGGCTGTCATTTTTTTCTCCAGTTCTCATTTGATTTTGCGCTCCACTGAAACAGAGCATATTAGGACCTGCGAAGGACACTGATGAAAGATGGCGACCGGAAGTATGCTAATTGTGAGGGGTTGAGCACAACTCAATCGGTTGCGCAGGTCGGAGTCTGGTAACTTGTGCCTCCTCCGATTGGGAAATGACAGGGCAGCTCAGCGAATACAACAAAGTATCATTCCTTAATTATTTGACAGTAAATACTCCCAAAGGGGGACATCGACGGCATTATCCAGCAAAGGAAGTTGTCCGTCCATGGGATTACATGCAACTTCAATTCTAGATCGACAGTAGTGAGAAATGGACTGCTCACGCGGACTGTCCGCCTAAGGGAGTGTCCGTAGTAGAAGCTTCCACTGTAGCAACAGCGATGACATCAGTAGCTTTACTTGCTTGTGGAATAAATGGAAACTGTGTGTTTGCGCGTTGGCTCTCACAATGGTTTAACATTATCTCGTGCTCAAGGGATTACTAATGCAATAAGTATCCGGGATCAAGACACAACGCGGGCCGAAGGTATAGATGGCGAAATAGAGAGGTGGTACCTGTGCACAACAATATTAGGATGGGAATAGCATCCCATATTCGTGATGTGCGGCTGAAGAACGAGTCTCCTTAACTTAACATTGCGTCCGAAAGTAGGCTCAATGGGTAACTGATGAGCATTCCTTGTGAGACTGGTGACTGATGAGAGGAAGAATGCATTTGGCTATTTCACTTGAGCATATTTAGTTGAAATAGCAATAAGACAGTGACAGAGAAGACTCTGTACGTCGGTGTCCTAGAGAGTCTAATGCTTTTGTTGTCTTCTACAAGTTTCATCGTTCGTTTTGGGATGCTATCTAGTAGATGCAGGGTGGTCTTGGGGGCACCAGACCAAATAAGAGTGTTGTACTCAAGTTTGGGGCGGATGTAAGTCTTATAGAACTCTGAGGTGGGGAATATTTCTTGCATCGACTAAGGAGACCTAAAAATATTTGATCTTTCCAACTAAGTGTTGTGCTAAGAATGTGTCCTGAGTCTTGGAACGAATATGAAAAGCTGAGAGTGCTCTCATCAGCAAGGGATTGAAATGGATTAGAAGTAGCACACAAGAGATCATTTGTAAAAATGAGAAAGATTGTGGGTGCGATGACAGAACAGGGCCTTGGGTAACATCAGCTTTTATTTGGTGAATATCAGACTTATCGGACACATCCAAAACCACTTCAATTATACTGCTCTATAAGTAGTTTCTAATAAACAGGCACGCATTTTCGTCAGTTGACTTGAAGCCAAACTCTGTCAAATGCCTAGAAATATTAAGCGCAACGATCTTGCTTTCGTCTGAATTGTACAAAGATTGGTTCCATTTTTTGGTGAGATAATCTATCAGTTCCCCAATCGACCTGTAAATGCGAAAACCGTACTAGAGAAGCTTCCGCGATTGAAGATACGTTTTATCAGCTTTTCCATGATCTTAGAAAGAAGGGACGTAAGTGCTATAGGTCGGTACCCGGTGAGTGACGAAGATTCGCCATTTTAGAGACGGGCTGGGCAAATGCTTTGCATTGCATGCTTTGTATCTGGATTTCCAATATAAGAGTAAAACCAGCTCAGAGTAGAATTAGCTTGACTTTGTTTTTCCTTTCATCGTTCATCCGGCATTCCATCATTCAGTTGAAATTTGGTTCCTCATCTGCTGTAAGGCTCAACCAAAAACTAAACCAGATGACAGCTGCTTCCGAAAACTTATTCCAAAAATATTACGAGCGATTGCTTTGACGCTCACTTACTTAAGCAATATTGAACGAAACTTAACGAAACTGAACGCAACTTAACGACACTGAACGAAACTTAACGAAACTTAACGACACTGAACGAAACATAACGAAACTTAACCAAACTGAGCGAAGTGATTGCCTAGGTTAGTTTAGCTAGGGGGGGCTGCTAGTGCATTTACCAGCACACTTAGACCATATTGGTCCATTGTGATACCCATAGTCAGACTACTACCACCGATTGACACCTCCAGTGATAGTGGCATTAATTTCATCCCAACGGCAAATGGTGACTGGACCAGATTTCAAAACCAGATAAAAGCGTATTAACTTTGCTTTCACTGGGGTTCCCACTGGGGACGCCGCTAACCAGGGGCAGGCACTCTACCAACTGCGCCACCAGATTGCCTAAGTCTCCTCTCCTCATGACGATACCTGTGTGAACATGTCCCCAATAAAAAAAAATTAATTCAACCAGAACATTTTTTTCCGAGGGACCCCTCTGTGCGACATCATCGTGTCGACCGACATAATTTTTCTCCTCCCTCTCACAGACCTCCAAATTTTGATGCTGGACTTCAGTAAGTGGGTGCTTTATAAGCAAGAATAATTGTGTTCTCGGAGTCCCACCACCACCCTTCAGCCGAATGCAAATCATTCTCTTTCCTCTCTTATCCCTTTCGCCCGTCATTTTTGAGATAGAGGCCTTTATTAGGAACCCCTCCGAGTGGTGTTCCTTGTAGTGGAGGACAAGGATTCAACTTGATTTCTATCTCGGCTCCTTCAGAGATTCTTTTCCTGTCCATCGTCCGGGGGAGAGAATGAATGAACTCTCACTTAAGGAGCCATTTGCAGTCGCTTCTGTCCGTCGTCTGTTTATTGTGAGTTTGTCAGTTCGAGTCTATCGCTGTGTGTAGTTGGACCACGATTAACATAAGGATGGCCCTTAGTTCGTGTTATTGCCTCTTGATGGTGTCTTGGAAGTGCCTTGTCCGTTCACGCGACAATTTTCTGTCTTCATCAATAGGGCCGCGTGCTGGTCGTTGTTCATCCTCTGTGTGTGCGATTTGGGATGCCTCCGAATAATTTGACTCAATTAAAGGGTTGCCCCGGGATCTTTGCTGGTTATCTCATGACAATGGGAGCGGCAGGCGAATTGAATTAATTTTTGTTTGAATAAATTAGTAAGGAATGCAGTCATTTTCGGACTCAAAGGCAAATTATATCGGGTGACTGGTGCCTGGAGAAATTTGGCTTAAATTTATCAGCGCCGTAAGTACTGTCTTTGCGGCTACAGTGGAAGTGAAATATGAGACAATCAGGCGGCATTTGCGTTTCCTTTTTCTTGTCACAGAGACCAATTAAAAGGCTTGGAAGTTGGATGCCTCAGCGGACATGCATATGTACGCTGAGGCAGACTGGAAAGTATGTAAAGTCCGTTTGTTTTCCATTGCTTCGACTCTTAATCCTTACAAATGCCTTCATCAACTCGTGCATTATATCATTCTTTGGAAGTTCCATCACGTGCTTGACTAAAGCCGTCAATGGAAAGGAAAACGAAGTAGCCTATGAATTTAGGAGTTAGGAACTCCAGTCAGAAGTTGACGCCGTTGTTTGACGAAATATAATTATTTATATAACTGAGCTGCATTGTAATGTCGATACATCGAAAACATCGATGTTTACTATTCGATTTATCTAATCAATCCGATGCATTATATCGAATAGAGATCGGCATGCGATGACTGCGATATACTCACAAAAAAAGTGGTGCGAGTGTGTACGGCAGAGCTTGAGATACGATGCGGTGCTCTTCTTATACATAAGCGCCCGCACAAACCACCGCGTCGGGTATGTCAGAATGAAATACAGTCTAGTTTCGATTGTTGCAACGAATGAAAGCCTGACCCGTTGCAATAATTGAACAGATATTTTAAATACGAAAGCCTGCGCAATATACTTTTTAATGTATAAGCAAAATAGCCTGAATTCGTCTTTTACAAAAAACAAGATAGAAGTCAATAAAGCTATGAAACTGAATCATTCGACACACTAACCTTGAAAAAAATATCTTAAATCTAGAATTGATTTTGAAATGTTTTGTTTTTAATTTTTTATATAGTTAAGAGTTGCGGTGGCCGTGGCTTTATGGGTATATGCGTCGACCCAATCGCAAATTAACCTCACTGCCTGGGTACAATCTGGTCGGTACGAACAGAAATAACTTTCACGGGCCCACCTCTTTCGAGTTACTGACAATGCTCAAGGAGTAATAATATAAAATAATGTCTAGAAAAAGCTTCTCAAACTTGGCCGTTAAGAGTCGGCATACAACTGTACGTCCCTTCCATTCGTGAGAGAACAATAGGAGGGTCAACACGAATGGTAGGTGAGAAGCTAGACCCTGGCCCTCTATGGGCTGAAGCACGACCCATATTATTATTATAATGGTTAGGGTTTTGAAATATATTTAGACCTTGTTTAGGGCTCTACAGCTTAATAAGTTTGAGAACCGCTGCTGTATTCGAATGCACGACATCGGCGACTTGGCCAGAATATCGCAATGGGCAGCTTCAAGTTCGGGATACATGGGAATTTCATATACCTCGACTCCGTGGTAAGAAGTAAGGCAAACGTCTGTACTAATTTGAGAATTTTTCTTGCGAATTTTTTCATGGACATTGACCAAACCAAACCTAGTTCAAGACCTTCTTAACCCCCGTCCTAACACAGAAGCATGGAAGCTGTAGAAAGAGGATGCAGAAGCACATCATCGATCACATCATGTGTCCTCATCTCCTTGAGAGTTCTCGCTTTGACTTTACTCGGTCGCAAATTCGTGGTAATCTCAGTCCGGGTTTTAAGTTGAATCTACACTCCGCATATCCTGGTAACTCTCTTAAAATTAACCCTATTTCATGCCCCTATTAAATTGCTTGTTAAAATCCTCTTGAGAGTGAAAATCTTATTAAATTCACATTTACCACGGCTTACTCGCAACTTAGTTCGAGTTAATACTCTGTGCTGTCTCCTCATTCACCAAAAACGACCAGACCCAGTCAGAGTTCACTTCAGCAACTTTTCGAACAGTGCCCTGTTGTCTGTTTCGGCGAAGAAGCAAGAGATGTTCATTTACTGATTCATGTCCTTGGGGCTTTAGAAAAGCGCCTTGGTTCAAATTCATAAGTGCATTATTCCCAAATCCAGTTAGTTCCTCACTCCATTAAGCCACAGGAAGTCCTGAAAGGAAAGTGCAACTGAGCAAACTGAAAGTGTTACTTCATGGGAGCACCCAGAAAATAAGGCCAAGTTCATCATCGACGTCAGCGTTCAACTGAACTTGATAATCAAACACTCCTAAGGGCTCCTCTTGTGCGCACACCTCCCATTCACCTTCGACACGGGCGAGCTGAGATTATCCCTGTGCCGAATGGTGCTGTTTCCATTTATTGCCCCTAGTTGAAATTAATGCCGCTTCACCACGCGTTTATTTCACTGTGCACACACGAAGTGACGGTAGGGATATCCTATTAATAACAACTCTATTCAAAGCGGCTTAAGGCCAATAAACTGTATCGTAAAATATACCACAGCCCTTGCGTGGCGCTTGGAGCGCGCAATAAGTCTCCGCCATCGAGAGGACCCCTGCAAAAGTATTCAGTTGATTCCGCCGACGGATAGGTTCACCCGCGCGGTTATGTGTCCCTTTCACCACATCTGGGTGTGTGGGGCTTAAATTCCACATTTGTCGTGTACTTTAACGAACGCAGGGCGAAACCTTGACTTTGGGATATCTTAATGAAATTGTATCGTGCGGCTTCGAGCTGAGGAGGGGCATTAATTCCGTCGCGGCGCGAAAGTTTTTACTGCCGCATGCAGTGCGACACATTGGCGGGATGATGACTGAAAATGTTGACGGTGATATTCACGGCGCAGCAGAGAGTGAGCGAGTGAAGATTTATGGGGAGTTGTCAATTGACTAGAGCATTTATGAATTGACCTGGTGGGAGACTGGAATTAATTTGCATACGCTTTCATGAAAAAGAAATTCATTTCGGGGATTAGGGTTCACATAGCCTTATACAATGAAACTTCTCTTTAGCAGACAGAACTGGAAACTTCGTGATTGTACGTTATGTAGTGGTGTCCGTTCTGAAGGGGTTGAGTTGCACGAATGCCTACATGCCGTGACCATGTAAAATTATCCGTAAAGGGGGTGTCCGTAAAGAGAAGTTTTACCGTGCAAACATTACTCTTGGATGAAGTTTTTTTTTTCTTTTGTCTGGGGAGACATTTCACTTCGAGGCCCAACACGACCTCATCTAAGAAGCTTACGTTACTTTTAATGGTCTTAACTCTTTAATGCCCAAGTTTTTTTCTTTGAAAAAATATTATATGTTGTAGAGGAAATTCTTAACAGCTTACTTATGCTACGACCTTTTACATAACTCATCTGGATATGTGAGAGGTGGCTTTAGGTAGTGCGTGCCGAATTGGGCACTTTGGGCGTTGCCGACAAAAAAATTTAAAAGATGTATTTTTATGGAAATTTTTTTTATTGAAAATAAACAAACAAAGTTGTATGAACATGAAATTTGGATCACAACTCATCGGCGGCTCATCAGGTTTTGTGAAATTCCATGAAACAGTTCTTTTCATGAACTAGACGTTTCCAAATGAATCAAGTTCGTGAGTTGCATCCAGGTTTTTTACATCGTTGTCGAGTTATATGTGGCAAGTGGTCGATTGTTTCTAGCCGCACATCCGTCGGGGGCAGTGGAGCAACATTCACTCGATACCGCGTTGGCTGCGAACTCCGACTCCATATTCGATGGACGACAAGATTTTCGTGCCAACAGTATGCCGGATTAAGATAAGTAGCCACTTCCACTGATAAATTCGTACAATTTTAGTGGCTTCTTAGTTTGTACTGTACAATCGAAGTAGCGTCGGTATAACATCCAAGCTTTGATGATGGCCATATCGGACATGTGGTAGAAAAAGCGTTGTAACCATTTGCGTGATTTGATGCTGATGCGACATCGACCCAAACACGCCGCTGCCCATGTAATTGTTGTATCCGTGTATGACGTTGGGGAATTCAATTGATTTCAACGATTTTGACTTCATGGCAGATGGAGATGGAGCTGTTGTCACTGCCGTTTCATCGGGCGATAAATATGGTTTGATTGCATCCAAGACACTAGATGGCCCACCCTGTATATCTCTCGTTTGGAACCGGTGAATTGATCTGCTAGATCATCACATGCAGTATAGTATCTTGGTGGGAAAAACCAGCAACCTGCATGATCTCTTAGGGCTCAAGCATGCTTCTAATTCATGTAGTATGTGATCGCGCCATAAGGATGCAGGGATGCAGAGACAACGAAGAAGGAAAGCAAGGATAGTAAATATCGTCGGTCGATTCTACTGGCAATCCATGAAAGACGATAAGCGAGTAAAGAATGGCGATCAGACCGCAGAAAGAAATTATTTTTGTCCTGTGTAATTTCTTTTTGTTCTGTTCTTTGTCTTCTCTGTGTTTTCGTACATCAGGTGTTAATGATGATGTTGTTATTAAAACGTGATTGAATCTGAAACAACTTGTTGTTCCTATATTCATGCTGTTTCATCAGTGAAAACGGATGTATCTAATTGTTTTCTTGCAGCGGATTTATGGTGACATTATGTATCCAAGTTGGTCAAAGTAGGAAAGTTACCATTGTCGAGGTGGCCGTGGAGTTTGCTTCTACAGGACGATGTTGCTCCACCCCGATTGCATTGGCCCTGTTGTTTTATGACTCGTAAGACATGACGCCTTGAAAATCGGAGCGGTAATCGAACCTTGGCAATAGGTCCAATTGCGTAGGAGTCGACTCACTCGCCCACTACGTAACGTTGGCCACTTAAACAAGAAGAATATGTCAAAACAACCACTTTACAGCGCTCTGCCGCATCAAACTTTACTGAACTGAAAAAAGAAAGACCCCACAGTACTGCAAAATCGATTTGTAAATCCAGCCCACACAGCCTAAGCACTTAAATCACAACCAATTTTCATCATTCCGAGTTTGATTGCTCCACCGGAGTCCTTGCCACTGAGTGAGCACGACGAACTGATTCCGCACAAAAAACCCAAAGCACTCTGTACACAGTTTGATGTCAATAAAAAATGTTCGTCCCGAACCAATCCGAGGGAAAAAAAATACACTATTTTCCAAATAATAAGCAACCAGCGTAACGAGTTGTTCCTCATCAAGGCAAAAAGCGATAGGTTCACGTTTGTTGTTGACATCTGTGGGCTTGTGAGAAATTGATTTATGTTTTTTTCTATCTTTTTTAGGTTCGAACAAATCAGTAGATGTTTGATAGTTAAGTGAGCATAACATGTGTCATAATAGCCTAACGTTGTTCTGAATTGAGTCTACGTAATGTCAAATAATTTGTCCACGAAAAGGGTTCGATCACTTGACTGTGGCGAATAAAAAAAACAAAAGTTCATAAGTGGAACCTATACTCGATTTTCTTAACAAGAACCGATTAGCCTACTAAGTTCGCTTAGCAAGTGCTTTGAAAAGTTGATTAAGAAGAGAATTGTTTCTTTTATTGATAGCAATGCGATCCTACTAACACAACTATTTGGATTCAGAGCATTTCATAGCACGACGCATCAAGTCCATCGTATCACAAACGATATTAAAAATCATTTCTCAGTGGGCAGAAGTACTGGCATGGTAGTCCTAGACATAGAAAAAAGCATTCGATACCATTTGGCATGAAGGACTCATACACAAGTTAATAAACTTTAAGTTTCCTTTATACTTAGTCAAAATTATAAAATCGTTCCTCACGTCCCGAAGCTTCAAGGTATTTATAAATCAAAGCTTCTCTGACAGTCAACATATTAAAGCCGGAGTCCCACAAGGATCCGTTATTGCACTAGTTTTATTTAATATATATACCTCTAATTTCCCCAACCTGAGAAATTATAATATTGCCCTATTTACTGACGATACTTGCATTTATTCCTCCGATTCAATTGGTTTCAACATTGAAACTAATCTTCAATCAGGACTTAATGGTTTGGCAACTGGAAACTTAACATAAATTTTTCAAAGACTCAAGCTATCTTTTTTACTCGTAAAAGAAAAGTTTGCTCACTTCCAAGCAACAACCTATCTATAAACGGCACTCAGATTGAATGGAAATCAAACGTAAAATATCTTGGTATATATCTAGATAAAATATTAACATTCGGTCTCCATGTACAGGAAATAATAAGAAAAATTAATAACACGATTAGAATCCTCTACCCATTTATATGTAGGAAATCAAATCTTAATGACGACAACAAACTATTAATTTTTAAATCAATTTTTCAATCTTTAATATTTTACGGCTTCCCTATATGGAGCAAGTGCGCGAACTGTCACATACGCAAACTACAAATTGCTCAAAATAAATTGCTTAAAATTATCCTAAGTCTTCCATGGTTTTTCTCTACAAGGGAACTTCATAAAATGGCTAATATAGAAACGATCACTACAAGATCTGAACGCGTCGATAAAGACTCTATATAGACTGCTGTTTGTCATCTGATAATGAATTGATTTCAAACTTACCTTACATAACTTAAGGAAATAATATCTTCGTTATATACCTTTGATTATTTCATTAATTTCTGTCTGTATTCACTTATTAAATATACTACAATACATACAAATACATATACTTATATTTACTTATTTAATAAATTATCTATTTAGTCGTTTATTTATTTATTTATTTATTTATTTATTTATTTATTTATTTATTTATTTATTTACTTATTTATTTATTTATGTATTTATTAATTTATTCACATATATATTAAATTGCTTGTGATAAAATCAATTCATGACAGGACTTCTCTCTTCTCCCGGCGAAATACACATTCTGCATTACTGCTACCGCGTTTTATATTATTTTATCTTTTTATTTTTGTTTAATGAAGGTTTTTAGTGGCTTTTCCTTCAAATCATCATTTAACTATGTAATATGTAAATACTTGATAAATTGTATAATTTTGTAGATGTAAGATTAAACAATAATCAAATCTCTATATTTAAATATTGTAAATAACAAATTGTTAAGTTGATGCCACAATAAACAACAATGTCAATATCTTAACAAGAACTTGTTTACTTCTTAGATTTGACTGCACTTAAAATACCACAATTACTTCATTACAAAATACTTTGCTGCCTTTCGGGCTGACTCGATTAACGCTTTGAACCAGCGTTACCAGATTTAGCAGTTTCCTGCGATTTTAGCGGGATCTAACCATAAAAATTAGACGCAGCAAATTTTTAAGCAGTTCTAAAATTTCAGCAGTTTTTAGCAGATTTTAGAACAATTGACTTTAAATGAAATATAGTTACATATGCGTTAGTGTGGCATATGCATTATGTATGTAGGGATATATGCGTATACGCATTTGTTTATAGCCATACAAATGTGTATATGTATATATACGTAGATTAGATTAAGATAGTTTGTAAGTTTTATTTTAAGGCAGAATGTAAGTTAGCTTGTAGTTTCTTTAAAAAAAAATGTACTGTCATTAGGTTTTTAAATTCTTCTTCTTTTACATTATAATGTTGGGTTAGGTCGAGTAAGACATAAAATAAGTTTAAGATTAGCTTAGAGTACCCGCCAAGGGTCAGTAAGCTAGAAGAAATAAGTAACTAACAATGTTCGTCCAACTAGTTTTAAGAATATTTGTCTAGTTAGTAAGTTGTTATAAGTTCCATAATAAAAATGAATTAAATTTAATGATAAATGTGTTAATGTGGCGAGGCACATTACAATTATTCATGCGTCGAATAAAGAAGGTATAAACATATTAATTTTTGTCTAGTACCTAAGTATTTAATGAATTAAAAAAAATAAAAATTAATTAAAAAAAAGAGAAGAAAAAACAACGCATTTTTTTAATGCCTCCATCCATTTAATTAAACTTCAACAAAATCATTAAATCAATAAGTAATTCGAGACCTTTTATTTTTAAATCCTCAGACCGTTATATCTGATGAATTTAAATCCTCAGGCAACATTATTAAAATGTCCCCACATTTGACGATACTCAAAAACTTGACGACGAATGTCGGCGAATACAATTTTCTAAATATGCAATAGATCTTTTGAAAAAATATGAAATTCAGTCAGTTGGACAACAATGAAATAAATATTTTCGCTTGTAATTTTGTAAGAATGAAAAAACTGTAATCGTTTCAGTAACGAAAATGTTGAATTAATTTTGCAAGTAAATTGAGGGACTTCTGGAAGTAAAAACCGTTACAACTTCTTTCCAACAATGTTATCTTTAGTGAATTCGAATCGAAGATCGAAGATTCAGCATAATGTCATTGAATATCAATGCTTTATTTTATCGCTTATAAATTAATATCTTCTATGACTATAATTATTTATTGTCAATTATATATATATATTGTTATATGTATATATACATTACTGAGCAAAAAATGCAAACGGGTACAAAATCAGAAATAATTCTGCGTAGCTTCCTGTACCGGTATCCAATCTGGTTCTTCTTTTGAAATGTTTCTTTGTGTTGTGTGTGTGTGTGTGAAAACATTTGATTTTGAGTATCAGTTTGTGATTTGCCTCGCACAGATGTTGAAATCATTTGAATAAGTGGTATAAGACGAAAATTTGGACGAGCAAAAAAAAAAATGCTAATGCTCAAAAAAATACAAAAATAATCAATTTATTAATTTTTTTGGACATAATAAATAAGTAGAATAATATTAAAGGCTTGGTATTTCGTTGCATAACCTTTGTTAGCAATAACGGCCTACAATCTTGAGGGCATTGAGTCTACCAGGGAAATCAGTAGGTCCGGTGAGATCTTTTTCCATTCGCACCTTATTCTTTCCCATAGCTCATTTCTATTGGATGTCCTCCCATTCCTTATCTCTCGATCTACAAGGTCCCATAAATTTTCTATGGGATTGAGATCAGGAGATTGCGGCGACAATGCTAGAACAGCAATATTTTCGCTATCCAAGAACCATCGGACCAACCCGCTAGTGTGTTTTGGGTCATTGTCATGTTGAAATAAGCAGTCTTCATGCATATTTGACCTTAAATGTGGAAGCATGTTTAATATTCCCCGCTACATTTCGGCTACAACTCCTTGACGAGAGAATGAACCTTAAATAAAGTTTTACTAGAAATCTAACTTGAAGAACCTTTTAGATTGGTTACCCCACACCATTACAGATCCTCCACCATGTTTGATGTTTGGAACTTGATATCTGGGACAATATCTTTGCCCAGGAGGTCTTCGAACATAACGAATACCGTCTGACGAGAAGATATTAAACTTGCTCTCGTCGCTCCATAAAACCTTAGCCTATTGCTCGCCCGTCCAATGCATTTGGCGTTTCGCAAAAACCAGCCGTTTCTTTATATTTATTGCACTGATGAATGGTTTATTTGCTGGGCCTCTTGCAAACAGTTCTGACTCCCTCTATCGTCGCCTAACAGTGTATATGCCTACACGAAGGTCAAGATATTAATTGACGTAGTCTGTAACTACAAGGAGATCGACTTTGACTTGCTTGACTATTTCACGATCTTGTCGGGGAGTTGACTTGCGAGGACGCCCACTACCAACTTTTCGATTAACATCGCCATCTTCACGCAATCGGGATACAATTCGTGAAATGTTTGAAGTTGCAACACCAAACTCGAGAGCAATATCCTTCATGAGCCTCCCATTGAAAGCTGCAATGATTGCTTCTTTGCATCCAGTAGACAGTTGTTTCTAATTATTGTATAGTACAAGTGTTTATTATAAGAATAACCTATTTTATAGACCTACCTTAGTAGACATATTCTCTATTTGCATTTTTTTTGCTCGTATAAATGTTCGTCTTGTACCACTTATTCAAGTGATTTTAACATCTGTACGAGACCAATCACAAACTGCAGTTCAAAATCAAATGTTTTCACAGAGGAAAGAATCATTTCAAAAGAAGAAACAGATTGGATACCGGTACAGGAAGCTACGCAGAATTATTTCTGATGTTGTACCCGTTTGCATTTTGTTTGCTCGGTACTGTATATCACTAATAAGAAATGCATAATAATAAAAAAAATGGATTCGGCTACAGGGCGTAGAGGGGGAGGGCGTAGCTTCTTAGCAACCACTCGTCTTGTGCGTGCTATTGTTCTTTCACGAGAGTCTATTAAATGGATTCTTATCTCGTAGGTGGTACCAAAAACCACAAAAATGGTCAGCACGCGTCTAAAAATAAGCCTGATGTGGCAAAAATACGCGACTACCCTTTATGATCAGTTACACATACAAAATAATTTTTACTAGGCCGTGTGGAATTCGGTACTAAATTCCACAAAATACGGTCAATTTGGGATTGGCTACAGATCTCCTTGAGATCACGTAACCACATTACGACCTTACGGCTGACCATTATTAACGTGCATAAGTTTGCAGTTAAATGCGGCTTACTCGACCCCAATTCAATCGTATGTCATCGGATAAGTATTTGCAGTTTATTCCATTTCGCGTGTCGATGTCGTCGAATGAACATCTGCACAGCGGCACAGTTGCTGTGTGTGGCTGGCCAAAGATGGGGCGGATGGGAAATAGCGATGACGACAACTTAAGCCGGAAATTACATCTGGAAGTCTTGCAAGTGTTTTATCGATTCACACCTGCGACGCTGTCGGATGGACACACAATAGCAAGTAATGGCACAAGTTTGCAACTGTTTGCACGTAAATATTTAAATGTCAACGGATCTTGTTTGCCGGATGGGAGAAGAGAATAGGTTAAGTAGTTCCATTGAAATGGGCGGCGGCGATTGTTGGTGACATTTGCTAATAGTTAACGGCGGGGGTGTTGGCTGCAGACGGGATGTGTGAACATCGTGATGAAAGGCCGTATAAGAGTTCTGTCTATTGCCTGCTTTTTTATGCCAACTCGAAACGCCCAACTTTTTCAAGTTCTTACTACTTTACTACGACAGTTATTACTCTTTGAGCATTGTCAGTGACTCATAAGAGGTGAGCCGTTAAAATTATTTCGATCGTACCAGGAATCGAACCCAGGTAATATAAATGTGCAAATTCACTAAAATTAAACTGAAAAATAAATATAAACGTATTTCTCAAGGGGAAATCAATCGCAGTGTTTTTTAGCATTTTTTAGTTTTTGTCTTGCAGATTTAGCAGTTTTCGTTCTAGCCTTAGCAGGTTTGAATAAATTAATCTAGTAACCCTGCTTTGAACTGTGCTACCCCAACCGCGGATCCGATATTTACACAGAGTGGGCCGTGGTTAGGTCCAGTGTTTTTTTTTCAACTTTGGCTATTTTCACACTGACAGCTGTTTTCCGTTCGAAATATTGACAGAAAGTCAAGAAAGTCAAGTGGATTTACGCTTGAAAAACTTTGGGAAATATTGAACAATTTCTCAAGTAAAATACTCAATAGCCCAAACAGTGAGTTTTTTGAAATAAAGTTTTGGCCGAATAAACCGCGACTGCTGTACGAAAGTTTTTGCCAAAAAGTTCATCAAATTGGTATGCTAGTGCTGTCCACCCATTGTCTCCGTCGTCGTATGGTGCTCACAGAGGAGAATGTGGTTGCTGTGGCCAAGAGTGTGATTGTACAAAAGTAAACAACCATGTTAACGGACTTTTTTTCCACAGAAATTGATGACATGGACTTGGACGACCTCTGGTTCATGCAGTATGGCGCAAGTTACATACACTCTGTGCAAGTCGCCCCTCCCTAAGTCCAATCGAACAACGACATTCATTCATTCATACTTGCTCAAGCTGAAACGAGCAGACTGTACAGCAAATCTTGAAACCCAAGCCAAGTCAGTCGTATGGATGATGTCCATAGTTTTTTTTTCGAGATGCTGCGTGGACTGTATAACATAGTTTGGCACCAAAGCTAATCCAAACAGGTGGACGGTTATGTTGTTTGTTTTTTAACATGCTGCCAATCAACCCAACCCAAGCGAAACATGTTGGTCATCAGATTGTTGCGGGCGGAACCATGATGGGTGGCGTTGTTTTGAATGCTACACATATTTATAGCTCTTTCGATTAACATAGCAATTATTATAGACAGTTGCAAGATCGCTGTGAAGAAGAGAGGTCGAAATATAAAATTAAATATTAGAAAGGTGATCATTTTCTTTGCTCCCAAAGGGGTAACCATAATTCGCGCCCGCCATGCCACACAGCCCATGGCACATTTTCATTTTAATTAATTTTTATTATGGAATTCATAACAACTTATATACTAAACGAAAATGCTTAAAACTAGTTGGACGAACAGTGTCAGTTACTTATTGTAACCAACTGACCCTTGGCGGGCACTCTAAGCTAAACTTATACTTATACATGTTCGTTCTGTTCTAAAAGATCAAATTAAGGCCCAATCCAATAGAATCCGTTGCGTACGTTGCGTTTGGAATCCACAAAAAAAGTATTTTCCGGATTGTCGGATTGTTGCGTACGCAATCCACTCTTGCATAAATCTAAGAAATTCGAAATTTAAAAGTTCTTTAATTATTAGTAATTGTTTATAAGCAATTGAACAATAAAATAAAACTTATTCTTTCATTCATAAAATATCGTAAAAACAATCACATAAGCAGCACAAGAATAAATTTCCATTAAAACGTCTGTCAACGTCATCCGTCGTGATGGATTCCACTTGTGGGCTGCATTTGCTGTCTCTCTCCCACTCACTAGGGCTTATGAGTTGTCACTTTATTGTCAGGACGCAACGCACGCAACGAATTCTATGGATTTTACTCGTGTCAGTTATAGAGATAATGGACTTCAAGTGAAAAGGCACAAGCGATGACCAAATTCCCAAATCGTGCTTTCAGCAGTTTTGGAATTGAAAATTGGGGTGACGGAACGGCTACTGTGAAGCCAGCCGAGACAGTCACTTGAACGACGTTGTATTAATGTGAATGTTTGTTGGGACCATGAAATTTAGTTTTGTTCTTATTATTTCTTATCGTATTTGTCCCACACTGTACCTCACAAGATTCTTTCTGGAACAGACTATCGCCACTTGGCTAAGGAAATCCCCCGCTTTATCACATTGAATTATGTCTACTGAGTGCTCAACACAAACTGGCTTTTTGCATTCTTTGCAGGCTTTTCGTGTTGGTCTTTTTCTAGGACATAGGTGAGACGAGAAGACCTACAGGGGGGACTCTGCGAAAGCGACCTTAGATCACCGAAAAAGGTGTTCTGGCAAACCAATCGCCGACTCAGAGGAAGGAATTTAAACATCATGGAAAGATGTGATCCAAATCCAAATTTGCTTTCCAATGGAGCACTTTTCGGAGCTGCCCAATTCCGAACAGGGCACTGAGGATGGATACACATAGTCTTGAGTGGGGCGTAGAATAGTCTAACGTTGGAGGAAGTCATTTTGGGGATTGCATCGCTAAAGTACTAAAGTCCGGGCAGAAATGCTTAAAGCAATCGGTAAAGAGGGAGTCTTGTGGCTCTCTCGTGTTATTAAGGTAACGTGGGAACGCAGTTTTTTCATTGGCAAACTGTGGTGGTTGTCCCGCTCCTTAAGAAGGGGAACAAAAGAGACTGCTTCAGCTACGGGGGCAGATCTCTTTTAAGTCTCCATGGGAAAGTCTATGCTAAGGTTTTGGAAGCGCGTTCTAGATCTATGGTCGAGTCAAGGATGGGGGATGAGGAGGATGGGGGACAACAGTGCGGCTTTCGTCCCGGCAGAAGTACAACCGAACAGCTTTTCACTCTAATAATGGTACTTGAGATGGCTTGGGAGTATGCCAAGCCTATCTACAACTGTTTTGTAGATTTGGAAAGGGCATACAACTGAGTTTGTAGAAGCAAACTCTGGAGTGCTCTGCGGGAATAAGGAATTGAGGGTCCTCTTTGAGGGCCATTCAATCTCTATACACAATTTGTAACAGCTGTCTTCGGTTTAACGGTGCTAAATCAACACTTTTTACCGTTTCCGTTGGACTTCGCCAAGTGTGCGTCTTGTCACCTCACTCGATGTTGCAGTGCAGCTGAGGCGAGGAATGTTTCAAATTGGTAGCGTTGAGGGTAAGTCATCACATTTTTGCGGATAACTTAGTTATCCTCACATCTTCCCAGTCGGAATTTCAGCGCTCACTCGATAGGTTTGATGCTGATTCTGGGATGAAGGTTAACGTGAACAAATCAGAGGTTGTAGTCATTTCCAGAACGCCTGTTCAATGCACTCTACATTTAGTGGAGTCCCATTGAAGCAGGTGGACAAGTTTAAGTATCTCGGGGTCTTCCTTACGAGTGATGGAAGGGGTAATGCTGAACTTTTTTGTAGGATTGGTCAAGCTGGGTCAGTTTTGATACAGCTTGGACGATTTGTAATCAGAAAGGCCGAGCTTGGTGCGAAAGACAAGATTGCGGTTTTGCCAGTGGTACTATGTATTATGCGGGTCTCAGCAGACAGTCCGAGGCGGACCTGGGCCTAGCTTCTCAGCAACCACTCGTGTTGTGCGTGCTATTGTTTTTTCACGCGTGGAAGGGACCCACAGTTTAATGCCGACTCCGAACGGCGAAGTTGAGAAGGTTTTTCTAGACAAGAATACTCTTTGAGCATTGTCAGTGACTCGAAAGAGGTGGAGCCATAAAATATGAAAGGTGGTAAATTCGGGTATTGAACCTGGCACCCTCTGCGTAGGAGTCGACGCACTAACCCACTACGCCACGGCGACCCAGTAATTCTGCAATACGAGAAGAAAATATTATTTAATTTTTTATATAAATGGGTCTCGATAAATTTGGTAGAAAAAAATAATCAATCGAATAATGCAGGCACTTCTACCCTGATTAATAAAATTAAAACAATAAAAAATGAACAAACAAATTTTTTATATTTATTTATAATGTTCAAATACCCTTCGGCAATGAAGCGAAATACCTCGGAATGACTCTCGATGTAAAGCTTAAATGGAAAGAGCACGTCAAAAAGAAACGTGAGGAGCTCCAATTAAGACACAAAGACATATACTGGCTTATTGGAAAATATTCCAAGCTAAGTACTGACTACCAATTGCTTGTATACAAGCAAGGGCTAAAACCCGTCTGGAAGTATGGTATACAACTATGGGGTTGTACCAAAGAAAGTAACAAAAACATACTACAAACTTTTCAAAATAAAGTGCTAAGGGTCATCGTCAAAGCACCCTGGTATACACGAAATTCATCAGTCCAAGATGAAGTTACGAATTTTGCTCGTAACCATAAGCGTCGCCTGGAAGAGCACATAAACTCTGCTGTCCTTCCCATTCTCGGTGAAAGAAACTCCTTTCGCCGTCTTCAAAGGACTAAACCCCTTGACCTAGCACGGTGAATTCAACCGCGCTTAGCTGCGGTGTAAGCAAGAACTCTGAATGGAGAATCTCTTGCCAAATGCGTCTAGACCATGAAAGAAAAACTGCTGGATAAGTGTAAAACTTAGTTGTAGTGGAAATATATTTTAACTGAAGGGAGGTGTTTTTACTGGGTAAACATCCCTTTCGCTATGTGGGAACGGTCACCATAGTGCCTTTTGAAGATATTCACCTACACTCGCCAAAAAAAAAAAACAAATTTACAAAATAATATAACATATGTAACAAAATCCATTAAAAATTTTGAATTGGGATTTAAAAAAGATATGGAAGATTTAAAGACAGATACTCATAACAAAATTTAAAAAACAATAGATATAACCGAAATAGTCGAAATTTTAAAAATAAATATTCAAAATGGTATTGAGGAAAACAGAAATTCATTTAATAAGTTATTTTTATCTATTAACAAGAGATTAGATGAATTTGAAGCATATAGAAATTAAATGTATAAATTTCCTCCAATCTAAGATATATATAGATAAGTTTTTAAAAAAATGTACAAAAATGTATGTAATATAATCGCTACCTATCAAATAATATAAAAACTTGTTGGCATTTTAAATTATATCCTAATATTTTTATCAACTTTATAAGCTATTGAACCAATTTTATTCTTAAAACATCTGTAATATAACAAATTGTGCCGATAATTAATTGAACGTTTTTGACCAATTTTAACCAATTTTTTTCTTGACATTTTAACTAGGTTTCATATAACTTTTCCTGCTTTTTTGACTACTATTTTCGTGGAAAATCTGATTATTTTCTCGATATAAAAAACTGCGCTGAAACCCGCATTGTACATACTATGATCGCGAATACAAGCTGCTGAGATGAGATTTCTTCGTGCTGTTGTGGTAATTACTCACCGGGTCTTTAGCAGCACGACAGTGTGCGAGGTACTCAACGTTGACCAGCTGCTTCTCCGAATGAAAAGAGCTATGCTTCATTGGTTTGGTCACGTAGCACGAATGTCCCCACCACCATGACATCCGAGGCGGGCCTTGAATTCGATTCCCTTAGGTAGGCGACCGCTCGGCAGACCCAGAATGAGGTGGTTGGACCAGTCCATTGGCTCGCTTGGTTACGCTTGGGCATAACCCCTGATGAGCCAATGGTGGTGGATCGGTTAGCCTGGAGATCTCTCATGTGTGTTTTACCCCGGCGAGCCGTCAATGGATCATGAGGGCCAGAAAATGATGATGGTGATAATGCCACAAGGGTTATATAAGGACGAAATATCGATATGAATTTTGAATAAAACACGCGCAGCTTGTACTGCAGAATATCCTCCAATCGCTGCAACAAATACCAACGAAACCGCTCAATTTCAGGCGTTTCACATGAATGCCCGACATGAGGGACACACATACAGTTCCCGGTTTTTTTTTCAAACGTTTTGCCTTGATTTACTCGACCAACTGGAGAGCGTGGGCAGCAATCGAAACGAGAAACTCTCCTGCATGTCCGTGGTGGAGTATATGTTGAAGGATAAAACACACATCAAAGCCCTCTCTCGGGGATATTGCTTCGTTTGCTGACGAGAGACGCCTTAAAATTGCGGGACGTGGACGAGACCTCTCCAATTCCTGGAAAAACAAATCGGAGAAAAAACCCCAACTCCCTCTACATTATTCAGCCACTCAGGCCAGCCGCTGATTGTCACTTATTGAATAGCTGCTGACGAGGGTGTATGTGGGTTTTTTATGCAGACAAGGCCGTTTGTGTTTGTTCGTCAAGCTGACAGTCCCACGGTTCTTTATGAATCCGAAATCGAGGCGCAACGGCGTGTCTGATTGTTATTGTATCGTTTTTCAGGCAGGTCCTCGAAGCGGTTCGTTCCATCGACCCCGTCCATCGGTTTCCATTTAATCAAATAATGGATTTCCATTTAAACAAAAACACTGATCACGGAAGTGCTGGAAGGTAGCCTGTGTGGTGACGGCTTTATTAAGTCGTGCGGAAAGGAAATTCTCACTTCGTCCTGTCTCTCGTTGATTTCGCTCTCAACGGAGTTTCAAAATAATACAGTTTGAAGGGCTCTGGGCACTTGAGCGGCTCTGTTTGTTTGGTTGGTTAAATTGAGAATTGATTTCGTTTTTCGGAGCGACGTCAATCGAGCGAAAAGAGTGATTTCATCGCTCCTGAAGCGGTTGCGAAAAAGATGCCATTGTTGAGTGCAAATTGAGTACTCGAGGGAAGTGGAGGAAATGAAATCCGAATAAAAGTACTCATTTACACGCGCTTTTCGAGCTGATGAGCGACTTGGGATATGTCGAGTGCTTTGACTATCCTCGAACGTTGAATAAACTTGAGACTTATTTTCGATTAATTCCGAAATCATCGCGTGGAGCGATGTTCTAAAGTGGCATTGACTCGAAAAGGGGATTAATTCTGTTGCGACTGGAAGTGGAAATTGGGATTATTTTCTCGGGATGCGGACCTCTTTTACGAAGGAACAATGACTGCTTGCTTAAAAGGCCTTCCTCGCTATAAGAGGTACGACGCTTGGATCCTCCTTTGCGGCGATCAGAGTGACATTCTTGAACTTTGGTGACGCAACAGTCTGGAATGAAAGTGAGTCTAACAATTCCAACAGCTACTCGTTTTCTGAATCCTGCCACAAGCTTACGTTTGATCAGCGTTATCCGAACAGTTTCACACTCGTCTGTGCAGGTCTTGGGGACATTAAGGGAAACTGTCGGAAATAACTAACTTAAATGTAACGATGGCATAAGTTTATTAATAAGCGAAAAGAGCGGATTTGACATTCAAAACCAAATGTTTTCACCAGTTTGTCATCTGAGATTTGTATTTCGTCAGCCGCCCAGATCGGATCCCATCGGAACTATAAGTAGGGTAACGCCACTAGTGGTCGGTCTCTCTCTAGTGGTCGTCCATTTTCACCCTTTTCGTTCTGTAATATAAGAATGTGACGGCGCCGATACAAGCAGGAATATGCTCTACAAATCCGTCAAAAAATTGTATAATATTACGTAATTATTTCAGCTGGTAGACACTCATCAGTTAGGGCACATTTGGGAAATTGCAAGACAGTGCCGATATCCTTTTGTTTGATTAATGGTGCGTGTATACAAAAATATGACTTTTTGCTATAATTTGTTTGAAAAATAACACTTTAATGATTGGGAATTCAGAGCTCGACTGTCCAATGTCAGAAAGCAGCAACAGCCAACAAAGACGAGTTGTGACATTGGACACGTGAGCACGACCAAGATTGCCAGAACCTACGAATGGCAACTAAGTGAGAGACTCTTCGGTATGCCTACGTCATACACCAACGCCAACGAGATGTGGTTACACTGCCGCTCGGCCATCAAAGAGGTAGCCGAAACCACCTTAGGCTACCTACCACCTACGACGAGGAACTCGTGGTATGATGGCGAGTATGAGCAGAAGAAACGTGCAACTAACGAGGCATACCAAAATGCGCTGCAACTTAAAAACTAGGGCAGCCCAGGAGGAGTACCGGGCTAGAAGGAGGAAGAATGAGGCCTGAAGAAAAGGTCTCTCGCAACCTCCCAGCTTAAGGATATCGAAGAGTCTAGGGACAAGTATAAAATACAGGCCTTCTCCAAAAAAGCCTAAAGCCTTGCCGCTGGCTTTAGGAAAGGCACCCAGGCTCTTCGAAACTGAGAGAGTAACAGGAAATCCCAACTCCAGTTGATGAAGTAGTCCTCCCACCTAGTTTTGAAGACGTCGGCACAGTCATTAAAAGGCTGAAGAACAACAAGACCGCAGGCTCTGAGGGCTTACCATCAGAGTTCTTCAAGGCCGGTGGCGATATCCTCCATATGCCCCATCCACCAATCCTACCTCTTGCAACAACTACAGAGGTAAATCCCGGCTCAACGTCGCCTACGAGATTCTATCGAGCGCGCTGTGTGAATGTCTAAACCCGTTTTGCACGGCACGTAGCAGTGCGGCTTCCAGCCCGGCAAATCGACTATAGACCAAATCCTTACACTAAGGCAAATCTTGGAGGAGACCAGCGGATTTCATTTCGATAAGCACCACCCTTTTATCGATTTTAAAGCCGCATACGACAGCATTCATCGCAAGGATCTATTCAATGCGATGGCCGAAGTCGGGATCCCGGGAAAATTTATCCGGTTCTGGCACATCACCACAACACATTCGCGATGCACCGTGCAGCTTGGCCCGTGGACTTCCGAGCAGTTTGAAACCTGCACCGGATTTCGGCAAGGATATGCGATGTCATGTGATTTCTTTAATTTGGTACCGGGGAATATAGTGCGGCGTGCAGTTGTAAACACGGAAGTCGCTATCTTCTACAAGTCGGTCCAAGTGTTGGGATATGCAGACGACATCGACATCGACATCGTCGTGCGTTCCCAACGTGCCATGGTGGAAGCATTTACGGCATTTGAAGAAAAGGCGAAGCGAGCTGGTCTCAAGGTCAATGAGGATAAAACAAAGTATATGCTGTCGACCAAAAAACCACCCGTCACACACCACCTAGGACAAAATATCACAATCGACAGCTACATTTTCGAGGTAGTAAAAGAGTTTGTCAACCTCGGGGTAATTGTTAACTCTACAAATGACATCACTGTGGAGATCCGACGTAGAACCGCCTTTGGCAACCGGTGTTACTTCGGTTTGCCAAAACAACTGGGCTCAAAACTCCTGACTCGAAGGACTAAGATCATGCTCTACAAAATCCTTATTTTGCCAGTCCTGCTGTATGGAGCCGAAAGCTGGACGATAAGCAAAACTGCGACGCTGACTCTTGGTGCCTTCGAAGGAAAAATTCTACGTCCGATATATGGTCCCGTCTGCGAGGAATGCGAATGGAGGAGAAGACACAACCGCGAGCTCTACGAGCTGTACCAGGGTGTGGATGTAGTCCGGAAGGCAAAAATCCGTCGACTGCACTGGATCGGTCACATCGAGCGCATGGACAACAATTCTCCAGCTAAGAGGGTCTTCGGATCTTAGCCTCCTGTTTCGAGAAGGAAGGGAAGACCGAATCTCCGGTATAAAGACCAAGTAATCGCGGATGCAAGACAGATTGGTCTTGATGACTGGAAGCAGCGTGCCCAGGACCGTCAGGAGTGGATAGCAGCTATCGCTCAGGCTGGGACCTTGCATGGGTCGCCAGCCGGATAAGTAGGTAAGTAATGATTGGGAACAGTTATTAAAAACATAAGCTATATGTATTAAGTGATACAAAGTTGAAAAAATGTTAAAAACAGTAAAATTAATGGGTGGCCGACTACCAGCACAAATTTCAGTCGTTGGCCATTGATAGCCGAGCACTATTTTGGTGAACTTATATGGGATGATGTCCTAAAAAATTAAGAGTGTAATTCTTGTCCTGCGTGTTTCCACCTGAAATACACTTTCTTGAAAGAATTGTTAGGCAGATGCCTCAAAACTCAGGTTTTGTCTGTCAATTTTGTGCAATATATATTATTTTTAATCTGAAAATTTTGCTGTAAATACATTTTTGAAGCTTTTCATTTGTTTAAGTGGTTATGAATTGGTTGTTGTTTTGTTTTTAAACATTATTAATCTCTTAAGCTATTAGTATTGATTTGCTTTAAGGTCAATGACGATCATTTACTATTATAACTTATTACCCAGCAAGCAAAAATCGAATTAATAAGATACCTTCTGCCATACCAGTGTTGCCAGTTGCCAACTTAGTGTTTTTTCCATTAATTTTTTTTTACTCCATTATCAAAAATAAATAAGTATTGATTATTTAATGTGTTGCTTATAAATATATTTTTACGTTTTTTCATTGAATGTGTTTTATTTTTTGATTTATTCGACCTGGCCGACCACCAGAGCTTTTGATGCCGGCCACTAAAATTGTGTGGCCGGCTACTAGCGCAATATAACAGGAACTGTGAAGCTGACAAACTCGTAAAAATCGCCCCCACACTGCCAGATGACGAAACCCATTGTGGCGTAGGTACTCCCTTAGCTACCTTTAAGTTACAACTCAATAATCAAAGTAATCTAGAAGTCAATGCTAGATGGAATACAAGCAACACTTGCCAAATCACCAAACAAATCTGGTGCAGTCTAGGCCCTTAAAGAACTGATAGTTTGTTCTTCTGAAAAGGGTACAGAATCAGCACCGCAGTGGGAATAATTACCGGACACTGCCTCTTGTCTCTCTTATATACGCGAAAAGACTGAAACTATTCTCTACTGATTCTTGCAGAAGCTGTCAAGGTGAAGAAGACGATGGAAGAGTGCAATACCGTCTATGCAGCTGCCCTGCACTCGCCTTAGGTAGGAAAGCCCCTCTAGACTCCTACTTCCTTGATACCCTGAGCGAATGAGGGAAATACCTTCGAAAGAAACCCTTCTGGCAGATGCAGAAGCAATTTTTTAAAACAGAAAGAAAAAAACAATTTAAGATAAACAGCAAATAAGTCGACAAAAAGCGAGTTTTTTTTGCATACGAAAGCGTGTTAAACAGAGAGGAGTCAACCGCAGCGAACGAAACAAGGATAGAGAACCAATTTGTTTTAACCAGCCCGACATTGTGTAACCCGAGATTTTTCGGGTTACTATGATTTTTTACTCTTCATTTTTCTATCGCTTTGCGCTTGTTCTCCTGTGGGCTATGGAGTATGTGTCATATGATAGAGGAGCGGCATGCAATGATTTGTATAGAGTATGTTTACGTGGAGTAGTAGAACGATATGAAAACGTAAGACAAGCAGGATGTGGGCTTGTGTATTCGTAGAATTTGTCTCTTGCATATGCAGGTGTAGGAAACAGATAAATATTAGGTGTCTATGCACATATTAACATATTAGTTGCTTATTGTATCGATGCATTGTTGATGAGTGGAATTTAAAATGGTAACTCGGTAGGAGTCTGTTTGTATGGCCGCCAAGCCACTGTTACCTAAAACTCATTTATAATAAACGTAGGGAGACTTAAGTCAACTTATAAAAGACTGGATGGCGCAGTTGGTAGATTGCTTGCCCCTGGTTAGCTTTGTCCCTGATTCGAATACCAGTTAAAGCAAAGTTAATACGCTTTTTCATTTGGCTTACAAATTCGGTCACCATTTGCGGTGCGGATCAAGTTAACGACACTATCACTGGAGTGGTCAATCAGTGGTAGTAGTCTAACTAGGGGTCTCACAATGGACCAATGTGGTCTAAGCGTGCTGGTGAATGCACTAGCAGCCCCCCTACCTAACCTAACCTAAGTCAACTTATGCAATCAAGCGAATCACAAAAACAAATTTTAGAAATGTGATTGTACTGTAACCACTTCGATTAGTTTTGCAAGGGTTCGTTAAGTTTCGATAAGTTCCGTTAAGTTTCGTTTAGTTTCATTTCCATAATTTTCATGCAGGCGTTGACGTCTGAAAAGCTTTTTCGACACAAGTACACTTTTTGAGCATTGTGAAGCAGCAGTGAATCGAAGAGAAGGAACAGCGTATAATATTGACTCGTGTCTGGGATTGAGTCCAGAAACCTAAGCGAAATTAGACCCATCCACTACGGCAGGCCTGCCACGTGGATGTGAAATTGAAAATAGGCTTGAGTGGAGGTTGAGTGTATACGTCTCACGTGGGACGGTAGACGAAATCCGAAATATACAACATTTTAATAATGGAACGGATATCTCATCCATTCCTTAAGAGAAGAATCTCGTTCCATTTGAAAACCACATCAACAGTACGGATTAGTTGCGTCTGAATGAAAATATAATCTGCAATGATTGAATTCCGACCCAACATTGACAACCCCGTCCATTGGTCAGCGGAGAAACATAACAACTGCATTCCCCACTCACCTCAGATAGACAGCTCTCAATTATTCAGTTTCGATCCCATTTGTAGTTACTCAATCAAAAGTGCCATCAGGCCCTGCCTGAAATGGGAATAGTCGACGGCGGTGATATATTTAATTCAACCTCTGCGGTGAATGAAATTGATTCCGACTTCATTATCCTCATCCAACAAGAGAGGGGGGTCATCCCTGCCATAGATTAGACAGTTTTTCTCCCTCTCAAGCAGGAAGCTTTTTTTAAAAGAAATCCCACTGCCACTGGCATCGCCAACTTCACTGAACCGTATCATTCCCATTTTCTGCAGCACCTCCAATGACATAACGTGCTTCCTGTGCATCCAGTCCCAGCCGTCTCCATTCGGCTGCAAAGGGAATATGAAATATGATCGAAAGATGGTTTTTTCATTCTTCCCTGCCACGCGATTAAAACCAAATTAAGTTGTTCACTGATTTGGAAGAATCGAGAAAATAGTTTATCCCTCTATTCTGTCTGCGGTTCATTCGAGCCAAGTTCGTTTGGCTCATTCCATCGCAAGACCAATCCGTACCACCAGTGTGAATGAATACCTTATTCATGGCCGCCCGACTGAACCCGAAATCATTTCACGCCTGTCAAAGTTGGGACAACACTGCTGTCAATTGTAAATGAGTGAAGAGGACCTTTCTAGGATCAAATTCAAAAATTCCAATATAAATCCCGGCTGAATGCATAATTCAAGGCTGAGGATTTGTTTAAATTGCGAATAAATTCTGCCAACCACCAGGATCCCAGCAAAAAGACAACCAGAGGGACTGTTGACTGCGTTACTTCAAATCGCCAATAGATCAGGGGAGGGTGTGGGATTTCCATCTCAGCGATTTTTCCTCGCAACCGTTAGCAGTTACCATATCCCGAGTGTATCCCATTTTATCTGCAAATATTACGGTTCAATATAGATTGAGACTTAGCGAGATTTATCGTGTTCAATACGACGTGGGGCGAGGATGAACCGCCACACGAACATGGTCACAACTCGACTATAGAGCTTCCTTCCACACTCCATTGTTTTGTCCAAAACAGAGACATCCTTCGGGAGAAACAAAATTCGCACTGAATGCGAGAAGACATCCCTTTTTCTCAAGCCAAAATTATTTAAATCCCTTCCAGGAGCATTTACGACTTCCATCCAACAACAGACGACGACGACGACGACGGGCGTGTGTTCCACATAAAGTTGTGCGCTGCGGTATCCTCTCGCTTGGGTGGACGAGTCCCAGATAATGGCTGTGCATAAAGATTTATGTGGTTAGTTTCGGGGAAGCAATTTACATGGAATATGTCCGGCATTTCTGTTCGGCAAAAAACATTTTTGGACCCTCAAGGGGGCGGGATGCTGTTATGTTTTAGTCTTCTCATTTTAAGGGTTTAACTCTTCTGATGGATGAAATTTCTAATGGGGCTTAGTGGCACCCCAGCAACGGGGTGGCACACCAGCACGACTGACAGAAGTCATGGTGGAAGTTTGCGTGACATAGACCTCACTCTGGACGGATGTATGGGAAACAAATTCTCCTGGCTTAGGAATTCTGTTGAGAATAATTCAATTTATACTTTAATAGCCGTTTGTGGGGAAGGCGGGCTGGGGAGTCCAGTTTGATCAGGGATGGGGTGGACACAGCCTCGGGACGTAGATAGTTTGGCGAAGATTGCTCATGGAGAGATGGACATTTTCTTGAACAAAGTATTTGCCACAATTGAAGAGAGTCGGACATGCTTTTCCTGTACCTACTTGTCCCAATGAAACGGGTCCGAGATGAGCCATGTACGTCGAATGAGTTAATGTTGGTTGAAGATAGTTGGACAGTTTTTGAATGCATTTCGGAAAGACTTTTACAACAGACAAAGTGCACACGCAAAGTTTTGGCGCCGTCACTGTGCACGTGGTTTAAAAATCCTTCCCATACTCTTGTGGACACAGTGGAATATGATTCTTCTCGGCGTTTTCCTCAGATGACAAGTGGGAATCCGTTTCGCATATCGGCCTGGCCAGCCATACCCGGGACATTTGGATCGAATGTGATCCCGGAAACCATAAGATGCTCCTATTACTAGCACAGGTTTTGGTACACGATATGAACTATCTGAATCTCATAAAGCATTGATTGCACCCGGTTGAACCCGGGTGAATTCTATGAAAAGCTCCCACGTTAAAAATGATAACCTTATGGGATGGGTCCATCTTAATGAGCCAAACCAAAGAATGGGGTAACCTTCGGCGCTATTCACAGACAAATCCTTTTTACTGATGAGCAAATATACTCCATTGGAGAGTCGATAAACAGAATGGTAAGAATTATACACGCATGCATACAAAATGACGGCCCTTCTTGGGACAATGTCGCAAAACTATAGTCAACTCCACCTTAAGACTTTAATTCTAATTCGGATTAAACGCAATTTTAAACTTAAATGCATGCTTTAACTTTTTATCAAAAATAGTCAATTTTTAATCTGCCGCTAACTAGTTTCTACATTACAACGTACCTATATGAATGCTCAATCAAACAAACCTAAAAATGACAGTTCGAATAAACAGTGGAATAAACAAACGCACTTTCACTGCTGTCATTCGCTTTTTTGTCTATATTTGAATTTGCCGGATCTGAAAATTAAGCTTAAGAAATGGACACCAAGGTATTAACATTTAACATTTCTTTTATGGTGGCATAAAATCTACAATACACGTAATTTTAAAATTTTGAATTACAGAGATATGGTAAAAGTATTGTTTAAAATAATATCACATCATTTCCAAATGAACAATTTGGTTGCCGAAAATCCCACAGCACTACCCACCAGGTATTAAGATTAGTCAAACATGTGAAAGAACAACGTTCTCAAAAAAAATCCACTGGTATGGTTATGCTTGATATTGAAAAAGCGTTTGACTCTATGTGGCATAACGGCATTGTTTTCAAAATGATCGGTGTCAATTTACCGTACTTTTTGTGTAAGATAGTTCAAAGTTTCCTCAGTAATCGTTCATTTAGTGTATCTGTTAATAATGTTCAGTCTGAAATAAAATACTTCAACACTGGGGTTCCACAAGGCTCTGTACTTGGACCTATATTGTACAATATATTCACATCAGATATTCCCAATCTCCCCCTTTGCGGTATTGCTACTTACGCGGATGACACCGTTGTATTTACATCGCATGAATATCCTCTCAAAATCGAGAGGAATCTTTCCAATGCGATAGAAATACTTTTTCACTAAGTGGAAAATCAAGTTAAATATGGAAAAAATACAAGCTATCTTTTTCTCTCGAAAAAGAAAAGCTTGTTACATTCCCTCCAATCACTTACGAGTGGCTAATGTGTCGATTGAATGGAGCTCTTCCGTAAAATACCTAGGTATCCATCTTGATAAAAAACTGTTGTTTAATCGAAATGTGTGCGAAACGCTGAACAAAATAAATATAAGTATTAAACATTTATATCCCTTTTATATTGTTATCAATTGAAAACAAAATGATAATACATAAAGTCATATTTCAAGCAATAATTCTGTATGGATGCCAGGTTTGGGGTGATTGCGCAAAGCGCCATATAGCCAAATTACAGACAGCACAAAATAAACTTTTGAAAATGATGCTAAATCTACCCTGGTATTTCTCTACAAGAGTTTTACATAAAAGAGCGAATGCTGAATTGATCTCTGAAAGAATAAACACCCTAATGGTAAAATTTAAGGCCCGCTGCGGTCACTCTGATAACACTTTAGTAAAAAATCTTTTTTCATAGTCGTAGTTCTTGCAATATCCGTAGCAATTCCAATTTAGATACATGTACAAGGAATTACTTGTGTATTCATTTATTTATCTATTTGTTTATTTATTTGTTTACTTATTTATTTATTTATTAATTAATTAATTAATTAATTAATTAATTTATTATTTATTTATTTATTTACTTATTTATTTATCTATTTTGTTTTTTTTTTGTTCTGGCTAAATGAGGTTTTCCTTAAGGTTTTTTTTTTTCCTTAGTTTGTTTTTATAAATTTATTTAATTTATTTTCTTAACAAATATTAAACAATTTCAGTAGAAAGATGCAATTAAGTATCAAATCTCTGTGTAAGACAATGTGCGGTAACACAGACCATGTAAGCTTGTAAAAAAAAATCTGATTAAAAATCTATCTATCTATATCACATCATTTTTCAAATTTAGAAGGATTTTTTTAGAATTTTAGTGGCTTCATTAAAACGAGAGAAGAAAAAAAGAAAAGAAAAAAGAGAAAGTAATACATATAAGGTTGGAGGGAAGAGAGAAGTAGTTGCGAAACTCAGTCATGAAACTATAGTTCTATTATTGAATGGTACTGAAGTGATTTGTGTAGCTATTACAATAAATAGTAAATACATAAGTAAATAGTGATTACAAAAATAAATAAATAAATAGATAGATAAATAAATAAAAATAATTATAATAATAAATAAATAAATAAATAGATAACTAAATACAATAAATATACACAAATTATAAAGCCAAATTAGCGATGTAAACATTGTCAGAAGATAAATACGAAATATTGTATTTTAACAGAATTTGTTCAATCCTTTGTGCTAGCATTTCAATGTTGGCCATTTCATGTAATTCTTTTGTTGGGAAAAACCATGGAAAATCCAGAATCATTTTAAGCAGTTTATTTTGAGCTATCTTCAGCTTGCGTAAGTGAACGTTTGCACATTTGCCCCAGACAGGAGACCCATAAAATATAATAGATTGAAAAATAGCTTTGAAAATGAGTAGTTTGTTCGCAACATTGAGTTTTGAACGTCTACATATAAATGGATACAATATTCGCGTAGTTGTGTTAACCTTCTTAATTGTTTCGTGCACATGAAGATTGAATGTTAAGCACTTGCCTAAATAAATACCAAGATATTTTACATACGGTTTCCATTCCACCGCAATTCGATTGACAATAAGTCTGTTACTAGGAAGTAAACAAGCTTTCCTTTTACTAGTAAAAAAAACAGCTTTGTCTTAGAAGAATTAATTTTAACTTTCCAGTTAATGCAATATGTTTCGATTGAATTTAAAGCAGATTATAGATGAATAAATGCAAGTATCGTCAGCGAAAACGGCGATACTACAGTTTGTCAAGTTAGGGAAATCGGATGTATAAATGTTATATAAAACTGGACTAAGGACGGACCCTTGTGGAACTCCTGCATTTATCAGTTTATTTACAGAAGAATATCCATTTATAGAAACATTAAGTCTTCGATGAGACCAAAAGACTGGATGACTTTGACAAGACACAACGAAAGATTAACACTTACTAACTTATGAATCAATCCATCATGCCAAACAGTATCGGAAGCATTTTCAACATCAAAAATGACCGTACCATTGATACGATGCACTTGGTGTGTGGTACTGTGTAAACATCCAAAAGCGAATTGCTCAGAGGGTATAATAGAATTACTCTCAATGAAAGACGAAACTCTATTCTTTATAGATTAGGGTCCTTGCCAGGCTTCAAGATTGGAATTACCTTGGCAGTTTTCCAATGGGTTGGAAAATATCCCAAAAAGACAACAATTAAACAGGTCTGTCAACTTAATGAGAGCAAAATTTGGCAAATTTTTAAGACACACATTTCTAACACCATCAAAGCCAGAAGATTTCTTAACATTTGTGCATTAAGAAAATTAATAGATTGCTCGACGGAAGATTTAATGTCCGTGGGTGGGTATTGTTGTTGGTTATCGAATGACCAAGGTTTATTTAAAAATTAAACATGATAAATGGTAGATGACATAAACGATTAAATATCAGACTAAGCTGGAAAGGGAGCATAATTGAAACAGAATGGAAATGTTGCGGAAGCTGTTAGGGAAGCACTTGCTAACAATCGAAGACAAGGGCAACGACTTGCGAATGATGAACAAAAAGAAGGCTGCCTGGGCAGAAACGGCATGATTGCTGCTGGATACGTCAGAAATCAGGCAGTAATGGATAAGCATGAAGATATGTATGTGGAAAAAAAGCGAGATCAGCTATTAATTTATGGCGAAATCAAACTATCCAATTGCAGCAAGTCCAACTAGCCCAAGCAGAAAAGATATGATTGATAGCACTATGGTATCTGTAGCTCAACCAACTGTCGCAGCTACTTATCCATCTACGCCCACACTACCTCCCGCAAAAGGTGTACTGAAGAGGTTAAGGCACAAGGCTCTGAAACACAGAATGTCGATTGTGTTATAAATTGTGTTATTTTTCAAAATGTTCCTATATTTATTTGTTATTAATTAAAAAAAATATTTAATGAACGTTTTGATTAATAAAACTGCTTCGGAATGCTATTCCAGCTTCTGCTGCAAATTCCTCGATGTTTGTTCGTTGATCTTTAGGTTTGCGCATTAGGTTTTAATTAAATTTCATATATTTTCTTTTTTATATTTAAATCTTCATCTTGTTCATCTTCAACATGTTTATAACTCTTTTCACTGAAATGGCGTGAGAATATAAGCTTAACTCCACGTTAAATATTTAAAATGACGTTCAGGTGAATTTAACTTAGTCACGTAGTGATACCGCTAAAGGCTTTATATCGCTTTATATCGTCTATAATAATAATATGGGTGGCGCTACAGCCCGTAGAGGACCAGGGCCTGGCTTCTCAGCAACAACTCGTGTTGTGCGTGCTATTATTCTCTCACGCGTGGAAGGGGGACCTACAGTTTAATGCTGACTCCGAACGGCGAATTTGAGAAGGTTTTTCTAGACAGGAATACTCTTTGAGCATTGTCAGTGACTCGAAAGAGGTGGAGCAGTGAAATATGAAAGGTGGTAAATTCGGGTATCGGACCTGGCACCCTGTTTGAGGAGTCGACGCACTAACCCATTACGCTACGGCGACCCATATATATTATATCGTCTATGTCGACTATAATTATCAAATCACTTTGTTCCGTGCTAACAAAAGTTTAAAGCCCACTTTTGCGGACTATTATTTTGCGCCAATGATTTGTTGTAGGCGACCACCAAATAATGAATTTTTGAAGCAGGCGCATATTCAAGCAGGACTGAATATCTTGCACGTCAGTCGTATTGTCAGCAAACACTGCCTCTTTATTTTTATTGATGTGTAACATCTATCAGCGTATCTTGGGAGGAAAGCCGACTCGTACGCCGTTACTGCAAAGGGCATGACGCTGTCACGCAATCATGCCATCTCTACATTAAATGAGACTCTGTTGTACTCAGATGCCTCATCTAGGGATTTTATTTTATTATAACCTCTAAATGACTGGACGAATTTTGATGCAGCTTTGTGTTTGATGAATATGGTCTAGATTAGGACGTAGTCTAATCCAGACTAACAGTCTATCCCAAATCCAACCCAACATCAAACAACGAATACATCTGCTGATGTGGCAGGTCGAAGAATGTAACCAAATTTTACTCGGATAAAACTCTGAAAGCCGCCGATCTGTTTTTATGTGAAATTTTCACATACATTGCGAATATAGTAGACATTTTATTTATTTTTTAAGAGTCAAAGTTCACAAAATGTCACAAGATAATTCAATCTTTTAAAAGCATCTATAATCAATAACATATAAAAAATATTAATTTACAATTATATTAGCAACTGAAGTCTGAAGTAATTTTATATTATTTTTTATAAGTGAAAGTGGTTTTTTGTTATGTTGTTCTGCTGTTATTAGAAATATAGATACAAAGCTTTCTTAGTTTTAGTTTCAGTTTATCGTCTGCATTTGTGAGAAAGACGATTCCACAAGCGAATGGCACACACAAAAAGGGAGTGTTCCCCAACGCAATGAGTGAAGCGGTGTAGAATTAGTTTCAGACCACGTGTTGAATGTGCAAATGTGAGCGCATCGTGCAAATAATCAGGACATTTATGGTAGATAATTTTGTACAATCTTAGGATATTACGATAATTCAAGAAATCATCCATGGTCAAACCCAGAACCTTTGTTTTTAAGTGAGATACACTGTAATATCTAGGGACATTGTAGACAAAACGAATTCAGTCATTAAAAGCTACTTTTAACCTTCTTCTATATTCAAAGTCAACATATGGATACACAGAACAGTTATAAGTAAGCAATGGCAACAGTAAGCTTTTGACAAGATATTTTAATTGTAGAATTAATTACATTACAACAGGTAAGGGTAGAATTAATATGAAATCCAAGATATTTCACAGTTTTTTCAACAGGGATAATGTCACCATTCAGAACCATCCGATTATCGTCACATACATCGAAAGTGCCACCTGGGCATATAAGACATGTAGATTTAGTACTAAGTATCGGTTTATTGAGGGTTGACCAATTTTCAATCTTATTCAGATCCTCATTAAGTCTTGCTATACAGTCCTCACTTAGTCCTAAATAAATTAGGACGTCGTCTGCTTACATGCTAACTGCGCAGCTTTGAATAACCTGTGGGAGATCATTGTTGAACAATGAGAATAAAAGTGGTCCTAACACAGAACCTTGTGGGACATAGCAGAGTTAACTTTGTGTGAAGCCTCATCTCGATGTATTCAAATATGTACAATAACTTGTTTTATTTAATTTCCTCTATATTTTGTTATAGTTTTTCCTTATTATGAATTCTAATTCTTACAGTCAAAATCGGTCGTAACGACCTGCCAGGGACTGATGAATATAACCGTTCCGTAACCGATATAAGATGCGGGTACTTCCCTATGTCTTAAACCATGTAAGCAGAGCCTTTTCAGCGCCAGTGTCCGGTAAGTTTTTTTTTCTCAAATTATTATTTGTTTTTTTTTAAATGTTCTCCTCATTCAGCGAGATACTTGTGGGTATAGTGGAGTATGAAGCGGAATACCTACTTTGGCAAGGTCTTTATTCTGCTGTATGTCTGGCTACGTGCTTTCTCTTCAATCGTAAATATTTTTTCTGACTAATTTTCGAATATAACTTTATGCCGCAGTATTAAAATTATACTTCCATTATCACTTGTCACACAGAAAAGATCACTCTGCACACAGTTGAAGAAACTCAAAACGAAAAATAAACACAAAAGAAAAAAACAGCGTAATTTCTCCAAATTCCATATACACATCCTCAAAAAATTATTTGCACAAGACCTCATTTAACGAAATAAGCTAAATTCCACTAGCTTAGTCGTGAAAAATTAATTCAATAAAATTAAAAAAAAATTGAATTGGTAAAAGATTAAAAATTAGTACAAAAAAAATCAATTATTAATAAATCCAAGTAGGCAGAAGCGAAAATAAACAAACTGACTTCAATTAAACGTAACACAAAATTATTCGCATAAAAATAAAAATATGAAAAAATACATGGTGAGTGGCACATCAGTATCTGGTTGCACCACCCTTAGCATCAATAACGACTCTTAGTCGTTTTGACATACTCCCGACAAGTTTCTTGCAAAAATCTGGGCGTAAAAGTTTGCATTCTGGTTGTAGAGCTTCTTTAAGAGAAGCTTTGCTGCTGATAGCTCGATTTCGAATATATTTCAAGCTCAGCCCACAAATGTTCAATGGGGTTGATGTCGGGTGACTGTGGAGGCGTTTTGAGCTGCGAGCGAGCATTGAAATGTAGCCACATTTTGAAATTGTGAGCAGTGTGCTTTGGGTCGTCGTGCTTGTCGAAAGACATAATATACATAAATATACATTTCTTTTTATCATGTCGAGGTAGTCATATTGGTTTATTCTATAGTCAATGAACTCGATTTGACCAACCCCCCGCGCAGACATACACCCCCACATCATGATATTACCACCGCCATGTTTCACCGTCGCTTGAAGATTAGCTTCATTCAGCTCAGTATTTGGTTTTAGCCAAACCCTTTGCTTCCCGTCATTGCCAAACAAGTTAAACTTGCTTTTGTCACTAAAAATAACGGTGTTCCAAAAGTCTAGAGTCTTGTTAACATACTCTTTGGCGAACGCATGTCTTTTTTCTTTGTTAACTTTGGAAATAAAGGGTTTGCGACGTGCAACTCTACCGTTAAAATTATTTGACCTTAAAGTCCGCCTCACTGTTTCGACAGAGACTGGTTTCTTAATGATTCCTGACATCTCTGTGGTCAATAATTTTACTGGCGTCTTAGGGTTTTTCTTGATTTTCTTGACAATTTGCCTCTCATTTGCCTCCGATAATATTTTTTTTCGACCCCTACCTTTCTTATTTTCTTAACAACCCTCCTTTCTGAACTTATGGACAACATCCCTAACTACGGTATAGGGTCTTCCAACAAATTCACCAGTCTCTCGGTACGTTTTGCCTTCGCAAACTAACTTTAAAATAACCTTTCGCTCTTCTATATAAGTTTCCGATTTTGTTCGTCCCATTTTGCTCTTTTTTCGTTTTTTTTTTATTTTATTTTCTCAGAAATATCTTCTACCCTTCTGCTTGTTGCCTCGATCACAGCATTCAACAGAATGAGCGGTTATTATAACCCAACGGTTTTTTGTCTGCATTCCTCTTGCCGTATTCGGAGAAGTCGAAAAAAAATACCCTTAGGGTTGATTGCATCAGTTTGAACCTTGAATATGACTAGTGAATATATAGAGCAGATGTATAATACAAAAAACAGTTACTTTTTAAGTTGTGCATAGAAAATATTAAATAAATTCGGCTGTAAAGTCTTTGTGCGAATAACCTATGCATGCATCGCATAGGGATATGAACAGTTTCCCATTTTGGGAAAAAAAAATGTAGTCGCGCCAGCGGGTTCGCCGATTTAAGTCGTTGCACCCAATATTCTATTTAAAAAATGTAAAAAGAACGTTCTATATAACCGATATGTCGTTTTACGTGATGTCGATGTTTGCGATATATTATTCAATAGGATTATAATGGACCTCAGTCGGGGACTAAGAATTTGGTCGTTATAACGGATGTCTTTTTACGATTTCGAATATACAGTCGAACTTCGGTTACTCGAATATCTCGATAATTCGAACAGATTATTTGGCGTCACCTACTTGGCGTCATTTTTAAGACGAATTCACAAATTCTGCGTTGCTGTTGTATGCTGCTTTAACTAGAACACAAATTATTGACTATTGAATACTTCTTCCACTAACCGACGGGCTCAGTAACAAAATAACTACATATATAATTTTACGCGCTATGTGCGCGGAAATTTACTGAACCTACTCAGACTCAGGTGGTGGTTTGGGTAATTTCGTTTTCGTAATTGATTAAATTACACACGCGAAGAAAATGGATGTTTTGATGAATATTCTGATTGGGAGGAATACGATGAAATTCCTTTGATATTACACTGAACCAAAACTGTTCGTAATATTAATGAACAGTGTTCGTTAGTCATTTTCGTTGCCTCAAAGAACACTTTCATTGACTCAACTATTCGTTACTATTACGAATAAATTTACAAATAGATGGACGGAGTTTAATGTACGATTCGTGGACTCAATGAACTAGCATTCATTAAACAGTTCAAATTCTCTGTAAGGTTTTCCCAACGAAATCGAACGCTGCGTCAATAAAAGTGTTCGTTGTGCCAACGAAATCGTACGTTGAGACATCGAAAGTGTTCGTTGAGTCAATGAAAGGCTTGGTTGAGGCAACGAAATTTTTTATTGCTTCGAGTTAGTGCATATAGGCGTTCTTCTTCAGTTGTGATTTGTTGTGAATTGTGTTCATCATCACCATACGTTTTTTAAAAGGAAAAAAGCAGGTTAGTACACGTTTCTTTATTTTTCAATATAGTACGAATATTAGTATTTAAACCCACATCAACAGAAAACTCCCTACAAGTGACG
This sequence comes from Eristalis intricaria, assembly GCA_964034865.1. Taxonomy (NCBI): domain Eukaryota; kingdom Metazoa; phylum Arthropoda; class Insecta; order Diptera; family Syrphidae; genus Eristalis; species Eristalis intricaria. The sequence goes on along the minus strand of OZ035874.1, from coordinate 65,929,509 downwards.
ACACAGGAATACCAGCAAGTATGTGCTATAGTTAATTCAAATACTAGAAAACATATATCTGTTATTTTAGCAGTATTTTTTTACAGAAAGTTCCAGAAGAAAGAAGATTAATCGATTTGACCACTGCTGAAAGGAATGCAGTCAATTGTGGCTCAATAAAGTGTTAGTAATTAAAGTAATTATTAAACGTACTCATTAGTTCAAATCCTTTGTTTTCCCAGATTTATATGGAAGCCATTAATTTGGCTAATCAAAATGAAAGTACATACAGTATCTCACAAAATTGAGCATACACCTCTCATTACTTCATATTCGTGCTGTTTTAAAGCCGACCACTTTTTTGTTTTATTTTTGTGGCATACAATCATAACTGAACACATATCTTAAACAAGAGTATATGCCAAATTCACAGACAGGCGACTTCCTACCGGTACTTTTCGCATGAAAAAGGAAACAACCCCTGAAATCGACACACAAAATTGAGCATACAGATGTCATGTGTGTGTTATACACAAGCTTCGCAGAATCGATACATGCAAATTTGTTCAGGAATGAAGCAACAAATGTCCCTGATGATCATTTCTGCACACGCTTTTGAACTGAAAAGACCGATATTCTCTTCTTTGTGCGAAAATATGGAAAACATGCGAAAACAGACTACTTTGTCAACGGAATGCTCATAATTAAGCTATTTTGCGAGGGGAAGTCGATGCGAAAAATAGGAGAAACTGTAGGGCGATCGCATGCAACGGTACAAAAAATAATAAACAATTATAGATATGAAGGGACACTAAAAAACAGACCTGGAAGGGGAAGAAAAAAATTGCTCTCAGAACAAAACGAGCGGTATATTCCAAAGTTGACGGCTGAGGTGTCACCCATAATTAATAAGCCTCTTTCAGTGGAAACCGTTCGCAGAGTCTTGAGAAAGAATAATTTAAATGGTAGCATCGCCCGAAGAAAGCCGTACATTTCGCTAGTTAATAAGAAGAAAAGACTGGAGTTTGCTAGACAATATGTAAACCACCCGGAAAGCTTTTGGGAAGGTGTTTTGTTTTCAGATGAAACAAAAATAAATTTATTTGGGTCTGATGGCAAACAAATTGTTTGGAGGGAACCAAATACAGCTCTCAAAGGTAAAAATATAAAGTCAACCATTAAACACGGGGGAGGATCTGTGCTGTTGTGGGGTTGTATGGCTTCAAATGGCTGTGGAAAGTGGAGAGTTCTACTATAAATACTATGGTTAAAATTGGGTATTTGAATATTTTAAAACGAAATTTACGAAGTTCCGCAGTAAAATTAGGTCTACCTTCGGTGTTCTACTTCCAATAAGATAATGATCCGAAGCACACCTCCTATTTAGTACGCGAATGGTTGCTTATAACGCTCCAAAGCAGCTAAAAACAACCCCACAATCGCCGGAACTTAACCCTATTGAACATCTATGGCACGAAATAAAAGTGCGGGTTAAAGAAAGTACCTGCTCCAATAAGCATGAGCTAAAAGCTAACATTCAGGCAGCTTGGGAAGGGTTTCAGCCATCTTTTACTGAAAAACTGGTAAAATCCATGCCAAGGCGGTTACAAGCTGTCATAGATGCTGAAGGAGGTGCCACGCGTTACTGAAATTTTATTTGTAACTGTTTTTGTTTTGTGTTTTAGTCGTAACTCGAATTTACTTTAAGTGTATGCTCAATTTTGTGTGTTAAAATGAAGTGCCTTTTTTTATTTTGCTTAGAAATAGCAAGTTTTTTTTTTAATTTTCATATTTTTGTTTATGGTTTTTAGCAATTGAAGTATGTCAATTCGAACTGCATTTAAGTTTTATTAATTAACTACTTTTTGTAAGGCGAAAAAGATAAAAATATGTTTAAGCTGTGAGTGTAAGCTCAATTTTGTGAGATACTGTATCTAATAATGGGCTTTACAACATATTTTGGAGACGCGACGATTTTGTGGTTGTTGCATGGCTACCTGATTACAAGAAAAGTTATTCGGAAAGACGTGAAGAGGAATAAACACATTTCTCTAATTATATTGAATTTTATCCAGTTCCAAATAAAAATTCAATTTCAAATGAAGAAGGGGTAAAGTGGCTATTATTTTTTAATGAAGTCATTCGTTGAGGGAAAGTACTATGTTCCTTGGCGTAATGTACACCTTCGTTGGGTTTACATTTTGTTGTATATAAATTCAACTGCAGATGCAATTCGAAGCTTGGAAAAATACCAAAATTATACAAGGTATTACGTATAATGATTAGCCGTTTACGTAAAATGTTCAAGATTATTTTGAATTGAGTAAGTCGACAGGCGATATCCAGATCTGACCAGCCATCCCGTTTAACACCTACTTGTAATGACTGCAGGGGGACTTGTTTGAAACAGTTTTATGATCATGGCAGGACGAATCTTCCAGTGTAGGTACCTATTGCAAACGGCGTCGTTCTTCAATCACGTTTGTGAACTTGACAGCTTCAGTATACAAACAGGCAAGGTATGGAGCACTGTAATCCGTAAGAGCGTGGAATAATTGTGTCGATTTTTTTTACCAATAATCGGTCGGTCGTATTAGTGCAGCGTGAATTTTGCGTCGATTTCCTTATAGTGTTTCAGATTGTTGCCATATCATCGGTCCTTCACGGCCAATTGAAATCGGCAAGACAGCTGATAGCACGGAGTGTTAATTTGGTGCGCCAAAGATCGATTGTGGCATGGGCTGTGTGGCTGATGCCAGAAGTCGTCCAAATCCATGTTTTCAATTTCAGTACAAAAAAAACGTCGGTTCTGTAACGCCCACAGTTTGCCGAAACGTTGTTCCCAGCCTCAATTTCGAAGAAAAATGCAGCAGTCGCGGGGGATTCTTCATTTCGGTTTATTTTCAAAAAAAACCCACTTTTTAAGCAACACAACATGTTTTCGTTTTCGGTTTCGTTACTTTCCGCGGAGGTACGATACTGACTTTCTGTCAAGATTTCGCATGGGAAACTGCTGCCAGTGTCAAAATAACCCATAATTAAAAGAAACACCCTAGATGGCCCACCCTTTATCGGGCTTCGATGAGCTACCGTTTCCGCCGACGATGACTTGCTGCAAATACTCAAAATTGTCGGCTGTTCTACTTTGATCGCGCTTCCCGTTGCTCCCAGATCTGTTTATTTCTTCCAGTTGACATGAAATACTTGTTGATTCGATCTAGGGTTTCCATATCATCCGCAGTCATAAGCTGCTTGTGTGGCAGTTTATTATTTCGCTCGTGCTCATTAGACGATGCGGGTCAACCAAGAGTTAACCAGATGCTTCTGTGCACTATCGGCTGTGGTGCTACTTTGGCACCACGCCGCGAAATGCCTGCGCGGTGATAAACATATATGAACAGAAGGTTTCAATGTGGTGTTACGACTCGATCGAAAAATAGTTATTTTTTCATAAAGGTAGTTAGGCTGTTTCTTTTGAATGATTTTGAAGAGTAGAATACATGTTCTATAGTTTAGAAATGCTTCCAATTCACGTCCAAGGAGAATGTGATATTGGTACGATACACGCAGAACAACAACAGAGGGGAATAATCACAGTCAGAAAACAATTCACAGCCATAGGCTAAAAGTGGAACTATTAGTGCTTTGGCAAGCTTTACTGTGAAAATGGTGGGGAGTAAAAATTTGCTAATTGACAAACCTCTAAGAGTCGCAGAAACATTAGATACTACATTAGCCGTGTTTTTTCAAAAATCTATAAATAGTGAAGTAGAAAATTCTACTACACGTAAAGCACATACAACAACCAGTGAAAAGTGAATGCCTACAGAAATTCGAGTTCGAATTTATTTCATATATTTTGACAGCGATTCGAACATATAAACTGTTATCTTCATATATTCTGACGGATAAAAATCAAAGCCACTGCGAATCGATTTATTGCATCTTACTATCGATAGCGATGAAAAAAACACGGCTATTGTCTGCAGGTGGATGACGATATTGGTACTTAGGAGTTTCTCGCAGTTGAAGATATTGACGAGATATTCAGATGAAAATCCGAATCTGGACAGCTCAATAATAACAATGAAAGTGACGGTCATGTGATGGAAAAAGATTTGGACTATGATTTAATGAACCCTCATCTCATCCTTGAGCAGAAAACTACACAAGACCTAGTTATTGTATTATTTCTTTCTCAAATACCTCATGTTGGCAACTTCCGAAATTTTCTTACGTTATTACAAACTTCCATAGAATTCTAAAAAAGTTTAAAAAAAAAAATAAAAAAAAAAAATTTTAAAATTAAAAAAATTTTGTTTAGTTTAAAAAAAATAAAAATCATAGAAAACTCACTAAAATACCACATGCGTAGAAATCTACGCACAATTGAGGATGAGATGAGGGTTAAACCACCTTCATACGAGTTGGTTGCAAATTCATAAAGCATTTTGCTTTCATTTTTATAAAAATTTCTATCTATGTTTTATGTGTAATATCGGAAATATACAAATACATACTGTAGCAGCCCTTATAACGAATTCAGGCACTCTTCTAAGAAAAAGAGGTAAACATGGAAAAGGGACTACCGGTGTGAGAGCAGTGAACATGAATAAAGATGACTCTTGTGTAGTTTGCGAAGCGATACGGACGTACTTTTAATAAAGTAATAAATTTGATAGTTAAGTGTTTTATTATTTCTATTTAAAAAAAAAACAGTGGCTCGCGAAATTAAAGAAAAAAAAAAAAAAACACGGGCAATAAGTGTGAGTTGATTTTGCGTCTTTTGTCGATTCCGGAAAACGAACAGGACGAAGGCGTCATCGATGTGCTGACAGCAGACGGAGAAACCCAGGAAGAATACGAGGACGTTCATGAAGAAGACGAGTGTGAAGAAGAGAGCAGCCGTATTGAAAAAGATGAGGAACAGCAGATCGAAAATGAGCTAAGCAGTGCAACGAACGAAGAGAGCAGATCAATGACGAGTGACAAAATGAGTGCCGGGGATAAAGAGAGAAGTAAGACGAGAGCGATAATGAGTGGTAAGGATAATGAGTGGGAACTTATGAGAGAGGTGGAAGTACTGCGTAAGGAAATAACGTTACATAAACGCGAAAATGATCTCCTAAGAAGAGAGAACGAGTTGCTGCTGAAATACGCACTAGGCAGCTATGTAATGGTCAAGTACTATGAAAGCAGAAAAGATATTCGTTGACAGAAGTTGAGGGTTTCCAACTAGGACAGATACCTTATGAAGGGATATGGGAAGTAGCGAACGTAAAACCCTGGGTTATTGACAAAAAATGTAATTTACAAAGGAATCGGGACGATTTGGAGTCAGGAAGGTCGAGTTGTAGCAGCCCTTATAACGATTTCAGGTACTCTTCTAAGAAAAAGAGATAAACATGTAAAAGGGAATACCGGTGTGAGAGCAGTGAACATGAATAAATATCACTCTTGTGTAGTTTGCGAAGCCATACGGACGTACTTTTAAAAAAGTAATAAAGTTGATCGTTAAGTGTTCTATTATTTCTTTTTTCTATCGGTTAAATTACCTACATAGTAAAATTTCGTATTTTACTTGAAAAGTCGAAGTCTTGACAAGTGGAATTTTTTTTGTGATGGTTCGAGTTACCGAATTTCGATTGAACATAATTTTTCAAATTTGACTAATGCACCGCACAAATCCTCTTAGCGCCAACTGACTTAAAAATGTGTTTTAATAATAATAATAATAATATGGGTGGCGCTACAGTCCGAAGCGGACCAGGGCCTAGCTTCTCAGCAACCACTTGTGTTGTGCGTCCTATTGTTCTTTCACGAGTGGAAGGGACCTACAGTTTAATGCCGACTCCGAACGGCAAAGTTGCGAAGCTTTTTCTAGACAGGAATACTCTTTGAGCATTGTCAGTGACTCGAAAGAGGCGGGGCCGTGAATTATCAAATGTGGTAAATTCGGGTATCGAACCTGGCACCCTCTGCGTAGGAGTCGACGCACTAACCCACTATGCCACGGCGACCCTGTGTTCTGATAAACTGTCATAAAACTCTACAATAACAACGCTCGGTTCTCAGAACTCCACTGATCACTGACTCCACGCTCCCTGACCCATAGTAGCGATTCTTTACAACAAGTATTATATACACTTAAGGAACGTAGGCGTTCTACATATTACGATACCCCTTTACTCGCAACGCGGAAGTTTTTTTTTTAACTTGAACAACCCCATGGAGATGTGATTTCTGACATTATTTCATCGGATTCTTAGCACGAGCGGGGGATGTCCTCTGGCAAAGATTAGAGTAGATCCCTTTCATCTTTTTTCAATATAAATATGAAAAACAACAACTCACACCTTGCATGGTACGGTATGTTGTCTTGTGGATCTGTGCATTTTTTCGATTTTCTTTCAATCACTGTGCACGGTGATGAAATAAACGATCCCAATAGGGAATTGAAATATTTCCATTTAAGAGGTAGAATTATAGAAACAGTCAAGAAAGAAGCACGCTATCCATACTCATGACTACGACTCGTTAAGAGCAAACTACAAATTTCAGAAACCACTTTACTTTACTTTAGTTCGTGCATCCCCTAAAGCAGATGATTTATTACAGTCAGTACCTCGTTTCCTCGTTTCTTTGCAGCAAATCTCTTGTCGTTGTTAAGTCATCCTCGACACTGATACTTAAAAGCACAAGAACCCCAACCGCATCACCATTTATCAATTTCTCGCCCCCACCCACTAGTCCTATGCCACTTTTAAGGAGCACATACTCCGAGTACTAATAGCTCCAATTCTTGACATTCACAACGGGGTCTGGGACATTCAGCTTTTGGACAAGTTGTTCAAATTGTCCCACTCCCCGGCTGCCATGTGCAGTGTCATGCAAATTGACTGACATCCTCCAAGGGTTTCGCGTAGTAAACGAACGAGTGTTTCTTCGCCCGAAAAACTTTTTTGCCGACCACCACACATCGTCTCACGAAGAAAAACATCCCCCTTCCAGCAATCAGCTGCACCGGATCCTGAACTGACACGGAGTGCTGTTGCACCAAAAGAACAACGATTGAGTTCAAGTGTAGCAACACATCCACAACACAGCAGGAAGGACAACACGCCTTGCACACCCATGCACTATTCAACAAGCGTCTAAATAAAGACAAACACACACACAGCAGGAACGAGAAACCGAGTAAAGAGGAAACTGAAACTACAGAGCACAGACACAGGCGAAATGACAGAGTTTGAGTGGCAGCTTCAGTGTCACCCAAGAGGGATCCAGAACCGGATCTCCATCTTGCGCATCGCTCGTGTCGTGAGTGTAAGGAAGGCGGAACGGAAATGCCAGCAGGGAGCCGATGAGGGGAGAGTGAGTTGCCAGCTTATTCTTCTCCCCTTGTTGGCCAACATTCGCTTATCATTTATTGTTATTGCTCTTGTTATTGTGATTGCCCAGCCTAAGGGTCTGATCACGATAACACCGGCACCGTGAACACATGGGGGACCCGCAATATGTTTTATGTGGAAAAGCTCTTCGACTTTAGGGGTGGACTGAGGTGAACGATGTGGTTAAGTGGGTATTATCGGGCAGTATCTGCGGGCGACATTGCGTGATTTGGAGTGTTTTCAAATGAAAAACACTGAAGAGGTGGTTGCCTGATGTGGAAGCTTAAAGGCGAGGCAACCGGCTCGTGACCACGGGAGCAATTGGATGGAGATGGGACGTACGTGTCAACATGTTGACTGAGCTGATCATTTAATCAGCAGGACGTAAACAACTTCAAACAGACCACGTGTGTATTTTTATATTTTCGAAGTGATGGGAAGTATCTCACAGTGTTTCGTCTAGAACATGCTAGGGCTTGGGTTTAGTACCATACCCATAGTCAGACTACTACCACTGATGGACCACTCCAGTGATAGTGCCGCCATCACTGATCCCAACGGCAAATGGACATTGGACCAGATCTGGAAACCAGATTTCATTGGAATTTGAACCGAGGACCCCACTAACCAAGGCAGGCACTTAGCAAACTGCGCTCAATCCAGTCGTCTAACTGCACGAAATTATATTTGAATGCTTATTGCTTATTATGGTCATAATTTAGTCAGATTTCTTACTTTTTACATAATTCAATTATTATTGCAACTTTCAATTTAGCACGAGTACGATATCTTTGGCGCCAAGAAATGATGACGGTATTTTGTAGAGAGGTTAAAAATAGCATTTTTTACTATTAGAGGGAGGGATCCATCTCGTCCCGTTTAGGTGTTAGGGGAATTTGAGGTAAAAATATTGAAGAAAGAAAAAAACAATGGCAACACTTACAACCAATAGAGTACTACAGCAAATTTGAAAGTTAGAAATTTGTTCCGTTTAATATAAAATTTACATCAAATTATTCGTGGGAATAGTTTTTTGAATTATTCGCATTCGAAATCAAGTTGTTGGGAAAAAATGAAAACAATCAATCAATATTTTTCCATTTCTGAATCGAACACAAAAAACCGCATGAATGTTTGTCTTCTAGTTTTTGAAAATATTGAAGTAATATTTTATTATATTGAATATAATATATAATAATTTATTGAAATATTGACTAATACAACTATTCTTTTTTAAAAGTTTTTTTTTTTTTTGGTATTAATGATGAACTAATGTTGATGATAGGTTCATCTGTGCAAGTAAAGGAGAGCAAGTCATTTAGCATTAGAATGCACCACGAGATAGACTTGCATTGCATTCCGCGTCCTAGTCACTCAGACAGATATCGAAAAATATTGATTTAAAGTTTTTAAGTTTTTCCTGTTTTAATTTTTTCCCAACAATTTGAGCTTGAATGCGAATAATTCAAAAACTATTCAAAAGAATAATTTGATAATAAGGAACAAATTTCTAACTTTCAAATTTAATGTAGCACTTTATTGCAAGTGTAGCCATTTTGTTTCCTTTTATGTGAGTTTTACCCAAAATTCTAAAAGGGTCGAGATGGATCCCCCGCCCATAATAAAAGATGCTAGTTCTTATCCCCTCTACAAAATACCGTTATCATTTCTACGAGCCAAAGTTATCGCTCTCTCCTCTTTTAATTTAAATTAAATAAAATTATACTTAAATTTTAGAAAATTTAGAAAAACCATAGTAGTACCGCGTTGTGCAGCCTGCAGCCATGTATTAAAATGATGGCTGCAGGCTGCATACTACATATGTAAGATTTAGTATGTATACATCTGGATACATTTAGTTAAAACTTTACCAAACTTTATTCTTTTTCCAAAATATATAAAAGTGCATATTTATGATTTTTTTTTTGATTCGAAGGCCATTTCGCAATAAAAATTTGAAAAAATAATGCTAACCATGAAGTATAAAATTCATCAGTCCGATATTAAATATATCAATTCTTCAATAAAAAAGAGGCTATAGGTGAGGTCACACAAGTAAAACTAACAAATGTGCGCAAATTAGCTTCCTTCATTGCACAACTTTGAATATGGTTTTTTTTCGAAATAACAGATCATTTGTAAACATTTTTTTTGTGATCTTGCTACATAGGTTATTGTTATCAATTTCCAATCAATATCAGCTCCTGCCAGAATGTACAGGGTGGCGCACCAATTGTGCTACAATATGAAACTCAAATAACTTTTTTTTGTAATCAATGTATTTCATTTATTTTCTTTTTTATTGGATAGAGAATTACATTTTTTTTCAACTGCTAATTGTTTTTAAATATAATAGACCGTAAATGACTTCCATGCTTATCTGTGCATATGGGACACCTGATAAGAAAATTGTTCATTGTGGCCTGAAGAGTTGAAGTCGGGATCGCCTCAATTATTGTTGTAATGGATTCCTTCAATTCATTCAAATTTCTTGGTTTCGTTTTGAGTACCTCAGTCAGGTCAGGTGAGCTTGGCGGGCAGCGGCAAGCGGAGTTTCTGGAAATTAACTTGTTTGGAAATTTTCGTTGGGGTGGATATGTATGCAGTTGCACCATCTTGCTGGATCCAAAGGCTGTTGAAACGGATCATTCTTCAGCCCAGTGCTGCGTAAAATACAATTGACAGTTGCTGTTATACCGATTTTCTTCAAAGAAGTCTGGTCCCACAATGGCACATCTCATGGAGTATCTCTAGATTAGATTCACTCCAAATACGACAATTTTGCTTGTTTACATTGTCGTTTAGATCAAAACGGGCCTCATCATAAACAATCAATTTATCAAGCTGGTTTTCTCTTCGGCCATTTCAATTATTTTTCGGCAAAATTCCAGGCGAATAGGGAAATATAGTCGGATTTGCTTATAATTTGGACCTTATACGGTTTTGTACAAGTTTAAGTCAACATGATTTATCCGTTGTAATAACCGTCTGCTATCTATCAATTTGCGCCGATAAGTTTCGAGTAGAAATGCTTGGGTTTCCCTGAATTGAGGATGCTACAGCCGCGATTGTGTCTTGAACCCAAACATTGCGATCTCGATGGTACGGTCTTCGTTCGATCCTACCAGATTCGCCAAACATGTTTACCAGCCTCATAGTGGTCATCTACTCCAGGGATCGGCACCAAAATCCCGTCTAAATTCCCTTTGGACTGAAAAGCATGGTAACGCTGCACTATCCAAATTCTCTTTTCGGTATACCAAGTATTCATTTTAATAAATTTAAATAGCCAACCTGACAAATAAAAAAAATAATCCGACACAGAAAAAATGTTATCGCGGTTTGTTTTTGTAGCACGATTTGTGTGCCACCCTGTAGTAGACGAAACACTATACGCCCGTGCGGGAGTCACTGCTTACCAAATTTCACGGCAGGTTATTAGAAATAGATGAACATCTGATTCAAACACGATTCTTCACAAAAGAAGAAGCAGGGAGATTATGTCCACATGGAATACGTCTGTAGCTAACAAATAACTTTGGGAACGAGTATTCTCAGACCCTTAAAAGCGCATCGCATAATGGCACATCCCGCTTAATATCATAAATATATGACAAAACAAACAGTACTAGTACAATCTTGCCCGCTTATTGTCACAGTCTACACAAATCTTTAATTCACGTGACTGACGAATGATTTAATATATGTGGCTTGTACTTTACACTATATTTCACTTAATACCTATCCCGGAAGTGTCCACCATTTTTTTTGTGTTCATATATGAGAGCTTGCTGGGATTTGGTTAACCAACTCTTGTAATTATTTAACTTATCGCATTTTTAAACTGTTTGTATGTAAGTTCGGTTAAAGGCACACCCCTCTTGATGGCACAATATTTCGTTGCATGTTTGATGTACTGTATCCGGGTTCGACTGTAGTTGCTTTTCAGTTCATGGCGCTCAAGCCCGGACTACGTCACGTATCGCACAAAATTTGCATCAACACTGACGGCACTCAATGTTCTTCATTAAATCCGATAATCATTTCAATCACTCATCCGATAAAATCTCATCAGCCACCAGCAACAGCATGCAACGATAAGGGCTCTGCCACCACAGAAGCCAACCAAACACACCTCCATAGCCGCAGTGTATGCATAAGTTTTGATTAATAAGCGGTTTCTCTGTGTTGGACCATGACGAAGGGAGGATCTCGCATTCCATTGTGCAGTGCTCAATGAAGTCCCCTCCTCGCACACACCCTCGCAGCAATCGACCTTAGAAGTCGATGTGCAGGAAATCATGTGTACACAATAGTTACAAGATAACGTTGGTTTGCACACTCCCGTACTCCATTGGCCTGGGAAAATTCGATTGCCCCCTTAAACTAGACCACATACGCGGCCACCTCCCAGTTTGGCGAGGGTGATGCGATGAAGCGAAATGATAAACAAAAGGAACGGCACACACAGGTACACTCATTCAAAGAGCGCCACTCGTGGTTATCAACACAAGGACACACCTCCACTTCCCACCTTCGCACATAAATACGTACGAACAGCGATGATAAATGGTACCCACGGTTCACATGAATTATTTCGTTTTCAATGGCAAACGAAAGAAGCAGGATGTGCGGGTTTCCGTGCGGGTGGTTCCCAGGGAAAGGATTATGATTAGGTAGCGCAATTTTCCACCACAATCGCTTTGATTAATTTTGGTTGCTGTCTTCGGGGTGTGTCGGTGGTTAATCATGGAATTTGTCTCTCTTTCTTAAGCTGCGTTTTTTTTGCAAGCGTATATACGCCTAAATTTCAATTTGCATGTAAAATACACTAACAACATTCCGTTTAGGTTTTGTGAACACAGTCACAAAACGAATATTGTGACCATCAAAGATCAACCATCACCTTCCACGACTACACCCCTGACTTGATTTATGATGAATCATTAAGCGCCGATGACCGTTTTTTTGCGCACTTATAAATTAAGCGTATATACGCTTGCAGAAAAACACAGCTTTAGTTGCAAGTGAACTCGGAGTGTGCAACTGAAGACAGGTTCGTTGATGCCTGTTTGTTGAGGACCACATTTCCTCCGGTCAGCAGCGCCAAACAAATGAGAAACAAGAAATACTGCGCTTCTTGAGTTCCTGATGAAGTTTGTTTGGCCGGCAAATCGTTTCAGAGGATACCTATCACTCAACTCTCAAGGACAGAAAAAAGACTAGACGTACACCAAACACAAGCGGTGAACTGCTTATTCACTATGATTAGTAATTCCAACCAAACTGACCAAACTTCCAGCACCTGACTGGATTCGAGATTCAGATACTGGATGAATTTTCATACTGGTTGTTATAATGGCATCTTATAACGTACGTGGGTAGGAGGGGCTTAGACCACATTGGTCAGAAATCAGCAATCGTCGAACACATTCTTTCACCACATAGTAGATGTCAAATAAATCTGTCAAATACGATTGTTGTATGTCAATTTTTGAGTGTTTTTCATTGTTTTGTTCTCGTCCAACGTTCAATACCGGTTTAATTCGATCCAATAAAATGACACTAAAACGTGGAAAGTAGGTCGCCGTGGCGTAGTGGGTTAGTGCGTCGATTCCAACGCAGAGGGTGCCAGGTTCGATGCCCCAATTTACCACCTTTCATATTTTCATGGCTCCACCTCTTTCGAGTCACTGACAATGCTCAAAGAGTATTTCCTGTCAAAAAAAAAGCTCAACTTCGCCGTTCGGAGTCGGCATTAAACTGTAGGCCTCTTCCACGCGTGAGAGAACAATAGCACGCTCAACACGAGTTTTTTGCTGAGAAGCTAGGCCCAGGTCCCCATCGGACTGTCGCGCCACCCATATTATTATTATTATTATATAAACGTGGAAAGGGATCGTTAACTTTGAATTTCAAAATTGATACATTCTGTTTGAAATCAGAAGGAACACGCATCGCTGAAACACGAGCTTTAACTGTAGTATCGACTTCGCACACGGTGATCCAATTTTTTGCATCGACAGTGATAATAATAGCTGCGTTTTTTTGCATGCGTATATACGTTTAATTTTCAATTTGCATGTAAAATACACTAGCAACGAATCATTCCTTAGGTTGCTATATGTGGCTTACATCAGCAGGTGTGGTTGATGTATTAGATCACTTTCAAGTATTTTGGCATCCATAAGTATGCAATTTTTGGTATACCCAGAGTGTCTCTGCTATATATTCCGTTAAGGTTTCGTAAACGATTCTTTTCATTTGATGAACATTTTTTTATTTTATATTTATTAAGTGTTTTTACTTTTAAATTGATGGTCACTCTACACAGTGACAAAAGGAAGATTGTGACTATCAAAGATCAACCATCACCTTCCACGACTACACCCCTGACCTTACCCCTGCTTAGCAAATGTCATACATGTCGTCGGTGCTGCCAAGAATTTATGAAGAAGCATTAAGCGCCGATGATCGTTTTTTTGTGCACTTCAAAATTAAGCGTATATACGCTTGAAAAAAAAAACACAGCTAATGTAGCTGACCTCGAGGATCCCCTGCGGTTCAGTAGAGCGATCATTGTTCAAGACGGGAAAGAGTCTACCAAGGAATGGCAATTTTACTGGTGGTTACACCAAAAACAGTATCCTTTGGCCAATAGCCCCACAGTGGACCATGGTGGGTAGAATACATACGGTTTAAGGAAATTTCATAACGAAAAAAATTAAAACAACAAACAAACTAATAAAACAAAAAATCCAAAAAAATATTATAAATAAAAAAACGAAAAATGTGCACCGCGGCATATAAAATATATAAGTTAACTCAAAACAATATACGAAAGATAATATTTCAAAAGGTACACGTGCAGGCGAATCCAACACACACCGCGTCGAGTCAGCAAGTCTGCCGAAGCAAACACCGGTCATCAAGGCGCAACTTCAGCAGCGTTCCCACGGTCGACGGATGGATGGATCGAGGTGACAAATTGCAGCGGCAGCACAAAATAGGTATTTAAGGTAGAGTTAGGCACACATTGTAGGTTTAGTCCTTTAGAAGGCAGAATCGCTGCCGGTTAATAAAGATTTTTTTTAATAAATTGAATTTACGATAGTTTAATTTATATGTTAGGCATATACGTAACTAGGGCTGGGATTTCGACGCTTTGTATATTTTGTTTTCACAGATTAGAAGCAATAGAACATTATTTTCCTTTAAATTGTCATCCAATCGTTGGTGTATATTTTCGCACAGTTTTCTATAAACGCATATGTTGCATTTTGTTGCATATTTTTTATAATAAATGCATATTTCCGAAAAAAAAGTTGACTCAAAATTAAGAAAAACAAAAACAAAATCTCACACATTCTAACCTAAGTGGCCGTTTACTTTGACCTGAAAACTAACTAACTGATAGAGTATGTGGTTAAAAATGCACTGATTACGTCAGCGGATGTCTACCGACCCTTCTTGATGTACAACAATTTCCCAAGTCCGTATCGCCAAAATTTCATGTTTAAAAATTTAGGAAACATTTTCACATTTATGTTAAAAAAAAAATATGAGTATCTTTAAAACCTTAATCAAGTGTTAAAATAATGCTACTTTTGTTATATAATTTTTCAAATGAAGAGCTTTATGTTTGTTAAAATTTTTATTTATTTAATTAACACTACTGTTTTTTGCTTCCGAAAATAAAAAGAAAGAATTTGTTACCAAACTGACATGCATTATTGTTTTTCATCAAAAAAAAATCCAATTTTAAAACAACTATAGTCGTCGCTAAAGCCGACAGTCGTTATTTCATACTTTTCAAAAATAAAAAGGTAATTTGTGCAAACCCCTTTTTTCAAATTTTAAATGCATATTTAGGATTTTTAAGAACATATTAAACGGAAACCGATAAGTCGATGACTATTTTTTCAGACAAGTGGCAATAAAAGACAACAAGCGTTCTGTCATCGAAGTTGGTTAGGTTATACAAAGCGTCAGAGAGATATTTGTGGGCTCGAGGACCCACTGCTGGGTTCCGCAGAATCGAAGGAAACGAAAAATTGAACACCTTCGGAAGGAATCGAAGCTGGGAGAGTCTCTAGCCTTCCTGTATGCGTCGCTCTGGATAGCGCTAGAGCTCGACGGCTTAGTCTCAATACTGGGGCTCTATGTCCGACGTTGAGAGATCAACATCATTGACCGGCTTTTGTCGCAAGAAAGTACTCTTGCTAATAAGAGTCCTACTATGCGTTTGCAGAAGCTGGAGAGATGGGACAGCAACATAATTAATCCAAAATCTGCAGTTCCTTGGAAAGCACTTTTTCGAAGACTTTTAGGACTCAAGGCGTGTTCAACAGAAAAACCTAATAAGATTCATGTGTGGATCTGGATGGTTACAGGACTAAGAGAAGGTCTCATGGTAGTCTCACACTCCCTAGCTAAGCCGTCAGGCGTCAGCCTACTCAATTACTTACTTACTTACTTATCAGGCCAAGACGACTGGATGGCGCAGTTGGTAGGGTGCCTGCCCCTGGTTAGCGGGGTCCTTAATACGCTCTTATCTGGTTTTCAAATCTGGTCCAGTCACCATTTGCCATTGGGATCAACGGCACTATCACTGGAGTAGTCAATCAGTGGTAGTAGTCAAATATGGTCTAAGTGTGCTGGTGAATTCAGTAGCAGCCCAACTACCTAACCTAACTTATCAGGCCGGCGAACCATAAAGAGTCAGAGGCTGAGCAATTGCTTCCCTCCATCGCTGATGGTCCTCGACACACTGCTTCCAGTCACCAAGACTAAGTTGTCTTGCATCCGCGATTATTAATAATAATATGGGTGGCGCGACAGTTCGAGGCGGACCTGGGCCTATATTCTCAGTAACCACTCGTGTTGTGCGTGCTATTGTTCTCCCACGAGTGGAAGGGACCTACAGTTTAATGCCGACTCCGAACGGCGAAGTTGAGAAGCTTTTTTCTAGACAGGAGTACTCTTTGAGCATTGTCAGTGACTCGAAAGAGGTGGAGCCGTGAATTATGATGGGTGGTAAATTCGGGTATCGAACCTGGCACCCACTGCGCAGGATTCGACGCACTTACCCACTACGCCACGGCGACCCACTGCATCCGCGATTACTTGGACTCAATATCGGAGATTCGTTCTTCCTCTCCTTCTCCAACCAGGAGGCTCGGATTCGAAGACCCTCTTTGCTGGAGAAAGGTTGACCATGCGCTCGATGGGTTCCGGACTACATCCACGTCCTGGAACATCTCGTAGAGTTCGGTTATGTCTTCTACTCCATTCACCTCGCAGACGGGACCATATATCGGACGTAGAATTTTTCTTTCGAAGTCACCAAGAAGCAGCTCCTCTGTGTTTTTTTTTTCAGCCTCCAGCCTTCGGCTCCATACAGCAGGTCTTGCAAAATAAGAGTTTTTTAGAGCATGATCTTATTCCTTCGAGTCAGGAGTTTTCAGCCCAGTTGTTTTGGCAAACCGAAGGAACATCGGTTGCAAAAGGCAATTCTGCTTCGGATCTCCACTAGGATGTCATTCGTGGAGCTTACGTTTACCTCAAGGTGGACAAACTCTTTCACTACCTGAAAACTGTAGCTGTCGATTGTGATGTTTTGCCCTAGTTGGTGTTCGGCGGGTAGTTTTTTGCTCGACAACAACGGCCTAAGAAATGATTTGTGTGAGGCATCAACTCCCCAAGACTATAAAACCACCTATAAAACAAATTGTCTGTCGTCCTTGTCAATCCATAATCAGGATTGTAGAGTCGTCGGCAATGAGAGCATTTGTCTTTCATCCTCAACCGTTTCTATCAAACCCCCTCCTGAACACAATAGAGTTCCCCAAATCCTCTCAAGCTCCCAACCCCCATTAAAACGAGATACTTTGCATCGAATTAGTTTCAATCTCAATTTTCCGTGTTCCACACAATCCTTGGAAGTAATGCAATCCACTTATGGGGCCAATTAAAGCCTCCCACACGACTTCAAGGACAGCCCTCTGTGCAGTGATGCGAAAAGGATCCAATCACCACAAATCATTGATTGCAATTATGAATTCATTAAGATTATTACATTCTCCTCGAACGAGAGCTGCACTCGCAAGAACAAAATTCTAATCTCTCCATCCTTCTGGGCAACCAAAGGATATCAGCGGTAGTTCTCCTCCATTCTGTGTACAATCTGTTTAGTGGCTCCTTGAAGAACTTCGACACGCAATCCTGTGCGCGTTCTTCGCAATTAATCCCTCTAATGATGCTGAGTGGAAAATTTTTAATGAAAAAGAAACCACTGAAGGTCTGCCTCAATGCAGTGGCTGCTCGTTAAGTTCTTGAGTTCAGAGCTCCTTTTGAGTGGCTTTTGTTTGCGAATATACACACAAGTGCACTTTGTTTTCGAAGTGTGCTTCACATTCTTCCATCGTGTCGTTCAACGATGTCTTACATCTCATTCTGCCGGAGGACCACATTGCAAGGGAGCTTCCGCCGTTCCAAGATAACCAAACCATGGATGGGTTTGCTGGCGTCTTAAGGACTCGGTTAATATCCTTTTCATGGAAATTTCAATGCGACTTTGATGCGAAATGAGCTGCTGTGGCGGAATTGCATCGTGGCGCAGAGTACTTTGCCGGCACATTAACTTGCAATGATTGTGTGGAATTGATACAGTTGGACTTAAGGACGCTCGAAGGAGCACGCCGCATAGTTGAGGTTCTTAAACAAATGGTCAGATGAGCGAAATTACAGGATCATGCAATGCTCGGTTGAAGAGTTGCACAGTTCTGTGGGATGTAACAGCGTCTGTGAAACAGGGCTTCTGAGAAACAGGGAATGGTTCTGCTGAGATTTTATAAGCACAGTGATTGTAAATGCAAATATGTGCCGAGAAGTAGTACATTTTTGAGTCATTACGCTTTCAATACACATGCCTGCGAATGAACATCAATGCTCCAACCGTCAATGTGTCTCTTGTTTGAGCTCTGAGCCAACAATTTTCTTTAAATTCTAAATCGCAGCCTGTTCTATAAATGCCTGATGCCAGAGCTCTGAGGATCTTTTGGATTCACTAATTTTTGTATTTCTACTTTAGAAAACGGAATGCAGGCTGATGTTCTTTAAACAGATTCCGTTAAAGCTTTCGATAGAGTTGATCATAAACTTTTAGTTGAAAAGCTAAGAAAAATGGGATTTAAAATTAATTTTCTTGAATGGGTAGAATCCTACTTGTCTAATCGTCAACAGATTGTCAAAATTAAAGGCGCGCAATATTTCTTTATCGAAGTTCTGTCGGGTCTACCTCAAGGGAGTCATTTGGGGCCTCTCCTTTGCAATCTTTTTGTCAATGACATTCCGTACTCCTTGCAGTTTTCTAATTGTCTAATGTTAGCAGATGATATGAAAAGATTTTCACAAATTTCTGTAATTACTGATTGCTTAAATTTTCAAAAAGACATAAATTCATTTTTTAATGGTGCACATACAATCATCTGGATTTAAATATTTCCGAGTGTAGGATTTTTGGTGCTTTCCGATCAGGATCACGGACTTCGTTTGGTTATAGTCTTGGTAACGAGAGACTTTTATTGGTAAGTCCAATTAAAGATCTAGGTGTTATATTTGATTCAAAGCTGTCTTTCTCAGCACATTTGGATTATGTAATATCTAAATCAAGTTCCTTGCTAGGCTTTCTGAAACTGAGTACGGTAGCATTTAATGATGTTTATACTCTTAAAAACCCTATATTTTCCATTAGTAAACCCTATACTGGAATATTGCAGCGTTATTTGGCTTCCTTTTTATCATAATTCATCTAACAGGATTGAACCCATTCAAAAAGTTTTACGCGCTTTGCATTAAGGAAACTGAGATGGACCGAAGATTAACCTAATTATAGATCTAGATGTGCATTAATTGATCTAAAAACTTTACAAAGTCAAAGACAACCTCATAGCATTATTTTTATTAAGAACTTACCCCACGGTAGGATAAAGTCCTCGGATTTACTAGCTTTTATGCCTCTTTATGTCCCGAGAGGTGCCTAAGAAATAGGAATGTTCTCGAATTATGGCTTAAACGAACCCATAACCCGTTGTTCATTACTATTTAACTCAATTTATCATCAAGTCGACCTTCAAATGAATAGAAATATGTTTAACGAAATTTTATTGAATATTTTTAACAATATCAATAATAATTAATTGTAGTCAAAAGATGAAATTTGAAAAATAAATAATAATTTTTGAAATTGATGAAATAGATAAATAAATAAATAAAGATTTAATTTACGCCCGATCGGAAATCAGTTTCAACGATTGGATGATGAACCTCAATGATTTTTTTGGAGACCAGTTCAGTCACTTGTCCGAGTAACGCACTGGCTACTGGTCACTGATTGTGGGTCACCGTGGCGTAGTGGGTTAGTGCGTAGACTCCTACGCAGAGGGTGCGAATTTGCCACCTTTGATAATTCACGGTTCCACATATTTCGAGTCACTGACAATGGTCAAAGAGTATTCCTGTCTAGAAAAAGCTTCTCAGCTTCGCCGTTCGGAGTAGACATTAAACTGCAGGTCCCTTCCACTCGTAAAAGAACAATAGCACGCATAACACGAATGGTTGCTGAGAAGCTAGGCCCAGGTCCGCTTCGAACTGTTTCTTTTTTTCATTTTTATTTGTGTAATTCAAAATGGACTTAAATTCTAGACAAAAATGCTTAAAACTACTTTGCGTACATTGCTACTACTTCTAACTTACTGGCCCTAGGCGGGCACTGTAAGCTAAACTTAACCTTATTCTATGTCTTTCGACCTAACCTGACGATGAATATATGTGACATCAATGAATGTTTACATGTACGGCTTAATATTATGCAAAATAATGGAAGAAACTTAATTACAGAACAGTTTTGCTTAAAACTTATATACTATCTTACATGCTACCTTAAAATAACCTAAAACTAAACTTACATCCGTATATGTATATATGTACCTTCTGTATATTCTTCTGTATACACATAGGTACACTCAGGTGTACACATGTGTATACTTACCTACACATATATTTTTTTTTTTCTTTTTTTTATTTTTTTTTATATATATACATATATACATCTTAAAAGCTACCTTAAAAACTACCCTAAGATATTTAAGTTGGCCATAGGTTGCGGCTGATAGATTTCCATCTAATCCGCTGCAAGACAGAGACCGACTGCGCCCCATAAGGGGGGACGCACTACCCTGTCTACCCCGGGATTAAAGGGTTCGACGCTAGAGTTCACTCGCTCCCCAGCCACCAGAAATTTTGGTGCTGCCTAGCAACATCCCGAATGTCTCGGCTGGCTACCGCCGTACTGAACCGGAGGAGACAATCCTCAGCTCGTTGTGCGACGGAACGGTCGTGGTTCGTCGCCCATCCACAGTTGATCTAGCTATGTGAAAAATGAGCGGTACCGCATTCATATCTTGTAACAGGCCGTACTTATGTAAATGGAGAAAAGCTTCTGGGGGAACGAAGCCCCTGTGGCGTACCCTTTCGTCGTATTCTGGATTAGGGTAGTAAGCCCCTGAGATCAAGTTATTGAACGAGTTCATCGCTCTAGCAGTGTGACCTCGAAACAACTTCAACGGGAAATTGTCCACTCTTATCAGGTTTGCCCTGTTGTATAAGACCACATTGGAATAGAATTTTATGTACTTTGACTCTGGAGTTCGATAAAGACGAAGGCAAGCCCTAAGACAAGCCCTCTCGAACAACCGAATCTTTTCCATTAAGCTTGCACTCACGTTGAACCACACGGGACAGCCATAGGCGAGCATTGGCCTTCACCCTCGCATCAAGTTGGCTGTTGTAAAACAGTCTCTTTGTAAGGGCAAAAGCGCCTTGGGCTCTGGCCAGAGCAGCATCTACATGTTTGTTAAAATATAGATACTGATCTAGCCAGGCCAGGCAGGGACTACAGTCATTTGCGCCAGTGGTTCCCCGTGTCTTGCAACGATTGAGAACTTTCGCCAATTCTTTTTCGTACCCGCCGAGGCCTTATACAACAGCGTCCTGAAAACAATGGTTTCCGACTTCTGGAAGTTAATACTCAACTTCCAGTCATCGCGACTTCTCATGAATGAATCGAAGTCACCCTGCGTGAGAGTAGTGATTTCCTCGATCTGTACACGATCAAGTCATCGGCGTACGCAATTACGTGAGGAAGAGAACTTATCAGATTGCTCAAGTAAAAGTTGAACAGGATCGGCGAATTAACGGAGCAGGCACCGGTACATTGTTTCTGGCTCTTGTTCCATTGGATATCCGACACCAGTTTCGACGCGGCATGAATAGTGTCATGCCCCGCTTTGAAACCGAATTGGTTATCCGGAATTATATTTTTGTCCTTAGTTGTTGTTGATCAGAACTCTATTTATCACTTTCTCGAATACTTTGCTGATGTTCGGAAGGAGACTAATTGACCGGAGGTTGCAAGGATTAGATGAATCCTTTCCTCACTTGGATCGCAGTTTCCAATGCCTTGGATAATGTGCCCTGGATAATGTGCATTATTCAGAGCATTGTTAAACAGGATTTTGGGAGGTGTCTTAACACAATGTTGGAGATCCCGTCAATTCCCATTGACTTTTTCTTCTTTAATGACTCGAAGACCGCTTGGAGTTCTGTCTTCGATATGAACGGGGCCGCTTCAAATTGTCGCCTCACCCATATTATATTATAACTGGTCACTGAACAATGTTTTGGTTCGTCCGTCAACGCTCAGATTGATTCTCCACACCGCCTTTCTTCCAAATTGATTAAAGTCTCAGTTCCAGGAAATCAGTAGTTGTTTCGACAGCACCACATCTGTCTGTCATGCAGATAAAGTGAAAACAATGTCCATTCCTGTTCACACACCCCGCACCAATTCAAAGCGAGCACTGCTCCCCGGCCATAGAACCGAGCTCGCTTTTACGCTCACAATAAAAACAATCATTCAAACTGAACGACAAAAGTTTTGCCGGAAGGCAATTCTCTGGCCATCAGCCGGATGCGAGCGTAAATATACAAATTGCTGTGTGAAATAATATGAAACAATTTCAGCTAACACTCCTCCACCTCACGACCTAGCCATCTGACTAAATAGCTCAGCAAATTTCCCCACGGAGTGCGAGCATTGACAGCCAGTTTTATCACCAGCTGAGCTCACTCACCCTGCAGCCGCTGAAATGCTAAGCAGCACAACTCCCAGGCACACATGCGAACGTTTAACACACACAGGTCGGGCGAGAAGGATAACATGTTCCATCATCCTCATCATCGTCGTCGTCGTCGTTGGAGTCATCATCATCCCTCCCTATCGTCGTTGTCATCCTTGTCGCTGTTGTTGCCGGGGTCGACGTTATCGTCGCCGGCACCGCCATCTCTAAATGTTCCACTCTCGAATTCAATCCGAATTCAGAAGGGAATCTCATTAAAACTGTCATAATTAAATGTCAACATATGCAAATAGCAGGACGCAGGGAAGAGTGCACGAGACGTCACCGCAGAGGAGGCGACATGGGCTGAGATTTAAGTTTTCAATTTAAATACGGACCGGAGTGTGCTGGCCTTGCTTTCGGCTGGCCCTGCTTTCGGCTGGCCCCAGCGATAATTGTTACATTTAGTTTTGAAGGATATCCGCACTCATGCTCCTGTCCATCACGGACTGACAACCAACTACGTCGTCCTGGCTGCTGGGAGATTATTTGTGCTGGCTTCCACTGCAGACCGGCCAGAGTTATGCCGTTGGTTTGGGATCAGACTTCAGCTGAGTGGCAGATAAGTTCCTGGTTGTATCCAGTTTCCAGTGCGGGTTAAATACGCTCGACATGCTCCACACACCCACACGCCGCCCTTGGGTCGGTGGCAAGGATGTCATCCGGTTTGATGTTGCCTAATTGGAAAAGTCCTCTGAAGGGTCTGCTTCGGGTCTACGGCCTGTGATGGAACGCCTGCCAGAAAGGACCAGGTATCGATGATGCGGAGCCCTCCATGACGTTTATGATAATTTAACCTGGTCCTGGTGAGTACACACTCGCCGCACCTCTGGTGGGCGTTGGTCAGTGCCTAATTCGGGAGCACCCTTGGCGTGTCTCACTGTCTGTGACGCATGGAATCAAATTAACACTTGCGTGTGATTCAATTTTGAATCTGCCGCCTGCTGTGGATCTTCCCAGTGGAATCAATCGCAGTTATCGCTGCTGGTGGCTGAGTACGACGTAAAATGGTCGGACAGCAGTCTCTGTGGGATACGCAAGCCGTGTTGAATTTGTCTTGTTTGAGCGAAATGCGGAGCTTGTAATGTACAAATCAATTTGGATTCGTTTGGACAATTATTGCAAGTGGTGTGGGAATGTGACATGCACATGCTGTGTCCGATATGAATTACGAATAAGTGAGACTGATGCGTGCTTTGATGGTTCGATTAGGGCTCAATTTCTGTGTGTCTCGTATGTTCCTGTTCGACGAGCATTTAATTGACATATGAATACGAGGCGTGAGTGTGTCGGTCCTTCGAATCGAGAGAGGCAAGCGAGTTGAAGATAGCACAGGCCAGTGTTATTGTGTTTGACTGGGATGTCACATTTGGCTTCGCACCCAACAGAACCGATCTACTCAGCCATCTCTTCAAGGAAATAGCGATAGTCTGGTGCATGTTTCGAGTTCAAGGAAGCTGATTCCCATGTCCTGTAGACTGTCCTTGAAAACGCAGAAATCCACTACAGTGCGTCGAGTCATCGCCAGGTCTTGAACAAAGTGCGGTGTTTGCTATCCGTTTCTTAAGTTTTTCCTGAGGACAGAATGATGTTGTGTGTGTTTGTAAGCTTCTAAGATTGTTCCAAGATCTTCTTGTTCCCATTGAAGACGAACCAACTACCTGGCCGAATTAACCACATTGATTGTATCATTGACCATCCCATTAAACGAAGAGGAAATTGGCAGCAGGTGCAGTAGGCTCGCTGAAAGGGAATTTTTCCTGTGACCGCTAGTGCGGTATCGTCTGAAGAGGCAATGGCCTTACATCCGATCGAACCTTGTCTTTTGAGTACACCGTCAGCTACTACGATCCAGAGGAGAGGAAATAAGACACCCGTTTGTGGTGTGCCTCTAAAGACTCTTCTTTCCGAACAGTAGATTCCTAATTGGGCTTCAATTCTTCTGTAGTTCAGGACATTGCCTATCTGTTCTCTGATACAGATTTCAACTTCAAGTTATCTCTCTCTATGTCACTGTCTATCGCCACCAATTTTATGTTATTGAATGCTCCTGAAATCCTTCCGTATCCGAGGCTTGTAGTTGTCTCTGTCTCAAACCTCAAACCTGGAGGCCAGGCCCCATTGTGTAACCCTCGGGCGATGGGTCCGGTGCCGGTAACGTCGCTGAGGCTGTGAGCGCCGCCGTTGGGAATAAGACCATAGGGCTCTTCCGCCGTCATCTCTATTCCAAAGCCCCGATCTGGCCTTGGAAGAACCTTCTAGACCTGAGCTCCGAATATGTCGGAGTAGCTCTGGAAGTAGACTCTCCTGCTGAGTGGAGTTTCAGATGCCGCCGTTGGCCAAACAGTTCTCCCGCCCCTCCGCCACCATCCATTAAGATAGTTGAGCCCTGGTACAGATTCACTCTCCTCCCTCTCTCATCTACAGCCGCCAACGACGTCCCGCGGGAGTTGGGTAGGTACCCCTTCTTCGATTGCAGGTGCTCGGCTTCCAAATTTCACCACGTGGAGATGTGAATAGCAGTTCGTTGATCACACGAACTCAGAAAGACCTTCAATGTCGAAAAAGGTTTCAGACAATGCGATGCGCTGTCATGTGAGTTTTTTAACATCATCCTGGCGAAGGTCTTACAAGACTCACACGCCAAAGCTAGAGGCACGATCTTCCAGAAGTCCGCACAACTGCCAGAATACGCGGATGGCATTCCCGTGATTGGCAGAACACACCGAGTCGCCAGTCGAGCGTTTGCTGGCATTGACAAGTGGAAGTGGAAAAAATGGACCGAACGTGGGCAAAACGATATATATGCTGTCCTCAAGAAAGGACAGTGTCACAATGGGCAGGACTTTGTCTACCTCTAACAACACCAGTGTCGAAATCAAACACAGTGTAACTCTTGCCAACCGCTGTTTCTACGGCCTCAAGAGGTAATTGAGTAATAGAGCCATTTGTCGAAGAACCAAGTTGACTTTATATAATACTTTGACCATCCCAATCCTGCTGTATGACGCGAAGGCTTGGACAATCTCTAAATCGTATGAGAAAGTTCTTGGGCTCTTCGAGAGAAAAGCTCTACGTGCGAGCTTTGGTCATGTTTGCGTTGACGGTTTCTGGCGGAGAAGATTCAACCACGAACTGTATGGACTGTACAGCGACATGAGTCTAGTCAGGCGTCTACGGGTTGAACGCCAAAGATGTCTAGGCCATGTAGAGCGTACGCACAAATCAGCTCCGGCCCGAAGACTCCGAACCCGTGGGACAACGCAACAAACGACAACCCCGTTTAAGGTGGCGCACCCAGGTGGAGAAGGACCTCAACCAACTTGGCGTGCGACACTGGAGACAGCTAGCCAGAGAACGTGCTAGTTAGTGAAGCTTGTTGGTTGATGCCCAGGTCCACCCCGTACTGTAGCGCCACCAGAAGAAGAAGAAGAAGAAGACAGAGGGTGGAGCCAAGAAATAGGCGTGGCACTATGGAAATGAACTTGAATAAATAAATTTGACATGACGCGGAGAAGCTAAAGACAGCGGCAATCTTGAAAACATTTCATTTTTTTTATTCGCGCGATGTTCACTTGTTGTGCGAATTGAAGTCAAACCGCCTGACCCATGATCAAAACTCTATGCTGTAACCCATTATGTGATTAGTCTAGCTCACAAATTTTATCTTAAACGGCGAATACGTTCAGAAGTTGTATATTCATAATTGCAGCAAAATTGAGAGATGTAAGAGAAGTAAAATATTGTGTTTGCTTTTGGGTAAGTGTGTGCCCACGAACATAGCGGTGTTCCTGTGTATATCCACAGATAGATTCGGCTTGAGAAGGTAAGTCCTTTGGAACATCGATTGAGGGTTGCAGCAAAATGAAAATGTGTGTATTTCGAAGTTACAACACACTGTTGAATGGTTGACATCCATGACTACTCAAGTTGAAATGGTTTGATACCAGATTGATGTATCAACCCTTTGTTGGTAATTTTTGTCAACTCTATTGCCTGTGGTTCTACTCAACCGCTTGAAAATAGTTATTCTACTGGCCGACGGGTTCAGTGATAAAACAATTATATGTATCATCTTACGAACTATATGCGCGGAGATTTACTAAGCCGACTCACTCCGCTGCTCGACTAAATCTAGACTGCCATCACTGTAGCAGTTGTGGCCCACTTAGATCCTGGTTTGATCCTTTGTGCTATCACTTCCCGGTGCTTTCCCCGTCTCCTCTTAAAGGGCCTACACTAACGAAAATGAAGTAAACCTAGAGACTGCCGAATGGAATTCTAGTGCCCTACTTTGACAAGTCCACCCCTGTGCTGATTTACAGCCAATTTGTTTGCCTGATAATACGGGTAATGTCTTGTATCTTTAAGTGTGACATTTCCTCTAGGTTTCTAAAAAAGTAGTTGCTTAGTATATGATCTCTAGTTTTTAAAAGGGCTGGACTAGTGCCGAGGAGGTGAAGCGTGTTTTCTGGTAGGTTTGGAGGTGGTTTGGCGGAGGCGGCCAAAATGGGTTTAGCGGTGAACGAGGGCGAAACAAAGTATATGCTGTCATCGAGAAAGGACGCACAACATCGATGACTTGGCCAAAACGTCACCATAGGCAGCTATAACTTCGAGGCAGTGAAGGACATCGTCTACCTCGGCTCGCAAGTGAACAGTACGAACAACACCAGTACCGAGATTAAGCGCAGAATTACTCTTGCCAATCGCTGTTTCTTTGGGCTCAAGAGGCCATTGAGTAGTAGAGTCCTCTCTCGAAGGACTCTGTCCTGCTCTATGGTGCGGAGGCATGGACAATCACAAAAGCGGACGAAGAAATACTTGGTCTTTTCGAGAGAAAAGTTCTGCGTTCAATCTTTGTTCCTCTCTGCGTTGATGGTTATTGGAGAAGAATATTCAACCACGAACTGTACGGAATGTACAGCGGCATGAGCCTAGTCAAGCGTCTACGGATTCAACGTCTTAGATGGCTGGGCCATGTAAAGCGAATGGACATCACTGCTCCAGCCCGAAGAGTCTTTGACTCTGAACCAGTGGGACAACGCAATACAGGACGCCCACGGAACTGATGGCGCACCCAGGTGGAGAAGGACCTCAATCAACTTGGTGTGCGCAGTTGGAGACAGCTGGCTAAAGATCGTGCCGGCTGGAGAGGCTTACTGGTTGAGGCCCAGGTCCACCTCGGACTGTAGTGCCACCAGAAGAAGAAGGAATAAGCATCCAAGTCCTACATGAATCTAATTCCACCCATCTCCGATTAGCGGAGATAGCGGAGAGCATCTGTAAGTAACACGGTGTTTATTAGACTATTAAATTAGACGACTAAGTCTAAGTTTCTCGACTAAGATATACTTATCATCTAGATATGTATCTATCAGCGGCAGCACTGCTCCGTACAAGTTGTATCGACTGCAGCCAGCGTTCCCTCATTGGTGATAAGGTTCTCGGCTTATGTGCCGAGATTGGTGGTGGTTTCTATTTGGTAGTTGGTTAACTTGCACATCTACTTGAAATTACCAGCCCTATTCCCAAATCCGACGGATCGGAGATTTGATTCACGTCAACGGATTCGTGCTATCATTGAATCCGTCGGATGCACTATATTATCGAAATCACTTCTCTTTTTCGCAGTCAGATTTTATAAGGTCTAACGTCTGATTTAAGAAAGAGAACTTTGGCCAGTAACTGAAAGTGAGCAAGTTGACTCATATGAAGCAAGTTGGATACATACATACATACGAAGTACATACGTACGAAGTAGCGAATAAATAAAATTGTATTTTTTTCAACGAAAACAAAACAAGCATATTTCAATGACAAAAATACTGATTCAGGCTTTTTCGTTCAAACTTCATCGCAAACTTTCTCAAAAATCTTTTACTTCTTCATGGCGTATATTTGTCATGTTTTTCGCTATGTTCCTGAAATTTCATTCATTAAAATAATGCTAAACAGAATACAAATCACCTGTCTTTTTACCAGCTATCTACTTAAACTCCCATAAGAAAGGAGAGCCCTTTGATTGCGCCAACTATAGAGGGATAAGTCTCCTGAACATCGCCTACAAGATCTTCTCTGCCGTTTTGTTATAAATAACCTGATAGGTTCTTATCAGTGTGGCTTCAGGCCAGGGAAGTCCACCATCCACCAGATTTTCACACTACCGCAGATCCTGGAAAAGACCCAAGAAATGCAAATCGACATCCACCACCTTTTTGTCGATTTCAAGGCCGCATATGACAGCGTGCATAGGGACGAGCTATACAACGCCATGTCTAGTTTTGACATTCCTGCCAAACTCGTCAGGTTGTGCAGGATGACGATGGAGAACTCTCGCTGCTCCATCAAGGTCGATAACGAACTCACCGAGCCCTTCAATGTCAAAAAAGGTCTTAGACAAGGCGACGAGCTGTCATGTTTAACATCATCCTAGAGAAGATCATACAAGACTCACACGCCAAACACTAGAGGCACGATCTTCCAGAAGTCCGTACAACTGTTAGCATACGCGGATGACATTGACGTGATTGGCAGAACACAGCGAGCCGTCAATGAGGCGTTTGCTGGCACTGAGGCGGAGGCGGCTAAAATGGGTCTAGCGGTGAATGAGGGCAAAACGAAGAATATGCTGTCATCAAGAAAGGACACACAACATCGACGTCTTGGACAGAGCGTCACAATGGGCAGCTATAACTTCGAGGTAGTCAAGGACTTCGTCTACCTCGGCTGTGCAGTAAACAGTACAAACAACATCAGTACCGAGATCAAACGCGGAGTAACTCTTGCCAACCGCTGTTTCTATGGGCTCAAGAGGCAACTGAGTAGTAGAGCCATCTCTCGAAGGACCAAGCTGACTTTATACAAGACCTTGATCATCCCTGTCCTGCTCTATGGTGCGGAGGCATGGACAATCTCAAAAGCGGATGAGGAAGTCCTTGGTATTTTCGAGTGAAAAGTTCTGCTTGCGATCTTTGGTCCTGTTTGCGTTGACGGTTTCTGGAGATTCAACCACGAACTGTATGGACTGTACAGCTACATGAGTCTAGTCAGGCGTCTTCGGATCCAACGCCTAAGATGGTTGGGCCATGTAGAGCGCGTAGACAACACTGCTCCTGCCCGAAGAGTCTTCGACTCCGAACCCGTGGGACAACGCAACAGAGGACGCCCGCGTTTAAGGTGGCGCACCCAGATGGAAAAGGACCTCAACCAACTTGGCGTGCGACACTGGAGACAGCTAGGAGGCTTGTTAGTTGAGGCCCAGGTCCACCCCGGACTGTAGCGCCAAATAAAGAAGAAAAAGATCTACTTAAACTCAAAGGAATCCGTAATAAAAAATAAAATTAAAAATACAGTGAACCTCAATTCACATTACCGACATGCCAACGATTCACTTCGATAGGATTTCGGAATCGAACATTTTCGGTATCGGTGAACGATTCTCGCCGGCGGATTTGGGAATAGGGGTGTACATTTCCAAAAGTGCAAGTATCGTGTCATTCAGTTGAGTCAAACGCGTACGACAAAAACGCATTTATATAATGATTATTTTCACATCATTTAAACATACAACAATTTCTCAGAGTACTCATAATTAAACACTATTCTAAATTACATAAGAAAAACGATTTGTCGTCCTTGTCATTAACTCTCAGCTGTTGCTTATACAATTTAAACACCTAAGTAATTTATAGAACGTCTTTAGGATGTTGTGACATCAGCTGATCAGCTGAAAAATAAATTATGCACTCACTGTGACTGTGAACAGTGAACTTACAGAACTGAACTGGCGGGCAAACGACATTAATCAAAAAAGCACCGCACCGCCCCGTCGGCTTTGCACTACAAACTGATGATCACAACCGAGGAATAAGGAACTGATGCTGCTGCACTATAATCACCGTCGATGTTGATATGAGAGAGAGAGAGAGAGAGAGAGAGTGTGTTCCCCAATGTCCAAAACTTCAAATGCAACCAGGTAACGCATCAAACATTAACCCAATTCCCTGACCATTTGAATGAACTTCACTCACCCCCGGTGCGAGTCGTTACTAATTCAATTTGAAATCTTTCTCCCCAGACGGAAGGATCAACTCCTGGCATCCTTTCAAATGAAACCAACGACTCGAACTTTTGCGCAGAAATTGTTTTAGACGGCTCAACAAATTGGAGAAACTTATTTAAGCAAATTTCAGACCGACACCATCGCCAGGCAAGTGGATTTCATACCCAGTCCGTCCAGTATTGTGCATCCTGCGAAACGGCCACTAAACCGAATCCACTGCTCACTCTCCATTGCTGGGAGTACAACTTGATTTGATTTAATCCCCAAGAAGGTGGTGTTTGTTTCGTCTTTCGCCCTATCCAGCTGCAAGAGAACAGGAAGGGAAAACTAGCATCCTGGAGCACAGGCTGATATTTATCCTGATGCTTTTAGTTGTTTGTTGCTCTTTTCTCTGTCGTCCCAACAAGTCGGTGTTTTTGTTCTGTGCGCTTTCCTATTCTCTGCATTGTTCCTGTGCTGTGTGTGTGATGTTGTCACCCAGCTCACGATTATCCTGTTACTCAGAGTCCGTGACGGAGTTTTCCCTCGTTGCCGCACGTAAAAAGTTCGTTTTGCAAATTGCAAGGCTCTCAGTGTTCGATGGTGCATGGTGATGGTGATGGGAGTGCTATGCCCGATGGACAACTTCGTGTTTTTCCTTCTTCTCTGGTTGTTGTGCTGAAGCAGAAGCACTGCGCTGTTCTTAAAATGGACGAAAGTTTTTTATTAATTTTTGTCACATCTAGTAAACTTGATTTACCTACTCTCTCAACGTTTTGTTTTAAGTTGGTGCAATGAAATTGCATTTGATCCTTATTGGAAAGCTTATTTTGATGGTTAAGGGATCGTTGTTACGTTCTGGCACTCATCTTGTGGTTTATTACTTTCTTTTCAATTTTTCTTGGAAATTCAACGAAATGTCTCGTAAGCAGAATAATGGATAGTCTTAACTGCACGATGAGGCTTGCGTTAAATTTCAACGGTTATGTGGATCCAACGATAATGAACATAAGGCGAACAAGACAACACACCCACTGGGCCTCAAAAAAATTGTTCGTCTTCTGTGATTTCATGCTGAAACCACTGGGCAACAAAAGGTTCAGCAGAGAATTACGCACAGAAATGATTCACTAGTTTCGTTAAGTTGAATCAACTAAGGCCAACGAGCGAATGCACAAAAATGATCCTGTATAAACATTATAACCTCTTCCCATAGCTTCGCTGAATTTTGTTAAGTTTCGTTAAGTTTCGTTAAGTTGAATCAGCTTAATCAAACGATCGAATGGACAGAATATATCCTGTATTACCATTATAACCACTTGCCATGGATTGGTTGAGTTTCGTTAAGTTTCGTTAAGCTTCGTTAAGTGTGGTTCAGTTTCGGATCACTCTCTACATCGATAAATCTGTTGGTGCTGGAATTTTAAACACGTTCTCAGAAGCAATTGTGGTCATTTTGAAGTTTTACAGGACTTGTGGGTACTTCTTTCTGACATAATCTTAAATTTGCTTTGGTTGGGTTGGGTCGGTGGGTAGAAGTGGCAAGGCCACGTCTCACTTAAGTCCAGTTGGGCCCATTGTGGTTTCCGGTCCCAGTCGTGGTCTTCATGTGTTATTGTGCTTGTCCGTTCAGCCATCCAGAGATCCTGATAAACCTGCAAGGGGATTTAAGTGGGATATCTGTTTTCATGAAAGTCTTGAAGAAAAATTCTCACAGTGTTCTTTGTGAGCAGAGACTGGGACATCGACAAGGATAGTGAGGAGTATCCTCAATTTCCTCTTCAAACCCGAAGCCTCTGCGTATGGTGTCATGAGTAAGTCCCATTTTGTGTTCATGGTATCTCAGGTGATTATGGCCAGTTAACGCAGTCTCCTGCTGCATTGGAGAAATATGTCGGTCTGCCTGCTGTTGAACTTAAGCCATAATGTACGAGAGGTCTCACATATGGGAAGAGAATTGCACCTTTCACTAGCGAACTCCATGATTTTGCTGTCCACTTTTTTCTTGATCTCCAATAGAGACCCGATTCGCCTGGGACCCAGCATACAGCAATCGAGTCCTACGTACCAAGAACCTTGAGCTCTTCGCGAGAGATTCGACTTGATTTCTTTGGCCGAAATTGCTTTAATGGCCGCTTGACTGTCAATTAGGAAGGTTATATCAACTGGTGGTATTTCCAACAATGATATAATTTTGGCCGCTTCTTTGACTGTTAGAACCTCCGCTTGAAAAACACGGCCGTAGTCAGGTAATGTATTAGAGCAGTGCATGTTTAACAATTCGGAGAAAATGCCCCCGCATGTTCCATTTTCGATCGATCCATGTCGACGTGGATGGATATTGAGTTCTTGACGGGTTCATTGAAGTCCACTCCTCCCTTGTGAGGATAACACCGGAAGGGTATTGCGAAATCGATGGAGGGAAGGGAGTAGTCACTTATGACTTATTCTATTTCTGGTTTGTCTAGAAAACTCGCATGGCCAGTGGGGCTTGTGCGGCAGCTCTTGGATTGGATGGCTCTTATGACGCTTTTTGCAGAAGCCGTCTGCATATAGAGGTCAAGTGGACGAAGATCCAATACAGTCTCTAAGCCCGCTGTTGGAGTGGTCGAGACTGCTCCTGTCACACCTAGGTATAGAGGCTTTTAGGCAAGCTGCCATATGTCAAGATCCGCCTGATAATTGCCGTGTACATAAACAGTATTGGTCCGGGGTTTTGACCCCATTTATCGCCGAATATCCTTTACCATAGGTATAGGCCACCGGCCGCATTCCTCGCTCTTTCCACTTAAGTAAGTTTCCAGTTAAGTTTCCTGTCTAGAATTAGACCAAGGTTTCTCGAGTTTTCCCTTAAAGCGAGGGTTGTACCTTCAATTGTTCGATGGTCAAAAGGCGGAATGACCCTTTTGTTGGTGACAAGGATAAGGTCTTTTGTGGGTTAAGCCCAAGACTGCATGATTATGCCCACCTGAGGAGCGGGATTATTGCGTGTCCGTCTATCTCACTAAGGTTCGGGGAAACCTTGCCACGGTCAATTATAACAAGCCATCAGCGTATGCAATTGCCTTAGAGTTTCGTTCTTTTATTTTTAATTAACTTTTTTTTAATTAAATTAATTATATTTTGGCCCTTACTCTCATGTTCCAATATTCATGGAAAATTGGAACCGTCCCAAAAAGTGTATTTTCAATAATCTCTCTCGTTTTGCTCACGCATCCACAATCGTATAAATTCAGTTTTGCCATTGCCCACGATAGCGGAACTTTCGACCGCAATTTATTCTCGGTGATCCTTGATAAAGTCTCCATGGCACCGGCTGCCACAGAATCTGGCAAAAAAAACCACTGATGTAAAAGTCGATTTTCCAACCTTTGAGAGTTATACCATATTGATGTCGCTCGGAAGAGGATATGAGCCGGCACATCGCATGTTTCAGAGATAGTCCATAAAAGTGCTGCACTCCTACAATCAATATGTCGTCAATTTATGTGCTACCCACACCAAGCCATCCCATCTCATAGACATCTTGTGTCACCCATCCACTATGCGCTGGAACCGATGTGGCGTATGAACATTTTGAGACAATAGGAGCGATGCGGTCATGGAAGAGCAGTTTATGTTCTACCCGTCCTCGTTAAAGTCAAATGGGAGCTGGTAGCGTGGTTACATAAAGTGTTGCTGTACAGGTTATGAGGCAAGACCAATTGGTGCCAGATTCAGATTTGGAACCGTCGAATGGGGAAGCAATTCATGAGTCACGTCCCGGGGTAGTCCACGACTCGGACAAGTTAGGTCTCCTAATCCTCAGAGCTTGGAACCATTGATATTTAGTTTGACAGTCATCCTCAAACTTGACCACAATGACGCCACGCTCTCTATCCTCTGACTGAAAATCGCAAACAGCCAAATGACAATAGCTCCAGTAGCGCGCTTGGTGCTTAAAAAGTCACCTCAAGACGTGAGTTACTTCCACCCGTTCAGTCGCATAAGCAAAATCGACACAATATAATTCGCCTTGGTCTCATCGCTAAAATAATCACGCAATTAAGATCCTTTTTTAAGAAATTAATGAGCAGTAAGGCCATCTGCTGATTAAACTTCCACTGAACATCCTCGTCGCATGGCCATAAAATAAGCCTCTCGGGAGTGGTTCTGCTGCACTTGGGTCTACTCAATGCAAATCGGCCTCGATTGGCCCTGACGTACTCCTTTTGAATGAATTCGTCTGCAAGGATAATTTCACATGGCGTCACGGACAATAAGTGTGTCAATGTGAATATTGGGAATGACGAGGAGCAGCAGTCTTCATCACATTACCGCAGAAAAAATTCAACTTCTTCATTTTTAAATCACTATAGGGCACTTTCGGCAATCGGGAACCGAGAACCTCGCTGATACTCACAACCAACTGTGTAAACTCTTGCCAAACGAAGTTTTTACGGACTCAAGAGGCAACTGAGTAACAGAGCCATCTGTCGAAGAACCAAGTTGACTTTAAATAATACTTTGATCATTCCATCATCCAGATGTACGGCGGAAAGGCATGGATAACCTCTACAGCGGATGAAGAAATCTTTGGTCACTTTGAGAGAAAAGTTCTGTTTACGATCCTTGGTCCTTTTTGCGTTTGCGGTTTCTGGAGGAGATTCAAACATGAACTGTATATGTTCAGCGACGTGAGCCTAGTCTACGAATCAAACGCCTAAGATGGCTAGGTCATGTAGAGCGTATGGATAACTCAGCTCTGGCCCAAAGAGTATTCCGAAGTCGTGGGACAACGCAACAGAGGACGCCCGCGGTTAACGTGCCGCACCCATGTGGAGAAGGACCGCAATCAACTTGGCGTTCGGCACTGGCGGCAGCTACCAGAGACTGTGGTACTTGGAGACGCTTGTTGGTTGAGGCCCAGGTCCACCCCAGACTTTAGCGCCAAATAAAGAAGAAGAAAGTAGGGTAACGGGCGTACATGAGTCTTGTGTTTCCACGGGGCGTATACGTAACATTTTAAAAAGGAGCGAGGAGACAGACTTGGGAGTAGTCTAGTAAAGTAACGGGGCGTATACGTATCATACGTATGCGTATCATAATCAAAGAGTATTCTGGCTTAAAATGTTCCACGGTGCGGCGAATTGCCTGTACACTGAAGCTGTGATGACGATCGAGCTCTCGCACATTGCATATTTACAATTCAGTCGGAATGGCTATCGACAATATTTTTTAATAATTTCCGCAGTATGAGCAAGCGCGGAACACTGATGAATTGCCAAATCTTACTGAATATCTTAGCAATAAGTTGTCAATGGTAACTTCAACAGCTGCAGAAACATCACAATTGGAAAAACCATCATTGCTATCTGGTCGACCTTTACGAAGTGCAATTGTGCGGTAATAGGTTAGGTTAGGTTAGGTACGGGAGCTGCTAGTGCATTCACCAGCACACTTAGACCATATTGGTCCATTGTGATATTCCTAGTCAGACTACTACCACCGATTGACTACTCCAGTGATAGTCCCGTTAATTTTATCCCAACGGCAAATGGTGACTGGACCAGATTTGAAAACCAGATAAAAGCGTATTACCTTTGCTTTCACTGGGATTCGAACCGGGGACCCCGCTAACCAGGGGCACTTTACCAACCAGTCGTGGTTGAGCGGTAATAAGAATGCACCTGTTTGATTGCTACTCTATAAGAACTCTTTTTTAAACATCTTGGCAGTAGAAAATCGATTGACTGGTTTTGGACTTTGCCGTCACTTCGGAGCTGAATGCCATGGCCATTCGATTTCTTTATTTATGTAGGCAGATAGAAATAGTGGTTCGGTGAGAACCAAATTAGCACCATCCCACAGCACTGTTACCTTATTTATATTTTCTTAGATATCTTTAAATGAAACCTGAAGTATTTAACCCTTAACCCTAGAAAGATAACGTGCGCCTAAGAGGCGCCTGCTGCACATATGTATTGCTGTAATCTTTAACAGACGCGCGTACAGGCAAGTGTTTCTTAGCCAACTCAGTCGTCGATCAACACACGAGAGAGACAATCGTTTTTGTTCAATGCGACAATTCATTGAAGTTATAAAAAAAAGAATAATTAATTTAACTTTTGAAATAAATCTTCTTTTTAAATTGGGCGACTTTCAGGCGCATGTTTTTATTTTCAGTACTATAAAATAAGATTATCTTTCTAGAGTTAACCCCCAACAAACTACATATTTCAGTCACGTAACCACCTACCTGCTGTCCTGGAGACCGCTCACACATTATAGCCTTAAATTTGGGATTTCTGAATTTTTCTTTCCATAAATACTAAATCTGTATATTAACCAAAGAAATAAATAAACAGAATTGTTCTAAATACTCTTAAGATTCCTTGACAATACTCCAAAAGTCTCTCGTTGATGTCTCTTTCGAAGGATTCGAAAACGGGCTTGCCATGGTGGTGTTCATTGTCTAATTCTAACCATAGCTGGGCAGCCGTACAGAAAATGGGTTAGTGTTTGCTTTTCTGAAGTCTCGTCACAGCTGCGACAGTGTGTGTTGTATGGAATGTTTAGTCTGATTGCGTGGTCTGCTATCGCCCGCCAAAACCGCTATTATTCTTGTGAAGTCAGTGCGGTTCCCACTTAAAAGAGCCTTTAGGCTTAAATGTAGGTTTAACTTCAGGTTCAGGTCACATCTTGTAGGTTTCTTTAAAGTAAGATCCACATTCTCTCTGATCACGGAAGGAAATGTTCAAAACTAAAGAATCACTGAATCATGTGCATATGCTATTGCTTCAATACTTTGTCTATCCATTTGTGAGAGTTGAGATGTCACCACCCTGTGGTGTACCTCTACTGGCGAATAACGACTGTTTCTTAGCGTTGATTGACTGCAGCGAGTGCTTATCATGGTAACAATCCATCGGCATAGAGACTTGTCTATACCTAGTACGGGTAACGATTCACAGAAATACAATGGGAATGTCAGACTACGAAAGTCGAAAGCAATTTCGTTATTCTCTCCCCCATTACATTTTCATTTAAATTAATTTTTATTTTAGAATTCATAACAAAGTTACATACTAGACAAAAATGCTTTAACCTAGTTGGACACACGGTTTTATTATTTGTAACCTACTGGTCCTCGATTATTCTCTCTCCCTCCACCCAAAAAATTACTAGATGGCGCAGTTGGTTAAGTGCCTGCCCCTGGTTAGAGGGGTCCCCAGTTCGAATCCTAGTGAAAGAAAACTTAAAACGCTTTTATCTAGTTTTCAAATCTGGCCCAGTCACCGTTTGCCGTTGGGATAAAATTAACGGCACTATCACTGGAGTGGTCAAGCAGTGGTAGTAGTCTGATTGTGGGTATCACAATGGACCAAATATGGTATAAGTGTGCTGGTTAATAGACTAGCAGTTAACCTTAACTATCAAGGAAGATGTGATTTAATTCGGTTTGAATTTGTACGTAGAGTGGAATCACCCTAACTTTTTCTTCGCCATATTTAATATAACTACATTTACCATATTTAATAAAATACATTTAATTAAACTACATTGCACAATTTACAGAGATACGCTATACACTACCTTACTACTGAAAACTTATAATAAATTGCAAGAAAATATGTTAATAAATTATTAGATTTTAGAAGGAAAAGCTACCGAAAAACCTTCATTAATTCGCCATATTTAAACATTTCCCTGAATCCTCTCTAAGTCAAACTCCCTCTAACTCGAAAAACGCATGGTATGCAGTGAAAATTCGACTTAGGGGGACCTCCACTGTACATATCATCAAATAGAAATTCTATATGAATCATTCGAAAGGATGTAGTAAAATCCGTTTGATAAATATTCGCATAGGCGTCGAAATTAATTTTCAATGAGAACATAACTCTAGGGACTTTCCAGGGAAGTCATGCGGTTAACGCGGTTAAATGACGAAGGTACCTACGCGTTTTCCCTTGTAGGTTAGTGCGAATAATTTATCTGGAGAAGTGAAAAAGACACGGGTGAAACAAGAGGTTTGGCTTGTCAGTTGGGACTCCAAGAGTAGGAATCCTGTGAATATTTCATGAATGTGAAACAAACTTTTTTCTTTCTCTTTTCAATTGCCCGCAATTTGAAATGGGCCTGAATTTGGCCATCAAACAGTCAGTAATGTCTAGAGCATGGAGTAAGGTGTGCTTGACAACTTTGCAAAACCAACTTCTTTTCATTTTGTGACCGCACTCGGAATTCATTCCTGACTCTGGATGGATGTGTTTTCCTTCAACTTACATCATAATAAAAAAATTGGGGAATGAAAAATGTGTTTAGTTTGCGAAACGTAAATATGTAGGTAGATATATGGACCGTAATAGGATGCAATCATATTTTTTTGTATCAGACTCTTGTTCTGTGTGTGGATAAACGATTGCGAAAGGTCACAGTTTCTCAACTTTTGACCCTGTGCGGAGCCAGTAACGAATTTATCTTTCAACGGACCCCTCTCAACATACATTATAACTCCCAGAAACAAGTAAATATGTTACATTTGTAAAATCAAATGATCGAGGGTATATAAAAGCTCTTCACAAACTGTTCGGCATCACCCACGCGATTACAGTGGTACCATATAAACGTGTCATTAGACTAAACGAATTAGAGTTTTGTTTTACTTTTTAAATACAGTGGACTTGCCCTAAGTCGAATTGTCACGGGATACCAAAATTTGTTCGAGTTAGAGAGAGTTTGACTTAGAGAGAGGTTTTTCTATGGAAAGTTGACGGAAATGTATGTAAAATATGGCGAAAAAGTTCGAGTAAGGGAGAGGTTCGATTTAAGGAGAGTTCGACTTAGGGAGAGTCCACTGTAGAACAATCTACTTTTATTAAAATGTTATTGAAAGTGCATAAGCAATAAGTAAAATAATTAATGTGATGGCTGGTGTTGTTTTTTTCTACTAAGTAACTCATTTTTTTCTATATTTATTTTTCGTATGAGCAAGAGTTAAAAAGCTTTTTCAAATAAATATGATGTAGAAATGGGAATTAATACTTTAATAGCCCTTTCGGATATAAGAATATAGCTTTCTAGCACTTCTAGTACCAGAACTCATACAGAATAATGTTTTCAAATACAACAACTTGCAAATCTGAATTTCAAAAAATATCAATAAGGTGGTTTCCCTCTACAGCTGATAAGCAATAATCTGCTTACTTCACTAAATTTATTTTCAATCCATTATTTACCGTAGTTCTCATCATAAAAAAGGTCCAGAGATTCCTGGGAATTTTGTTGGAAAATACATTCCTTACAGAGCTACAATTATCGAGCCTATCATAAACCTGTTGAGTAAAAAAAAATGAATTTATTTGGGGACAGGCACAACAGGACGCATTTAATAAAATTAAATCTCTGTTGACATCTCCACGAAGCTTAAAATTATTTGACCCAAATAAAGATACCATTGTCTCATGTGATGCCTCGAGTGTAAGATTGTTAGCTGTTCTCTTGCAGCTTCATGGTAAAGAGAATATCTCAGTTGCATACATTTCGAGAAGCTTAACAATGACAGAAAGAAACTATGCAAATATAGAAAGAGAGGCACTAGCGATTACTTGGGCAGATGAAAATCTCAAAAACTACCTGATAGGGAAGCATTTCACAATACAAACAGATCATAAGCCTTTATTACAAATTTTAAGAACTAAACATTTAGATGATCTTACACCACGACTTCAAAGATTACGAATGAGAATGATGAAGTTTGATTACAGCGTACAGTACATACCAGGGAAAAACCTTTGTGTCGCAGACCACCATTCGCGAACGCCACTGAAAAACCCTCCAAGCAAATATGAACTAGAACTTGAAGAAGAATTAGATACCTTTATACACGAAGTCTCCTTAAAAGAAATCCATACAACAGACGAAAATATAGTAAAAGTCATAAACTCGCAACTAGCAGATCCGACATGCCAAGAAATATTCACATACATAAAAACAAAATGGCCAACTAAAGATTCTCTCAGCCCACAGGTCAAATTATTTTACCCCGTGAGAAATGAAATAAACACAATAGACAACCTCTTATAGAATGATTATTCCGAAACAGCTCAGAAATCTTATGCTTTCCAAATTGCACGAAGGCCACTTAGGTATCACAAAAACAAGACTTAGAGCCCAAAGGACAATGTGGTGGCCTGGTATTTCCAAAGAAATAGAAGAAACCATAAAACAATGCCAAACCTGCATTCAAAACACAGTAAACAGACATGAGCCTTTAATACCCTCTGATTTGCCCACATACCCTTGGCAAAAAGCGTCTATGGATATTTTTAAAACAAATAATAGATGGTACATAGTCATCTCAGACCACTATTCACGGTATTTTGAAACTATTGAGTTAAGTCGCATGCTTATGAGTGACATTATACAGGCATGTAAATCTACATTTTGTCGGTATGGAATCCCACAATACGTTTACACGGACAGTGGAACACAGTTCCAAAATCTCAATTCCTCAGAATTTCGACAATTCGCCAAGGAATGGTCATTTGAAATTATTACCGGTAGTCCACAATTTCATCAGGCTGGAGAAGCACCTAAAACAATAATAAAGAAAATTCCAAATCGAGTCGACATACAGAAATGCTCCACTAGCCAACGGATTCAGTCCAGCAGAACTCTTATATGGAAGACAAATCCGAGATACATTACCTAATATAAACCTATGAAAACAGCCAAATTTTAAAAGCCTAGAAAGAAAAGAACATCTATACAGAAAAAAGTACAAGACAAATTTTGACAAAACACATCGCGCCATAGAGCTATCTGAACTTAAGGTGGCGCTACAGTCCGAGGCGGACCTGGGCCTAGCTTCTCAGCAACCACTCATGTTGTGCGTGCTATTGCTCTTTCACGAGTGGAAGGGACCAACAGTTTAATGCCGACTATGAACGGCTAACTTGAGAAGCTTTTTCCAGACAGGAATACTCTTTGAGCATTGTCAGTGACTCGGAAGAGGTGGATCCGTGAATTATCAAAGGTGGTGGAATTCGGATATCGAACCTACCCACTACGCCACGGCTACCGCCAATTCGGATCATAACCTCGTCGAAAAAGAAAAAAAAAGAAGAAGAAGTACAACTTCTTTTATATTATATCTTTTTTTTTGTCACTCAACTATACTCGGTTAATGAATAATCCGTTTGAGATACATCAACCATTTTTGAGTCACGAAAAGATCTCTACATCTAGCACATGTAATGTTCCAAATTTCATTAAGATCGGTTTAAGTGT
The DNA here is from genome assembly GCA_964034865.1 of Eristalis intricaria. Taxonomy (NCBI): domain Eukaryota; kingdom Metazoa; phylum Arthropoda; class Insecta; order Diptera; family Syrphidae; genus Eristalis; species Eristalis intricaria. The sequence goes on along the minus strand of OZ035874.1, from coordinate 65,887,582 downwards.
TCAAAAGGAGTTACATATTTATTTCCGCGCTACAATAAATATTGTCTTTTGCGACAGCATCTTTAACCATTAAGCTATTCACAGAAATGAGACTACTCACAAGTCGACGACAGCAATCCCGGTACACACATCAGACTTAATTTTTTCTTATCTTCTCTCAAGGTAGGTCAACACTCCACTCAAGCTGACTTTTAACGACTTGATCCCACTAAACATTCCCCAAATTATCTTTATGAACTCCAACGCAGTACAACTCCCTTTCAATCAAGACCGCACACCTTAAACGAAACCCCCTTCCCGGTATCACCACGCTGGACCGCGCGTCGTTTTAAAACAACAACAAACAACACCACGGCTCAGCACCTCGAGTTCCCGTCTTTGTCCAATCACTTTGGCTAATTTGAATAATTTAAATTAATGAGCACTGCTTAGTCAGACCACTCAACCACCGGGTCTAGTGCCACCGCCCGTCTAATTAAAGTTGCCTCGCAACTGAGAAGCCTCGAATTATGCAATTATGATTTCAGATTTTACTACCGCCGATTCGGGTAATAAAAACATAGCACCCAGCACCCATGACCCCACCGCTTACGTCGCCAGGACACTCGAAGGAACACTACTGCTGTCTGACAGTAAAAACGATCCACCAAGTGAATGTCTTTTGTGGGTGACCACTGAGCCCCAGCGGGAGTTTGTTGATTTTGGCTGATGGGCTACAAGGCATTAGAGCGTGTGTATACTCTTGATGGTGTCGTTGTTGTTGTTATTTTAGTCAAGGAGAAAAGTAAACAACTCGGCATGAGTCTGCCAACAGATGGGGCCATTGATTTCGTCACATCCCTCTTTCCTTGACTTTCCGCACACCCGCAGCGTCCAGGTGGGTGTATGCAGTCAATTGGTTTTCTGTGAGACTCACGGGCAATCAATAAAATTCCACATCGCGATGAATGCGGGACCTTGGCGAACGTTTTATGGCGAAAAACGACACGATTTGAAAAAGCTCTTTGTGTGCCCTAGGTGCTAAATGTTGAATGTTATGGCAGGGGAAATATTAAATGTTCATTTTTACTCTGAAAGGAGGACCTTGAATGGTTTCTCAATTTAAATTCAAGGCATGTGTCACTGCCGTTAAATTTGATCCTTAAAGTAACTTCGTCTTCATTTTTTGTTCAAGGAATCATATTTGCAATGTGCCCACGGGCTGCTGTGATTATTAAATGTGTCCGTGCGCTAGAACAAGCTCCTGACAGTGGAACTTAAGATCCATGTTCATTACAGAAGTATCCAGTGTGAGTTGGACAATAGGATAGAGGATTGTCTCGTAATCCAAATTCGTTCAGATGTTGAGATATAGTGTCCATCGACATCATTTTTTCAGAATGTTGAGTCCGTGTCCTCGAATAACCTACGTATCCGCAAGTGACAGCGAAGACTTACAGCTTAAGCTGCTGAATTAGTGATATTATTTTCAGAAAGAGAAAAAGACCATCTTGACCTAGTACCACTCTTCTATAAATTGGACGGAGTCAACCTAGTGTATTTCCTTTCTTCTTTTTATTTGGCGCTACAGTCCGGGGTGGGCCTGGGCCTCAACCAACAAGCCTCTCCAGCTAGCATGGTCTCTGGCTAGCTGTCTTTAGTATCGCACGCCATGTTGGTTGAGGTCCTTCTCCACCTGGGTGCGCCACTTTAAACGCGGGCGTCCTTTATAACGTTATCCCACGGGTTCGGAGTCGAAGACTCTTCGGACCGGAGCTGAGTTGTCCATACGCTCTACATGGCGTAGCCATCGTAGGCGTTGGATCCGAAGACGCCCGTCCAGTTCCCGTACGGTTCGTGTTTGAATCTTCTCCTCCAGAAACTGTCAACGCAAACAGGACCAAAGATCGCCCGCAGAGCTTTTCTCTCAAATATACCAAGGACTTCTTCATCCGCTTTTGAGATTGTCAATGCCTCCGCACCGTACAGCAGGACTGGTATGATCAAGGTCTTGTACAAGGTCAGCTTGGTCCTTCGAGAGATGGCAATTGCCTCTTGAGCCCATAGAAACAGCGGTTGGCAAGAGTTACTCTGCGTTTGATCTCGATACTGATTTTGTTTGTACTATTTACTGCGCAGCCGAGGTAGACGAAGTCCTTGACTACCTCGAAGTTATAGCTGCCCATTGTGACGCTCTGTCCAAGACGTCGATGTTGTGTGTCCTTTCTTCATGACAGCATATACTTCGTTTTGCCCTCATTCACCGCTAGACCCATTTTAGCCGCTTCCGCCTCAATGCCAGCAAACGCCTCATTGACGGCTCGCTGTGTTCTGCCAATCACGTCAATGTCATCCGCGTATGCTAGCAGTTGTACGGACTTCTGGAAGATCGTGCCTCTAGTGTTTGGCGTGTGAGTCTTGTATGATCTTCTCTAGGATGATGTTAAACATGGCAGCTCGTCGCCTTGTCTAAGACCTTTTTTTACATTGAAGGTCTCGGTGAGTTAGTTACCGACCTTGATTGAGAAGCGAGAATTTTCCATCGTCAGCCTGCACAACCTGACGACTTTGGCAGGAATGTCAAAACTAGACATGGCGTTGTATAGCTCGTCCCTATGCACGCTGTCATATGCGGCCTTGAAATCGACAAAAAGGTCGTGGGTGTCGATATGCATCTCTTGGGTCTTGTCCAGGATCTGACGTAGTGTGAAAATCTGATTGATGGTGGACTTCCCTGGCCTGAAGCCACAGTGATATGGACCTATCAGTGTATTTATAAGCGGCTTCAGGCGAGTACACAAAACGGCAGAGAAGATCTTGTAAGCGATGTTCAGGAGACTTATCCCTCTATAGTTCTCGCAGTCAAAGGGGTCTCCTTTCTTGTGGATCGGGCAAACGATACTGAGATTCCCGATACGATTCGTCGGACATGCTTTCCTCCGGCATGCGCCCAACCAGATCATCTCCAGCTGCCTTAAAGATTTTAGCGGACAGTCCGTCCGCACTGGCAGCTTTGTTAGACTTCAGTCTTGATATTGCTATCTTGGCTTCGTCTAGTGTAATAGGTGAGTTCACTTAAGACACTGGAGATCACTGCGATGTCACACTTGCGCAACTTTTGTTCACCAGTTCGTCTATTGCCACGGATGCTAAGCTCTTCTCAAGAGAGTTGGAGCTGTCGTATGGGATTACCATAGTACCAAAATTTCAAAACATATCAGCAAAGTCTTCATCTCTAAAGTGCAATTTATTTAAACTTTTTGATATTAAGCATCTGTAAGCGTTGGAAAAAAAGTCGGCAGGCGTGACGAAAAGTGGCATGACACTGTCACGCCATCATGTCCCCTGTATCGCAAGGGCCTAGATTAAACACCAAAGATCTAGATAAGAACGTAGACTAATTATTTTCTCAAAATATTTACTTTGACTAAGAATGGGAGAGCCACAACAAGTGCAAAAAATAAACACATCAACAAAGCCAGTAGAAGGAAAAAACCAAGTACCGGTTTTGGGATGTACTTAAGGGGTTAGCCCCTCTATAGGTCGACAAATTAGACTTTTCTGGGAATTTTTTTTTTCAAATTTACAAGAAAATAAATCGAGTTGCCAATAAAGAGGATTTATTAAACATATCAGTGGACAGCCACTGCGTCTGCTTTTCAGGATCCACTGCCGGAGAAGCAGCTCCTGTAATTTCTGAGGTATACCAAGCCAATTTCTTTGATTTTATATAACAACTGCTATAAAAACACGTACGTTTTTTTGCAATATATTACTTTTATTGTATAGGAGACGAGAAGGAAAGAAAAGAAACAAGTCTATTTTACTTTAGCGTATATTCACAACTCAGCCCGCTTTAGACATTAGCATAGCATTTATAGTTGCTGTTGCGAGACAGATGCGCTGATCACTTGATCATACTAAAAGGATCCCTTTACGGATTATGGATGTGATACAGTGGTATCAAAAATTAATGCGCGATGTATTTGCCTACAATTGCCAATTGGCACACTTCCAAAGTGGTAACTGAACAAATTTGCCTAACAAATCAGCAGATAATTGTTAATCCAAATGAACCATGTAATGTAAATAATATCGTACGTACATCTATAGAAAATAATTTTTTAAGATATATCATATATTTCAAATAATTAATAAAAAAATTTAAAAAAAAGTTAAAATTGTTTGTTGCCCGCATTATTGTTGGCACTGTATAAAACAAAAATTAAACAATCTCCACTCCACTGTAGGTGCGTTGCTTACCACATGTTGCTTGAGTCAGGTTTTTTAAGGAGACCCCTTCAGCGCCAACTACCGGGCGATAAGTCTCCTCAACATCGCCTATAAGATCCTCTCTGCCATTTTGTGTGAGCGCCTGAAACCATTCGTCAACAACCTGATAGGTCCTTATCAGTGCGGTTTCAGGCCGGGGAAGTCCACCATCGACATTACGGCAGATCCTGGAAAAAACCCAAGAAATGCAAATCGACACCCACCACCTATTCGTCGATTTCCAAGCCGCATATGACAGCGTGCATTGGGACGAGCTATACAACGCCATGTCTAGTTTTGATATTCCTGCCAAAGTCGTCAGGTTGAGCAGGATGACGATGGAGAACTCTCGCTGCTCCATCAAGGTCGGTAACGAACTCACAGAGACCTTCAATGTCAAAAAAGGTCTTACACAAGGCGACGCGCTGTCATGTGATTTCATTAACATCATCGTGGAAAAGACAACACTAGAGGCACGATTTTCCAGAAGTCCGTACAACTGTTAGCATACCCGGATGACATTGACGTGATTGGCAGAACACAGCCAGCCGTCAATGAAGCGTTTGTTGGTATTGGAGCGGAGGCGGCCAAAATGGGTTTAGCGGTGAACGAGGGCAAAACGAAGTATCTGCTGTCATCAAGAAAGGACACACAACATCGACGACTTGGCCAAAACGTCACCATAGGCAGCTATAACTTCGAGGTAGTGAAGGCCTTCGTACGAACAACACCAGTACCGAGATTAAACGCAGAATTACTCTTGCCAATCGCTGTTTCTTTGGGCTCAAGAGGCCATTGAGTAGTAGAGTCCTCTCTCGAAGGACCAAGCTAACATTATATATCAGCTTGATCATCCCAGTCCTGCTGTACGGTGCGGAGGCATTGACAATCACAAAAGCGGATGAAGAAATACTTGGTCTTTTCGAGAGAAAAGTTCTGCGTTCAATCTTTGGTCCTGTTTGCGTTGATGGTTATTGGAGAAGAAGATTCAACCACGACCTGTACGGGATGTACAGCGGCATGAGCCTAGTCAGGCGTCTGCGGATTCAACGCCTAAGATGGCTGGGCCATGTAGAGCCCATGGACAAAACTGCTCCATCCCGAAGAGTCTTCGACTCCGAACCAGTGGGACAACGGAAAAGAGGACGCCCACTGCACCGATGGCGCACCCAGGTGGAGAAGGTCCTTAATCAACTTGGTGTGCGCCGTTGGAGACAGCTGGCTAAAAATCGTGCCGGCTGGAGAGGCTTACTGGCTGCGGCCCAGGTCCACCCCGGACTGTAGCGCCACCAGAATTATAGTGGCAATGCAGTGCAAATTTGAAATGAAACATGGAGAAAGATTTCTATGCAAGGAGTCACTTGGACAAACGAAATGATGTGAAACTTGCTTGAAATCTTCACATACACTGCGAGTCATAAGAAGTGCAGGTAGACTTAGCATATAAATTCGACTTGGGTTTCTTCCATAATCCATGGGACCTCTAATTTTATCTTTGAGTTTGTTGTAAGTTAAGTTCGGCTGAGGGCTCACCGCGTAAACGGGTTTCACATTTGACGGGGCTCCCGAGACTGCTAACTTTTTTTTTCAATAGTTTTTTTTTTTATAGATCACCCATAACTGGCCTTGTGTGTTGACGTCTCGGTGTCTTAATATTTTTATGCTGCATTTTCTGTGAAAAGTTTTTAATGGACTTCGAGCAACATACGATGTGCATCATCGAACAAATTCGAATCTGTGTGTTCGCAATTGAAGGACACGCGATCATACCCATCTTCACCAATAAGACAGAATTCAGAAATTGAAAGTCAGTTTTACCCTCGTAATTGGGAAAATCCGGGTGATAGCAAGTGAAGCAGTGATCCAAAAACTAACCAACTACGGCGTGGTATGGGTGCAACATTCAAACGAAATTAAACCCAAAACGTAAGTATAATAAAGGTAAGTCCAAATAAAGCTTCTTTATGCATAACCCATTGCGTGTTGAAATGGTTGTTCTGACACAATATGGTTAGGGACAAAGGTGTGAACAGGCTTTCGACTACACCCGAGGTACCTAGGCTTCCTTCGCTTATAGTTCAAGTCGTATTTTCGGATCCAAAAGCTCACAAGGTCTGAAGTAGTGATGCGCCAAATGGAATGATTTTAAGAATCGAGATATTTTAATAATCGAATAATCACTCGATTTGGAGGCATTCGAATGATTTTAATAATCGAGATGTTCTCGAGATATTGTATCAATCGATTATCACTCGAATGCGCCCACACCTTTCTCCTGAGTGTAACACTGCAGCTTATTATTTTCTTACGGCAGGAGAGATATAGCCAACACTGAATTACCAACGATTCGGTCGTTCAATTTAAAAATGAAATTCAAGTTACGACATGATGATGTCAGGCAAAATTCAGAGCTTCAGCTGTATCCTCCTGAGACGAACACCACACAGATCAGAAGGACGAGCATTGTTGAACTAAGGCTCGTATAAAACTTGCAAAATAATTAAAAACAAATACACATTTACCATGCACTACTTGTTGGCTTTTAATCGAGAGTCTAAAAAGTGAATTTGAATAACACCCTAGTTTCCGATTCGCATGACTTATCAAAAGCGGGCGAGCTTATGTGCGTATCTCCTAAATCTATTGCTTCGGATTGCAGCACCCTCCCGTTCCCGTATCCATAATGCATAAAATATGAGCCAGGATCAACAGAGAACATCCTTCATCACACACAATGCATCCGCCCTAAAACTGAAATTTTATCTATATCTCTCAGCAAACAAATCTTGATAAATAAACTCTATCAGGGCACTTTTGCCATTTCTCGGCACAACAAGCTTGTAATCAAAAAGTTCTCCCCCCGCCCAAGTCTTGGGAATAGCGTCTGACCACCAGAACCCCTGCATGCTCCAAGGATGCTGCAAATGTTTCATTATTCCGATAACACTAAACCTGAACGTATGCATTTTAAATGGCAAGCATAACCGGATCCCTGGAATCCTCTAACAAAGCAATCGTTAGAATGGACGAGACAACGAACAAGAGAAAAATTCTCGTTTGTTCACCTCACATTTCCATAGCCAAACAGAGGCTTCCCCATTTGGTCAAATATTGTCCTCCGTACACGTGCACATGTCTCATCCGCTTTTTTGGTCCTCACCATCAACCGATCACAAAGAGCCAGGCGCTCACCACATTCGGGGGGTTTGGGGGGAAAAAATGTAGCCTATCTCGTCCATTTCTCTTGTGCTATATTTTCAAAGTGAATCGCATGCATGGGGGGGAGAAAAAAGTGCACACAATACCGGTCTACCGACATACACACTGCGGAGCTGCAGGTTGGGCGGACAAGTTTCCTGCCTGCAGTCAGAGGAAGGATGGGAAAGGATGATGACACAAGCGCCTACTGGAAATGTTAACATTTGCAATCTCAGGGGGGGAGGTACGCCTGCATCTCGAAGTGCGTTGAAAATATGTGTGTGCACACTTGGCGAGCTCAAAGGCATTGTTCAGAGTGAGGATATGCGATGTGACGCATTTTCTGAAAGAGCATTGACACAGGAGTGTCAATTCAAAAAGGGAAATAATTCACAGTCAAGGATTCATGCGTCTAGTGTGTGACACGGAATGCCTCAAGGGATGGGTATCCGCAAGCTAAAAGCAAACCGGCCAACCGAGGGTGGAGCGTGTCAAAGGCAACGTGCATGTGAATGCAACTAGAAAGCCAAGTAATTGCTGTGAGGAGAGAAACGTTAAGCGGGCTCTCACCCATTTCCGTGCAAGCAAAAGGCGGTGCAAATGAGATTTCAATCAAATCGAGTAGTTGGTGCTCTGGCGACGGTGGACGGGAAGGAATCCTTGTGCGAGGTGATGGTTCTGATTAGTGAACTCATTTTATTCATTTAAGGGATGGATCCATATGCAACCATAGCGGCTTCAGCTTGAGAAGAGAGCTGAACAATTTGGTAGTTTTATAAGACATTTGTTTAGGTTTCTGGCATTAACCCGGCGTGCATGTGCAAGAAACCGGCTTCAAGTAGGGGAGAGAGAAAGATTGAATCAATTGTTCTTCTATGATCCATAGCATTTCCACTACTATCTTACTTATCAGGTTGACGACCTATGGGTCATGCAGGCCTGAACGATAGCTGCTTTCCATTCTTGACGGTACTGGGCACGCTGCTTCCAGTTATCAAGACCAAGCTGTCTTGCATCTGCGATTACTTGGTCTTTATACCGGAGATTCGGTCTTCCTATCCTTCTCGAACCAGGAGGCTCGGATTCGAAGACCCTCTTAGCTGGAGCATTGGTGTCCATGCGCTCGATGTGGCCGAGCCAGTGCAGTCGACGGATCTTTGCCTTCCGGAGTACATCCACATCCTGGTACACCTCGTAGAGTTCGCGGTTATGTCTCCTCCTCCATTCGCCTTCCTCACAGGTGGGACCATATATCCGGCGTAGGATTTTTCGTTCAAAGGCACCAAGAATCAGCTCCCCAGTATTGCTTATCGTCCAGCTTTCGGCTCCATATAGCAGGACTGGCAAAATAAGAGTTTTGTAGAGCATGACCTTAGTCCTTCGGGTCAGGAGTTTTGACGCCAGTTGTTTTGACAAACCGAAGTAACACCGGTTGCCAAAGGCGGTTCTACGTCGGATCTCCACAGTGATGTCGTTTGTGGAGTTTAAGTTTGCCCCGAGATAGACAAACTCCTTTACTACCTCGAAATTGTAGCTGTCGATTGTGATATTTTGTCCTAGGTGGTGTGTGACGGATCCTTTTTTGGTCGATAGCATATACTTTGTTTTATCCTTGTTGACCTTAAGACCAGCTCGCTTCGCCTCTTCTTCAATTACCGTAAATGATTCCACTACGGCAGGTTGTGAACTCGCGACGATGTCGATGTCGTCTGCATATCCCAACAGTTTGACTGACTTGTAGAAGATAGTGCCTTCCATGTTTACAACTGCACGCCGCACTATCTTCCCCAGTACCAAATTGAAGAAATCACACGACAGCGAATCTCCTTGCCGAAATCCGGTGCAGGTTTCAAACGGCTCGGAAGTCCTCGGGCCAAACTGCATAGTGCATCGCGCATGTGTGTCGCACCACCACGACACAACCGGATCAGTTTTCCCGGGATCCCGAATCCGGCCATTCCACTAAATAACTCCTTGCGATGAATGCTGTCGTATGTGGCTTTAGAATCGATAAAAAGGTGGTGCGTATCGATTTGAAACTCACTAGTCTTTTCCAGACTTTGCCTTAGTGTGAAGATTTGGTCTATTGTCGATTTGCCGGGACGGAAGCTGCACTGGTACGTGCCGATTAATGCGGTGCAAAGCGGCATTAGACGTTCACACAGTGCGCTGGACAGGATCTTGTAGGCGACGTTGGGATATACCTGTAAAGTTGTTACAAGAGGTAGGATCGCCTTTTTTGTGTATGGGACATATGGAGCTGATATTCCAGTCGTCGGGCTTGCTTTCGTCCTCCCAAATTCTACATATGATCTAATCCGCTAAATCGCGCTAGTGTTTCTACGAGGGTTTCGCTTCATGTAAGCATAAAACAACAATAGCGTCTGAGAGATATCGTTTTGCCCGCTTCGCATAGACTGAAAACTGTCATTAACTATCGTCTCGACGGCTGATTTTATTAATGTATTAGTGAAATTTGAGAGGAATCAGAGCAGAGATGTCATTTTTATGTGAGAGCTATTATTTTCAGAGCACTCAAACTGTAACGATAGGCGAGACGATAGTGATGGTCTTACATGAAGCAAATCATTGACGATGTCAAAAGCACGAATCAAAAAGACGAAAGTAGTCAGAAAATGTAGGCGATGAGAACCCTGGTGAATGCTCCCAGAACATCGCCACCGACCTTGAAGAGCTCTTATGGTAAACCATCAGACCCTGCGGCTTTGTTGTTCTTCAGTCTTTTAATGGCCACTTCTTCAAAGCTAGGTGGGACGACTACTTCATCGACTGAAGTTGGGATTTCTTGATTCCCTATCACTCTCTCCTGGTCAGGCCCGTGTATTAATTTTGCTTTTACTGGGATTCGAACCGGGGACTCCGCTAACCAGGGGCAGGCACTCTGCCAATAGCGCCATCCATCGATTGACAAGACTAAAGAGGTTTGTCTACCTCGGGGCAAATGTGAACTCCACAGTCGACATCATAGTCTCCTTCATAATACTCTAGAAATCTCTTATTTTTCCAGTCCTGCTATTTGGAGCGGAAATCTGGACGATAAGCACAACAGCGGAGCTGATTATTGGTGCCTTAGAAAAAAAAATCTACATCGTATATATGGTGCCGTCTGCGAGGAAGGCGAATGGAGGAGAAGACACAACCGCGTATTCTATGAGGTGTACCAGGATGTGGATGTAGTCCGGAAGATCCGTTGACTGCACTGGCTCGGCCACTTCGAGCGCATGGACACCAACGCTGTAGCTAAGAGGGTCTTCGAATCTGGGCCTATTGGGTCGAGAAGGAGAGAAGAACTGAACCTCCGGTATAAAGATGAAGGAGGTAACTCGTGATGAATACTTTTCACCATCAGTGTATGCCTGGAACCTGCCGTTATGGCAAACTCATATTGCCCGAAATCTCTATACATACACATATCAATGGAGCCTCAAATGCTAGTCGCCGATCCACGCCTTAACGCATTTACCCATTTCACCCAAACTTTCACAGATCTTTGGTATTAGTCCATATATGGTTTGTGTGAAGTTAAACCGATAAAAAAACCGGTAAATGTGTACGTATGTGCGTTATGCGAGCGTGAAAAAACACATGAATTTCAGTACATTTTTGATTTTTTCCACAAATTAGCCGTGTTTTTTTGCGTCGGTATGTATGTGCAGATAAGTCGCACATTTTCAAAAAAAAACCGATTTGCAGTTGCTTCAATTTTTATTGTGTCAAGATATAGTGAAACCTGTAAAGTTGGCCACTCTGCCGAAGTAGGCCAACATATGGTAGCGCCAAGAAAATTTAATACAAATCCTGCAAATACCTCCCTATGTTGGCCACCTGTTTATCTTGGAACTTTGCCGCGCATTTAGATATATTTCTTCATCTTTCATACTAAAAACCTGCGAGAGTTAGCCAACAACATAGTCGGCTGCTGGTCGCCATTCTAGCGTTTGCATTTTGTGTGTGCGTACAAATGCTCTGAAAAAAGTGTTCAGACAGTCATAGATGTAACGTAATATTCTTGTTAAATCTTGTTGGGATAGTGTATCTTGTAGATGGCTTTATTTCTGCAGTTTATGAATGTCCAATACATAGTATATTACCTATTATATATCTCCATAAGTCAACCAGACCTAAGTTTAAAAGTATTGAACATTAAAATCCAAATCGAGGATAACAAGGGCAAATCTGAAAATTTTATAACAAACAACTTTGAATAAAATATGTAAAATAATGTAGACAGCAATGAATAAATGAATAAAATTCTAAATTCTAAAAATCAATTTACAATGTAAGAGCTGTCGGTCATCTCCTTAAAAGTACCTCTTTAAAATTGTCATCGCCAAGCATGCGGCGAATTATTAATTTTAACTAGAACTGATATTCATTCGATGTCAGGAGCACGAACGAAACGGTCGCAAAATAAAACTAAATTCCTTATTATATAAAAAATCATAAAACTGAGTTTAGATTTTAGTGCTTACAATATTTTAGTTTCGTTATTTGTTGATATTTTTGTTTTTGTTTTTAATTAATTGGTTTTAATAAACACATCACACAATATGATTAAATTCGAAGTACCTTCGAAGTTGAAAAAAGCCGACCCTCTTATAAGTTGGCCACCTGCCTTAGTTGCCCAAAAACCTTGCACCGTAGCTGGCCTACGTTCGCCGGTTTCACTGTATTCGCTTTATCGGATTTTTTTCATTGAATTTTAAAATTTCTATTAGTTCCTCCCGCAATAGAAACTACCATATCTTCTGATATCATTAACTTGAAGATAATAAGATGATTACTAGGCGATCCTCGTCTTGCGTAGCCAATGACTTCTCAAATGACATTTTGTGCTATTAGACGACCTGTTGCCGTGGGTGGTTTATTCCATTTTGTTACATCACGTGCCAAATAGTATTCCTCGGAGAACTGTCCTTCTTGTACTGTCAAAATAGAGCAAGGTCTGTCCAGACCTATTCCGTCGATTCTAGGGATCGCCCCCAAGATTTTCAATTTATGGTAAATAATTTTTTATATTTATAAAAAAAATAATAATAATATGGGTGGCGTGACAGTCCGAAGGGGACCTGGACCTAGCTTCTCAGCAACCTCTCGTGTTGTGTGTGCGTGACAGTCCGAAGGGGACCTGGGCCTAGCTTCTCAGCAACCTCTCGTGTTGTGTGTGCGATTGTTCTCTCACGCCTACAGTTTAATGCTGACTCCGAACGGCGACGTTGAGAAGCTTTTTCTAGACAAGAATACTCTTTGAGTATTGTCAGTGACTCGAAAGAGGCGGAGCCGTGAATTATCAAAGGTGGTAAACTCGGGTATCGAACCTAGTACCCTGTGCGTAGCGGCCGACGCTTACGCGACTTACCCACGCCACCCTACGCCACGGCGACCCACAAGCATTAAACATACGCTGACAAAATCAGGAATTAAACAATCAATTAGGAAAAAATGGTTTCGAAAAAAAGGTCTGACCACACCTACTTATTGACAGATGGGTTAAGGCTGCAGAGTATACATGCATTTCACTACTTATACCTACCACCAGTCACCAGACTCCACGGTCGGCCAGGCAACCCAGCCTTGAAATCGCGGGGAGAGCACAGTCCGACGACAACATCTCTTCACTCACTGCATGGTGGTATTGTGTATTTTTCCAGCTGACTTTACTGCGTCTCATTGAGAAACGAATAAGTGAAACCGTAATTAACTTAATTATGTTATTTGTCGAATAAAACAGTTCGCAAAGCACCCTCACATTCCCGCCTCGAAACAAACCACTTACAAACTTCCCAACGACTTTTAAGTTAAAACAAACAAACTTTAACCATCATTTACTTTTAAAGGCAAAACTTCATACCATTTGTAAGCCACGGAGAGGAAAAAGAATTACCCCAAGGCTGTTCTCTTTTCACAACAAACACAAAGAACATCTACCAGATGCCATTTATTCGACACAAACATCGCAAAGCTAAACCGTACAAAGGCAAACACAACCCTTGCTTTGAATCTACTGCAATTCCCATTGCAGCATCCCCAATTAACTTTTGATTAAAATCCAACAGTCGTGGATGTCGGGCGAATGTTAAAAGTCCATGAAACGTCACATCCAATTCAATTACAGAAAGAACACTCGGCGCAGACGTTCGGTACGACCCTTGGATAGAGACACTTGTCCAAGGGAAACACGACCCGAAGCAAGGAACCGGAGGAGCACTATGAGCAGCATCCTTATTCCCTTTGAGCGTATCTCAAGTGCATCTGAGAGCGCTTCATCCAAGGGTAAATATTTAAACAACTAAACATACAATACAAAATAAACATACAGCGATGCTTTAAATCTTAACGCAATTTCACCACCCAAAAGCGCCGGAGGCGGGTGCTCTGACGGGAGGCATCTGCACATGACCTCGAACGATTTCCTTGACAAAATCGAAATTCATATTCGATATGTGCGAAGTAGTGCTCTATTTGTGGGTGTCGTTTTTTCTTGTCAGCATTCCATTTACGGCGACGTTATCCTCGATGGCTGTCTGCCGTGTCCTTTTTGAGAATTCATACGTTTATTTTGTAATTTATTGAGAGCCCGTTTCACTTGCGATGACACTCCTGCCGACCCCTGCTCCCATCTCGGAGATACTTATGTGGTTGTAATTCCCCAAGGAGATGCCGAATCCAATGGCAAACACTTCTGCAAGGCCCTTGAAATGTATTCTTATCTAAATGTTATTTACTTAATTTTTCGTGTCCGGGGTGCTGTGGTCCTTGCGTCATGAAACTCAAAAGAAAACATCTCCGCAGTGATCCAACCCACAGAAGGTGGAGAAAAAAATTTGATAAAGTCTCGAAGAAATTACGAGGCAAATCGGAGGAGTGTCACTTGCAAAATATCCTCCTTTGTGCTTAATGTATTTATTCGGGGGAATATTTTTCATTTGACGCCTGCAGATGAAAGGTAATGGAGGGCGATGGGTGGGGGCGGTCTTAACAGTCGAACCCACTTCGAGTTCAACCTTTGGTCCCTGATGGGAGGGCCTTTATGCAAATTTGCTTGCCTGAGACAAGTGAAAACGTTTTTTTTTTTTGTAAGGCTCCACAGTGGGGTTGACAAGAATATGTTGCATGGGGGGAGAGAGAATAATCGAGGGCCGGTAGGTGAGAAATAGTAACACTGTTCGTACAACGCACTTTTAGCTGCGTTTTTTTGCAAGCGTATATACGCTTAAATTTCCATTTGCATGTAAAATACACTAACAACGAATACTATATCCACTTAAGTTACTCATCATATCTAACGCCGCTTAAGGAATAAGCGCGAATAAAAACAATTCTTCCAATCATTATTTTCTGTGTGTTCATTCCTAAATTTATTCATTCTGTAAGGTTGCTGTATGTGGCTTACATTTGCAGGTGTGGTTGATGTATTAGATCATTTCTAATTGTTTTAGCATCCATAAGTATGCAATTTTTGGTATACCCAGAGTGTCTCTGCTATACATTCCGTTAAGGTTTCGTAAACGATTCTTTTCATTTGATAAACATTTTTTTTATTTTATAATTATTAAGAGTTTTTGCTTTTAAAGTGATGGTCACGCTACACAGTCACAATATTGTGACCATCAAAGATCAACCATCACCTCCACGACTACACCCCTGTCTGCTTAGCAAATGTCATAAATGTCGTCGGTGCTGCCAAGATTTTATGATGAATCATTAAGCGCCGATGATCGTTTTTGTGTGCACTTCGAAATTAGGCGTATATACGCTTGCAAAAAAGCACAGCTTTTGTCTAGAATTTGTAACGGTCATATCTGGCGAGACTTGGCAGCACTAAACAACAAAAAGTGTTGCAGGAAAAGGAGAGCACAAAGTTGACATTCTTAGTGAACAGTAGTTTGGATATTTAAGCAATAAAATAAGAAATATCAATTGAGTTGTTTTCTTGATTAAATTAATTGCTGGCGTTAAATATGTTCGTTTCCTATGAATTCTAAGATAAAAATTAATTAAAATGAAAATGAAATGGGGGAGAGAATGACGAAATTGCTCTCTTCATTCGCAGTCTGACATTCCCATTGTATTTCTGTGAATCGTTAACCGTACTAGGTATAGACAAGTCTCTATGCCGATGGATTGTTGCCATGATAAGCACTCCCTGTAGTCAATCAACGCTAAAAAACAGTCATTATTCGCCAGTAGAGGTACACCACAGGGTGATGACATCTCAACTCTCACAAATGGACAGACAAAGTATTAAAGCAATAGCATATGCACAAGACTCAGTAATTCTTTAGTTTGGAACATTTCCTTTCGTGATCAGCGAGAATGTGGATCTTGCTTTAAAGAAAGCTACAAGATGTGACCTGAACCCATACTTAACCCTAAAAGATCTTCTAAGCTGGAACCGCACCGACTTCGCAAGAATAATAGCGGTCACGATAGCCGATAGGAGACAACGCAAACAGACTAAGCATTCCATACAACACAATGTCGCAGCTGTGACGAGACTTCAGAAAAGGAAACAGAAACCCTTTTACACCTGCCCAGCGCTGGCTAGAATCAGACAGCGAACACTATAGATTTTCGACAGCCAAGATATTCAAAAAAGAGTTCTGCTTCGATTTTAGCAACTTCAACTTTGCAAAGTCCTTGAGCACTTATTTCATGTGACCAAGTTTTCCTATGTCGAAAGAGGTACGCGCGTGACTTAATGCAAATCAATATATAGAGCAGCCATCAAACAGTTTTATTACAAAACAATTGCACTTCGTTAAGGGTGACCAGATAGCAATGATAGTTTTTCCAATAGTGATGTTTTAGCAACTGTCGAAGTAATCCTTGACACCTTACTGCCAAAATATTCAGTAAGATTTGCCAATTCATTGTCGTTCCACGCTTGCTGATACTCCCGAAATTATTAAAAAATATTATCGAAATTTCCTACTTAATTGTAAACTTAATTCTAAAACGGTGGTCATCATGGCTTCAGTGGAAAGGAAACTCTCCGCACCGTGGCACATTTTCACCCTGAGTACATTCTTTGCTACATTAAGCTACCAACCACACGGAAATTGGTGCGAAATGAAGTTGAAATAGCCTCCATAGCGATTAGTTTCTATGGGCCCCGTTACCTCAATAGACTATTCTTTAGATTCTCTCCTCTTCCCTTTGTATAATTTTACGTATACGCCCCGTGGCCACACTAGCCTCTCTCTAGATTACTCTTATGATTTTTCTCGTTCCTTTGGAAAATGTTACGTATACGCCCCGTAACGACACCAAACTTCGTCCTCGCCCCTTTGTATAATTTTACGTATAAGCCCCGTGGCCACACTAGACTCTCTCTAGATTACTCTTATGACTTTTCTCGTTCCTTTGGAAAATGTTACGTATACGCCCCGTGACCACACCAGACTTCGTCCTAGCCCCTTTGTACAATGTTTCGTATACGCCCTGTGGCCACACTAGACTCTCTCCCCGTTTCTTTGTAAAATGTTAGGTATGCGTGGCCTGGCTAGACTACTCTTCGGACTCATTCCCATCGGAAGGCAAGAAATGTCCATTCGGAGCCGATTAGCTGATTTGGGCATCGCCAGAGAGCCTACCCGTTTTATTTTTCGCTTAGTTTGAACCTACATTCGAATATAAGTTTGTCCTCCTGCAAGAATTAAACCGAGATAACCATAGTCAATGCCCTGGTATTCGCGAATTGGACAGATATACGTTTTTTGTACACTAACATTATCCTCCCTGACAAGGTAAATGCGTCTCTCGGCTGCAATATCAAGAGTCATGATTACTATTGTTGGAGCAAGCAGAATTCACAAATGTTCGACGAAGCATCACCTTAATCGGTGGCATCATCGAACCATATTTCTTTCGAAATGAGGCACGAGGCACTATTCCCATCAATGGTCCCAAGTACAGAGCGATGTTAACTACCTTTCACTGGGAAGAGCTCGACAGCAGTATCTCCCCGCTGCAGTTCCAACCTGACGACACCACATGCCATAAGAGCCACGCAATGCTTGAACTTGTGAATGAGAAACCTGGCGATATAGCTTCCAAAAAATATTTTATCCGTCTCAAATGTAAGGGTCTATCGACTGAATTACTAGTAGTCTCTCGAAGACGTAGAGAGACTCCAGAGTCATGAACTATCGTAAGAAAACGTTTACATCGTCTTTAACCTTTATAAGCTAAAAAAATATTCCCCGTGATCCCTACTTTCACAACCTACTTTACTGAATATTTCTTGAATCTACAATCAACTTAAGAAAATTGCGAGTTTATATGGTTGCTTTTCCGATCAGGAAAAATCTTCTCCTCTCTCTTCTAGGGGAATTTGTAAAGTTCGAGGGAAACTCAATCATCTTCCCGTGTCACAAATCGTCTCAGGACAAGGTCTTCGACAACCTTTTTTCGACTCAAATGCGAGCTGCTACTTCATACCCTAGCCGAGGGGAAAAAATTACAAAATGGGAAAGAATCATTTTCGATTATATTCCATCTGTTATCCATGTTGACTCCGCGTTATGGGCCCTTCTTCGGTGGGCCACCTCCAATTACAATGAATTGAGGTATTATGGGGAATTGAATGTTATTATTTGGCAATATGTCTTGAATCGAAGACTGTTGTGAATGAGTGAAACGTGGAAGTGACTGTTCGAACATAAAGCAGCCAACTGAAGGAGTTTCAATCCGTTCATTGACTTCGTAAGAGGGATATCAATTCATTAGCAATCGGCAATCTGCTTGAACGAATTGCCATTCCTCAGTTCAATTTGGAAGCGCTTGACTAATTTTACAAACTCGTGGAGACCTTCTTTTGGTTTGAGTTCCAAGCCCAAGAAAGGCAGTTCCAAGAAACATTATCAATTGAATTAAAGGGTCTTGTGGGGTTAATCGATGATAAGAAGCTTAAGACTGCTTCTCTTCCGTCGCCAAGGAAACAAGCTGAATAACTGGAAATCGGATTTCTTTTCGATTCAAGTTATAGGACACATGTTTCTCCACAATCAGATACGGAGGATTGGTTATTTATAATTTAGCAAAAAGTTATTTTCAATCTCTCACCGTGTGCTAGCTTAATTTCTCAATGTGCCATGAATTGGAATATATGAACTTGGACGACATGTGCTTTCAAGAGGATGGTGCCACAAGCCACACAGCACACCTTACAATCGATTTATTGAAGAGCAAGTATGGCGAGCGTGTTATCTCAAGAAATGGCCCAGACGATTGGCCGCCTCGTTGGTGTGATTTAACGCCGCTTGACTATTTTCTGTGGGGCTACGTTAAGTCATTGGCTTATGCCAACAAGCCGACGATTCAGAGCCAACATTGAACGCGAAGTAGCGGCCGTTTCGGCCGAAATGTGTGGCCGAGTCGATGAAAAGTGGGTCCAACGAATCGACCGCTGCAAACGTGCGATATGAATTGAGTCGAGTTCCATTCATAAATGTTTTGATTGTACTTCAAGCCAATAATAAAGTTTTGGAAATACCTGAAATGGTTTGTGTTTTATTAAAAAAAAAAAAGTTGTCAAGTCCTTATTGGAAAACCAATTATTTTCGGTTTCATTAGGGAAACAGGCTCGTGTTCATATAGCCCGTAGAGGGTCAGGGCCTAACTTCTCACTAACTACTTGAGTTGTACGTGGTATTGTTCCCGCACAAGTGGATGGGACCTACAGATTCTGAACGGTCAAGTTGAAATACTGTTTTCTTTGAGCATTGTCAGTGACTCGTAAGAGGTGGAGTACTGAATTATGAAAGTTCGTAAATTGAGGATTCAAACGTGGCACCTTCTGCGTAGGAACCCACTACTCCATGGCGACCCACAAAAGCAACCAAATATTTAGTCTGTCAATGCTCCAGATTTCACCTTTTCATGTATTGGATGAAATTGCTCGGTTTCCAGTTATAGATTGCACACATATTCGAGTTTTGTGTTCAATCACGAATAATTCACAATGCTACTCAATCCATGACTTACCTAAAGCACCCTTAAATATTGAGTGTGTAAAAGAAATCTTCTTGAGTGAGTTTATCTTGTACACAGCAGATAAGCTTGCACTGTGAAAACGGGCATAAGTGTTACAGCAATTTTTTATTTCAGTTCAATGGGTTATAGGTCCAATTACGTCAAGAATTTCGCTCGACTCTAACAGAACCTTTCATTAAAATTATATACATGCGAAATCGCGTACTTTACTCGCGGTCGATATATTTTTGATTGTTGAGCGATATTGCACGAATGATCCCTTTCCTCAATCCACTCAACCATCAACATGAACTGCCCTCTTGAGTGAAAGAGAGGGTGGCCAACGAGTGGGTGAAACAGAGCGGACATGCATTGGCAATCGCCTTTGGATCGCGAAAGTGTACGGACGTAGGTCTACTAGGGGTAGAAATATTCTATAAATATGCCTTTACAGTACAGTTACAACTACAAATTTGTAATACCAAAAAATGGTTGAAAAGAAAGGAATCAAAAAAATTACACATTCAAACAAAAAACACTTGTAAATACAAATTTGGAAGATAGTGAAATAGGCCACTAGAGTTAGAAAAAATATGTTACTCGGTCTATGAAAAGGTGGCTTACAACATTGAAACAAGTTTTCGAGAAAACGGATGCTAAAGATAAATAGTGCGTTTCGTCAGTTTCTCCCTAGTTGTTCCCTTTTCTCCGCGTTGCCCAGCGTTTCTCGAAAAATTTGTTTGGTATGAATGAGACAAATATTTTAGACCATTCTACAAGCCACTTGTTGGTATTACACAATTTTACCATTTTATAATGGGCAAAAGGAAATGCCAGAAATTATCCATCCAGTTGGTTTTTGGCTACTGTGCCAACGGTATATTTACCAGAATCCCAGGAACTTAGTTTCGGATCCCAAGCGGATATTTTGCCCCCATTGCCACCGAAAGAAATACCATCAAAAAATTTGAAGAGAAACATGCGGCTTCATCCTCAAAATCAAAATCGACGATATCTGCAGTTTCATCGTCAAAACAAGAACCATAAAAACCTGCTGCTTTATCTCAAAATGAGGAAGTGAACAAACTTGCGACTTCAACTCCAAGAAAAAAATCGAAAAAACGTTAGGCCTCACCTCCAGGAAAAGATTCAAAAAACTAGCAGCTTCCAAGGTTTCAACAAGGATGTTTTTTTTTTTTTTTTTTGGGTAGAATACATTTTTGTAGCGTTCAATCCTATTTATCATTTCACAATTCAATGTATTTTCTTGAATTTTTGGATTTTCAATACAATTCTTTTTTTCTTGCATTTGTGCTCTTCTTTCTCTACATTTTCGGTGCACTTTTAAGCAGGTTAGGATTTTCTGGTCCTTACTACATGAAAGAACATCTCAAACACTAGCCGAATCGAAAAAAAAAAGTGAAAAATTAGATTAAGCAGGACAAATCTCAGATCTCTTATTGGCTTAACAGGGAATTGTGCCATCGGACTAGGCCTTCCTAGACATTGTGCCATCGGACTCTCCTGTAGACTAGGCCTTCCCTGTAATGATCTCTGACGAAGCTGCATGAACGAGGATGGGGAAGAAACCATTGAGATGCAGCTGCTGTGCTCTCTCATCCCGTAGTTCTAGGGGCCCATTTCTTTGTTTTATAATAATATAATATGGGTGGCACTACAATCCGAAGGGACCTACAGTTTAATGCCGACTCAGAACGGCCAAGTTGAGAAGCTTTTTCTAGACAGAAATACTCTTTGAACATTGTCAGTGACTCGAAAGAGGTGGTCGCACCCTCTGCGTAGGAGTCGACGCACTTACCCACTACGCCACGGCGACCCACTTTATTACCATTACTTTGTTAATCTAGCTGCACTGAGCAGCATCAGAATCAGCCCTCATCTTCGCTTTATGAAAAGCACAAATTGGTTTACGGAATAGGTACCCTTGATCCGCGTGGTAACACCATAGGCCTTCGCTTGGCCTAAGAGTGTCCACTTTCCTTCTGCGCGGCAATCAGCCCCCTCAACCTAACCTAAGCCACCTTTTCATAAACCGGGTTACATATTCCCATTTGTACGTCCACATACGAGAACGTACTTACACCCTTGTCAACCGAGTCCTACGAGGCATCCTGTGAAACTGGAACTTATTTCTTTTCATCGGAAAGAGTGACGCATTGTAATCATGTGATTCTGACCTATTGCTCCGTGTATTGCTACTAATTGGAACCCTGGAAGTAAGCCATCAGCCATTATTAGCTCATCAGCTCGAATTGGAGCGACAAATCTGTGCTCCGCCTCATGTATCAACTTCGCCTTCTGAAAGGTGTTCTCTGCACTTTTCCTCTCCAGTTACAGATCACATTCCCCTCGATACCGTATCAAGTTTACCACACTCTCACTTCTCATTATTCCACTCTGGTGAAAGTTTCGCTCATATTTCCGTACCTTCCTGCCCGGTGATGTTTTTTATTTGTCTTTCAATCCTTGTTGCGCTTTGTTCTCCGTTTTGTCCCTGTCTCTGGCTTCACCCAGCCTTATTCAGTGTATCCTGTTTTTGTATCTTTCTAACAAGATATCCTCGCTACACACACCGATCTCTTCCGCCGTTGCGTACAATGAAGTTGTCAAAGCGTCTCCCGAGAAGAAGAGTTGTTTCGACGGAACAAGGACCGACGTTTTTCTTTCCCCTCGTTCCATCTTCCTTTTGTTCCCGCCCGTAGGACATAAAATACATCACAAGAAAAGCCACGGAAGAATAACGTTGTGTTTATTAGGAACTTTTTCAAGGATTTGCCATTTTTCATTCTCTTGTGGGGAAGTAGCCGCGTTATTGTTTTGAAAAAAGTTGTCTTGTGTTTTTTTTCCTTTCATTTCCTTCCTCTCATTTTGAAAGTTGGATATTTGTGGGGGTTGAAAGGAATTTGCAGAATTTAGCATATCTGCTGCCGTTGTTGTCGCAGCCAAACTTCATCCTGAGCGGGGCCTTTGTGGCGCATGTACCTTGACGGTGTTTCTTGTCTCGTGGTCGATGAGTTTGTGGGAAGTAGTTGCTTGAGATTCCTTCCTATTACTTGTGCTAACATCCTGGTAATCTCGGTTGTTTTCATTTCCCATTCTGTCGAGCTTCGGAGCTGAGGTAATTGATTTTGCTTTCATAAGTCGCTTTAATCTTATTCCTTGTTTCCCGTGCTAACGTAGATCTCTTCAAAGCGGAAAGCACTGTCGCTGGTCTGGGGTGCTGAAAGATGTGGGCCTTAAGTCACAGAATCGTAACAAGATGGGATGAAGATGTTTGACATACGCCAGAAGAACAGCATACTACTGGTACCTTACTATCAACGGTACACTACTGCTGAGACGGTGGCTTTGATACAGAGGGCAGCACTCGCGTTAAGGGAACACTACGTTACCGACAAATCCATCACAATTGTTTTTGATAACCAAGCGACCCTAAGGGCAATATTATCAGACACCCTGAAATCGAAGCTGGTTAGGTTAGGCAGGCAGTGCGTCAGTGACAAATCCTTGGTGAACTCGGTCACCGTCTGCTGAGTACCGGGGCATACTGAAATCGAATGAAACGAAGCATTAGACTGTCTCGCGATGAAGGAATCGTATCAAATCGTATCTCTAGCAATGCCGTATGCGAAAATTAAAGACGTTTCGCGAAACTAGCTACACCTGGTGGACCCAACAGACCTCCGACCCCGAAAAAAAATGTTGGAAAAAATTTCAAAAGCTCGCTCTTCCCGAAAGAAGTGGGCAAGCGATGTAGAGGGGACGCGGAAACACAAGAAAATTTACTTTTTCCCCGCAACCGAGAGCACAAGAAATTGAAAAATGAAAAATTTAAAAAAATTAATTTTCAGTAAATTACGGAAACATTTGTTCTTCGTTAACCGTAACGTCAATATTTTTTTTTTATATTGAATAAAATGTCCCTTATGATATATTAGTGCACATATTAAAAAAAAATTAAAACCAACGCATAAGGTGAAAATAATAAACCAAAAACTTAGACCACTTCAACCACAGAGAGAGCAGTATTTCAAAAATACTCAAATACTGCATTTGGCGCAGTCTGTCTTTCTAGGGTTAATAAGTTCCTTAAAATTACATTCATTCCATCGAATAAATGTTATTTAAAAATTTATAAACACCAAAACGAGTTCTTTAGGAATTCCTAATTTAATGCAGTACAAGGATAAGGAGTCAGACAATATTAACACTACTCTTGAACTCTCTGCTAACGTCTTCCAGTCAACTTTTTACACTTCAAACTCCAATTATCTCTCTCCATATAGATTCCCTAGTTCTGTAGAAATTGGGTAGTTAGCATTAAGTTATACTGAAGTCTTTCTTGCATTTAGACTTTTAGAAATTAAGGCCGGACCCCAGTTGTATAGTGGTTTTATATCGATACCATAACTTGCCCACCAATTTACTCTTCTTTCGTGATCAATGAGAAACAAGAAAGGAAGGGTCGATACAATTTACACTGATTTCATCTTTAAAAGGCGAAAGATTTATTCGACACTGAAGAGAAGCCAGAGTGACACTGATTTCACTCACTTCTAATAAACAAACTCAAAGCCTTTGGGTTCCAGTCGAATTTCCTTAATTGGATAACTTCTTTGAAAGATAGAAGAAGGTCGCAATAAAAACAATTCACAAAGAAAGAATGTAATTTTCAATGCCTTGGCCTTGCCACGGTTGCCTAAAGCAGAAAACAATGCCCGAAGAGATCTGATCAAATTTGAATTGTAAATGAAGAGTTATAAACATTTAACCCCATCAACTATTAGTTGCGAAATGTTTGAAGAATAAATCGACCATTCGAACAGGTTGAGCCTTGCCAGCTTCAACATCCAATTAACGAATTGTTTTTTTCAGAGCACACAAAAACCAGTTTGATTTCTGTATTCTCTACGTTTCATCATGGTTAGGAGTAGAACAGCCCTTTAGTTGCATCTTCTTATTTTCTTGGACAAATTTCGTTTTTTCCAAACGTTTTTTTGTTCTTTACATGGTTCCATAGGCTCGGAAAATAATTGTAGACATACATTACAGAATGGTCGCTTTGTGTCTAGATTTTAATCTAACCATGGCAATCACATTTCGAATCCTATGAAATAATTCCTTTTGAATTTTATTTCAAATATTGTGTCTTTTCACCAGAATCCACACAGGATAATGATCCCATTCTGACCCGAGTCCGAATCTGTTGCACGGAAAAAATGTCTCGTATAAAATAGTCTCCAAAAGTTTCAAGAAAATATAAAAAATGTCAAAATGGAGGTATTTTTAAGAAGTCGTGTCACGGTCTCTTTGAAAGGTTGCAAAAAAGGGTCAAATGAATAGAACCCTAAGATTTAAGTCAATGTAGCTCGGGTGTACAGGGAAGGTACTTTGGTCCTTTATTATTTATTATGATTTTACTCTCTCAGTCAAACATAGTAGATGTTTGATGCATGCTGATAATATAAAGTTATTCAAAAGTATTCGAAATGTTAATGACTGTCTCATGCTCATGTCATAAACAAAAATAATGAACTTGTGCTTAATTTAAGGATATGCCATTATATCTATTGTACGAAATCAGCTTTTCAAACCCAATTTATTTATTCGATTGGAAATGCATATCTTTCGAATGTGAACAGTGTCACAGATTTGAGTGTTATGTTCAACTCCTCATTTACATTTCAAACTCCTATCTGTCATATTTTGGCAAAAGCCAACTAAGCAGTAATACTAAAGGATTCACTGATCCATTCGACTTATTAACACCGTATATTGCCCTAGTCCGTAGTTTGAAACCCGGCTTTCAGCACTTTTTCCGAGCGTTTTGAAACAGTTCAAAAGCGATTCACCATGTACATCTTCTTTAAAATGCATTGGAATTTTCACCCTAGCCATAAAGCTAGATGTCAACTGCTTGGTATAAAACGCACGCACGCACTATTCATCATGTGGTGTTTGTTAGGGATCTACTCTTCTTCTTCTTCTTCTTCTTCAGGTGGCGCTACAGTCCGGGGTAGACCTGGGCCTCAACCAGTAAGCCTCTCCAGCCGGCACGATCCTTTGCCAGCTGACTCGAACTGCGCACACCAAGTTGATTGAGGTCCTTCTCCACCCGGGGGCGCCATCGGTTCCGTGGGCGTCCTCTATTGCGTTGTCCCACTGGTTCGGAGTCGAAGACTCTTCGGGCTGAAGCAGCGTTGCCCATTCGGTCTACATGGCCCAGCCATCTTAGACGTTGAATCCGTAGACGCCTGACTAGGCTCATGCCGCTGTACAGCCCGTACAGTTCGTGGTTGAATCTTCTTCTCCAATAACCATCAACGCAAACAGGACCAAAGATTGAACGCAGAACTTTTCTCTCGAAGGGATATAGTAGAATATTTATAATTCAGTCATATAAAATATTCTTGTCTCTTATCCATGATTCAATTTCATTTCATGCCAACCAGGTCACTCCGTACTTGGGATATTTTATTCGAAAGGTTCGATAGTACAGATTATGGTAGAAACAAAACACTAGCAAGAATAATTCGCGTTTTCAACGAACATTCACGACTTTTGGATCAGTTCCATACTAGACTGCACTTTAAAAGTAACCTACAATTTAATTAATTATGAACTTATTATTAAATATTGTACAATTATAAAATTAACAATACAGTTTAGAAAATCTGTTTATACTTATGTAATTTGTAGATTATAAATCAATGAATAAATAAAAACCTTGGCCACTACGTATAATAATGTCTGCGACCTGGGGCTAGCTTCTATGGCAACCACTCCTCTTGTGCGTGCGATTGTTTTCTCACGAGTGGAAGGGCTCTACAATTTTAATACCGACTCCGAGTGGCGAATTTTGGGTAGACAAATACACAAAGATTGTCAATGACTCAACCATGAATTATGAACGTTGCTTGTGTTGGGCATTGAACCCAGAGCCCTCGGCGTAGGTGTCAACGAACGTGCCAAAGGGGTTACAATCTTAGATGGAATCAGAATATATAATCACATATCCACCTAAGGGTTCATTCCACCATTCGCCCGAGACAAAAAAAAATATCACGTATACGCCTAAGTGAACAAACTTCAACTTATATGCTGAATTTCTAAGCTCAACCCCACACGGAAAATTTTCATAAATCACATTCCCATATTTCTCCTTCTTCCCTTCCAACTGGGAACGTCATTTGAGCCGAAGTCGTCCTCTAACCCATTGTCTCTCGGAGTTGAAATCGAAAACTTTCTGGAGCCGGAGCACGACATGACCATTTGCGACAAACGACTCTATTCGTTTGGCGAGGCCGATGACGGTCTCTGGTCCGTTACGATCGTTCTTTAGTCTCGCTGAAGTCTTTTTCGACCTCGAAGGAGCTCCATAACTTATGGAGGATTGCTGCGATTATTGTCCATCCACCGTTTATGTTGGATGGATTATTCTGCTTCACTTTGGGATCTTTATATATATCTCCGTAATCTGCAATAGAGAGATGTTTTGCTTCTCGATTCCCTGCCTCAATCTTGCAAGCTTTTGTTTGGTCAAAAGACCAACAAGAGACGAAAAAGGACGTTTTACAAAAAGGGAGCGTGCAGAAAAGACACACGTGACAATAGTTCGTGAACAACCTACATACATGTTTGTACATACTTGTTGCGGCGGCGCACAGTGGTCCCATTGTATGGGAGAGTTGGAAATAAATCTGTAACTTTTGAACCCGTGAACCGATCTTAATGAAATTTGAAACATAGTGCAAGTACTACGAGATCTTAGTATGTTTTCAAAAATGATGTAAAAAAAAATCAAAATGATGTATCCCATAAGCTAACGGAGTTAAAAAAAATAAAAAAAAACATTTTTTTTTGTTTAAATGCACAAAATAATTATTTATTACTGTCGATGACTCGAAATTGGGACTTAAAGAAAATTTGTAATAACTATTTATATATATAAATTAAATTTTAGAAGTTTTGGTAACGTACACTTTATTTGGAATCAAAGAAACTAAGCAATTCAGTATAATAAGGCTTGCGCTGCAGTACTAAGTGGCAGCGAATCTTTTGTTTTTGGTTCAGGCCTTAAATACGCAATCGGATGCGAGCGTGCTAGGGTGAAATTCATAATCTTAGAGCTTCCTGATTTCTTGGTTTTGCTAGTAACTTCAAGTCATTCATCTCTGATGGTTTCGCGCCACATATAATACATGAACTTGCAGAAGACGTGCTTGTCACAGCCTGTGCTACTTTGCCATCTATCATCGTAAAGTGCAATTCATGCCTTACTTTAATAATGGTCGATTTCACTTTTATAATTGATTCCCGCAAATTCTGAATTTCATTTTGAATTCTGTTTTTTTTTTTAAAGCCAAGGCTTCATCAGGACTGAAAACTGATCTGTGGACACACGTTGGAGCATCAGCAGCAGCATTTATTTATTTTTGCGATGTGGAGGATTTCAATTCTTGGACTTTCTTTTTTTTTGATTTATCACAGCATTCTTCAAAGTCTTTATGTGGTCTTCCTCTCTTATCCGACGGTAACACATTGCCACGATTTTTTGCAAAGTTCACTGAAAAGTCTCCTTTAACTCATTCTGAATACTTAATTAAAAACGTTTGTTTTGTGTGAAGCACTACCTTATACCGTTCATTAAAATGTGGCAAAAACCTTTTTGTCACTTCTAAAAATGTTAAGTTTCCGTTACTATTTGATAAAAAGCTGCCGAAGTTGGAAATATTTCCATCAAAAAAGCACAAGAATTTATATTCAAATACAATACTTGCTATCGCGAAAAACTTCAAATTTGAACAACAAATGCTGGAATGCAACTGCAATTTTTAAAGTATTTTCGATATCTATATAAAGCAAAATGTCATCTTCCTAATTGAAATCTTCAATATTTTCGGAATCATAAACTAGATAGATATTCGCCAATAACGCTCTAATTACCCCCCCCTTTTTTGCCCCATTGCGAGATTCATTTATGACACCGCAAACAAAACAAGATAAAAGCAATTAGTTTTATAATTATAACAATTTTATGACCCGAATTCTAATTCACAATAATAAAACATGCTCGGCATCTCGCATAGCGTTTGCACAATACATGCACTGCAAGGGAAATCATTTGAAAATGCCGAAAAATGCTTCACATAAATGCCTCGTACTCCCAAAGTGTCAAAAGTGGTCTCTAGTTTTTTCAGCATCGATACATATATATCACAACAATATTTTTAGCTTTCAGAAAAAGTTGGTCTCCCGTTGGAGAATCTTGGAGCATATTTGTTATAGTCCATCAAACATTGAAATGCCCCTCTCAAAATGTGCCTTTACTTAAAAGCCTGGTTTAAAAAATTGGTAAGCAATATGAGAAAACTGAAAACGCAGTTTGAAAGCAAGATGTATGACCTTTTTAAAAAAAATTTACTTTAGGTTCCAATGTACATAATTTTAGGAAATATGGCACATCAAATTTGCTTAAAAAATACGTAAGTTTTTGTAATTTTCAAAGTCCCAACTTTGAGCTAACGGTACAGCCAAACGGATGATCCAAGCTCAACAAAATTTTGGCTTTCTAGGTTCTCATATTTGTAGAATCGAAAAACATAAACCATTTGGCCTGGAAAAATATGTCACTTCGGGTATTTATTTCCACTGCGGGACCACTGTGCGGCATCTTTTGTTTGTCAAGGCTGCTTGGCAACAGGTTGTTTGTGCTTGGGCTTGGGCAGACTGTACCCGAACTTTGTGGACTAGGAGACACATGTTTGTCTTCTCCATAATGCATCCACTTAGAGATCTGTGTCTATGTAGTCAAGCTTGTAAACATATTAGATTATAAAAATGCTGCTGTTGATATGCTGCTACTGCGGAGCATGCCACTCCTGGTATCTACGAAATAATGATACACAAAGAGATCTAGGGATCGCAACCGTGGACGAAGAAATAAAAAACTTCGCGAGGAAGATAAGAATTGAACTTCATGGTCATTGTAACCATGCCATACACCAAACACTGAACATGAGAAACCTTGTGCGCCGTCTCCAACGAATGAAACCCTTGGATTTAACGCAATGAGTACAGGCCGCTATAAGCGGTTCCAGCAGGTGACTTTACCGAAAATCTACCTGTCTCACGGGTAAAGAAAATTAAGTTAAAGCTACTGGATAGGGAAACCTAGTTGTAGTAAACAACATAAACAACGGGAAGGGTGTCTTTAGTCGTGTGAAGATTCACACAAACCAAAAAAAAAAATGTGTGCCTATGGCGTCCCTCTATTATGCCCGCCTAAGTAATCGGATTCCACTGCATGGCAATGGACTTGTCTTCCTGCCGTAGTGTTTGTCCAATCTACTAACTGTTCTCAGCCACACTTGCTCATTAGAGGTATGGTCGCACACCACATACGTGCCAACGTCTTATTCGATAGTTAAAACAAAAACAAAAAATAGTACGCATACGCCCGAGTGACTCATTGGACACACGGACCGTGCAGCAAAATCGTTCCGATAATCCCAAGATTGGCGCTTCAAAAGCTGCTCGATTCATGTTACAACTTACTGCATAAAGTGCTCGTCCTTATCTATTCTCTCCCATTTAATAACTCAAAAACTTTTCCATCCCCCGTAAGCTGAAAAAAACGAACAGGATATAAGCCCACGCCAACTCATGGAAACAAACTAAGCCCCAGCTCTCGAAAAATAAATAAAAACAAACAATACGAATACAAGTCCCCGATCAACTCCCGCACAATGAAACTCAAAACTGTCGAGAGCCAAAAAAAAGATGAAAACAAAACCAATCATTTTTTGCTTCCGTTCGCCGCCGCGCAAGGAATGAACTAATATTCACCGTAAAATTAAAAAAAAACACACACACACAAGCCATCCCTCTTCCGCGCCCGTCATTCGACGAGATATTCCATAAAAATGAATTTTACGCACCCACAGTCCCTGTGGCACGAGGGAGTGTTTGCGGATGGTCGGGTACTAAAACGTGAATAAAAAGTGCGCATAAATTTCGTTTATTCCCCGACTTTCAGCTTCGTAATGGCGCGGGAGGCGACCGAAACTGGTTCACCTTATGTGCTCATGCAGCGTACCTGGATGCATAATTTTGCAATAACTTCAACCGTCAGCGATCAACCCTACCTCCCCGTGGGTCGGTCCGCCGCTTTTTATGGTGCGAGTTTGTTCCACCTGTCCTTCCTCCAACTGCAGCACTCAGTTCGTGCACTGCGAGCTGCTGCATTCTCCGAGAGTAACACACATGTTAGCAGCAACAACAACCCTTTTCTAGTTCCCTACTTGTTACTTGACTATGATAATGATGACGCAACGACTGGGGGTGGATATCCGAGTGCACGGCACGTGGGGCGACTGCTCATTCAGTGCCGCATTTGGCGGGTGGCCTTGCCTTGGATTATTCTTTTAACGCTTAACTCCCACACGGCTAATATGGCGAATAATAAAAAATGTATTTCATCGCCTCGGATGAGGGCGAATTCAAAAAGGATTTATTTGTTTTGCCGCTTTAAAGGGCACCCGGGAGCTGCGGCAGAGCGAGCTGTTGATGAAATATTCAGCGGTTCTGTGTGAAGATGTGGGCTTTCCGCGAATTTATTCATCGCATTCAACGCGAGCAGTGAAACAAGGGTTCAACCTTCTGCGCGAGGCTGTGGAATGAAATGTCACATCATCGCTTTGTTCTGATGAATGCCGAAGGGGATGTGTGTGTCTCTGTGATGGAGTTCTCGGTTCGCTCAATCTGCCATTGATTGGCTGTGGGAACCCATGGGAAAGTTCTCGTTGTTTACTGCGCCAAACTTTATTGAAAGACGGCTGATGCCTGAGATTGGCTGGGTTATTGACCGTTCATCTGATCCCAAAATAATTCTGTTTACTCGTCTCAAGGGCAAAGGCATTTCCCAAAGGTTAAGAACGTGCAGCAGTTTGTTCAGGAGATTGTTTTGATGTACTAAACGAATTGTGGGCAATGTGAAAGTTCATTGCCAAGATTTCTTCCTGCCCCCCGTTCCCGCCGTTCACCCACAGAGTTGATACAGTGCAGGCAACGCGTGAATAATCGACCATGAACGGCGCAGAAACCGAACAAGGACCTTCTAACTTCTGCACAATGAGGAGGAAGGGTTTCATTTCAGACTGATTTATTAACGAACGAATAGAATTTCGTGGCCAGTTAGTTCGGCAGTGAACCCACTTAGTTTGACTGCGTGCTTGATGATTAATGTGCGCTCTTGTTTCGGCCAATCTCGACGAGGGTTCGTCAGTTCAAGCAGGATAGAACACGAACGTCAACTTCATTCATAATCAATTTGCGCAGTACAGGTTGTGCATTCATTTTGTGGTGCCGAAGGTAGCTTGATATAAGAAGCATTTATAAAGGATGCATAAGGAATTTGGAGTACCACCCTGAGTCCTATACGAATCTCAGGCGGATTTTCCGTTCAACTCTATTTAAGTCATCCAGCTGTACAAATAAACTGCCTTCTTTTCTTTGCGAGTGCTGGGTATTAGAGTTAGGCTAAGTTGCACAGGTATAACAGCGATTACTTAAATTTTTTTTATTTAATTTTGTTTTCAAATAACATCTTACATATTGAATTTACATTATTAAATACAGTACCTACAGAAAACAGTATAAAATAAAAATAATTCAAGAGGTCAATGGCGTTGCCGTCTGCCTGATTGACACGTTTAAAAGTTTACAAATTAATTA
The DNA here is from genome assembly GCA_964034865.1 of Eristalis intricaria. Taxonomy (NCBI): domain Eukaryota; kingdom Metazoa; phylum Arthropoda; class Insecta; order Diptera; family Syrphidae; genus Eristalis; species Eristalis intricaria. The sequence goes on along the minus strand of OZ035874.1, from coordinate 65,855,380 downwards.
ATATGCAATTTTAAGAATTTAAATGATTGAAAGCCATGACATAACTATTTATTATTTATTTTTTTTTATATAAATTCAGTTAAAATATTATTCCTATACGTAAATGAGGTCTCAATAAATTTGTGAAGTGCTACCCAGTTATCAACATTAAGTATGCTTTTAGCTTGCTGCATTGTTAATGACAACTTCCCGGAGTAAATAAGCCTTAAATCTTTATAAAATGGACATATTGCCAGGAATTGGAATATATCTTCTTTCATTTGAAGGTTGCATATAGTGCAAAGATTTGTTGTTATTTTTTTTAAATGGAGCTCCATTTAAATTTAACATTTCGCATCTTGCTATAACTCGACCTTATGCTATAACTGTCATTAAAATAGTTTTTATCATTAAGATCATAGTTAAGTTGTTCTTAGGTGTATATCTAGACTCCAAATTAACTTTTCGTGAGCACATCGCACAAACCGTTAATAAGGTTAAAATTGCAACCACAATTTTATATCCATTTATTAATAGGAAATCGTTATTTTCTATATCAAACGAAAGCATAATATTTAAGGTCATATTCCAAGCTATACTTTTGTATGGATGCCCGGTATGGGGAAAATCCGCCCAGTGCCACATTAGGAAATTACAAGTGGCTCATAACAAAGTCCTTAAAATGATGTTAAATCTACCTATCTATCTTTCCCTACTTCAAGACTGCATGAATGAGCGGGTGTTGACCCAATCACTTCACGAATATTAAAATTAACAAATAAATTTATAAACTCATGCGCTTTGACCGAAAATCCCTTAATTAACGACTTGTGTACCAATAATTAAAAACATATACATATATATTTTGTTTATTTATTTATTTAAATTGTTTTCATTGTACTTTTTTGTTTTAGTTATTCATACATATATATGTATCTATTTATTTATTTATTTATTTATTTATTTATTTATTTATTTATCTATTTATTTATTTATTTATTTATTTATTTATTTATTTATTTATTTGTTTATTTATTTATTTATTTACTTATTTGTTTATTTATTTATTTATATTTTAATTTTTTTTTTATTTTCTCTCTTATTGAAGGTTTTTCTCGTATTTTCCTTCAATTTTCGACAGTTTCCATCAAATATAAATAACTTAAAATATAAATATAAACGTTTTTCAGAAGAAAGATGCATAATTCATCACATCTCTGTAGTATATATTGTGCGATAAACTAAATCAAATGTAAACTTTTTATACGGAAATAAACTATCTATCTATAGTTAAGTTGACAGTATATGAACCTGTTAATGGAAGATGTCGCTTGTATTTTGCTTTCATTTCTGTGGATAATATCAGGTACTTCCAAAACTTTATCGAGTTGTTGTTTCAAAAGGACAGAATCATAATATTGAACACTTAAGCTGGTGTGACATTTCTCTACAAGTTCTATCCAATTTTTAATCCATTCTACTTTGTTATTGAAATTATATTTCGTGAGTAAGAAGGGAAACCTGTATGAGGGATATTTAAGCACTTTGAGCACGTAATCGAAGTATAACTTCAATGTGAAATTGAATAAACTGGGCAGTCCCGTTGCTAAGGTGAGTACGTAATTGGGCGTAGATAACGGAAGGTGAAAAAGTTTTTTCAAAAAAAATCGTTGAAGTTTTTCAACTGTTTATACTGTTTGTACCCCACTGTAACACATAACAGATCTCATGACAGATTCCAGAAATTGATATTTCCTGTTTGCTTATTATATTTTTCCACGAGGCACTTATGAGACTTTTAGCTGTTGTTAGTTTATTTTCAAGATGAACATTTAATTTCATGTTAGACGTTGAACATAATCCAAGATATTTATATTGTGAGACAATTTCTATTGATTTGCCATCAAAAAACCATTTTTCACTGTTACTTAGCTTAATTTCACGATTCACTTTCAGGTTCCAATATTTGCAGAAATTATTAAGTTGTTTAACTCTGAGGGGATTCTGCTAGCAGAACAATATCGTCTGCGTAAAGCAGCACTTACCCGTACTTATGTCAAAGTCCGAGGTGGACCTGGGCCTCAACCAACAAGCATCTCCAGCCGACTCTGCTGCTCCAGCCGACTCTGCCAGCTACCTCCAGTTTCGCACGCTTAGTTGGTTAAGGTCCCTCTCCACTTGCGTGCGCCACGGTCTTCCTCTACTGCGCCATCCCTTGGGGTGGATTTGAAGACTTCCCGGGCCGGAGTATTGGTTTCCATCCCCTCTACATGACCTAGCCATCTCAATCGTTGGATCCTCACTCTTCTGACAAAGTCGATGGCTTTGAACACCTCGTACAGTTCGTCGTTACATATCCTTCTGCACTCGCCATCTATGCAGACGGGACCGAAAATAACCCGAAGAATTTTCCTCTCAAAGCAACCAAGAGCAACTTCTTCCGGTTTGACAAAGTCCCTGTCTCTGCGCCATATACCAGGACTGTGGCGATTAAGGTCTTATAGATTCTCACTTTGGTTGTTCGAGAGAGGGCTTTGTTTTTCAATTGCTTTCTTAGCCCAAGACTAGGTTAGGTTTCGGAAGGGTAGTGTGACTGATGATAGAACATCACTTCCACTCGGATGACTTGGGGCCCATTGTGAATCCCTTCATTTGTGGTAATGGCTTAAACCACTCCATGCTCTTAAGGATCCGATAAAGCTGCATTCGCTAAGTGCGCAGTCTCTGTGAAAACTCTTTGGCCCTGCGAAGCTAGACACCGATTCTAGAGAGCTGGGCAGTGGGAAAGCAGATATAAGATCGTAGCGGTCCCGTCCTCATCGCCGGAACTCCCGCAGAGATCGCTGAATTCCACATTCCGTTTCTGGAGCATTGCTTCGATGGGGCAGTGTCCTGTGATCACTCCGACTAGCACACCGATCGAGTTACAGTCGGAATATAACGCCAGAAGCTTCTTTGTTTTGCCGTTATTAAGCTCTGGCCACATTGATCTTATCGTGTGACAGTGACAGTCGCCTCTTACGAGACAAGACGCTATCCATTAGCCCAAAAAAGCAGCGACCTTGCTCTCATTTATCTTTAAACCCATCTTCGCGGCATCTGTCTCAATGCCCGCAAATGTGTCATTGGCATCACGCTGCTTTCTTCCGATAATGTGAATATCGTCGGCATATGCGAGCAGTTAGACGGACTCCTGAAAGATTGTTCCTCTCGTGTTTTGTGTGCGAGTTTTGACCAATTCTTCCGAGAATGATGTTGAAGAACTCTCAAAGCGCGTCGCCTTGAACGAAAGATGGTGAAACCATCCGGTTATGTTCGTAGACATTTGAAATGTATGGCTGCGTACGGGCAGCATGGCTATCATACTAACTGCTGTTAAAATTCTTCTTGTATCAACAGAGACGGTTCTGGAGAACATTTCACCTACCTCAAGATTTAGTTGGTTAGTTATTTTGATTCTTTTGAGTCACTGACAATGCTTAAAGAGTATTCCTGTCTAGAAAAACCTCCTCAACTTCGCTGTTCGGAGGAGGCATTAAACAGCAGGTCCCATCCACTCGTGAAATAACAAAAGCACGCACAGCACGAGTGGTTGCTGCAGAAGCTGGACCTAGGTCTGTCCCGGACTACCGCGCCACTCCTACTATAATATTTTTTTTTGTGATTATACTGATCTCGTGCATGGTGTTGTACAATGTGGTCGTAACGATGCTCCAATTCGAATATGTTGGTTTGTTTGCCATAACAGCAATATTCTGGGATCAACCAACCGGTTGTCTTGTCTCAGAGGCGGGGGTACACTGAGCAGCGAAAATTTTGAAAAACCGCAATTTGTCAAGTAGACTATGACTTATCTGACAAATGCGACGGGAATTACAACCGTCACCTACTTGGTATTTCAACCCGGGTTAAAAAACCGAATCAACCCGGGTTGCACCTAAACCACCTCAAACCGAGTAACATTTATTTCAAACCGAATTAGCAAAACCGATGAAAGAATAAAAAACTGTAGACGGTACAACCCGGTGTGAGCAAATGATGCCGAACTGAAACCAACCCCAAATGGAATTAGACAATACAAATCGATTTGCCTCATTTCATTTTGGTTCGGCTCGTAACCACCACAGCAAGCTGCAGCATTTCCGTAACTTTTCGCGTATTGTGTGCATACTATGTATACATAATATTCTCTCTTTTTTTTATGTGACGTGTCAAAGTAAGTAAGTTGCATTGCGACGTGTGAGTTGAAGAAAATACGAAGATAGATAAAAGTGAAGATAGAAAAATTTAAGCAATTTGAACACACAGTCGGTATTGGCTTGGCTACCCCCTGGGCCTATCGCTTCCCTAGCCAACACAATCGTCTAAGGATACACATAGAACACCGAAACCAACCCGAAACCAAATAGAATTGGACAATACAACTCGACTTGCCCCATTCCATAAACTATATATTTTTCTTTTGGTTCATTATCAAACCGAGTTCGTCAACCCGGGTTACAACTCGGTCTGTTTATATTTTAACCCGGGTTAACTCGGTTTGTAAAACTTTCAACTTGTCACACCACTAGTAATTACTTGTAATTTGAAAAAGTTGTTTTTACCTTTGACACTGACAGTTTGGCCAATGGCTTTACGTGCGTTCTCGTGAATGTTCAAAGTTGTCAACTCGCAATTCGGACTTAAGATTATTATACAGTCAAAATAGGTTATAACGAAAAGGGACTGACGAATTTAGTCGTTATAACCGATATCATGCATGTAGATTTATCTGATGGGTATGCCGGAACTTCTCTGTGTCCTAAACTGAGCCTTTTCAACTTCTGTTTGCAACGACCCCTTTATATTTTTTACAGTATGTTTTGTGTCCTCGAATTGAATTTGCGATATTTTCCTCATCTTTAATATTAAGGATATAGTGAAGCGTGAAAAGGAATACTCCTTGACAAGATCTTTACTTTGCTCCCCAAAATTTGTTCGTGTCTGATTCGTTTTCTAATTCAACCTATCAAGCGTATGAAATAAACTTGTTCTATCGCTCGTCACACGCAAAAATTTACACTAAGTTGAACGAACTAAGAACGAATAATAAGCACAAATCTGCACTGCATCTCTTTCTTTTTTCTTTCGATTTTAGCCGTTGTAACCAATATTTTACATCGAAACACGGAAAAATCGGTCGTTGTAAGCTATATGGCGTTTTAAGTGATGTCGTTGTAAGCAATAGAAGTATAATGCACCTCAGCCGGGACCTAGGCATTTGGCCGTTATAACCGATATGTCGTCTAACCAATGTCATTGTAAACGGTTTTGACTGTAAGTGAACCGTAGATGGCACATACATGTACATTCCCGAATGACAGTTCGTATTGACGGATGCGGTTGAAGCAGAGAACTCAAATCCGGTGTAAATCGGATGCCCGTGGTACAAACTTCCTCTATTTGCAAACCAATTTAAGTCCACAGCAATCCCTTTCATGTTCCAAACACACGACCATCGCAAAACATCGATCACAGCCCACAATAAATCGCAGAGCACTGTAGAAGGGAGTCCTTTGAACCTTGAATAAAATCCTCAAATCAACTGAATTGAGTCGCCTCCAGGACTTTCCTCGCCACTCTCTAACTGCGAATGGCAGAAAATAGTTCAATTTGAATACAATCCACTTCTGTATCGATCCCCTTCCCATCGCTTTCAACCGCCAAGAGTCGTTACGAGCTGTGACTACACTCACAACCTTCTTCCACCCCCCGCATCCACTGGCCAGAAGACGGCATCCGACAACCAGCGCTTGGGGGTGAGTTTCTTGGAATTTCTGGCAACAAATGCCTGACCAGAGGAAGATTCCTTTGCAAGGAAACAATTCGATGTTGTATTAGCCACGCTGCCGCTGGCTGCGTGTTCACTCCGTTCCAGTCACGAAGTTGTGAATCTCTCGCTAAACTTTCACAAACGAATGCCTGTATGGGGAATTCTCCGCGTGCCACGGGTTCCTTTCGCGATCCTTGTAAATCGGGTTTCCCACGCAAAGTGGACAGGTCCCCAGCCCAGGGTGGACGTGGCTATGTGCAAGAACAAATGACCTCCGATGAACGCATTTGCATATTCGGCATTTCAGTTCGCTGTGCATGAAAGCAATGAGCAGATGCAAAATGGCTTAAATCATAGCCGCTGCCAGGACCTGCGAGCAGTATTTCATGAATATGCGTCGGCTCGCGTTATGGTGGATTGGCTTGCATAAATAGCGAGCGATGCACGTGAATGGTGGTCAAACGGCAATGATGGTTATTTCGCTTAGAAAATGAGGGTTTAATTACCACGAGCAAAAGGGCCATTTGGCACTTTGGCGGTTCTCGTTGAAAGAGCTTCTGCTGGTCGGGGACTTTTATGCAGAGTTGAACATCAATGCGCTTGTGTGCTTAATTATTTTGCATTCAGTTTGTTTTAGAGGAGAGACTCCTTTCATATTTGACGTAACGCAGAGCGCATGTATGTATGCCACTTACATCCTTTATTACACAAATGGCAGACGGACATACAAACTTGTTCGTGGCATTGTCAGTTCGACATCGAGAGCCGGCAGTTATGGGAAAAAGCAGTTCTTATCTGAAAAGGAGATTACGTCATTGAACCAAAAGGGTACGTAGATGCAACGAATATTTTCATTGAGCCAATGAAAAGTTCATTAGTTCTTGTACGATGAACTAGTTCGTTGAATGGCTGCTTGTTAAGAAACGTATTATTTTATATTTAATGAATTGTTCGTTTATTCAATGAACAATGCTCATTGATTCAATGTGCATTGTACATGGATCTAAACTAAGGACTTCATTAAATCGAATAGCCACCTTACCACCACTCACATCGTATTTCTTATGAGCTCCTTTTAAGTTGAAGCTAAATGAAATACAGTTGAACTTCGATAAATCGAACCACCACTTGCCACAAAAAAATATTCGAGTTATGAAGTAAGACCCCTATTGTGGGTCTCGACTATCGAGTGATAATCGCTCGTTGTCTACTGTCGACTACCGATTCTGAAGTTTGGTATTGCGAATGTCGTTCGTTCTCGATATTTATCGCCTTGACAGAAGATTTTCAGCGATTGCAAATTTGTGGTCGCTGGTTGCCGACTAAGAATTTAAGACTAAAAATCCAAGTATATTTCGGCAAATCGTTTGGGTTTCTGTAATCTGAATCCATTTAATGTCACTGGGTCGCCGCGGAGTAGTGGGTAAGCGCGTCGACTCCCACGCAGAGGGTGCCAGCTTCAATACCCGAATTTACCACCTTTCCACCTCTTTCGAGTCACTGACAATGCTCAAAGAGAGATTCCTGTCTAGAAACAGCTTCTCAACTTCGCTGTTCGGAGTCGGAATTAAACGTGTAGGTCCCTTCCACTCGTGAAAGAACAATAGCACGCACAACACGAGTGGTTGCTGAGAAGCTAGTCCCAGGTCCGCCTCGGACTGTAGTGCGACCCGTATTATATTATTTTAAGTAAAAAATAAGAATCAAGTGGAAAATGCAGACATTTTAGGAGAGAAATACAGACAACTGTGTCTCCTAGAATCTAAACATCTCACTTGTTTAAGTATGCAGATAATACAGAACGTTTTTAGAGACGATTTATTTTCTTTTCATACAGGATTTTCTTTTAATACAGGATACTTCTATTTCTTCCGTGTTGACCCGTTTGATTCACACTACAGACTGCGTCGAGATCTACAACTAATTGCACCTTGTGCTTACAATATTGCAAAGACATCAAAATCAAACCGTGCGACCGACTGCGTTGGTGTCAAATTCTGTTATCTACAAAAAAACGAGAAGCGTGAATTCATTCGGCGAGTTCTGATCACTCGGTTTGTTACAAAAAATTATCTGATCTTATTCAAATACCTGAGCTCGACTGAAATTACATCTTAAATTTAACAATAGTTGACTGCACTAAACTAACAGAAAATTCATTGCCGACACTATTTTGGTAGTAATCTTGAGCACATAATCACAGAGTTACCGCAAGTATTGATCTTCATGTATTTCATCAAAGGGTTTTTCATCGAGAATGTCTTGTGCCGTGGGTCGCCGTGGCGTAGTTGGTTAATGCGTCGACTCCTACGCAGAGGGTACCAGATTCGATACCCGAATTTACCACCTTATATATTTCACAGCTACACCTCTTTCGAGTCACTGACAATGGTCAAAGGGTATTCCTGTCTAGAAATCAACTACGCCGTTCGGAGTCGGCATTAAACTGTAGGTCCCTTCCACGCGTGAAAGAACAATAGCACGCACAACACGAGTGGTGCTGAGAAGCTAGGCCCTGGCCCTCTACGGGCTGTAGCGCCACCCATATTATTATTATGTCCTGTGCCTATTTAGATATTAATTCAGAAAACTGTAACGAATATATAATTAGTGAAAAAACAGAATAATTAAAGAACCTACTTACAGTAATATATTTCAAAAGGATGGAAGTACCCCTTAGCCGCCTCCCTTTACGTGCCATTTCAATGAAATCACTTGAAATGACTTCGTCCGATACAAAACACAACTGATGCTATTAAATGTTTTGTTTTATTACTCAAGACTATTCAATATTTTATTCAAATTTAATAATTATTATTTACGCAAACAAACCGATATCCTTTGAAAAATGTCCAAACAATTGAAATTTTAGCTTTCAAATTGTAAAATATTCACAATATGAACTTTTTCATTCACAGTGACAGAACTATCTGTTGACTGAGTTACACAATACCAAAAGTGATATCAGTCGATAAATTTGTCGACAAGCAATTCGATCGATAGTCGACACTCGCAATAGAAGCCTTAGATACAAAATTGATATAACACATAAATCGTGGAGGAGCATAGTTATAATATAAAATAGTCTGTTACACATGACTGAAGAGCGGATTTTCTTATTTAGTTTTTAAAAAAATATCTTCAATGGAATATAAACCAGGTACACAGAATCATTGTTGCTTCATGAGTTTTCATGAAATTTGCGCATTCGCATGATAAATCGAATGATACCCGATTAGTAGAACATCTCAATTCGCAAAACAACCTTTGAATGACTATTTACTTACTTATAACACAAGATAGCGTAACAGAGGACGCCCGCGTTTAAGGTGGAGCACCCAGGTGTAGAAGGACATCAACCAACTTGGCGTGCGACACTGGAGGCAGCTAGTTGCCAACTCGTTGAAGGTGGTTGAATCAATTCATCCTCAATTGCCACTGTCATCGTTATTGTCGAACTCAGAAGATTCGAATTCACATATTTATATCTCGACAAAATGTTCATCTTTGAGAAACGCTTAAGTAACACCTGCAAAAAGTCATCATACCTAACACCTTGTATATTTCTTCAAATTTCATCTGCATCTGAATTTCTCATTTCTCCCTCATTTCTTTCGTTTGGGAGTTCAGTTGTGAAAATCAAAGGAATTTTCATCCTCTTCATCCCGCTCAGAATATTCACCAAAACCACGATATTGTTTATACTAGGTCAAATGAAAATACAAACGCATTGCCTCGAAAGGGATTCCTTATAAAAAGAACTTGTGGAATAGAATTTCTCTTCAAAATTCGACTTATCTGTTCGAGTTATCGAAGTCAAATTACATGCAAATTTCAGTCTTGGCGCTATTGCCAACCAATTTCATTCGAGTTATCGAAGTCCGACTTATATGTTCTGATGTATGTGTCGAAAATAATACAATCAAAATTAATTCACTTGGTTTATTTTTCACAATATTTATTTATGCAATGTTATTTTTTTTAGGTTAGCTAGCATCAATTATAACTGTTTTCTTTTGTTTTTAAAGAATAAAAATAATTTTGAATAAAATTCCAAAATGCAGCCAGGTACTCCGAATTAAATAAATAAAAAATTAAAACTAATATCGCTGCCTCGACTGAAAGGAAATTTGATTCCATAAAAAAACTTAAATATCTTGTAGATCATTATATTGGATATCTGAATTTATAGGTAATTTTGCAGATCATCCTCCAACTGCGATAACGGCCTCCTTAAACCTAAATTAGACATCAAGGTGGTGTTTAACCCTTGGATCCCTATTGCGAGTGTCAAAAATAAACGATAAACGATACTTACCAATACATTTGACTCGTTGGTATTGCGATTGTCATATTTTGATTCTTCTTCTTCTTTATTTGCCGCTTCAGTCCGGGGTGGACCTGGGCCTCATCCAACAACCCGCAGAGCTTTTCTCTCGAAGAGACCAAGGACTTCCTCATCCGCTTTTGAGATTGTCAATGCCTGCCACACGCCAACACTAAAGGCACGATCTTCCAGAAGTCCGTACAACTGTTAGCATACGTGGTTAACATTAGCACAGCGAGCCGTCAATGAAGCGGCTATATGCTGTCATCAAGAAAGGACGCGCAACATCGACGACTTAGCCAAAACGTCACCATAGGCAGCTTTAACTTCGAGGTAGTGAAGGACCTCGTCTACCTCGGTTAGCAAGTGAACAGTACGAACCACACCAGTACTGAGCCATCTCTCGAAGGACCAAGCTAACATTATATAACACCTTGATCATCTCTGTCCTGCTCTATGGTGCGCAGGCATTGACAATCTCAAAAGGGGATGAGGAAGTCCTTAGAAAAGCTCTGCGGCCGATCTTTGGTCCTCTTTGCGTTGACGGTTTCTGGAGGAGAAGATTCAACCACGAGCTGTACAGCGGTATGAGCCTAGTCAGGCGTCTACGCCTAAGATGGCTGGGCCATGTACAGCGCATAGACAACACTGCTCCAGCCCGAAGAGTCTTCGACTCCGAACCAGTGGGACAACGCAATAGAAGACGCCCACGGAACCGATGGCGCACCCAGGTGGAGAAGGACCTCAATCGACGTGGTGTGCGCAGTTGGAGACAGCTGACTAAAGATCGTGCTGGCTGGAGAGGCTTACTGGTTGAGGCGCAGGACTGTAGCGCCACCAGAAGAAGATGAGGAAGACGAATTAATATCAAAACTCGTTTAATTTGCTTTCCTTTATTTGTTTTTGCATCTAACAAAAAATTTGTATAGCTTCTCATGGTGAATTTTCAACTGATCAAGTTAGGACTTTTCGATCCCGAGTCTGTTGAGTGCTACGATTATTGCATGGAGTTCGACGTTGTTAAAGGCACCCTAAATATCAACAAAAGCAATAAATGTAAATTTCTTATGATCAAGGGTTTTTTTCTATAGTGCCAACACCAGGCCTGTTTCGACTGATCTGCCCTAATTTTAGGCATGCTGACAATTTGTCTACGACTACATGTCTGGTGAATACGTCAATCAGTTTCTCTAAAGTTTTAAGAAGAAATGAAGAACGACTAATGGGTCTTAAATCGTTTGGTTTGACGTGCGAGCATTTCTCTGCCTTTTGTATGAAGACAACGGTGGTCGTTCTCCAGATCCTGGGTACATAACCATGATTCAAACATCCTTGAAAGATGTAAAAAAAAACGACATTACATCGTTTTTAAAAAAAATATGTTAAGAAAGCGCAAGTGTTGGTGTTACTGTTTGTTCAGCATGGAAAAACGACTTAGACAGGCTGCTAGAAAATTAAGATCCACGGCATCGTTCAATGTTGTGTGTGTCTTCCTGAGTGTCTTCCTGATCGAACGAAGTCATTTAAAATTTAAAAATGCCATGGGGGATGGCATAGCAAGGAAAGGATGACATTAGCCGTGTTTTTTTCATCGCTATCGATAGTGAAGTGAAGTAAGATGCAAGAAAACGATTCGCCGTGGCTTTGATATTTATCTGTCAAAATATATGAAAAAGAAATTTATTTGTTCGAAATTAGTGTCAAAATATGTGAATTTTTCGGATTTGTATCGGCAACCACTTTTCACTGCCGATATTATAGGCAGTTATAGGCAGTAGGTTGTTGTTTGTGCTTTACGTGCAAAATCCTACTTCAGTATTTATAGATTTTTGGAAAAAAACGGATATTTTTAGTCTCAGTAAACGGGAACGAGTAACCAAAAATAAAACCTCTCACGTTAGGCAAATCTCAGATGCCTCAGGGGCATCAAATACTGTCCAAATGTAGGACTCGCTCAAACAAAAAAGCATGGATGACGACAGAATTGTTCAATGAGTGGCAGTGGAAGCTGGACATCGACATCATCATAATCTTCTGAGCCGCATGATCCACTAAAGCGGTCGCCGAGATAAACCGCTCACTAGAGATCTCCAGGCAACTCGATCCTCCGCCATCGACTACAGCTCATCAGGGGTTATGCCCAAGCGTAACCAGGCGAGCTTATGGACTTGGTCCAACCACCTCCTCCTGAGTCTGCCAAGTGGTCGCCTACCTAATGGAATCGCATTCAAGGCCCGCCTCGGAAGTCGTAATGTTGGGACATTCGTGCTACGTTACCAAACCATCGAAGCATTGCTCTTTCCGTTCGGAGAAGCAGCTGCTCAACGTTGAGTTACCCGCTCTCACCCTATCCCGGAGAGCAGGAGGAAGGAATCTCACCTCAGCAGTTTGTATTCGCGATCTTATTCTTTCGGTCATTCAGAAGTGGAGTTGAAAACTGCTAACTTGGCTTGCTCACTAAGCTCGGCCTTAATGATTACAGATCTGCCAAGCTGTGCTTGACTAACTCTACAGGAAAGCTCAGAATTACACCTCCCATCACTCGAGATACTTAAACTTCTCCACCTGCTTCAGAGGGAATCTACTAACATACCATGTAGATTGCATTGAAAAGGCGTTCTGGAAATTACCATAACCTCTAATTTGACCACGTAAGCCTTCATCCCTGAACCTGCATATACGGCCACAAACCTATCGAGTGCATAAAATTGCAAAAGCGGACTTACTGGATAGTTGCACAGTTCACAATAATAACCTCTAAACTGCAGCCCCTTGGCAGCGGAGTGATTCAGAATTTTAAAACATTGCACCGCAAAGAGGTAGTGATGATCGCGTTGAGAATGAATACACAACCATCATAAGTGGGTAAACAACAATGGCCAATGGTTGTCGAAGCGTGGGAAAACGTTAAATCGACGACTATTTCATATTGTTTCAAGAACAGCGGGTTCATTAGAGAGCCGTTGAATCAATTACAACAGGAAGGAGGAGAATAGGATGGTTCAAGCCTTCTTCTTAACATTGGTGAATCTGTGACTTTCGATGGCTTTGCACATTTTGACGGTGGCCTCAAATTCAACCAACAAAAAGGCAAACGACGATGAAGAAGAATCGGATGCAGAACCTATACCGTCCGTCACTTTAAAGGAGGCAAAGTCATTGACGCAATGATGCAATGACATTTATTAAGAACGGAAGAGGACGACTAGGTATTCTCGGCACTGGTTGTCAAAGACAATGCTCTAGTCGCAGCTACACCGAATGTGGTCCAAGCAAAAGATCTGAAACTAATGTGGTTCGTTGGCGAAGTGGGTTGGTTTGCGTTGCTCGCGATTCTGCAGGTTGTGCAGGTTTTCCATTGCCGTTGTAGTGCTGAGCGTTGGCTCTCTTATGTCGAGCAAGGATTCGCGGAATTCGATTGAAAGCCTCCCTTCACTTTTCAGGATACCTACTGTAAGTCCTGGTAGCCTGGTGTTCTGGGAGTGAACGTTCGGATTTTGTGGGCACTGCTCACACAGCAAGTGGGGTATCTGCGTGAATTTGGTGGAATCACTTTTTAGTTGGAACCAATTTATTTTTATATTTTTTATTCGCAATAAAACGTTTTTTCTGCTTAGTTTTGTTTGAATAAACATTTTATATTCTGTTTTCCTAATGCCCAGAGTTTAATTTTGGTTTAAGCTTCAGTTCAGCGTGAGTTTCTTTCCTTGAACTGAGTTCAATTTGAAGCTTAAGTTAAATGAGTTTGTACTCCTGTTTGAAACTCATTTCAGCAACACAGCTGCATATTTAATGTGTCGCTCTTGCAACTGATGTTCGATAATGGAATTCATCCCTTCCTCATTTTCCCTTCCATTTACTTTTTTTGTTTTCGGCATTTGGTGAAAAATTGTTCGTCCCTTTTGATGCAGTTTAAACTTACATTATTTTCACTGAACAATAAAACCAATCTTAAATTGAACCGGGGCACTTCGTTCCACACTCTCAGCCCCCTAGAAACTCTATCTGACTTGGAATTCGAATATCTTTTGTCCTTACGGCACATGGGCCGTCGCCGCACAGTGGTCCCGCAGTGGAAATAAATACCCGAAGTGACATATTTTTTTCCCGGCCAAATGGTTTATGTTTTTCGATTTTACAAATATGAGAACCTAGAAAGCCAACATTTTGTTGACTTTGGATCATGCGTTTGGCTGTACCGTTAGCTCAAAGTTGGGACTTCGAAAATTACAAAAATTGGCGTATTTTTTAAGCAAATTTGATGTGCCGTATTTCCTAAAATTATGTACATTGGAACCTAAAGTATTTTTTTTTTTAAAAAAGATCATACATCTTGCTTTCAAACTGCGTTTTCAGTTTTTACATATTGCTTGCCAATTTTTTAAACCAGGCTTTTAAGTAAAGGCACATTTTGAGGGGGCATTTCAATGTTTGATGGACTATAACAAATATGCTCCAACGGGAGACCAACTTTTTCTGAAAGCTTAAAGTATTGTCTATCGATGCTGATAGACCACTTTTGACCACTTTGGGAGTACGAGGCATTTAAGTGGAGCAATGTCGTGCATTTTTCGGCATTTTCAAACGATTTCCATGCAATGCATGTATTGTGCAAACGGTATGCGAGATGCCGAGGATGTTTTTATTATTGTGAATTAGAATTCTCTGGGTCATAAAATTGTTATAATTATGAAACTAATTGCTTTTATCTTATTTTGTTTGCGGCGCGCCGCTCAACACCGTGGCGTAGTGGGTTGGTGAGTCGACTCCTACGCAGAGGGTGGCAGGTTCGATACCCAAATTTACCAACTTCCATAATTCACGGCTCCACCTCTTTCGAGTCACTGACATTGCTCAAAGAGTATTCCTGTCCAGGAAAAGCTTCTCAACTTCGTTACTCAGAGTCGGCCTTAAACTGTTGGCCTCACCCACTCGTAAGATAACAATAGCACGCACAACACGGATAGCTGCTGTAGAAGCTAGGCCCTTGTCCGCCTCGGACTGTAGCGAAACCCATATATTTTTTTCAAACAAAAACCCTTATTTTGCAGGTCCTGCTACCTGAATCTGAAAGCTGGACGCTAAGCAAAACTGCGGAGCTTATTCTAGGTGCCTTCGAAAAGAAAATTCTAAGTCGGATATAAGGTCCCGTCTCCGAGCGATGCTCGGACCCTCCATAGGTCCTTGGCCTGATAAGTAAGTAAGTAAGTAAGTAATTTACCCACTATCCAGCAGTATCACGCACAAGCCTAGTTATCGCGTACGCGTATAAGATTGTTGGCGTTTAAAAACCAGTTTGCAATTAAACTGTGCCTCTCCGATGATCGCATGCACTGTTAAAAATCAAAGTAGCGTGCAGTACCAGCTTACAAAGTATGTAAGTCCAGCACGGAACTCCATTAAACTGCCCGGTAAAGTGCATAATCATCACTCTCACTTCAAGGAGCGTTAACTTTTAACTCGCATGACGCTGAGTCTCTGTCACACACTCGACATACGTCCACTGTGTGTCAACTGGAAAAGTGTTTTCACCCTCACTCCTCTCGTCCATCACAGTCATTCCACGTGAACGAAGGTACACCTTTTATCGTCCCATTCACCTTGTATACCTAACAATTGAAGCACACCACCCAACAGAAGCAAAATGCTTGCACTCATACGCAGTGAATGGAGAGCGAAAAAGAAGAGAGACAGAAGCAAAGAAGGAAACTTAATTAAAGTGGCAACCTTGAGGGAGGCAAAATGAGAACGGTGCACAAACGGAAGAAATTTTCAACCTATTTGCATTTTCTGCTCGCTGACTCAGAGGGTACCCAGGGCACACACGAAAACGAGGAGAAACCATTCGAAATAAATGAGAAATCCGATGACTTTTCCACTCCGCGGCCCAGAGCCATGGGAGCAACACATAGAGCGGCGATGGCCTCTCAACACGGTCCGCAGTCTGAGTCAATATTGCCGCTCCAAGGACCCGGGAAGGGTTATCACACACCGTGGCATAGCCTACGGACGGCTGTAAGGGTTAAATAAATTGTTTGTTAAGCAACCTATGGTTTTGGGTCGTCTAAGGCGAGGCACACTTCAATGTTGTTTAAATTTTATTTCATTTCATTTGAAGGTCCTTCCATCCACCCATCTCTCTGCTCTGGGCACACGCCATGCATCCGCTTCGTCCTTGTTGCGCCTTCAACTGTTTGAGCCATAAAGTCCAACAGGCGGCTAAATCTTTCACTGTCGGCGTTCATTTCGACGTAAAAGCGAAACGAGTTTGTTGGCAATTTTTTGAAGCGTGCATTTTTTAATTACGCTCTCCATCCACTGCAACAACAGCAGAGATGAGCGACTGGATGCGACGACGACGGTGTCCGCAACCACGAACAGCTTGGAAAGGGTTGGGCACATTACTGAGGCCATAGGGTCCTTCTTTTGGCCTGTTGCCGGATGCCTTTTTAATTTTCATCCGTTTCAGGCTCATTCTGCAGGAGTCAGAGAGTCTGGCGGCAAGAGTAACGGCAGTTTTCAAATAAAAATGTTCACTAAAGTGAAACAAAATGTCCGTTGACCCAGGAAATCAGCGGGTCACTGCAGGGACATTAAACCGACGTGTTGACTGCCTTGACTGAAGACGAATGAGGTTCTCGAAGATGAATCTTACCCTCACAACCACAGTGGGGCATGGAAGTAGGCCAACATGTTGCGCCATCTGACATTTAACATTTCACACAACAGCCTCCATTGCGCCATCAAAATGTAACCACTCCTCGCCCAGGTTTATGGCTTTTATAGACTGTGGGTCGTAATTGTCTAAATGAATGCCGTCTGAACATTTTAAAAGGACCAATAGTCTCGTTAAAATGATGTGGGAAATGTTAAGAGACGCAGCTTGAGTAAGCAGACATTTGACGGGACTTATGCACCCTAATTGAAATCGTGACCCAGTGAACATAAATTAACGAGTGGGCGGTTCGGTTTGATTTTTCAGTCACGTAGCTGTAAAAATCGTCCTGATTACTGAAAGACAGAAAGGCAATTAAATATTCTGCTGCTGGATCGAGTAAAGCAGAAAACGAGACAAGTTAAGTAGAACATGCCAAATGTTCAATCCGTGACTTTGGAAGACAAATAACATCTGACACCAACGTGCGTCGGTCACAAAACGATGGGATTTGGGAATCATTTTAAATTCTTCGTATTTTTACAACAATCTTTGGTAAGGAAAAGGATGCTTTGCTTGGAAGGGAGATTTTCCCTGTAAAATGACATACCTTGTGTATCATCACGCAATTAGTAAGTCTATGCACTATTCTATGGGATCGAAGGAAATCTTACCGTCTCTCGGTTAGAGTATTGAATCGTCGTTGAATGCTTTTCAAGCAATTATCAGGGATTTCTCTGAAGTTGGCTGCAGTGGCTATAAAACCCGATTCCTACCGAGTTACCTCATAAAATTCCACTTGTCAATAAAGTAGCAGTATAACAATCAACATTACTCTTAATATGTGCATATAAACATTATATTTGTGTATTTCCTACACCTGACCATGCAAGCGACATATTCTGCCAACCCATAGCAAAACAAAGCATAGTAACCCGAAAAATATCGGGTTATAAAATATCTCGCAGGAATTGGTTTTCTTTCCGTTTACCGTTCACAGTCCTTGATGTAAAAATATAAGCTCTTATGCAAAAAAAAAAGAATATCCGGGTTTAGGTTAGGTTAGGTTGAAGTGGCTGAATACCGCGCAGAAGGACAGCCGACACTCTTAGGCCAAGCGAAGGTTCATTGTGTTACCACGCGGATCAAGGGTACCTATTCCGCAAACCAATTTGTGCTTTTGATAAAGCGAAGAAGAGGGCTGATTCTGATGCTGCTCAGTTCAGCCAGACTAACAAAGAAATCTGCCCCAGAAGTCTGAATCTAGAGGATGAGAGAGCACTGCAGTTACATAGCCAGTGTTTGATGGTTTCTTCCCCACCCTCGTCCATGCAGCTTCTACAGAAATCATTATAGGCAAGGCCTAGTCTAGAGGCGTGAGTTCCGCTGGCACAATGCCCTGTTAGAACGCCAATAAGAGATCTCAGCTTTGGCCTGCTTAATCTGATCAAGCTAAGCGATCGCTTGGGATCGATCATAGGCCATAGTTGTTTGGTAATGAGGCATACTGTGCCAGATATCCATCCACGGTTTGTTTGAGCAAGCGTTTCAAGCTTTAGGCAGTTTTATTTTTTTTAGTAGCGATAGGCATGGAGGTTTGGTCTCCACCCGGAAAGAGCATGGAGTTTGTGCCCTTTCTAGCGAGTTTTTCCGCTTCGCAATTCTCTGAAATGTCACAGTGTCCCCGCACCCACATAAGTAGGATTTTAAAGTAATCCGCCATCTCGTTAAAAGATAGGCGGCAATTAAGGGAAGTCTTGCCTGGCTGGTTGGTTATCGGAACAGATGACGATATCTGTGCGCGATATTACTCTGTGTTTTAGCCACGACAGGGAAAGTTAGCTGGATATTTAGATCCTTGGAATAGACACCAGCACCCACACCTGCATCCATCTTCGATCCATCTGTGAAGATTCACAGTGGACCTTCCAGCGTCTGGTGTTGAGACTCCCAATAAGACCTGGGCGGTATGCTGGTTGAGAAATTCTTCTCGAAGGTAAAGTGAGGTCTGTATATATGAGTATAGAGGCATACTTGCGTAGAATCGTTGAATGTCCAGACTGCAGTTCTTTCCAGCTGCTCAGCTATCTTAGTCTGATTGCCGTACTAGCTGCTATCTGTCCGCCAATTTGTTCTATCGGTGGCAGGTTGAGGAGTATGTTTATTGCTTCGGCGGGGGTAGACTAGCGAGTGGGATAATGTTGATTTTCTTATCGAGTGCGGTCCACCAAATTGTGACACCATATAAAAAGCCAGTGAGCCATTCGTGGTTGCAGTCCCCATTTGCACCCAATCGCCCTTTTACAGCTGTAGAGAGCCGTGGAGGCCTTTTTGACACCTCCCTGGATATTTAGCTTCCAGCTTAACTTCGTTTCTAGTTTCTTCTTCTTCTTTATTTGGCGCTACAGTCTGGGGTGGACATGGGCCTCAACCAAAAAGCCTCTCCAGCTAGCACGGTCTCTGGCTAGCTGTCTCCAGTGTCGCACGCCAAGATGGTTGAGGTCCTTCTCCACCTGGGTCCGCCACCTTAAACACGGGTGTCCTCTGTTGCGTTGTCCCACAGGTTCGGAGTCGAAGACTCTTCGGGCCGGATCTGAGTTGGCATAGCCATCTTAGGCGTGGGATCCGAAGACGCCTGACTAGACTCATATCGCTGTACAGCCCTTACAGTTCGTGGTTGAATCTTCTCCTCCAGAAACCGTCAACGCAAACAGGACCAAAGATCGCACGCAGAGCTTTTCTCTCGAAGAGACCAAGGACTTCCTCATCCGCGTTTGTCCATGCCTCCGCACCGAACAGCAGGACTGGGATGATCAAGGTCTTGTATGAAGTCTGCTTGGTCCTTCGAGAGATGGCTATACCACTCAATTCCCTCTTGAGCCCATAGAAACAGCGGTTGGCAAGAGTTACTCTGCGTTTGATCTCGGTACTGATTTTGTTTGTACTGTTTACTGCGGAGCCGATGTAGACGAAATCCTTGACTACCTCGAAGTTATAGCTGCCCATTGTGACGGTCTGTCCAAGACGTCGATGTTGTGTGTCCTTTCTTCATGACAGCATATACTTCGTTTTGCCCTCATTCACCGCTAGACCCATTTTAGCCGCTTCCGCCTCAATGCCAACAAACGCCTCATTGACAGCTCGCTGTGTTCTGCCAATCATGTCAATGTCATCCGCATATGCTAACAGTTGTACGGACTTCTGGAAGATCGTGCCTCTAGTGTTTGGCGTGTGAGTCTTGTATGATCTTCTCTAGGATGATGTTAAACATGACAGCTCGTCGCCTTGTCTAAGACCTTTTTTGACATTGAAGGGCTCGGTGAGTTAGTTACCGACCTTGATGGAGAAGCGAGAATTCTCCATCGTCATCCTGCGAGCTTGGCAGGAATGTCAAAACTAGACATGGCGTTGTATAGTTCGTCCCTATACACGCTGTCATATGCGGCTTTGATATCGACAAAAAGGTGGTGGATGTCGATTTGCATCTCTTGGATCTTGTCCAGGATCTGACGTATTGTGAAAATGTGGTCGATGGTGGACTTTCCTGGCCTGAAGCCACACTGATAAGGACCTATCAGGTTATTTATAAACGGCTTCAGGCGAGTACACAAAACGGCAGAGAAGATTTTGTAGGCGATGTTCAGGAGACTTATCCCTCGGTAGTTGGCGCAGTCAAAGGGGTCTCCTTTCTTGTGGATCGGGCAAACGATACTGAAATTCCACTCATCGTTTCTAGTTTAAGACCTAAGAATTTAGCGCTGTCACTTAGTACTAAGGGGGTACCGCATAGTGTGGGTGGATCAAAGTTAGGAATATTATACTTCCGACTAAAGAGGACTAGATCCTTTTTTTACACCTAGGCCGCATTCGCTAGTCCATTTCACTAGCTTGGACAGGGCAGATTGCATAATATCCCTGATCGTGGATATATATTTCCCAGATACTTCTTCTTCTTCTTTATTTGGCGCTACAGTCCGGGGACCTGGGCCTGGGCCTCAACCAAGAAACCTCTCCAGCTAGCACGGTCTCTGGCTAGCTGTCTCCCGTATCGTACGCCAAGATGGTTGAGGTCCTTCTCCACCTGGGTGAGCCACCTTAAACGCGGGCGTTCTCTGCTACGTTGTCCCACGGGTTCGGAGTCGAAGACTCTTCCGGCCGTAGCTGAGTTGTCCACACGCTCTTATACTGCGTATGCAGTGCATAAGCAATGACCTTACACCCAGTCTCATCTAGTTTCACAACTAGTTCGTTGACCACTATGTTCCACAGTAGAGGGGAGAGTACACCACCCTGCGGTGTGCCTCTGTTCACAGATTTGTGGATCATGGTATCACCAAGCTTCGAGCTTATCACTATGTTCTTGAGAAGCCGGAGAATAAAAGTCACTATAGGCTTTTCGATCCCAAGTCTGCTTAAGAATCCATTTGAGGCATTTGAGACATTCCCAAGTCCGTTGACTGCTGAGGTTATTGCGTGGGGTTCTATGTTATTGAAGGCTCCCTCGATATCGACAAAGGCAGTGAGAGCAAATTCCTTGAACTCGAGGGATTTTTCTAAAGTGCCAACAAAGTGAGTGCAGGGCTGTTCACACAGATTTGCCCTTGTTGTAGGCATGCTGAGAGATCGAACGTTTTTCTGTGACTATGTGTAGGATGAATACGTCGATAAATTTGTCCAATGTCTTCAGAAGTAAAGGACGATAGGCTTATAGGCCTTAGATCTTTTAAATTGATATTTGAGCATTTCCCAGTCTTGGGTATGAAGACGACAGTGGTCGTTCTTCAAATTATGGGTACGTGGCCAATATCCAAACACCCTTGAAATATGTTGGCCAACCAGGTCGAGATTAGGTCTGCAGCTTTTTTCAGTTCTACCAGAAAAATGTCATCAGGTCCTGCCACCTTATAGGGTTTAAAGGAGATGATGGCCCACAGAACAGTATTTTTGGTCACCCTTAGGGAGCTGATTTGGGCGTGGGGATGACTGTTTGGACTGGTTGACTGGGGAGGAGTATGATCCTCGCCATCACTACAGCCTGGGAAGTGGGTATCAATAAAAAGACCCAGGCTCTCCAGACTGGAGTTAGTCCAGGTTCCATCAGCCCTTTGCATCAGGGAGGGCATTTTGGGTGATGATGCTAGCAGCCTGGCAGCCTCAGAGGCCTCTTCGATCTTCCCACAAAAGAGTTTCCAGGACGATCTTTTGGCTGTTCTTAGTTCATATTTAAGGTACTGAGAGAGTCCCAGTCCGGAATTTTTCGGGTTGCCTTGGCTCTGTCGAAGAGTTTCCTGCAACCCGGTTTTCGTAGACTTATTTGCACACTGTGAAAATTTTATATTGCCATATTTCAGTTAGATTCAGGAATCATCTAATTTCAAGTAATTATTAGGATAAAATTACATTATTAACCGTAAATTGTTGCTCGGTGGATTTGCTTTTGGATTAAGAATATCATTTCTGTGCGTCGAATTTTGTTTTCAAAAAAATTTATAAAGATAGGATGACATTTGCAAGGTTTTTGATGCAGTGTCACCATTCTACAGCTCATTCGCCGCCATCTTTAAGGAGAGACCAACGTTACAGACTTAATGTATTCCACTGTTGTTTGCAGCCGGCGACCAATGTCCCAAGAGCGGTGGGTACTCCTGGTCTACCGAAGATATTCGGCTCACAGATTTCAAGCGAGTAGGAAAGTGGCTATTAGTTTACAGAGGTTAAGTGCAGCCTGAGACGCCATATCAATCAACGGAGGAGAATCGATACCGAACCTGATGAACAATCCTTTGGATGAATATCATGTGCCTAGAATATGCAGCACTTCAAGCATTCACTCGTTAACGTGTGTAGAACTTTGTGCTAAAGAAAAACTTTCCAGACGAACATATTGTATGGCTACACAACGATTGTGAAAAGTCACGGGGAACAACAACTTCCAACAAACACCAGAGTGGGTGGGTTATCCGCCAGCCATTTCCGAGTTCCCCACGTTCACCAGATTCTGGAATTGTTCTACCGTGTCGTTTAATTTATATAACAATGCCGCAGCAGAAAAAAAAATGCAGACTTTTGAAATGTAATGCTCAGATAAAAATAAAAGCAAACCTCCCCCACACAGCCAACAACAGGATTTTTAAAGAAATGCTTAAGATTCCACTTGAGACAAAACACAGCCATAGGAGGAGACCGGAAATCCACTGTCCAACTACGCATACAGACCATGATGAAGTACGAATAGCTTCTGAACGACCGATTCAGTGGGTGTGAACATCAAAACGACCGACACGCCAACGGGACAGAGTGAAAAAGGAATCATTTCAAACAGTCACGACGGCGAGGACTTTCCAATTCCAAGAATACAGAAACCTGAAGAGGTCGGAGTTGAAAGCCGAGGAAATGGAAAATTCCGACAAAACGCCAATTGTTGGAGTGCCGAATAGTTCGCCGGTCCAAACAGGTGGTCGTTTGAGATGATTTAGGATTCTTTTAGGTGTGATCTCGGGACGGGGATTTGAATGCCTTTGGTGATTATCTTCGGAAAGGTTCAAGGTCGGCCGGCCCGTGGCCATGGGCGAGGGGAATTAAGTTTTTGATTGCGTTTGAGGAAGTCCTTAAGTTCCGTGATTGCAAAAGTTATAATCGTTTTGACCACGGTTGCGGAGGTTGGGGAACAGCACTGAACGGTCGGTGCTAACGCTGGTATTATCGGATGACCAAAGTTCTTGGAATTAAAACGATATGAATCGTGCGCAGAGATGTTGAGTGGGAGTGGGATAAAGTGAAAGTCCTTGGTGTAATCTTTCGAAGCGAACCAAGTTTCTTCGCTGTAATTGGTGACATTTTGAATTTGAAGGTCATGGGGTCTGCTCAAGTTTTGCTATGGAATACTGTCACACATTTCCAATGAATGGATAGTGATATGTAGACTCGGGGGTACGGTAGTATCGACTCACCACAATGCTGTCGAGGCTAACAAAAAAAATATAAGTGACGTCAGATTAGAAGATACGCACTGCAAAAAGAGTTTCAAAATTTATTTTGGTGCATTCTGTCGACAAATTGTAATTGGTTTACATTTGATCAACCGCATTCACTTGACATTTATATTGGTTGGATCCTGCCCTCATCCTGTACTGACTGATGTATCATCTTTAATGGGAATTGGAAGAAAATTACACCAATATTGGGAACAGATTTGGAATGATGTAATTGACCAACTCGCATAAATGATAGTTAATGAGCATGTACAATAAGGCAGGGCCTTATACGGAACCCTGTGGAAACCCTTTAGAGTTGTGCTTGACAGTTCCGACGACGGAGCGGCCATGGAAGGATTCTTTTCGCAGTCGAAACTGGTTCCCGGAGACATGTAGTTCCGATGACGGAACGGCCATGGAAGAATTCTTTTCGTAGTCGAAACTTGTTTACGGAGACATGTAGTTCCGACGACGGAGCGGCCATGGAAGGATTCTTTTCGCAGTCGAAACTGGTTCACGGAGACATGTAGTTCCTACGACGGAGTGGCCATTGAAGGATTCTTTTCGCAGTCGAAACTGGTTCACGGAGACATGTAGTTCCGACGACGGAGCGGCCATAGAAGGATTCTTTTCGCAGTCGAAACTGGTTCACGGAGACATTTCCGAGGAACTATAAAGTTACTTGAGTGAAACATGTCCGCGGAACTATGTACATAGTTCCATTCATATTTCTCCGAACAGAAGGGCTAGATTGATGGCTATACTGGTATGGATATAAACACATGTATGGACGTATGATACATGAAAGTTCTGACTCAGATATACACAAACGTGTGTGCAACATTTTGTGTGACATGTGCCATATAGTGTGTGCTTGTCTTGTGTACTTGTGTAGAATTTTTGTATACACATTGTGGACATCTTGGGTGGACACGGACTTGTTTAGGTTCAGTTTACGGTACAATAGGAAATGTTTCCGGCAGAGGACATAGTTCCGCGAGCTATACATGTCCGGAACGACACAAATCTAAAACCCTTGTTTGAATTTCATAAGGCATGCCCAATATTGACCCAGACACTCGACCTACAGGAGAAAAAAATACTCAATTAGTACACCGTTCCTTCAGTGCAAGCGAGGTTGTGCTTCAAATAACTACACAAGATATAACGTGGTTCACTTTATAAGATGGGTTCCATGAAAAAGGAATAATGAACTACTAATTTCAATTTGAAAATATTAACTAATTACAGAAATAGAATCAATTTCAACGAAACCACTACAAATTCATATAGTATACGGAAGCATCTGCTTAAAGTATTGCCTGTCCAAAAAAATATACAAAATCATTATACCTCAAAGAGAAAAATGGGCTACGTCGAAGTCAGAAAGTGGAATAGGAGGAAACTTGTCTCTCGCCAGACATGTCCCTAGCCAGAGCTCTTCGAAACTGTGAGGGTAACCTGGTTACTGACCCGCAGGGAATAGTGGATGAGTTTAAGGAGCACTTCTAACAGCTGCTTAACGGGCCTGATCAGGAGTGAGTGATGGGGAATCAAGAAATCCTAGCTCCAGTCGGCACAGCCTTTAACAGGCTGAAGAACAACAAAGCCGCAGGCTCAGATGGCTTACCATCAGAGCTCTTCAAGGCCGGTGGTGATGTTCTGGTGGGGAGCAGATGCACCAGATCATCTGTAGAATATGGGAGACATGCCCGACGGCTGGAATATCAGCTCCATATGCTGCGATCCTACGTCTTGCAACAGCTGTAGACGTATATCCCTGCTCAGCGTCGCATACAAGATCCTGTCCAGCGTACTGTGTGAACGTCTAAGCCCGTCTTGCACCGCACTAATTGGCCCCGCAAATCGACAGTAGACCAAATCTTCAGACTAAGGCATATCCTGGAAAAGACCAGCGAGTTTCAAAATGATACGCACCACCTTTTTATCGATTTTAAAGCCACATACGACAGCATTTATCGCAAGGAGTTATTTGGTGCGATAGCCGAATTCGGGATGCCGGGAAAACTGATCCGGTCGTGTCGCACCACCACAACACATGCGCGATGCACCCTGCAGTTCAGCTCGATGACTTCCTAGCCGTTTGAAACCTGCACCGAATTTCAGCAAGAAGATGCACTATAATGTGATTTCTTCAATCTGGTACTGGAAAAGATAGTACGGCGGGCAGCTGTAAACACGGAAGGCACTATCTTCTACAAGTCCGTCCAACTGTTGGGATATCCAGACGACATCGTCGCTCGTTCCCATCATACCGTAGTGGAAGCATTTACGGCAATTGAAGAAGAGGCGAAGCAAACTGGCCTTAAGGTCAATGAGGATAAAACAAAGTATATGTATGCTGTCGACAAAAAAACGATCCGTCACACACCACCTAGGAGAAAATATTACAATCGACAGCTACAATTTCGAGATCCTACAAATGCACTGGCTCGGCCACATCGAGCACATGGACAACAATGCTCCAGCTAAGAGGGTCTTCGAATTCGATCCTCCTGGTTCGAGAAGAATAGGAAGACCTAATCTCTGGTATAAAGACCAATCAATCGCGGATGCAAGACAGATGGGCCTTGATGACTGGAAGTGGCGTACCCAGGACCGTCAAGAATGGAAAGCAGCTATCGCTCAGACTTGGACCCTGCATGGGTCATCAGCCTGATAAGTAAGTAAGTAAGTATGTCTCTCGCAAGGGCGTCCATAATTCCAAGTATAACTCCGCACCCTAAATTAAGCAACACATTGCATCGAGAATAGAAATCTACTGAATTAAACATATGGCTACTCTTATATAGCTAGGCAGTACTTAAGGCCCTAAACAGATTCACATTCAACTCCAAGGCTGTCTGGGAATCCCACAAAGGGAATGCCAATTCTGGAACAGTCAGAAGAGACTTACAAGCTCAAAAAAAACGTTAATGTCGATCCCAAAAATCTGAACAAGCCTAACCTAATATACGACTGGATGGCGCAGTTGGTAGAGTGCCTGTCCATGGTTAGCGGAGTCCCCGGTTCGAATCCCAGTGAAAGCAAAGTTAATACGCTTTTATCTGGTTTTAAAATCTGGTCCAGTCACCATTTGCCGTTGGGATCAAATTAACGGAGCTATCACTAGAGTAGTCAATCAGTGGTAGTAGTCTGACTATGGGCATCACAATGGATCAATATGGTCTAAGTGTGCTGGTGAATGCACTAGCAGCCAGTAGGCGGTGAATACACAGCATTCCTTTTACTCACAATTGTTGCTATTCATGTCAAGCATACTTTGGAGCATACATATATTCAAGCAACTAACTAAAGCAAGAAATCACTCCTGGACAATCTTAAGTCTTCTTAAATGCCATTAAAGTCACGAATATGATACCTTGATAACTAATTCCAGTCGGTGGAGATTCCCATGACCTAGCTCTACGTGGCACAACCACCGCCAGCGTTCAATCCACACACGTACGCTCGTAAAATTCGTAGTTGCACGTAAAAATCGCACTGAATACTTTTTTCGTTGGTAATCCGAGGGACGCTTTATTCGACTTTGATGGTGGCCATAACTCTGCGCCATAAAACGGCAGTCTGATGATTCTGATGGCATTAAATAAAGCTACTTGATCTTACAAGACTCTCTCTCTCTCTATTACTATTGACTTCTAAGTCCAAAGAAGTATCGATTATTCCGTCTATTATTTCACATTTGATCTCTTTTGATGTTAATCGTTTGGTTCGCAAGGCGAGAAGAGAAGTCTTCCGATTTATGGGACTGATGTGAGATGCACTTTAGCTTAATCATTTGGGTGTGGACCCACCAACACTATGACTTTTGTTTATGAGTCGAGTCAGACACATTTCTTCGTCCTTGATCTCAAAGAATCAAATAATGAAGAGCTGTAATATGCGAAAAGTGCTTTGCATCCATCACCAACAATCGGAAACTGAACGCGTGAACGACAAGAGATTGTGGCGTACATACTGAACTTAATAGGACGTCTCATGAAATATGGCAACACTTATTATATAACATTTATTTGTATATAACAATTATGTATAACAATTATTTTTGACACTTGTCATGAACATGAAATAAAGATAGTAGAAGAATAGAGTTCGTCATAGTTAGTCACGCCACAAGATTGATACCGTCAAACAATGATATCACATCTTCAATCTAATCTCTAAGGCGAGTCCCTAATCGTCAAGGCTTGTGAATAACTTCGGTCCAGAGAGCGCTCAGTTTTTTGTTCCCTTTTTTTTAACACTTAATTTTCATTAGTGAATAACCCCATTCCAATAATTCCGACTGATTTGCCCTTTCAGCTTAAAAGAGTGCAGTTTCCCCTAAAAGCAGCATTTGCAATGACAATAAATAAAGCTCAAGGACAGACAGTTAGTATGTATTGTATTGTATTATTCTAATATACATTAATATTAATATATTGTTATTAATATATTGAATGAGGCTACCAAAAACTCCACGCGGACGAAGTCGCAGGTAAAAGCTAGTATATATATTATTATCGGCACTTGTCCAGGCCTTGAAAAAATAGAAATGATATACTAGGCAACTAATTTTTCAGTAACCTAGAGGAAATGTCACACTTAAAGATAGAAGACATAGCTAAGTTGATCAGGAAAACAAATTGGATGTAATTAAGCACAGTACGTTCAAACACCTTCGACATAATCGGTCTGTTTGACTTTTTGTTCGTTAGATGTTGGAGCTATGCATAAATTCCTGAAAGCAATTATGAAAAGGTCTGTTCCCGTACTTTCTGCACCCAATTGTGAAGTCTGTCAATTCTTAAGGAGTACGGGAGAGCAGTTTTACCACTTCCGGAAATTATGTCATTTATGAAATGTCAAATCTGAAATGTCACATACACACATATATGCATACATACAGCAAACTATTTGAGTATTTGACACATGAATTGATTTGACAGAAGAACAACAAACTACCCACAGAAATTTCCTCTGTTAAAATGGGCAGGGTGGGGAAATTTTTTACTCTCTTGAGAGAAAGCTCGTTTAACATAAAAACCCATAATTTTGACATACGTCAGAGGACTGCAAACTTTGTAGATTTTCATTATTTTGCACTGTTCATTTTGGGTACGGGAACAGACCTAATACGTGCTTTGAAATTATTGAATTGATGCTTCCTTCTATTTTTAGCTCGGGTCTGACATAAGTATCAGCTTAATTATGGTTGGGTTTTTAGCCCTTTCGGTCTTAATCTAAAAATGTAAGTAAACGAATACACAAACGGTCCAAAAGACATAACAATCGGCAATTTAAGAAAAAAAAAAAAACTCCCCATTCTAGCTATACAAAGATTCATTAGAATCATGACCTAATTTATTCGCTTGCCTCTTGATGGTCGCAACCGAAAGTTGATTTTATTCCCTTGATGACGACGCATAGTCTTAAACAATAGAGAAAATTTGGTGAGTTTTTTTTTATGATCTCGCAAATTAGTTTTGAAAAGTCGGATAAGAGAGTTTCGCGCTTATAACTCTCAGACTCTACTCAATGTTCGCAAAGTGGCAATATTTTTTCCTAGAAATTCAACGAATAAGACAAAATTATTGATGTAAATTCACTGACTGTATTCCGGATTGAGAGAGGATCTCTTATCTTTGAGACCGGATAAACGGACAAGAGACTCCATTTGTTGAACAAACTTGCTTTCGAAACTCAGGAAGTTTGTGAAAAAGGACAAGTCACTGATGGCCATAGGGAAAGAGTACCTGTTGCTTATATCCAATTGGAATAAACTGCCAGTTTGTGAAAAGTCCAGTGGCAACTTTTCACCAACCCCTTTCTGTTCCAGGAATACCAAGCTTAACTTGTCTTTAGAATTTCAACTTGTAGGAACTTCAAATTAGTCCTCTGACGAGTACTAACAAAATTAAGTACATCAAAGTGGAAACTACACGCACGCACATTCTTTTGATGACTTCACTGCGCTTTGCTACAGAATTTTTTTACTCGAATTTTTTGTGAATGGCAGAGACTATTGTCAGTCAAAGTAGGCCACTAGAATACCATTGGGCAGTCTCCAGGTTTATTTTATTTTCTTTAGTGTAGTCCATTTGAATTTAAGAGGAGCCGGTGTAAAGCACCGGGAAGTGATAGCACAATGTATCCAACCAGGATCTAAGTGGGCCACAACTGCTACAGTGGTGGCAATCACCCCAACCTATCCTAACCTACATGCATATGTGAACTATGTATGCGAAATTTACCTTGCTGTACACAGGTCCAGAACTACTCAACCTGAGTTTGTTGAACTTAAATAAAATGACATTGTGAACTAGTTCACTTAGTTCACTAGATAGAACCCTTTCTTCAACTAGTTCGTTCGTGAACTACAAAGGCCTACTTAAGACACATCCAATTGATTACCCTTTCCCTCTGCCTTAGGTTCCCCTCAACGATGATCCTTGACCCTCGACTACTTCAAAAGTCATAAATCAAAACTTCCACCATTAGACCACGGAACCGGAGCAATAACAAATGAACACACCCCTTGCCAGGCGGAGGACCGTAACCGGAATGAAATCTAATCGTCGAGCACGAGCACTCACCTCAAGGACTCTGCATCCCACTCCGTACTCACATGTCTCGCCATTATTTTGTAAACAACATCAAGCTCCCTGACGTGGGTGGAAGACAGAACACTGCACAGACTCGCTCGCTATCAGGTACCAATATTTCATCCTCTTCCGCTAATAGTATTAACTTGTAAATCTTTTTTTCGCTCATTTTCGTCTTCTCGAGTTGTTTAGTCTGCCGGATGCTGCCGTAGCCGGGCACTCCATCGATGAGGAGGCGAACCTTGATTTTTATTTATGAGTCAAGTTTTCAGATTAAAAGCACTTTCCTCTCGAAGTTTTCTTCCCGCTTCCTTCGCTTTTAAACTTTCTCGTTCTTTCCACGGGGAAGATCCCGAATCGCTCCTCCCGAAGCCGCCATCCAGGAGGTTGCTTATGGGGGCCGTTCCTCACGCGTATGCATGCCGGCGAGATGTTACGAGGAGCGTCTCCGGCTGCATGAAAGCTCTCCTTGTACTGTGGAAAGTGACCCATAAATCCTGATATATGGCAGACAATGTAATAAATCGGCCGACAGCAACAACGGATTTTATGCGGATCTAATTTCTTTGTCTAAAAAAAATCCAATCATTCGACGTGCCTGCGTTGACCGGGCTTGGGTGTTTTTATGGCTCACACATTCCTGTTGATACGCTCCAAGGAGGAGGCGATTTATTGGCGAATTTGAGCCTTTTCAGTCGTTAAAATGAAACTGCCGCATCTCATGCTAGCCGGCACTTGCTTGTTACTTGAAGAGTGCATGCCTATGCGGATGGCCGCTGTCCTGAGTGCGTGCGCTGATGGGGTGTGGCTGGTGTGTTAGACGTGGGTGGAGATGGATCAGAGTTTGAACTCATTTTTCACCGACTGATGACTTATGGGAAATTTGTTCCAGAGAGTGTACGTGGTGTGAGTGTGGGTGGGTGGAGTGAAAAGTTTTTCCTCAAAAAAATGAGAAACAGTTAATTGAGGCGGTGAAGGCTGGCATGATTTGTGGTCGTGGAGTCGTTTGTTTGGCGGAGAATTGATTGTAAAGTACGGCGTGCGTAAGGGGCGTACTGATGAAACGGGGTGGTGTTCAAGCAATTGAAATTTATTGCACTGTGCACGGTGGCGTATGTGGGCTGACCTAGTTTCTGGAAGTCATTAAGGTCACATTTCACGCACTTCTCTTATCCCTGAATTTCCCGAGACACGTTGCCTGGACACGTACCCTCGGTCGATAAACAATGGCATATCGAAGCATGGAAGGGTAAGGGGATTGTGATGATGGTACATCACTTGCACTCGGATGCCGGGCTCATTGTGAATCCCTTCATTTGTGGAGCTCACATTCCATCAACCTATCCTGTCACGTAATGGC
This sequence comes from Eristalis intricaria, assembly GCA_964034865.1. Classification (NCBI taxonomy): domain Eukaryota; kingdom Metazoa; phylum Arthropoda; class Insecta; order Diptera; family Syrphidae; genus Eristalis; species Eristalis intricaria. Next base: position 65,823,665 of record OZ035874.1, on the reverse strand, counting down.
TTAAGCCCCGTGCTCCGATATATCTGCGTCTGCTAAGTCCGAAGTCTCTGTGAATAATCTTGTGCCCAGCGAGGCTAGGCGCTGATTCTGGAGAACTAGGCTGTGGCAAAGCAGATGTTGTATCGGTCGCTTCCTCGTCGCCGCAACTTCGGCAGCTATCGCTGGATTCCGCATTCCATTTCCGAAGCACTGCTCCGATGGGGCAGTGTCCTGTGATCAATCCCACAAGCACATTGGTCGAATTACGGTCCAACGCAGGAAGCTGTTGTTACTGCACTCGAAAAGGCCAATGTTGAGCAGTCGCTTATATTAGTAATCACCTGTCTACTCAGTAAAAGACACATTACACACAACAAACTTGGATGGAACTTGTAACCTATTTGCCGACTTTTTTTAGTCGGTCTATAATGGGTCGCCGGTCCAGACAACGATGAACCATTACTCTAATAAACCCGAAGTTCTGGATGTAGATGTCTTGGAACTTACTGCCAGGATTTGATAAATGCCTTAAAAATTTTTTAAAGAAAATGACAGCCCAGGCCTCGATGGGGTTTCGGCTGGAATTTTAAAAAATAGCAAGATTTCGCTTTATCGTCCACTTAAGCTTATATTTAATCAATCGCTAAAAAATGGTGAATTTTTAAATGAATGGAAGTATTCTTTTCTAACGCCTACATATAAAAGCGGTTTAAGGCAAAAAGTAGAAGACTATCGACCAATATCAAAGCTTTCATCAATACCAAGATTATTGGAAATCATTATAGAAGAAAAATTATATTTCATTGTAAAAGAAACTATTTCTAATAACCAGAAAGGCTTGTCATGTACAACTTATTTATAATTATTTTCGAATTATATTTATGAAAATATACAAAATCACTTACAGGTTGATGTACTTTACACCGTTTTCTCGAAAGCCTTCGATAGAGTACATAACACTTTGGTTTTAAACAAGCTAAGGTTCTTGGGATTCCATTCTTCAATGTTAGAGTGGTTTTCCAATTACTTAAAGAACAGGAAGGAATTGGTAAAGATCGCTAGTTACTACATCTCGGGTAATAAAAGTTACATCGGGCGTGCCGCAAGGTGGATATTTGGGGCCATTACTATTTCTTTTGTTCATAAACGATGTTCATGAAATTTTCAAATATGTAAATTCAATAATGTAAAATTTACAGTACATTCGCAGACGACTTCTAATTGTATTTATCTATAAGTAATTTAACTGATTGCATTAACTTCCAATTCGATATCCATACCACCGAATTACATCCCCGATTGTCTATGATTATTTCTTCAGTGATCACAGACTTAATCGCTTAGTAGAAGTTATAGATCCCGGTGTAATTTTTGATGCTAAATTAAATATTTCATTACATTATGACTATACAATTGCTAAGTCTAACGCTATGTTAGGTTTTCTGAAAAGGAATAATGTTCACAGACAGTTCATGGGGTACCCAAACATCGAGCTTCTTTTTGTAGCCAGCCTTTTTAAATGGTTCCAAACCGTTTGATGATGAATGTTTAGTTCCTTGGCGATGTCATGGTTGCTTATGTGAAGGTCCTGGTCAATCTTTTCCATAATTTCATCGACTTTTTCAACGATAGGTCGACCAGAGCGAGGTGCATCTTTCACATCGAAATTTCCAGAACGGAAGCGAGCGAACACGAACTGATACAGCATCGTCTCCGTAAGCTTCACAAATTTCATTGGTGGCTTGCGTGGCATTCTTGCCTTTTCTATACAAAAATTTCAAAATATAGCGAATTTCTTCATTATTTTCACTAATTTTTGAACAGCTGTAATTTTTTTTTCAACTTGTCCGAATTTAATTATTTGTTGGTTAAATGAAGCTTAAAATGTCACCTTTCCATCTGCTATGGCACAATGTGATTGGTATCACTGGAGATAGACAAAATACGAAAGACTTTTTCGACTACCCATTAGTAAAGATTTTCGGGATATAACTAGTCTTAAGTCCATCTTTTGCTCCTTAGTCAGACCATATTTAGAATGCTTTTCCATCTCGCAGGCTCTTCCCATATAATACACAAGATCTCAGATTCGAAAGAGTGCAAAAGAACTTCACAAGATATGCTGTCCGGAACTTACATTCTGTACGGGGGTAAGCGTTCAAATAATCACACAAAATGATTGAATCGAAACCAATTTATTAACGCAATCTAAATATTCACGTAAGAAATAATATTTAAACACGGAAAACAGATATGATCACTGAACCATCTGGTGTGACGAGTCGAGACAAATAGAACCAGTGATAACCTATAATAGAGATATCCAACTTCTACCTCCCTTGCCCCTTGATTTCATCTGACTGCGTTTTTTATACGATTTTTGTCTCCTGTCTGTGAATACGTGTGAGCTCTTGAGAACAGCTGATACCCTTCCCCACCTTAGAATGGGGTGAATTAGAGTTCTTATTTGAAAATTCGCTCGTTATTTGAACGTTTTTTCAAATTTCGGTGTTAAATTTTCAACACAGTATGGAGGGGCAAACCAACGAACAAGAACAATCTGAGATACTAGGACTTAATTTATGAATGTGCAACATAGTGTGAATTTTTGCATATGAATAAAAATTAATAATATATTCACACGTTCAGTTAACCAATAATAAAAATATTATTGAAGCGTGAATCACAAATAAGATGTTTTGACAACCATTTTTTAGCATTATTAAAAGTTGCAATATATTGCCATTGTTCTTGTCAAATTGTTTAAATTAAATTCATGAGTTTTTCAGAATTCATGATTTATACGTATAAAGCAGGCTTCAATTTTTTAGTTAATTTGTCAGGTATGGTTTATGAATAGGCTAAATATACACTAAAGAATTAATTGTAGGTCAAATAGTTCCAGTTAAATGGATATTGCAATAAATTTTTATTCACGAAAATCCATATAAGAATGTAAGAAAATTCCCTTAAAAATACTAGTCAACTTTTGAACACCCTCCGAACAACATACCCATGTACGCTACATGGAAAGTACATGGATTCCCACTAAATTCATGAATCTGCCGCTTTTTTCCCACAAAATTCACGAATCGGACGCCATATTGTGGTGAATTGACGAGCGTTGTAAATGTATAAGTGAAATACAAGGGATTACCACTACATCTTCGTTGTGGGCTAGGGGAAAAATGGCCGAAGTTGGATATCTCTATCATCCATTATCTCTGAATAGAACGAACCACATCATGAAAGCCAACAACGTCGTCTCCTCCGTTATCGCTAAACAAAGGGTCGCTGGTAATTAGCGTTATTCAGGCACCGTTGGGCATGATGCCGTTATCCTTTGAGTGTTCGCCCGTGCCACGCGGTGATCAGTAGTGTGACTAAGCGCTCGTCGAATGCAGGGATGTTCTTGGCCATGTTCGTATGCTCCGCTCCAGGGATGTCATTAATCCTATACCCATTCCTTCGAAGAACTGCCTAAACATGATAGATGTCTTGCAAACTTTAAGTTTCAGGCATAAGGCAGGGTCAGCCATGTTTATACGCGACATTATTAATCACCGTGTAAATTCACCAAAATTATTTTTTCTTATGAGTATATACACATCCTCACAAAATTATTCGCACAAGACTTCATTTAACGAAATAAGCTAAATTCCACTAGCTTAGTCGTGAAAAATTAATTCAGTAAAATTAAAAAAAAATAGAATTAGTAAAAGATTAAAAATTAGTACAAAAAAGTCAAATTTTAATAAATCCAAGTAGGCAAAAACGAAAATAAGCAAACTGACTTCAATACAACGTAACACAAAATTATTCGCATAAAAATAAAAATATGAAAAAATACATAAAATAAAGTAGGTGAGTGGCACATCAGTATCTAGTTGCATCTAGTTGCCTTAGCATCAATAACGGCTCTTAGTCGTTTTGACATACTCCCGACAAGTTTCTTGCAAAAATCTGGACGTAAAAGTTCCCATTCTCGTTGTAGAGCTTCTTTAAGAGAAGCTTTGCTGCTGATAGCTCGATTTCGAATATTTTTTTCAAGCTCAGCCCACAAATGTTCAATGGGGTCGATGTCGGGTGACTCTGGAGGCGTTTTGAGCTGCGAGCGAGCATTAAAAAGCAGCCACATTTTGACATTGTGAGCAGTGTGCTTTGGGTCGTTGTCTTGTTGAAAGACATAATTTGACCCTAGGCCCATTTTAGTAGCGCTTTGCTGCAAATTTCTTTTCAGGATGTCGAGGTAGTCATATTGGTTTATTCTATAGTCAATGAATTCCATTTGACCAACCCCCCACGCCGACATTCACCCCCACATCATGATATTACCACCGCCATGTTTCACCGTCGCTTGAAGATTAGCTTCATTCAGCTCAGTATTTGGTTTTCGGCAAACCCTTTGCTTCCCGTCATTGCCAAACAAGTTAAACTTGCTTTCGTCACTAAAAATAACGGTGTTCCAAAAGTCTAGAGTCTTGTTAACATACACTTTGGCGAACGCAAGTCTTTTTTCTTTGTTAACTTTGGAAATAAAGGGTTTGCGACGTGCAACTCTACCGTTAAAATTATTTGACCGTAAAGTCCGCCTGTTTCGACAGAGAGTGGTTTTTTAATGATTCCTGACATCTCTGCGGTCAATAATTTTACTGGCGTCTTAGGGTTTTTCTTGATTTTCTTGACAATATGCCTCTCATTTGCCTCCGATAATATTTTTTGTCGACCCCTACCTTTCTTATTTGCTTAACAACCCTCCTTTCTGAACTTATGGCCACATCCCTAACTACGTTATAGGATCTTCCAACAAATTCACCAGACTCTCGGTACGTTTTGCCTTCGCAAACTAACTTTAAAATAACCTTTCGCTCTTCTATAGAAGTTTCCGATTTTGTTCGTCCCATTTTGCTCTTTTTCCGTTTTTTTTATTTCATTTTCTCAGAAATATCCTCTATCCTGCTGCTTGTTGCCTCGATCACAGCATTCAACAGAATGAGCGGTTATTATAACACAACGCTTGGGTTTGTGCGGATAATTTTGTGTCTGCTTTCCTCTTGCCGTATTCGGAAAAGTCGAAAAAAAATACCCTTAGGGTTGATTGCATCAGTTTGAACCTTGAATATGGCTCTTGAATATATAGAGCAGATGTATAATACAAAAAAAACAGTTACTATTTAAGTTGTACGTAGAAAATATTAAATAAATTCGGCTGTAAAGTCTTTGTGCGAATAATTTTGTGAGGATGTGTATGCTCCCCAGAGATACATGTATCTTCGGGTGAGAAATTTACTCTACGCATAGAACCAACTATGGTTGTAACTATTTACAAGTAACCTATTACAAGTAGTATAAGAACTTTTAATGAACTTTGCAATTCATTTTAGCTTGTCTCGATTGGAATTTAAAAAATATATTAATACACTATTCTTTAATTAATATTGTTTATTTGATGTAATCTATGAGATGCAAAATAGGTAGATGATCCCCAGTCGCTCAGCAAACATCTGCTGTGTAAAGCGCTACTCAGGGCATACGCTAAGAGAATGTAGTGTTTTGTGTTTGCCCTGTGATGCTAAAATATAAAAAAAACCATGAATGCAACCCGAGGTAACTCGGTTATTAAAGTGGTGGCCATTAGAGGTACACCACAAGGTGGGGTCATATCTCCAAATCTATGGGTACTTGTCATTAATGATATCTTAGAACAACTTAGACTCACTACAACTAAGGCAGTTGCTTATGACGATGACGTTGTTACAATTGCCTGTGGCAAATTCCCAGCAACATCAGTGAGCTAGTCGAACTCACAATAAACTCCCTTCTAAGATGGGCAAAATCTTGCGGTCTAGGAATTAACCCGCAGAAGACTAAGCTGGTCCTCTTCACCAATAAGATGACCACCTCGCCTTTCGATCTTCCAACTATTGAGGGCACGACCGTAAAATTGAAGGAAAGTGCGATATATCTTGGTGTTATCCTGGACAGGACACTTAACTGGAAATTAAATATCAGGGAAAAAATAAAAAGGCGACCTGTGCCCTATACCTGAGCAACAGGATATTCGGCAAAAGATGGGGTCCAAATCTCAAAATATTGTACACAGCGATTGTCAGGCTTATCTTGACGTATGTCAGTGTGGTAGCGCCAACTTAAAAATGCTAACTGGATTTCGGGATGGCTGGGTTTAAAATCTCACCTACACCTGAGGAAAAGTGGAATGATCTCGATTGCAGAAGCACGATCAACTGGTGTGCGAGTAGGATACAGGAGGCTTAAATGGGTCCAATCCAGAGGACCTGAGTGAGACAAGGCTATACCATGTGTACCCACTTACCTAATCTAACCTTGCTGTTGCTAAGTTCTGGACACGTTAATCTTGCCGTGTACAGGCATCTCTTGCGGGCCAAGTCGTGTTCGTGTTGCTTTTAGTAGTATCCTTTATGGTGCGGTATAGTGCACTGATCGTGGGTTGCAGTATTGTGCCTGCTTCCCTGATGTCCATGTTCGGACCCTTTTTTGGCCAATTCCTCGTTCCCTACTACTGAGCTGTGGCCCGGGACCCAGCAGTGTTTGACCTTTTGTCTGATGGACCTTAGTGAGCTGTGGCAGCTCATAACAGCCCTAGAACTCGTACAGGATGCTCTTCACCTCAGTGCAGCCTGGCTGTCAACAAAGATGGTGATATCTGATGGTGGGATATCGGTTGCGTGTATGTGTTTGGCTGCTTTCTCTATTGCCAGAATCTCTGCTTGGAAGACAGTCTAAATTATTCCTGTTTGCGCAGGGAGTCCGAGTAGAATCCGCCCCAGATCGATTTTAGATCTGTCAGGACAATCTCGTGGTCGTCGATAACGTATCCCACTCCTGTCGTTCTCTAGAACAGGAACTCACACAAACAAAAAAATAAAAAATAAAACCCTTCATCGATTCCATTCAGCATAAATTGAATTCCTTTCGAATTATCGCACTTAATTACATTATCAGCGCCAAAATAAAAACACAACTCCCGCTGACATGTGACGCATTGCAGCGTAAAAAAAAGTATCAATTTAACCAGACTCCCATTAGTGAACACATCCCCCATAAAAATGAACCCAACCGAGAGAAAGGTTCGTGGACACGACTGAGCCGTGAAAACGCCACCTCCATCCGCCAGAAATTGAAATAATAAACACATTTTACGCATTTCGGGTTTTATTTGCATAAATAAATTTTACATCACACAGTGGGAATAAATTGGAGACCCGGTCGCAGTTCCCGCATTGACCACATGACGTGTCCCACGCCCGACCAACGTTGGCAGCACTGACGCCATCAAAACAAAGGGACACAAAAGAATGCAGAGATGAATTGTGGATGAGGTGCTAATTAATGGCCTGTGGGCTGTTAACCCACTCTGGGCGACCTCCAAGCACTGAATGGGGTGCAAAATTGCTTGACACACCGCTTACAATAATAATTTCTGGTCAAATTGAACATTCCACAACTAACGAGCGGTTGCAATGATTATTATTGAAATAGAAAAGTGCTGAGGATGTTAGGAGAGTTCTGGAATGAAACCGCGTTCATTAAACCAGAAGTCATTGACAGTCTGTGTGAGCATGTTGGGAGACGAATGGTTCAGTGGTTAATTTGCATACTTCATTACATTTTTCATCTTAAAATTTGTTGAGGTTTGTGTATTCTATTACATTTTTAGTGTACTAGTAGTAATGCGATCAGATCAAAGTCAGTAAAGACATGTGCACATCAGACATTTAAGATTATCACGAGTGTATAAAATGGATTAAAACCAGCTGCAGCAAGCAGTAAACGAGAACTTAACTTTAGAATGTAGACAAGGGTGACCAGAGAGCAATGATAGTTTTACCAGTTCTTTTATTTCGCCAACTGTCAAAGCTACCAATGACATCCAGCTGTCAAAATATTAAATTTTACTTGCCATTGCATCATGCCAGATCTCACATTTTCCAAAGGTGCGGATATTATTAAGAAATATTATCAAAATTCCGATTCGGTTCTTAAGACAAGACGTGAGTTGTGTCCTGAGGTCGAACGTCATCATGACTTCAGTGGAGGTGTAGTTAGCTTAAGATCTAAAAGGGAGTACTCACGCTCAAACTTTTACACGCTGCGACATAATACGTCGTGAGTACACTCTTTTAGATGATAAGCTAACTACCAGACGGAGATTTCTTCAAAATGTAGACAACATTGCCGCCGAAAACCCAGAAATGTCGAGTCGGCACCTATCCTCTGAATTGCACATAGCCAGAGTCACCTCGGTTACATCCGTATACGATTATTCTGATGCACGAATTGAAGCCAAGCAAAGATAGATAACGACGAGGCGCCGCTAATTGGCTAAGATTGTTAGAATGTTTCTGGCCACAAAATCATCTTTACTCAGTGGCTACAAGCTAAATTGGCGTGATTGCAACACAATCCACAAGTGTTCTACTAAGCATCAATGCTGAGAGAATCTCGGGCAATCCCTTTATAAAGAGAAGACTGGAAGACGAAGTCATGGACAGAGCCTAAAACTCGATGGCTCTTGGTTTGTGAATTGGATCACCAGCAGAGATGGAGGACTCCTAGGAAATATAAGTGAATTCAGGTGGTAGCGGGACCTTTTAAGGGCATAGTGGACCCAACATGTTGCCTTGCATCAATGCATCCGCAAAGCTTAACTGTTTGCTGTTTAAGTTCATGGCACGGCGATTTTATCGAAATGAGGAAGGTGATACTGTTACCGTCAATGATCTGAGGTAAATAGTGTTTCTGAGTTCGGCTACATCGCTATATCCGAGCTGTGGTTCCAATAAGACGGCGCACAGTGGTTCAAAAGCGGAAAAAAAAAACCAAAAATGAAATTTAAAACACGAAGTTTTTGCATTTATATTTTCATAGATAAACTAGCTGACTTTGTGCCTGCTTCGCTAGGCAGATCACATTAATATAAAAATTAAAAGCACTGGTTTTACTGTCGGTTATATATATATATATTTATTTTCTACTTAAATTACCGCAGAGCCCTTTCGTAAACTACATTTTTTGTTTTGTTGTAAATAAACAGAATTAATAGCTTAACTACACGTGACTTTGATACACATAATTATCAGTGTGCGAGCTGACTGGATACTCAAAGTCAATGCAGCACAATTCCAATTATCCTTTCGCCTTGTTTAATGTCATAGCAAACGGAAATTGGAAACTTTTGAAGTCAAAAAAAAAAAAATGCAGTTTAGTTAAGCAGAGTAAAATTCTTTCAATTCGTCAATTCGTTTTTACAATATTTAACGTATAAATGTTAAAAAAAAATTTTGATATTACATACATGTAGAAATTGCAGAAAAGAAAATAAATACGCACCTTGATAATTGTTACAATTTATTTAAATTCAGATCATAACATAAAAAAACAATTCATAGAACGAGTGTATGGATTTAAAAAAAAAAAAGCCCCGTCACGTACATCGTTGCTCCTGTGTCTCTCTTGACATCTCGCCACAGACTACCTAATGTACCACTCTTTTTCGTGTATTTTGTATTCCTACATACATGCACACTTATAATTACACAATAAATTTAATTCAAATCTGGCCGCAGTGGAATTTCACTTAAGATTGAAATACCAAAATACTACTCGGATTGAATTTAAAAAAAAGTCAAGAACCAATGATTGATACATGCTTGGCAATTTCTAATCAAAATATTTTTTGCGAAGAGTGCGTCGTTTCAATTCCAATCCGGAACTGGAATTCACACCGGGCACTGGCATCTTCTGGCATTGCACCTACATTGTTAGAGCGTGGCTGAACTCCACATTCTTCACTAGATTAGGTTAGGTAGAGGGGCTGCTAGTGCATTCACCAGCACACTTAGACCATATTGGTCCATTGTGATACCCACAGTCAGACTACTACCACCGATTGACTACTCCAGTGATAGTGTCGTTAATTTGATCGCAAAGGCAAATGGTGACTCGACCAGATTTGAAAACCAGATAAAAGCGTATTAACTTTGCTTTCACTGGGATTCGAACCGAGGACCCCGCTAACCAGGGGCAGGCACTCTACCAACTGCGCCATCCAGTCGTCATTCTTCACTAAAAGCGCCAGTAAATATATAAATCAATCAAACACCAACTACTACAAATCGACTTGTCCTTACAGGTGGCCGATCTTTATTATACGTGCATTGTCAAGAAAAATGGAAAAACAAAAAATATCACTCATCATAGAAACAATTCAAACTATTATGTGTTATTTTTTTATTTTATTTTGCACAATGAAACGCGATGAAACGATTCCAAAAGTGCGGACGGTTTCCCTAGTCTAAAACACCCAACATACATTTAACCATGAGAAAATACCGGATATTCTAAATCTATACCACAAATGGGAAAATCAAGACGAATTGGAAATTGAAGGCGTTTAGAATCCGAAGACAAGTCTGGTGAAATCATTGGAATAAGCGGAATGAATACACATACCCTTTAATTTTTTCTTTTATCGTTGCTTCAATAAAATTATTCACGACATTATTGACTGCTAATGTAGTTCCGTTGCACAATCGAAGCTGATTTACACTCCTTTAATTGTAAACGATGAGGCGGCAGTCCAGACTTCCAGACACGTCCATCACGCACATATGTATACCAATTTTAACCAATCTTCACACAAACCATATATAGACCAATACCATAGATGAAAGTAAAAGTTGGGTTAAAATCGGTAAATGCGTTAAGGCGTCCACCGGCGACACACATTTGAGGCTAAATTTGTATATATATATACATACAAACATATGCACATACGTCGATAACTGTTCTATGTTTTCCCAAATTTTGGGAATGTTATGTCAAGAGATATGCGAGATAGAAGGTTCTAAAGTTAGCCTTTCATTAAGTTTTGGAATTCATGTATTTTTTTGCAAAAATTCTTTCGAATTCGAAAAAAAAACAAGTTCAAGCGGACTGCCGCACACTTAGGCCAAGCATAGGCCCAATGTGTTACCACGCGGGTCTTAGGCTACTTATTCCGCAAACCAATTTGCGCTTTTGATAAAGCGAAGAAGAGGGCTGATTCTGATGCTGCTCAGTTCAACCAGACTTACAAAGAAATCTGCCCCAGAAGTCTGAATCTAGGGGATGAGAGAGCACTGCAGTTACACAGCAAGTGTTCGATGGTTTCTTCCTCACCCTCGTCCATGCAGCTTCTACAGAAATCATTATAGGGAAGGCCTAGTCTAGGGGCGTGAGTTCCGATGGCACAATACCTTGTTAGAACGCCAATAAGAGATCTGAGGTTTGGCCTGCTGAATGTGATCAAGCTAAGCGATCGCTTGGGATCGATCATAGGCCATAGTTGTTTGGTAATGAGGCATCCTGTGCCAAATATTCATCCGTGGTTTGTTTGAGCAAGCGTTTCAAGCTTTAGCAGATGCCTTATAGTAGCCATAGGCATGGAGGGTGGGTCTCCACCCGGAGTTTGTACCCTTTCTAGCGAGTTCGTCCGCCTCGCAATTCTCTGAAATGTCACAGTGTCCCGGCACCCACATAAGTTGGAAGGTTGGTCTAAAAGTTGACGTAATAAAACTAGGAACTGGAACAACGAAAGACGGCAATATTTAACGAAGATTTTTTTGGAAGTCGACATGTGGCTGCCTTACTAAAATAGACATTCCATTGATAACAAGACCCGCAGTCATAGTGTAAGTTATGTATTTTTCAGCCAAGTTATTTTTCAATACCCAGAAATTTTAGGTTTATTCTGAAAAGATTGCTAATACCGCGATATTGTTAAACTCTTGGTATCACATGGCCGAGTTACAAGTTGGGAGCGCCTCGCTCAATTTGAAAAATACTAAACACATTACATTGAAGAAAGGAAGGTTCTACAAATCATACCGAGCAAAATCACTCGAATTCTTCGGTGGTCCAAGATCGACAGTCCTACCATAATTTAAACCTTTAGATAAAAACAAGCAGGTGGACAGGAAAATTTAAAAGGACGCTGCTACAGACAAGTAAACAAATGGGAGAACGAAAGAATAGACAATGTGTTAACAAACATGTGCAGAGATGCATTGTTGCTCGAATGTGCAGAAAAGTGTTGCTGCATATAACTCCCGCTAGTTCACAAAAGTTGTGTTTTTTTCAAGCGTATATACGCTTAATTTATAAGTGCACAAAAAAATCGATCATCGGCGCTTAATGATTCATCATACAATCTTGGCAGCACTGACGACATTTATGACATTTGCTAAGCAGACAGGTGTGTAGTCGTTGAATGTGATGGTTGATCTTTGATGGTCACAATCTTCGTTTTGTGACTGTGTAGCGTGACCATCACTTTAAAAGCAAAAACACTTAATAATTATAAAATAAAAAAAAATGTTTATCAAATGAAAAGAACCGTTTACGAAAACTTAACGGAATGTATAGCATTATATTGCATACTTATGGCTACCAAAACAATTAGAAATGATCTAATACATCAACCATACCTGCAAATGTAAGCCACATACAGCAACCTAAAGAAAGAATGAATAAATTCAGGAATGAACACACAGAAAATAATGTTGAAATAATGAAGCATTGTTTTTAAGCGACGATAGATATGATGAGTAAATTAAGCGGATATAGGATTTGTTGTTAGTGTATTTTACATGTAAATGGAAATTTAAGCGTATATACGCTTGGTCGCCGTGGCGTAGTGGGTAAGTGCGTCGACTCCTACGCAGAGGGTGCCAGGTTCGATACCCGAATTTACCACCTATCATAATTCACGGCTCCACCTCTTTCGAGTCGCTGACAATGCTCAAAGAGTATTCCTGTCTAGAAAAAGCTTCTTAACTTCGCCGTTCGGAGTCGGCTTTAAACTGTAGGTCCCTTCCACCCGTGAAAGAACAATAGCACGCACAGCACGAGTGGTTGCTGAGAAGCTAGGCCCAGGTCCGCCTCGGACTGTCGCGCCACCCATATTATATTATTATTATTATTATATTATACGCTTGCAAAAAACACACCTTAAATTGTATTAAACGGAGCTGAAGTAATAGCCTGTGCGTTCTTGCCCGTTGGATCATTTTCAAGAAAGTAGGAATAAGGACTACAAGATCTATAGGACCCACCACTCCAGCAAATTTGCTCAGGTATCGACGAAGGAGGAGAAGAAAAATAATAATTCACATGAACATGATATCATCCGATTTAGGGATTTTTTTTTCATTGTTTCCCCTCGAAAAATATTATAATATTATAAATTCATTTTTCAGTTGAAAGATATATCTAATATCATGTCTCCGTATGTAAAGTGTGTGGTGGCAAACCTTGTAAGCATTTTACGAACGAAATAAATATCTGTCTATCCATCCATGGACCTATATCCTATATCTATCCATGGACCATGGATTAATTATCAACGCTCTGAAGACCAAGGTAATGCACATTCGTCCGCCGCATATCCCAGGAACAAAACTAAAGATAAAAATGCATGGCATAGATTGCTTGCAAAGAAGTCGGAATAACGAACAAATAAGAGAAGATGATAACTGCAGCAAATACTTAGACAACGTATCAACATACAATTATCCTGGCCTGATTGTTGACTGCAAGTTTAAATGGAGGAACCATATAGAAGCGCTGAAGAAGAAGTTATATCAAGCAGCGTATGCACTCTCCATCTAAGTGATAAATGTACTGGTAATGTCTTTAAACAGTGTTATTTCGGATTCGGATACGGCATACTCGCATGGGGAAGAGCTTCGCAGATGCAACAACTACAAAAAGTACAAGCAAAACTACAGAAAATTGTTCTAAAAGCAAGGTATAATGGTAATGGGGAATGGGGAGATCAAACTACAAATATGCTGACCATCACGCAAATCCATAACCACGAAGTGCTGGCAAGTTTCTACAACGACAGTACCTATAGAATCCAGACGCAGCAAAATGTCAACACCAGAAGACGACATCACCAACTGTACGTAGTACCGAGGTTCTGGAACGAGTATGGTCGCAGAACATTCAACGTAGCAGTCCCAACGATATTGAACAGCATACCAAGAGAATATCGCAACATCACGAGACCTGAAGCGCTGAAACAAATCAAAAAAATGTATCTAATACAACAATGAAAAAGTCAAAAAAAAAAATTAATTACATCTATGTATATCTTTATTTTTGTTCCTTCTTAATTTCATATATTACTTGTAAAATCGTGTTCATTCATTTCATCATTACATGTATGTCTTAATTTTCTTCTTGTTAATAACTCAATCTGTATAATTTTCAACTCAAAATTTAATTTTTTTATTTTTTCCAATTTTTATATAATTGCATTGACATAAACCTTGAATTCAACAACAATAATAACATAAACAAATATTGTATTCAGTCTTCTGCAGACAAGCCCTTATGGCTTTTGCAGATTATGTAACTAAGAAACATTTTAATTAAATAAAAGCAAAATTTAATTGAAAAAAAAAAATCTGTCTATATCAGACCTGAACCAGAGAAAAATCATCTTCATTTGAGTGAATTAATTATGTTATTTATTTATTTCCTATATTTCATAAACTATTTAGCTATTTTCATAAAAGTCAATAAAACCTATAATTCTTATTCGCGAAGATGGGTGTAAGCCCAAGCCAAACATGTGTACAAAATATCATTGCTCTACGTTTCATAGTTCACATTTTACAGAGATTTATTTTCCGCCCTCCAATACAAAGCGGACCACAGTGCCACGCTATAAGACGAGCAATTTGGCGACTGGGACAGTGGTCAATTTGGTTTAAGGAAACGATATAAAAAACAGTTGTCAAAACTTTTAAAGGCCAAGACAGGTAGAAGTCGGGCATCTCTGTAATACTCCATTTCTGATATGGAGGCACGCATTCACCAATTGAGCGCCGCAACATGAGACTTGACAAGATTCAATTATTTTTTTTTATTATTTCTACACTAACAAGCGAACAATTTTCGACGAGCCCGAGGCTAACAATCAAGCCCCAATTGTCAGAATAACGGCGCACATATTGGGCCGACCAGCGAAGCGGAGACGGCTGCTTGAATGATGCGCTATTCCATACAGAATGGCATGAATGTAGCCTCAAAAAAAAATCCTAGTCAATAGATTACTTTTCCTATCCCATCGCTTCATCATTCGTATCTGGTCACCCTGTACATGCAGATGCTCCAAATTCCATTTCACAGCATTCCCCCCGAGAGCCAAAGGGCTCAAGTCCTATCGGGAACAAGTAGGATCCTTGTCTTGCAGAGAAATCCAAGCAAATCCTCTTGAAAAGCTATAGTAACCCAACTTGTCAAACACACTGTCACCTTCCGCAACAACGAATTTGAATATTTTAATACAGCAACCACAAATGCAAAGTCCGTTTGCCGAATTATGCTTAATGGATGATTTTCAATTGGGCAATCCTAATTCGGCGAGAATGCAACGGGTCGCATTTTACGGCCGCGACGATGGCTTTTCGTTTCGGAAATGAAGTACTTTCGGGTTGCTGAATATCGCGTACGGCCGGCATGGCTGAAGCTCGGACAGCGGCAAATGGGGCGAACGAAAAATGCAAATGCCGCACGCTAGCTGCAGCACACAAATGGGAATGCGTAATAAAATCAAAATTGCGGTTAATGGAAATTTATTCAGCGTTTAGCTAGGGCATTTGTTGGCGCTAGATTTTGTGCTTGCTTTTGTCATTTCGAACGGAAACAAATGGACCTTGTGCCATCAAATGGAATGTAGCCGGGATGGACATTATCATTTATGCATCATAAGCTGTGGTTTCCAAACTTCTGCGTGCAGAAGTAATTTAATTTCTTTGTATTAGGGTTAATGCCGTATGGTGGATATTGTCCAACACGTTCTAGATATCTGAACTGAGATGACACTGAGTTTTGTTGGAGTCAGTTTTGTTAACGAGAGAGGTCGGGAAATATGAGGAAGCGATCACGAGACTATAAGTTAAGATAGAATAGAGGAAGTTCACTCAATTATGAGCTGCAAACATTGCCGTTCTGTGCGACATCTAATCATGAAGCGTGCGATCGAGGAAATGGAGAGTTGTTTTGGCAGGAATGATGACAGAAAGTTTGACCAGAAGGTGTAACATTTATCCAATGGATATAAGGTTCGGACAGAAGCCTGCCTTGACTAAAATAGACAACTAGTAGTAGAGTCGCAGTCGATACTGAGAATTTGGAAGAACCATTTCTGAAGACTGCTTAACGGCGATGATGACACCAATACCGCTGTCAAGCAGAATGTTCCACTCAATGTGGACGATGATCGACGAGAATTCCGTCCCACCCACTTAGACGAGGTCAAGATAGCAATATCAAGACTGAAGTCTTGCCGGTGCCGACGGACTCCCCGCTGAAATCTTTAAGGCAGCTGGAGATGATCTGGTTGGGCGCATGCACCAGCTCATCTGTAAGATATGGTTGGAGGTAAGCATGCCCGATGAGTGGAAACTCAGTATCGTTTGGGCGATCAACAAGAAAGGAGACCCCTTCAACTGCGCCAACTACCTAAGATCCTCTCTGCCGTTTTGTGTGAGCGCCTGAAACCATTTGTCAACAACCTGATAGGTCCTTATCAGTGCGGTTTCAGCCCGGGGAAGTCCACCGTCGACCAAATCTTCACATTACGGCATATCCTGGAAAAAACCCAAGAAATGCAGATCGACACCCACCACCTATTCGTCGACTTCAAAGCCACATATGACAGGGTGCATAGGGAAGAGCTATACAACGTCATGTCTAGTATTGACATTCCTGCCAAACTCGTCAGGTTGTGCAGGATGACGATGGAGAACTCTCGCTGTTCCATCAAGGTCGGTAACGAACTCACCGAGACCTTCAATGTCAAAAAAGGTTTTAGACAAGGCGACGCGCTGTCAAGTCACATGACATCATCCTGGAGAAGATCGTGCAAGACTCACACGCCAACACTAAGCCCACAATCTTCCAGGAGTCCTTATAACTGTTAGCTTACGTCGATAATATTGACGTGATTGGAAGTTAGCACACCACACCGAGCCGTCAATGAGGCGTTTGCTGGCATTCAGAGGGAATGAGATAAAATGGGTCCAACGGTGAACCGGGGCAAAATGAAATCCTCAAGAAATGCTGTCCTCAAGGCAGGACATACATCGACATGCAACGTACGACTGTACAGTTGCATGAGCTCGGAGCGGATCCAAGGCCTAAGGTGGCTGGGCCATATAGAGCGTATGGACAAATCAGCTTTCGGCCCGAAGAGGCCGACAACAAGAACACCACGTTTACCCAGATGGAGAAGGACCTCAACCAACTTGGCTTGCGACACAGCTTGGCTTGGAGCAGCTAGCGAGAGGCCGTGCTAGTTGGAGAGGCTTTTTGGCTGAGGCCAGCACCCCGGACTGTAGCGCCAAATAAAAAACAAGATGTAGCATTCAATAATGCCTTTTTTGACGAATCATCAACTGTTGCTAACGGAAGGTGACTGATTTTCCTTGGCTCTTCACAAGTTTCTAAATTGGAAATAAAATGTTTAATTTGCGCGTGCTCAAATTTGGGCCAGCACGGACCAAAGGTATTGAGCGAGAACGGGAGAGGAGGTATATGTGCACATTGGTCTTAAAAATATGCGGATCGTAGGCTGGGGGAACTTAGGCTGCGAAAAACTTTCCATATTCGCGTAACGCCAGCCTCTAAATCTAACTGTACGTGCGAAAGCCAGCTCACTTGAACATCGTTTGTTAAAAAAGCGATCAAACAGAGACGAAGAAAACACTGTACGTCTGTGTTCGAGTGAGTCTAACTACTCTGCGATTATATTGTCTCCTATAAGTTTCTTCGCTCGCTTTTTGATTCTACCTAGTAGGGGTAGGGTGGTGTTGAAGGCACCAGACCAGCTATTAGCGTTGTAATCAGGTTTGGGGCGGGCGTAAGCCTTATAGATTAAAGCCAAAGCAGAGGACGTGATATATTCCTTGCAACCTAAACATTTCGGAGTATTTTTGGCGAGCTCAATTATTGCTGATACTAACCTTAAATTTTCTTTTGCACCATAACTTAAACCTTAAGTTCAACTTTAACTATTCTGCTTTGTTTGTAAATATTTAAGCCGGGCTCAGCTAAGACACTAGCGCCCGCAGGGGTTGTCAACATGCGGCACTCCTGCCTCTGGGATCCCACCAATATTTTGTATTCATTTTTTATTATAACGGAAAAATGAGGATACAGGATGAACCAAAAAAAAAAGTCTGCCCTCCTTGAAAAACTTCTGCGGGCGCCTATGAGTTAAGATACTGTTTTTTTTATTTTTTAAATGTAACCAACTTCACTTCGATTTTAACGCGGCGAGGTATCTCTTACACCACTAGTTGTATAATGTTGTAATATATTCTAAAAATATTCATCTGCAAGAACTGGCGTGCTCGGTAAAATATGTACTCTGTGGAATAGTGTCGTGATCGCGGTGTAGCGTGGGACGTCTGTTAGAATCGTTCGTGTGTAAACTGCTGTCGGGTATGTCACACTCTGCCACATACCACATACCTTGTACTGTATACTGACTACAGCAGGTATTGAGCCAGATAACGCCGTACTCGACGATAATTTCTTTGTGGTCGAAGATCCGCAAGAAAAAGTGGAGAACCGCGTACTGGCTAACAACACTCTTCTGAGTGACGATCTGCAACAATGGCGATCTGAGAACACTGGCTTTGTCGTGTTGAATGAAGATAACATGGCAGACAATTCCATCGCCGACGAAGGGGTTCATCGCCCGTTCATATCGAAGACAGAACTCCAAGCGGTCTTCGAATCAGGGGAGTCGACGCGACATTGTGTTAAGACACCCCCCCATAGAAATGGTTAATATGTATACGATCCTATTTAACAATACTCTGAATAATGCACATTATCCGGAGCAGTGGAAAACTGGGATTGTGCAACCCATATCCAAGAGAGGAAAAGATTCTTCGAACTCCGGCCAATTAGTCTCCTTCCGAACATCAGTAAGGTATTCGAGAAGGTGATCAATAGAACTCTGATCAACTGGACTGAGGACAAAAATATAATTCCGGATAACCAATTCGGTTTCAAAGCGGGGCATGACACTATTCATGGTGTCGGATATCCAATGGAACAAGAGCCAGAAACAATGCACGGGTGCCTGCTTGACTGACCTGGAGAAGGTTTTTGACACCGCATGGGTAGAAGCGGATACGAAAAAGAATTGGCGAAAGTTCTCAATCGTTGGAAGACACGGGGAACCACTGGCGCAAAAGACTGTAGTCAGATACCTGGGGATCTGGCTAGATCAGTATCTATATTTTAACAAACATGTAGATGCTGCTCTGGCCAGAGCCCAAGGCGCTTTTGCCCTTACAAAGAGACTGTTTTACAACAGCCAACTTGATGCGAGGGTGAAGGCCAATGCTCGCCTATGGCTGCCCCGTGTGGTTTAACGTGAGTGCAAGCTTGATGGAAAAGATTCGGTTGTTTGAGAGGGTTGTTGAGGTTGTTATTGTCTCTCTCTCAGTTGTTGTTGAGGTCTCAGGGCTTGCCTTTGTCTTTATCGAACTCCAGAGTCCAAGTACATCAAATTCTATTCCATAATAAGACCCCATTTACACAACAGGGCAAACCTGATCAGAGTGGACAATTTCCTGTTGAAATTGATTTGAGGCCATACTGCTAGAGCGATGAACTCGTCCAATAACTTCATCTCAGGGGCTTACTACCCCAATCCAGAATACCACGAAAGGGTACGCCACAGTGGCTTCGTCCCTCCAGAAGCTTTTCTCCATTTACATAAGTACGGCCTGTTACAAGATATGAATGCGGTACCGCTCATTTTTCACATAGCCAGATCAACTGTGGATGGGCGACTCAACCACGACAGCTCCGTTGCACAACGAGCTGAGGAGGGTCACCTCCGGCCAGCCGAGACATTTGGGATGTTGCTAGGCAGCACCAAAATTGCTTGTGGCTGGGGACCGAGGGAACTCCAGCGTCGAACCCTTCAGACCCGGGGTAAAAAGGGTAATGCGATCCCCCTTATGGCGCGCAGTCGGTCTCTGTCTTGCAGCGGATTAGATGAAAATCTATCAGCCGCAACATATGGCCGACTTATACATCTTATAATAATAATAATATGGGTGGCGCGACAGTCCGAGGTGAACCTGGGCCTTGCTTCTCAGCAACCACTCGTGTTGTGCGTGCTATTGTTCTTTCACGAGTGGAAGGGACCTACAGTTTAATGCAGACTCCGAACGGCGAAGTTGTGAAGCTTTTTTCCAGACAAGAAATACTCTTTGAGCATTGTCATTGACTCGAAAGAGGTGGAGCCGCGAATTATGATAGGTGGTAAATTCGGGTATCGAACCTGGCACCCTCTGCGTAGGAGTCGACGCACTTACCCACTACGCCACGGCGATCGACCTTACTCGAACTTTTTCGCCATATTTTACATACATTTCCCTCAACTTTCCATACAAAAACCTCTCTCTAAGTCAATCTCTCTCTAACTCGAACAAATTTTGGTATCCCGTGACAATTCGACTTATGGGGAGTCTACTGTACTTTGTATGAAATTGTTTTTTCTTACCATTAATATCTTGTTCGTAAGATTACATTGTTTATGCATAAATAAATAACTATTATTATACATTAAACAAAATATTGTGGCGTGACTAACTATGACGGGCTCTATTCTTCTACTAACTTTATTTCATGTACATGACAAGTGTCAAAAATAATTGTTATACATAATTGTTATACACCTATCCCTCGTTTTACACGCTACTCGTTCTGCACGTTTTCGATCTTACACGGTTTTTAAAATCAAAATTTTAAAAAGTAAAATTTAAATGAAGACGACTTAATTGAAATTATCAAAAATATTAGTGAAAACGAAAATGATGTTGAATCTGAAGTTGAAAACTATGAACCCAATGCTTTCACAGCAAAAATCGTTAACGAGGGACTTGTGTTAGGAAGAAAATTAGGAAACTTTTTTCAAGAACATGATCCGAATGTTGAACGAGCTCTCAAATTTCAACGAGATGTTAATAAACTTTTAAGTCAGTATGAAGAAGTCTACAAAGATATAACAAAAAATAAAAAACAGATGCTTATTTCAGACTTTTTTCCTGACAAGTCTCAGCAAACGACGGCAAAAATCCATACAACAACTGTAGAAAGTGAATCTAATGAGATAATATCCAGTGATGAATCTGATATTATACAATTTCGTAAGAGAAGACTTATGGTTGAAAGTGACAGCAATTAAGTGTGATTAAAATAAGGAACATAAGTCTTATTTATAATTATTATTATGAATGAAGTCCAATACATATGTATATTTTTTTTTGCTATGAAATAAATTTTTTATGCTTTTTTTTTCATTTTACAAATAAATTTAATTATTTTTATGTTTTCTATGATTTAAATGATACTTTTATATTTTATTAAGTGTTTTAGTCATATTTTGTTTTCAAGAAATGTCTAAAAAATGCTTGTTTATAGTTGTTTTCGTTTAACACGATTTTTCCATATAAAAATTAATTTTTCGAATTACACGGTTTTTGTCAGGAACGTATCTACCGTGTAAAACGAGGGATAGGTGTATACAAATAAATGTTATATAATAAGTGTTGCCATATTTCATGAGGGTCGTATTAAGTTCAGTATGTACGCCACAATATGTTTGATTTAATTTCAATGATCCCAATAACAAAATACAACGAAATTACAAAATTTTGTATATGAACCATCTTAGTGATACTTGAAGTCGGGTTATGTCATAGCCTATCTCATACTTGGTGTAACGCTTTCCATTCTCGTCGGATTAAATGTCAAATTCGTTATCTTTGTAAGTAAATGAGTGTGTAAATGAGAATCTTATTGCTGGCCTATTCGAAAGAAATATTTCTTGGTACTTGTCATAGCTGTCTTCGATCCTAAATTCACCCGAAACGTGCATTCCTCCGAAATGTAATCCCTTGTAAATAAGTTCTTATCCCACAAAATAAAACACCAATTGGACAATAGTTCATTGATGGGTGCAATCGAATTATTTCTTGAAAATGTATGAATTTAATAAGTAAATCCGAAACCATTAAGCGGAATCCTAAATTTGAAAATCTGCTGTAAAAGAATAAAGATTAGGTACAACTTAAAGCCTTAGGTACTTAGCCGACTTTAGCATCTACTTTTCGATTCGTGCAAGCCGATAAGTCAATCACAACTTGTTAAGTGAAACGCTAAGTTCAGTATCAGCAAACGGGACGAAGTGATGCACATACCAAGGATGAAAAGTTTTCCGGTTTCATCGACACAGGCGACATTGATGGACAATGGCTGATGAATGATTATTCCCTTGATTCATAGACCAGGCAGTGAGGTGGAAGCCATCAAGCATTCGCTTGAGTGACAGCAGACAGGATTAAGTTTTTGAAGCATCCACTCTATTGTTCTTTCCCCAGTTAATGATGCTTTCAAGATGTGCTTAACATACGCTGCCGTTCAAATTCTTCGGCTGAAGGCGGGGTCGAGAGTCATGAAAAGCTGATGGCACTGTCATCAGCGAAGGAATTAATTGGATTGGGTAGAAGTAACAGACAAGAGATCATCTACAAAAATGAGAGGAGGCAGCGCCATAGGGAACTCCAGCATCAAACTAAGAGGCTCTCAATTAATGACCGACGCCACCTAAACAGTCATTCTCATTAGGAGAATATGTCCCATCTTAAAATCTGCAAACAACCCTCTCAAGCCTGCACCATTTTGAATCATTTCCCATTCGAATCCCTCTACACTCTCCCTGCCACAGCACCAACAAGTTCTCAACTCCTACACTCTATTCCACAAAACGTTTCCTACCGCCTCTGCTATATCCCGTTTCATCGCATCGGTCCACTTCAGTTAAGATCAAAGAAACCCTATTTAATTGATCCCAATCCACAGTTGTCACTGCATGCAACAAATACGAGTGTAGGAGGGGCACTCCATTATCGCTCTGTTTGTCACTTAATTAGAAATCGACTGGAAAGCATTAAAATCCCTCCCTTCCGACCCTCATTCACATACACTTCACACCCGTTCCATATGGCACCCACACACACTCCCGCGCAAGCCAATGGCGTATGCCATCGAGAAGGACTAACGCCGAAAGGTCGCATTGGAGCAGAGCAGAGCAGAGTCCCACAACAATAGTTTTGCAAATAATCAATTTATCGCTATTATCCGAACACATTTAGATCCGAGCATGGTAGTTGGCATCGCAACTAACTGAAAACTACAGGAAGTGGATGCGGTGAATTGAAATCTACTGAAATGTAATTTCACCCGGAGAGTCATTGAAACTTTGTGAACGACGCGACGCCTGCTTCAGAAGGGAGCCAGTAAATGCTTACACCCTTAACCCCCTAGGAAATGTCACGCTGTCTTGCCTGGTGGGTGGGCAAAATGCGCAACTTCTCGTGTAACTAATTATGGGACACATTAGTGAACACGATACCCTCGCTTGCCCTCACCGGCAGTGAGGTGTAAGCCAGATTGAGTCGGGGTAGTAGAAGTCTTTGCCTGGATGGTAGCCGACGTAAATTCTCGGACGAAAATGAAATTCTGACTTGATTTGAAGTTTGCCTCTCACTGTGTGTGCAGCTTGCCGGCTCTCAAAGGAAGAAAGGATTACTTTTCGCTGCGGGGATGGCTTCGAACGGTAATGAAGCCATCACGCATGATGGCTCCTGAAATCTGAATTTGCAAAGCGTGGGGAGCTCTGAAGTTCAGCGTTTAAAATTGAAACCGAAAAGCTATGCAGTGAACATGAGATAAGGTGAACGAATGATTTGCCACCAAGAGTGAGTGAAAAGGTCGGCTGAACAATTTATCTTCGAGAAATGGGCGGGTGAGCGGGGCTATGGTGACGACACCTCCACTCATTCCATCAGAGTAGGGTACGTTCAGCATTTTCAATTCTTCCACCTTTAAAGTATTCCTCGCGGCTTAACTGCAAAGTTTTCCAAGCATCAGAATGAACTCAGTGTATGCACAAACTAAGCAAGAAAACAAGCACTTTCAGTTTATCGCGTACATCAACCAATCACAACCCCAACACTGCAATACCGACATTTCTAGAGAACGAATGTCGGTGGAAAACCAAGAGTCAATTCACCAACCAAGCTAGGCAAATGGTCGAAGTACAAACCGTGGTTTGTGTATTTCATACGTTTTATATATTTTTAGTGATGCCAAGTCTGGTTCCCACTCGACGAAAAATGTGAAAATTATTAAAAAAATGTCACTACATATACACAATAGGTGTATTTTTTGCTACCTAATAAGTAATATGGGTTGCACGTATATACGTATACAAGTATACACGATAGCTGCTTTTCCATTCCTGACGGTCCTGAGCACGCTGCTTCCATTCATCAAGACCAAGCTGTCTTGCATACGCGGTTACTTGGTCTTTATAGCGGAGGTTCGGTCTTCCTATCCTTCTCGAACAAGGAGGCTCGGATTTTAAGACTTTCTAAGCTTGGTGTCCATACACTCGATGTGGCCAAGCCAGTACAGTCGACCAAGATGTGAATGTAATCTTGGTACAGCGCATAGAGTTCGCAGTGTTTTTTCTCCTTCGTTCACCCTCCTCGAAGACGGAACCATACTATATATCTGACGTAGAATTTATTTGAAGTCCCCAAGAATTGGCTCTGCTGTGTGGCTTATAGTC
Source organism: Eristalis intricaria (assembly GCA_964034865.1). Classification (NCBI taxonomy): domain Eukaryota; kingdom Metazoa; phylum Arthropoda; class Insecta; order Diptera; family Syrphidae; genus Eristalis; species Eristalis intricaria. The sequence continues at coordinate 65,798,926 of OZ035874.1, read as the reverse complement.
CAGCTTTGGGCTGCATACAACAGAACTCTCTCTCTGCGCCGAACATTTGGAGGAAACATTTCAGCCTTTTGATGGACAAATGTTGGAAGATGATCCAAGTGTAACTTCTATATCTGACAGCTCTAGTATAGACAGAGTACCGCTGAACGAACTCTGCCAGGCAATCAAAAATCTAAAAAAAACAACAAGGCTCCAGGCTGTTATCTAATAACCTGACAAATCCTGAAGAACTTGCCCAAAAAGGCGCTCATTAAACTCCTCTACTTAATCAACGCTTCCTTTAGGCTATGTATATATATGTTCCAGACTCATGGAAGGTCGCAGAAGTGATTATGGTTCCAAAACCGGGCAAACCGTTAAACAACAAAAAGTCGTACAGGCCCATATCGCTTTTACCAATAATATCCAAAATTTTTGAAAAACTCTTATTAAAACGTATTCAAAAATTTATCGAAGAGAAGCAACTGATACCTGACCATCAGTTCGGGTTGCGAGCGAAACACTCGACAATTCACCAGGTATACGGAATAACGAATGAAATTGAAGGAGCATTAGAGGAGAAACAGATCTGCTCTATCGCCCTACTTGACGTTTACCAGGCCTTCGACACAGTCTGGCATGAAGGCCTAAAATACAGGCTTCTACCGACAAACTTGTATAAGATACTAGAATCTTATCTCGGTAGCAGGATATTTAGAGTTAAGCACGGAACTGAATACTCCGATTTTAAGGAGATCCGAGCAGGAGTCCCTCAAGGGAGTGTCGTTGGCCCTACATTGTACCTGTTGTACACCAGAGACATACCTCAAACTGAGAGTACACTTGTGGCTACATTTTCGGATATCACAGCGATCCTGGCAACTGGAAGTTCAGTTGACTCCTCAACTGAAAAACTGCAACGAGCTCAGGACAAAGTAATCGAATAGTCAAAACGCTGGCGCATTGCTCCCAATGAGACCAAACAAGACACATAAATTACACTACAGAAATATTGAAAATCTACCAGTTTTAATTAATTCTGTACGCTAATACCGTACGCTAATGAACTAAAATATTATGACATTCGATGCGAAACTCAAGTGGAAGGCCCACGCGAAAAAGAAACGGCATGAGCTCGAACACCGTCATAGAGAAATGTACTGGTTACTTGGAAGGCACTCCAAGTTAAGCATGCGCAACAAACTGCTATTATACAAGCAAGTACTGAAGCTTATATGGACTTACGGCATACAACTATGGGGTCGCACCAAAGCAAATAAAAGAGGATTTATTCAGTCATTTCAAAATAAAATTATACGGGCTATTGTGAAGGCTCCCTGGTATCTCAGGAATTGCGATATACAAAGGGACCTAGGGATAACTACCATCGACGAAGAAATAACAAACTCCGCTCGAACGCTAAGTATCAGACTTCGTGGTCATTGTAACAATGCCATCCTCCAAACTTTGGACATGAGACCTTTAGTACGCGGACTCCAGCGTACGAGACCGCTCGACTTGGCGTAATAGTAACAAACCATCCTAACGATGGTCATGGCAGGTGATTTTACCGATGGTCTACCTGCAACACGCGAAAACATCCCGAAAAGTATGCTACTAGATAAGGACACTTAGTTGTAGTACAAATAAACCAAAAGGAAACGGTGTTTTTAGTCAGTAAAAATTTGACACTACTATGTGGACAGGAGTCACGTGTCTAGTTAAAGATTTTCACCAACCGAAGTAACAAAAAAAAAAATAAAAATAGTAATAGAACATTCGAGCGATTAGTGCAAAATCTTGCGTAAAGTCATGGAAAAGCCGACAAAACCGGTCACTTGACGGATATCATCTTCTCCACTTAACAGAAACAGTTATAAAGGGCTAAAATAAATATTTTCATCAGTCAAAATATTTTTTTTACTTGGTAAAAAATTGAATTTTTATGTCTTGTCCCGGTGAAACAATAATTGGGTGGTGTGAAAACAAAATTTTGTGTGAGTATTTCCTCTGTTGAATTACACTCTTCGAGCAAATCGGGACACAATTTGCATAACAAGCTCTTTCATGAGGCGAGCATGGGCGTCATCCCGGACCCAAGCTCAACTGGAATTCTAATAAAGAAAACCGGGTAAAGCAAGCAAGTTCAGCATTCTATGGGCCGCCCTAAGCAAATCATACAACATAGAAAAGCCCAACAAGGTCCAGAGAGCGGCAGGAGTCGGAACTACCGGTGCGATGATGTCATGATCCACTCCTCCTACTCTTATATCAATTATCTTGTCACGTGCAGCGCCATCAGACTCAGGGCAGCGGGATTTTGGTCAGCAAGACCGTACAACCATACCAATGCTCTGAATCTCCTGCTTCCACGGACTTCATTTCCCCCACTATAGACTTCTACAATTCGGCACCATGCCGTTTTCCATGCAGAGAGGACTGGATAACACAATCACTTACCTCGGAATACCAAATTCTGATCTACACAAACGGGTCTAAGCTAGACCACAGTGTAGGAGTTACATGTACAAGAAGTGCACATCACTAAGTCCCTGTACAACAACCACTTCCACATCACAGCTGATCAAAGCTCAACTTTGGTGGATCGCAGAAGCCAGGCTTGGGATAATCGATCCCGCTAAAAATGCGAGCTTGGGAATTTTAACTCGTAAACAAGATCAGCAGATATCAAGATAACGCATACTTCGTGATAGCAGATGTTTTTGTAAAGAGTCAGTCTGAAACGTACTGTAGAACGAAGAAGTTTGAAGATTAAGTCTTTTTAATAAATAATTTAATAACAAAAAGTTGTTCTGTTTTCTTTAAATGATAACTTAGGCTCAGCGGCGACATCTCTAATTCGTACTGCCTCCCAGATCACTCGATTATCTTGCACTTCTTAGTCTTCTTGTCCTTATGGTAGAGCTGAAGCTATCTGCAGCCACAGCCAATCAGCCACAAGGGCTATCTTCTCAGTAATCATTTCCTCTTAATTGGTGCACCAGTGCAAAGAAGAAATCAAATAGGCAGTAGCAGTGCAAAATCAGTCTTCTCTGGGTTCCAGGGAATAAGATTGCCGGCAAACCTTACCTTAGTGACCTCTCCGAGATGCCAAATGAAAGTATGTGGAACATAACCAAATTCCTAAACTCCACAGGTTGGATTTAGCCAATCCAAATCCTCCTCTCGACTTATTCTGCAGTACTAGTGCAGCCCCCTCGGCCCTGATTCTTAGAGAAGCGGGATATTGAAAGGAGGAAACATACGACCACACTGCCACACTAAGAAGCTAGAAAGCTGCCCAAACCATAGGGCTAACCGACTATCTTCAGCCAAACCTGGCTACGGATCAGCGATTTTCGGATTGTGAAATCGCCCTCTACACTGATGGCTCAAAGACGAGCGCTGCTACAGGCACAGGGATCTTCTATGATCTCTTCGAAAATTCTCTGTCTCTAAGGGATGACTGCAGAGTTTTTCGTTACTGGCGAATCGATCACCATCTTTTCTGCTTTTCTTATAGCCAAGCGGCAATCAAAGCCAAAGCATCAGACAATTTGACATCGAAGCTGGTTCGACTGTGCAGACAAAGCGTCAACGAGATATCCTTGGAAAAAAACCCGGTGACCCCCTGCTGGGTACCGGGACATGATAGGGTCCAAGCTAACGAAAGGGCTGACAGTCTCGCGGAAAAGGGCCCCGAGCTGAGAGAATCTCTGCCAATCCCGTAAGCGTATACGCCACTTAGCTCCATAAAGAAAAAATAGAACACGAGGACCTGGATAGGGTCAGTACCCACTGGCTCAACCTGAATGCTGCAGCCACAGCAAGGGCTCTATAGTCGAAGCTGAACAAGCAGAGATCAAGATCGTTGATCAGCTTTAGTTGCAGGGATGTCCGTAAGCTAACAGGAGTCCTTACCGGACACTGAACATACCGCATAACGACTTTTGCAAAAGCTGCAGACACGAGGAAGAAATAGAGTCTATGCGGCATCTGCTCTGCGATTTTTCAAGGTACTTTCTAGGAAAGCACTTCTTCTCAGAGCTAGAGTACTTAAGCGGTATCAGTTTGAAAATCTCGTAGGATTCGCACACGAATCTGATTGGTCTTAGAACGGAAGTAGGTGTCACGGTAGTTTAGCACTCCTAAATATTGGCGCAATGGACCCAACACGTTGGTCTAAGTGAGCCGCGGCCAATATACCTACCTAGCCAATCCAAATAAACCCAGGTCTACAAGGTGTGATATCAACACGGCGCACAATTGCTTTACTTGTACCCAGATAGAGCCAAATCGGGTAGCCACTTGAATCAACCAAACCAACCCTTCGCCCTGAATTTTGGAGGGAACACTCCATCTGGTGTGAGTTTTTGTTGTTGAGTGTTCACTCCATTTTGATAAGAATTAGGATCAGTCTACAAAAGCATGCTCTTTTCCCAGTCCTGGTGCAACCCCATAGTTGTATGCCGTAAGTCCATATAGGCTTCACTACTTGCTTGTATAATAGCAGTTTGTTGTACATGCTTAACTTGGAGTGCCTTCCAAGTAACCAGTACATTTATCTATACCTGTGTTCGAGCTCATGCCGTTTATTTTTTCACGTGGGCCTTCCACTTGAGTTTCGCATCGAGTGTCATACCAAGATATATTGCTTCATTAGCGTACGGTATTGGTACAGAATTAATGTGAACTGGTAGATTTTCAAAATTTCTGTAGGTAAAATGTATATGCGTTGATTTGGTCTTATATGGAGCAATGCGCGAGCGTTTTGACCATTCGATTACTTTGTCCAGAGCTCGTTGCAGGTTTTCAGTTGAGGACTCATCTGAACTTCCCGTTGCCAGGATCGCTGTGTCATCCGCAAATGTAGCCACAAGTGTACCCTCAGTTTGAGGTATGTCTCTGGTGTACAACAGGTACAATGTAGGGCCAACGACACTCCCTTGAGGGACTCCTGCTCGGATCTCTTTAAAATAGGAGAATTCAGTTCCATGTTTAACTCTAAATATCCTGTTATCGAAATAAGATTCTAGTATCTTATACAAGTTTGTCGGTAGAAGCCTGTATTTTAGGCCTTCATGCCAGACTGTGTCGAAGGCCTGGTAAACGTCAAGGGCGGTAGAGCAGATCTTTTCTCCTCTAATGCTCCTTCAATTTCATTCGTTATTCCGTATACCTGGTGAATTGTCGAGTGTTTCGCTCGCAACCCGAACTGATGGTCAGGTATCAGTTGCTTCTCTTCGATAAATTTTTGAATACGTTTTAATAAGAGTTTTTCAAAAATTTTGGATATTATTGGTAAAAGCGATATGGGCCTGTACGACTTTTTGTTGTTTAACGGTTTGCCCGGTTTTGGAACCATAATCACTTCTGCGACCTTCCATGAGTCTGGAACATATATATACATAGCCTAAAGGAAGCGTTGTTTAAGTAGAGGAGTTTAATGAGCGCCTTTTTGGGCAAGTTCTTCAGGATTTGTCAGGTTATTAGATCACAGCCAGGAGCATTGTTGTTTTTTTAGATTTTTGATTGCCTGGCAGAGTTCGATTATCAATACTCTTTCTATACTAGGTCTGTCAGATATAGAAGTTACACTTTGATCATCTTTCAACATTTGTCCATCAAAAGGCTGAAAAGTTTCCTCCGAATGTTCGGCAAAGAGTTCCGCATTTTCTTTATCACTATCCACTCATCAATGTTTTTCTTGATTGGCGCTACCTGCATTCGGGGCTTCTTGATTTTTTTTTTACTGCTTTCCAATGTGAGTAGTTTGCACATTTTGCATTGTTTTGTTAGGCCTTCAAGATAAGTCGATATCTCGTGGTTTTTAAAAACTTGCAAAGCTTTTTTTTATTTGTTTGCACAGGCGATTTAGGTATGTTTTATGTTACGGGTCGCGAGACTGCTGCAATTTCTTGCGCGCTTTTCTTTTTTCGATGATAAGTTCTTTTATTTCTGGCGGAAGATTTGTTTCATTGAATTTGGGTATTTTTTCACTGCGAGGAGTATTTTTCGAGGCTTCTTTTTGGATGATACTAATAAACTTTTCAAGCTCGAGTTCTAACTCTATGGTTGTTTTTAAAGACCCATCTAGACTAATATGTTGCTCACAGTAATGTCTAAAACTTTCCCAGTCAGTTTTGTTATCTGTCAATCTCGACGCACCTTCCACTTTCTTTAATTTATTGTTTATAGTCAAGATTACAGGTGAGTGGTCGGCAGAGAGGTCAAAGCTTTCTTCTACTTTCACGAAGTTTGTAATCATAAAATAAAGTCTACTAAGTCTGGTAATTTTGCCGTATCGGCGGGCCAATATGTCGGTTTTCCTGCTGAGTGGAAGTCGATCCCGAGCTCCATACCGATTTTCTACAACAGTCTTCCTTTCGTTGAAATTTTACGCGAGACCCAAAAGATGTGTTTGGCGTTAAAATCATCACCAACGATGAAACTCGTTCCAAATTTCTCGAAAATACCTACAAGGTCATCCCTTGTGGGCAAGCATCGCGGGGGAAAATATGCAGATGCTATGGTCAGATACGATGTCTTGTATTTTAGTTTAACTGACACTCATTATATTGCGTCAAGTTCTGTTATTGTATTCATGAAGTGCTCTATTTTGTCTCTAATAAATAAGGAGGATCCCCCTCTGACTCTTCCGGAGGGATGAAAAGCGTGGTACGCACAAAAGCCTCTTATTTTAAATTGGGACTCCTTCGTCAGGTGGGTTTCAGATATCAAGCCCACTTCAACGTTAGTGTTACGCAAGAATATCTCCAGTTCATTGATTTTATTTTTTATTCCATTGGCGTTCCACGTTAATATTTTGATCGTACCTTCCATATTCATATATTGCGAGAAGATCTGTGTTGCTTACCAGGTTTAGGCTACAGCTTGCTAAGTTTGTCAAAAATGATTTTCTTTATCGCAGACTGCTCGTCAAGTTTAGCAAGAATCGTGGCGAACACTTGTGAAACCGGGTCTGCTGAATCGGCAGGTTTTTTGTTTACCGATAATGCTTGGAGATACGTCGGAGTCTTTGAGGATTCTGGCTTATCCTCCATTTTACGCAGGGTGAATTTACTTTGCCCCACCTTTTCAGTTGTGGCCTAATTTACTTCATTATTTTCATTGCTTTCGCTTTTTTTTTATTGTTTTTGTGTATTACTCTCGACGGCTTTACGTTTTGACATAAAGTCTTTTTTGTAGCTCTTTGGCAAGCTCACATCATCTATAATTAGCTGGATGTCTAGCTGTCGTAGCCTATTTACTAATATCACAATTTTCAGAGAGATGATTTGGGGCGCACTTTACACATTTAGGTTATTTTTGGCAATATGAACGTGTATGATTAAAGCATTGGCAACGTTTACTTTGCGGTATCGTTCTTGTATTCGTCCGCAAAGGCTCAATTTTCAGGCTGCGATTGTCAGAGGCCTATTGGCACAAGGCCGTGACTTCGAGTAGACCAAAAGAAAAGAGTCTGGGTGGTTAAAACGGGAGAAAAAAAATACCACTGACCGATTATTTGTTAAAAATAATCGACACTATATTTCCACGCTCTTGCGAATTAAAGCGCCGCATTGCTTGTCTATTTGTATACTCCAGCTGCCTAGTTCACAAAAATGTCAAACATGATTGAGGTACGACGCCATTTCCAAAAATTATAACAGCATTCCATGGGATGATTAATCTTGTATTTTTGTTTATATTTACTGTAAATTGTTCGCGGCTCGTATTCTCGTTCGCCACTAATGTGTACAGCACTTAACCTCGTTCCCTTACAAGATTTTCATCAATCGTTAGTTGGCGGGCTTATTCCTTTGCGAAACTTTTCAACCAGAAGTGAGAGTTCACAGCAGTTGAATAAGTGGAGCACAGTTAGTTGCATGGTGTATACGAGCCATATTCTCATAAACGCAAAAAAGCCTTAACACTGAACATACTGTTATGTGTTCACGGCATGCGAACATTTTCATTTTCCTCGTACCTTTGCTGTCGAACTACAAATGCGAAAAAGCCCTGGGCGAATTTTAAAGCATGATCCTAACATAACTGGAATCATCTCACAGAATTAAAAGACTTCAGCAACTTAGAGGAAATGAATACAAAACAGAGCCGAATGGCAAAAATTTGCAAACAGACTTTCGTGTAAGGCTGTAAGGCTGCACTTAAGGGAAAGCAATTCAAGATAATGTTTTCTTTGAACTTTTCTTTTTCACTTTCTCCACTAATGCGTCCCATTTACATCGTAGAGATGGTGAAGGTGTTTGTCTTTGGGTGTCATTGCGAAGGGGCATGAACAACAAATGCCCTTCTTTATTTGGGGCTACAGTTCGGTTTGTGGACATGGGATTCAACCAACAAGCACCTTCAGCTTGAGTACACTAAAGCCGCTTTTAAACGGCCAAATTTCACATCAAATACAGTAGAACTTCACTTTACGGACACGCTTCTCTAAGGGACGCCTCTCTTTATTTACAATTGGTCATGGTCCCAGCATGAAGGTATTCGTGCTTTTCAAACCCCCCTTCAGAGCGGACACCCCTTAATAACGGACAATCATGATGGTCCCGCTTCTGTCCGCTGTAGAGAAGTTTCACTGTATTATTATTAAATACAGTAGAACTTCACTTTACGGACACGCTTCTCTAAGGGACGCCTCTCTTTATTTACAATTGGTCATGGTCCCAGCATGAAGGTATTCGTGCTTTTCAAACCCCCTTCAGAACGGACACTCCTTAATAACGGACAATCATGATATGATAGTCCCGCTTCTGTCCGCTGTAGAGAAGTTTCACTGTATTATTATTAAATGAGTTTGTCCACCTCAGGAGCTCCTTATCTCAGTGGAGATCCAATGCGAAAATGCCTGGCATCCGTGTAGAGAGTGGGATGATGGACATGAACCAAGCGAGAAATCGCCATCTATAGAAATCGTTCTTGACTATAAAAGTCATCACCGCACAACCAACCGTGTTCAAAATGTTCATCGAGCCCACCTGAAAGGCAGCAAAGAGTTTTCTAGTAAAGTGTAGTAAAATAATAGTGGTATTTAAAGTGTAGTAATGCATAAGAAAGTTGTTAAAAAAATAGTGTATTGAAATAATGAACTTTTGTGTATTTCATTCGTCACAATCCAGTGATCGAGCCCTTTCTGGGGATTATTTGATTAATTTTACGTAGACTCATTTCTGTAAAACGTAGCTGTATATTTTAGATGAGAATAAATTTGAAAATTGAGAACTAAATTTTTAAAAGATTACTGCTGATAAAAGTATTTTTCTTGAAAATTTCAATCAAATGGCTTTTTAATGGATCCACATCGAATAAACATTTTTTTCTAGACCGTTTTAAATCAACACTTTGTAAGAAAATACCATGTAAATCAGAATGTTGTGAACATTCTTATGGTGCCAATAATTGCGTGGATTACCCTACGATCAAGTAAAACAATACCTTGCCGACAGAACTTCACAGTGGACATATATAACTTGGAGTTTGGCAAAGACGTTTACTTATCAATTCAGACAACGACACCAACGCTAGAATCAATCAAGTAAGCCTCTATTAAGACCTGAATCGCCACAGTACTGGTATGTGACGCAGAGGCATAGACTTTGTCAAAACCAGACAAAGTTGCTCTTGGATGCTTTGAGACGGAAATCCTTCGGTTGATTTTCGGTACCATCTGCATAGATGGTGAGTGGAGGAGAAGATGTAACAACGAACTGTACGAGCTGTTCAGCGACACCGACTTAGCCAACAGAGCGGATGGAAACCAATGCGGAAATCTTCAAATGCACCCCCGAGGGACGGCGCATTAGGTGAATCGCGCAGGTGGAAAGGGACCTCAACCAACTTGGCGGGCTTCATCGAATCGACGAAGTCCACTTTTGATCGTACCTCTGCCCAAGCTATGGTCACCATGAAATTAAGATTTGGAAATATAACTCTTGTACACACATATGTTTAAATAAATACAATACATTCATTTTAAGTACAGTGGACTCCCCATAAGTCGAATTGTCACGGGATACCATAATTTGTTCGAGTTAGAGAGAGTTTGACTGAGAGAGAGGTTTTTGTATGGAAAATTGAGGGAAATGTATGTAAAATATGGCGAAAAATTTCGAGTTAGAGAGAGTTCGACTAAGGGAGAGTCCACTGTATTTCCACTGCTGGGTGTCGCCGTGGCGTAGTGGGTTAGTGCGTCGACTCCTACGCAGAGGGTGCCAGGTTCGAATCCCCAATTCACTAACTTTCATAATTCACAGCTGCCACCTCTTCCCAGTCACTGACAATACTCAAAATTCCTGTCTAGAAAAAGCTTCTCAACTTCGCCATTCGGAGTCGGCATTAAACTGTATGTCCCTTCCACTCGTGAAAGAACAAAAACACAACACGAGTGGTTGCTGAGAAGCTATGCCCAGTTCCGCCTTGGACTGTCGCGCCACCCATATTATTATTATTATTTCCACTGCTGGTGTACGAAAAGTCCGCCGTGGGGGATGACTAATTTAAGAGAAATCACAAAAAATAAAACTTGTGTTCGTCGATTCGACTAAGGGTTAAGAATACAATTTTCAACAGAGATCACAATGTCACATTTCAGCGGTACGGATTTAACGCCAGTTTTTAAAATCTTAACTTTAAAGCAGAAAATTTGTGTGTCTGACCGAAACTACACGTCGCAGAGCTCTGAAATTTTCAACAAAAATCATTCTAAAATTTAGATGCTGAATGTGAAAGTCGGTACGACATACGGTTCGGAAGTAACGAGCACTTTTTAAACGGGAATAAAATTCTCAAAATAAGGGTGGTTGCATCAATCCGGTATGAAACCATTTCAAGTTGCGTAGACGTGGATATCGACCATCCCCCAGTGTGTTATAACTTCCATATATACACACACATTTTTCATATTTTGCTTTGGTGCAATCATTCATTTTTTTTTCTGCGTCTCAATGGAACATATACGAACGACTGCCTGAGTCACCAAACGAAAAGGAAACAATAAACATTTCCGCACTTTTCTTATTTTGTCATACCCAAACTATCTATGCCTGTACATATACACAGCTACACACAATCATTCATTCTGCTGAAATTGTGAATATTGAACTTCTGAACGGATTAGTCGATTTAGATGAAATTTCAGAGCTGTGTTAAAAGATAGGGTAATTTTTTTCATGGTTCATGAAGTTTGACTTCAATTTGCACAACAAGTAAACATCGCGCGCAGGTACATAGATGGGATTTCCAGGAACTTTTTTTTTATGAATCGCTTGATATCCCTCCACGTTGTGTGTAAATGGTTGCGAAAAAACCGTAATTTCCGTCCGTTTTGCTGTAGCACACATTGATAATTCAAACTTGAACATGTATGCACACAGTCAACGAATTGTACTCAAAGACAACATTATGCATCGTAACTGGCTTCAGGAACGACCAATTTTAACACCACTAAATGTCAGAGTCGATATGATCAACAACATGGTTCAAAATTCTTTTGGAGTGGTTGGAAATACTTACTACTCCATAGACAACTGCGTCAATGAGGATGAATCTACTATCCGAACGGGATTACAAGCCATAAATTCGAATTAAGAATCGGATCACCGATCATGCTGCTGCGCAACCTAGATCCAACGAAACTTTGCAATGGATCTCGACTAATAGTTAAATCTCTAAAATCTCATCTCATAGAAGCAACCATACTTTTCGCACCATCGGCTGGAGAAACCGTTTTCATCAATTCCTCTTATTCCAACTGACGTCCCGTTTTCTTTCAAACGTTTACAGTTTCCTGATCGCTTGGTGTTCGCCATAACCATTAATAAGTCGCAAGGACAGTCGCTAATGGTAACTGGACTGGACTTGACAAATGCATGCTTCTCACACGGCCACTTGTACTTTGCAATGTCAAGGGCAAAGGATCCAGGGCAGTTGTACATTGTCGCTGATGATGTTTCTGAAACAAAAAATTTAGTCTACAAACAAGTTTTATACCAAAAAATAATGAAAGTTTAATTTTCTTGGCGTTTTACTATTTTAAACACATTTCTTCAGGATATTTTGAAAAAAACTATATTTTCACTGCAGGTAAAGTACCGGTTGAAGAAACAAACCCGGGCAAAGCCGGGTACGAAATCTAGTATATTTTATAAGAAGAAACTGTACAAATAAAATCGCTAAAAAAAATTAATTACTTCCACAATTAGTTGCCTAAGCCTGTTAAAAATTAATACCCATGAGTAATACCCATATCGCAACGGCGCGTTCAGGCGTTCGGGCTTTGACATTTTCAGTAGGATGAAGGTCGCGCGTTGAATTTCCAAATACCGTTATATCGTAAGAGCGAGCATAAATTTGTAGATAGAGCTACTAGCTAGGCACTCGGGCGGGTTAACATTTGTGAAACAATTTTTTTTTAAATTTATTTCCCATTTTGTAATTTGGCAAACTAAGACGATTATTTCCGCAAGTAATTAATTATTTCTAGGAATTTTATTTACATTAATTTCTTGAAATTTATATTTCAAACCATTTGAGTAGGTTATACGCGCGCGTTAATTTCGATAAGGAAACTGATGCTGCCGCTTTCTGACTCAAAATTCTCGTAAGCTTGATAAGACGCGTAGCAACGCCTTTCAAAGACTGAGCGCGAGAACGCGCCTTTGCGATTCAGCCTTTAAACAAAAGAAAATTTTGTCAAAAACCCAAGTTTGTTGAAGTAGCTCTACCTGAAACTGTGGGCTCACGCTTACGATATTACGGTCTGTGAAATATCAAGGCACGATCGCTGCATTGTGACCTCCTTAATAGATTTACGTGTTATAACAATAATATGGGTGGCGCTACAGCCCGTATATGGCCAAGGCCTAGCTTCTCAGCAACTAATCGTGTTGCGCGTGCCATTGAGCACTTGGAAGGGACCTATACTTTTATGCCGACTCCGAACGGCCAAGCTTTTTCTAGACAGTTATCACACTTTGAGCACTGTCAGTGACTCGAAAGAGGTGGGACCGTTCAAAATTATTTTTGGTCGTACCGGCCGGGAATCGAACCCAGGCAGCGAGGTTAAGTTGCGTTGGGGTCGACGCACATACCGACAACGCCACGGCCACCACCAGATTTACGTGTACCCTACTTATAATGTCAAAGCCCGCACGAACGACACTTCGTTTTATGGGTATAATGCCTTGGTCGTGTACTGAGTTACATCCTCATCATAACCTGTAAATTTAAACAGATCTGTGCAGGAAAAATCCCTTGAATTGCATTACAAGTCCTCCTGGAAAAAACAGTCGACCATTGGAATTTAATGTGACCTAGAACTCCCTTCCGAATCCAAATGATGAACAAGTTTACTTTGCCTGGCTTTAATCTCCCATAGCCTCCGATAAAATCGAGATTGTTGTCACGAGTCATTCACGATGCCATCACGTGTCTCAACCCAGCAATTTCAGCCGCCGGAAATAAGATCCAAATTAAATTTCACCAGCAAAGCAATCTGCGTCAATCAGAGATAAGAGAAAATCCATAATTTTTCCTGAGGATGACAAAGACAAGCCTTCAACTGCTATTGTATTTAGCGAAGGACGAAGATGATATCGAATCCTTTCGATATCTTCAGATCCTCACCTAGCCACACAATAGATTGAGCGGCATCCTCTTTGTCAGCTACTTCTCGGAATTTCTAAAAGATTTGCGTAACTCAACGCAGTCCACATGTGCAAGAGTGTCTGTGTATGAAGAGCTCGGTTGAAAAGTCACGTAAGGGGATGAGGTACATACATAAATCCCCGTCTGAACTCAACCACCCTCAAGTGCTGAAGGCTGAAAAACAGGATTTAACTAACATCATTCTCCCTGAGGGGTTCTTCGCGTCGAATTCACTGCCTCTCGTGGTTGTGGCGATGTAGAGTCCTTCTGAGGAGAAACAAAAAAGCAAAAAAACAGCGAAAATCAACTGTTTACGCTCTAAAAAATACTGTCGTGAACCACTTGCTGGGGCCTTGTCGTTGTTGTTGCATAGACTAGGAATGATAAATATATTTCCATTGCGCAGCAGATATGTGCACACCCTATCAGTTCGGAATCGGCTTTATTGCTCACTTTTTGGACCGATGACGCACACAGACAAGGCAGCCCTATCACTTGTGCCCACCCCATCAATCCTTCATCCGCGGAATAAGAGAACAACCTCTTGTTTGTATGCACAAACCCATGGCCGCGAAATGGAATTAGCCCCAACTCGTATTTTTCAACCATTCCTTCAAGTTGGACAAACGCATACACATCTCTTATCGTTCTTCTTGCCATCACCACCAGTGACACCGCCACCGCCACCCACTAACCCAATCATCCCCATATCAATTAAGGTTCGAAAACAACTAAATCAACAGCAGAACAAAAATAGCGAACGCTTTTCCAACCCCCTGCTGGTATAAAATAAGCCCCAGCGCCTGCGCCACACACACAGACGCACACAACAGAAACTTGTTCACCTTTTCATCCTCAGAGTCCTCTCTCTCTCTCAGCCGCGTACTGATAACAAAACAAACAGTTGTCTAGCTGAGCAAAAACCGAACCCATCGACGAAGGGTGGATGGTAAAGCCAAAAGGGGGTTGGTCACGAGCGAGTACATGCACTACATGAGACAGAGCAACTTCCTGGTATGATAACCAAGCATGGTGGAATCAAATTGATTGCCGCTCGTCCAAGGGGGTTGAGCGAGTATCGATTTTTTCACACTCCAGCCCGTGGGGCTGCCATCCGCATGCGCTGGAAACCAGTGAAAATGGTATAGATTCCTAGACTTCGAGGACACAAACAGCAAACGACTCTTCGCAGTTCACCCATGTAAGTTCTTTGATACACATCTCGCGAACAACCGGAGATAGGATATCTAGTGTTTTAGCCAAAAAAAAAAAAATAATAAAACTTGTTCTCTCCCTTTTGTGTTCCGGTTCAAACCGAGGTGGAAAACGAATCCGGTGTCGTCCCCACAATCATTTCGAATAATTTAAGTGTTTAGTGCAAAAAAAAAAAAATATTTTCTTGGTTTATCTTCAACTTCAGCGGTTATTGATCCCATCAGCAGCTTCGCTTACACCCAACCTTTATGATTATCGTTGTGTTACTATTCTTTCAATCACTCTGTCTCTACCTGCAAAACATCGTCCTCAAAGTCCATGATAAATGGCTCAATCCTGCCCACGCTAGAATCCTTATCGATAAAGAACAACAACGACTTAGACTGTTCAAGCTTAAGCCCAAGCATCCAGTTGCTGGATGCACTTTTTGCTCGAACAGTCGAAGGGGTCACTGCCGGCATCACACGTATGAGGCACCAACATTAAGACATCTCAAATATCGATTACTTGCCAGAGGTAGTGGACCGACCGACTTCAGCCCAAGGGAACAGCAAGTGCGTGGTGGTGGTAGCGCAGAATCAGTTGAGGCTGGCCCTGTTGCCAGAAAATATGGAAAAAGCGCAGCAAGACTGTGTGCGTGCTTAAGTTGTGCAAACAGCAAGGACCAGCATGCCTCAGTGAATAGAAGGCGTACATCTTGGGTAAAATCAATTGATTGTAGAGATCGAATGAATACTGGAAACGACAGGGATTTGGGAACTATATCGACTGCTCGACGTGGACGTCGCTGCGATTAGATCCCAAGGTGAGTGGAATTTTCTGGACTCATAAATTCCACTCCACCAACCTGCACCATTCCAGACAACGGTAACGTTCCATATTTCACCGGACTAGCGACAAAGCAACCCTTAACGACGTTGTCTTCATGCATTCAAGCACACATGACTTTGAAGACACGGTCAACGTTCTGCAATCGCGTCACAACACACTGCCCGTGGTAGGCAAAAACGCATCAACCTAGTGAGCTACAGCCAGATTCCATTGAATGCATGTGCGGGCACAATGTCAAGTGATGAATACGAAACATCAGAATCATCATCGGCATCGTCAGCTTCGACATCACCAGCAGTTAGGCCAAACCGGCAACCCTCCGCAAGTGACGGCGGCAATGAAGGCACACAGCAGTCGTCGTCATGTCGAGTGAAAAATTCTACAACTTCGTCCAAGGACGACAATCACCCTCTCAAGCACGGCTGCACCGACAATTGGACCTGGTCTAAGCGGCATCGCTCGAAGGAGGTCGTCTTGAGTGGGCCGAACAACAGAACCGTTCATTTTCATCCGAATTGGAGCAAAGGCACCGCGGGCGTACAGGGGAAACGACCACTTAACAACGGCCGTTTCTACTGGGAACTGCATGTGACACAGCGTGTCTTCGGCACGAGCATAATGTTCGGAATTGGGACAAAGCAAGCCAGGTTACACGCGAATTCCTTTCGCAATATGCTCGGGGAAAACGAGCATGGCTGGGGTCTATCGCACAAGGGTGTGTTGTGGCACAAGGGCGTAGCGTTGCTCTACACAAAGCGATTCAGAGAGAATCAAGCGACTGTGATTGGAATCCTGTTTGATGGCATCGAGGGTACGTTAACGTACTACAAGGACGGCGATTGCCTGGGAGTAGCGTTCAGAGAGCTGGATAAGGTGAGTTCGAATTTCATTCAAATCGAGTTGCATGCATCTTAAGATAATCACGCTTCGGGTGCTTTTAATTTATTCCCCCTCAAATCGAGCTCGAATGAAATTGAAACGCCCTCTATGTTGTGTAACTTGAAAGAGGGTGGTGAGTGCTCTCAATTATATTGGTTTTTGTGTTTCGTTTCAGGTGAAGGAGCCTCTCTTCCCGATCGTGTGTTCAACAGCGGCCAAAACAGAAATGACGCTCAAGTGTGCACGTCGGGACTTCGTTAATCTGCAGGATCGCTGCCGTGCCGAAATCATTAAGCATGTGAAATCACGTCGCGAATTAGCCAAACTAAATCTCCCGCCTTCCATAACAGCGTACCTAAGCGAAGTCTTTAACGGCATCATTCCCTGGCGACAGGTCGATAATTACGATGTCTTAATTGATTTTTAGTTGATAAATGATAGATTTACACAATCACATACACCACTGAGTCGTATTATCATCTGCAACACATACAGATGACACTAACCGACACAGTGCAATCTTGTCCAATTCGAAGGCAATCCCAACCAGAGTTTTGCCTTTGCGTTATGCCAAGATAATGCCTCTTTTTCGGTTTTTTTGTAATAGGTTAGCACTAAGGAACCGAAAAAGAAACACTTGAGTAGAAAAGCCCTCGGTCTTTGGCAATGATTTCATTTTTACGTCTTTTCATTTCACATCGCTTGCACTTAGTTTCGCAGCATCTTCCATGGGGTGCGTCACCCACTCATGAAAGGACTGCCCATCTTAAACTATGGGCATGGTGGCCAACTCCCGAGAGCGTGATGACGCACTGTATGGGAATTAACTTGATCGTATTCATATTCGCCCTCAACAAGCATGTCAACACCTTGTTCGCGTTGAGTGAGTGTTTGTAAATATTGTAAATATCGTAAGAAAAAAAAAATAATAATAAGTTGAAACTCATCTCGTCAAACACATTTTCCAGGAACACCATCAAGCATCCATGAGAATTACAAATGATTTATTACACTTTCCGTTTTGTTTTGAAATCCCCGAATACAGACTGATGTGTATTCAAAATGTCCCCAATTTGGTTTTCTCCTCTAGAGGCTTGTCAAAGTACATATGTCTGTTTGGTAAATACATTGACGCCTCTACCCCAACTAACTCGCAATTGTGTCATGCTTGTAGCGTATACCAAGGACTCAGGGAACGCTACATTCTAGTAAGCATCACTAACAATTGCTTTTTTTTGGGTGTTTTCAAGAGTTCAGCCGGCTAAACATGTTGGGCAGATGTCTACTGTCCTCAGTCCAATCCCATATCCAGACGGATGTCGCAACGCTGCTGCCCAAATGATTGAACTCACCCTACCATCATTTTGTAATCACCCATGATGTTCGATGTTTGTCCCGTTGGATGATGTAACGAGAACAGGGTGTGCCTGACAGTTTGTAAAAACAACCATACCCTCAGTTTTATAATCTCATTCAAACTTAACTCAGAAAATGTATATACTAATGAATTGGTACATTATTTCATCATATCCTTTAGTCCTGGATGTAATCACATCCAGGATTAAATTGATATAAAAACTTAAAATCTAAGTTTATTTATTTCATTTTATTTTTCTCATATTATTGCCAAACATCCTGTAGCTTTAGTTTATACAGTCATGTAATGTAAAAAAGATTAAATCATAGAATAGACATTGAAAAATGCATATATACATAAATATATTATAAGCTTTCGATGTAGTTCGATACTAACTGTACGCAATTGTGATAAATAGTATAAGTATATATTGATTAATGAATATGTTTAAATCTAAATAAATTTAGACTTAAGCAGAAAAGATGAGCTTGTTTTAATTTAGCTGTGTTATAAGACTTGGTACGGTGAAACTTCTCCCTCTATAAGGGACACCTCTCTTTACGGACTGCATGGTCCCGGGGCGAAGGTATTCGTGTATTTCAGCCCCTTCAGAACTGACGCCTCTATATAATGGACAATCCTGTTTGGTCCGTAAGGGTGTCCGCTATAGAAACGTTTCACTGTATGACTGACGAGGAGTTTCAGTCTTGATACTTGCCAGTGCAAGTTATAACATACAGTGAAAATCTTAAGTGCACAGACGCGGGACCGGAGTTTTTTGTCCGCATAAGAGAGTGTCCGCTTAAGAGGAACAATAACAAATCCACAGAGACTTTGTTCCAGATTGCTTCTGCCCAAATAATGACATTAATGACAGCAAAATGATCTTCTCCATTAGTAACGATATCCAATCTAGCAAAAAGTGGTTTAGAACTTGTTCGCGATTATTTCTGAAGATGGCCTGGTCCACGGGTTGACAAGCGGATGTGGTGTTTGCTGGGAAAAAATATCAAACTGATGTCGCTCAACGTCGCCTACAAAGACCTTTGCAGTGTACTGTGTTTTATAATAATAATATGGGTGGCGCGACAGTCCGGGGCAGACCTGGGCCTAGCATCTCAGCAACCACTCATGTTGCGCGTGCTATTGTTCTTTCACGAGTGGAAGGGACTTACAGTTTAATGCCGACTCCGAACGGCCAAGTTTGAGACGCTTTTTCTAGACAGGAATACTCTTTGAGCATTGTCAGTGACTCGAAAGAGGTGGAGCCGTGAATTATCAAAGGTGGTAAATTCAGGTATCGAACCTGGCACCCTCTGCGTAGGAGTAGACGCACTTACCCACTACGCCACGGCGAACCACTGTGTTTTGCACCACAATAATCCGGCTTCCGGCCCGGCAAATCGACTATAGACCAAATCTTCACACTAAGGCAAATCCTGGAGACGAACGAACGAGACACCCCCTTTTTATCGATTTTAAAGCCACATACGACAGCATTCATCACAAGGGGCTAGTCGATGTGATGGCCGAATTCGGGATCCCGAGAAAAGGGTTGTGTCGGCATACAGTGCGGCTCAAATACTTCCCAGCAAGGAGATGCAGCAAGGAGATGCGCCGTCGTGTGATTTCTTCAATCTGGTACTGGAGAGGATAGTGCGACGGGCATCTGCAAACATGGAAGGCATCTTCAACAAGTCGGTCCAAATGCTGAGTTATGCACATGACAACGACATCGACGGCGATTGAGGAATAGGCCAAACAAGCCGGTCTTAAGGTCAGTGAGGATAATACGAAACACAGTGAAGCCTCCCATAAGCGGACAGCGACAGTCGCAACATTTTGTCCGGTTAAAGGAGTTATCCGTCCATGGGAATATACGTAACTTCAGTTCAGGATCCACGGTCGTGAGAAATTGTCCGCTCAATGGGATTGTCCACCTATGTGAGCGTTCACTGTATATGCTGTTGAGCAAGAAATCTTCCGTCACACACCACCTTGGATGTGCTATTGTTCCCTTACGAGCCGACGCTGAACCGCCAAATTTGAGAAGCTTTTTCTAGACAGTTATTACTCTTTGAATATTGTCAGTGACTCGAAAAAGGGAGACCGTGGAAATTGTTTTCGGTCGTACAGGCCGGGAATCGAACTCAGGCAGCGATGTTAATCTGACGACGCACATACCCACACAACCACGGCCACAACTTGCCCTTAGGAACCGCTGTTACTTCGTTATTTGTCGACACAACTGGGCTTACAACTCCTGACTCGAAGGAAGAAGATCATGCTCTTCTAAATTCTTATTTTGTCGGCCCTGCTATATGGACCCGAAAGCTGAACGATAAGCAAAACTGCGGAGTTGATTCTTGTCGGATATATGATACCGTCTGCGAGGAAGGCGAATGGATGAGAAGACACAACCGCGAACTCTACTAGCTGTAGCAGGATGTGGATGTATTCCGGAAGGAAGAAAATCCGCCGACTGCACTAGCTCGGACAACAATTCTCCAGCCAAGAGGTTGTTCGAATCCGAGCTTCCTGGTTCGAGAAGGAGAGGAAAATCGAACCTCCGGTATAAAGACCAAGTAATCGCGTATGCAAGACAGCTTGGTCTTGATGACTGGAAGCAGTGTGCCCAGGACGGTCCGCGATGGAAAGCAGCTATTTCTTAGGCTCGCACCCTTCATGGATCGCCGGCCTGATAAGTAAATAAGATGTTGCTTAAAGTGAGTTGAGGATGCGAAGTTTCATTTTCCAGAAAAACTCAAGATCCTGAGTTGTTTTTGTCATTCTTATGTTGAAGCTGTTCAACCATTCCGTCATTATCAGAGTTGTCATCATCAAGCTCGCTTATTAGAAATCCATTTCACTGGCAAGTCCGCTTTCGGTATATTTTTGAAGTAGCTTGCGAATTAATACTATGGAGATCCATAACTCCCGATGGAGTGACCTCCATAAGTATAAATACAATTACAAACACTTGTCATGCACGCACCTGACAAGAAGCAATTACTATTAGTTTTTCAGTGAATGAATAAGGACCTCTCAATTGCTAAGAAAGATTCTGGTTAACACAGTGCAAATTTGTTAACCTTTCCTTTGAACATTTCCCTTCTAAACAGGACTCACCTTTTATATGACATGACTTTATAGGGATAGCTTTGAAGAATAATCCCGTCGCATCGGCATTGAAAATATCTTTGGAATCATTTTTAGTCAGTCATTAATGATCCAATTCGGCAAGTCCATTCAGCAACGGTTTGTGGATTCACATCGGCAGCTTTCCCAAATATACCTCTGTGTGAAATGTTTCGTTTTAACCCTAGAAAGATAACCTTATTTTAAAATAGTCCTTTTCATTTTAATTCATTTTTATTATGTACTTCATGACAACTTAAATACTAGACAAAAATGCTTAAAACTAGTTGGTCGAACACTGTTAGTTACTTATTCTAACTTACTGACCCTTGGCGGGTACTCTAAACTAACCTTAAGCTTATTCCATGTCTTTCGACTTAAGATAAACAGAGAGAGAGAGAGAGAGGAGCCCAATTTAAAAAGAAGGTTTATTTCTAAAGTTAAATTAGTTATTCCTTTTTTTTATAACTTCAATGAATCGTTGCATTATTGAACAAAAACGATTGTGTCTCGCTAGTATTGATCGACGACTGAGTTGCTTAAGAAACCCGTGCCTGTACGCGCGTCCGTTAAAAGAGGACAGCAATATATATGTGTAGCGGGCGCCTCTTAGGCGCACGTTATTTTTCTAGGGTTAAAATGCATCGGAACCAGCCAGATGATGCCTTAATTTTTAAAATTGATCTCGTGGTCCAGAAATTGTGATGGTTTTTTTTCCCGATCTTTGACGATCAATTGAAGTGTTAACCAGCGTTACCAGGTTATTTTGTTCAAACCTGATAAAGGTAGGACAAAAAACTGCTAAATCGGCTAGACAAACACGAAAAAAAATACTAAAAAAATGCGATCAATCACTCCTTGAAAAGAAATACGTTAATTTGCATGTTTAGTTTAATTGTTGTGTATTTACATTTATATTAAGTATACATTGTTCCCACCATCACGTCTTCCGTGGCGGGGCTTGAATGCGATTCCATCAGGTAGGCGACCACTTGGCAGACCGAGGATGAGATGGTTGTACCAAGTCGATAAGCTCGCCTGGTCACGCTTGGGCATAACCCCTAATGAGTTAGAGTCGATGGCGGAGGATCGAGTTGCCTGGAGATATCTCGTGCGTGGCTTACCCCCGCGACCCCTTTAGTGGATCATGCGGGTCAGAAGATGATGATGATACATTGAGGCGACCGGGAGGTTGTGAGCCTGTTCGTCGATTTCTAGCCAGAGATAAGGGAGAATAGAGATATCCAACTTCGGCCATTTTTTCCCCTGGTCCACACCGGAGAAAAATGCAAAAGTATTGGTATTCCCTTGTATTTCACAACTACTCTTACACGAACAGGGATCCACCACGCAATGGTGGCCGATTTGTGGATTTTAGTGGGAAAAAATGGCGGCTGATTTCTGAATTTGCCCACAGCCCATGTACGACGGGTATGTTGTTCGGTGGGTGTTCAAAAGTTGACCCGAATTTTTAAGAGAATTTTCTTATATTGTTATATGGACTTTCGTGAATGGAAATGTATTGTAATGCCCATTTAACTGGAACTATTTATCCTCAAATTAATTTTCAAGATTGTATATAGCCTGTTCATAAGCCATACCTGACAAATTAACCCAAAAAATGAGGTCCGCTGTATACACAATTTGATAAGAACAATGCCAAGATATTGCAACTATTGCAAATGCACGATTGTCAAAATTTGCAATTAATTTGCATCGCTATTTCTGTAAAATGTACGAGCAAAGAAAGTTATTCATAAAAAAATACACACACTATGTTGTGCATTCATTAATTATGTTCTAGTAGCCGTGTGTTTTTCAAAAATCTATAAATAGTGAAATGGAATTTTGCACGTAAGGCACATACAACAACCTACTGTCTATAACTGCCTAAATCAAAACAAAAATATTAACAAAAAAAAAAGAAAATAATTAATATTTTGTAGCGTAACCTTTATTCTCCAAAACTTAGGATAAACGCTTTTGCATGTTGGCTATGATTTTTTTTTATATATTCCGGACTTATTTTAGTCCATTCTTCCTGCAACCTAACCTTCAGAGCGTTTACGGGTGAAACAGGGTTCTCCCGCACTCGACGATCCAATGCGGCCCACACATTTTCGATGGGGTTGAAGTCAGGTGATTGAGCAGTTGTTGGTATAACTTTGGGACAGTTGTATAGCAGCCAATCGCGGACAACAGGGGCTTTATATTTAGGATCATTATCCTGATAAAATTTGAAAGACCTGGAAATTCCCATTTTTTTAAGCGCATTCTTCCAAATGTTCTCTCAGAATCCTCAAATAATGCTCTTTGTTTATGATCCCATCTATAAATACCAAATTGCCCACGCCTTTAGCATATATGCACCCCCACACCATAACATGACCTTCCCCATACTTCACCGTTGCCTTGCTTTTTAGCTCTTCATTCTTCTTGCGCCACACCATAACCCTTCCATCAGTCCCGAAAAGGTTGAACTTGCTCTCATCTGCGAAAATTACATCTTCCCACCATACTGAATCTTTTTCTTTGTAATGGTTAGCAAATTATTGGCAAATATTACGGTTGCGCAAGTTGATAAAGGGCTTTTTCCTAGCTACTCGACCGTTGAACCCTTCTGATTTGATAGTTCTGCGAACCGAAGACTCAGAAACACGCTTTTAGCATTCAACCAAAAGCTGACTTACCATCTTAGGTGCACTAACGCGGCTGTTGTCTTTAATTTTATTAATTTTTATTATGCGTTCTTCGCGATGTGTTAATTTCTTGGGCTGCCCTTTTTGCTTCTTGAATTCGATACGGCCTTCGTTCCTGAAGCGTGTTATGATGTCATCGACTGTATTAGGCTTCATTTTCTAATTTTCCGCAATTTAATTGTAAGTTTCATCTTTTAAATGGTGGCTTAACACCATTTAAAAGATGAACAGCTCGCGTTTTTCCAAGGAAGTGTTCTTTCCTTTGCGGCCCATCCTATTTCTTTTTGAACTTGTGGACGATTTTAAGCAGGTTATTACCAAATAATGTTGTAGGAATGATAATTTGAAACAAACATACAAATCTGAGCATAGTCTTCTAGAGTCTAGTCTAGATTTAAACCGTAAGGGAAATGCAAGTTAAAAAACCGAATATTAATGAAGATACTTTTTTCATAGTTTTTCGTGTAAATTCAATATCTTGTGGTAATTGCAAGTGTTTTTTACTCAAAAAATTGCCAATCTCGAAGAAAATTAAGGAACTAACCGAGCAGGAAAAGGCTGGGTTAAAAACCATTTGGTTTCAACCTGTAACTGCAATTTTTCACACATTCGAGTAAGCAACTGAATATTAATGCCACCCACTGTATAATATCGGCAGTGACAAGTGGCTGCCGATAAGAATTCAAGTTCGAATTTTTTTCATATATTTTGACAGCGATTCGTACATATAGCTTGTTTTCTTCATATATATTTACAGATAAAAATCAAAGCCACTGCGAATAGTTTTTTCGCATCTTACTTCACTTCACTATGGATAGCGATGAAAAAAAACGCGGCTAGTATCTAAATTTGTAACTTGATCAAATGGGAGTTTAATGTATTGACTTCATGAACATAAGCTTTGTTCGTTCATACTGTGTTGAAAATTGAAACCGAAATTTGAAAAAAAAGCGCGAATGAAATATCGAGCGAATTTTCAAATAAGAACTCTGATTCACTCCCATTACTAAGGTGGGGAAGGGTATCAGCTGTTTCACAGCCGTTCTCAAGAGCTCTCACGTATTCTCAGACACGGGACAAAAAGCGTATAAAAAACGCTGTCAGATGAAATCAAGGGGCAAGGTAGGTAAGGTAGAAGTTGGATATCTCTATTATAGGTTATCTCTGCTTCTAGCAACTGAACCTCGCTGCCTGGGTTCGATTGCCGGTACGACCAAAAATTTTTCAAATAGTGATAATTGTCTAGGAAAAGTTACAAAAAGTTGGCGGTTCGGAGTCGGCATAAAAAAGTAGGTTCCCTCCACTCGTGAGAGAACAATACCATGCGCAACACGAATGGTTGCTGTGAAGCTAGGCCCTAACACTCTACTGGCTGTAGCTCCACCCATATTATTATTATCATGAATTTGTTATTAATGATTATTAATTATTGTCATAGAAGATATTAACGGGTAAAGGATGATCATTTCTAAATTTACAACGTTATTGAATGAAATTATTCTGAATCTTATTCATTAGAGATGTTTTGTTGGAACGAAGTTGTAACAGCTTTTACTTTCAGAAGTTCCTTGAATTACTTGCAAAAATGTTGCAACATTTAAGATAAGCGCATTGACATAATCTTGATTGTCAAAATGAAAAGCTGTCACAATTTTCACGAACAATTAGGTGCTATATCTCTTTGGAAGCTTACATTGTCAACAATAAATTATCAATTTTTTCTTGTGTGGACCTAGAGTCCGGGATGGACACTTGACTCAACCAACTAGTTTACTACCTACCTTCAGTTTCCAACGCCAAGTTGTTTTGAGGTCCTTCCCCACCTGGGAGTGTCCTTTTATACGACGGGATGTCCTCTATTGCTTTGGCCCACATGTTCGAAGTCGAAGAATCTTCTGGCCGGCCATTCTACATGGCCCAGCTATCTTAGTCGTTGGATCCGTAGACACCTGACTAGACTCATACATACATACACAAACGCAGCCACAACCAAACACCGCACGTAAGACTTTTCTTTTGAAGCGACCAAGGACTTCTTCATCCGCCTTTAAGGATGTCCATATCGACGCAGTGTACAGCAGGACTGGAATGATCAAGGGCTTCTGTAAAGTCACGTCCTTCGAGAGACGGCTCTTTTAATCAACAGCGGCAAGAGTTACTCTGCGATGTTCTTATGACAAAGTCCTCAACTTCCTTGAAGTTATAGTGAGGCTCTGTCCAAGACGTCGATGTTGTATGTCCTTTCTCCGTTCACCGCCAGACCCATTTTAGTCACTTTCGTCTCCATGACACCATATGTCTCATTGACGGCTCGCTGTGTTCATCAATAATATCATCGATGTAAGCTAACAGCTGAACGGACTTCTGGAAGATCATGGGTCTAGTATTGGCGTGTGAGTCTTCAAGTCTTGAAAGATGATGTTAAAAAAGGGACATGACGGCGATTCGCCTTGTCTAAATCCTTCTTTGTCTACTATCGGTTAGATCGTTTCCGACCTTTATGTAGCTTCAAGAATTCTCCATCATCCTGATTTGTTTTGCAAGAATGTCAAAACGAGACATGCCGGGGTACAGGTCGTCTCTGTGCACGCTGTCATATCCGGCCTTGTAATCGACGAATATGTTGTAGGAGTCGACCAGAACTTCTTGAGAACATTCCAGGATCAGTCGTAATAAGAAGATCTGGTTGATGCTGAACTTCCCTGGCCTGAAGCCATACTGATGTGGACCAAGATTATGGCAGAGAAGATCGGCAGAGACTTACCCCTCGATAGGTGGTGCTGCAAAAGGGATCACCTTTCTTGTGAATCGGGCAAAGGATAATCAGATTCCACTCGTCTCGCAAAAGAGGTCTCATTTCTTGTGAATCGGGCAAACGAAACTCAGATTCCACACTCTATCCACCGTTCTTTTCCGACAATTTCCTACAGATCACCTTTGGCTACATTAAAGATTTCCGCATTGGTAACCTGGTCAGAGATCTTTCTTGATATTCCTATCTTGACCTCGTCTAGGTCGGGAGGACGGAATTCACGTCGATGATCGTCCAAGATTGAGTTGAACATTCTGCCTGACAGCGATATTTGGGTCCTCATCGCCGTTTAACCGTCGACGGATTGCGATCCTACAACCAGCTGTTCATTTTGCGGAAGGCTTCTGGCGCTGAAAAATTTGAGAAAGTCGCAAGAAAATATCACGGAAGTCGCAATGAAAACAATTAACGAAGAAAAAATTCATTTTTCAATGCCTTGATCTTGACACGGTTACCTAAAGCGAAAATAAACCGTGAGTCTAGATCTTCTCAAACTTAAATTGCAAATGAAGAGTTTTAAGAAATCTAATCCCATCAACTAATTAAACTTCAGCGAAATGTTTGAAGAATAAATCGACCATGCGAACAAGGTGAGCAATTTTCAAGTCCGGATATATGGTTGCATGTGGCTCTGCCATCCAATTAAGGAATTTGTTTTTTCAGAGCATACAATGACCATTTTGTCTTCTGTATTCTCTACGTTTCATCGTTGTGTAGACAAAATTAAATTAAAATAATTTGTACTTTTGCACGCTACTGTCAGTACACAAATGTCACATTCTTATATTTTATATGTTCATGTAAATAACATAGTCCATGGATTGCACTATCTGATGGGCTGTTTCTACTGATAACTCTCCACTAGCAGTTCTCTCATAATCTATAAATGAATGTAAATTATAGCAAATAAAGAGTCTGTCGCTGCTGCTCGAACTGAGACCTATCTCTCTGTTTTTTTATTCGACAAACGCCTCTTGCAGTTGTTACAGTCTTGGACAAATTTCATATTTTATAAATGTTTTTGTGCTTCAAATGGTTCATTAGGCTCGCAAATAATTGTAAGCATACATTACAGAATGGTCGCTTTGTGTCCAGATCACACTTCTTATCCTTTGAAATAATTCCTTTTAAAACTAATTTCAAATATTGTGGCTCTTCATCAGAACCCACAAAGGATACTTCTCTGATTCTGACCCGACTGTAAATCTGTAACATGGAAAAAATATCTCTCATACAGAAGTCTCCAAAAGTCGCATGAAAATATAAGAAGTGTCACAATAGATTGGCACAGTCTCTGGTCCTCAAAAAAGGGTCAAATTGCGACAAAAGCCGCATTGCTGCAACCCTGCTTCTGTCCGGAGTTTATTTATATCCATTGTGATGAGTGCACGAGGAACAAAAATGATCCATGCCCTCAATCGACTCAAATAGGAACATGAAGTAACTTTTTTAGCGAAGGAAAGAGTGGCCAGTGATGTGGTGAATCAAAGGAGGATCACCTTTGAAAATGACACGGTCGTTGATTTGCTCTTGGTTGAAATTCGGCTTAATAATTGGACAGAATGTTTCACTCAATATGGACGATGATTGACGAGAATTCCGTCCCCCACGACCTAGACGAGGTCAAGATAGCAATATCAAGACTGAAGTCTAACAAAGCTGCCGGTGCGGACGGACTGAAATCTTTAAGGCAGCTGGAGATGATCTGGTTGGGCGCATACACCAGCTCATCTGTAAGATATGGTTGGAGGTAAGCATGCCCGATGAGTGGAAACTCAGTATCGTTTGGGCGATCAACAAGAAAAGGGACCCCTTCCGTTTTGTGTGAGCGCCTTAAACTATTCGTCAACAACCTGATAGGTCCTTATCAGTGCGGTTTCAGGCCAGGAAAGTCCACCATCGACGAAACCTTCACATTACGGCAGATCCTGGAAAAAACCCAAGAAATGAAGATTGACACCCACCACCTATTCGTCGACTTCAAGGCCGCATATGACAACGTGTATAGGGACGAGCTATACACCGCCATGTCTAGTTTTGACATTCCTGCCAAACTCGTCAGGTTGTGCAGGATGACGATGGAGAACTCTCGCTGTTCCATCAAGGTCGGTAACGAACTCACAGAGACCTTCAATGTCGAGAAAGGTTTTAGACAAGGCGACGCACTGTCATGTGACTTCTTTAACATTGGAACAGATCGCAAGATTCACTAGAGGCACGCTCTTCCAGAAGTCCGTACAACTGCTAGCATACGCGGATGGCATTGACGTGATTGGCAGAACACAGCGAGCCGTCAATGGGGCGTTTGCTGGCATTGAGGCGGAAGCGGCTAAAATGGGTCTAGCGGTGAATGAGGGTAAAACGAAGTATATGCAGTAATCAAGAAAGGACACACAACATCGACGTCTTGGACAGACCGTCATAATGGGCAGCGATAACTTCGAGGTAGGACTTCGTCTACCACGGCTCCGCAGTAAACAGTACAAACAACATCAGTACCGAGATCAAACGCAGAGTAACTCTTGCCAACCGCTGTTTCTATGGGCTCAAGAGCCAATTGAGTAGTAGAGCCATCTCTCGAAGGACCAAGCTGACCCTATACAAGACCTTGATCATCCCAGTCCTGCTGTACGGCGCGGAGGCATGGACAATCTCAAAAGCGGATGAAGAAGTCCTTGGTATCTTCGAGAGAAAAGCTCTGCGGGCGATCTTTGGTCCTGTTTACGTTGACGGTTTCTGGAGGAGAAGATTCAACCACGAACTGTACGGGCTGTACATCGACATGAGTCTAGTCAGGCGTCTGCGGATCCAACGTTAAGAAGGCTAAGCCATGTAGAGCGTATGGACAACTCAAATCCGGCCCGAAGAGTCTTCGACTCCGAACCCGTAGGACAACGCAACAGCGGACGCCCGCTTTTAAGGTGGCGCACCCAGGTGGCAAAGGACCTCAACCAACTGGGCGAGCGAAACTCTGGAGATATCTAGCCAGAGACCGTGCTAGCTGGAGAGGCTTGTTGGTTGAGGCCCAGGTCCACCCCGGAATGTAGCGCCAAATAAAGAAGAAGAATGGGACAGTTGTTTCATACTTTGCTAAAACTGTCGGACGTCATCCCTGCCCTTACATCTCTCCGACACACCTGAGAAACCGGGCCTCTTCTCGTCGTTTTTCTTCGTAGAGCTCACTAACAGCTCTCGTTGGGCAGTGTTGCTTGTGGTAGTTAGGCTGCCAGCTGCGCTGCATGTGACTGCCTGTACTCGTTGTCAAACCTTGAGCCATTCGTGGGTGGTGTCTTAAGATCTAGAATATGAGGTGGTAGCTTCTCTTGATGGCTTCTTGACAACGCCTTCAATCTTCTTCGATTATTCATGCAAGCTCCGACGAACTTACTTTCAGGACACAAGCAAAATAAGTTCACAAAAACAATTAATTCAAGTAAAAACAATTAAAGTGTTAAGGGGAACAGGATTTCCTTTAGTTTTGAAGGTATTTGAATTGTAGACGGGATTAAGAAATCCGGTCCCATCATCATTTGCGTTTTAGTTTAGAGCCCCTTGCTTATTTATTGCACGCCAGAAAACGTAAAATGGTGAACCTTCCTAGGCAGAGGAGCAGACGACCCATTCTCCCATCCATGCGAATACCTAATCAGACATGAACAAGGTACTCCCGCTTCAGTTCTATTCCCTGCAAATTGAATTGAAATTGGACAAAAGCGTCCAGACCCCTACCACAATAATCGGAATCATTTATGTATTGTTTGAAGGAACCCCATGCATTTGGCAGCATCCTACGCTGGCTTGAATTCATGTTTTCCATCATCGCCATGTAATTCATTTGATGCGTAATTTCAAAGAACTTGCATTCACTGCCACACCCATGTACAAAATTGAATACACTCAGTTGCCCGGTAGCTTTCCAATGCATGTCCAGCTGCCGGGACTGCTGTACCACAGAATGTGCACATGCACATTTGCATATGCAGATTGATTAATTAAACTGATTATATACCAACTCATGTACGGAGAGAGAGATACACAGAGATATTGCGTTTCAAATTCCATCAAAGAGCACTCATGTACCACCCTATGTAGTCTGTGTCCATGGATCAATAATAAAGAAAGAAAAAAAAATCAAATTTTCCAACTGCGTCGTAGCTTCCAGCAACGCCCACTACAAATACAACAGAAAATGTACTCTATAGAAACCTACATAAACATCCTCGTCATCCTGTTCCAGCCTGGACAGGAAGTGGCGGTGGGCTGTCTGAATCAACTTATAACGCAATTTGTTGTCCCGGAGACAGAGAATGGCACTCCTTCTCGTCTCCACAGCGACTGTTGAATGCATCCCCTTCTCATTCCACGGCATGGAGCTTTTCCACGGCTGAGTAAACACATGCATGCGTGCATATACACTCACACAAGGCCAGCAGTATGTACAGAAATGACGGTGACATTGGGAAAAAAAGAAAACACCACCTGTTGTGTGGTTAAAGCAGTGAACTGAAAAATTCAGCTTCCAGAACCACTGGCACTGGGAAAAGGATGTTTTTGAAAAATCCCAGACTTTCTAGGGACATGGATTAAAAGGACACCCGAAAGAAGGGTTTTTCTTGCATTCTCTAATGCGCCACCTAATTTGATTGTTTTTTTTTTGCCTCCATTCGGACACAATGGACAGAAGGTACGTATTTCTGAGACGGTAATTATGGTTGATGGAACATTGGTAAAGTGACAGAAATTAACTTGATTCCCAGCAAAATTCCTTGAATTTATGAAAATTGCTGAATCCAACTTGGCAGTGAGAAGCAATCATTCAGTTCACCACCAAACCCAAACGCTAACTTGAACTTGGGGTGTGTCACAGCGGACACTAGTCCTGCGACAATAAAAATCGATTTGAATTTGAAAATCGATTGTACCCTTTTCACTTGGTCTAGGACTTAAGAGCTGCCTTCAGAAATTATACAACCCCCGAGATGGGATTTCTTGTAAGTCGTTCCCCGTTATGGTAGTTCTGTTTATCATTTTGAATCTTTCTCCGGCAAGTCGTGGACAGTCGATTAGTATGTGTTCCATAGTCTCTTTCGGCTGACCACAGTGCCTACAGATTTCTGTACTGGTGATGGCTAGGAAACGTATTCGTAAAGAGTTTGAATGAGGTATTGATTTCAGAAAGTGAGGTGGTACAAGGTCCCACATCATGAAGTGACAGATTTGTCACATAAGCATGACTCTCATACTTCATGATTTGGATGGCGTTACAAGTGTTGGTTTTATTTACACGATAAACAGTGAGGCCTCTAATCGCGTAACGCAACAGTCGTCTTGCGCTAGCGTATCGACGATAGTTTTGCTTCATGTAGACATAAAAAAACGATAGCGTCTGAGAGAAATCGTTTTGCCTGCTTCGCGTAAGCTAAAAACTGTCAATAACTATCGTCTCGACGACTGATTTTTGGCAATACCTATCGTATCTATTCAGTATTCAGTATCCTCTCCTATTAAATGAGAACAAATTGTGTTAACATATCTTGTTCTAAACTTTTGACACATTTTAGAGTGATAGGTCGCATTTTTATTAGTTTAGTTCGCAAACTGAAATTAGAATGTGTTAGTGAAATTTGAGAGGAATTATCAGAAATGAAGTATTACAGAGAGAGTATTACGACTTCACAGCTGATTGCCTCCTAGTCCATGGACGAATTTGAGTGCTTTTTGACAGATATTCATGCATTTTTCACGAAATAACGTAAATGCCGTGCCCTGATTGGTCAATTTGGTTTAAGAACATGTTAAAATAAAGTTGTCAAACATTTTAAGGGGCAAGAGAGGTAGAAGTCGGGCATCTCTGTAATATTTCATTTCTGGGAATTAGAGCACAGATGTCATTTTTACGTTAGAGATATAATTTTCAGAGCACTCAAACTGTAAAGATAGGCGCGACGATAGTGATGGTCTTACATGAAGCAAATTACCGACTATATCATCGAAGTGAATCATAAGGACGATAGTCGTCTGAAAATGTACGCGATGAGAGCCCCTCTTAAATGTGCAAGAAATTGCCCTTGCTTCTATTATCTACAGAAGGTGTGTTTTTTTTTTTTTTGCAAGCGAATATACGCTTAATTTATAAGTGCACAAGAAAACGGATCATCGGCGCTTAACACTAGATTTACCAACAAATTTGCATACCTATTTATGCCAAAGCCAGTCAATTTGACTGTATATGACAAGTTCTATTCATTTATATTAGAATCATTTATCGTTTGAGAGAATTGATGAGGTAAAAGATATAAAAAAAGGTTCAACCACGAAGCGAGGGTTTGTTCCAATGAGCGGGGGTGTGAGGGGCAAGGCCCCCCGCATTGAAAATGATGATGAAATCTAAAATGTTGAGAAATACTTGAAGTGGCCACCTTCTGGATCCTGATTTTACACTACACTTTCTTGCCATTTGATCAGTGACATCATCACCGAATTTGGTTTTATTATAAAAAGATATAGTTTCAGGCAGTTTCTTGGAACTGGCATCAATTTTGACGCCTTTGTTTTTAGTACTCAATAAAAGAACCTTTTTGTTAGGCTTACTCTTATAAACAGTAAGTGTGCATTCATTAGTTTCAAACGGAAGCGTTTAAAAACGTTCCATACCATCTTTTTTTTTCTTTACAAATTTTTTGGAAGCTCCCGTTTGTTGCAACGTACTGTACCAACCAATGCAGTATTTTTAGCTAATAATTTTGAAGTTAGGAGGAGACTGGTAAAAAAAAAAGGTTGGTTGTCACACACCTTCCTTTCATGATTTAAAGTTCAAGTAGTCTTGTTACAACAAATTCACTGAGAGGAGTTGACGAATTTCGTTTTTCATCTTTTCCTAAATAAGGAATGCCATTCATAACATACATCGTTTCAACATCAGAAGCCAGCCAGAATTTTATCCCAAATTTGTCTGGTTTGTTTGGCATATATTGGGTTAATCGACATCTAGCCTTCGTTGCTCATCTACTGTGATAAATGCTCCTGGTTTGAAAGAGTTTTGATTATTCTCGATAAATTTATCCCAAACAGTTGAGACCAGCGCTAATTTATCCGTTCGCTCCTCTCATTTCTTTTATCAAAGCGAATAAAACGTAAAAACTGCTCATATTTTTGGAAAAAAAATCGGGACCCCACTTTTTGTTCCATATATATGATAATTTCAAACCTTTTGCTTCGTATGCACCGCGTCCATACAATATTCCAATAAAAGCCTTCAGTTTTTTCTGCGAAAGCGTCCACTTCTTGCCTAAAACTCAAGAGGCATCTAATTCAGTGCTTATATATTCTAATATACATATGATGATCAATCAATAGTAAGAAGGCACTGCTTATCTCTTCTTCCATAATATTTCTTCTAGCATGTGCTGTAGGCCCAGATAAAGCTTTGAATATGCAGTGACTTGGTAACCTTCCAACGGCACCTCCTTCTTCTATTTTTTTTTTTCCAAATTGTTCCATCAGCAGAAACTTCAATTTGCATATTTCGTGTGCTTTCCTCTTCAGAACTCGAGGAAAGCCGCATACATCTTCGTGTTTGCGTATTATGCGAAACAATGTTGTCTTCTTCGTCACTCGATTCGTCTCCAATATTTTCATAAAATTCCTCGTTATCACTGCTTTCAATATGAACACTTTGATTACCATTATCATCCGTATCATCAACGCCTGAAAGTTCCGAAAGTATATCTTGTATTTCTTTCAATTTCAAAATTTTTCGTTTTTCCATTATGAGCAATTTATAGCAATAATAGTAATAAAATTTCTCACTGAACAGAACAGAACTCAATGAATAAATGATGTTTTATAACAGTTTCCTACCAAATTCTTGATATAAAAATAAATAGGGGAATCCCCCTAAAAATGAAATATGAAAA
The DNA here is from genome assembly GCA_964034865.1 of Eristalis intricaria. Lineage (NCBI taxonomy): Eukaryota > Metazoa > Arthropoda > Insecta > Diptera > Syrphidae > Eristalis > Eristalis intricaria. Next base: position 65,764,432 of record OZ035874.1, on the reverse strand, counting down.
GTATGCTGTTATACAAATTGATCATGATATACTATTTTACCAGGGATGTGCAAACATTTTTGTTTACACGTCATGTTCCAAACAAGGGGATTTCCTAAAAGTGAAGAATATAAAGCATTTGCACATAAAACTTCAAAAACGTGTACCAGGTCAAAATGACTGGTTTCGGTATAAGTACCAAACACAAAAAGTATTTTTTTTTTTCTTATGAACACAAAATCAAATTAACTTATCAAATTGTTTTTTATTGAATTGTTATTATAAAAGTCACATAATAGTTTCGAAAAAAATACATATACACAGTAAATATTTATGAAATAAAAGGTGAAACCAGTCATTTTGACTGGTATTGTAAATCTAGTGTTAATAATTCATCATAGAATCTTGGCAGCACCGGCGATATTTATGACAATTGTGACAGTCAGGAGGTGGAATCGTGTAAGGTGATAGTTGATCGTTAATGGGCACAATCTTCGGTTTGCGATTGTACAGCGTGACCATCACTTTAAAAGCAAAAAGACTTAATAACTATCCATTGAAGCACATTTTCATGAAATGAAAAGAATCAATTACGAAACCTAAACGGAATTTATAGCAGGGACACTCTGGGTATGCCAATAGCTACATACTTATGGATGCAAAAACATTTAAAAATTATCAAATACATCAACCACACCTACAAATGCATGAACAAAAGCGATCAGGGGCTAATATCGCAAGCCACATACAGCAACCTAAACAATGAATGAATAAATTCAGGAATGAACACACAGAAAATAATGATTGGAAGCATTGTTCTTATCCGCGCTTATTTCCTAAGCGGCGATAGATATGATGAGTAACTTAAGCGGATATAGGATTTGTTGTAAGTGTATTATAAATATTGCAAATTGAAATTTAATCGTATATACGCTTGCAAAAAAACACACCTATTATTCCATAACTCATACTCGAATTCTGCCAACATTTGCCATTGAATTTCGCTTTGTATCGCAACTTGGGGATTGAGATCTACTCCATGTGATATAAAATGAATGGGTGTTAGAGTTTCCAATCTGCCTGCCAGCTTCCAAACCCGTCATCCCAGAAAGCAACAAACAATACAGACATTTGCCTTTCCACTGAAAAATACCCGCATTCACTGCAAACCACCCATACTACTTTATATAATTGATTTTTGCAACATCCTTCTACCAGTAATCACATTTCAGTTGGATAACTATTCGTAAATCAATCAAGTACACACCGTACATATATGCATGTATGTTCATGTCACCACTAATGCGGTTCGGAGGGCATTCCGCATGTAGAACTTAATTAAATTCGAGTACCACTTAATGCATACGCTACCTAATTGGCTTTATGGACATTTAATAAACAAATGCATGTGTAATTAAATCAAGTGAAAACAGGAATATTCTTAATGATTTACTTTAGAGCATTTATCGAAAACATTTCAATCAGCGATGATGAATATTTTAACAAACTAAATACATACTCCAACTTGTTGACCATTAAGTGCAAGCGGATGAACCTACTAGTATACAGCGAAGTTATGGATTTTTCTCAAATCCAGGGAGGATACACACAGGCACCAGAAAGCTTGGAAATGTCAAACACCTTTCAACTCTGATATTTCAACAGCCATGAGCGCCTCAGGTTGAATTTCAATCAATACATTTTCCGTTGCTTATGTACCAACGGCACGAGCAGGGCAAATCAGATTACCTATGTATACTTCTCAGCCATTACTAAGGAATTGCAAGGAATGTTGTTCAGTCAAATATAAATACAGTGGATTCCGCTTTATCGGGACAGCCACATTTTTTGGACAAGTGAAAAATAACAGAAACTTACTTAGCCTTTCTCTTCTTTCTTTCCTCGCTTCGTATTGTTGGGACAGTCGCACAATTGTGACAAACAAATTTAGCCGGAAGTTTTTTTTAACTATTCACATTAATGTACAAATAAGTGATGGCAGTTTAGTCCTTCTGAAATCGAATTTAAATTGGATTAAACTAATCTGGAGTCGGACAACGAACGAAATATCTCAATGTTCTTTGCATCAACACCAAGCGGTTTTGCTTCCACGATGATTTGGTCTCTATACGGGAGGTTCGGTCTTCCTCTCCTGCCCGAGCTAGGCGGCTCGGATTCGAATGAGCATTGGTCTCCATAAGTTCGATGTGGCCCAACCAGTGCAGTCGACGGAGTACATCCGGAGTACACCCACATCTTCGTACAGCTCCTAGAGTTCGAAGTTGTGTCTTCTCCTCCAATCGCCTTCCTCGCAGACGGGACCATATATCTGACGTAGAATTTTTCTTTCGAAGACAACAAGAATCAGCTCCGCAATTTTACTTATCGTCCAACTTTCGGCTCTATATAGCCGACTTATCGTAGAGCATGATCTTGGTCCTTCGAGTCAAGAGTTTTGAGCCCAGTTGTTTTGACAAACCGAAATAAACGCGGTTACTAAAGGCTTGCCTTGGCCGTGGATTTGTGGGTATGTGCGTCGACCCCCTACGTAACTTAACATCGCTGCCTGCGTTCGATTCCCGGCCCGCACGACCAAAAACAATTTTCACACTCCCCCCTTTTCAAGTCACTGACAATGTTCAAAGAGTAATAACTGCCTAGGAAAAGCTTCTCAAACTTGGCCGTTTAGAGTCGACTGTAGGTCCCTTCCACACGTGAAAGATATCACGCACAAGACCATATTATTATATTAAGGTCGATTCTGCATCGGATCTCCACTGTGATGTCGTTTGTATAGTTAATGTTAACGTTTGGCCCAAGGTAGAGAACCTCCTTTACTACCTCGAAATTGCAGCTATTGATCGTAATGTTTTTTCAAGTTGGTGTGCCACGGAGCGTTTCTTCGTCCCAGCACATATTCATACACATATTTCGTTTTGTCTGGATTGACCTTGAGCCCAGCTCGTTTTGCCTGTTCAATCGTCTGAGTCTGCAGTGCCCTATTTGGAAGCCCGTTAAGATACGGAGGTTGTTTTTGCTCATCTTGATACATGCCTCAAATATCTTTCGGTTATATTGACCCAAGAGTTTCTTGGCTTGCTTCATGCCATGAGCGTTGTTCCAGGCTTCTCCCCGGTTCCTTCTTGTTCTTGTTAAACGATAAACGATACTTAAATTTGGCTCGTTGGTATTGCGATTGTCAACTATTGATAGTTATCAATTTTTCGATTGAGAATAGAGCCAAAGTGGTGTTGTGAGTGTCAATTCATATCCATTTTTTTTTGATAAATGTAAATTTGCTCATTACAATACAAATATATACATTATACTGTAAGATCCTTCTTTTGAAAATATATGCCATTGCCCGTAGTAGTAGTAGATTCATTGAGATTTCTTTTTCACTTAACAATAATAATAAGATTTCAAGTACATAAAATAACTTAAGAAGAATACATGGAATTTTTCGGCTTAGAATTGGTCTGACAAAAAAATAATTGTTACAAATTTATTTTATAATGACAAATGACCAAATAAGATTTTTGTGAGGTATAAATCATTGTGAGGATACTAATGATATAAATGTATTCACTCAACTAAAACACAACGAATGCTATAGTTTCTTCGAATGCCCGTAGTTTCTCAGCATTGGAGTAGATAAACCTTATCCAAATACGTTCTGATGTATGTATTAATTGTTGCTGGCCTTAACTTTCCTTCTAGTTCTTGCAAGCGTATAAAGCGGACTTAATTTTTTGAGTTAATTTGTCAGGTATGGTTTATGAATATGCTGTATATAAACTTAAGAATTAATTTTTGTTGAAATAGTTCCAGTTAAATGGGCATTGCAATACATTTTTATTCACGAAAGTCCATATGAGAATGTAAGAAAATTCTCTCAAAAATACGAGTTAACATTTGAACACCCCCCAAACAACATACCCATGTACGTTACATCGATCGTACATGGATTGTGGGCAAAATTCACGAATCAGCTGCCATTATCCCACTAAATTCATGAACCTGACGCTATTTTCCACAAAATTCACGAATAGGCCGCCATATTGTGGTGAATTGACGAGCGTTGTAAAAGTGTAAAAGTGAAATACAAGGGATTACCATCTTCGTTGTTGGCTAGCGGTAAAAATGGCCGAAGTTGGATATCTCTATCATCCATTATCTCTGCTTTAAGTCTCATTCATCAAAATCTTTATCTTCGTCTATCAAAGGTAATTCAACTGAACTCATGATTATTTGAACAATTTTCGACCCGATAGAAAAGAAAACAAATGAAATTGTGTTCGGTTTTTAACTGTCAAATAAATTTCTCATTCACACCAGTCAATTTATTCACAATAGTCAACAATTTTATCAACCGAGGTCTTTTGTAAGACCGAATTTATTTTCGTTTGAAAAATTTATCAATCGTCAATTGATTGATATTTGACACTCGCAATAGGAGTGATTGTAGGAGCTGTAGGAGCGCAGAATGGTTCGGGAACTGTGAAAGTTTTCGATGTAGCTTTCTTAGCTAGGGAGTCGGATATTTCATTGTCTTCTATCTCTTTATGGCAGAGTTTTAATCTTTAAGCTTCTGTAGGCATTCCCACACAAGCTTGGATTTGATGGTATAAAAGCCTATTGCCAAGACAGCAGCACTGTCCGACATTATTGCTATGTCGCAGTTGGTGTAATTCCTGTCAAGATTGGTTTGAACGCATCTGTCTATGAAATACACTTCTGCTTGAAAGATGATGGTGCGTTTGCCCATGGATTCGCAGTACTTTGTCCAGGGTCCAAATACACCTCCCTCTGTTCCTTCATCAGTTCTTGATCTATGTGTATACCATTTTACCGTATTGCTACTCAGTCTACGGACTATGGACTATGGATTCATTGCTCCAGTCCTTTCTGATGCTGGGCTTAATGGTAAGCTTCTTTTGGAAATTGAATTTCCTGATCACGTCATCCTTCGGAATGGCCAAGAGTGGTACCTTTTTAACTAGTGCATCGAATTGTCTCGATGAAATGCAGCTGTCTTTTCCTTTCTTCCGTTCTCTTGCCATACTCATGATTGTTTTGTTTTGCGCATTCTGCAACTGTTGTGTTCAATAAAACTCGAAAGCTTTGTAATATACACTAACTAATTTATTCACTTTTATTTTAATTAGGAGCACGAGTGAAGGTTAGTGGTTGCAGTTGCTGAATCCGCTCTTCAAAATTGACGTCCTCATTTCGCCGCTTGTTGCGCTGATCGGCCGGTAGGTGAAAGGATGCTACGGCTAGGTTGGCTTCACGGATTGATGGCGCTTATACCGCGATGCCAACAGCAACCGCTAAATGCAATGGAGACAGCTCTAGTAGCACATCCATGGCTGTAGTTGGGCATGTTCTGATTGATCCTGTAATACTGTCATGCCAACCTTTGAACTTTAGTGGGTGTCTCTCCTGCACTGATCATGTTGGTTCTTTTGGACCATGCTGTTGCACGGTATGTGATTATTGGACTGACAATATCTGTATACATCCATCTAAGGATACTTGGATTGCATCCCCAGGATTTGCCGCCAAGCTCCGACAAATCATTCGAGCACGCCTCGTTTTCCTGGTCACCTCTTCTGTGTGCTTTTTCCAGATAAGTTTGCTGTCCAAGATTACTCACAAATATTTAACTTCATTTACTGGAGCCAGTGTTGTGCCCGACAGACTTATTGGGTTTAGTCATTCCAGTTTTCGTTTTCTAGTGAAAGGAACTATGGTGGTTTCTGCCGGATTTAGGTTTAGCCCAATGGACAGACACAATTCCTTTGTTATTGTTAATCTCCATTCGATGATGTTGGATAGAGTATTTTTCATTTTGCCCCTGGCTAGGATGACTACGCCATCCGTCTGTACCTGGCATCTGATCTGTGGTAACAACGCACTCTCTATTAAGTGGGTGACGAACTAGCTAAGCGTGGCGTGACAATGAAAAGCCGATTTAGTGTCCAATTCTGTCCATTTGCGGTTTGTCGTCATCAATCCCGATTTTATTGTTTTCAGTGGCCAAGGAGTGGTGTGTCTCCTGACCTACCGCCATTGGCATACTCGACCCCTTTCTTGATAGTTCAACATCTCTTTCATTGCCCGAATACCCTTGTGTCCTACCCTTGAAGTAGACGGCAGAGTTTGACCATCTTGGAGTTCTGTATCCAGAGCTCTTATGGCCGCCTCACTGTCTATGTATAACAATGTCAAAACTAAACTACTAATCTCGCTACTAAGAATTAATTGCAGTATACTCGTCGGAATCATTACTGGCCACTGCCTGTTGGGACAACATGCTCATAGATCGGGCTAGATTCCCACTGCTAGATGAAGAAACAGCGTTAGGTGAAACTCTTGAGCACCTCCTTTGATTCTGCCCGCATATAAAACTTTATGTTGGCCATTGTACAAAACGTTAAAGGATGTGGCTGTCGTGAAAACTACAACATCCCACAAATGTTGCAAAACCCTCTAGAACTTCCCAACACTTTCGTTAAAGAAGGCTCCAGTGACCTACTACGGACCAATATGTCAATATGAGGCTCACCGGCGAGCCCTTAAACTACCCTAACCTATTAATCAGGCCAGATGCAGATGCACAGACGCAACAAATTTACTACGCTGCTCATCTTTATGCCCAGCTTTTAGAGCCGATCTAAGGAAGGTACCTTAGTTTCAAAAATAGCAACCAATACGCAGGAGACAAAATACAATGGATTCCGCATTATTGGGACACTAAATTTCTTTGTCCCAGTAGTACTAAGTGAGGAGGTAACGAAGAGAAAAGCGAAGTAAGTTTCCGTTGTTCTTCAATTGTTCCAGTTAATCGGCTGTCCCAATAAAGCGAGGTAGATACAATAATTTCCTGCATAACCTAAAAACTGAAGCAGTTGTGTTCGGGTTAATGGTGCTAAATCAACACCTTGCACAGTAGGCATTGGACTTCGCCAAGAGTGCATCTTGTTAAATCTCCATTTCATTGTTTATATGGATTGGATGTTGCAGAGCAGCCGACGCGAGGAATGTTTCACATTGGGAGAGTTGAAGGTAAGTCATCATATTTTGCGGATGACTTAGTTATCCTCACACCTTCCCAGACGGAACTCCAGCGCGCACTCGACGTGCTGATTCTGGGATGAAGGTTCACGTGGACAAATCAGAGGTTATGGTAATTTTCAGAACGCTTGTTCAATGCACTCCACATGTTAGTGAAGTCCTATTCAAGCAGGTGGAGAAGTTTAAGTATCTCGGGGAGAAGTAATACTGAAGTTTTCTGTAGGATTGGTCAAGCTGGGTCAGTTTTGACATAGCTTGGGAGATCTGTAATCAGGAAGGCCGACCTTAGCGTGAAAGCGAAGTTAGCAGTTTTCAACTTAGTATTTTTGTTCAACTCTCACCTATGGTCATGAAATTTGGGTAATGACCGAAAGAATAAGATCGCGTATACAAGCTGCTGAGATGAGATTTCTTCGTGCTACTGTGGGAATTACTTGCCGGGATAGGGTGAGATCGAGGAACTCAACGTTAAGCAGCTGCTTCTTCGAACGGAAAGAGCTATGCTTCGTTGGTTTGGCCACGTAGCACGAATGTCCCCACCATCGCGACTTCCGAGGCGGGCGTTGAATGCGATTCCATCAGGTAGCGACCACATGGTAGACCGAGGATGAAGTGATTGGACCCAGTCCGTAAGCTCGCCTGGTTACGCTTGGGCATAACCCCTGATGAGTTAGAGTTGATGTGCGTGGTTTACCCCCGCGACCCCTTTAGTGGATCATGCAGGTCAGAAGATGATGATGATGATAACCTAAAAACAAAAACCAAAAAAATACAAACATGTCCAGGAAATAAAATGATTCATTTATTAAGAAAATAATAGCAGCAAACGGTTACACAGTCAACTTAAATTCGTTAAAATAAATTAAAAATTTTACTAAATGGCAAGGGAATACGAGAAAGAGATTCAAAATTATATTTAAGAAAAAAAATACATAAAAACAAAGTTTGTTCGAAAAATGTCGCCACCGCGTCTTGTAGTTACATTACAGTTCATCTTGCAAGCGATGAATGTTTTGCAAATGATCACCATAGTCGGTCGCCTCACTGCCTACGAACATCTCGTAGTTATCGATTATTTCTGCGTACGACAGTCTGTCGTCGTGATCATCATCAGCGGACGCAAACAAATGATCCACTTCATCATTTGCAACGTCCTCATTGCTCGGCACAATCCAATTGAGCACTTCATTGCCAGTCAACATGCCATCGTTGTTCAGGTCGAAATCTTTGTCGAATCTCTCCTTCTCTGTGACCAACCATTCTTGATCATGATTTTGTGCTGATCCGCCTAGGAATTCGGTGAAATCAATATGGCCGTCCTTATTCAAATCCTTGTCACGCATCGTTTGCTCCAGCACGATCGGCAACATTTTTGGATGTTCCTCTGGATTTTGGAACATAACAAACTCTTCCAGTGTGAGTTCACCATCGTTGTCTTCGTCTGCCACACTGAACATTTCCTTGTCGTCGCGTATCATTTTTTGCTCTTCCTCGTAACTGTCGAATTCTATCAAATCCTTTCGGAAGTTTTCATCTTCCATCGAATACACGTCCAGCATGTATTCCTTCCATGTAATCTTGTCATCGGCATTTGCATCGATCTCCTCAAAACGGTCTGCTGCTTCTTCCTCTGATAGTTTTCTGGAAAATTAAATGTGAAAGTATGATATAGCTGAAGTAAATTGCGTTAATTTGCATTACGACACCAAAACCACAATGTCCATCACCGTAGCGGAAGTATTTCGACTTTATCGACTTTAATCTGCAGGAAGGGTACCCAACATTTGTTTGTGAATGTTTATGGTGCAGCATACGAGTTTAGTAACGCACTATGCATTAGTTATTCAACTGAGATCTAGCCATCACATCTATCGTACAATTGCATATCTACTTCTCCCTTAAAGATACGACGAATACAATGAGTTTCTATTTAAGCACGTAGGTCGCCGTGACGTAGTGGGTTGGTACATCAAATGCCACGTCGGGGGTGGCAGGTTCAGTACCGGAAATTACCGACATTCATTACTCGCGGCTTTCGAGTCCTAACAATGTTCAAAGAATATTTCTTGTCTAGCAAAACTGCTCAAACTTCGCCGTTTGGAGGCGGCATAATATTGTAGGTTCCATTAACTTGTGATAGAACAATAGCACACACAACACAAGTCTACCTTGAACTATGGCGCCAACCAAATACACATGTGAAATATAGTTTAGCACGTGAGTGGAGCAATGTCTCGAAATCATATTTCAGTGCCCTCAAAGCTTTCGAATCCGAGCCTTTGAGAGAACGCACGAAAGCAGGCCCGCGTACAAGTGGAGAATGAACTCAACAAACATGGTATGCACAGCTGGATGCAGCAAAAAAAAAAACGCTTTACCTTGAGAGACTTGCTCGTTGATGCCACAAATTTAATGAACATTAGAAATTCCAATTGACATGTTCGGGTACGTTAGTGTGGACATCTTCTAAAAATATACTCCTGCCACCTCTGTTCAAAATACAAGACTATGCAGAGAAGTTTTTACCAATGGTTTTTGGATTTGCTAAGTGATTTATACCAGTACATTTGTGGTGGTCTCCATTTAGCACGTCACCCATGCAAACTCCTGCAAAAGTTGCAAGAGATGTCTGAAGCATGGACAAATTCGCATTTAATGTCTCGCATTTGTTCTCGTACACAGATGCTTGGCTAGTGTCAATTGACATTTATGACATTAATTTAAAAAGCATTATTCAACAACATAAAACTCACTTAAACGACCTTAAAATCCACGCTTTCAGTTCATGCCTGTCAACAAACTGGTCCGAGTTCCTGTCCATCAGCTTCACGAGCACTGCCAATCGCTTCTTCGATTCATTCGGAGACAATGTGTCATATTCTTGCGCCTCCTTTACATTACCTAAGAAAAATAGATTTCATGATTTGAGTGAAATGAGAAGAACACAATCTCACTTACCAATAATAGCCTCATGATCGAACTCAACATGATGTTCCCCATTTTCGTTGTGATGCGCATCTCGGGGGCTGTATGAGCCATCCTTCAGACGCTCCTTACTAGTGTGCTTTTCATGTTTGTGCGTTGTTGCACCCAGTGCACATGTACTACAAATCACCAATATGATTGCCACCAATAACACGATTGCTTGCGATTTACTCATCCTTGAAAACACTGAACACTTCTTCTCACGCGGATCAGACAACGTCAACTGAAGCAATCTCCGAACACCTGGAATCGCATAAATTTACCCAAATGATGAATTATTTGAGGAAAATAATTTATGCTGAGCACAGCGCAGAGTTCAATAGGTAAAATTTACATAAGCATTCCCACGGAGACAAAGAACAGCCGAACTCTCACTGGACTGCTGACTTCGCACTAGGCTAGCAGAAACAACCAGCAACGCAAACAAACAGAGTAAAATATAAAAAAAATATCTATTTTAGGGTTATTAGCCGGACAGGCCGGAGGAATAGTATATTTTTCTTGTGTGTTTGGTTCGGAAAAACGTGAGATAAACAATAATTTGTGTGAAGTGGCATATGGAAATCAAACGTCAAATTTGTGCCAATGGTCAGCAAGAATTATAGTAATTAAGCTCACGTTACATTTGAATTAGGATTAGCTTGTCTAATGAAACTCATTTTTATATATTCTTGAAAAAAATTGGCATTACTGTAGATTTGGTAAGAACACAAGTTATTTAATAGCGGCGTCCAGACAAAACCATTTGTCGATTTACGATTTGCTAGGATACAAATTGGTAATGAGCGTTCACACACAAAAAATGCTTGACAGACTTCAGTTTTGAGATAAACTCTACTGCTTTCTGTTTTGGAGATGGATGAAATATTGGAAAATTAAGAAAAAGCTAGCTTTAAGAACAGGGAGAATATTCACAGCTCTTAAACTTAGCACCCCACGTCAAGTCTGTCGTTTTGTGGTGACGCCAGTTCACATTGACGATTTGTCCCAGCAAACACAGTTATCAAGCAGATCTTCACGACAAATTATTGTGCCTCAACGCCGCTAATAAGACTTGACATAAAACCCTTAACACGAAATATAAACCACCTCAGTAACATTACTCTCCCATAAAATACTGACATAAACAAATGAATTTCGAATCGTACTGTATCAGAGTTCTTCCCCCGAACTGTATCAATTAATTTCCTTGTTCGACTGGACTTGCAATTTACAAATTGGCTTGTGTGTTTTTAAATCACATTCGGAAAGGAAGTGTATCATTTAGCTTCGTTGTGTCGATTGTGTATTATCATTTGATATCCCATATCAAAGGAATTTTCTTCATTGTTCTGTGAAATAATATCAAGTGTTGCAAATTATCATTTTCATCATTGTGAGGTGAGTTTACCAAAGATGGTAATGTTGGCGCAGCCATCCCCAATGCACTCGCACTTCATCTCATCAGATCAATTAACGTTTATAGTTTTGCGCTACTCTTTAAAATTGCACATTTTAATAGGCTACTGCATTTGTTATTTCCATTAGCACGGTTTATAAATTGTGTCAATTCACATACCCATGGGAATGATGTCATTTTGCGCTTTTGTAGTAAACACGCAGCCCCAGAGTTTGTAAGTAGAACCACCTTGATTGACCTTTTTTTTAGTGTGTTGTTCCTTCCTGTGTATAGTTTCTTAAATTGTTGTTGTTTTTAATGGATATTTATTACAACACTTTGTCCGCAGTGTCCTAGTGGCCCATTGAATACACCCCCACTTTTATATCCGCACCCGTGTGTCTGTCTTCGTCCACGTTATTGTTTATTTTCGGTTGTAACATTCTTCTTTTTTTTTATTGATTTACACACTTAACCAAACCAATGTCCCACAATCGCTTCCAGTCGAAACCCCAGCCCAACTGACTCAGCCAGACAGTAGGTGATAAATGTGTTGAATCATTACTCGGTTTCATTGTCCGATTGAGACAAGTGGAATGGTGTAGACGAGCACGCGTTAACGGCGGAATGACAGTGCGTACATTCATTCAATTCTTAAAGTGTTCGTCAAACATCCAGAAAAGGGCTTGCATATTCTGCTTTGGTGTACGTTGTTGTTTGCATGTCATGATCGCTTTCGTAGCGCCGTAATAATTAGTTCGATATTTGGATAACATTAGCTAAGCAAACTTATTGACTGCCATCTGGCATTTTATGTCACGTATTCATAGTTAAAAATCAACAAGAGCTCGCCGTTTGGCATTTGCTGCTAATTTCGTAATTCTTGCCTATCGTCTATGTACAGTTTTCTGCTTAAGTAAATAAAGATGTTCGTCTTTGAATTATCGGGTAGATAATTGTATTGGTAAATATTGTCCATATTATGAAATCCACAATCCGCCCAAAAAAGCGAGCGCGGGTCGTTTGTGTGGACAAATTAAGCCTGAAAGGCCATAAAAGTGTTTATATACTAAGCAGTCTTTGAAACAGAAGACGCTGAGTGGTGGCTGCATGTGCTGCATAAGAACTGTTTTGTTATTTTGTATTCATTGTTATCTTCTCAGCAATATAAATTACTTATGACGGATGAGATAGAAATATTTAGAAGAGTTTAAATTTGTCAAGATACAGTGTCAAGTAGACTCCTGCCTATCGCAACAAAAAATCGATTGTCTATTTCTTTAATGCGCACTGGCCGACTTCTAAAACTTAGGTTGATTCAATATATAGATTAAATCAAACCTCATACCCATTTTAAAATTGTTGGCACCATACACAGGACGTGGCTACACATTTGGTTGACCTCAATGATAAACACCTTGAGCTGGAAGATATTTGCTCTGTTGGGCAACGCCTACTTGTTTGCGAAAATGTAATCTGTTTTAGTTGTCTTCGATCTATCGACCTAAGAGTGCTATATGGAGATCTAACTGGACACGGAGTATGTGATTACCACCTTCATAAAATGGCCCTCACCAGTGCAGATATCTGTAGGCACTGAGATTCAAAATGGTAAGCAGAACGTCCACAACAGGGAATGATTTCCAAGAAATTCGAACTAGGGGAGTTGTCAACATTCTGAAGGCAGTTCTTAAATCCTAGACCAAGACAAGGGGGTACAATAGGTCTTTATGGTCCATGTATCAGTGTCCGCTATGACACACCCCAAGTTCTTCAATTAAATATCATCGAATGTAGGTAACATAGAAAAAACCGAAGCTTTTGCTTTTCTTCGAAAAAAGTATGGATGATTGTCTAACCTTTTTTAAGAGTTGCTAAACATGCGTGCACCATAATATTGTGAAAGCTCCCATAAGTGGACAGCGACGATAACAGCACTTTTGACCAGCTAAGGGGGTTGTCCGTCCATGGGAATGTGTGGAAGTACAATTCAAGATCCACGGTCGTGAGAAATTGTGCGCTCAAGGGGATTGCTTTCACTGAATCATTATGGGCTAAATGGACTTGGGCGTAGCTTCTAAAACAATCATTTTTATGAAGGTCACAGACAGTCTTATAACGAAGCCGAGCCGCAAAGTTTATCCGAACATTTTGTGCTAACTCGGGAAAGGTGGAAGCCTAAATTATGAAAGTAGTTAAGTTAGTAGAAATTAACTTAAAGAGAAAAACAAACACACGCCCATGTGTCGTATTATTGACCATTAATCAAGTTAATGTCCATGGACAACACCCTAACTGAATAAAGAAACGCCAGGAAACGTGTAAGACAGGAGTCATATTGCCCATCGAATACATAACGTTTGAATAGAACTTCTGAGATTACGTAATCTTTATTCACTACTGTTTGCCCCATAAAATGATACCCAACGTCCATATCTAGAATAAGTAATTCATGGGAAGTTGATACATAAAACTTCCTGGTAACCTTAATTTCAAAGCATAAAGTACGTCAGGACAGAAAACCACTTGCACAAAGTGTTAATTCAAAACCAAACAATTGACAGCATCAAAGTTCGTGTGTGTTTCCGTACTTCACTGACCTACTGTTTTTAGTTTTTGAATCGTTAATTTCCCCTACACTGTTTAAATTTTTTTTTTTCAAACACGCAATGTTCAGCTTGCACTTATTTCTCAAAACATTTATTTTTTGTACTCATTTCATCTAGTTGCCAAGGTGTGTAGAGTGTTTTAGTTGTAGGACCATTAGCCTGGTCGGTATCCCCATCACCGCTAGTTACCCACATTCTCCCACTCGTGGTGTTTATCCATCAACACCCACCTCCACCCGCCACGCCAAGCACAGCGACAGGGAGAGACAGAGAGAGTGAATGAAAGAAAAAAGAGAGTGAAGAGCATGATGTGTGGTGGAGAAATCATTTGAATTTACAATTTTCACTTGAGTTGACTAGAGAAGTAGCGTAGTGTATGATTTATCTCATTAAACTGTTTAGTTTTGCATAGTCTCTATTTTTTGTTTCATTGTTCTTTGAATTAAATTGAATATCTTGTTGAAATATAATCACTAAAAACCTCTTATGTAGTGACTTGGCATCTATCTGTGTACATGAATGGTTGTAACGTTATAAACGAACATTTTCGGTTTCTAGTGAAAGGGGAGATTGTGTGGTGGGAGAAAGAAAGATTTGTAGCGGCATTACGAAATAATCTCAAATGCCATACATCATAATTCGGGGTAACTTAGCTTCGTACAGTCATAAGTACCCCTGGCGTGTCCTTGTCTCTGGATTGAAAGGTAAATCAAATTGAATAATTTACAGTGATTCTTTATTCAGTTTGTTTTCATTTTTCATTTGTTTCTTTTGTGTTTTTTTCTTTTTTGCTGTGGTTTATGTTGACTCTCATTCGTGTTTTTTTGTCTATATTAATGCGGTTTCGCAATTCGTTTGCTTGAATTAAGCAAAACACGGCCAAGACGAGAGTGGTTTTCACTGTGAGGTGTCTCATATGAGCTCAAGTGTTTACCGATTGACTAATGTAGTTTTTTTTTCTCATGAAGCCATATTCATGCAAGTGGAATTGATAGTAGTAAGGACGTCGATAGTGGTCTAGTGTGGGTACTACCATGTAAGGTGTTTGTGTGTCAGGCGTATAGTGGAATCTTTGAAATGATGTATGCCGAATCTGGGCATATGCCGGCTCACTCTCTATTGCCGAAGCACTTGAAGTGATTTGTCGCAGATACATTCCGATTTTTTCTCAGTTCATTTAGTTTATTTCTTTGTGAGGGAGACATATTAGTACTTAATTTTTATTTAGTAAAGTGCTCTTCGAATCTTAAAGTCTGGACAACAATACACTTCGTCGTGGGTGATATTACAGCGATAGTTATGCGAACTCATCTGTGTCGTGTGATAGTTTATGCAATGTTGGTTCAAAGTGAATCATTGATTGCTGCATCTAGAAATAAGTATATAACATATGGAACAGTGAGTGTCTATTGTGGTGTACGTGTATGGTAACATGATCCGTCACGTCGTTTCTTTTTTTGTAGGTCACGAGTTATATATTGTCGGTTGCAATTAGTCAACATCTTGTTTTGCTATTTCTACGTTTGTCTATGTTGTTTTGTCTGTTTTAAGATAATTTTCATATTCTTAATCGCAACGAGTTGAGTCTGCATTTGACATTTGTCTGCACAGTTGGTTTATTCCTTTTTCAATTCAGAGTGACACTGTCCTTTCTTTGTGAAATGTCATTACCTTCTCTTGTCAAAATGTTCTTCCTTCGTTCTGAGAATATAATAATTGCCATGGAAACCATATCAAACTCCGAGAACAAGTTTCCAATACGTACTGCGTAACAGAGCGCTTTGAAAAGTTTTGGTAACGAGAAAGCTGTCGAACTGGCCAATCAAGGAGCTGCCCTAGCTTGTCTGCTATGGAGGTGCATATTCCAATTTGAATTATTCCTGAAAAGCGGTGTCGGTTAACTAACTGTGTAATATCTAGGAAGACATGGCCAGATTATAATCTAACACGGACTGACAATTTTCTAAAGGTGACCTGCACAGATATTGGTAAAATTACTGCGATAAGTACGAGGCAATGGCCGCTAGGGTGTCATGCAGTTAGACTAGGAAACACCGTAGCTAAAATATGCCAGAATCAGAATCCCCTATCTACTTCCTGTGCTCTTCCTTGAATCCCCCGGCGAGATATCCAATATGATCATCAAAAATTTGGTCATGTTTCTGAACGCCGCACGACGGGTCTAAATGAAAATCAATATTCCACTCTCAGAATTGTGGTTTCAAGATCGGCATTCAGTGCTAATTGGGTTCTCAAATAACACTCACCTCGGCGAAAGCTGAGCAAGGAGCATTTGTCCTACATTTATTGGCATATAGGCGTATTGCATACAGCTCGTAGAATATTCAACTTCCATCCAGCACCGAAGCAGAGAATGGACATGATTTGCTACGTCCGAGAAGCATTAGTCCCAGAAAGTACAATTACAGAAGTAATCTTGTTTGGTGGCCAGAAGTTAATCTAAAAAAGATTATAGTATTCAAACATCTGCGTGTATTTGCGTCATGGGCGTCCATCGTTCCACACCTTCAGCCGCAATGGAAACAATGCGGCTGCTGCTTCCTATGCACATTTACAGGAAGCTAACTCCTAAAGCAGCGATTAGGCTACAACTGTTGTGGCAAAACAGACAGCTTGGGACACATGGGAATAATCAAGAATTCGAGGATTCTTAAGCATACTAAACCCCCTTCGTAGACTTCGAATTTTGGTATAAAACACTGATGCCAGATAGAGAAGACTAGGCACAAGATTTAGTCAGGAAATGTGTCACTCTGAAAGTATACACCGAAGGCTTTAAAACGGAGGAAGGCACGAGACTAGGAGTATTTGCGATATCGCCGGGACCTCCTCTCTGTATTTGAAGCAGAAGTATCCAAGAGTCTGGCCACTTGCTGTCAATGAATACGATAGACAGGTTATCTATACATAATCTATACACAGTCAGTCAGACGGCCATCAAGACTCTGGATGATACACCATCAATTAAATCAAAGGTGGTAAAACTTTACCGGATATCTCGTGCTGGGTCTCTGGGCAAAGTGGTATTCCAGGCAACGAAAGCCTGTCACTGGCAAATAATCAGGATATGATAACCATACCCCTCACTTCAAGTAATAAACACCTTGTTACTTATATAAAACTATATATATAAGCCAACTATACCGCCATTCGGAGATGGATATAAGACTCTTGCAGGACTTCAAGGGGAATTCGGCCTTCAATAAATCCAAAAAAACTGAACACTCCCAAAACTAAACAAAATGGAAATCAGTAATGTCGAAGGCATTATTACCGTCCACTGCTTGGACTAAGCCAAAAACGACTAGATGGCACAGTTGGTAGAGTGCCTGCCTCTGGTTAGCGGGGTCCCCGGGTCGAATCCCAGTGGAAGCAATTTTAATACGCTTTTATCTGGTTTTCAAATCTGGTCCATTGGGATCAAATTAACGGCTCTATCACAGGAGTAGTCAATCAGTAGTAGTAGTCTGACTAGGGGTATCACAATCGACCAATATGGTCTAAGTGTGCTGATGAATCCACTTGCAGCCCCCCTACCTAACCTAACCTTCTTGGCTGGAAGAGTGGGAGTCACACACACTGACTTCTGCAGGAGCTGCAGTGATGAAGAAGTGGAAGAAACTATACTTCACTTTCTCGGCACCTGTCCAGTCCTTGTAAGGACAAGGAAAGGTACGCTAGGCAACTATTCATTCAGCAACCTAGAAGAAATTCCAGACATTAAGATTCTGGAAGTAGCCAAATTCACCAAGAATACAAATTGGCTGTAACCTAGAATGGAGTGGATCATCTAGGACAGGCCACTAGGATACCAGTAGGTTTTTCTCAGGTGTTAGTCGACTGGACTAAAGAGCAACCGGTACACAAATTACCAGACAGGATTCTAGGTGTGTCACAACTGTTTGACAGTCACTTTAACCTAACCTAACCCAAGCTTAAACCCCGTTTTCAATATAAATTAAAAGGCTTTTGTTAATCTTTTGCTTGTGCCAAAGGAAATTTAGAGGATGAGTAACTTCAGCCCAGCAAAACTTAGCCATGCGTATAAAAGAAACCGATGATGTTATCCAAAATTCAAGCATGTGTTTATATTCCATCCACTCCCTCATTCGCGTGTTACCAATTGTACATACATTTTCCAAGAACCATCAAACAATTCCATTTCACTTGAGTTTTTATGCATCACTTCCACTTTTATTAAACCCCGCCTCTTTGTACATCCGACGCTCGAAGTGGATTCTCAACAATTTGCGACAATTGTCATTTTATGGATGTCTAATAAAACGAAAGTAATCCACTCACTCCAATTTCTTCCTTGCTCCCCGGGGGGGTTGAGTCAGAAAAACTTAATCAAAAATTAATTATGGCACGCGCTTCAAAAGACACGATCAACAGGCTCTCGCTTGCACGCTAAAGTCGTAAATAATCCCGAACCTCGCTGGTTGGTATTCGCTACGCAATATGTGTGTGTATAACCTTAGCGACACCATCTCGTCGGAAAGTGAATATTTGAACAAGCAAGAAACAAAAAAACGTGAGTAAACATCTTTTCATGCGGCGATGGTCATTTGCTCTGTGGACACACTATTGATTGTCTGTGGTGGTACACGTGCCCACTGGTATGGGATAATTAATCCTTGGCTAAAGAGTGAAAATGAAAGTGTTTCCAACCGGTAATTGTGTATACACACGCATTAATTGTTTGCTATCATTTTGGATGGATTGCCAAGGAATTGCTGGGACTTTACGAATATTAATCGATTTATTGACCGAGTCAGAAGCCACCACCACAACCTCAAGTTTCGTGCTTTGCGTGATTTTTATCACAATCTCCCCCCTAAATTACTGTGAGGTTTGTTGTTATTATAATTATATCGTCATCATAAAAAAAAACAGAGCTTTGTTGGGGCAGCAGTTGTTTTCAGTATGCGCTGAGTTCATTTGCGTTTCGTTGTCGTCGTTGTTCGGCGGCTAAAGCTTACTAAACGGGTTTAGCTCTTCGATTTTGTGTTTTTGTAAATTCCATTCGCATTGCTTATAAATTATCTAATCACAAATCTGCAATTCATATTTGTTTTGTTTGTGTTTAGCGGATGATATCGAGCAACTAAATCAGTTTTCCTGTGGAGGCTATAGTGATGAATCAACAATAGTTTACTTGGTTCATCCGTGTCGAGTTTTATCTGCTCTAGAGGTGAGAAGTGTTCCTTCTTTCTTTCTCGATAAATTTGATAAATTTGTAAATGTTTTATAATTGTGTCTATATGTGGTGTGTGTTTGTTTTTCGTTCACAGATCCTTGGCTTCCGTGTTGTTGCATCTTCATCAACGTCAGTCAAGCAGGACTACAATGAGTATATGTGGACTATGCGCAAAGAATTTCACGAACCAGAACCAATAGAATCATCAGACACGTCTGTAGTGCGAGAAAATCTGTCAAATATCGATCGAGAAGCGGCCGTTTTTGGAAACTATCACAAAGTTGATTCTCCCGAATAGACAAGTTTTTCAACGACCAGCCCATAGAAGATATCTAAAAGCAAACCCAAAAGACTATATCCACTCTAATCTAATCTAAGATTTCACTGTCTTCAGTTCGAGGTTATTGTTTGAAGTTTCGATTTGTTTCACGTAGAAAAAGAGTACGTTAATTTTCAATTCAAATTCATCTATTATGGAATGTGTACCAAGTCAAGGTGTTAACCCAACTTTAAGCAACCAAACTCCAGTTGCAGGATCATCACCACCGAACGCGTCCGGTATCGCACCAGTGGCACCGTCACAAGCAGCTACCGCATCGGTATCCACAGCAACTGCTCCAACGCAAACATCGTCGGTTGCGTGCCAAAATGTTGTGACCATTCCTGTTCCGATTGTTAGTCAAGAAGATATTTATACTTATGTTAGTATCAAGGGATCATTGCACGATCGTACCTGCGCTTTGTTCGGACTAAACGATGCCGAAGTGTTGGCGTTGTCGAAACGCTTTGATAACGGTTCTACACAGATAGTTAACGGAGTGATGATTAATGCACCACCAATGCAAATTATCAATACATTAAGCCAATTGGGCTACAAAGTGATCTGCAGTACCGGCGAAGCAGAAATTGTATGGACACTGCAACGTGAAGCTTAGGAAATCCAAAAGAAACTTTGTGCAATACTTATAAATAATCGTTACATTTTTAAAGAAATATATATAATAAAAAGACGTCAGAGAAGCGAATATCCAAAGTGAATTGTATGCCGAAAGGACGAAACTCTCTGGCATTCAAATAGTTTGTTTATTTTTTTTTTTGTTATCTTCTAAAGAGAAGGAAAGGATTTTGTGGATCGAATTTGTGGGATATAAAAATAAGAGAAGTGACAATGGAGCATCCTGAGCACTGTGGATGCCATCAGCATGCGTCCACGACACAGCAAACTTTGTCGGAGTTGGACTTTGAACGAGGCATCTGGAATGCAGGTTAGTTGATAATAGAACAACTAAAATATTGTGCATGAATTTAAACTCACAACTCACTTACTTGTTCTTTAGGTGTTTCATAGTTTGTTCATTTATTTGTATCTTATCACTTGGTGTTGATAAGATTACCAGTGTAAACAAGACGTCTTCTGTAGACACGAGATAACAACTCACACTTCTCTTTGGCCAGTGTACTTACATTCACCGCATTATGCATGCGCTGGAATGACTGTTTTTCGTGTGGGTTAATTTATAATCTTCATAAGACACTATGAAGACCGTTCGCTCTTAGAAGTGAGAAATTGTTACTCACTGAACTTCAGACAACTTCTTAATATTGTACAGTGAAACTTTACGAAAGTGGACAGCGGCGGGACCATCAAGATTGTCCGTTCTGTGGAGGAGTGTCCCTTCAGTAGAGGTGCCCGTTTTGAGGGGGTTGCAATACACGAATACCTTCATGCCGAAACCTTGACTAATTGTTCGTAAAGAGAGGTGTTCCTTATAGAGGAGTGCCCGTAAAGAGAAGTAGCATTGTACACCCAATACGTTACTAGTAGTTTTAATTTCACGCGTTGTTCGTAAATGATGGCCATGCTAAGTCAAGGGGCTTAGTCTGTTAAAGACGGCGTCTGACATTACTTTCGTCAATAGTTGAAAGGCTTATAGCGTCAATGCGGTCTTCTAGGCACTTGTGATTACGATCAATTGGCAGGAATGGAATGGTGGATATCGGCATTTCTTATATGCCTCCACATACGCTAGTTGCCTGAGGCCCTGTTCCACTTGTGTGTGCCAGCCGCCTCTTAAGAGTCCTTTATTACGTTGTTTAACTGGTGCGGAATAGTTATGGGCGATCGATTATCACTCGAATCATTCAAATGCGACGATCACTGCTTGTTAGTAGGTTTATCCCGAGTGATCATTCGATTATTAAAATATGTAGATTCTAGAGTCTCGATTCTTAAAATCATTCGATTATGTCTGTCACTAGTGCAGAGTTGCAGACTCTTCTTTACGGAGCCTCCAGCCATTCTCTCTTTTTTTGTAACATGATTTTTCCTCTTATATTAAGTTGGGTAGGGCTAGTGAATTCACCAGCATACTTTGACCATGTTGGTCTATTGTGATACCCACAATCAGACTACTACCACTGATCATTCCAGTGATAGTGCCGTTAATTTAATCCCAACGGCAAATGGTGACTGACACAGATGTGAAAACCAAATAAAAGCTTATTAACTTTGTATTCACTGGGATTCAAACCGGGGGGCCCATTAACCAAGCACGTAACCAACTGCGCCATCCAGTCGTTTCAACTTGAATTTCTAGATTGTATTGGTTTCTCAGCTGGACCTTAAGTTCGATATGATCGTTCAAATGCTTCCCGTTGAGTAGTTAACCTTGGCCGTGCTTAATTTTTCTAAGAAAGATGTGATTCAGAATAAACGCAACTGCAGAATGATCTCACTGCAGACCGATGCTTTCTTTAGCTTTTAAGAAATGCTGGGAAATACATTTCATTACAAAAAAATACCCTTTCTAAGGCTAGTAGGTTGGCACTCTTCCACTCTCCCTTCCTGTCGACTTAAACCACAACTGAATTCTTCGGAACAGAGTAATGTCCTCTTTTGGAATGCGTATTGACGTCGTCAGCGATTATGAAATCTCCTCCAAGAGAGTGAACAATATTTTTAAACTTTATTGTTAATTTACGTCGCAAAGGGCAATAAAGCCGAGGCGTTAAATGAATGTTCGTTGTTTTACACCAGCCATACCACATTTAAGTATAAATTATAGAATTGAACAGGGCGGCCTAATGCAAGTTCAATAAAATCAACAATATTATTTTTTTTCCATGTATTATTGCTTTATTAGTAATAACAAACATTCCCATTAATTATGAAATACAACTTCGTTGAAGTGGCTGCCTCGGCTTACTTCGCAGTAGCTCATTTTGTCACCCGAATTTTCCAAGACCTTGTTGATGTTTGGATGATATTGGCCTTAAGTGCTTGAATCCTTTCTGGATTGTCGATCGGTCCTTCACGGTTTCCCACAAAAAACAGTCAAAAGTGGTCAAATCGCAGCTCCGAGGCGCGCCAATTGACATCGCCAAGTTGGCTGATAAACGATTTGGGAATTTGGTGCGTAAAAGATCGATTTCAGCATGGGCTGTGTGGCATGCCTCGCCTCCTGCATGGTCCAGAGGTCGTCCCAATCCATTACTTCTTGAGTAAGAAAAATCGGTTAACATGGCTCTGTAACTAACGCCCGTCGTTGACCATAAGGTTGATCCCAGACTCATTTTCTAAGAAAAATGGTCCAATGATGCTCTCGGCCACAACAACCACATTCTCATCTGTGTGCCATGAGTGTTGGCACTAGCATACCAGTCTCACGAACTTTTTGCACAATTTTGCGTACGGCAGTCGCGGTGGGTGCTTTATTTCGGCCAAAACTTCTTCTCATAAAAGGCACTGTCTGGGCTGGGCAGCATTCACTTTATTTCCCAACATTGTTCATGCGTAAAGAGACTCATTTCATTCCGCGAATGTATGAAACTGACTCTGTCGAGATTATCGGGAACCAGCTGTCAGTGTCAAAATAACCTATGATTTAAAAAAAACTAGATGGCCCACCCTGTATATAGGTTCCCAACTTTCTCAAATAAAGATTATCCCCGTGGATTTCAAGCGTGATTACCAACGAAACCTTTTGATTTAACATGGAATTGTTTCGTTTAGTGTGCTTCAGAGTTTAGACATGTAGGTTAGGTTGGGCAGATGGGAGTCATGTCTCAATTGTGCCCTCATGGACTCATTGTTATCTCCTTTGGGGGAATGTAACCTCTTAGCTCCTATTTTGTGCTCCTCGTGTTTTTATTGAGATTTTGTCTTAGATGCTTAGGTTAGGTTAGGTTAGTGGGTTGACGCGGCAGAGCCGCGCCGCGCTAAGGTCCTGTTGGACCCATTGTGATGCCCATGAGGTCCTATCGTCTCACTCGCCGGATGATGATAAAAACCTCCTGTCTTCAAGGGTGTTGGTTATCGTCCTCCTCCATCCAGCCGTCCAGAGATACTAATAAACCTGTAAAGAGATTTTAGTGGGATATAATTTGATATGTCATGGAGTTCATGGAAGAAAAAATCTCCTAGGGTCCTTTGTCTCAGTTTGCATAGACTGGGGCATTGACAAAGATGGACAAGGATGTATCCTCAATCTCCTCGTCCCTGCAGCCTCTGCAAATGGTGTCATGGGTAAGTGCAATTTTGTGTTCATGCCAGTCACAGCTCCGACCATCATCGTCCTCAGCAGTTTCCTGCTACATTGGAGGGAATTGGTTCTTGCGATGTTAAACCTAGGCTATATCGTACGAGTGGTCTCACATGTGGGGATGGAACTCCACCTTTCGTTAGCTAGCTGCATGATTCTTCTGTCCACCTTTTTCTTGATTTGAGACAGAGGTGTGGAAAGCCACTCTTTCTTAGATGCTTAGAACTCACAAAGACTATGGCAGTGACACAGGAGCATCCACCCACTTCGACACCGAAGCCTCTGCAGTTAGAGACGTTAATTTGTCCCATTCTTATTTCATGGTACTTCAAATAATTATGACCAGTTAGTGCTCCAACTACCATCGCTATCAACTCTTTGTCATGCTGAAGGAATCTGTCTACTGCACTACACAACCATCCAAGGGGTCTCGCTGGTGGTAACAGAATTCCACCTACTGTTTGCTATCTCTATGATTGTGTCATCCCGTTATTTCTTGGTCCAATGGTTAAGCCAGTTTCGGACTCTTTCCTGGCAGTATCATCCGCGATTAGACATGTAAATATTTTTATTCATGAATTTTTGAAAATGTCTCCCACAGCGAACGTTCTTATCTTCCTCATAAATTTTTTAAATATTTCATATCAAATCACGCTTTGGCCTTGTCATTATCAATCAGGGTCCCTCACTGCAAATGTGTCGTTCTTTTTGTTATCTCTGCGAAATTCTTTTACAACCTATACACGTATGATGCATACGTCAACCTTTATGCCGGTCGTTGAACTTGGGTTCAACAACATCACTTCAACACGCTGGTGGTTGAAGATGAATGGGAAAGAAGAATGACACATCACTGCGATGTCTCCCGCCTCTTGCTCACATGTCAGAATTCCAAAAGCACACTCCCTGAACGTGTTTCTGTTCTCACTTCATGTCGAACGTGTTAACGTTCTTCAGAAAGCAATGCATTCAACCACAAATCAGTGTACCTCTTTAGAATAATCACATTTAACTTTGCATTTTCAGCAATCTATAATGAAGTCGATCGTGTTCGCGAATTCATCACAAATGGCAAGACGATGGAACGTGATAATTTTGGCTACACGGCTTTACATTACGCCGCACGAAATGGAAACGCAGAGATTTGTAATTTACTCATAAACATCGGTGGAGCAGACGTAAACGCCGTCACCAAAGGCGGCGCTACACCTCTTCATCGAGCCGCCATGATGGGTAAGCTTAAGCGATGCTCTATGAACTTCAATTTAATTCATTCCTTTCTCCTTCAGGTCATCTTGAAATAGTCGAGCTGCTTATAAAAGCCAAGGCAAACGTTTTCCTCAAGGACGAAGATGGCCAAACTGCTCTGCATCGTGCGGCGACCAACAGCCATGTAGGCGTATCCGCATACCTCATCGAATTGCACCCCGATCTCAAGTTTGAAAAGGACAACAAAAATCAAATTCCATTCGATGTGATACCACGAAACGCGAACGATGACTTTAAAATTCTGCTAAAACCGTAGAAGTAATTCATAAGCCTTTTTGTTTAATTCTTGGTTCCTCTCGTCATTTGCTTCTTGTTTCAATTATTAACAATTTCAACAACAATTCAAAATTGTTTTAGTGTAGAATAAATAAATGAAAGAAAACAAACATAATTCTCTTAGACAAATACTAGTATTACCAAACCGAACAGCATTTTCTTCTTTCGAACATTAAAATAAAACATGAATACTTTATATAAATATACACCTACATACATACCTAGAACTTTGTTAAGCGTGTTAAGGCAACAATAAACATATAAGGAGGAAAAAAACACAAAAGCCTGGTTGTTTATGTTTCTCGTGAACGCACACTAGTTAAATTTTATTAATTACCCAAATTGATATTTTATTGTGAACAAGAAATAATTCATAGTCTTATCCGCGGGAGATCATCGAATTCGACCAGATACTTCTGCAACGGTATCGGTATGCCCGTCTGTCGGGCCAGCACAAGTAGTCTCGACTCATTGTAGGTGCTCGTATTGGCTATTTGCTTATGTAGATTGAGAACCAAACGTTTCCGGACTTGAATGCGGCATAAACTCTGTAAAGATAAGGGATTGCGGCACTGATAGTTTAGCCAGCTCTCAAGGTCCCTGCGGCCCGTCGACCAGTGCGACTTGACCCGCCTGGCAGGTTGAAAGTGCGAGATGTCGAGTCCAGCATGGACTGCGGAAAATTGAATTCATAAATCATGGCAGTCAGGGGATTTAACAACTCACCTAATAAAATAAGTAAATTCAGATAAGAAGTCCTCAACGCCATCCTCAAGGTGTCGGCCACATGGTCCATACAAAGGATGCTCACGTCAGAGCCTTCTTTGATCAAAAACTCTGCAATATCTAACTTCTTCAGCGTTATGGCTCTGGTCAATGGAGTCTGACAACAAGATGTATGCGAGTTAATGGGTACTCCATAGTATTGTAAAACTCTTGCCAGTCTACCGAATCGGCGAACCGATTCGGCGTACTGCACTGCATAATATAATTCATTTGAGCACCGACCGAATGGTGGGCTTGTAGTGCTACTCAGTAAACACTCCAGCATTTCAGCATTACAATTAAAAATCGCCAAGAATATTGCTGTACAACCTGATAGATCTTTTACGTTTAAATTCTCTCCATGGGCTAGGAGGATGTGTGCCATTTCGCGGTAATCACGTTTCACGCACTTATGCAAGAGATAGTGGGATATGAGTAGGCGTGCACCCCTGTCCAGGAGGTACCTAACGAGATTGACTTTGTTTCGTGCAACTGCAAAATAGAGTGCAGTGTGTCCTTTGCAATCTTCTAAATTTATTTTGGCCCCTTTGTCGATAAGAATGTATGCAATATCATCGGCATCGTTCTCGATGGCTGACATCAGTGGAGTATACTCCCGGTTGTTTGGTTCGTTTATATGTGCTCCAGATTGAAGCAAGAGTTGTACCTTAGCAAATAAGAAACATTTACTTGCATTTGAAACATTTTTTGGATTTTCTTACCACTGCATAGTTGCCCTGACGAACAGCGATGTGTAAAGCTGTTTCTCCGGTGGTAAATGTCTTGCGGTTGGGATTCGCCAGATGGTTGAGAAGCAGACTTACGATGTCTTCATTGTTAACGGCTAAATGTAGCGGTGTAATACCCTTGGTTGTTGTGATATCAACAGGAGACTTATGTTGTAGCAAAATCTCAACGCATTCAAAACGCCCATATGCAGCAGCATAATGAATGGGTGCACGATTTAGTGCATCTACAGTGTGGGGATCATCGCACTTAGGCGTACAAGTGTTATTCACAAGTATCTCTCCAGTCCGTTCGAATGTTTTTGCATAATACAAGTACAACGACGTGCATTCATCAGGTTCAGACGCTGTACAAGAATCACTATCGATTTCATCGTCCCATTCCAAGTTGTCCATGCCATCGGGTGTGTAGTCGATTTCCATGTCTGCAAATCTCGCCATGGACCTAGGTTCTGAGGATGAAGGTTTTTTTTACCTCACTACTTCGGAAATTGGTCAGTGAACTTACTGCAAATGCTTTCCCCCTCTTCACATGACTGAATAAGCACTTCCAAAATTTCATTATGCCCATTCAATGCTGCTTGACCTACTGACGTTCTTCCGCAGGATGTTATTTTCGTTGCACTGGCCCCTTCGACCAGGAGTTTTATAACGTTATCCATATCACCAGTGGTCACATAATAAAACAACCTTTCGTGAATATCTGTTATAAACCTCGACATATTAACGTTAAGTGATTAATTGTAGATTTGATATTTTGATGAAAAAGTTGTATACATCCTGATAATGGAAAATGGAAATGGAAAACGTCGACAAATGCAATTCTTGGCACACCGTCGTCATGCGCAGTGTCTTGTATTCAGTGAACACATTTTGAATGCACCTGCCTTTAGAATGGTGGCTGAATTAACTTTGAATCTATTAAGTGGCACATTAAATAAGTGAAATAATTAAAACATTTTTTATAAATAAATCAAAGTCCATACATACCTTGTGCAAACATTTTGAGAAGCTCATAATGAAAACAATTGAAGAGACTTGGCATCACTTTTCGTGGCCTTCGTTGAGTTCATAAATCAATTAATTTCATCTCAATTGAACCAAACTTCACTTAAGTTTTTCTTTTCGTTTGACACGGTTAAAAATGGCAAGTCGCGGTGGAAATTCTCGTCGTGAACAAGACGCTGATAATACTATCACCCATGTACAATGTGATGGTTTGGTAAGTTTATTTCATTGTTTATGCATCAAACTATAAAATGTGTAAAAAAGAAAGTGTAAATCGTGAAAATAGTCGAAAAAACCCGCGTCACGTTTGGAGTGGCCAACCTCCATGCCGAGTTGACGTTTTTCGTTTTGACAGCTCATCGTTAAAGAAATGCTTTCGGTCCGAAATGAATATAAAATCCTAAAAAATGAATCCGGAACACCTTAAATTCCACTGATGAACAACATTTTGTATTTTTTCTAGGCTGTTATGAAAATGGTGAAACATTGCCAGGAGGAGTCTAGTAACATGGACTTGGCTCAAGGTGCCCTCCTTGGTTTGGTTGTGGATAAGCGATTGGAGATCACCAATTGCTTCCCATTCCCAAAGAGCAGCGATGAAGCTATGGACGAAGAATTGTATCAATTGACCATGATGCGTCGTCTGCGTCGCGTGAACGTCGATCATTTCCATGTTGGCTGGTATCAAAGTTCTGATGTTGGCAACTTTTTGTCGTTACCTTTGTTGGAGTCGCAATATCACTATCAAACCAGCATTGAAGAGTCGGTGGTCGTTATTTACGACACACAGAAATCTGCAAGAGGTTTCCTCACATTGAAGGCATACCGCCTTACTCCCCAAGCTATTGCCATGTACAAGGAAAATGACTTCACTCCAGATGCTTTGCGTCAGCTCAAGGTCGGCTACGAGAGCCTCTTCGTTGAGATCCCGATCGTTATTAAGAACTCCCCTCTAACTAACATCATGATGAGTGAAACGGCTGAGTTGGTACCGGAGGAGCAGGGCCACAACTTCCTGGATTTGGGCACCGCATCCGTTTTGGAAAACCATATGCGTTGCTTAATTGATCGCGTCGATGAGCTGTACCAGGAGTCGATGAAGTACAACAAATATCAGCAAATGGTATTCAAGCAGGAAACGGTAAGCGCAATGAAATCAATCTCAAAGGCAACAGAAATTACATTCACTCTTGGAATTCCAGGAAAAACACCGTGCTCTGGCTAAGCAAGCTGCTGAAAACGCAGCTCGTATCGCTAAGGGAGAGTACCCATTGCCAGAAGAAGATGTGATCAAGCAGTTCCGTCCTCTGCCAGTGCCAATCCGATTGAACGCCACAATTACTTCCGGACAAATCAACACCTATTCACAACATATATCGCAGTTCTGTTCTCAGTCTTTAGCTAAGTTATTTATTACCAAGTCATTGCAAGACGCCAAGGAATCCAAGGACAGCAAGTAAAAGTGTGAAGATCAAATTCGACTTAAGAACAACCGTGTTTTTGTATTAGAAGAAGAAAATATATAAACATTCGATTCCAATATCCAACAAAGAGCCAAAAGTAGAGTAAAAGAGTAAATATCCGCTACAAATAAATATTTATATCTCAATTTGCGCTCAAATCTGTGTTTCCTTTGTGTGTGCGGTACAGTCCAAGACCTCGACCAGACCTAAGTTGTTTGAAGAAAGTTGGGTAATCTTATGTCCGTGACCAACACGTGGTTGGATCTCCTGACGCTTTCAACGCAAAAAGGATCAAAGACTGAACCCAGAAGAGACCAAGGACGTCTGCATCCGCTTTTGAAATTCTCCATGTGTCCATGTGTCTCAAATTCTTTCTTCGAGAAGAGATCCTCAATTGTCTTGTAAGCCTTCAGAAACAGTGATTGGGTGCTGCTATTTACCTTGAGGCTGAGGTAAACGATGTTCCTGACTTGTCCCACATTGTGATTCGTCGACTCGATTTTGTACGTCAAGTCGTGATTTCCCTAGTTCATAGCCAGGCCCATTTAAACCGCTGTGTTCTGCCAATCACATCAACAGTCGAAGAGACTTCCAGGAGATCGTGTCTCTCGTATTGGCCTGTTAGCTTAGAACAATCTTCTCACAAACGTGTTGCTACATGCCGTCGCTTGGCCTTGTCTTAAATACTTTTCAAAGGGGTCCCCTTTCTCGTAGCACATGTTTTCCCCCGATCATATATTCTACAGTCTGCTGATGCCCCGCCCAACCTGATTATCCTCTGCTTTTAGCGGAGAGCTTTATTATACTTCCTTCATTATAAAGCTATCTTGACTCCTAGTCCATCAAGTCGGACAGTATTCTCGTCGATCATCGTCCACATTGAGTGGAACATTCTGCCTGACAGCGGTATTGGTGTCATCATCGCCGTTTAGCAGTCTGCAGAAATGATTCTTCCAAATTCTCAGTATCGACTGCGACTCTACTACTAATTGTCCATTCTCGTCACGGCAGGCTTCTGTCCGAACCTTATATCCACTGGATAGCTGTTTCACCCTCTGATAAAACTTTCGGACATCGTTCCTGCCATAGCATCCCTCCATCTCCTCGATCGCGCACTTCTCGTGCTCTTTCTTTTTTCTCCCGAGAAGCTTGGTCTCGTCTCTTCGTTTCTGTTCGTAGAGCTCACGAACAGCTCGCTTTGTTCGTAACAGCGTTGCTTTGTAGGCTTCTTTCTTCGCTGTATGTGCCTGCGTGCACTCGTTGTCAAACCATGTGAAACCCAGTACATTAGTCGCAGTAGAAGCCATCAATTCTTGTCAACGCTTCTAATCATCTTCTTTTATTGTTTGTGCAGGCGGCGTCGCAAAGAGAGATTCTGGGAGAATCGATTGGCAAAGATCCTAGCAGTCCTTTGCAATTATAACTTTCCGACGTCGAACCGTGGTGTCCTTTCTCGACTCCGCTGTTCTCTTGATATAGTTCTTACCTTACTACAATGAAATTATGGCAGTCGATGTTGGCTGCTTGGAACGTTGGGACATCGAGAATACTGGAGGAGTGTCTGACGTCCACTGCAATGTGATCAATCTCGTTGACGGTTGATCAGGAGATCGCAAGGTCCGATCTTGTTTGCAAAGGTGGGGCACTAAGCGTATGTCCTTTTACGAGATCATAGAAGTCATCCTTGCTATTGTCATCATTGTCTTCTGTCGGGACTTGGGCGCAAATCAGGCTGATGTTCCCGAATTTAGACGTGATGCGGATTGTTATGAGGTGTTCCCTTTTACCTAAGTCTGTTTTTTCCTAAGTCTGCCTTGAACAGCAAATCCACATTCCAACAGCAACTCCAGCCCCTCACTCCGTTGCAATCACTTGGCCCATTCCACCGCACTTCCTGGCCCAGTGCCTCCGCGAGTTGTGGTCTGTGGTCTGTTAAGGGACCTTAAATTTCATGTGCAGAACAGACATTCGTTGTCCTTATTTCGTGCGCTGCGGCTGTCAACATGAATTCCATCCGCAGCCGAGGCAGTTAGTTATCTCTGAAGCGTGTGATTTTGGTGAGAGGTTAACCTCACTTACAACCCCCAACTGGGAAGCCAGGCCCTATTCTTTGTGTATCCGGTGTCGGTAGCTTCGCTGAGGCTGTGAGCGCCGCCGTTGGCCCTAAGGCTATAAGGCTCTTCTGCCGCCATCTCTCCCCACCTGGCCTTGGAAGAATCTTCCAGACCTGAGTTCCGAATAATTTGTACTTGCTCTAGAAAAAGAGCGCACCAGGTAGCTCTTGTTGACTGGTGTTTCGGATGAGGCTGTTGGCCAGACAGATCTCCATCTCCTCCGCCGCCTCCATAAAGAGAGATGAACCCTGGTACAAACGCACTCTCACTCCTCTCTCGACTGCAGCCAACGACGACGTCCCACGGGGGTTCAGTACCCCATCTTTGATCGAAGGCACTCGGCTCCAAGATTTCATCACGTGGGGTGAGAGTAGGAGAGGCTTAGTGCACACGGCTATGTCTGCACACCATATCAAGACTCTGAAATCCTTTATGTTCTTCCAATAAACTTGCAGACAACAATAGCACGCACGAAACAAGTGGTTGCCTTGGAAGAATACTTATAATGTGGCGCCAGGCAATTTTTCTAAATTAACTCAACTATCCAAACGAGATTAATCATGTTCGTATTTCCATTCAAAAGACACATAATTCGCAGCAGCGCCGAAATGTCTAAACTGTGATACCTAGTTCAGACCTTCCGATCGAAGCCCTACGACTGTATAGTACTCAAACAGCACAATCGGAAGCGTCTGATAACTGAAATTAAATTATTCCTACAAAGCACGGTGTATGCACATAAACCAATGAACCTGGCGACGGGAAGGTACTTTCCTTCGGGCACTTTCATTTCCTAGAAAATATTAAAATGAAAAATCAAACCACGGCGGAGCTTCGCGGGGGAGGACACTTACATAATCCCTTCGAGTGCTGCGGCTCGTGATTGATTTGTTGGTCACGAGTGGGGTAAATGCATACGAATGTTAGGTCAGGCGATGGGGATTACCTAATGGAATCGATTTAGAAAGTGGAATGGTGCCGGAGAATTGTGTTAATACTTGATGCACACTGAACTTAATCTACTTGATGGGTCTAGAATGAAGCAACGTCCCACAAGTCTAATTCACGCCAGGGGCTCGATGGATAGATTAGTGAGAATGAAAGTAAACTCGAAATGTGTATCCTAAAATCGTGCATTCTTCGGTGTAACGTATTTAAATGTGTTAATTGACTTTCTCATGAACCCGTCAAAATATGCTTCTTATGCCTTTTGTTGTTCTTCTTCGTGTGGATTGTAAACACAGAATCGTTGTTGCCTTACAATCCAGACTTTTCACGCTTACTGGAAGTCAGTCGCTTTTCAGTAATAGGTTGGACAAACATACATAAACTTTGTTGATGTAAAGACTTTGATGCGTGTGGGACCAAGGGATTACAGAAATACAAATCTGACAGAAAACAGAGAATTAAACAGTATTCTGGCAAACCTCTGATGTGTCGGAAGTTCCTGCTGCCTCATAAGAACATGGTTAATCACAAATTGTGAGGTTTTCGTATTCTGAGCAAAACCTCACAGCTTGTGAGTATCACAAGAACCATCAAAACTGTGTTGCTCGCCTGAGCACATCACAATGTGGGAACCAAGACAAAATCATTTTGCTTTACATTTTTGCTCTCCCACATTTAGAGGAGTTCACATTGTCCTTTCAAGTCTCAATACGGGAGATGAAAAATCGAAAAAGAGAGTGAATATAGCGAAAAGTACACATTTTTGACATGAAAACGAATTCACCATTCCATGGTAACTACTCTTGTGTTTCTTTTGAGGGATTTGCCGGAATACCAAATAGCTGAAACCTCACAAGGTAGGCTTCACGATTTTCGCATCAGAGACATTTGAGTGACCACATCACAACTAGAATAGGGGAGTTATTTTAACTCTCATGTGTCATCCAGAAATGCAGTAATACAGAAATGGCCGACTTTACAGCTGATTGCCCCCTAGCCCATCGACAAATTTTAGTGCTTTTTGACAGATATTCATGCATTTTTGACGGTTATTCACGAAATAACGTCAATGCCATCTTTTGATTGGTCAATTTGGTTTATAAACACGTAAAAGTCGGGCATCTCTCTAATAAATACTTCATTTCTGTTGTCAACCCTATAAATGTCAAACTGCCTTTTTTGCTTGACTTCATGGACCTTTGTCTTCTTTTTTAAGGTAGATGATCCCCTCCAAAGTCTGGGCTTTTAGCTTAGACAGCCGAGGCAACCCTACATAAGGTTCTGCAGTCCGGGGTAGACCTCGGTATCAACCAACAAACCTCTCCAGCTAGCCGGACTGATTCCAGTTTCACACACCAAGGTGGTTGAGGTCCTTCTCCAGTTGCGTTGGACACGGGCGTCCTCTGCTGTGTTGTCGCACAGGTTCGGAGACTAATGCGGCAGGAGTTTAGTTGCCCATGCATTCTACATGACCCAGTCCTAAATGGCTGCCTAGGCTAATGTCGCTGTACTTCCCCTATTTTTTGTGCTTGAACATTTGCTTCTAGATTCTATCAACGCAAATAGGACCAATACATCACTAAATCCAAACAAAAAAAAAAAAACCAAAGAAACAGCCAGAATTTCAGCTTTTACCATCACGCAATGAGAATTGCAGTCATAGAATGACTTCGACTTCTCTCTGTAATGAGAAGGAAATTACCATCCACTAGTGTCACTCAGAGATTTGATCGCTGCCTGGCTGTCCGAACAGATGATAATATCTGTACCTAATATTACATTCTTTTTTAGCCAGGATATAGCTTCTTTAATCGCAAGAGCCTCTGCCTGAAAGACGCTACAGGAGAAGGTAGTCGGAATGATATTTGAAAATTCAGATCCTTAGAGTAGACTACCATATCCACATATGCAACGATTTCAATCTTATCGCCGTGTTCGCAGCCCGTGACCTGCCTGCCGCAGGGATCTATCGGCGGATGGTTGAGGAGAGTATTTAGAGCTAGGGAAGGGGCAGTCCGCATTGCTAGAGGGGAAGTTCGCATTGCTCTGCTGATACAGCAGATCATAGGAAGATTCCTATGATATTAGGGGGATCGAAGACAGGAATCTTGTATTTCCTAGAAAAGATGA
This sequence comes from Eristalis intricaria, assembly GCA_964034865.1. Lineage (NCBI taxonomy): Eukaryota > Metazoa > Arthropoda > Insecta > Diptera > Syrphidae > Eristalis > Eristalis intricaria. The sequence continues at coordinate 65,729,920 of OZ035874.1, read as the reverse complement.
CTAAATCTGTTTTCTGCGGGTTAACACTTAGCATCATCTAGTCCATTTTCCTAATTCGACAATAGCCGACTGCATGATATCCCTTATTGTAGATATGAATTTCCTAGAAGCCTCGTAGGCAACATGACCTTGTACCCTGTCCTATCCATTGTCAGTAGCAGTTCATTCAAAACTACGTTCCATAGAAGAGGAGAGAATACTCCACCTTGTGGAGTTCTTATATTAATCGCTCTACAGATCATGGTATGACCAAGCTTGGAGCAGATGCTATCAGGTCCTTTCATTTTGTAAGGTTTGAAAGAGTTAATGGCTCAAATGACACTTTCGATCTTTCACTCGGAGTGAGCTTGACTGAGCAGACTACTCCCTGTGTTGGAAAAGCAATCCTATCGCAGCTGCCTGGATAGTGAGTGTCGATAAGAAGTTCCAGACTTTACGTACAAGAGGTTATCCAGGTACCGTCCATTTTGGAAGCTGATGGCAGTACCTTCCTGAGTCTACAGGTCTTGGAGATCCTCGATCTTTTCACTGAAAAGTCTCCAAGACAATCTCTTTGCTTTCCTCAGCTCGATTTTGAAGGTGCTGAGTCCTCTCTTGTAGGATTCCCAATCGGCATTAATACGGACGCTTTTGGCTTATTATCCTGCAATCCTTTCGAAGTTGGTCTAAGTCTGATTGCCAGCAGGGGGGCTTGGGTTTCGCCCTTACTTTACTTATGGGACAGAAATGAAAAGAGCTTGATTCATGATCTCGGCGAGTATCTCCATGGAGGAATCAAGTTCCGAAGAGGTATGTATATGGGAACAGTTTAGCAACAAATTTTTCACCAACTTCCTATACTTAGTTGTTGACGACTGGATGGCGCAGTTGGTAGAGTGCCTGCCCCTGGTTAGCGGGTCCCCTGTTCAAATACCACTGAAAGTTAGTACGCTTTTGTCTGGTTTTCAATTCAGGTCCTGGTCACTATTTGCCGTTGGGATCAAATTAACGGCAATACCACTGGAGTAGTCAATCAGTGGTAGTAGTCTGACTAGGGCTATCACAATGGACCAATATGGTCTAAGTGTGCTGTTGAATTCACTAGCAGCCCAACTACCTAACCTAACTTTCCTATACTTAACCCAATTAATGGTCCTTACGTTTCGGAAATGAGTTACTGTAAGAGCGTACTTGCTACGATAAATGTAATATATCGGTAATCAGAGAAGACCACATGGAACAATATAAAGAGTTTTTCAATAGGGACTTGACAACTTTGAATTTAATTTATGAACGAGCTCTTTCACTAATCATCAAACTGTTTATACAGCAAACTCAACATCTTCATCATGGTAAAGTACACGAGCGAGCAACGTTTGCTAATTATAAAACTTTTCTACCGAAATTCGGAGTTGCGGTCACCAACTTCAAGTGAGGTAACTCCAATTTTCGACAAAGCTTATTTTTGGCTCAATGGGTAAAAATATACGTTATTGGTCGGTTGAAAATCCACCTTTGCTTTATGAATCACTTCTTCATCGACAAAAAAGAACTGTTTGATGCGGTTTGCATGCCGGCGGCGTTATTGGGCCACATTTTTTCGTCGACTATAACGATCGTCACGTTACTGTGAATGGTCAGCATTATCGCGCCATGATTATCTATTATTTTTGGCCCGAATTGGAAGATATGGACTTGGACAAAATGTTGTTTCGACAGGATGCTGCCACAAGCCACACAGCACACGTTACAATCGATTTATTGAAGAGTAAGTATGGTGAGCATGATATCTCAAGAAATGGGTCAGTCGATTGGCCACGTCGTTCGTGCGATTTAACGCTGCTTGAATATTTTCTGTGGGGCTACGTTAAGTCAGTGGCTTATGCCAACCCGCTGACGACGTTGGAAGAATTCAGAGCCAACATTGAACGTAATGTGGCCTTTTCGGCCGAAATGTGTAACCGAGCCGTTGAAAATTGGGTCCAACGAATCGATCGCTGCAAACGTGCCCGCGGTGGCCACATGAACGAAGTCTTGTTCCACTCATAAATGTTTTGATTGTACTTCAAGCCGATGATAAAGTTCTTCAAATATCGCCCTGTTTATTGTCGTCACATTGGACACTCTTCAGGTTAAAGAGGGCGGATGTCGCGACTGTCAGTCTACTCAAACTAGCCACTAAAATATAAACTCCTTTTACATTATTAAAGGTAAACCACGTTGTAAAGTAGAGCAAATCACGCTTTACCTCACGCCAAAGTGCTAACATGTGCCTACAATAAAGCGGCACTGCGATAAGCCCAAAATCATTTCGTCGATTGAATTGAAACAAAAGGTCAATCAACAACAATTGCCAACCATTTCAACTCGAAGTAGATTCAATTCACGTAAAGGTCAAGATAGAAGCCGGTAACCGACGATATCAGAAGCGTGCATCAATCCCATGACAATGCTCGTAGATATTGAATCCCCCACTATTTTGCTTTTCATCAATTTGTCGGCTTTTACGAGCTTGCATCATACGGGTGGAGCTGTGTGTAGATAAGTGCTTAAGTCAAACGTGTGTCATGTTATGAGACCGTAAGTTGGCACATTGCGAGTATTTCTGTGCAATGATGTCGACGTCTGTCCCAGACAGACATGGCAATGAAATATAAAGGCGGTCACCGCTAAATCTTAATTAGATAAATGCCGATGATTTGATGGATAAGTATTCATTCCGAGAAATTGCATACAATGCGTTGAGTTGTATTGCGATAGCTTGATTCGTAATTGCATACGTATGTGTATGGCGCCGAGAATTTGATGCCAACGATTGTGGGAATTATCGTGTTCAGTTGTCTATATTTAAATGATGACAAGGAATTATTTATTCAGAAGAGAATAAATTTGAATTTGAATTATTTCCGGCACTCGCATATGGCAGTGAAAGGATTTCCTTTCACTGCGCATTAAGATTAAAGGTCGTACAGAACGTAACATTATAAGTCAATTATAATGCTATCCGTCTTCCTGTTAAAAAGGTAATGCACCTATAAGGGGAATTGTCACAACACAATCGCTTCTTGTGCTCTGTGTGTCGTTGCAGATGTGTACTGGCGTGCTACTCATGCTGTTCTTTTCACATGGGAGAATGGAAACACAGCTTAATGCCGGCAACCAGCGGCAATTTTTGACAAAATTCTTGTGTTCATGAGCACTGTTCCCTTAGTAGAGAAGTCACCTATCGACTGTATGACGTGAGACATCGAGGACAATAGAATAGCCTTTCAGGTCGTGTATCAGACTTAACGTGTCCAAGAATAAGAAAGCTTCGGAAAGTACACAAATTCTCACATGGTACAATATAGGGTGGGTCAAATACAAGTTTCTTTTTAAAAATGCAATAAAATTAACAAAATTAAATTCTGTCCATGTATTAATGCCTTATACTTATGCCTTGTTAACCTCTTCACCAGAAATGAAGTTATACAGAGATGCCCGACTTCTACCTCTCTTGCGCTTTAAAATATTTGACAACAGTTTTCTGTAACGTTTTCTTAAACTAAATAGACCAATCAGAGGACGGCATTCACGTTATTTCGTCAAAAATGCGTGAATATCTGTCAAAAATGTACTCAAATTCATCGATGGACTAGGGGGCAATCAGCTGTGAAGTTGGCTATCTCTGTGATACTGCATTTCTGCTCTTCACTAAACAACTGCGGCCTTCTTTCAATCCAAAACGCCCATTCAGCCTAATCAGTACGAGCAGGTCCAATGTTCGAAGAAATGTTGGAACACACGCCTCAAGTTTAGACCATCCCTACAATAAATTGTGCCGAAGGGGCAAATCTCGTTTCTGCGAAGCAACTAGTTTAGACCTTCTGTATAATTGCAATTGGTACAATACAGGGTGGGTCAAATACAAGTTTTTTTTTTTTTTAAAGGCTATAAAATTAAAAAAATTAAATGTTGTCCATGTATTTTGGCTTTATTAGTAAAAATCATGTTTCTTTGTTTGAGTGTAAGAGATAAAGCAGTTATGTCCTTGGCAACTTTGTTCAGAATTCTGTGAAAAAGGTTTTGTTTTTTTTTTACTTTTTTAATTTTATTTTTAAAAATAATTTTTAAAGCTAGTTAATTATGAAATACAACGTCGTTTAAGTGGCTGCATTGGCTAGCTTCGTAGTAGTGCATTCTGTCACCTCAATTTTCCAAAACCTTGTCCATCGCTTCGGGCTGGAGCTCACGGATTGCTTGGATGATATTGGCCTCAAGTGCTGGAATCGCTTCCGGATTGTTGGCATAGTATCGGTCCTTCACGGCTCCCCACAAAATGCAGTCTAAAGGTCTCAAATCGAGGCTTCGAAGTGGCCAGACGGCTTCCTAATACTCTTGGTGTACTCGGTGTGTTTATTTCATTTGAGTAACCCACCCGCAAAGTAGAGTGAAATCAAACAGTGTATTCAATTCTTTATGACATGATCGAAGATTGTACAGTGTTTGTGGCCCCTATTGCGAGTGTTGACTATCGACTGATAATCGCTCGTTGTCGACTGCCGACTATCGATTCTGAATTTTGGTATTGCGAATGTCGATCGCAGTCGATAGTTGTCGACTTGACAGCAGTTTTTTAGCGATTGCAAATTAGTGGTCGCTGGTTGTCGACTAAGCATTTTGGACTGAAAATGGAAGTATGTTCCGGCAAATCGTTTGGGTTTTTGTAATGTGAAGCGATTTTATGTCACTGCAAGTAATAATTAAGAAGCAATTGAAGATTTTAGGGGAAAATCCAGACATCGGTGTCTCCTAGAATCATAAACGACGTATCTCAGATAATAAACAGCGTTCTTAGAAACGATTTATTTTCTTTTTATACAGGATTTTCTTTAAATACAGGAAATAAAGTTGCTTGCACTAAACTAATTCATTGCCGACACTTTTTTGGGAGTAATCTTGAGCACATAATCACACAGTTTTCGCAAGTTTGATGGTATTAGGTACATATGTGTTGATCTGCATGTATTTCATATAATGATAATGATATCCATAAAAGGTTCTTTTTCATCGAAAAGATCTTTGAATGCCTATTTGGACAGTAATTGAGAAAGCTGTAACGAATATATGATTAGTAAGTAAATTGAATTATTAATGAAACTACTTACAGTTTGTTAGATATTTGCAAAGGATAGAAGTACCTCTTAGCCGGCTCTTTTTACGTGCAATTTCAAGGAAATCACTTGAATTTTCTTCGTCCCATTCACAACACATGATGATGTCATTAAATGTTTTGTTTTATTACTCCACACTATCCAATATTTCATTCAAATGTAATAATTAATATTCACACAGACAAAAGAATATCCCTTGAAAAATGTACAATTGGAATTTTAGCTGTCAAATTGTAAAATATTCACAGTATGAACTTTGTCATTCACAGTAATAGAACTATCTATCGACTGAGTTACACAATATCAAAAAATGTGATATCAGTCGATACATTTGTCGACAAGCGATTCGGTCGATAGTCGACACTCGCAATAGGGGCCTGTCTCTGGAGTTGGTCTACTTTCTTCGGCTTCTCATCTGCTTTTGAGATTGTCCATGTTTCAGTTCCATATAAAAGGACAGAGATGATCAAGCTGCTATATTATAGTGTGAGAGAGGGCTCTACTACCTAATTGCCTCTTGGGGCCACAGAAACAGCGATTGGCGAGGTAGATGAAGTCCTTTGCTACCTCGAACTTATAGCTGCCTAAGGTGAAGTTCTGGCCGAGTCGTCGATGATGTGCATCCTGTCGCGATGACAGCATATACTTAGTTTTGTACTTCTTCACCGCTAAGCCCATTTTGGCTGCCTCAACTTGAATACCAGCAAACGCTTCATTGACGGCTCCCTGTGTTCGACCAATCACGTCGATGTCGCCCGCGTATGCAAGCAATTGTACTGACTTTTGGAAGATCGTACCTCTTGTGTTGGCGAGTGGAGTTTGCATGACTTTCTCAAGAACGAGTTATAAAAGTCACATGACTCTGTGTCGTCTTGTCTAGGTCAGGAGGACGCAATTCTCGTCCATTATGTGGAGTGCAACATTCTGCCTGACAACGGTATTGGGGTCTTCCTCGCCGTTACAGAAGTGATCTTTCCAGATTCTCAGTATCGACTGCGACTCTACTACGAGTTGTCCCTCTCCATCACGACAGGCTCCTGTCCAAATTTTATACCCATTGGACCCGTTGGTAGTTAGCCTACGCGGATCACATTGACGTGATTGGCATAACACAGCGAGCCGTCAATGAGGCGTTTGCTGGCATTGAGGCGGAAGTGGCTAAATTGGGTCTACCGGTGAATGAGGGTAAAACGAAGAATATGCTGTCATCAAGAAAGGACACACAACATCGACGTCTTGGACAGAGCGTCACAATGGGCAGCTATAACTTCGAGGTAGTCAAGGACTTCGTCTACCTCGGCTCCGCAGTAAACAGTACAAACAAAATCAGTACTAAGATCAAACGCAGAGTAACTCTTGCCAACCGTTGTTTTTATGGGCTCAAGAGCCAATTGAGTAGTAGAGCCATCTCTTGAAGGACCAAGCTGACTTTAAGCAAGACCTTGATCATCCCAGTCCTGCTGTACGGCTCGGAGGCATGGACAATCTCAAAAGCGGATGAGGATGTCCTTGGTATCTTCGAGGGAAAAGCTCTGCATGCGTTTGGTCCTGGAGAAGATTCAACCACGAACAGAACGGGCTATACAGCGACATTAGTCTAGTCAGGCGTCTGCGGATCCAACCCCTAAGATGGCTAGGCCATCTAGAGCGTATGGACAACTCAGCTCCGGCCCGAAGAGTCTTCGACTCCGAACCCGTGGGACAACGTAACAGAGGACGCCCGTATTTAAGGTGGCGCACACAGGTGGACTCAACCAACTCGGCGTGCCACGCTGGAGACAGCTAGCCAGAGACCGTGCTAGCTGGAGAGGCTTGTTGGTTGAGGCCCAGGTCCACCCCGGACTGTAGCGCCAAATAAAGAAAGAAGAAGGACCCGTTGGTAGAACTGTTGCTCTTGATTTCCTCGATCGTGTGCTTCTCATGCTCCTTCTTTTTCCTTCTGAGAAGCCGAGGCTCTTCCTTTCTTTTAAGATCGTAGATGTCACGAAGCGCCCTCGTCCTTCTGCTCATGCTGCTTGTTTCGCTGAATGCGCCTGCCTGCACTCGTTGTCAAGCCAGGGGTTTTTCTGGGTGGTGTTTTAAAATCCAGCACTTCAGAGGCAGCTTCTCTGATGGCGTTTTGACAACGATTCCGTTGTTCGTCGATTGTTTCGCCTGGCAAACTTGGCATTTTTGAGAGCTTCAGGTAGACTCGATCGGCAAAGTTCTTAGCGGTCGATTGAGACTGTAGCTTTCCTACGTTAAACTGTTGTGGCCTTGCTCTACTCCGTTGTCCAATCGATATCCGTGTTCTGACCTTGGCAACAAGAAGGAAATGATCTAAGTCGATGTTGGCTCCTCGGAAAACTTCCGACAACGAGAATACTGGAGGAGTCACTGACGTCAATCGCAATGTGATCAGTCTGGTTGACGGTTGATTGATCAGGGACCCGCCATGTCCCTTTGTGTATCTTGATTTACGAAGTCTAACAGCCTGAGTCCGTTCCTGGACGATGACTCAGCAAGGTGTCTTCTTGGCAAATATGTCTTCTTGCCCAGCTTTGCGTGAAAATCTCCTAGAACGTTCGTGGTGTCGTAGCTGGGGCATTGATCGTATGTCCTTTCTAGGAGATCATAAAATCATCTTCGTTGTCGTCATCTTTATCCTGCGTTGGAGCATAGGCTCCAATCAGGCTGATGTAGTAGAATGAAATCTTCGTAGCTAAATGCGTACATTCGAGCAGACGGCTCCACTATCGCCAGAAACTTTAGTCACCACTTACGGACATTTTAAAGCCGAACCGATTTGTAATAAACGACGAGAGACAACCTCTTGATGAAACAAAAAGATTTAGCATAATGATTTGACATGATCAAGGTCTAGAGAATGCTTCCATTACCAAAAGCAGGAATAACCACAACAATGATTTCATCTTATTACCAAACCATTAACTGATGTCCTGTTAAAAAGTGCAGCTCTTTCCTGTCGTCTCTGAATATTTATTCCCTTTAACATAAGCTCTTCCACATTGTCGACGAAAAGCAGTGGTCGCTTTTTATTGAAAAGAGCAGAGTACCAGAGATCACAAGGGAAAACGAACACATTTGGAATCATAATGTGGAACAGCAGGCACAGCGACAAACACCCGAATGCCACGGTCGGTCGATGAAATCAACAGATACGCCAAGGGAAAGGGAATTGAAGTTGCAGCAAACCAAACCAAACACACATTCCATGGCTCACTAACACCGTCCAGGCTCCAATTTGTTGCGAGCAAATAACCTTTAAAATTGCTACTGAAGAAAATTACACGCCATGACCGAAGGGAACGCCGCCCCGCGCCGCACCACCGTGTGCTCTCCGCATTCGTTCCCAGCTGTAATTCCCAGCCTGGGATGTACTTAACATTGTCCAGCAGTGGGTACAGAGAATAACCACTGTGGTGGCGTATTATTGTTTACACAGAAAATCAGCTATGGGTTGGCGTTCTGAGTTCTCCACTTAAAAGGGAGGGAGAGAGAGAGAGAGAGATTCGTTTCAGGTTGAATTCTCGCGTTGACAGTGCACTACTCAGCTTAATTGCTACATCTATTGTCACGGTAATTTTATTACGTCCATTGAGGTTTCCCATCCATTCCGGTCCGCACCTTGCAGTGGTCGGTTTTTATTATTTTTACGGATGGATGTATCTCTATCTATTGATGGGTTTGTGCCGGTGACATTGATTTGTGACAGTTTACAGGTATAACAAAATCCATTAAGAGGAAGTTTTGTTTTCAAGTCAAACTGGCTTGACAAATTGTAGTTGTAAACGAAGTAGGGCGTGGGCGCGCCACGACAAATTGAAAAGAAACTCTCCGCTTTGCAATTCATCAATCACTTGGACAGGCAAGAGTGGGTTCACACGTTGTTTGTTTCGAATTGGCAGGAGTGCAACAGGTACAGAGTAGGAGAATCTTCAAAGGGATCCAGCGTGATTTTAGGACGGGCTCAAGGCTGGGCTTAGAAACGAGGTGATGGGACTTCCGCCTGGGTCTTCCGCCTTTGTGCATTCCTAATCGACTTCTTAGAAGGATTTAATGATGCTTCGGTAGTCAAGTGCAATTAAGGATCGTTCTATGGACATCCTGTGACGATTTTCGATGGACCATTAATGAAATTAAAATTAATGGAACGTTAATGAAGGCGATTTGAGGGCATTTCTCTAACCTTCATTTATCTGTTGATAGTATTCTAAGAGCCCATAAAAATAGTTTCTTTCGAAGTACAGTCAAAACCCGTAATAACAACATCGGCTAAGACGACATATCGGTTATAACGGCCAAATTCTTGGGTACTGGCTGAGCTACATTATAGCCGTGTTTTTTTTCAAAAATCTATAAATAGTGAAGTAAGATTTTGCACTTAAAGCACATGCAACAACCAACTGCCAATAACTGCTTATAATATCGGCAGTGAAAAGTGGCTGCCGATAAAAATTCGAGTTCGAATTTTTTTCATACATTTTGACAGCGATTCGAACATATAAATTGTTATCTTCATATATTCTAATATACAGTTTAATGCCGACTCCGAACGGCGAATTTGAGAAGCTTTTTCTAGACAGGAGTACTCTTTTAGCATTGTCAGTGACTCGAAAGAGGTGGAGCCTTGAATTATGATAGATGGTAAATTCGGGTATCGAACCTGGCACCCTCTGCGTAGGAGTCGACGCACTTACTCAATACACCGCGGCGACCCACGCTTCACTATCGATAGCGATGAAAAAAACACGGCTTATAATCCCATTAAATAACATATCGCTTACATCGACATCACTTAAAACGACATATCACTTACACCGACCAGTTTGTTTGTTGAAATGTTTTTGAAATACATTTTTTTTTGTATTTTGTGTTTTTCTGAAACGGTAAACTTTTTGTCTGCGAATACAATTTCGCTGTTCCTTTTGTTTTGTGTTTATTATTAATTTTGAGTTTGTACAACATAGTGAGGGGTTCGTTAGTTGTATTAGAAAATGAGGTAAAAATGAAACAATCTTTCCGGTGGACGAGTGGGAATCCAAGTAGGCATCATTTGTTGATTGAATGCTGGAGATCAAAATAAGGACTTTGCTAAAGAGTATTCCTCTTCAATGCTGGAGAGCAAAATAAGGACCTTGCTAAAGAGTATCCCTCTTCACACTCCACTATATCCACAATATTAAAGATGCGAAAAATATTTATTTATTAATTTATTAAGAGTTAAAGTTCACATAATGCTACAAGATAATTCAATATTTTAAAATCATCTATAATAAATAACATATAAGCAATACTATTTCACAATTATATTAGCAACTGGAGTCTAAAATAATACTTTAATGATTTTTTATAAGTGAAAGTGGTTTTTATTATGCTGTGCTGCTGTTATCAGAAATATCGGTAAAAAGCTTTCTTTGGAATTCGGCTAGTGAGTTTATCGTGTGCAATTCGTGAGGAAGAGGATTCCACAGGCGAATTGCACACACAAAAAAGGAGTGTTCTCCAACGCAATGAGTGAAGCGGGGTAGAATTAGTTTCAGACCACGTGTTGAATGTGCAAATGTGAGCGCATCGTGCATATAATCAGGAAATTTGTGGTGGATAATTTTGTACAATTTTAGGATACTACGATAATTCAAGAAATTGTTCAAGCTCAAACCCAGAACCTTAGTTTTTAAATAAAATACATTGCAATATCTAAGGTCATTGTAGACAAAACGAATTCAGTCATTAGCTTGTTTAGAAATCTTATTGTGATTTTTTGTTTATTAAATTTTTATATTATTTTTGAGTCACTGTATTCACGCTTAAATTACTCTGAGTCACTGTCGCGCCAAATTTGCGCAGTTGCGCTTCTTGATCGGAAAATAGTTGCAGTGACCAATGCGTGGGCGGCTCGTCTAATCGGACCTTTTACGCACACGCGTTAGATAGAATGCGTACGATGTTAGTATGCGGATGGATGGATGCTGCTGCCGGGCGATTGCAGATGGTCTCGGGCACTTGGATCTCGACCGCAACACCAACCACATCGTGTTTATTTTGTTCTTAAATATTTTAATAATTATATACTTGTGAATTATCTATTAGTGATTAAAAATAAAACTTTCTTAATTTATGTTGTTCAAGTAATTTGTTGTTCACTTTCCTGCATTCAAAGTCAACGTATGGATACACAGAACAGTTATAGGTAAACAATGGCAACAGTAAACATTTGACAAGATATTTTTAATTGTAGAATTAATTGCATTACCACAGATAAGGGAAAAATTAATATGAAATCCAAGATATTTCACACTTTTTTTGAACAGGGATAATGTCGCCATTCAGAACTATCCGACTATCGTCACAAAGATCGAAAGTGCCACCTGAGCACATAAGATATGTAGATTTAGTATTAAGACCAATTTGCAATGTTATTCACATCCTCATTAACTCTTGCTATACAGTCCTCCCTTAATAAAATAAGTAAATAAATTAGGACGTCGTCTGCGTACATGTGAACTGTGCAGCTCTGAATTACCTGTATGAGATCATTGTTGAACAGTGAGAATAAAAGAGGTCCCAACACAGAACCTTGTGGGACACCAATATTAGTGGTATAACGATCACCAACACCTATTTCAGTAACCACAGTTTGAACACGGCTTAACAGAGGGACGAGGAAGAAAAATTAAAATTTTGTTTAAGGTTCGAAATTAGTAAAGAATGATCAATACTGTCAAATGCTTTTGAAAAGTCAAGCAAGACTAGGACTCCCAAGCCGCCAGCATCTAAAGAAAGCCTTAGATCATTTGTTACCTTCATTACAGCTGTCTCACAGCTATGTTTGGAACGAAAACCGGACTGCCAGCTTGACATCATATTATTTTCACTAATGTGTTCCACAATTTGATAGGCGAGAATCTTTTCAAAGGCTTTAACATGCCTCTCCAACTAACACGGTCTTGGGATAGACGCCTCCAATTTCGTACAGCCAGCTGATGTAAGTCTATTACCAGTTGGGCACGCCATCAAGTCTTCTCTACCACGTTGTTCCTCGGAGTTGGACTCGAAGACTTACCAAGCCGGAGAGTTGGGTGCACATTCTCTCCACATGGCCTAGCCTTCAGAGTCAAGACATTCAAATTGTTTGACTAGGTGGTGGAGGGTTATGGAAAGGTTCATTGAACTATGAGTTGGTTATTGATATGAGAAACTTGACTTCAATGTCAAATTTTTGTTTTTTGTTGTACAAAAGACTCACAGGCTAATGAGAAAGAAAGAGGGCAAACTAGACAATTCATAGTGTTTATTGATATCTATGCGCCAATAAAATGGCAAATAAGATATTTTTGTAAATGACAGCTTCTTAAGATAGCTTTGCATGTGCAATATTTAACTAATGAAATACAGGGTGCATCAGTTATGTAAAGTCCACAAAATGGCCTGTTCGGACAAATTCAAATGTTAAACTACCCATACACAGCTCACTTGTGCATGCTTTTTTGTGTGTATAACGGTGTCGCTTTCCTCCACATGCGTCCCAAAATTTTGCAAACGCAGTAATACCAGGTTTCCACCGAGCCGAAACCGCAAAGTTCGGACGAACTTTTACTGAAACCTGAATAGGCCGTTTCAGAAGTGGTTTCGCTCTCAATGTTCCAGTCATTCGCTATCAGATTTATAATTTTATTATATAAAATAAATTAGCATGGCGTTGCCAGATTGACAATTATTACGTTACTAAACATTGCATCTAATTTCTTTAATTAAGGTATATATAATTTAAGTGTATTGCTCTATCAATTTAGCAATTTCAAAAAGATTCTGTTAATATACTTTCCCTATATTTTAAAGCAATTTCACAGTATTTAAATAGCTTTATTACATTCATTTCATTGAGCAGTGATGCTATTTCCATTTCAGATAAGTAGTCTTTCTCAAAAACACTTCTTCTAGTCTCATTCAAAATTGTGCATGACATCTTCTCTTTCGTATAGATTACACATGCCGCATAGTTCGAATTCTTGAAATCTTTGAAATAATTTCTACTCCTCAGGTTGTAATTGAGCCGGTTGTAGGTACTGCGATGCGTTGAAGATGCTGCTTTCTCCAGAAATTTCTTTCTCGCCTCCTCATCGATTTATTTTATAAATAGGTGCAGTGAATCTGCCCAGTCCAGGCTTTCTAAGTTCAACTGTACACCACATGTATGCGCTAATTCCAACCATTCTTGATACCACGCTGTTTTCGCTTTTTCGCTGATTCTCCGAATTGCTTGCAAAGCCACTATTTTCTATTTTCGGAAGTCGGTTATCTGGCATTTTCATTACCCGCAGTATGTAATTGACTTGCATCTTGAGTGTTTTTACAAATGGAAGAAATAATCCTGTTTCCAGCATAAGCATGTAGTTTGGCGTCATTGTAGGCAAATGGAAAATCCTTTTAATAAAAAAACGTTGCATCGTTATCAATGTATGTGCCCCCAGAAATAAAAGTCACTCGCTCTCAATTTTTAAATGGCCGCCAGAACAGCTGCCTGTTGACAGGCAATAATTGTGTGAGAACACCAGCAGATAGAAATATAAAATGAACACCAAAATAAACTGAAGTTCACTCTGTAGGCTTGTTCGGTTTGACAACCTCTCATGGACGGATGAATTCAACGGAGCTGCAACAAGGCTTATCAGAAACTGCGATGTATGCAGACCCTAAAAAGGTATGGGGGGAACCTGAAATTGATGAAACTCGCGGTTTCGTTCGGTGGAAACTTGGTATAACACCAAAAATTAAAACACGTTAATTTCACTCACCAAAAATCGGTGCATGGACTGAGGCACACTTTACACACCGATGCATCTGCACTCATGCACTCACAAGTCTGCTGTGGGCAGCTCTAAAGTAGGAAAAGTGCAACTACATGCTGATGTGAACAGTTGATTATATAATTACCTCTTTCGAGTTACGAGTTACTTCAAAGACTTATAACTGACATTTAACGGTAGGTGCCTTCCACTCGTGAGAGGAGAATAGCACGCACAACACGAGTGCTGTAGAAGCTAGGCCCTGGCATTCTACTGGCTGTAACGCCACCACATTATATTTAAACGAATTCGATTGCTCGTCACATGTACGAAGCCATGGGCAACGTCGAGCGTTTACAGGTTTACAGCTGATTCAATCGTGAACCAATCGTACTGTGATATTGATATATCCATGTGCCTACAAATTCAGCGCCTAAGGTGTCGTCATGGAGAACACATTTAACTTAGCTCAGGATCGACCATTTTGTGATTCAGAGAAAACCGAACAAAGCGAAAGATCTTGCTTGAGAAGTTCGTGCAGAACTCACTTTTCAACACAAGAGGTACCATCTTCCAAAAGTCCGTACTACAGTCTAGGCTCTTATTAAGGAAAACTCCCTTAGCCGGACAAAAGTGTTGCAACCGTCGCGCCTATGGGAGCTTTCACTGTATTGCACGCTGGCAACCTTCTTTCAAACCAAATCAGTTACATAGAAAAATACTACCCACCTTAGAGATACACGATATCTGTGGCTTAAAGAAATTCTCTAAACCCATTATTGTCCACAACTTCTAGGCGGTTGAAGAACAAGTTCCATTTGATTGATCAGCCTCAGTTTACGAGCGATGACAAAACTTAGAAACCTTGTCGAGCGAAAATAAATTCATTCGATCGGATCTAGGCAACAACCTTTTGTTGATCGCTTAACGACCTCTAACTCCCACGCGATCTGTGTTTGAGTTATTGCTGACAAGGAACTTAATTGTGCCGGCACGTCCTGTTGTTATTCCACAAAAGTAGCCGGCTCGCAACTAATTACCGCCGTCAAAAGCATAGTGGCCTCCAGAATAAATTAGCATAACTCAAGCGAAGTGAACAAACTCTGCCCGAATCAGATGTCGTACATCAATCGCTTGTGTGTTCACATGGAGGTACACATGAACGCATTTTACCAAAAAAAAAAAGCATGATCTCAAAGCAATTAGTCATAATGTTGGAGAATTTACATGACCATCATCACCCAGAGCACGCAGGTGTTCTTCGGGGCAATTCACTTTCAGTAGCCAGTGCGATGTTCTCTCCACAGGAATGGAACGTGCCCATTGAATTGACTCAAGTGGTTTATTCTATTCCCAGAACCAGCTGCATGACACATCAAAGGCGAAGTATGCATTCCCTCCCACCCATCACCACGTCATAGTTAATCGACGGTCAGTCCATGGATGTGTCGAAGGCAATACACACCATTGTACATGGAAATTCTAAAACGTTGCGCCTCGTTTAGATTCAGCCGCAGGGAACGAAGCCGGCAAAACCAAAAGATACAGATGCGTGCGGAATAAACAAACAAAACTCCGCGGGCATTATTGAAATATTCGTAAATGTTGTGTGCATTTTGTGGTGGGTGGGCGTCGGCGGTCGGCGGTCGGGCCGGCGGCGATGATCGGCAGGGCCGACGATCCGCTCTGACGCTTTGACTCTACCCTTATGTACACACGTATTGTATGCCTGCAGCTAAACGCAAATATTTTCATTTTAGAATCGCTGTCAGCTGGAAACTGGAAACTCTGCCGAGCTACATAATTGGCTGTGAATTGCAAATACCAGCGAGTAGTGGAGCCGGAGCATTCAAAATAATCAATTGAAACGTGAGCGTGACCTTATTAAATTATTTGCTCAGTCCGATTTTGACAGTGATTCTTCAAACGCGCTGCTAACGCATTTGACTGGAATTTCGAAAACAGCGGAAATGTACACAATCGCCTGATAACTGACTGCATTTTGACATGTGACAGCAATTGGGAGGGATTTGCAATTTGCCTAGACTTCGAAATGTTCAAACATATTTATTGGATCCGGAAGCGATTGACAGGATTTGGTCACGTCGTACGTGTAACTAAATATAGTGAGTGCTATCCAACATTTAGCCATGGCCAGCAGGGGTCAGTGTGATTTGGGTGAAATTTGATGCACGCTTAAATGAGAATTAATTTGAACCCTGCGGCAGGTAAACTTCAATTTCTGCTCAAATGAGGCGAGTTTTTGAGAATGTTGCCATCAAATTTATGTTTTAAAATGTTTAATCAAAAATCAATCGAGGTTTTGCGTTTTGCGAATGTTGTTTATGTTTTGAACTCAACCATTACATTTTGACATCGATTTTTATAACTTTTTCATCATAAGAACATTTTTGAGTACCAATCAGTGAATGTCAATTACATGATTTCGTATTTAACTGTCACAACGTCATTATTAACTGTCAAAAATCAATCACATTCGTCGATGAACTAGGCCACCGTTAGCTATAAATTCGGTTGTCTCTATAATCCGGCGCGTTTTATTGAGAATCTATGCTCAGCCCAGTATTTTTTTACACAACAAAACAAATTACTGAGTAAAAAAGCACTCAGTGATCAACACTGATTACAGCGCGTTGAAGAATCGAAATCACAGGTGGCGCCTCAACTACCAACACTAAATCATAGATGCCGCTGACAACATTTTTTTAAAGATACAGCGGAATTATCAGCATTATGCCTGAAACACAATAGTGCATTTGCGCTGGCGTTGGCTTTCAACACACATAATTAAATGGCCAAGCACAAAATACAGCGTCGACCTGCGTCAGTGAGTAATGAGAGAGATTGAGAAGATCGTAATAAAACGTTAAACGTAGTCCATCGCACGTCATTATTCAACATGTTGGATATTTTTTGACAGAGAGGTGCGCTGTGAGAAAAATTTTCGCCCAGATTGAGAGTTTTCTTCCAAATTTAGAGTATTTTGTATCAACTGTCATTTATGAAACAAAAAAAAGCTGATTAAAAATAATTTATCGACAAAAGTCATTTCAAATGAGTGTATGCAGAAAGGCGGCAATATTTTTCATCTAGTAGATGAGAGAGAGAACACCTTATAAATTGAGTGTTTATTTCAACGCAGTGCTATTTTGTTTCAGGCATTAGTGTTATAAATCTCGACATGGGATAACGTATCCCAATTTGTACTACATCCTTTGTTTAATATAACGGGTGGTCCAACGAAAACGCACGATAATAATTGTCAATAAAACAACAAGTTTTCAGAGAATTATCTTAATATTTTTTATTATGATAGAAGCATCTATGACAATTATGTGTGAAACAAAATATCGCTTAAATGCTCGCCACGGCTTCGGTGGCATACCTCTGTCTGATGGTCCATATCTTCACTGACTCTGAGACATAATTTGAGTTCAAAGTTCATTTTATTTGTAGTTCGATTTGAACAGTTTTAGTTACATCTAACATGCATTATTTTAGAGATACAGAACAAAAGTTCTTTACAAATAAGATAGTCCTTTTTCCGAATTATCTCATTCTTCTAATCTTGAATTGTTCTTGGCTTATTGACGTACACTTTTTTTTTAGATATCCCCAAAGAAATAAGTCCAACGGTGTCAAATCACATAATCGTGGCGGCCAATTACCATCGCCACGACCCACGTCGGATAAAACGGCCATTGAATTTCTGACGCAAAAGAGCTGTGTGGTAAGTGTCACCATCCTGTTGGAAGCACATGTCGTCCAGGTACATATCCTCGATTTCTGGCCACAAGAAGTCCGTTATCATTTCGCGATAGCGAACACCATTCACGGAAACTGCTTGGCCGAACTCATTTTCGAAGAAGTACGGTCCGATGACGCTGCCAGCTCATAAACCGCACAAAGCAGTCCCTCTTTGTGGATGCATTGGCCTTTCAACAGTCACTGCTGGATTCTCATTTGCCCAAATGCAGCAATTCTGCTTTTTAACGGTTTGCTGAAATTCGCGCAGAACTCTACCGATTGTAGATACATTTGGTCGGAGCATTCGAAATAATCAATTGAAAAGTGAGCGTGACCTAATTAAATTATTTGCTCAGTACGATTTTGACAGTGATTCTTCATACGCGCTGCGAACGCATTTGATTGGAATTTCGAAAACAGCGAAAATGTACACAATCGCCTGGTAACTGACTGCATTTTGACATGTGACAGCAATTGGTCGATTATGTTGACCAAAAAAATTACGAAGTGCACGAGTACATATCTTGTAACATAAGCAAAAATGAAAATGTAGAAGAAGCACATTTGTACTATATAGGGGGATTAAGGGGTCAATCAATTATTATTCAGGCATTAAGAAACACATAGGTGCATTAAGCATTCAGCACGAGATGCATTTTGAACGCCCATTTTCACAAAAGGCTTCATCAGTCTTAACACGCTGCTCAATTGTGTGGTTTAATTTGTCAAACACAGAAACAAAGAAATGTCAAATTAAGTTGGGCAAGAAAACTTGACGTTAATGTGCGACTCACAATTAACATCGTGCATTATGGTTGGACCACCTTTTACAAACGCTTCTTGTGATTAAAACCATATTTGTGCAAACATTATAAAACACATTTCACAAGAAATCAAATAGAGGCGATTTATTTGTATTTTGACATCGACGCCATGAATGTAAACGAACACGCACCAAAAAATGAGTAAAGAGCGTTTTATTGAGAATCAAAACTGAGATGAGTATATATCGACCCGCTTATAGTCGATTTAAGTTCAATAAACACTTTGAGAGTACCTAGTTACTTCTGTTGTACGTACGATAGTGACTTTTTCGAAGATATTCTCTGTCGCATTGTGTGCTCGTGAAGCCATTTGTAAAGAACCCAATAGGAATATAAGGGTGAACCCACACTGAATATAATAAAACGGAGTTGGACAAACCGAACTGTTTCTAGGTGCTTTTTTTACATTGGAACTAAACAAATCAGGCAAAGAAAACGATTTTGTCAGAATGTTTGTGTCATACATTGCACGTGGATTAAAGGCCCAAACCGATACAATCCGTTGCGTGCCGTGCGTTGCGTCCTGTCAGAACAACTCGTAAGGCCTAATGCCTGAAACACAATAGTGCATTGCGCTAGCCGACTTCATGTTACGGAGAGATTGCGATGACGCACTGCGCTGAAAGAATTATTCAATTTATGAGCTGTTCTCTCTCTCATCTACGAGATGGAAAATATTGCCGCCTTTATGCATACACTCATTTGAAATGACTTTTGTGGTTAAATTATTCACCTGTTTTCATTTCTCAAATGACAGTTGACACAAAATACTCTCAATTTGGGAGAAAATCTCTCTCGCAGCGCACCTCTATCCTACATGTTGATCCATTGTTTGATCCTGACATGTTGAATAAGGACGTGCAATGGACTTACGTTTTATTACGATCCTCTCATTGCTCCCATTTTTCACTAACGCAGGTCGACACTGTATTTTGTGCATGGCCATTGAATTGGGTGCGTTGAAAGCCAACGCCAGCGCAAACGCACTATTGCGTTTCAAAGATTATGTCCACTAGCATACCAATCTGGCGAACTTTTTGCACAAACAGAAGTCGCGGTGGTTGCTTTATTTCGGCCAAAACTTCTTATCCATAAACGCACTGTTTGAGCTACGCACACACTTTGGAAAACTCAACGCTGTTCAGACGTTAAGCGCGAACTTCGTTCCGCGGAAGTATGATACTGTCACTTTCTGTGAAGATTTCGAGTGGGAAACAGCTCTCAGTGTGAAAATAACCTATGATTTAAGAGAAAACCACTCTGTACATTGTTCGTTCTACGGCGTCCCAGTTAACAGTCATGTGACCATTGCCGTAGCGTACAATTCCGTTTCAGTGAACTTTTGCAACCGTATTCACTCTTGACTTCCTCGAGGAACCCCGATCACAGTTCCAAGTCTTGCCCTCTTTTCAATTTTCATGTTCGTTTCAACTTGAGTTTTCAGTTTTCATTCAGACACTTCGACCCAGTTCTTTCAGCACCGGCCACCTTGAACTCCTTGGACATTATTAAGCTCGCCCATTCCCTCAACACAAACATAGTGGCAGCCTTATCCAGATCAAGGAGGAATCCTTAATTAAATTTCACGAGTCCCGAGTGCAGACATGTTTCCACGAGTGTGTACGTATTCGAAGCCAATTCCATGCCACCCCGCCCGCAAGCGTTTTTTCGCCACTCTAACTAGGCACTGCTGGATCTCAATTATGCCACTTCACAGCCGTACAACTTAATTTCATGGAAAAAAAGAGGAAAAGAAACAAAAAGCCGACGAGATCATCTCCCAATAGCCTCCAGCAAGGTATCACTCTGGATTTGGCTTAACACAATGGAATGCGAATTTCGGGTTTCATTCTACGCCACGCCGCGCCGCCACATGCACACAGATACACAGCAGGCGGCGGCGGACAAAGGAAGCCCACGAAAAAAGGCGTCTAATTCGATTGTGGAACTGCAGGACTGCTTTCATGGTAGTTTCGCCGAGCCCTCGGGGAATTAAATGTATCCGCGTTCCACGCTGTCGCTTGCAGTTTCATGTCATCGAGTTTTGACTGCAGCGCCCCGGGGAGGTGTTGAAAATGCAAAACGAAAAGTACAAACATTTGATGCTGCAGAACTCTTTATTGACGGAATTTAATCCTCGTACATTCAATCGTAGGAATGATTTGCGGCTAGATACATGCTGAACAACGTGTACACCTTCTGGATGCACTGGATCTGGGTGAGTTCCCCAGGGCCAGTCCACTCGATGTCCAGCTTCTCGCAGAGCACCCGTATGTAATCGACCAGAGAGAGGTTCTCGTCGTGAAAGGCGTTGTTCAGGTCTCGTTCCACGGTGGCGTAACTTCGCGGCCAGTCAATCATCATGGTTTCGATGTCCTTGTCAGGCTGGACCTCGTAGGGAGACTGCCCGATGTGCACATGTTCAACCTCCTTGATCCACTTGTCCACATCCTTTGGCGACCTAGCGACAGGCATCTGAGCGGCGGAATGAGATCTCGCGCTTCCGGTCAGCA
Organism: Eristalis intricaria; assembly: GCA_964034865.1. Taxonomy (NCBI): domain Eukaryota; kingdom Metazoa; phylum Arthropoda; class Insecta; order Diptera; family Syrphidae; genus Eristalis; species Eristalis intricaria. Next base: position 65,708,894 of record OZ035874.1, on the reverse strand, counting down.
CAGACCCCAGTTTGATGCTCAGCAAGCTGGGCTCGCTCTGCTGACCACTGGGCTCGTCCAGGAAATGCAAACCCAATTTCTGGAGATGCTCCGTCAGTTCCTGACCACGTTGGGGGTCCATGGCCTCGGGAAAGGAAACCTTGAGGAATGCGTCAACATCGCCCACAGCTGGCACATAGTCGGGCACAAACGGCTGCAGGTGATACTCGGTTTCGATGAGCTGGGGTGTGTACTTGACCATGTATGGGAACAAGTCCTTAATCTCCTGTGGCACCGAAAGACTCTCCCAGCTGGATGGACTGATTAAACGAGTGCCAAGCTGTTCGCGTTCCGGAAACTCCTTGCTGTCATCCGATTCCGATTCACTCGTGTTGCTCTCATCCAGGCCCCTCGCACCGTCCAGATGCTCGTCGTCCTCGTTTGTGAGTGTGGACGATGAATGCGGTAATTCTTCCTGCCAAAAAAGATGAAACAACAAAAGGTAACTTGACTCCGTGCAAAACAACACACACACACCGGTTTGTTGGCACGCATCGTCCGGCGGGCAGCTGAACTGGTGGCCGATGCCCGTGATCCTCTGGACGCACTCTGTACCCTTTCCAGCTTAATCGGCTCCGAGCCGTCTATCTTGATTTCTTCATCGTAGTAATTCATGATGCTCGACTGTGCTGCTTCCTTCCTCTGTGTTCGGACCTTTTCCGGTTGAAATTCTCTTTGAAACTATCCTCGCCGAAGGGATGATGTGGATTTCGGTTGCAAAACAAAAACATTCACTGCCAGGTGTTTGTTGTGCCAGTGCGGGGCACCTTGGCAACGGAGTTGCGTTGTATTCTTGCTTGTTGTGGAAGGGAAATGAGAACCACTGGTGTGTTACCTGTCAATGGTGACAGATCCTTGTTTTTGTTTTCTTTCACAAATTTTGTGTGATGTAGGATTCTTTTCGTTTTTAAACTAAGTATTTTTTATTGTACATTTTAAAAATTTGTGCGACTCAATATCTCAAATCCTTCTGGATGCAGTTGCCGCATGAAGAGAGTAAGTGTCCTGCTGTGGGTTTCGATTTAAGTCTGACCTTGAAAATATTCACTGCAACCGCAGAATTGATTTTCATTGAAGTGGGTGAACTGAGAGGGAAACAATTGCGTTTTTGAATAATTGACGCTTTTACAAAAAACTGAAAAGAGGAACAAAAAGAAAAACGTTCTTTAAATAAATAAGAGGCAGTTTAATCCAACAGCTGGTCGATTCTGACTGAAAAGGCATGACCTTGATTGCTTGGATATTAGATTAAAAAGTGTCAACACTGCAAAATGTAACCGCGGATCCCCTAAAGGTAAGTTGAATTCATAGTCTCTCATCTTCAACTAACGAAACATTTTTCCTTGGCCTTGTTTTTTACTGTTACCAAAAATGGAGTCAGCAAAAACTAGTTAATTGGCCCATACACAGAACAAATGTGTGCAGACTTAAGGGCCATTCATATGAGCCGCGAACTGCGATGACTGCTGCTGTGACCAATTTCCTGCAAATATAAACAAAAACAAGTACTTCTTGGCATGTAAAAAGATTAGGATTGAATTATCGAGTTTTTTTTATCGACTAAACTCTCAACGCTAATTAGTTTAAGTATTCTTATTAACGATTTTAAATGTTTTATCCATGAATCAATCATTCTCTTTGCGAACTGTCAACCTGAGTTCGCAATACACAAGAGAGGCAAACGCGATCCACAAATTCACGACTAAAACATTCGCGATGATGTGTGTGTTTGCTCAAATTGTACCCATTGCTCTTTGCAAATGGGAAAACTCCATATCAGAAATGAAGTATTACAGAGATGCCCGACTTTTACCTCTCCTTTTGACAACTATTTTTTATAACGTGTTCTCAAACCAAATTGACCAATCAGAGGACGCCATTTACGTTATTTCGTGAATAACCGTCAAAAATTCATGAATATCTGTCAAAAAGCACTCAATTTTCTGCGATGGACTAGCTGTGAGTCGGCTATCTCTGTAATACTTGTGAACTTCGAAATTCGTAGTGAGCTCATATGAATAGCCCTTTAAGTGTTCGTACACATTATGCCTGAAACACAATAGTGCGCTGCGCTAGCCAACTACATGTTACTAACATGTGCGCTGCGCTAGCCAACTACATGTTACTAACATGTAGTTGGCTGGCGCAGCGCACTATTGTGTTTCAGGCATATAACCAGGCGCGAGAGATCTCCAGGTAACTCGATCCTCCGCCATCGACTCTAACTCATCAAGGGTTATGCCCAAGCGTAACCAGGCGAGCTTATGGGCTTGGTCCAACCACCTCATCCTGGGTCTGCCAAGTGGTCGCCTACCGGATGGAATCGCATTCAAAGCCCGCCTCGGCAGTCGTGATAGTGGGGACATTAGTGCTAGATGACCAAACCATAGAAGCATAGCTCTTTCTGTTGGGAGAAGCTCAAGGTTGAGTTCCTCCCGCGTGTGCGCGAAGAAATCTCATCTCATCAGCTTGTATTTGCGATCTTTTTCTTTCGGTCAGTACCCGAATTTCGTCACCATAGGTGATAGTTGGAACAAATACTGAGTTGAAAACTGCTGACTTGGCTTTCACACTAAGCTCGGCCTTCCTGATTAAAGATCTCCCAAGCTGTTCAAAACTGACCAAGCTTGACCAATCCTACAGGCAAGTTCAGCATTACTCCTCCCATCACTCGTGAATAAGACCTCGAGATACTTAAACTTCTCCACCTGCTTCAATGGTACACCACATACATGTAGAGTGCATTGAACAGCCGTTCGGGAAATTACCATAATCCGTGATTTGTCCACGTTAACCTTCATCCCAGAATCAGCACATACGGCGAGCACGTATATATCGCACATACATATCGAGTGTGCGCTGGAGTTCCGTCTGGGAAGATGTGATGATAACTAAGTCATCCTCAAAAATAAGTTGACTTACCCTCAACTCTCGCAATGTGAAACATTTCTCGCCTCGGCTGCGCTGCAACATCCAGTCCATATAAACAATGAAAAGGACAGGTGACAAGATTGATCTCAATATGTGCACCGAATTTAGATTTAGCAGACCTTTTTCCGCTCTCCCATACAAACCAACCCACTGGGCGCCGCTACTCTGGATCTGCGTTCGAAAATATGTTGCTCTGTAAGTTTTCTTGGTATTGTTAAAGAGTAGACTTGAAAGTTGAATTCAATCATAATATCTGCAACTGACTTGAAAGTTCCCTTCTTGGACAGACCTTTAATTTGGCCATCACCTTTTAGAGATGTTTTTCGTGGGTTACTTTATGGCATGTGAGATTTATTTTAAGTAATTTTTTTCTGAAATTGCCCCTAACTCCTAAACTGGGCTAGATGGACCCTCCCCTCCCATAGTAAAAATGCTTGTTACGTTTTTGTACGGTATTTTATAGAGGGGTTATAAAATACCGTTATCCATTCCCATGGTATTCCAATGTCCTCACAAGCTCAAACTTGTGTCACTAAGGTATCGAAGGAATATTTTCATCTTCTCAATGTTTGGTACGGCACCACCACGCGTCTCTTCAGGAATATCGGAAGGGAACTGAATACTTAACCATTTCATGTTATGAACCTTGAATCTATACAAGTTCTTAAAATTATCCCCTGTGTTCCCGAAACGCAGTGAATTGTAGTTCTTTGTTTTTTGCGTTTGTATGTTAAAAAACATTATTACATATACTTTGCACCCACCCTTAGATTTCAAGAACTCGAGGCAACTTGAGGGAAACAACCTACTACGAGTTAGGGCAAAAATGAAGTATTACAGAGATGCCCGACTTATACCTCTCTTGCCCCTTAAGATTTTTGACAACTATTTTTTATAAAGTGTTCTTAAATAAAATTGATCAATCAGAGGACGGCATTTACGTTATTTCATGAATAACCGTCAAAAATTCATGAATATCTGTCAAAAAAAGTACTAAAATTCGTCCATGCACTAATGGGCAATCAGCTGTGAAGTCGGCTATCTCTGCAATACTTCATTTCTTAGTTAGGGTTTCCAGGAGATCTCTTTTAAATGGTCATGTCCTCTTTTTTGCCGTCGTACTTATATGTACTCTCTTTTTTCGTCTGTTCTCTTACTTTTGTCCTCTTTATCATAATTTAATACTGGAAATGGAAATATAGAAAAACTCATTTTTGAAAGTATCCACTACATTGCAATCCCAGCAAATTTAATTAAAACAGATTGGACCAACAATTGTTTACCTCTTATTACAAAATCAATTATGTCGGATTCTCGTGGAAAGCGAAGTGGAGTTTTTTAGACCGGCCTATATGAATGGACATTCCAATTTGAAGAGTTCAATGCATTTGGACGAAATTAAACAAGGTTCCAAGCTGCCTAATTTAGGGTTAGATGATTTAAAACTTTTTGACCAGTTTTTGTTCCCAATTTTCGAACGAACAAATTAAATGATGATGTATTTAAAGCTTGTATTTCTGTTGACAAATGTTTTAATTATCTCGGAGCTTCAACAGATGGTGCATACTATTCAGAGCTTCTTCGATTCCGTCAATTTTTCTTCAGCATTTCGGAAAAAATCGATCACATTGGACAAAAGAAAGAAATCGGTTGAAATTAGAAAAAGTAAAATCTATCTCGATTGTCGCGTACAACCTCTTCTTCTTCTTTCTTTAATTGGCGCTACAGTCTGGGGTGAACCTGGGCCTCAACCAACAAGCCTCTCCAGCTAGCACGGTCTCTGGCTAGCTGTCTCCAGTGTTGCACGGGTCTCGTCCCTTCGTCTCTGTTCGTAGAGCTCACGAACAGCTCTCGTTGTTCGTTGCAGCGTTGCTTTGTAGGCTTCCAGTTTCCTGTGCATGTGCCAGCCTGCACTCGTTGTCAAACCATGGGTTTTTTCTAGGTGGTGCCGTAAGACCCAGCACATCAGTGGCAGCATCTTTGATGGCTTCTTGACAACGCCTCCAATCTTCTTCGATTGTCAGGTGGCGACGAACTTAGAGAGAGATTCCGGGAGACTCGATCGGCAGAGATCCTAGAAGTCCGTTGCGATTGTAGCTTTCCGACGTCAAACCGTGGTGTCCTTTCTCAACTCCGTTGAGATCTTGATATCCGAGTTCTTACCTTGCCTACAACAAGGAAATGGTCCGAGTGGATGTTGGCTCCTCGGAACGTTCGGACATCAAGAATGCTGGAGGAGTGTCTGACGTCGATCGCAACATGATCAATCTGGCTGACGGTTGATTGATTAGGGGAACGCCAGATCCCTTTATGTATGTGGAGGTGTGGGAACCGCATGCTAGCTACATAGAGATTACGTCCCGTGACAAAGTTCACCAGCCTGAGTCCGTTATCGGATGTGGTGTCGTGCAGGCTGTGTTTCCCGATGACTTTGGAAAAAATGTCGTCCTTACCCAGCTGTGCATTGAAATCTCCTAGAAGGATCTGGGTGTCGAAACTGGGGCAATGATCGTAAGTCATTTCTAGGAGATCATAGAAGGTATCCTTGCTGTTACCATCCTTGTCCTCTGTCGGGGCGTGGGCGCAAATCAGGCTGATGTTCCCGAATTTAGTCTTGATGCGGATTCGCTTTTACAGACAAAGCTTAAGACTTTTTGCCTAAGTCTGCCTCGAACAACAAATCCACATCCAAATAAGCGCCTCTCCCTGTTGCAATCACCGTAGTAGATGTCGCAGTTTCTCATCCTCTTCTTGCCCGGCCTATTCCACCGCACTTCCTGGATTGCGGTAATGTCTGCTTTGTAGCAGTCCAGGGTCCGCGAGTTCTTCGGCTGCACGTGGTCTGTTAATGGACCTAACATTCCACGTGCAGAACCCAAAATCGTTGTCCTTGTATCGTTTGCTGGGGTCGTCAACATTAATTCCGTCCGTATCCGAGGCAGTTGGTTGTCTCTGAAACATAATATTTTTACGTGGTGAGGGAGTTAACCTCACGCACAACCCCCGACTGGGAGGCCAGGCTCTATTCTTTAATCCTCGGGCGGAGGGTTCGGGTTTATCCGGTGTCGGTAGACTGTGAGCGCTGCCATTGTCTCTAAAACTACAGGGATCTTCCGCCGCCATCTCAATTCCAAGGCCCCGACCTGGCCTTGAAGGAACCTTCTAGGCCTGTGCTCCGAAAATGTCGAAGTAACTCTAGAAGGACTGCGCACCAGGTAGCTCCTTCTGATTGGAGTTTCGGATGCCGCCGTTGGCCAGACAGTTTTCCAGCTCCTCCGCCGCCATCCATAAAGAGAGATGAGCCCTGGTACAGGCACACTCTCGCGTACAACTTAAGGGGCCTAAACTGCAAAACATTTCGTTAAAACAAAAAATGTCCTCTTTTTTCTGGCTCGCTCACACCAAATCGAGTGTTCCTTTTAACACTTCACTCTTGAGTGCTCACTCGGGGTGTGTCCATATTTTTTAGTCACACCACCCATTATGTGGAATTTTACAATTTATATTATATTTGTTACTCAGAATCGTAGCTTCAATCAGATTGTTCTAGAACTTCTTCACAGCCAGTCTCGTATCATTGCAAAGATTATGGTTGATTAATGTTACGCAGCGTTATAATCGGGACTCAAACTCGTAGCGCTTGGGATTCCCCAAGTTGCTCTTTATCCCAATCTGTTGAATTTATACAAAAAAGAATAAAGTATCAAAGAAATGAGAAAACATACAAATGTTTCGTTGCGGGGTGAAGATAAGGCTCGGTCCACACATGCGCCATTTAAACGCGCGGTGACGCAGCGTCCCTCAATACTTCAATGCACACAAGAGAGTTTTTCTCGCTGGACCAGTGTTGCCGGTTTTAAATTTCAGCAGATTTTAAAACAATTTAATTTAATTTTAGTGAAATCTATTAATGTTTTAATGTGGCGAGGCACATTGCAAGTATTCATGCGTCGAATAAAGAAGGTATAAACACATTTTTGTACTGCTTCCATCCATTTCATTAAACTTCAACAAAATCATTAAATTAATCAGTAATTCGAAACCTTTTATTTTTAAATCCGCAAACTGTTATATCTGATGAATTTAAATCCTTAGACAACATTTTTTAAATGACCTTACATTTGACGATACTTAAAAAATCAACGACCGACGAATATCGGCAAATAAAATTTGATAAATATGCATTAGATCTTTTGACATCGGGTTTTAACAACAATGAGATTCCGTCAGTTGAACAAAAATGAAATAAATATTTTCGCATATAATTTTGTAAGAAGGAAACAACTGTAATAGCTTCAGTAACGAAAATGTTGAATCAATTTTGCAAGTAAATTAAGGGATTTCTTTCCAACAATTTTATCTGTAATGACTTTGAATCTTCCTTATGAAGATTCAGCATTCATTCAATTAATTTAGCAATGACCATCCCTTATAAATTAGCATCTTCTATGATAGTAATCACTTATCACTAATAACAAATGCATAATAATAATAATATGGGTGGAGCTACAGCGCGTAGAGGGAGAGGGCGTAGCTTCTCAGCAACCACTAGTCTTGTGCGTACCATTGTAATCTCACGAGTGGAAGGGACCTACTCTCTTATGCCGACTCGAAACGGCCAACTTTTTGAAGCTTTGCCTATTACTCTTCGAGCGTTGTCAATGACTCGTAAGAGTTGGGGTCGTGGAAATTATTTTTGAATCGAACCCAGGCAGCGAGTTTCAGATGCACAGACCCACAACGCCACGATCTCCCCAATGTATGTGTTGCAGTCTCAAATTGCATTGTGGAATCACCCTAATACTATCCTATATTGTTTTTGAATGTTGGTAGTACAACCGTTTTATGTTTTGTTCATTACCCCATTTTTTTTTGTATAAAACTTACTTCCTGTTCGTCCATTCAATAAAACACACGATTGTTTTACTTACAAGGGAACACGCGGTCTTTTATTTGCCACACTTTTTCTCTCTACAACTAAAATCGAACGCGCAAACAGTATGCTTATGTAATATGAATGTGTAAATTCACTAAAGTATAACTAAAAAATAAAAATAAACGGAAGCCACACTCCATATTTCTGGAAACCTTTTTATAATAATAATAATATGGGTGGCGCTACAGTCAGAGGCGGACCTGGACCTAGCTTCTCAGCAACCACTCGTGTTGTGCGTGCTATTGTTCTCTCACGAGTGGAAGAGACCTACAGTTTAATGCCGACTCCGAACGGCGAAGTTGAGAAGCTTTTTCTAGACAGGAAATTCTCTTTGAGCATTGTCAGTGACTCGAAAGAGGTGGAGCCGTGAAATATGAAAGGTGGTAAATTCGGGTATCGAACCTGGCACCCTCTGCGTAGGAGTCGCAGCACTTATCCACTACGCCACATTAACCTTTTTATCTCATTCAAAAATAAATCTATATCAAACTCTTCCATGCTTGACGTCTTTTTTTCGACTTTTAATTAGTGGCAAAATGACGCATGTGTGCGCTACTCAATAACAAACAATGTACTGACAAACGCAAATACAGCTGCGGTGACGTTGCGGGCTCACGGAAACCTGCAAGTCTTTTTACCCGCAAGAATGACGCGCGATGGCGCAAATGCCGCAGCAACTTATGACAAATGCGGCGCCGTTGCGCGCGTTTAAGTAACGCATGTGTGCTACGGGCCTAATGTTGCCTTGTCGGTTGTATCGTTGCGAGATGGCGATTTTAATGCTGCCAAAGCAAGACTTACTGATTGTTGTTCACCACATTCTTTTTCCCGTGGGTAGGTGGAAATCTTCGACAAGACTGGCGAACGTTCGCACATAGAAGTGTGAGATTTTTACTCACTAAAACTTTTTTTTGTAAGACTACTTTTTTTTGTAAGACTACAACTAAGTGAAGCATTTAACCAGTGGTTTTCATTTCAAAATTTAGGTACTGATCGGCAGGTTACTCTCCAATAAAAGTTCCTGCTAACGCCGCAACCATGCGCGGGTGTACACTATCGCACGAGATCAAAGGGTCTAGACCCTTTTAGTCGGCACAAGACATTAGTTTCCTCAAGGATCGGGTGAACTACAGAGTTTATATGCTCTTCTAGTCGGCGCTTGTGTTTATAAGCAAGGTTCTTAATTTCATCTTGGAGTGGTAATATTCCAAGATCTCGGTGGATATCGTCGTTTCTGATATACCATGGTGCATAAACGATAGTTCTAAGCACCTTATTTTGAAAAGTCTGTATTACGCTCATATTACTTGCTTTGGTACAATCCCAAAGTGGTACGACATGCGTCCAAACAGGTTTTAGGATTTGCTAGTATACAAGCAGTTTGTTGTCAATACTTAGCTTGGATTGTTTACCAATAAGCCAGTACAGATCTTTATATTTCATGTCAAGTTCTTCTTAACGTGCTCCTTCCACTTGAAGTTTACGCCAAGAGTCAACCCGAAGTATTTCGCTTCATTGCCAAAAGGTATTTGGACACGATTTAAGAAGACTGGCAAGTTATTAACTTGCCTATAAGTGAAATTAATATGGACTCATTTGCTTTCATTAGGGACAATTCGCCAGAAGTTCATCCATTCGTGTATCTGACCTAGTGAACGTTGTTATTATGCTGTAGACTTTTCAACCGTTTTGGCTCTTACCAAAATGGCGGCCACATTCACGTGCACCGACCGAATGCGCGATCGACTTCTTCAATTGAAACATCGGTTTCTATGGGGCTTACATTTTCCGGTGAATGTTGTTCGCCGAAAAAATACAAAACACTAATTATAGCACTTGATTTAGATTTACGCAAAAGAAGAACTTAAATCATCACCAAAAAACGCAGGGACGATGGCAAGCGTTTGGAGTGTGAATGGTAGAAACGGAGAAACGATGCTTGTTCTCTGTTTACTCACAAGGGACCTGCTTCCGGATATTTGTTTAACATACAAACCTGCTACAAGAGATTACTTTTCGAGGAAAAAAGTAAACAGAAAATTCTGTGTTGTCAAACTCGAGGTATAAAAAGACAAACATATATCAAGCTCATTTTTTTATATATACTAGATCATTTTGTCTTAATACAACTACGCTCTGCCTTCCATAGTTGATAGCACCGACTTAAGTTCTCTTTGGTGGTGGCCGTGGCGTTGTGGATATGTGCGTCGACCTGACCTAGTAGCGTACAGATCAGGTCCGAAGGTCGAGGTTATAAACATCTTGTTGCAGCGTGATTCAGCGATTTTGCGACCACTGTTGCTTCTCAACTTCCAGAAGTGCGAATCTACTCATTTCCGGACTCCGTTGTACATGGCACCGCGGGATGCACGCCAAAATTGGCGTAAGTTCGGCATAGTTGCATATTCGGCCGTTAGCTGTAAAAAGTGTAGTTAGATATCTTGGCATTTGGACAAACACATAGATATGGCTCTGATAAAGCCAGAGAAGCCTTTGCTGCGGCAAGGAGGTTGTTTTGCAGCAGCGAACTTGATACAAAAGCGAAGGTAATCTGCTACATGGTCCTAGTACGGCCGGTGTACGGTTGTCCATTGTGGTTCAACGTGAGTCCTTCCCAGATTTAACAGATGAGGGTGTTCGAGAGGTAGTGTCTTAAGAGCTGTATCCGTCTGTATCGTACACCCGAGTTTGAAAACTATCCTAACGAGGTCCTGTACAACGAGGCAAACGTGAACAGGGTAGATAATTTTATTATTAAGCTGATCAGAAGGCACACTGCACGAGCTATGACCTCTTCCAACAGTCTGATCTTTGGGGCTTACTACCCCAATATAATGTACCATGAAAGGGTGCGTCTTAACGGCTCTATTCCTCCCGAAGCATTCCTTCATCAAGACACAATTGGGCTTATACATCACATCCACAAGGATGTCCTATCATCTTCCATGTCGTATGCCGAATAGTGGACAGGCGACTCCAATACGAACCGGACGTCGTTCGCACACGCGAGGATCTCCTCTCTTCTCCGGTTCAGTAGAGCGATCCCCGCTCGAGATAGGAAAGAGTCTGCCAATGAACGGCAATTTTACTGGTGGTTACACCAAAACCAGCCTCTGCCACCGCTAGCTTTTCCACAGGGTCAGATAGTTGACCATAGTGGCCAGCTTACATAGTTTTTAAGAAAAAAAAAAAAATAAAAAATAAAATTAAATAAAACAAAAAAAAAATCCAAAAAAATATAAAACAAAAAAATCAAAAAAAAAATTAATAAAACAAAAAATAAAAATAAAAAATATATATAAAACAAAACAATAAGAAAAGGTGCACCACGGCGTATAAATTATATATGTTAGGCATATACATAACATATACGCCCTGATGCACGTGTCCCTACTGTTACGGACATAGTTTAGATAGGCTTAAGTTTTATGTTAGGTTAAGTTAGTATAAGGTAGTTTAAGTAGTTAAGCTTAGCCAGGTTTTCTATAAGTTTTCTTGGCAATAAAAAAGTAGTAACAAATGGCCATAAAGACTAAAAAAGACCTAGATCAAGCCGAAAGGCTTGATTTTAGATTAGCTTAGAGTGCCCGCAGGTTAGTATTATGAACATTTGTAATTCTTAAGTTAGTTAAGCTAGATTTAAGTAATTTTGTCTAGCAAGTAAGTAACATATTTCAAATTAAATAAAATTACATGAAAAAAAAAATGTGCGTCGACCTCTGCGCAACTTAACCTCGCTGCCTGGTTTCGATTCCTGGCCGGTATGACCAACAATATTTTTCACGGTCCCACCTCTTTTGAGTCACTGACAATGCTGGAAGAGTCTGTCTAGAAAAAACTTCTCAAACTTGGCCGTTCGGAGTCGGTATAAAACTTTAGGTCCCTTCCACTCATGAGAGAACAATAACACGCGCAACACGAGTGGTTGCTTTAGAAGCTTAGGCTCTGTCCCTCGATGGGCGCCGCCCTTATTGTTATTATTATTACAATATCATTTTGGGGCGATTCGTTTTTAAGGTCAATATCAAATTCACAAATTCCTGGCTCCATCTATTTCTAATCGCTGACAATGCTCCGAGACCATTCGTGTCTTCTCAAACATCGCCGTTCGAAGTCTGTGTGAAGTTGTGGCTCTCATTCACTCGTAAGAGCACAACAAGGGTGGTTTCTGTAGTCGCCAGGCCCAGGTCCACCTCGGTCACTCTGAGGGGCGCTCTACCAAACATGTGTCATGTCGTTCTTGCCAATCAAAAATAGCCTCATCCATAGCGGCCTTCAAAATGTTCTTTACTGCAAACAAATTGCTTGAATTGTGGGAAATTAAGAAGTTCCGAAATCTTATCTCATCCAACATTGGAATGCATACGTTGCCCAATTAGGAAGCTATTAGCAACAAATTCTCATCAGTCGGGTTTCTTTCAATTAGCCTTCAGACGAAAAATCACTTGGTTTCTTTTGTGTTCCCTTACTTCCAGAAATTAATGTGGATCTTATCAGTCGAGTGTCAGTCGACCCTCGGACTGCGTACTTGAACTGGTCATTGTTCTCGAAGCCTGCTATGTGTGAGTGACTGTGGATATCGGCACAGTTTTGAGGGCCACTCCAAGGAAAAAAACGAATTACTCATCGAATATTTTCAAACGTTATCCACAAATGATAGCACACGTCTTTGACATGCTCGGGGAACCTGATACGCCAATGCCTTGTGTCCTTGTCCAAGTTCAACCTGTTTCCACGTCCAGATCAGCATCTCTTCGCATTGGAAGTGAATTAATCGGTAAATTAACGTTAGCCAACGCAAACTGAATCCCAACGAGGCGGGGACTGGGGGCACTTGGATTTATCTCCGAGCGGAATACCTGTAATTCCTCGGGGAAACCGAAGACATACAAGAATCCTAATCGTTCATCTGAATGCTGATTGCCGCGATTATAACCAGGAAGCTGCGAGTATGGATTGGACACCTAACACCCGTGGTGGTGGCTTACAGAATCGGATTTGTGCCTCTGGATGCAATTTCGTGGGGAATGAAAATTAATTCTGAGCGGTTCATTACTGCACACGACAGGTGCAGTGAACCCGCAGCATCGCGGACTGTGGGGTGTCAGTGCGCCACCACGAACGCTGCCAATTAACAATGGAAAATATTTAACCAACACCACGGGAGCCAGCACATGGATGAGTTGCATACCTCGTAACGGTGTGGTTAACGAAAATATGATAATTGTGATTTTTGCCGAGGGATGAGTGCGCCTTAAGAGAATTGACGGGGTTTCACTCAAGAGAGTCGCCCCTGAGAGAACTCAGAAAGAGTGTTATGCTCTGCTCAGCTCAGAGGTGCGCCGCGCTGCGCGAATAAATGAAAGTGATGGTAGCCAGAGCTAGAGCTGGAACTCTTGGTTAATTACTCCAAAATAATAGAGTGAATTGTAATTAATTAAATTTTTAGTCTTCAAAGATTGCGGCGTGTTTGTTTAACCGGAACTGCCGCTTCAGCTTCGGCTGCGGCTATTGTATCCACACGTGATGGCGAGCTGTTGTTTCGTCTCAACTACAGCTTCAGATTCAGGTATGGTGTGGCAGCATGAGATAGAGGTCGATGATCGCATGCTGCGTAATTAGAAGGTTCCATGCTTGCGGCAATTTACGCGATGGTTTAGCGCGTAATCAAAAATGATGAGCACTTAAGCACGAGTTAGGCGATTGAATAACTACAAGGCATTTGATCCGCAACGAGCGGGGAATTATGTGCCCAATCTGAAGAAGGACATTGATCACGGCATTGCTGGAAGACTTGAGACTTGGAGATTTGTGTTATGCTTTAGGCGGAATCAAATTTATTTGAAAACTTTTTGTGGGATATGCAACTCAAGTGGAGTCCCGTCATTTAATTTAACGAATGGCGATAGTCAGCCCAAGTAACTATGCCTGCACTGGACTGGATGTTCTCAATTTGTGGCGCTCTGTTCACTTGCTAGATCGTCCTGTAGATGTTTGATGAATGTGTTTGTGTTTGAATCCTGAACTGTGCAGAAATGTCGAGGGTCTGCGGCTTGAAATGTCGTGAGGTCATTAGTTTCTCATCCATCACTCATTAGATGATCCTTAACTTCCATTTTAAAGTCTAGTCGATTCCCTTTTGCAAGCCGGACTAGCTCCTGCAGGAATCCACTCATACCGCACGACATTTTTCCAGCACTTGGTGACCTACAGTTTTACTCCGAACAGACTCCGAACGGCTGAGTTTGGGCAACATTTCGTGAAGTTTCATTCTCAGAGCAGTATGAGTGCCGTGATAGAAGTTTGTGGAATCGAATGCTCGCAATTCAGTTAAGGGACATTCATATGAGATCACTACGAATCGCAAACTTCGCAAACTCTGACACTTCTTTCATATTGAGATTTCTTATTCGCAGAGAGCATGGGGTGAGTACATTGCGAATTTTTCGTCGTGCATTTGTGGATCGCGTTTGCCTCTCTTGTGTATTGCGAACTCAGGTTGACAGTTCGCAAGGATAATGATTGATTCATGGATAAAACATTTAAAATCGTTAATAAGAATACTTAAACTAATTAGTGTTGAGATTTTAGTCGATAAAAATACTATAATTCAATCCGCATCTTTTTGCATACCAAGAATTACAAATTTTGTTTTTTCTGCTGTAAAATTGTTGTTTCTTAAAGTTCGGGTCCGCAGTTCGCAGCTTACTCAAATCTGCTTCATAGCCAAGTTACACTTAAGCCTTAATATAAAATTTACTTATTAAATATTTAAGTCGAATTTAATCATGACGTGGTTTTTCTTCAAACGCAACCAAGTTCACTTGGATTTTAAATGTCATATTCGATATTACGTCAATTACAAAAAAAAACGTGCCGTAAGTCGCCGTGGCGTAGTGGGTTACTGCGTCGACTCATACGCAGAGGGTGCCAGGGGTTCGAATCCCCAATCTAGCAACTTTCACAATTCACGACTTCCACCTTCTCTGAGTCACTGAGAATGCTACAAGAGTATTCCTGTCTAGAAAAAGCTCAACTTCGCCGTTCTGATTCGGCATAAAACTTTAGGTCCCTTCCTAATATGTACAATAGCACGCACAACACGAGTGGTAGTTGAGAAGCTAGGCCTAGGTCCGCCTCGGACTGTCGCGCTATCAATATTATTATTAAAAAAAAGGTGCATAGAAATGTAGTGATCCAAGCTTTGACTTAGTCGTGTCAATTATAAACACAAGAACCGTGTACGGTCTGCCAAACGTGATGGATAGTGATGCCACGGAAGAAGAATTTTTGGAAACAAGAAGCTGTGATGAAGAAAATGTAAGTATACAAATAATTCTGGTGCTTGAAATATCTTTTATTCGTATACATTTTTAGAGAAACGGATTGGTCCTCTTATATTCCTGCACACCTGAACACACCCGTACATCCGAAATTAATATCACGTCAGTCTTATTCCAAAGACGGACGTGTCAAAGTCAAATATACTGATGGCAAAGGAATTAATGCTTCGACATGGTCTGGCAGACGTAGATCAGTTGCTTTAACTCTTCCGAGTATACGAATTTGTCTAAAGTAAACATTGAATCACCCCACTGTGAGCGCAGCTAAACAAAAAAGGATAATTTTAATTATTCCAATCGGACAATTTATTCAGTAGTCCCTTTCGGTTTGACAGTTGACGAAGGAAAGCAAAAGAGGATGAAGTGGGTAAAAAAAGGTCAATTAAGACCTTTTTTTAAAGAATTAAGAAGGAAGGCAATCGTGGAGTTGTTTGTCGTGTTCACCACCAGGCGTCGCATAGAAACAAAAACGATCATTACCATCAATTGGGGTCGCCATCACCCACCTTCAACATGAAACATTTAAGGAAGCAGCGATTTAAAAGCAGGAAGAGCATGAACTGCGGCCGAAATCACTGGAGTTGGATGTCGAAATAATATGTTGAAAATGTCAAAAAAATAATTTTGTAAATAATCAAGTCTGGCTCTTGGTTAGCAGGCGACTTTCCCGTGCCGTGTTTTAGGCTCCTATAGGCGGACAGCGACGGTCGCAGCACTTTTGTCCGGCTAAGGGGACAACTCCATGGGAAAAAATTCATTGCAAATACTTTAATTATAAAAATTTAGAAACTAAAAAGAATACAAAGACAGAACTAACAATACTACAACAGTAGAACACGGCTCCAGATTTAAAATCTGTTATCCATTTGAGTAGAGACTAATGCTCTTGATCGAGTAATAGCCGATTTCATAAATATCCTCGTACACGCAACCGAGTAATACGGGTAATACCAGCTTCTTGTTCGGTTACCGGTTACCCGTCTTCATCGGGACCCGCAACGACAACAAATACAGTCGACTCCGCTTATTTGCAACACAAAAAATTCAGAAAATTTGTTTCAACTAAGCGGAGTTTTCATTTAAACGATGTTCGTATATTGTTGTACCGTGATAAATTTCTTGCTGCATATAAAAGAAAGTTTCGTTTAATCGGAGTGCATATAGGCGAAGGCGACTGTACTCTAATTCAATACAAAAATCAATAAAGTACAGTATACTCTCGATAACGTGATCAATTAAAAACCAAGAGAGTTCACGTTTGCGAAGGTAAAATTTTAATAAAAGAATCGGACTATCCAACTATAGATTTTCATTTTAAAAGGTCTTATCTAGTAATTGCATAGGAACATATAAAATAAAATGTTATGGCATAAAATTATTATAATAATATAATATGGGCGGTGCTTCAACCCGTAGACTAAAGCTATTGTTCTCTCACGAGTGGAAGGGACCTACAGTTTAATGGCGACTCCGAACGCCCAAGTTTGAGAAGCCTTATCTATACCGTTATTAGTCCGTGATTATTGACAGTAACTCTTAATAGGTAGGGTCGTTCAAATTGGGGAATCGAACCCAGTCAGAGAGGTTCAGCCACTACGCCACGTCGAACCACTATGGCATGAAAAGTAAAATTAAATATTGAACATGGGCATTGCCGATACGAAATATAATATACAAAATCGATCAATTCTTCGTCTCCAGGTTGTGGGGGAGTGGGTGGGGTGAGGGGTGGCTCTTTATAGGGTTAACAAAAAATAACCAAGTTCTAGTAACTATTCCGGCCAATTTTCAACCAAAAATTGTATGTAAATAGACTCTATCCTAATTGCATTTCTTATTAATGTTTTTATGCAATATGCTATAAGTATTTGAGTACATTAATTCCAAGCTTTGCCTCAAAAATTGTTATAATAATAATATGGGTGGCGCTACAGCCCGTAGAGGGTCAGGGCCTAGCTTCTCAGCAACCACTTGTGCTGTGCGTGATACTGTTCTTTCACGAGTGGAAGGGACCTACAGTTTAATGCCGAATCCGAACGGCGAAGTTGAGAAGCTTTTTCTAGACAGGAAATTCTCTTTGAGCATTGTCAGTGACTCGAAAGAGGTGGAGCCGTGAAATATGAAAGGTGGTAAATTCGGGTATCGAACCTGGCACCCTCTGCGTAGAAGTCGACGCACTTACCCACTACTCCACGGGGACCCACGTATAGAAATAATGCCATTTGAACTGTAAAAGACTGATTAGGTATGTTTTCACAAACAAGACAATGCAATTTTTGTTCGACCGTCCGATAGATTGATCGTCTTAGATATAAGATCAAAATAGATATTTATAAAAACCAGTCAACGGGCACACAAACTTTAAATGTTTACATATGTTTTATGTTTATGTTTTTATGTGCTTTATGTTTCCGAATCTTAATTGTCCTATTTGTTGTTGTTTCGTACAGCATCATATAGGGCAAACTACCAATTTTTTTGTGTATACATATATTGTATATATATTTTACTTTTTAGGGTACTGGCTCATGTCTCCTTTTGTACTTTATTTAAATTTATTAAATTTGAGTCTAATACTTACAAAAAGTTATTGTTTATATCAAACAGCAAAACATCAAGTTCAAGATAAAATTGTTTTCATATATCTAAGTAATTCATTTTGAGAGAGCAACGAAGTCAAAACTTTCCTTAAGTGTGCTCGCTACTGGGCAGTTTACCCTACTCTCTATAAAAATGGTTGTTCACGTCAGCGGAATGTTCACGCAATATGGTGCTCACGCTTTGCAGACACTACTGTACAACAAATGTAACGTAATTAAAACAATCAAATGTAGGGAGGAACCCAATTCCATTCCTTCTCTTTGCATTTTTGTAAGCTGGAGCAATTCACTTTACAAATATACATTAATGTTCCTATTTATCGCAACGCCTACTAAATAATCAAAAACACGCTGACCTGGCAATGCCGTCCATCTCACGACTCCCACCTTCACTCACTTGAAATCCCGCTAAGAGAACATATTTACAACGTGCTATTGTCACTCAACAGCCGGTGCAGCAGCAGCAACCACATTTCTGTATCTTCCACTCGAATTTGAGCGCGACTGAGTCTAGTGGAATGCCATGAAGTAAACAGTTTCCCCATTTGAGTTAACATCAGTGCTTCACATTTTGAGCAGAACCAAGGCACTCTGACTTCACTGCGGTTAAAATCGTTGAGCGCGCTAGACGTGTCGTCGTTCCATCTCTGCGTTTATTTTTGTCTCCAATCGTGAACTCCGATTACGATAAGAAAAAGTAAATTTCTCAATTCTTTTTTTGGCGGTCGATTTTCGAAATCTCGGACGGGATCATATCGTCGACGAATCGACTTTGATTTGCATCACATTGCGGGTGGAAAATTGAAAAGTACAAGAAAAATTTAAAAAGGAAATTAATTAAAAGTGTGCGAGTGCTAGTGCGAGTGAGAGTGTCAACAAAGTGAACATAAATTCCCACGGATATTCCCCCATTCTTGCACATAAAAACAAGTAAGATAAAACCAAACACAAAGGATTTACATTCAAACAACGGAAGCCACTCGCCAGGAGGAGCTGAACAGAACAAGCAAACGTAAGTCCAGTCAAAACCAACTCGGGAATGTTAGTTTCATTTGAATAGTCTCACAATATATGGGAGTGGGCACTCTGGGGATGGATAAAGACGTCAGGGAATCTCTCACTTCGAAAACCGAGAACAGGGCATCCGCCAGGCGACAAGTGGTGTCCTGTGCCAGCGATTGTGTTGTGATTTCACAGCACAAGGACCCAACGATAGAGATTAAGCTCATCCGGCTGCTGGATGAAGTAATAACAATCGACTTGGTCCCTTTTACTGAGTGTGGCCATCAAGGAGCGCACAGGGGGAGGCCACTTGAATCTATCTGAATTTCATTGTGTTCAGCTTGGAATAATATTCATTCTCCCCTCTTCGTGGCAGGTTGGGTTTCCCTTTTTTTTCCGAGCATCACGAAAATGCTCCTTCCTTTCGAAAGTCTCATCCCCTTCCTGGCTTCAATGGATTTTCATCCATTAATTTGCATTTGCCAGGATTCACCGGCTGAAGGGGGCGCGGGACCGCTCCTCTTGTTTTGTTTCGGCTTGCAGATAATTTCCCTAATTAAGGATGTCACCCCAACTGGATTCGACCGGGAATACAAGGGACTGCCACCAGATATAGGTCAAAGAGGGTGACTGGGTGGGCCACGGAGTGGCTAACTCCCTCCAGTAAGCTCACAACTTTCCGACCACTCTCGTAATCAGTTGTTTGTTTATCATTTTCCTGGTTCTTTCTCGTCTTCCTGGGTGCGTTTGTGTGCGCACGAGTCACGTGTCACGATGGAGGGACACTCCCCGTGCTCCCGACTGACCCACCTAACGGGAGCCGTAGGTTTTTATGACGTCTACTAGCTGGGCGTGCTCGTGTTAGCGCCCATCTTCTTCACTCGCCTCGAGTGCATTCAAATTTGTCAAAGAACGGTGGGACACTCACGCCTTCGTTCGCGTCGTGTGTGTGCGGCGAGGGGGCATCTTCATCTCTTGAGATTTTTTATTACTTTTGGATGATTCGAATCGTTCGTCTGCGTCTGTTCGCCATCGTATCCGATGGAAAAAAGAAATGCTTTACGACACAATTCATTCTCTATCAACGCACATACACATGTGCGGCGGTGGGGTGGGGTGTAGTGGGGTTGGCTGGAGACGAAAAGAACAATAAAACGAAACAACTAAAAAAAAAAAAGGTTCACTTTTATGGCTGTTTTGGAGGTTATGTGTAATTGATGTAGACCGCATTATTTTCTTCTGAGGAAAGGTTGACTTGGCTTGGATGTCTTGTGAGTGTTTGCCGGCGTGAGGCCGATCGGGAGGGGGTGGCGGTGGTTGGGTAGGCCTTGAAGGCTACACACGTATTATTGTTATTCATGGAATTTTAGATTTTTATTATTTTCGGCTTATCCGCAGTTTCTGATCGTGTATTGTGATATTTATTTATTCAGTGAATTATCATCGCTTGATTGATGGTTACTTGTTGACGTTTGCGAGAAATGACGCATTAAGGCTTTGATGACAGCTTTGGCGGACGTGAAGGTCTGTGTGTTGTCTGGTCGGTGGACGGCGGCGGCATGGTTTTGATTAAAATCTGTAATAAATCCCGTTATGAAGCACGAATTTCTAAGTTACATATTTCATAACAATTTTTCGTACTTGACATTTGATGTGAAACTGTTTTCATTTCCTGAGCGATGGTATTGACCTCTGTTGAAATGAATTTCTTATCTCTGCGAGATTTGGCAGCACCCTACTCAAAGTGACACTTTATGAGATTTTGACAGTTGATTATTTGAAGATCTGCTTGCTCATGGTAATGACTGTAGTCAACCTTGTCTTGGCGGAGGCCTTGGCTCTGAATTATGGAAGAGTTATTTAGACTGCAGAAGGAATTTCATGGCCATGCAACGGACAGTCTTAGAGGCGATGTGCAGGGGTTGCTTTAGGAATCGCCATATGGAAGAATGGAACCTGTGGCAAGGATTCATTTTCAGCTGGAATTGTTGACCAACTTATCTGGATCATTATTCGCCTCTTTATTTTGATGCAAATCCTCCATGAATTGTGACAACCTGAGACTTTGATGTCTACTAAAGGACTAAGTGAGGCAAATACCCATGAAGGCTTTGCCAGTCACATCTACCTAACTTGATGTCTACTGACAGTTGAAGAACCCCATAAAGTGGTGAAGAGGCCTTAACAAGTTCAATAGTTAAAGACAGAAGGGATCACTCACAAAGACTTCACAGGCTCTGATAGAATAAAGTCTAGTCAGTTATAGAGGGCTATCCAACTCGTGGTCCGGATTTGACATCCCTGCTTCTGTCACAAACGATGAAGCGTCATTCCAGACTGCATGAGTTTAGTTTAAGGTTCTTACAACATGAATCGCTTAACAGTTCTCGGTAACGGTTCAAAATAAGTGTTCTTGTAGTCGGTTCGTTTCCTGAAGCAAATCGAAGAAACTGGCTCTGTTACAGATGTCTTATGTAAAAAGTGGTGGGAAATTAATCATCCTATCGTAAGATTTTACAATTTTTGCAAATGGCGTCGTCACGTAAGTCAATCATATTTGACATTTGTGAACTAGACTGCGGCAGTACACAAACAGACAAGCAATGGGGCGCAACGGTGTACTGCGCAAGAACGTGGAATAATTACATTTTGAAGCAATTCCTGGTCGCGCCATCTTGTGATTTGGCAAGGTTCGCAAGATCGCCCGATTTAAACACTGACTACTTTCGTTGCGGCCACTTATTGTGTTTGGGGACAGGCATATGGCAGGAATGCGAACAGTTATCACTGAAAATCAAGTGAAAAGTCATGTAAAATGCAATAAAACGGGCCCAAATGTCTATCCACACTGGCAGCAGGCACTTGACGGATATCATCTTTTCCACTTAACAGAAAAAATCGTAAAGGTGCAAATAAAGATTTCCAATTTTGTTTTTCAAAAAACAAAATTCGATGATTTCTTTGCGCCAACTTGTATTAAGAGTAAGCTAACATTGAGAGACCGCTGCCTTTTGTGAAGAAAAAATTCGCATGAAACTGCATTCATTCTTGTAAATGTTGACCTCTAGCTCTCTCCCATCAGTGCACATGACATGACTTCCTTGGGAACTCGTCGTATCCTCCTCTAGTCGCAGTCAAAGTGACTGACATATGCTGATAAGACCACTGGTAGCTAGATCCACAATCGTCCTTCTTCGTTGGCAACGAACAGATTGCAGATTGTTGCTTGCAATGTAAGCGGGAGGAAAAATGTGCATATTTAAAGATCTAATTGAGTTCACATGGTATCGGGTTTTAAATTATCTCTCAGATACATGTTTCTGATCACGTTGTTGAATGCTAAGTCAGCACAAGTGCGATATTTTTTCAGTTGTTCAAACATGTGACTTGCAAAGGTTATCTCGTGGGCGACATTAGATTTCCTCTGGCTTCTTGAGTAAAGCCTGAGCGATAACAAAAGGACATTTGTTCATTCCGATAAGGAAGAACAAACACGACTTCTGTGTTTGGTTTGTGTTAAGTGTGTGGCGCAACTACCTAATCCAGTTGGTGTTTGTGCAACCGAGAATGATTATCAAGGGATTAGGGTAATCTTGAAACAAGACTACGCACTGCTTCAACCAGCCGAAAATATGTCATTTATCATTGCTGCTATCATAGGAGGGGCACTTTGAGAGGATTTTGTCTTGTGTAAATGTAATTACTTCACATTCCTCACATACTTGACTTTCTATGACAGTTTGTTGCTTTAAATTAAATATTCATAAACTTATTTAAACGGGCTTTTACTGCAAATTGACATAATTTTTCTTAGTAAATTAGAGCTGCAATATCTTACCAGAGGTGTTTTTTTTTTTCAAACGAGTAAGAGATTGACTACAGCCACTTTGAATTTTAAATATCTTTGGATAGGCGGGCAGACACCTCAGACGAAGTTCAGCTTTCGCTGATGGAAGTTTGATCTGCTGATAAAATTGAATGCACTTACAGTGGCGAGCAAGACTGAAGAGATAATTTAATTTCTTTTCTCATAAGTATCCAATGATATGTAACTGGATTGCAAGTTTTTGAGAATTTATCTGTTATCAGATGCTTCCTAAGGCCATATTTCAATACACTGCCCACTGAACGCATTCATTCGACTTTAGCTTTTTTTTATAATTTGCGCGTGCTCAAGGGATTGCTAATACGCTTATGTGCCCGGCGTCAAGACACAGCACGGGCCGAAGGTATAGAGGGAGAAAGGGAGAGGAGGTACCTGTGCACATTGGTCTTAAATATCTGCGGGTTGTAGTCTGTGGGAAATATTAGATTGGGAAGAGCATTCCACATTCATGCATTGCGGCTGAAGAACGAGTCTGTGAATTTAACTGCCCGTCCGAAAGTAGGCTTAAGGGTATACTGATGGGCATTTCTGGCGAGACGGGTATTGCGTGTGAATTCATGAAGAGGAGGAATGCAGTTGGGTAGCTCATTTGAGCATCGTTTGTTGAAATAACGAAAAAACACGGAAAAAGAAGAAATGGTACGTCGATGTTCGAGCGAGTCTAATGACACTGCGATATTATACGTTTTTTCGCTCGCTTTTGGATTCTATCAAGAAGGTGCAGGGTGGTCTTGGGGGCACCAGACCAGATATGAGCGTTGTACTCAAGCTTTGGGCGAATGTACGCCTTATAAAATAAAGCCAAATCAGAAGCGGTAAAATATTTCTTGCATCGATTAAGGAAACCTAAACATTTCGCAGCATTTTTGTCGACCTCAAATATGTGATCGTTCCAACTAAGTGTTGTGTTGATACACATACCAAGGATGGAAAGTTTTCCCGTTTCATCGACACAAGCGCCATTCATGGATAATGGCTGACTATCAAGGCTTCGTGACAGCAGACAGCATTGAATTTTTGAAGCATCGAATTCCACTCTATTGTTTTTTCCCCAGTTAATAATGCTGTCACGATCGGAATTCAATGAGCTTAACATACACTGCCGTTCCAATTCCATAGTCGTGAGTCTTGGAACGAATATGAAAAGCTGAGGGTGCTGTCATCAGCGAAGGAGTGGATTGGATTAGAAGTAGCAGACAAGAGATCATTTATAAAAATGAGAAAGAGTGTCGGAGACAGAACTGAGCCTTGCGGAACACCACCATTTATTTGGTGGATATCAGACTCAACCCATTCAAAACAACTTGAATTGAACTGTTCGAAAGGTAATTTCTAATCCATAGGAGAAGAGACCATAGGCACGCATTTTCGACACGCTGCCACTCAAAAATTGTAAACTTATTGGTCACGGGGGTGACTCTTGAGATTATACAGTCACAACATTCATAAGTGACAGGAGCAATGATTATACTTTTTTACTGAATTTACCATGGATTTGAAAATTTGAGTTATTACAGATTTTCGAAAAAAACAAACACAAATCACGATTTCTAGTTTCATTTGAATTGGGTTCAATGTACAGACTATGTCAATCTTAAGAAGTCTTAAATACCCAAATTGTTCTGTCAAAAAATCGACAACCCATAAGCCCTAATGAGAAGGAGAGAGACAGCAAATGTGGTCCACAAGTGGAATGCATCACGACGGATGAAGTTGGTCAACTTTCAACTTTTTGTGCGTTTGACAGATGTTTCCATGGAAATTCATTTGGGTGCTCTTTATAAATCTATCCTTACGATATTTTATAAATGAATGAATAGAGTAAGTTCGGCAAATATGGCCCGACCTTAACATTTTTCGAAATAAAACCATCAATTTATGTTGAATTATTTTAAGTATTTTTTTTATAATCATTAAAATCAATTTACCATCCCTCTTAAGTGACACAAACATTTTTAAAAAACATTACAAAAAGATATACTGGAAAAACTTAAGTAATCTCATATTGTGATTTCAAAAAACTTGCGGCTAAATGGCCTGCCTGGTGTTAAATATGGCCTGGTAATGATTTTTGGGTTTAGCTGAACCAAAACTCACATACGCTGTTGCTCGGTGCCTGTACATACAACACTTTGTACGCAAGTTGGGGCAGTAGATGCAGCTGGCAAAGATCATGTGTTAAATATGGCCTTCTAAGCGATATTGCGGGCATTTTACGATATTGCCTCATTACACACATAATGTTGCTATTTTTTTTTTCCTAAGGTTCAATTTAATCACGCTTCAAGAACTTGTTTTTTAACTTTAATATGACTAAAAATAAGAGCACCTTAAAAAAGATATCATGAAATCAACAAACTGTCACTGTGAAAACACTTGTTAAAACGTACCAAGAAATTACAATGAAAACAGGAAAAGAACCCAATTATACCAGCTCAACGACGATGGGTTCGGGCAAAACCGATTCTAACAAGTTTGCTGTGAATTTAAGCTTAACTCTGTGCGTTTCCGCATTTAGGAAATATAATGGTGGGTCATAAAACCCATGTGGGCCATATTTGCCGCCCTTACCATACACTTTGTTTTGTTTACAATTGTTTTCGAATAATCCCTAACAATTCCGGAACTTTAAAATTTCGAATGTCTTCGATTTATACAAGAGTGGATTGCAAGCGCAACGTACCCCATTGGGTATCTCTTTGCAATCCGGCAACTACGATTTTTGTTGATTCCAAACGCAGCGTTCCTAACGGATTCTATTGGTTTGGGCCTTTAATGAGTGCTAAGTTTCCACCAAGCCTTAGAGTTTTACAAAACATTGACATTGGATTCGTTGTAAGGCATTGTGTACCTCAATGCTCAGGGCCTCTAGCCGAGTGGATCTTTGAAAATACACATACCTACTGGAAGTAATTATTCCACCATCCATTCCAATAAAGGACTGAGTAATTTTCATAAAATTATTTTAGATACCCCAGTTTTCGGGTTTGATGAGTCACCCTGGAAACGAGTAAGTTCCTCGAGCGAAACTTGATTTTCAAAACGACGTCAAGTTTTTTTTTTTTTTTTTTTAATTTCATTTTTATTTTATTTCTCAGGACAACTTATACTAGACAAAAATGACATAAAAATCTATCTTAATATCTAACAATTCATGTACTTAATTCTATCTTACTGACCCTTCGCGGGTACTCTAAAATATTCTAATCTATCTTACTATTTGCCATTCGGCATCTAAAGTATTGTTTTTTTTTTGTCCTTAGGCCAGACTTTATTGTTTAGGGCTTACTGGCCAAGAAAACTAAGAAAAACTTGGCGCTCTATACATTGTTATTATTATTACCTAACCTAAATCTAAATCTAAAAACCCTAATACCTATTAAAAAACACTTAATCTAACTTAATCTATGTCCGTAATATTACGGACGTGTACTCAAGGGCGTGTATGTTATGTATATGCGTAACATATATAATCCACACGGCCTTGTGCACCTCTTTTTTTTTAAATTTTTTATTTTTTTTTTCTTTTTTTTTTTTTTTTATATTTTTATTTTTTTTTTTTTTTTGCTGCCTTACAACTAATTAAGTGGGCCGTTATACCAACTAAACGATTAATATCCTATAGGCAGGGACGGTGAAGGCGGGGATTGGTTCTGGTGTAACCACGAAAAGAAGTGCCGCTCCTTATCACTCTCTCTCCTGTCTCGAGCAGGGATCGCTCTACTGAACGACGACATCCGATTCGTAGAGGAGTCGCCTGTCAACTGTTCGGCGCATCGCGTGGTAGATTACAGGACATCCTTCCGTGTCCTGGATCAAGCCGATCGAATTGAAATAGAGGAATGCTTCAGGTGGGACAAAGCCGTTGTGGCGCACCCTCTCATGGTACATATAATTGGGATAGTAAGCCCCGAAGATCAGACTGTTGGTAGTGCAGTGCAGCTTACTTGCCACAGCAAAGGCTTTTCTAGCATTGGCCAGAGCCTTCTATATATGTTTGTTAAAATACAGAAAATGATCCAACCACGACGTCAAGTTTGGAGGCGACAATTCAAATTGCGAATGATTTAAAATGGTCCAAGAGAATGTTTTTAAAGCTGCTCAGTAATTTAAAAAAAAAGTGGTAGTTTCAAAAAACTTCAGCATGTCACTGCTGAAATGTATACCAGAAATGAAGTATTACAGAAATAGACGACTTCACAGCTGATTGCCTTCTAGTCCATCGACGAATTTGAGTGCTTTTTTGACCGATATTCATGAATTTTTGAAGGTTATTCACGAAATAACGTAAATGCCGCCTTCTGATTGGTCAATTTGATTTATGAACATGTATAAAAAATAGTTGTCAAAAATCTTAAGGGGCAAGAGAGGTAGAAGTCGGGCATCTCGGTAATACTGCATTTCTGCAGTAGACTTCAGAGAATACTGAGTTTTTTTCTTATTACTGACCGAAGCCGAACAAATTGCCTAGAGTTATCACGAAAAAACACCCATAGGGCTGTTGCTTATGGCCGTCTGCTGATACGATTGTACAGGGTGGGTCAAATACAAGTTTCTTGGACTAAACATAAATTATAATAAATTTTTTCCATGTATTAAGGCTTAATTAGTAAGACCAAATATTCCAATTGATTATGAAATACAACGTCGTTCAAGTGGCTGCCTAGGTTCTACGCAGTAGTTCATTCTGTCACCCAAATTTTCCAAGACCTTGTTGATGGTTTCGGGCTGTACTCATGGAATGCTTGGATAAAATTGGCTTAAAGTGTTTGAATCGTTTCCAGAGTGTTCGCATAACATCGTTGCTTCTCGGTTCCCCACAATAAAAGTGATCAAATCAGAACTCCGAGGCGGCCAATTGACATCGCCAAGACGTCTGATAACAAGATTTGCGAATTTGGTGCCCAAAGATTGATTGCGGCATGGACTGTGTGGCATGTCTCGCCTCCAGTATGAACCAGAAGTCGTCCCAATGCATGACTTCAAGTTGAGTAAAAAAATGGCTCTATGAGTTGTCCCCATCCTCATTTTCGAAGAAAAGTGATGAGAGAATGATGCTCTCGGCCACAGCAGCTACATTTTCATCTGGCCGACGACGGGGACCATGAGCGTTGTCCACTAGCATACCAGTCTTACGAACCTTTTGCACAAACTTGCGTACAGCAGTCGCGGTGGGTGCCTCATTTCGGTCAAAACTTTTTGGTCTACACAGTACTCACTTTGGAAATAAGAGTGCAATATTTCCCGACGTTGTTCAAGCGTAAAGCGACTCATTTCGTTCCGCGGAGGTATCATACTGACTTTCTGTCAAGATTTCGAATCTGAAACAGTTGTCAGCGTCAAAATAATCTATGATTTAAAAAAAAACACTACATGGCCCACCCTGTATATGAAACCTCTAGTATACTATAATCCGACGATTTTTTTAGTTGTTTCTGGCGTCGCCTAGATGGCCAACCTTAATTGCTCGCGAAAGCAAACAATTTTATGAAGCAAGGCGTTCGAACAGATAAACACAAAATGATTGAAGCACGTTCACTGATTGCATTCCAGTGCGAAAGGGCTAATTAGTATAATTTTATGGACATACAGCAGTAGCGTGTGTCATTACAAAAACAACAAGACAATTTTGATGTTTCCGCGGTGGGGTAGTGGCTAAGTGCAACGTCTCCTACGTTCAATTCCCGAAACGCAAAAAATATCATAACTCACGGTTCCTCCTTTCCCCAGTCACTTGCAATGCCCAAAGCGTGTAATTGTCTAGAAAAACCTTCTCAAACATCGGTGAGCCTCTAAGTCAACATGAAGGTTCCCTCCACTCGTGAGATGCACGCACAACACGAGTGAGTTGCTATAAAGTCAAAGTGCACCACTGACTGACTGCAGCACTTCTGAATTTCTGTCAAAATGGCCATAATTCACGAGGCCATTTCTCCAAGTGTCGATCTAGTACATCGACTAACTGCATCAGTCCACATCAGTCGGATCACGAAAGTGGGTCAAATCCGCTTACAAATCATTATAAGTTCATAAAACTTAGGCAAATTATGACCTTTAAGCAATTTACAGTTCTAATGGCCGCATTTTACCAATTCCAAGCGGAAATATTTCCACCTTGGCAAGATCGCAATGACTAATCACATTGCCGAAAGCGAGCCGATGACTATGCTAACCAGTCCACCTGAAATTTGATTTATTCACATAAATCAACTTATTCAAATTAGAGTGTCTTACAAATCGCGTCTCCTCTAGAATTCTAACAGCCCTGTCTTATTGACATGCAGTGCTGCCTGGATCCTTCCGAGAAACAAAACACGCACACACACCAGAAAGCCGCAAAAATTAACCATGACCAAAGAATAAATTTCAATCAAAACCAAAACAAAAGATGACATCAGAGAATGAGTTTATCGTTTAAGCTACAATCAGCAGAACGACTAAAGCAAAGAAAAAAGAGAGCAGAAGGAATTTAATTCGTCAAATAAAATGCTTTAAATTGTAGTTCTGTTAATGCACTCATATTTTTGTTTGTTTTGTTAATTTGTGTTCGCTTTTGTCTTGATGGCGATAAGTGTGGAGACAGACTTAAGTTGAATTTGTAGGTTCTTTGAGTTATGGTCTCGAACTGAATGTACAGTGTGACCCGTATGTTTTGACACATATTAGTGAAACAGAATCGTTGTTGCTAGTTTAAAATGGGTATTTATTCAGGAAAATGTAATGCGAAATGTTTCTTATTTCCGAAACGTTCTTTTTCAATGATAGCCCAAATAATACTGGTCGATCAGTGGTCATGTAACTGTTATTCTTGTCATTGTTTGTCAGATGCTATGAAAAATTTTACTCTAATGTTGGATTAGGAGACCAAGATAGGCGAGCTGCTAGTGCATTCACCAGCACACTTAGACCATGTTGATCCATTGAGGAGACCAACGAAATGTACATTTTCTGGCATGGAGATCAGCACAGTCATCTAAACAACAGGCATTTGTGCCTAATGAACTAGGTATTCTATTCTGCAAACAAAAGTCGTTAGACTTCAATCCAATAGGACTCGTAGTTCTCTAGGGATGCCTCTAAAAAGAAACAAGCTCTTTCTTAAGCTATGCAGATAATTTACCTTCCCGAATGACCCTAAATTTGTTTTCCCGTTTTTATGGAAAGAGAGCAAATAGTTTTTAAAGTGTCTTACATCGACCACACACACGTACAAATCTAGTCAAACCTCTGTAAGAGGAACATCCTTAAGACCAATTTTTCTATAAGTCGAATAAAATTTGGTGAAATAGTTCAGAACCTAGACTTTGATTTTTCCATATTTTATAATCCATAACTCGAACATTCCATAAATCCAGAAAAATATTTGTTCCCGTGACTATTCGACTTCAAAGCAGGTTCGACTTCAAACAAAGGGCAATACAGACATGTCAAAAAATAAGCGGCCAGCGACTGAAAAATGTAGTTTGGGTAAAATTTTTAATGCATTGTGTTTAACGACGAAAAAATTCACTATCAAAATTGTGATATGTAAAAAGTGTGAGACAATTTTAATAGTGCATTTTTTGTCCTGCTCTAATTTCATTTTCAGTGCATTAAAAATGCGAAAACAAATTTACTGTCATACGGGCTATAGAAACACAGTGTTATCATTAATTTTGTGGTTCCGAAGCTAACCTTAAATGAAACACATTTATGATATAGATTTCGATTGAAATTATTTTTTAGTATTGATCGTATTGTTTTGATCTTACCATTTTGAATGGATTAATTTTCGATGACTTTTCGACACACACGGCAAACACTCAGCCATTAAGGTGGCCTGGGAACGCGGTGAGACACCTGGCGATTGGAAACTGGGGTGGTTGCGCTCCTTTTCAAGAAGAGAGACAAAAGGGACTACTCCATCTACAGGGGGCATAGGTCTTTTAAGTTTTAAGGTGTTGGAAGCTTCTTCTAGAGCTACGAGTCCAAGAAGGCTTTCGTCCTGGCAGACGAACAACCGACCGTCACTCTAAGAATGGTACTTGAGAAGGCTTGGGAGTAGCCAAATCCATCTACAACTGTTTTGTAGATTTGGAAAAGGCTTACCACCGAGTTCCTCTAGGTTAGCTCTAGAGTGTTCTGCAGGAGTATGGATTGATGGTCCTCTTTTTAGGGCCATTCGGTCTCTATACACAAACTGTAGCAGCTGTGTTCGGGTTAAGGGTGCTTTATCAACACTTTTCACTGTAGACTTTGGACTTCGCCAAGGGTCTTGTTACATATTCTGTTCCAGCGAGGAACGTTTCACATTGCAACAGTTGAGGGTAAGTCGCTGATGTCTTACTTATCCTCACATTTTCCCAGACGGGGCTTCAGCATGGACTCGACAGGCTTGTGGCCGTATATGTTGATGCTGGTAACCAGATAAAACCAGATAAAAGCGTATTAACTTTACTTTCACTGGGATTCGAACCCGAAACTCCGCTAACTAGGGGCAGGCACTCTGCTCTACAAACTGCACCATCCAGCTTTAGATGGATGGCTTACACCCACAGTTAGACTACTACCACTGATTGATCATTCCAGTGATATTGTCGTTAATTTGATTATCTTTGATTTCACTGGGATTCGAACCGGGGACCCCACTAACTAGGGAAAGAAACGTATCCAACTGCGCCATCCAGTCATGTACCATTGAGAGAAAGCCTTTAGACGAACTGCGCAGTTGGTTGCTGTTCGATATCTAACGGTGTAAGTAAATTCTAATTTGAGAGAATTTCCAGTGCATCAGTGGGAGTAGTTCTAACGAAGTTGAGTGTGAGCCGCTATATAAGAGGATGGGACCGATGACAGATATATAAAGCCAGTGCGTCACATATAGTAGAAGACCCCAAATTTCGCCTTAAATACACAATCATGTTACAAGAGGAATCAATCTCCACTGAACACAGTTATTAAGTCCTTCAGTGCAATGAACGCCAAGAGAGCCCCTGTACATTGTTTTTTATTCCGTCGACAACATGTAGGTACACGACAGAAAGTACACACTTGCCACTTTCAGTGACTTGAAAGGACTATCAGACAACCTCCTGACCCACATTTCCATCCACCAAGTGTCTGTCTTATTGCCAGCAATTGTGGCATCTTATCTCAGTCTCAAGGGGCGATTTTCAAGTATCCGATCAAAAGTCGACAATCGAGTGTGATAGTTCTTGAATTCACAAGTGTCACACAATCCGTCTGAGACTGTACATATGCTCGCTCCGATTGTGTTTTGTGTTGGATACATATATCAACTAACAACATTCCTATCAAGCAAATATCATAAACGACTGAATAAATACGAGCACACATCGAAGTCGTTGTATTCGATGCGACGAGGAAACACAATCAAGTGGAAGGCGGTTTGATAAGATATGCGTGTTATCGTCCAACTCTTGGGAAGCAGAAAAGGGTCTACCACAGCACAGCAGAGCACAGCACACACCATGCAAAGGTTAAAAGCACCAAAACACACACGCACGTGCACGCGCTCTTCTCGCCTTGCCACGATGATGGGTGAAGGCGAGATAAGGGAGTTCCTATTGTTCCGAAGAAACGCTTCGGTTACAGTCTACAGCAGCCCGCAGCGTTCACTGATAAAGACCGAAGAAAAATTATTAGCTTCATTAAAAGTTCCCTCGAAGATGTCAGCTTCGACGACGGCCAAATGGAGAAAAACGGAAAATGCCAAGATAACCCAATCGAGACACACTCTGCAAGTAGCACAGTCCATTTGGTTTTCGATGGAATTTACAAGTGTAACCACGCCACACTCATTGTCTCGAGATAACTCGACCAGAGGTCACTGAATTGTTTCCATTCAAAGACTGCTTGGCTCGTGTTCGTTGACAGGCTGTTTTCCTTGTTGAACTTGACATTTAAATGGACGCATTCAGAGCCGTGCAAGATGATGAATGGAGGCTGTCTCGTAAGACGATGCTTGTGTGTGTGCATTTAGGGTTAATTGCCGACCATAATGCGGGTATTGACCAAATTTTGGTTCGAACATGGAATGCACTTATGAAACAAGTTAATTATGAGGAACAATATGAATTGACATCTCGTTGACAGTAAATTCCTCATTTTCTGCGGGTCAACCGCTCGAACAAGGAAGTTTGAGTTCATTTGCATTTCGAATTCCTGTGGCGAGTTGGGTGGGGTTGGGGAGATGCAACGAAAAAGCGGATGCAAAGTGTGCATGTGTATGATGTCATGTTGGATATTGAGAACAAGCTTTTCAGTCATTGGATGTCAGCAAAGTCGTTAATCGGTTTAGACGGCCGCGGGAAGGTCTTCAAGTTTACACACACTCAACTGCATCATTGAGAGTGCTTACAGCGGGGTGAACCGACCGAGGGTATCTGGATTAGGACAGGCTGTGGGGACATTGAACAGTCGAGTGTGCGATGCACTTTGGAAGTGTGCATGCCATAAATGGCTTTAAATTAACCTGTTTGCCGAGGGACTTGTTGGTTGTGTTTTTTTTTTGTTTTTTATTGTTGCTGGAGCGTCGAGCGATTGAGAGAATGGTGGAAGTACGTTCATATCCACGGTCGATGGATGTGAACATCTGAAGTTAATTCGGTTCCCGTGGCAATTTATGTGACTTGTGAAAGCATGGATTATATTTGTGCATTCTAAATGTCAATGACTTTACCTTGCAACGATGCAGGAAATTTCGATGTAGTGTCGTTTATTTTATGAGCCTTTGGGGGCTCTTTGAGGGAAACTGGTTTTGGGTTGCTCGACGGTCCTTATAGTTTTGATGGGATTAATGTTTTCGAAGAATTAACTCGATTTTATCGAAGCGAATGGAACGACGGATAAGGTTTCCTCCGGTCTTCTGGTTGTTGGTGATGAGATCGGGTCGGGTTAAGTTTCCGGAAATGGAATAAATAAGCACTTAAGAGGGAATGTCTACTGCTAAGACTGGACTGCAAGTACTATAAGAAGAAACCACCGAGTGTGCTTCAGTCGTCCGCCAGATCCGCCTCAGTTATTTTTAGGGGAATTTTACCAAAAAGGCAGTACACAGTGCTAACAGACATGCGTCCAGTGTGCAAGCTGCATTTTGCAACTGTCGAAAGTAAACATTCGTTCGATATTAGGTTAGGTTAGGCTAGAAAGAGGCCACTTAGACCATGTTGGTCCATTGAGATACCCAGACTACCACCACTCATTGACGACGATAGTGACAGTGCCGTCAATTTGATCCCAAAGGCAAATGCTTACTGGACCAGATTTGAAAACTAGATAAAAAGGTATTGACTTTGTTTTTACTGGGATTTGCCACTCAACTCAACCCAGGGGCAGACACTCAGCTCAAAACGTATTAACTTTGTTTTCACTGGGATTCGAACCGGGGACCCCTCTAACCAGTGGCAGACACTCAAATAAAAACGTATTAACTTTGTTTTTACTCAGATTCGAACCGGGGACCCCTCTAACCAGGGGCAGGCACTCAACTCAAAACGTATTGACTTTGTTTTTGCTGGGATTCGAACCGGAGACCCCTCTAACCAGTGGCAGACACTCAAATCAAAACGTATTAACTTTGTTTTTACTCAGATTCGAACCGGGGACCGCTCTAACCAGGGGCAGACACTCAACTCAAAACGTATTAACTTTGGTTTCACTGGGATTCGAATCGGGGACCCCTCTAACCAGAGGCAGACACTCAAAGAAAAACGTATTAACTTTGTTTTTACTCAGATTCGAACCGGGGACCCCTCTAACCAGGGGCAGACACTCAGCTCAAAACGTATTAACTTTGTTTTCACTGGGATTCGAACCGGGGACCCCTCTAACCAGGGGCAGGCACTCAACTCAAAACGTATTAACTTTTTTTTACTGGGATTCGAACCGGGGACCCCTCTAACCAGGGGCAGGCACTCAACTCAAAACGTATTGACTTTGTTTTTGCTGGGATTCGAACCGGAGACCCCTCTAACCAGTGGCAGACACTCAAATCAAAACGTATTAACTTTGTTTTTACTCAGATTCGAACCGGGGACCCCTCTAACCAGGGGCAGACACTCAACTCAAAACGTATTAACTTTGTTTTTACTGGAATTCGAACCGGGGACCCCTCTAACCAGGGGCAGGCACTCAACTCAAAACGTATTGACTTTGTTTTTGCTGGGATTCGAACCGGAGACCCCTCTAACCAGTGGCAGACACTCAAATCAAAACGTATTAACTTTGTTTTTACTCAGATTCGAACCGGGGACCGCTCTAACCAGGGGCAGACACTCAACTCAAAACGTATTAACTTTGGTTTCACTGGGATTCGAATCGGGGACCCCTCTAACCAGAGGCAGACACTCAAAGAAAAACGTATTAACTTTGTTTTTACTCAGATTCGAACCGGGGACCCCTCTAACCAGGGGCAGACACTCAGCTCAAAACGTATTAACTTTGTTTTCACTGGGATTCGAACCGGGGACCCCTCTAACCAGGGGCAGGCACTCAACTCAAAACGTATTAACTTTTTTTTACTGGGATTCGAACCGGGGACCCCTCTAACCAGGGGCAGGCACTCAACTCAAAACGTATTGACTTTGTTTTTGCTGGGATTCGAACCGGAGACCCCTCTAACCAGTGGCAGACACTCAAATCAAAACGTATTAACTTTGTTTTTACTCAGATTCGAACCGGGGACCGCTCTAACCAGGGGCAGACACTCAACTCAAAACGTATTAACTTTGGTTTCACTGGGATTCGAATCGGGGACCCCTCTAACCAGAGGCAGACACTCAAAGAAAAACGTATTAACTTTGTTTTTACTCAGATTCGAACCGGGGACCCCTCTAACCAGGGGCAGACACTCAACTCAAAACGTATTAACTTTGTTTTTACTGGAATTCGAACCGGGGACCCCTCTAACCAGGGGCAGGCACTCAACTCAAAACGTATTAACTTTGGTTTCACTGGGATTCGAATCGGGGACCCCTCTAACCAGTGGCAGACACCCAAATCAAAACTTATTAACTTTGTTTTTACTGGGATTCGAACTGGGGACCCCTCTAACCAGGGGAAGGCGCTCAACCTGCGCCATCCAGTCGTACATGACGATGGTAAGCATCTCAGTTTTGATACCATCATCCACTTATTTAGTCTGCTTATGTCCTGTATCCCCTTGTGGGTCCTAGGGCCTCTGATATGCCAATGCGCCAATTCAACAAGCGGTCTCCGCAAATATGTTTCAGCTCACCCCTACTTTTTTCCCAGTTGCCGTGCTTCTGTCATTCTGAGTAAGCGGGTTCCCTTACATCGCTTGCCTAGCTATGGACATGTCACCTTTTGGAGAGTGTAAAGGCTCCGGCACATAGAATACTTAACTGCGTGAGCGTCAGCAATACTTCGACAGATACATAAAATACATGTGTTCTTATGGGAGGTGACACGGATAGTTACTCAACTTTTAACTTTTCTCTCTCCTTCAGCGTTGACAATCCTCGCATTGTGACATTTCAAGAGAATTCGAATTTTATGTTAAAGTTTGGGAGTTGGTTCTCGTTGAAGCAACGTTCAAAATAGATAAAAATATAAATGAATGTGACGGTCCTGGTCAATCTTTTCCATAATTTCATCGACTTTTTCAACGATAGGTCGACCAGAGCGAGGTGCATCTTTCACATCGAAGTTTCAAGAACGGAAGCGAGCGAACCATTGTTGTGCTACACGAACTGATACAGCATCGTCTCCGTAAACTTTACAAATTTCATTGATGGCTTGCGTGGCATTCTTCCCTTTTTTATAAAAAAATTTCAAAATATAGCGAATTTCTTTTTTCTTTTTTCACTCATTTTTGAACAGCTGTAACTTTTTTTTAACTTCTCCGAATTTTATTTTGTCTGGTTAAATCTTGGAAAATGTCACTTTTTCAACACCATATGGGTTGACACAATGTGATTGGTAGCACTGGAGATAGACGACTCCAACGACATCTATTGACAAAATACGAAGAGACTTTTTCGATTACCCATTGTATTGAAATGCATATATTAACTGTGCGTAAATAAGCAACAACTCGAATTTTCAATCCAAACTTGAAACTGTCAATCGAAATCAGCTGTGCGTTGAAGTATTCATTGTGTCATCCCCTTGCGTCAGATACTTGAGCGTGTACGTATGCTCTGACGCTACACAATTAAAGCATTCTATGTGCCGGAGCCTTAACCAATCCACTGCCACTGTCGGGCTAAGTACCCATAGGCACCACCACACGACGACGAAAAAGGCATCCCATCATTGTCCAAACACTTTTTGACGTTTCGAAAAATTATATATATTTATATTTTGACAGAAAAACATGGCCAAGCGTACTAAGAAGGTTGGAATCGTGGGTAAATATGGTACCCGTAATGGTGGTTCCCTGCGTAATGGTGAAGGAACTGGAAATCACCCAGCATTCCAAATCCACCTGCACTTTCGGTGGCAAGAACGCCATGAAGCGTGCTTGCGTTGGTATCTGGTCATGCAAGCGCTGTAAGCGTGTTGTAGCTGGTGGTGCCTGGGTGTACTCAACGACCGCCGTTGCATCTGTCAGAGGAACAATAAACCATTCACCTAGACAGACAAAATAAAGTGCAAACGAATGTTTTGGAAGTGTCTTCACTCACAAGTGTAAATGAATCTAAAATAAATAGCAGTGACAATTTTTAGCTGGAATGCAGCTACAGTGGACTCTCCCTAAGTCGAATTTTTCCCTCATCTTAACCACAGGCCATTTTTCTCTCGCCATATTTTGCATACACTTCCCTTAATTTCCATACAAAAACATCCTCTCTAAGACGAAACTCTGGTTCGAACATGGTATCCCATGGAAAAGTCGTAGGGGGCGTCCACTGTATTATTATTATTATTATTAGGTTATGGCTTCATGTTGCGCATACGAAAGAGGGAAGCTATACCAGAGTATTCTGAGAATGAGAGATGGTCCTAGTGACTTCATTTCTTCCTCTTATGATAGGGGCTTGCCCAGATATCTATGCTTTTTGCGTGCTTCACAAAATCCCACCTCCTTCTCCACGGAATCTGCAGAGACTTTCTTCTAATACTCTTAGTTTTCTTAGGTGCTCCCTGAGTCTGCAGTGCCCTGTTAGAAAGCCTGTTAGGGTACGGAGGTTGTTCTTGCTCATCTTGACGCATGCCTCAAACCCAGTGACGTGTCGTGGTGCTTCCAGTAAGGTGTTCACTAACTGTCAAGAATTCTCAACGTACTGCTTCTGCCTTCTGCACATAACCGAGTGTGGTATGCACGACAGTGCGCTGAATGTTGTTGACCACCTAACCTTACAGATTTGTATGGTCTTTGTTTAGTCTCCTCTTTCTGTCTGAATTTTTTTGACATGCGGATTTGCTTGTCGTCTGTGCGCTCTTGTTGAGAGAACACCCAAATGTACACGATTGAGTTGAGTTATTTTTAAGGTAGTGTGTAAGTTAGTATATAAGTTATAAGTATAGCCAGTTCTGTAATTAAGTTTTTTTTTTCAAATTTTTCTTAATTTAAGTTTGTACAGTTAAAGTAAATTTTTTTTAAATGCATGCATTCTTAGTTTAAGTCGGAAGACATAAGATAAGATTAAGTTTAGGTTAGAGTGCCCGCCGAGGGCCAGTAAGTTAGAAATTGTAAAACTGTTCGTCCAACTAGTTTCAAGCATTTTTGTCTAATTTGTAAGTCTGTCATGAATTCCTGAATTAAAAAAAACAAAGATTGAGAATGAATTCTCTTGTCATTCGAAATAAGCAAAGGAGGACCATTGAATGTGCGCTTGATAAAAGCGAACACCAAGTGCTGATACAAAATACTTATCAGATATGTAGCTAGTAGGAATATTGTGCTTTTTAACTTTGTACGTGTATTCGGTGCGATAAAGTTACGAGAACACCTGTGACTGATAGCTATGTAGTTGCAAAATAAATACATATGGCATGCCTTAGTTTTATTGGTAACATATGAAAAATAAAGGTCTACGCATCTTCGACTGCTCAAACCTCTTCTGGTTATACAGTGAAAGCGCTTATTACGGACACTCCCTTAGGCGGACAATCCCATTGACCGGACATTTTCACGACCGAGGATCTTGAACTGAAGTTCTATATATTCCCATAGACGGACAATTCCCTTGGCCGGACAAAAGTGCTGCCGCCGTCGCTGTCGGCCTATGGAAGCTTTCACTGTATTGACGCAAGGGTTTCTTGACCTGCTTCATGCCATGAGCTTTGTTCCAGGCTTCTGGCCGCTTCCTTCTTTCTATTCCCTGATCTTTTCTCTGAGGACATGGTCTCGTACAGCTCGAAAGGGTTGGGGTCCATTCACATGGTTCCAATGCCCCCTTCCTAGCTGGGGAGTCGGCCATTTCATTGCTCTTTTTCCATTCATGCCCGGGTATCCAGCAGAGTTGAACTCTGTTTCTCCTACACAGCTCTTTAAACTAGGCATTCCCACACAAGCTTGGACTTGATGATGAAGGACCCTAGTGCCAAGATAGTGGCGCGACTGTCCGACATTACTGTGACAGGTGGTATAGTTCCTGACAAGAATGATTTGAACTAGTAATGTGTCAACCCGGGTTAAAAACCCGAATTAACCCGGGTTGCACCTAAACCAACTCAAACCAAGTAAAATTTATTTCGAACCGAGTTTCATCGGAAACAAACCAAATCGAATTAGACGATCCAAATCGATTTGAATCGTTTGATATTGGTTTGGGTCGTAGCCACCGCAGCAGGCTGCTTATTGTGGGCCTTGTATGTATACATAATACTCCCTTTTTTTGTTTGACGTGTCAAAGCAAGTAAGTTGCATTGCGACGAGCGAGTTGAGCAACATTTTTTTGAATATGATTTCTGTTAGGTTCCATTTTAAGTGTCTTGTTTGAGGGTGGCGGTTTATTTGTGTATTGTTTATTGTGGAATTGTTTGTTCTACGAAACAAATAATGCCAGGCCCGAGGAAAAGGTCTATTGTGTGGGAAGTGCTTAATAAACCGGAATTAGGCAAAGTTCTTTGTAAAAAGTGTTCTTCGATACATAAGTTTTCAGGTAATAGTGCTAAGTTAATGGTGCATATTAAGAAAAAACACCCCGGTGACTTTCTAAATCGGGTAGACACTGACTGCACTGCCCAAAGTATAAATGTTCAAGCTTCTACAAGTCAAATGTTTATTCCTTGTCTTTAGATTTGTTAATTTGTTACTAAACTCACTCTTGCCTTCATAAAATGTGTCCGCCCGATGCTAACCCAACCCTGCGAACACAAGATGTTGCGAATGTGTGAGAGAGAAAAATTGAAACAATTTCCACACATACAGCCGGTATTGGATTGGCTACCCCGTGCGCCGATCATCTTAGGATACACATAGATCACCGAAACCAACCCGAAACAAAATAGAATTAGACACTACAAGTCGACTTGTTCCATTCCATAATCTTTTGCTTTCGTGTCATTATCAAACCGAGTTCGTCAGTCCGGGTTACAACTCGGTCTATTAACTCGGTTTGCAAAACTTTCGGGTTGGCACACCACTAAAATGAACGCATCTCTCTATGGCATAGACTTCTGCTGGTGCGAAGATCCTCGGTCGTGGTGCCCATGGGTTCGCAGTCCTTTGTCCGGGTTCCAAATACTCCTGTCCCTGTTCCTTCAACAGTTCTTGATCAATCCATCGTATTGCTGCTCAGTCTATGGACTCTGGATTCATTACTCCTGAGCTGAGCTAATTGGGAAATTAATTTTAGAAATTGAATTTCCTATTGAATTTCCTTATTGGCCATGAGTGGTAGCTCCTTCTCTCTATCCCTCCTTTTGCCATTCTCATGGTTGTTTTGTTTGCACATTCTGC
This sequence comes from Eristalis intricaria, assembly GCA_964034865.1. NCBI lineage: Eukaryota > Metazoa > Arthropoda > Insecta > Diptera > Syrphidae > Eristalis > Eristalis intricaria. The sequence continues at coordinate 65,668,285 of OZ035874.1, read as the reverse complement.
AACTACTAGATGCAATGCTGCAATAGCATCTCCGTGATAGGAGTTGGGCAAGTGGTACAGAGGCATGTCAACCTTTGAACTTTGTTCAGTGTCTCTCTTGCGCTTTGTCAGCTTTGTTCTTTTGGTTCTTTCTATGAGATTGCTGATCTTATAATTGCTCTGTACATCCATATAAGGATACTTGGACTGCATCCCCAAGACGACTGGATGCCGCAGTTGGTTGAATACCTGCCTCTGGTTAGCGGGGTCCCCGGTTCGAGTCCCAGTGAAAGCAAAGTTAGTACGCTTTTATCTGATTTTCAAATCTGGTCCAGTCACCATTTGCCGTTGCGATGAAATTAGCGCCACTATCACTGGGGTAGTCAATCAGTGGTAGTAGTCTGACTAGGAGTATCACAATGGACCAATATGGTCTAAGTGTGCTGGTGGATTCACTAGCAGCCCAACTAACTAACCTAACCTAACCTATCCCCAGGATTTGCCCGCCAAGCTCCGAACAATCATTAGAGCACGCGTCGCTTTCCTGGTTAACCCTTCTGTGTGCTTTTTCTAGATGAGTTTGCTGCTCTATAATTACGTAAATGTCAAATAACATCGTATGGGAAGAATTCATTATGCGTTTGGCGTTTGTTTTTGTACAGCGGTTGTTTTTATGGTGAAGCGATTTCAATGTCTGACATTGCAGCTCTGCTCGTTTCTAATCCACCACCGTTCCGAATTGCCCTCCACCCTTCTTTCGTTTAAATGTGTAAAATACCAACAGGTTCATCTCAAAAATCGTTAATCAACCAATCACTAGACTCTAATCAAAATAGTTCATGGCGCAACAATAAAACCTTTCTAATCTAGATCGACGTCTCTCTCTAGTAGGAGTACTTCACTAAAAGCCTTTTTCTGCGCTGACGAGGAGGTTCGATGATCTAGTAACAACCATCGATTTTTTCCAAGGGTTTATGGCCCTATTTACGGCTGCTGCTGGCTCTCGTTAAAATCAATGGATTTTGCTTTATAGCCAGAACAGTTGCGTCTTCTTTCTCATAAACTAGTCCCACCTGATGGTGTATTTTTTGAAACCTGTCAGGTGCACTTCAACTGTAATCAATGTTTTATGACTCAATTGATGGCTGCAGCTTAATGTTAAATGCTTTTCTTTGTAAACAGTTATCTATAAACTTTCAAATCCACCACGATGATGCGTACATCACGCTTGATAGCCTTAATGGACGTTTGAAGAGCCCGCGTGCGGGAATGTAAAAGTCGAATTTAATGTCATCTAAGTGTTCAATTGTGACTAACTCATTGATTTTCGATTTGTTTAAATGCAACGGTACTCTCAACTTCGTTCACGTAGGCCTTAGAATTTGTTTTGTACTCACAACTGCTTGTACGAATCGAATAAAAAAAAAATATAGGAGATGTTGTATGAGTCTTTCTTTATTGAGCTGAAGTAACGTATAAAGTGGACCTGCATAAAGTCTGCAGCATATTCACAATGGAGAACTTGAGATTCAGTCATTCTCAATATTCACCTGCGCCCTTGTTCTGAATATCGCACTTCGGATTCGTTCGGTGACTTCACCCGTACTGTTGCCGTATGTGCCTCTTCACTGTCGTACAGAGAAAAACTACCACGGTTCTGATCGCGTAAGGCTACAATCGTTTCGCGCTAGCGTTTCGACGATAGTTTCGCTTCATGTAAGCATACAACATCGATAGCGCCTGGAAGATATCGTTTTGCCTGCTTCGCGTAAGCTAAAAACTGTCATTAACTATCGTCTCGACTACTGATTCTTGACGATACCTATTTCAGAATCGTATCCTATTAAATGAGAAAAAATTGTGCATACATATCTTGTTCTACACTTTTGAGACATTTTTAAAGTGATAGGTCACATTTGTATCAGTTTTGTTTGCAAACTGAAATGAGAATGTGTTACTTGAATTTGAGAGCAACAGATGAGAAGCACAGATGTCATTTTTAGATGCGAGATATAATTTTCAGAGCACTCAAACTGTAACGATAGGGGAGACGATAGTGATGGTCTTACGTGAAGCAAATCCTCGACGATATCATCGAAGTGAATCAAAAGAACGATAGTCGTCTGAAAAGTTTTGCGATGAGAGCCCTAGCCACATTAAATTCTAATTCTATTTTATTTAAAACAATTTTATATTTTTAAATTTTTTTAAAACTGCTAAAAACTGCAGATGTTTTGAAAATGCAAAAAAAAATCTGCCGCATCTTATTTTTATGATCAAATCCTGCTAAAATCACAGGCGATACCAGATTTAGCAGTATCTGGTAAGGCTGGTGTCGACTTACACAACAGCCAACCATTGCAGTACATCTTGTCTGCTTAAGGCATTCTTCCACTTAAGAGGGTGTCCATTTAGAGAGAGCTCATTGAAATAATAATATGGGTGGCGTTACAGTCCTACAATTTTCTGCCGACTTCCAACGACGAAGTTCGAGAAACTTATTCTAGGCAGGAGTACTCTTTGAACATTGTCAGTCTCTCCAAAGACGTGAAGCTGGTAAATTCGGGGTCGAACCTGGCACCATCTGCGTAGGAGTCAACGCAACAACCCACTATGCACAGTGGCGAGCCATAGCATGTTATAGGCTCATTCAACAGAAGAGAACACAGCATTTGAACATTGAATAGCTGCTGAAAATGAAACGATTAACAGAGGTATGGCGGTAAAGAAGGACAAAACGAAAAGATGACCAACTTGGTAAGAACTTCAAGGTACTCCGGGTCAGGACAGAGCAACATTGCAGCCGTGAACAAACTCAATGCACTAGTGTTTTACTGTTCGTACTGCTCGATTTTATGACGATTGATTCACCCGCCAGCAATTTAATAATAATATGGGTGGCGCCACAGTCCGAGGCGGAACTGGGCCAAGCTTCTCAGCAACCACTCGTGCTGTGCGTGCTATTGTTCTTTCACGCGTGGAAGGGACCTATAGTTTAATGCCGACTCCGAACGGCGAAGTTGAGAAACTTTTTCTAGACAGGAAATACTCTTTGAGCATTGTCAGTGACTCGAAAGAGGTGGAGCCGTGAAATATGGAAGGTGGTAAATTCGGGTATCGAACCTGGCACCCTCTGCGTAGGAGTCGACGTACTAACCCACTACGCCACGGCGACCCACGGCCTTTGAATTTAGGAACTATTTTTTTAGATACTCTTGGCTGACATACATTTTTTTAACCATAACAGTCTCCCAATTTGTATTCTTTGCACTTTCTGTCCCTATCCTTTGACAATTTTCTTGTAGTCTTGGCATTTCACTTTTTGTTCGGAACCTTTTTCCCTTAGACCTACTAAATCTCTGTCATTTTTCTGTAACTTGATATCTTCTAGTTCTTCCCGCAAATAGTCTACCACTTGACCTCTTTGTTGGACACCAAAAAGCAACTGGCTGGGACATGTGCCGATGTTTGTGTGGACTAAATTGTTCAGAGAAAATTCAATTTCTGGCAAAACTTTGTCTAAAGATAGAACTATTCCTTATAGCTATCATCGGAGCTAAACTGTGATTTACCCTCCCTCGACCATTCGCTTGGCGAACCGGTAGCTACCTTGGCATGTCTTACATTATATCTCTAATCGTTCTGAATTCGTTTGAAGTAAATTCAGTACCTCTGACGGACATATATGATCTTAAGCAATTCAAAACTTATCTCATTACGGTGTATACTGGATGCCGCAGTTGGTTGAGTGCCTGCCCGTGGTTAGCGGGGTCCCCGGTTCGAATCCCAGTGAAAGCAAAGATAATAAAATTAACGACACTATCACTGGAATGATCAATCAGTGGTAGTAGTCTAACTGTGGGTGTAAGTCATCCATCTAAACCTGGATGGTGCAGTTTGTAGAGTAGAGTGCCTGCCCCTAGTTAGCGGGGTTTCGGGTTCGAATCCCAGTGAAAGTAAAGTTAATACGCTTTTATCTGGTTTCCAAATCTGGTCCAGTCACCATTTGCCTATGGAATCAAATTAACGTCACTGTCACTGAAGTGGTCAATCAGTGGTAACAGTCTGACTAGGTATCACAATGGGCCCACATGGTCTAAGTGTGCTGGTGAAGTCACTAGCTAGCAGTCCCTCTACCTAACCTAACCTAACTTGGCAATTTTGTTCAGGATTCTGTAAAAAAGGTTTTTTTTTTACTTTGTTTTTTTTTTTGAAATGCGTACCGGGTATAACTAGATAATTACGAAATACAACGTCGTCCAAGTCGCTGCATCGGCTGGCTTCGCAATAGCGCATTCTGTCACCTCAATTTTGGACGACCTGCAGTTTCGGGCTGTAGCTTACGGATTACTTGGATGATATTGGCCAGTCACTAGCTAGCAGTCCCTCTACCTTACCCTCTAACCTTACATATCTCAGGACAGTACAGTGAGGGTCAACAGTTTCGGGCACCCACCTTTGTTGTGCACGGTCACAATGTTTTTTTTTTATATATATTTAATTCTCAGGACAACCTATGCTACACAAAAATTACATAAGAATCTATCTCAATTAAATTAAATATCTAACAATTCATGTGCTTAATTCTATCTTACTGACCCTCAATTTGTTTTCCCCTTTTCGTACCATATGGACGGTGCTGGATGGCATGGACCGAATGTCCATGATACGTTCCACGATTAAAGAAGTTTTTGATGAGAAGATTTTTTGCGATGTTCTTCTCAATATTCTACATACATTTTTTAAAATTATTTTTTTAAATTTATATTTTAAAAATTTTGAAAAAATAAGTTGATTTTTCAACTAGAATGGCGCTGCTACCGCTCAGTATGATGCTAAAATCAGAGGGACGAAATATATCATGAAGTACGATACGTCAAATTTAGATCTAACGGTGAATGCATAAAAAAACAGAAGGAAAAATTAAAACGTGCAAAACTGGATACAAGGGATCCACTTGGTTTTTATTTTCTTTCAGCCGTTACAATTGCGCGATTTCTTTCAGTTGTCCCTCTTTCTGTTGGCAGTTAAATAAGAAAACAGTTCCGAACTACACCCGTCGTAAGGAAACAATTTTGATGATGAAAAACGACAAAAGCTAAAATGATGATATTCAGTTTTGCTCTCCACTGTTAGTCCAGAAGCGTTTTCTCCAAAACAGCCGAATCCAACCTTAAATCTTAAGAAAACACTCATGATTCAGTTCAAGGTGGATTTTCAAATGTCAACAAGTTCGTTCACTTCCACCAACACTCTTACATGACCTTTCCACTTTTAAGAGATCCGCTTTGACTGTCTTACCGTAACGCAACCACAGGAACTGCAACCTCCGCACTAGGAGAACGAACAATGCACGTCTTTACCCCAGTGCAAACGCATCTGGCAAAGAGTTCTTTCAACTCCAAATGCAGACCAAGAATTTATCCCGCTCCTCAAAGTTGAGTCTTAATTGAATCCTCCTCGAGCTTCATAAATTTATTCGAATACAGCAGCCCCCACGCACACGTACCCGTACCTTCCACAAAATTTATTTCTGCGGTTTAATTAAAATCCCAAAATCCAAAAAAGAGAGAAACAAAACAATTAAGCGCTTCGCTCCGAAGGAGGCCACCGGGACAGGCTGCTGCTGCCAATTGCCTGCTTTGATATTACCAGCTACTTAACCCCGTTGTGATCCTTATTCTGATTACTTCCGTCTTTTTTTGTTGCTTTACTTTTTCAGTTATTTTAGTGATGGTGAAACATTTTTGAACAATTTTAATTACATTTCCCCACACTGTGCCACACTCGATGCGGAGTGCCAACAAGTTACTCCATCTCTTGCGAACCATTTCCAACCGTTCACCGCGTTCGTTGTGGCAAGTCTTGTGTTTAGTGGCATTCAACCTCATGACACATTTATGCTCGACTGAAACCAAAACACCCATCCAATCTCACCTGTGCAACGAACGAGCCATCAATGTCTCTCCTCGTGGCTGACTGGCATGCCAGTATCTACATATCTCGGAATGTGTCTACTTACTCGTGTGCGACTCAAGCTGACGGCGTGAGGTGTTGGTTATGAACAATGCGTTCGCACTGTGTCGCCGGGAGGTTGTCAGATAAAGCATTTTTAATTAATACACCCCCAGGTGGTGGAGTGAACGTAGTCATCTGACGCCCGTGCTCACGCGAGCCGGAGAGTGAGAGAGCTCCTGTGGCATTGGATGCTTCTGGGTGCGGGTGCGGTATGCTGCTCTCTACGGATGTAAGCGACCTCAAAGCGTACAATTAGCAACGTTCTCGTCCGATTTCCGGACCGTGTTCGGACGGATGTGTGTTTTATTTCCCCGCTCTTCGTTTACTCCGAAAAGTACAAAAGTGCCGTGCCGTGACGGGCGTTGTAGTCTTGCTAGGCTTGGTGGCTGCGATTAGCGAACTCCGGCTAATTGTGTCGCATGGGAGCACGATGCAAGACCTTCGACTTAATTCGAAGGTTCGCTTCGATGCGCTTGCTGTTGTTTCCCTTCTGACACACTCAAACGCCGCAGAGGCAGCTGTGTCCCCTTAAGCGTTCGTTGCATCTTTCATAAAACAAGTGCGATGAGGCACTTTAGTTGCACGTTGCATCGGCATGCCGTGTCGCAGAGAAGAGTAAGCCCGAGCCAGAAGTGTAGAGATTTCTCTGAAGAGACGGGGTAATCTATTCAAGTGGGAAATCACACCGAAAACGGAATGAGTAATGTGCTCAATTCGAGACGAATTAATCCATTGAATTGAGCGCGAATAATAAGATGAGCACTTGAGTGCTTGAATCGTTATGACGGAGATTCGTCAAGTGGACTCGTGGGCTGGGGAGAGGGGGAGTTGTACGTCTAAAGAGGAAAGATAAACTGGATTTCGAGAGAGATTATGAACTGAAATGTATTTGCTGGTGACGGTCGTTGCGGGCAGAGCGCTTAAGGGTGAAATGTGCTGTGGCTTGATGTCGCAAACGCGGAGCACATGGCTTAGCAAGTGCTGCTGCTACGTCAGTTATTTTGGATTAAATTAATCTGAGTATGAGGCACGTTGTGTCATCATTTGCATGGAGTTTGTTGATGTCGATGAAGGCAACAAAAATAGATGAACATATGTTTTCGACATATTTAAAGAAAACGAATACAGGGTGACCTGGTGAGAAGGATAGGAAAATAAATTTAAGTAAAACAACAGCGAAGTTGGGTATCACATTTATTCAGGTTGTGTTTTGAAGATGAATTCACGTCGTTATGAATGGAGAAGCACGTCATCCAAATGGCCGCGTCGGCTTCTTTGGCACTGCTTCAAGTGGTTGGCTAAATTTTCGATAACTCGGTCCAATATGTCGGGTCTGTGGAACTGGAGATTCTGTGAGCGATGGACTTAAGAGTTGGCGTAGCCCCAGAAAAACAATCGTCGCATGATCACGGCGGTCAATTGATGAACGCTCTCCGTAAGATGATGACCCAGTCGCCAAATTTTTCGTTCGCACCTTCGAGCATTCCATCGCAGCTCGAGCTCCATCACATAAAGTCGATTAATGTCGCTCTCTGCCTGAGGCCATTGACGGTAAGGGTGTCTCCTTCCAAGGTCCCATGAAGCCGCCATGTGGTAAAACGCAACAAACAGTCAATCTTGGTGGATACATTGATGCATAGTCAAACACTTATGGTTTGTGTTTCAATAAAGGAAGTTTTTCTTGTTCACATAGCTGATGAGCTAAAAATGTGCCCCGTCCAAGAATATGCGTTTATGGCCACATCTGGATCTGAAAATCAACGTCCCCAGCGCCCAATTAGCGAATTCATGGCGTTGTCTATGGTCGTCCGGCTTCAATTCTTACAGAGTCAACGCAATCTATACGAATGTAGACCAAACCCAAACCAGGTCGACTCTCTGGCGATGACCAAGAATCGTCCTCTTCACCACTGGCAGCGCGGTTTTCTTCAGATCGCATCAATCTCTGTCTGTTTAGTGGAAAAAAGGAGTCTACTCACGATCAAACTTTTGCACGGGACAAAGAAAAGTCAATGATCGTGACGAAATTCACGTTGCGTATTTACAATTGAGTCGGAATTTCCAAAATATTCGATATGCGTGATTAAAAGGCATGAATGTCATTGACAGCTACAGAAACATGACTGTTTCTTAAATTGTATTCCTTTCTGTCACTTTTTACATTCCGAGTTGATCCTAGACCTCGACAAGATCTGAATCATCTCCACCAGATGCCATAGAGGAGACAGGACCAAGAATGACGTTCAAATAGCCAAGACTACAGCGAGTCTTGTTGTCTAAAACCCTTTTGGCATTGACGGTTTGGCCATTAATCGGGCAGCAAGGGGCCTCATCATCATCCTCCTGTAGAGCATCAGTTAGGAAGGAATGTCACAACTAGACCGACAGCGGTGTATGGCTACACAACGAATGGGTGACGGATTTCCGGATTCCAGGATTTCCCTCTGTGGAAAAAATCTGGTCTGCTGTGAAGTTCTTTGGTCAACTGCCGATCTGAAAGGTATGAAATAGTTGACAAACAGCTTCATGCATTTACTCAACACGGCAAAGGATCTTCTTTGGTGATGTTTTACAGAGACTTTTCCATCACGTGAATTTCGTTTCTTGTGAACAAGTCAAGGAATGTCATCCTTACTCCACTCGAAGCTTGATCATTAATTCTATGATCCTTCTAGAGGATCACTGGCGCCATCTATACCCTCTGTAGGGATAGAACTCGTCTCACAACTGGCCTATGGCCATGGAGTAGGTTTTAAGCAAATTATCATTATTTCGCGAACTTTCTCAAGTCAGGGGGTTTCACCATAACTTGCTCTGAATTGTTTGCAGATGGAAAACACATTTTACATATGACAATGCATTCATTGAGTTACTCAGACCAGCCATTTACGCAACAGAAGCTACTGCGTCATGCAATCAACCCTTACGCGCGTTAAATAATTGATTCAGTCTGCAGTCGTGTCATATCTGCATTATTACGCAAGCTTTAATTATAGACATGCTGTCAGAAGAGAAATTAAAACGATTCGAAGAAAACAAAAAAAAATGTGGAGTAGTAAACCGAACTTCGCCTGTAGGCCAACACAACAGAGGATGTTCACGCAGATGGTGGCGCTTACAAGTCGAGGGGCACCTCAGCCGGCTTGAAATGTGAAACTGGAGACAGCTGGCTAGAGATCTTGGGGGAAGGCAAGTTGGGTGAGGACCAGGTCCACCTCGGACTGTAGCGACCTAAGAATGAGAAGGTGAAGTAAACCGAAGAGGATTGTTTTCTTTTGTCGTTCAATCTAAAAATTATTTTTGGCGAACGCGGTAAGCTGTACCATTAACAAACTCCTCTTTTTTGACGAAAGTTGAGGACTTTAAAACGCAGAATCCGCAAGTTTGCTCAGCTGATCGAGCTGATTTTCGAAGACAAATACGACCACCATTCAATTCCGGAGAATGAGCACAAGCCATCACAAAAATCGATACGAAATTAAATAAAAAAACATGTCCCTGATTTGCCTTCAATTCATTCCATGCTCGTTTACCAATCCATATTTGAAAACTTCCTAGTTTGGACTTATTAAAGTCATTGCATTGAGATTTATAGTTGATAGGATCAACGTTGATGCGACATTTAAAATGCCATCTCTTGTTGGATCGGGTGTACTAAAAATGTACTAAATAAGTCTTACGCAATACCCCATCTTTGTGAATTTGATCCACAGGAGGAGTTTGTTTTGTTGAGTGTGTTTGTTGGTAGAGGCGGAGAACTTTGAATCAGAAACATCGGATGTGACAGTTGATTTGACAGTTATCGGTGGTTTTTGGTTTGACAATTCATTATGAAAAGACTCATGGCGGAGCAATGGTTACAAATTATGCAAATTTATTCTTAAAACATGGTTCAGCTCGAGAAATTCAAACACCGTTATACCCAAAAAATATCACCGCTTGAAGTTCATTGCTTCAAATGTCATCAAATTGGATGACGGTCAAAATGTTTTAGTCACCGGTGAGCGGCGCTGAGATATAATTACCAACTTGTGTGCGCCATATTTGGACTTGGAAGACAAAAATTCGACGTCTTATTTTCAAACTGCAGCCTAACGTACTGCGATGAGTATGTGCAAATAAGGTATACAGATTACACGTACAGTAATCACCGGATAAGAGGGTGCCAGGTTCGATACCCGATTTTACCACCTTTCATATTTCACGGCTCCAACTCTTTCGAGTCACTGACAATGCTCAATGAGTATTCCTGTCTAGAAAAAGCTTTTCAAACTCCACTCGTGAAAGAACAATGGCACGCACAACACGAGAGGTTGCTGAGAAGCTTGGCCCAGGTCCGCCTCGGACTGTAGCGCCACCCATATTAATCCCCGGATAATTGGCGCTCGCTTAATTGAGTTCCCCGTTTAACTAATCGAAAAACTAAGCAAATAAAAAATTCCATAAGAAATGTACATAAGTTTTCCCGTTTAAATGCGTACCCTCTTAACTGCGCTTCCCGGTAAATTGCATTGAATAAAGTTCTTCTTCATCTTTATTTGGCGCACCAGTCCGGGGTGGACCTGGGCCTCAACCAACATGCTTCTCCAGTTAGCACGGGCTCTGTTGGTTGATTGAGGTCCTTCTCCACTTGGGTGTGCCACCTTAAACGCAGGCGTCCTCTGTTACGTTGTCCCACAGGTTCGGAGTCAAAGACTAGCTGTCTCCATTGTCGCACGCCAAGTTGGTTGATGTCCTTCTCCACCTGGGTGTGCAACCTTAAACGCGGGCTTCCTCTGTTGCGTTTTCCCACGGGTTCGGAGTCGAAGACTCTCCGGGCCGGAGCTGAGTTGTCCATACGCTCTACATGGCCTAGCCATCTTAGGCGTTGGCTCCGAAGACGCCTGACTAGACTCATGTCGCTGTACAGCCCGTACAGTTCGTGGTTGAATCTTCTCCTCCAGATACCGTCAACGCAAACAGGACCAAACGCACGCAGAGCTTTTCTCTCGAAGAGACCAAGGACTTATTGTCCATGCCTCCGAGTCGTACAGCAGGACTGGGATGATAAAGGTATTGCTTAAAGTCAGCTTGGTCCTTCGGGAGATGGCTTTACTACTCAATTGCCTCTTGAGCACATAAAAACAGCGGTTGGCAAGAGTTACTCTGTGTTTGATCTCAATACTGATGTTGTTTGTACTATTTACTGCGGAGCGGAGGTAGACGAAGTCCTTGACTACCTCGAAGTTATAGCTGCCCATTGTGACGCTCTGTCCAAGACGTCGATGTTGTGTGTCCTTTCTGGATGACAGCATATACTTCGTTTTGCCCTCATTCACCACTCGACCTATTTTAGCCGCTTCCGCCTGAATGCCAGCGAACGCATCATTGATGGCTCGCTGTGTTCTGCCGATCACGTCAATGTCATCCGCGTATGCTAACAGTTGTACGGACTTCTGGAAGATCGTGCCTCTAGTGTTGGCGTGTGAGTCTTGCACGATCTTCTCGAGGATGATGTTAAAGAAATCACATGACAGCGCGTCGCCTTGTCTAAAACCTTTTTTGACATTGAAGGTCTCGGTGAGTTCGTTACTCGCCTTGATGGAGCAGCTAGAATTCTCCATCGTCATCCTGCAAAAGCTGATGAGTTTGGCAAGAATGTCGAGACTAGACATGGCGTTGTATATCTCGTTCCTATGCAGGCTGTCATAAGCGGCCTTGAAATCGACGAATAGGTGGTGGGTGTCGATCTGCATCTCTTGGGTCTTTTCCAGGATCTGCCGTAGTGTGAAAATCTGGTCGATGGTGGACTTCCCTGGCCTGCCTATTTTTGAACGGCTTCAGGCGAGTACACAAAACGGCAGAGAAGATCTTGTAAGCGATGATCAGGAGACTTATTTCTCTATAGTTGGTGCAGTCAAAGGGGTCTCCTTTCTTGTGGATCGGGCAAACGGTACTGAGATATTATTACGGTTCAGAGACAACCAACTGCCTCGGATACGGACGGAATTAATGTTGACGACCCCAGCATTGAATAAAGTTAAGTTTTCATAAAACTGCATACAAAATCTCTTGGATAATTGAACACACGCAATAAAAAATAAATTTCTGTTTTTAGCTTAAATAAAATCAAGAAGAGTTGCAAATTTGTCAAATCGACATGTGCTTACGGCTTAAAAAAATCCAGAAGAGTTGCTAAGTCAATTGTCAAATTTGAATCGAAAAGTTTTGCGATTGCTGCGGATTGACCTGAGTAGTAACATGTTTAGACGAATAATTAGGAATGTAATAGAATATATCATACATTGCATTTATTAGATTCATTATTATGCTTGAATCCATTTCGTGATGTCCATTTCGTTTTACAGGCAACCATGAACAAACAAAAAAAACCTCACTTTCTTTAAAACAGACGTTGCGAATAGTTGCTTAAGCTACGAAAAACAACAAAAGTGGATTGTGTGCCAAATATGGACGCTGCAGGTCGACGCTGGATCGGATTATACAGAATCGGGATACCATTATTATAAAGTCGAAGAATTGTAATCTGACAAGCAGGCGATTTAGGAGTGGAGCTTGTCCCCAAGTGGACGGATCTATTACAGCTTAGTTTAACCAAATCAGGTTGTCTGGAGCTATAGTTTCTTCAAACATGGTATTGGAGAATGGAATGAGTTTAATTTTTATTGCGTGGCGTGGATTCCTTTATTGCGCCTGCAAACCAATTAAGCGGGATTCTTCTAATTGCGTTCCTCGGTTAAATGCAATGGATTTCAGCAAAATGCAACTAACCGGGGATTACTGTGTATCCGAAATCATATTCAAGCCTTAATGCCATACAATTGTTTGTCAAGTAAATTGAATTTGATGGAAATTCAAATCTTTTTTTCCGCGTTTTATTCCAATTCAATGACCCCCTCCCTAAAAAAAAATCACCCTTTATTTGAATCACATTGACTCCGGTCTCCCATTTATTCGTTCATTCTTTGTGTATTTATTCACTATCACACATAAACATAAACAAGCCTCCTTAAATTGAAAACAAGTGAAACCTGCTGACAAATGGCGCGTAATTTGCCTTCAAATGGCGCAAAGTGTTAAGAGCTTCTCAGAACGAGTCCCTCTCTCTCTTTCTCTCATCTCAACCAATCTGAGTACTTAATTAAAGTAAGCTGATAGTGCCGAGTACGTGCGAGTATGGCTTTCCCCCATTAACACGCTATCCACTTTGTTGCTTCACTTCTCAAAGTAATCGTGTGTATGCAAGTCGGCCGTGAGAACCCTAGACTGTGCGAAATACGTTTGTCATTCCTCAAACAGTGTGTACGTGCTGAAAAACCCACGAGCATGGCCTGCTTATCCACATTTCACGATGGAATGCTAGGTACAAAAAACTCATACTCTTGAAATTCCCTTCCGAGAATTTCCCTGATTACGAAGTTTGTTTACTTTCTGATTGTGTGCAATTCAAGCAGTGACGCACCCCAGAGTGTATTTCATTATTCACGCCCCGGCACAAATGACTACATCCAGCCATCGATAAGATAGTACGTCTTTATCGTCGACACGACATCCCACCGACACCCCACCGAACATCTCCAAAAACTTTCCGTTTACACAACTCCCCAAGTGATTATCCACTCGAAGGCACAGCACCGACAGGCTGGGTGTGTGTGCTCCACATATTCGATCGGTCGCCGCAACTTAAAGACCGAGTCAACAATCAAAACAAATCTGAAATTCAATTTTCCGGTGTCCGCAAGTTCGGCTGCTGCCAAAAGAAGTTTTCGCTTTCACACAAAAATGTTTGAAAATGCACCCAGGGTCCGGTCCAAGAATCTCCCAACTGTTTACAACATTTCACCGAAAATACCATCCGTCCGGCTGCGGAAGAATGCAGCAAGAATGGAAAGTTGTTGCTAAACTTGGGGAAACTACTCGTGTATGCCGCAGCGAGCAGAAGCTGCTGGGGGCAGGTAAAACCAGAAGAAGCGACCATTATGCAACCAAAGTCAATCAGTTAGACAGCAGCGGCAGAACCTGTGCACGCGGCGAAAGTATTTCGGAAAAAGATATTCAAAACACTGGATAGATAGACACACTCGTCGGGTGTGTATCCATGGCGAGGTGCTTCAATTCCGGAGCGGAGACGGGGAGTGGGCTGCCCTGCTGGAGATTATCCTCGTGTGTCATCATCTCAATCCACTGGGGAATTTCAATTTTCTCACGTTTTCACTTTGTACACAGGCCGGCATGAGCTGGGGGGTCCTCCTCTCTAAGGCTGGTTAGGTGTGGTATGTCTCCGGTGACCCAGTTGGGATGTGCTTGCAGCCTGAGCAGTGAAATTTCTGTAAGGCAGTGGATAACATGGTTGAGAATGGAAAGTCAATAGGATCAGATGCACGTTTCATGGGAGAACCTGACGGGCTGCCTTAAGTAGACGCCATTAGGAGTTGAGCTTTGCGTCGACTGGTAAATGAATAGATGGAACACAGGGATAGGGACTGCCTTCGGTTTGAGTTGTAGTTTAATTGTGAACAAGGAGGGTACAGGGAAATGCTCCTTTAAAGGATAGAAAGGGAATGCAGAGGTTACTGGTAAACTGAAAAGGTTCCTTTGCACATTGACACATGTCATGATTAAATTTTACTCCTTTGAATGGTCAGAGGGTATTTTTTTGTGTCCCTTTTGCCAATTTGCTAACTGTGTGACAGGAGAATATCAATGAAGGGAATTCTGAAAAACTGTTTGCTTATAGTAATGTTTGTAGTTTCCTTAACCAAAGGCAAACAAAACGGTTTGTTGAACACGGGGAGGGTTCTAACCTTGTTTAATGGCAGGATGTCGGGGGTCTTCTGGCAAGGAATTGAACCTCAAGGAAGATTGTTATTGTTATTGTTTCACCATCTATACATGTCCACGTCAAAGGGATCAATTCCAGCATCCTATTGAAGAGGCTCTCTTTACAGTTTTTATTTATAAAAATTAATTGCAGTGAGGTTTGCATTTAAAATAACACTTCTTGTTGGATTGTACTAAAAATGTACTAAATTTTAAGACTCTCTTAAGGCCTGACTTGATGAGTACTTTCAGAAAGAGCTTGACGCCTCCAGTAGCCTTTGCGCGCCTCGCCTTGTCGCTCTACTCATATTAGTATTATTTTTAGAGATACTTTCAGTTTTTAGGTTCAACGTTGAAGCGACATTAAAAGTGACACCTCTTGTTGGATTGTACTAAAAATGTACTAAATTTTAAGACCGTCTTAAAGCCTAACTGATGTGCCTGATGAGTGATTTGAGAAAGTGCTTGACTCCTCCAGTAGTCAACATGCCTACCATGTTGTCGCCGCGCTGTGGCGTTGGTGCGTCGACTCCTACGCCAAGGATACCAGGTTCGATACTTCGAAACTAGGCCCTGGTTCGCCTCGCCCTGCCGCGCTACCCATATTATTACAATTCTTAGAGAGATTTTCAGTTTGAAGGCTCAGCAAATATGCGACAATTAGATTGAGACCTATTGTTGGTTTGTACTAAAAATGTACTAAATTGTAAAGTTTATTGTAGACGCACTGTGCTTTCAGAAAATTGAATTGTTACACTGAATCTCCGGTTTGTCTGGCAAAAAATTGTTGACGAATGCAGGCAATATGAGTACATGTGCACCTGAATTGATCCTGGTCGTGGGTTGTATACCAGGAGCTTGCCTACTCATCAGGCATACGATCCATGAAGGGTTCGAACCGGTGAGCTATCGCTGACCGTTCTAGGCACGTTGCTTTAGGCATCAAGACCAAGCTGCCTTGCGCCCGCGCATTTTGTGTTTATACCGGAGAGTCGGTCGTCTTCTCCTGGAGGCTCACATTCGGCGAGTTTCTTAGCTGCACCATTGGTGCCCATGCGCAGTTGAATAGTAGGCTGTGCTAAATTTAATAAAAAGTAATTCAAATTGAAGACTTATATTTTATATGAAGTAGGCACTTATGGCCGCCCCTCACTTAAACCAACGCATTGGGTCCATTGTACCCTTGTTAGAAGTTAATTGTAAATCTGCTGAATGATGATCTATATGAAATCATTCAATCTCGGAAGAGGCATCAGCTTTATTAGATTAACGCCGATGTACACAGTTCTTTGTTCAGCACACGTTTTCATGGAATTTGCGACAATGTTTCCCAAAATATGGGGCACACAAGTCTGCGCGCTGCTGTCTTCAAACCGTAAAGTTCCACATAGCCTGCCCAGCTGGCTGAATTCGCTCCAGTTCTGGCTGAGTTCTCTCCACAACTAGCACATGCATGTGATTCTGTCGCAAGGAAGATTTCTTACTCGTAATTCATTGAGCAGACAAACTGGATTTGTACTTGAATCAACTTCACAGACCACTTAGTGCCCACATTCTAGTTAAGAATCCACTTCTTCTGTTTGCTTAAGGGCCAATAAAACATGTATCATAAATAAACACAAAAGTTTTTAGGTCAATGTACATAACTCCGGAGCTTTATTTCACGGTTACCGACCTCCCTTATCTGCCGATTAAAGAACAGATAAACTTTTCTCAGTTGATAGCTGTCATTTCAAGATTCGAGGTGTAAGCCTTGATGCGAAGGAAAAGTTCGACGACAGATAATTTAGTACAAAGTGGTGGCGTGTAACAAGTTCTAGGTAGACTTCACACAACCAGATTTCTTGGTAAAACAAATTCCCTCGCATGAGCTTGATTTTGCGAAGAAATTCTAAATACGTGCGTCGTGTGCACGCTGGAGTAGTCAATGGATACGTGGGTTTTTTGGTGTCATAGTCGATTGAGTGGCAATAAATGCGAAAGAGTTCTGAGCATATGTACGTGGGTCGTTGTTAAGTGGGTTCTTTTGGTGTTAAGGAGCAATTCTTAAAGTCTTCCACCAGACTGAGTCTTCAAAATAATGTCACTAGATCACTAAATAAATGTTTTGATTGTAAATAATAGTTGGTCGCAGTACAGTGGTTATAAAGCGGAAAAAAAATACCAAAAATGAAATTTGGAATATGGAGTTGTTGCATTTACTTTTAATAGATACATAACTGGCCATTGTCTTCCCATAATTTGGGCAAATTATTTCAAAGGTTCTATGAAATACAAAGCTCTAAAGTTACCCTTTCTTTTAGTATTAAAATGCATGTATTTTCTTGCATTAACTCTTTGATATGAAAAGTAGTATTTTTATAACTGCTTGTTGAAGCCTAATTTCTTTCATAAGTACTATCTTATCAAAGCTTTCAAAAAAAAGGAAAAAAATAAAGTACAAATTGCGTATGGGTTAAACTGAGTGCAATAGAATTAATATTTTATTCATTTTTTTTTTGCCTTCAGCTACAATTTTAGCTCCATCAAGCTCCAACAACTGGTTAATAGTTTTAGAAAGCTACAGTATTCAGCTTACTGTCCTAAAAAGAGTGTGTTCCGCCCTAATCCGCCCAGAGACACAGTGCTCAAATTTGTTCCGCTTAATCTGTTTTTAAAAACACGGTCTTAAGTTTGGAAATGTTACAAAACGTATGATTTCTTGGATAATAATGATTTGAACGAATGGAGCTAGGACTTTATTTTCAGAAGAAGAATAAATATTTCTTTTAAAAAAAATATTAAGTGAATCCATTGACAGAGCTATGAGACATTCAATCTATAAACTAGGATCTTAATTAAGTACACCTTTGCAGCGGAATGTTGTAATGTGGGACTGTAGAAGAAAACCTCCAAGAGTCTCCAACAGGAGACCTAGTTCTCGGGCCTTATTCAGAATGTAAACATTTTATACCTCTACAGATCACTATCGCCGCAAGAGCCTTTTAAGTTGTTGAACTCAGCTGCACTTCAAATTGATCCAATGAAGATGTGATTCATCAAATGATGATATATTCGTATCTGTGGATTACAAATTTAAGGCCGAACCAAAAACAATGATTCACTCCCATTAGGGAATGAAGTGCAGGCCTTATTCGACTGTAATAGTATAAATAAAATAAAATAAAAAAAAATGTATATGAAAAGGTTTTATTGAACAATAAGTACAAAAAATACTAAATATAAAAACTTAAAATATAATACCTAAAAATTGTTTATTTTTCTTTAATAAAAAATTAAATATTGTAGTTCAAGATAAAAATCTTCATTTTTGAGCTATCTACACAATTTTTGGGCAATGAAACGAGCTCACGCCATTTGGACTCGGTTCTAAATTTCAAATCGGTGCACTGGTTTAGATCTTACTGAGTATTTGCCGCGCTCCTATACAACGCGGACCACCGGCTCTCTAGCCTCAATTTCGGACACGAACAACTTTCATATTCCACGGTCCCGAAGAATTCCTAAGTCTCATAAGTCATAACAGACACTAGTGCTGCGATCATAAAGATCAATTGTACAGGAATTCAGAGCTGCCTTTAGATATTTTGACAACTGCTCTAGATGGGATTTCTTGGTAGTCTCATTCTCTCTATCTCGCTCTGTTACGGATATTCTGTTTATCCTTTTGAATCTTTCTCGGGCTAGGGTTGGGCAGTCGATTAATTGGTGTTTCATAGTTTCTTTCACGTGCCCACAGATTAATGTACTAATAAGGCGCATTGTATTTAGATGGTACTTATATTCTCCGTGTCTTGTTAGTGCTCCACATAGCATTCATAGGACAGGCTTCTTTGGTTCTTGGAGAGTGCAGTTTTGTTTCATTAACGTCCCTGAGTATTTAATACGTTCCTAGTTGTTCCAAAACTGGTTAATTTACTCAATAATATATTTGCAATGATAAAATTGCGTAGTTGTTTGTATCAGTGTTGTTGAATCCATAAAGAGGCGAGAGCCCAGCGGAGGGTATCTGAGCATTGACATATACGGCGCACAGTGAACTCTTACCCCTTATTTGTGGGACCAAATGAGTCTAGTTGGTCGGATAACGACGGCTGTAGTGCCTACTCCGAAGAAATTCCTTTATTTTTTCTACACGTATGTGGACTATCTTATTCTAATCAACTTATCAATTCTTATCAATTTATCGATAAGTACTTAGCCTGCCTACCATCCTTGTAGCTCGACACACTTCATCCAACGGTGCTCAAACTTCTTCAACCTGTCTTAAAATACGTTTTCTGGAGGTATGCAAATCTAGGCCTCCGTGGTGGCAATAACCCTCTCATTCGACACAAATTTCTTCCCGGCGAGTAACTTTTTCAAGTTTGGAAACAAAAGGAAGTCGCGCTGGGCCACATCTGGAGAATACGGTTGATGGGGCAGCAGTTCGTAGCCTAATTCGACCGAAATTGACCTTGGCGAGGATTTGCAGAGGTCTCACGGTTGCGCTTGTTGTCTGGAGCGAGAAAACTCGGCACCCATCGGGCAGACAGCCTTCTCTTGCCCAATATTTCATGCAGGATATTACCCACGCTGTCTTTTGAGATGTCTACCGTCTCAGCTAACACGCGCTCCTTCATTTGGCGGTATGGCGTGGATTTTTGTCACGTTATCCTCCGTGGTTGTCGTGGTGGCACATCAAAAATCGTTTAACCAATTTGACGACAGTCTCAAAGCGCTCTTTGACTTAGTTGCTCGATTCCAAAATCAAAAATCGACTTACCGACTGATCATGCTCTTTTTCATCATCATCATCATCTTTTGAACACTCACGAGAGATCTCCAGGCAACTCGATCTTCCGCCATCATCTCTAACTCATCACGGGCATCACGGGCAAGCGTGTCCAGTCGAGTTTATGAACTTGGGCCATCAACTTTTTCTATTTTTCTAAAATCCGCGGGCACAAGCGATCAAGAATAAAACTACGAGTCCGCTGAAGTTTTTACAATAGCCGTCTATAAGAATGTACTACACGACAGTAATTTTCTCATGCGATAGTGGCTCCATCAGGCGGTGAGGCTAGGTACTTATCGGACCACACTTGTATTAGCAAAAAAAAACAAAATACATCGCAATCTAACATCCAAATGAGATCTCTCACAGAAACCCAAACAGCTGACCGATCTCAAGAAACCTCCGAAGATTAGCTAAACGTCACAATTAAGTACACATCAAGACGGGCCTTAGGAGCACACAGATGTTCGCATTCCCAAAAAAAAAATCTCAAAATGTTTTCCACAAAATTTGGCACATTCATCGTGGAAGCATATTTCTTTCCCGATCAAAAGCATTCACCTCGTAATGAATCAACATTTTCTCTTCCGTCAATCACTGCCAGTCCGCCGATCGCTGCTGAATCATGCGAATCCCACAAGTTTCTCCCGAAAAGACAGAGATGGAGATTCCGAGATATCTCACATTTGTCCATTCTGCAGCACGTCGATATAATATCGCCTCAGCTTTAATGCCATGCCGGCTAATTAATCTCTCAAAACGTTTGCGGTCCGTCTTGATGTCTATCTGCGATCATTTTGCGTGGTTGGGATTTCATAAATCCCATGCGCATCATCAGAACCGAGTGAGCAACTGCCGAACCTGTCTGCGAAGCTGCGAGGAAAACAACAGCTGATGGAGTCATTAATGATGTTAATAGTACCCTAAAGCGTTTCATAGACCAAACCAAACCACACCCAGCCGGAGATCGTTTGGGTTCGATCAACCGGTCACTCGGGCGTCGTCGTGGTGATCGAGAGAAAGAAGAAATCATCGGCCGAAATGAAAAGTTGCTCTCAAATGACTTCAGAATCACGGTGTCGTCAGAGATGATGCTTTTGGATACGAAAACGCCTGCAGGCGGCCACCACAAGTGATAAACCGAATGATAAACCGGTCTAGGTGAATGAAGAGAAATCGTTCCGTCAGTGGACGGACATAAGTTTTTTTTTTTGTTTGTTCCACGGACTTGCAAGTTTATGGATCTGCTTGCCCACCGACAGGTGACCACGGCGAACCTATATTAGTTGAAAGAAAAAAGACTATGCTCCGCAAAACCTGTGTACAGCTGCTATGCGACCGCACGGTTAAGGGGAAAGTGAAAGAATCCCAATTTTGTGGGTTTCACTGTCGTAACTTACAGATGCCAATGGATGGAGTGGCCCACCTGACCCCAGAAAGCCGCCCGGTCAGCGGGGTCAGGGTGGCCGGAGAAGGCTAATTGCTGTAGGTGGTGCTGCTCCGTGCTTGGCGATCAGAGAGACTCTATCAAGTTCATAATTGGATTACGAAGACGAAGACGGGAGCAATTAAGTTCTTGAGACCACAAGTGGCCGGCTGGCTTCTTAGCCCTTTACGGTTCTGCATGTAAACACTTGTCCCAGTTCAAAGCGGTGTGCTGCGGGCAATCAAAAGTTTTACGCACGAATTTTATTTGTAGTCGCAAGTAGTCGCTTGTCTCGCCAGCCGCGCGGGGCGGCGGAGCCGCAATTAGAACGATGTTAAGTTCATTCATTGGAATTAAGGCAACGATCTCAATGATTCATAGTATCTGCAACGTGGTCTAACCCGGGTTACGCCGTGCGGCGGTTAGTCTTGTTCTTGATGCCGGAATTCGTATTATTTGTTCCGGTGGTCGGGACCTCTCCGATGTTTCCTTTTGGCTGTCGCTCTGCTTGTTTGTTTTCGCTTCGCCTGGGTGGCCGTGGCCGTACTCGTGCGCGCTCGTAAAGTTTGACTTGCAGTGCACGGCAGTCTTTTGACTGTTTAATGGGACTCCGTTTATGTCGCTCTTGTTGTTTAGGCGTCTTTTATTATACAATTACATCCATATGAGAGGAGAACAAGGTATTTATGATTTCGCGGAGTGTGCTGTGTGCACTTGTGAGTTTGGGATACATTTGAATGTTCATGAACAGATGGGGTTTCGGTGACTAATCAGATCGCGGTGTAGGCACTTATAAAACGGATGTGGTTCTTGCTCTTAAATGCGCACTTAAAAGTGTGAAATGAACGTTGAGATGATATCGCATGAGCATGCTGGGGAGCGATGAAATGAAGTGGCTGGCAGTGCCAATTTGTCGGCGGGACTGAATTTGAACACGTGATGAAACATAATTTTGACGGTGATATTTACGTCGAATAATGCGGTAATCAACGCGAGTTATGTGCATTCCTCTGAAGTGCTTTGCTTCTGGTTTTGAAGTCATAAACAGATTAACTTACGTGTGGACTTACTTAAGCCGTACTTCTACAACTAGGGCGCAGGCTGATGTTTCCAATGTCGTGCTTCAATCGCCTGGACCAATCATTTCAGCTTCATTCATCACATTTTACGCATCAATGACGTGTCCCCGACGGTATAGATAAGAAATTCCTGAAAAAAATCCACTTTATTCAAGTAAACACTTAGAAAGAAAGAGGAATTTAAAGAGCCTGCATTCAGCGACGCGGAGGAACAGCACGCAAAATACCTTTATTTTCTCCGTAATTCTCTAGTGGCGTTTCAGTCCGGGGTTGACATTGGCCTCAGCCTCAGCAAAAAGCGCTGCAAGCTTCATGAGCTGAATCGATCTTTAGCCAACCTGATGACTCCAATTTCGTACTTCAAGTTGGTTGAGGCCCTTCTCCACTTGTGTGCGCCATCGGTCTCGTGGGCGTCCTCTTTGTGGAGTTCGGAGTCGCAGACTCTTCAGGCTGGAGCAGTGTTTTTCCTGCGCTCCACATGGCACAGCCTAGCTAAACTCATGTCTTGAACCATCTTGTCCAAAAACTATTCACGCGAAGATTGAACGCAGAAGAACAAGAGATTCTCCATCAAGCTCTTGGGATGGTCCAGTCTTCCGCGCCATAGAGCAGGACAGGGACGATCAAGGTGTTATATAATGTTAGCTTGGTCCTTCGAGATGGGCTCTAGATAGACTGGATTTTTATTATTTCGAATTTTTAATAAAATCAAAATCAGTACGACTTTGCCGTCTGCCGGATTGACTATAGTAAATTATAATAATAATATGGGTGGCGCTACAGCCCGTAGAGGGCCAGGGCCTAGCTTCTCAGCAACCACTCGTGTTGTGCGTGCTATTGTTCTCTCACGAGTGGAAGGGACCTACAGTTTAATGCCGACTCCGAACGGCGAAGTTGAAAAGCTTTTTCTAGACAGAAATACTCTTTGTGCATTGTCAGTGACTCGAAACAGGTGGAACCGTGAAAATATGAAAAGTGGTAAATTCGGGTATCGAACCTGGCACCCTCTCCGTAGGAGTTGACGCACTAACCCACTACGCACCGGCGACCCACATAGTTAATTATATACGAGTAATGATTATTAGCTCTCCATGTGGAATAATGCAAATTTCAAAAGTTCCCTGTTACGATATTATCTCTGATTATAGTGATATTTTGCAGTATCTAAACAACTTGCTTACGTCCATTTCGTTTAGGAGCGATAGGATTTCTTGTTCTTATAAGTAGTTGTTTCCAAAAAAGGATATCCTAGTTTCCCTTAGGATCGGACACTTGCATAGGAAATGTATGATATCTTCTCTCTCTTCAAAATTACACATACTGCAGAGTATAGGGAGACCTTCTCTATGCGGTGCAAAATTCAGTTTTACAAGTTCGCCTCTAAGTTTAAACATCACAGAAATTTCCTGGATGCTAGGGATATCTTTAAATTAATTTTGGCTCCCCAGGTTGTGGTTGAGCCGGCTGTATGTAATGCCGCTTTTTCTAAGAACTGTTTTCTTGTCTGCTCATCGACCTGCTTTATTAATTGGCATAATGAGTTAAACCAATTACTACCATCTGCTAACTTAATCCACTCTTTGAGCCATGCAATTTTAATTCGAACGGTTCGCATCGCCACTATCTTTGTGAGCCTGTTTTCCGCCATGTTCATTACTCGGAGTATGTAATTCATTTGCATCTTTAGTACTTTTTATATATAGTGAGAGAGAGATATGCCAGTTTCAACTGTGTGGGTCGCCGTGGCGTAGTGGGTTAGTGCGTCGACTCCTACGCAGAGGGTGCCAGGTTCGATACCGGAATTTACCACCTTTGATAATTCACGGCTCCACCTCTTTCGAGTCACTGACAATGCTCAAAGAGTATTTCCTGTCTAGAAAAAGCTTCTCAACTTCGCCGTTCGGAGTCGGCATTAAACTGTAGGTCCCTTCCACTCGTGAAAGAACAATAGCACGCACAACACGAGTGTTTGCTGAGAAGCTAGGCCCAGGTCCGCCTCGGACTGTCGCGCCACCCATATTATATTATTATGCCAGTTTCAACTATGAGCATGTCTTCGGAGGGAGTTTAAACAATTTTTTAATAAAAAAGCGCTGCAATTTCTCCACCTCCTCATAAGCCTTATACCCCCAAACCTGTGCCGCGTATAGCATTATCGTCTCGGATACAGCTTCGTATAATTTAAACTTATTGCTGTGCTGGATATTGGGGCTGTTGAAACATTTCTTGCAGGTTGCACTGGTGGCATTTTTAGCCTTTGTAAGTTTGTCGTTCAGATGCCTTTATATATTTTAATTGCTTGTAAGCAAGATTCCTAAATACTTATTACTCTTTGACGACCTCTAGCTCCTGTTTATCCCTCTAAGCTGCCACTTTTCGTTGGAGGCAACTCTCCCACCACCTTTTTTAAAAATCATTATCTTTGATTTTTCTCGACTAACGATTAAACTTCATAGATTGCAGTACTCGCTCAGTCGATTAATCATAAACTGCAAGGATTCCGGTGAGTTCGCTAACAACACGATGTCGTCCGCAAACATGAGAGCTTTAATGAGAACTCCTGCTAACTCCACGCCCCCAGGAAGAAAATCCACAATATTCTCTATAAAAAGGGCAAATAAGATTGGGCTTAGTGGCCAACCCTGCCTTACTCCGTTTGGAACCAATCGGATAACTCATCTCCATTCCATACCGCAGCTCTGTTATCTTCGTACAGGTTTTGGAGATCCCTTCCGAATTTCGATGACATTCCGATTCCATACAATTTATAGAATAAGGCATTACGGTTCACATAGTCGAAGGTTGCTTTGAAATCAACAAAGAGTGTGTAAAGTTTCCTATTTCGCCTTATGTACATATTGTAGGCGATTTCTAAAAAAAAATAAAAATGTGCTACCTACGCACGTACTATACTTCTAAAGTAAATAAGCCGCCGTTAAATCAGTCCTAAGCTTCTTGAGCTCTGTTCGCGAAATTCTCCCGTAAACCCAATTCTATTTAAGATCGTGTAACACACATTGCGGGATAATAAAACAGATAACGCCAAAATGTGAAGTCTTTGTTTCTTTCGGTCAGTCTCCAACAATATGTACCTGCTATACTACTCAGTACAAAAATGTGGTCGACAGATGAGTAGCCAGGTCTAAAACCCGCCTGAAATTCCTTAAGTAGGTTATTAGTTTCTATCCACGTTCCCAATCTCCTCTGCAGAATACTTGCGAACATTTTATAGGACGCGTTTTAGAAGGATATTGGCTCTATTACTCAATTGCCTCTTGACCCCAAGGAAGCAGGGATTGGCACGAGTTATTCTGCTCTTAATCTCGGCACTGGTGAGTTAACGCGACGCCGAGGTAGGCGATGAGACTTGAAGTAACGACCTGATGAGTCCTAACTCTTCCTCCTAAATTGGGGGAGATGCTTGATGAATGAGAAATATCCACTGTGTAACATGCCTTTACTAAAACTAATCAGATTTATACCAGTTAGAATCCCAGGAAGGTTTTCAACTTGGTCCTTCCAACTCTAGATGGTTGGTTGGTTTCTGGTTTCTTCACAGAGTATATCCTTGTAAAGTTATAGCTGCCTACGGTGGCGTTCTGGACGAGTCGTCGACGTTGTGCGTCCTTTATCGATGATAGCATACACCTCGTTTTGCCCTCATTCACCGCCAGAAATCAATTGCTTAAGACATTTTTGATGTTTGCATTTCTCCAGCCCCTTAACCGGTGTCTGAGCTTAGATGTATCTTGCTATATAAATTGCTTCTGCTCTGGATGGGGACAGAGGCCCCTACGAAGATTGATACCAATTTGGAGAATATCTACAATACGAAAAATTCCAACAGTCTTGTTTGATCGGCTCAAATTCCCAACACGATCCTCCACGTTCTGCAAAATGAGCACTTTATCTTTAACACTCTTTTCCCAAACTGTCATCGTCGATTGCCATTACCAGGCAGACATTAAAAGTTGTTTACAAAACGAACCTAATTGTTGTTACTCAACACATGGTATTGTGCACAAACCCTTAAATGCAGCCCTCAACACATTCATTATGTAACCCAGTAATTCCGAGAATGTCGTTGTGATTGTGTTGTCTTTGACTCGAATACGATTAGTGCTGACTGAAGTGAATTCTAAACAAGACGGAAATTTGTGTGCGAAAAAAAAAAATGATGGCCTAAGCGTCTTATCAGCTACAACAATGCACCTGATAGGGAGGCATTAATTGACAAATTCAGCGTTTGACGCATAGTCACGATTGCGAAGTTATAAATCGATTTCAAAGAAAGAGGAATCGGAGCTTAACGGCTTGGTATGTGAAAACAGTTCCACATTTAAACTGCCTCAAAGCTTTTAATCTGCTTAATAGATGAGACGCATTGTTTCAAGCACAAACATCACTTGACGAAGCTAAATCAACAATCAATCATTCGGGAAAAAACAAGAATAAACCTTGAGGTTCTTAAATTTTTGCGAATACAGTGACTTGCAAAACAATTTGTATGCCAAATGTCAACGTTTTGTATACAATATGTTGCGATGAAATTGTACATATTCATCAGTAAGTGTGCGGACTGATGACCCCCCTTTCTTAATAATTTGTGCGCAGTCAAGGGGTTACTAATACCCTTAAATATCCGGGGTCAAGACACAACGCGAGCCGAAGGTATAGAGGGAGAAAGGCAGAGGAGGGACCTGTGCTCATTGGTCTTGAATACAGTGAACTCCCCCTAAGTCGAATTGTCACGGGATACCATAATTTGTTCGATTTGGAGAGAGTTTCACTTAGAGAGAGGTTTTTGTATGGAAAATTGAGGAAAAAGTTTGAGTTAGAGAGAGTTTCAACTTACAGAGAGTTCGACTTAAGGAGAGTCCACTGTATATGAGGGTCTAGAAGGACTATTTAATGTTCGTAGTGATAAGCTTTTAATAAACCCCCAACTGTGAATATACACTTGCGGTCGCCGTGGCGTAGTAGTTTGGTGCGTCTACTTCTACCAGGCACAAGCCCCAAATCTACCAACTTTCATAACTCCCGGCTTCACTTCAGTCGAGTCGCCGACAGTGCTCAAAGAGTTTCCTGTCTAGAATATGCTTCTCAAACTTTGCCGTTGGCATAAAATTGTGTGACTCTTTGAGCATTGTCAGTGACTCGAAAGAGGCGGAGCCGTGAATTATCAAAAGTGGTTAATTCGGGTATCGAACCTGGCACCCTCTGCGTAAGAGTCGACGCACTTGCCCACTACGCCACGGCGACCACTTGGTCTTAGGCCCTCATAATTTTGAGCTTAAGGAGCCCAAACATACTCACTTGAAGTAACGACCTGATGAGTCCTAACTCTTCCTCCTAAATCGAGGTAGATGCTTGATGAATGAGAAATATCCACTGTGCAACATGCCTTTACTAAAACTAATCAGATTTATACCAGTTAGAATACCAAGAACGTTTTCAACTTGGTCCTTCCAACTCTACATGGTTGGTTGGTTTCTGGTTTCTTCACAGACTATATTCTTGCTTATCTATGGAATGTGTATGCCAAGACGCATGTGTATCAATGCCAGGAGGACCGATGAGGGCTCCCACTTCTATGCGTACATCCGCTACGAAAACTGAATATTTATGGTGGTGTCTTCTCAACGATGTCTAGGACTAGCTACTGTTCAAGGCTTCGTATTCTTATTTCCTTCTTATAAACCTTGGCGGAGAGCATTGTCACAATTTTGAGTCCATGTCGGCAGACTATACGCTAACGTACTCTCGTACAATAAGTGCTAGTGCGATGTCCTGCCAAAAACCACCGTCCACAGAGGGTGGTCTCCATTACCCCGACCACTCCAGGCGACACTGGATGCTCGGAATGGCGAACGGAATGGCTGCGATGCTGGAGTTAGGAATCATGCTGAGTCACGTAAGCCTTTGAGAGTCTTATCAAAATATTTCCTACCTTACTACTGGGCAAGAGAGCATTACACCTGCTCCACGTCAGCCGAGGATGCAGAGAGACCATGTGGAGAAGTGAGGCATCAGTCTATTCCCAGCAATGCGAGTACGTTAATCGTCCTCCACAGTCGTAGGACCTCACCCGACACACAGGTCGCTCACCCCGTTTAAGTCGTGGGGATTACAAGGGTTGGAAAATTCGATTGCATTTTGGCAAAACTGTGGCCACCAGTGAGTCCGGGGGCAGCAATGGCAACTGCAATTCTGAGCTGGCTAAAGTTATGGTGAAGAACAACTGCGCTAAGAGATTTTCATCGGACCCTGTTTCGGGTCTGCGAGCCGTATTTGGTTTTATTGAATCATTCCCTTCGCGGCAATAACGGAATGTTGGACTTTTCAAAAAGTCTGCTGCTTGGTGCATCTCCCCAAATCCACCGGATGAGGGAAGATTCCACTATCTGGTTCGGGTGGCACGGAAAGCAAGGGGTGTGCTTGAGAACGGATTTTCGGTTAAAATCGATATTGTTGGATTACAAAACACAAGTTCACAGATATTGGCTATATTATTTACGAACATTTAAAGCTCTGCCTCAAAGCATGTAGCATCATCCAAAGATGGTATCTAATAGTAGATGGAAATGGCGAGAAGAGTTTGCAGCTCACTTTAGAGACACTTTTCTTTCTAATGGAGAGATTGCACTTTAAATCAAATTGAAAAAAATACCGTCACTTGTCATACTTGTGGGTTTTTCAATTGAATTAAAATAATACTTCTCCTTAGATGATACCAAATTTGCCATCAAATTCTTATAAAGCAAGTTGATATGTTCATATTTTAGGCCGTAAAATACACAATTTAAAACTTCATTAAATTCGCTCAATCTTAAAATGTTTGTCCTCGTCCATTTGTAGGCATTTTTTTGTACACTACTGTAAGTGTTCTCGTATAACACATACTTAAGATTGTGAGAAGTAAATGTTAACCGAAAGTAAGAAACTATTGTCATATCGTATGATGCTCACACTATCTCATTTCTTTTACATAAGCGTACCGCTTCATATGAAAGTATAAATATAACCTGTCATGTCAATTTTCTTCCTTCTCAATAAACTGTCGTAAGTAGCACATCTCATCTCACGATCCTGTTCAGTCGAATGATATTTTATACCTTGTGTTGCCACTAAAGGATGTTCCGATATTAACGCAAGATTTGAATTAAATAGTAGGGAAGAGGTGAACAGCTGTAATAAAATTGTATGTGCTGTTCAAAGGTACCCCACGTTCAAATGTGCTTCTCTCTCCCCAAAGCACAGACAGTCTATAAATTGCAATTTTTTATTGAATCACAAAGTAGCTATTAATGGAAACATGCGGCAATAGCCTCCACGGCTTTGCTAGCAGTGTAAAATGGAGGGTTTAATGTAATGCACGGGTGAGTGTGGGCTTGTTGACATATGTAGATGTGGAACCTATAATAATTGGGTTGAATGTTGAGCTCAATCTAAGACTAAACGGACTCTTTGTTAAAATACTTGAACGCTGTACAACATGTCGTATAGTGACTCCGAGGCTGTTCAGTAGCGTAGATTTGTTGTTGTGTTTGTTTATTTAATAAAGTACATTTATCCACTTAAATATCCTACACAGACTATTCAATTCAAATAACTCCATAAACAGAAATCTAATCGTATTGCATCACATAATCTTGGTAAACAGCGATCACCGAATAGAGAGGAAAGTAATTAAATTGTTTCATGGGCTGTGTGGCCTGTCGCATTGTTTTGTTAAAAACAAATTGTTGGCCACATGAATATCATCCAATTTCGACATTTGCATTATCATGTCGCGATATCGGTCGCCAGAAACAGTAACTGCTTGATCAGTCTCAGTTTCGAAAGTGTATGGTCCAATGTGGCCGCCAACCTTGCATTATTTTTGAGACATTGTTCAATAACACGTTGCTGTATAGTGTGACGCTATATTTTCTTCATCATCATCATGATTAGATTAAAAAGTTCACGGCCCGCACGACAGACCTCCAGGCAACTCGATCTTCCGCCATTGACTCGTAACTCAACAGGAGTTATACCCAAGCGCAACCAGGCGAATTTATGGACTTGGTCCAACCACCTCACCCTGGTCTGCCAAGAGGAATAGCATTCAAGGCCCGCCTTGGAAGTCGTGAACCTTCGAAGCATAGCTCTTTCAGTTCGAAGAAGCAACTGCTCAACGTTGAGTTCCTGCCGTGTTTCTCACCCTATCCCGGCGAGTAATTCCCACACCAGCACGAAGAAATCCCGTCTCAACAGCTTGTATTCGTGATCTTATTCTTTCTGTCTGATGTTGAACAAATCCGATGCAGTTTTTTAAGAAGCAACAAATTTCAGGCGACATTCGAATGTAAACAAGACTGCATCCACATGTTGTCCGATCAGGCGGCATAACAGGTTCCACAACAGGTGCCACTTGCGAAGAGGAAAACAAAATGCATCCCAATGACCTGCTCTAGTAAGTCTCAGAAGTTATGACAAGATTGGTCCACATTAAGTCCTACCTGTCCACCAAAGACAGTCATAACCAAGTGCGCTCTTATCGCACAGCACAGCTTTTAATTTAAGGCGGATACACGTCAATAATCTTTCAGTTTACCACATTTGCGCACTTCTCCATTCCAGTCATGATGAACGTCAGAGTCCGTGGCTTCCTTTAATCGCCTTAATTGAGACTGCCGGTTTATTCACCACACATTTTGAAAATAAATATTCCCACACATCCGGCTCCAGATCCTGATCCTTTTCGCCATGGATTAACTTCGACTTCGAAAGCCTGCGTCGTAAAACTTATCAACGTAATCTATTTCAATTAAGGCGCTCTATCTCTTTCTCTCGCTCTCTCTCTCTCTGCGGCTCCAAGTGCCCACGACATGATCTCGTATAATGCGTAGTCTCCAAAGGATACCAGGACACCCCGTTGGAATAGGCAAATAAAAATTTATGACTCTTGTCCTTTTCTGCGTTTAATTTTCGCTCAATTATCGGCCATTAATAGACGACCAGCCGAAGCCGCCATAGATACCAGGGAAGCCACAAATTTACTGCCGAAACCACGAGCGTCGTCGAGTGCCGCCACTCCTTTGGCGTTAAACAATTTTAGTAACTTTAACGGCTTAGCACTTCTTTTTGTTATTAGAGCCGAAGTGGAAGTTGTTTCAGTCTTTTCGTTCTCTGGCGGTTGTCGTTTGTCGTTATCGGAGCGTCGTCGATGAGTTCCCTTTTGCTTTTCCGTTTTCCAATTTCGCCAGAATCACCTCCCGACTGTGGGACAGGGGGATCCATTTGTCTCTCGATTTTATGGGAAGCATAACATTTTCGTCGTCGTCGTTGTCGATTACAATCCACCACCGCCCGCCAGCCCCAACTACTAGAGGAGCAGTGTGTGCCTTGAGGTTGTGTGTGCGCGAGAAATGCCTTCGAGAATCTGTCTCTGAGTTATAGCGCCTTATTGCCTTCGCAGTGGAATGCGAATGATTGCGTAAAGGTTTCTCTTGTGGGCTTCCTCCTTTTCTGCTCGTTTCTTGCATCGATTTTCTATTTTACTCTGGCAATAATTTCACATTGTCAATCGGTGATGGTCCCGCCGGGAGGAAAGGGAATCAATTCGGTGCTTCTCGGGGGCCTATTAGGCCATTAGCGCAGATATGTGTGTTTTTTTTAAAGAGATTTGAAAGTCGAACGAAGCAGTGGGATGGGAGTTGCCAGGAGGTTCGAAAGAGTGTGCTTAAGCGACCTTTGGGGACATCCTCGTGGGAGGGGGATGGGAGTAAGTCGTTGCTGTCTTAAATTGGTATCTAGGTATTTTTTTTTCTATAAATCCCACAGAGGAGAGGAGGGGGTTGTTTAATCCTTTATGAAAATAGTTCCTTCCAAATTTACTTCACACTATATGGGTGACTTGCACTGTAAGTTACTCAACTCGTTTGCGTTGTGTTTTTCTTGTCGGAGAGGCTGTGGTTAACAGCTACTCGTGTGTTGGTTGGGTTCGTAGTTAAGCTTTCAAATTCTTCTTCTTCTTCTGTTGGTGCTACAGTCCGGGGTGGACATGGGCCTCAACCAACAAGCCTCTCCAGCTGTCACGTTGTTTGAGGTCCTTCTTCACCTGGGTACGCTATCAGTTCCTTGTCCTCCTGGTTCGAAGGCGAAGGGTCTTGGGTCTGGAGCAATGCCAATAGCCATCTTAGGGGTTATATCCTTTGATGTCTTGCCAGGCTCATATCGCTGTACTGTACCATTCATGGTTGCATCTTCTTCTGAAAGATCTATCAACGCAAACAGGACCAAAGCTTGAAGACAGAATTTTTCTCTCGAAAATACCAAGGGGCATCTTCATCAAGCTCTTGAGGAAGTCCAGCCTTTCCCGCCATAGAGCAGGATAGCAATGATCAAGATGTCATATAATGTTAGCTTGGTCCTCGAGAGAGCTCTACTATTCAATTGCCTCTTGAGCCCAAAGAAACAGCGATTGGCAAGAGTGTGTCTACGTTTAAGCTCGGTACTGGTGTTGTTCGTACTATTTCCTTCGGAGCCGAAGACCTTCACTACGTCGAAATTATAGCTGCCTATGGTCACGTTCTGGCCAAGTCGTCGATATTGTCCGTAAAACTTGCAAATTACGATGTTCGAAAAGAGAAATATTTTGACACAAAATAAACCTTACCCTTTGACAAACGTTTTAATCAACATTTTCTTTATATTTGCAGATTTTTCGACTAGATTAATATCAAAACTTAAAGACTCTGAGGTAAGTCCTGTTCACACTTGGATATTTCATTTTACTTCATTTGCCTTACTTGTAATCAAGGAGAACGAAGTTGATCATGACCATTTCGTATTAAAAATTGTTTTTTTCTCGTACCTCTACTTTAACCTTCCTCTTCTTCTTTATTTGGCGCACCAGTCCGGGGTGGACCTGGGCCTCAACCAACAAGCCTCTCCAGTTAGCACGGTCTCTGTTGGTTGGCTGAGGTCCTTCTCCACGTGGGTGTGCCACCTTAAACGCGGACGTCCTCTGTTACGTTGTTCCACGGGTTCGGAGTCGAAGACTCTTTGGGCTGGAGCTGAGTTTTCCATACGCTCTACATGGCCTACCCATCTTTGGCGTTGGATCCGAAGTCGCTTGACTAGACTCATGCCGCTTAACAGCCCGTACAGTTCGTGGTTGAATCTTCTCTTCCAGAAACCGTCAACGCAAACAGAACCAAACGCACGCAGAGCTTTTCTCTCGAAGAGACCAAGGACTTCTTGTCCATGCCTCTGCGCCGTACAGCAAAACTGGTATGATCAAGGTCTTGTATAAAGTCAGCTTGGTCCTTCGAGGGATGGCTCTACTACTCAATTGCCTCTTGAACCCATAGAAACAGCGGTTGGCAAGAGTTACTCTGCGTTTGATCTCAGTACTGATGTTGTTTGTACTATTTACTGCTTGACCTTGACACGTCCTTGACTACCTCGAAGTTATAGCTAGCCATTGTGACGCTCTGTCCAAGACGTCGATGTTGTGTGTCCTTTCTTGATGACAGCATATACTTCGTTTTTCCCTCATTCACCGCTAGACCCATTTTAGCCGCTTCCGCCTGAATGCCAGCGAACGCCTCATTGACGGCTCACTGTGTTCTGCCAATCACGTCAATGTCATCCGCGTATGCTAACAGTTGTACGGACTTCTGGAAGATCGTGCCTCTAGTGTTGGCGTGTGAGTCTTTCACGATC
Organism: Eristalis intricaria; assembly: GCA_964034865.1. NCBI lineage: Eukaryota > Metazoa > Arthropoda > Insecta > Diptera > Syrphidae > Eristalis > Eristalis intricaria. The sequence continues at coordinate 65,634,474 of OZ035874.1, read as the reverse complement.
TTCTCCAGGATGATGTTAAAGAAATCACATGACAGCGCGTCGCCTTGTCTAAAACCTTTTTTGACATTGAAGGTCTCGGTGAGTTCGTTACTCGCCTTGATGGAGCAGCGAGAATTCTCCATCGTCATCCTGCAAAAGCAGACGAGTTTGGCAAGAATGTCGAGACTCGACATGGCGTTGTATATCTGGTTCCTATGCAGGCTGTCATATGCGGCCTTGAAATCGCCGAATAGGTGGTGGGTGTCGATCTGCATCTCTTGGGTCTTTTCCAGGATCTGCCGTAGTGTGAAAATCTGGTCGATGGTGGACTTCCCTGGCCTGCCTATTTATAAACGGCTTCAGGCGAGTACACAAAACGGCAGAGAAGATCTTGTAAGCGATGTTCAGGAGACTTATCCCTCTACAGTTGGCGCAGTAAAGGGGGTCTCCTTTCTTGTGCATCGGGCAAGCGATACTGAGATTCCACTCATCTACTTTAACCTCCCTTTACTAATTTCAAGCTTTTTCATCGGGATGGAAGACAGATTGACAAATTGCATTGAGACTGGCTTATTAGATCTAGTGAAAATCGCTTTGATTACATGTTTGTAGCTAATTGAGTTGCTTGCCTATAAAGGCAATTAGAGGCACTATTGCGTTGACATAATGTGATGCTTTGTTTTTGACATATAATAGATTTTTTTGCATGTCAGTTCCAGTAGGATTGGTCAGTCTTGACACAGCTTGGGAGATCTGTAATCAGGACGGCCGAGCTTAGTGTGAAAGCCAAGTTAGCAGTTTCAAAAACCTTACAAGCTTGGCTAATTACTTAACAAAAGGCAGTAATAGTTAAATGTTGGCAATCAAATGGCGCGAAATTTAAACTGACACCCCTTTAGTACAGGGTGCTCCATCTAGTGTTTTTTTTTTAAAATCAATTTGACAATTTGAATTTCATTTGACAATTTGAATTTTGTTTCCGCTCGAAATCTCGACAGAAATCCAGTTGGGAAATATTGATAACATATATATTTCCAAATTGAGTGCTTTGTACCCAAAAACAGTGGGTTTTTTGAAAAGAAGAAATTTTGACCGAAATGAAGCACCCACCGCGATTGTTGTACCCAAGTATGTGCAAAAGTTCGTGAGACTGTTGTTCTAATGGGCAAAAATTATGGCACAGAGATGAGAATCTGGCTGCTGTGGCCGAGGGCATCATTGGACCAATTTTCTTCGAAATTGAGGCTGGGAATAACGTTTCGGTCAACTGTGGGCTTTGCAAAGCCATGTTAAACGACTTTTTTTTTTACTGAAGTCGAAGATATGGTTTTGGACGACCTCTGGTTCATGCTGGATGGTACGCCTTACCACACAGCCCATGCTACAATTGATCCTTTGCGCAACAAATTCTCAAATCGTTTTAGCAGCCATCTTGGCGATGTCAATTGGCCGCCTTTTTGTGGGGAACCGTGAAGGACAGATATTTTGCCAACAATCGGGAAACGATTCAAGCACTTAAGGCCAATGTCATCCAAGCAATCCGTGAGCTACAGCCCGAAACCATCAGGAGGGTCTTGGACAACTGGGGTGACAGAATGAGCTACTGCGAAGTTTGCCGAGGCTCTAGTTAATGGGAATGTTTGTTCTTACTAAAGCCATAACACATGGAAACAATTTACAGGGGACTCTCCCTAAGTCGAACTTTCCCTAAGTCGAGCTCTCCCTAAGTCGAACTCTCCCTAAGTCGAACTCTCCCTAAGTCGAGCTCTCCCTAAGTCGAACTCTCCCTAAGTCGAACTTTCCCTAAGTCGAGCTCTCCCTAAGTCGAACTCTCCCTAAGTCGAACTTTCCCTAAGTCGAGCTCTCCCTAAGTCGAACTCTCCCTAAGTCGAACTCTCCCTAAGTCGAGCTCTCCCTAAGTCGAACTCTCCCTAAGTCGAACTCATCCTAAGTCGAGCTCTTCCTAAGCGAACACTCCCTGAGTCGAACTTTCCGTAAGTAGAAACTCTCTTTAACTCGAACGAAAACCTCTTTCTAAGTCAAACTCTCTCTAACTCGAACAAAATATGGTATCCCGTGAAAAATCGACTTAGAGAGGGAGTCCACTGTAATTTTTTCTTTTTATTGAAAAAGTAACTTGTATTTAGCCCACCCTGTATTTGACATTGTTTCAAAGTCAAGTTCACTGTACCGGTGCAAGATCCTCGGTTGATCTAGTACAAAACCGAACATACACTCTCCTTAAAATCTGAACAAAGTTTAACGTGTTTGATCATCGTTGCAACATGACACCTTGCAATGACCTAATCAAACCATTTCAAAAGTCACCTGGTCTCCAAACTTTCTCAAGCATGTGCATAAAATCCACACCTTAAAAAGCCATTTTCACCAGAAACTTTCATCAGATGGAATTGACAATCGTCATAAATCAACATAATTTAAAAACTGCATCTCTGAGCGGTTTTCCCCAGCACACCCTTTGTGACCCTTCCACTTGCACAAATCATGCCATCCTCTACCAGATTTGCAGCAATTACCTGCGCTGCACCTTCACAAATGACGACAATCGCAAAATATTTCAAAGACAACAATCACAGTCGCGCCGCGCCGCTGCGATGTAATTCGCTGCAATTTATGGCAATCTTCATCCATTTTATGGGCTCGGGAAAAGTCAGGTGGATTTGTGCCTACATGTCTCTCTCCGACATTTCGAAACTTTCACACGGGCAAAGCGTAGCTGATGCCATGACACGACATTCGCCATCGTCAGCCGTCTCTCGTTTAGGATTAATTATTGCACTTTGCTTGAGCATAAGTCATCCTTTATCTGAACTGCTGCGACTTTGTTGTGAACGAACAGACATGGCATCATCGGGCGAAGGCAATCAATCACTTGGAAAATTTACGATCTGATGTCACAGTCGGATCGAGAACAAGCCATTCTATGTATTTGCTTCTCAGACGGAAGCGGCCACAGCCGCTTCAAGCATCACCCACAGTTTCGGTCTGAGTGCGTCTATCTTTAGCAACCGAATCGAAGTCGAAGCCCTAAGGTCACATTGGCCACTAACCAAGCGCAGATAAACGTTCGTTCAGCAGGAAATTATGATCCAAGGGTCATAACGAATACCTCTTATGAATATTAATTTATTTGTTCAACGCCCGAGGAATCACCAATTGTTCCGTGGTAATTACCTTCGAATGAATCTCAATGACCTTTTAAAGGTACATGTGGGGTTTTGAATCGCTGTTCGGTCTCGATGGCTTGGCGTCGAATTAAGCACATTCCACTCTAGACTCGCATGCGTTGTGTATCTCTTCTCTCAAACCAACTGTTTTATCTAAATGATCCGACGAATGTATGTAAACTTTCAATTGATTGCTTTTGATTCGGGGCACGTTCTTCTTTGAAAACTGTAAAACTGCATGTTGCCGGGGTGTTATGCCCCTCGCCCGGGGGAAGGTAATAAATTAAATAAAATAAAAAATTAAATAAATGCGTATCTTAGTCAAACATGGAATTAAATTGGTTTCACTGCTTGTTGGCCTGCAGTGATGCAGGCTTAAATTATGAATCAACGTACGCGATGTTTGAATTATGTATTTAAAACGACGAATGCCCTCCGGGTGACATCGAAAAAAATGCGAAAAATTAAAGAATTAATACATGGCGCTACAGAGTTTTAAGGCGAAAGTTATTTTATTTCACCCTCGGACTCTTGTTTATTTACTTATTTATTTATTTATTTCGTCTACACTTGCTTTAGACTACTTCTGATATAATAATAATAAAAATCATAACAACAATCATAGCAAAACAAAAATAGAAAGGATTTCTTTTTTTTTTCGCGCATTCACTTTCAATGCTAAACGCGTACAATGTGCCCGATATCCTTCAACGAAAATATCTTGAATCGAAACCATAACCTAACACTTTCTAATCAAATCTTGAAAAATTTGTTCTTTGTGCTGGCGTTCAGTGGAAACGAACTGTTGTTGAAAAGTGAATGCTTCCAGTAGACACAGAACGCCTTCGACTGTGCGTGAGAAAATCGACGCACGGACCCACATCGCCACGACCACCTAGCAAAGTTACAAGCCTTAAAAAATGATTTATGTTCATTTACCAGCAGATTGAAAATCGTCAAAATTTGGAATCGAGAATGGCGTGTCATTCTAACCAGAAATGAAGTATTACAGAGATGCCCGACTTCTACCTCTCTTTCGACTTAAGATTTTTGACATCTGCTTTTTATAACGTGTTCTTAAACCAAATTGACCAATCAGAGGACGGTATTTACGTTAAAAATCCGTCAAAAATGCATGAATATCTGTCAAAAAAGTACTCAAATTCGTCAATGGACTAAGGGGCAATCAGCTGTGAAGTCGGCTTTTTTTTTAATAATTTGCGCGAACCTAAGGGATTGCTAATACCCTTATGTGTCCGGGGTCAAGACACAGCACGGGCCGAAGGTATAGACGGAGAAAGGGAAAGGAGGTACCTGTGCACATTGGTCTTAAATATCTGCGGGTTGTAGTCTGTAAGAAATATTAGCTTGGGAAGGGCATTCAATATTCGTGCAGTGCGGCTGAAGCTATCACTGATCTCGGGCTTGGCATGAAATGTGGCAGAAAAAATGTGGACTGTAACTTGATTGGTTTTTTGTTTGTAGTCTCTGGTGTGTCCTTCCCTTCGAATCACATTTTCTGGTGTATGGCAACTCTACGGTTGAGCGTGAGAACGTGGGGTGTGCTCTTCGATATGTCATAATACTCATAACTCTTATCGTTGTCGTCTTGTCTGCACGTCCAATCTTGTCTCAGGCATTTGTGATCTGGCCAGCGTTGTGGGAAAAGGATTTTTCAAAGTGCCACCGCTGCTAAAAAAGAGGCATTTTAAGGCCTTCTAGAATTTGACAGGAAGAATACAGTCGAACTTCGATAAGTCGAACTTTGATAACTCGAATATTTGATAACTCGAATGAAATTGGTTGTCAATAGCGCCAAGATTGAAGTTGACATGTAATTTGACTTCGATAACTCGAACTTCGATTACTCGATTGTCTTGATAACTCGAACAGATTATTTGGCGTCACCTTCGATAAGTCGAATTGTGAAGAGAAATTCCCAAATTCTGCATATACTACAAGTCCGTTTTATCAGGAAACCCTTTCGGGGCTCTGTGTTTGTGTGTTCCTTTGACCTAGTATAAAGAAAATCCGGGCTTTGGTGAATGTTCATTTGATTTTCATAACTGAACGCCCAAGAGAAAGAAATGTGGGAGGGATTCAACTGCAGATGGAATTTGAAGCTTGAATATATGCCAGGGGCCAATTTCACAGAATATACATCTCATACATTATATGATTCTGACACTCCTGCTGTATGATTTCTGTTTCTCAGATTTGTTGTATGAGCCGCTGTAATATAACATGTATCACCTAAAGTTTTGGTACCCAAAATATTCTATTTTTGGCTCTAGAATTGGCTAGGCCATGTGGAGCGTATGGACAACTCAGCTCCGGCCCGGAGAGTCTTCGACTCCGAACCCGTGGGACAACGCAACAGAGGACGCCCGCGTTTAAAGTGGCGCACCCAGGTGGAGAAGGACCTCAACCAACTTGGAGTGCGACACTGGAGACAGCTAGCCAGAGACCGTGCTAGCTGGAGAGGCTTGTTGGTTGAAGCCCAGGTCCACCCCGGACTGTAGCGCCAAATAAAGAAGAAGAAAATCACCTAAAGTTTACACTGGAAATGTGGGAAAGTTGTATGATTCTGTTTCACAGAAAAATATCATACACACCATACAACATTTTTATTACAAATTTATCATGCATTTCATACAGCACTTATAACTGATGTAGTCACTACAAAAATGAGTTTTCAAATGAGGAAATACACAAAAATAAGCACTTTTTGATGATTTTTGAATAATAAATCATTGTTCATCTTTTTTTTTTTAAATTTGACTTGTAGGAACGAGGAATGCTAGTGCTTTAAGTCATTTTTACTAAAATGCATGTATTATTTGGAAACACAGTTGAATGATATCTCTCTTCATTACTGGGGAACTCCGTTAATTAGTTTCTTGTGTGTTTGCAATCAACTTATATGGTGTCTGGTTTAACTCACGACACTATTTAGTTTTTAATGAAATTCGTCATTCAAAATGTCAAAATTATACACATCATGCAACAAAGAGGATATCATACAATACTTCCAGTGGAATCTGAGAAACAGAAAATTGCATGATGTGTATGTTGAATGACAACTTTGTATGTTGTGTGAAATGTATGTGATGTATGATCTGTGAAATAGGCCCCAGAAATATACAAGGTGTTGCGTATGACGATTTTCTGCAAGTGGATGGTGATATTTTTATTTTCGAGTTTCTCCCAGATGAAGATATTGTGAAGACAGGGAAGTGCTCCTAAGTCGAGTTTTCACGGGATACCATGATTTGTTCGAGTTAAAGGGAGTTTGACTTGGAGACGGGTTTTTGTTGTAATTTTAAATTTGAGGGAAATGTATCAAATGTTCGAATAAATAATGTTTCGAATAAACTTCGAGTTCGAGAGAGAAATTTCGACTTAGGGAGAGTTCGACTTAGGGAGTCCGCTGTATTTAGATGTGAATCCGAATCTACTCAGATCGACAACAATGGCGTCAGCGGCAGTGGTTTAATAGAGACAAACTTGACGATAATTGCTGATGATTTGATTCAATCACCTTCAATCGAGTTAGTTGCAAAGCATCACTTATTTTGCATTTCTATTAAAAGTCTCATTTATGTGTTATAATAATAATAATAATATGGGTGGCGCTACAGTCCGAGGTGGGCCTGGGCCTAGCTTCTCAGCAACCACTCGTGTTGTGCGTGCTAATGTTTTTTCACGAGTGGATGGGACCTACAGTATAATGCCGACTCCGAACGGCGAATTTGAGAAGCTTTTTCTAGACAGACATACTCTTTGAGCATTGTCAGTGACTCGAAAGAGGTGGAGCCGTATGATAGGTGGTAAAATCGGGTATCGAACCTGGCACTCTCTGCGCAGGAGTCGACGCACTAACTCACCACGCCACGGCGACCATATGTGTTATACCACAGATAAATAAATATTTACATACAGTGGACGTCCAATATAACGAATTATATAATGCATAGCCTTCCGTTGTATCGAAAAATTCGTTAAGTCGATCGTTCATTTCTTCTATCTAATAATACACGAATATGATAATTTTTAACGATAATTATACAATTGTGGCAACACTGAAACGGGTTTGCCGGCAGTCGATAGCAGAGATAACCTTTAATAGAGATATCCAACTTCTACCTCCCTTGCCCCTTGATTTCATCTAACAGCGTTTTTTATACGCTTTTTGTCCCGTGTCTGTGAATACGTGTGAGCTCTTGAGAACAGCTGTGGAACAGCTGATACCCTTCTCCAGCTTAGTAATGGGGTGAATTAGAGTTCTTATTTAAAAATTCGCACGTTATTTGAACGTTTTTTCAAGTTTCGGTGTTAAATTTTCAACACAGTATGGAGGGGTAAACGAACGAACAAAGCTTATTTTCATGAAGTCGAAACTACAATCTGAGATACTAGGACATAATTAATGAATGCACAACATATTGTGAATTTTTGCATATGAATAAAAATTAATAATACATTCACGCGTTTAGGTAACTAATAATAAAAATATTATTAAAGCGTGAATCACAAATAAGAAGTTTTGACAACCATTGTTATGCAATAGCAATAGTTGCAATATCTTGCCATTGCTTTTATAAAATTGTTTAAATTGAATTCATGAGTATTTCAGAATTCATGATTTAGCGTATAAAGCGGACTTCATTTTTTGAGTTAATTTGTCAGGTATAGTTTATGAATAGGATGTATATATACTTAGGACTTAATTTGAGGTCAAATAGTTCCAGTTAAATGGGCATTGCAATACATTTTTGCTCACGAAAGTTCATATAGCAATGTAAGAAAATTCTCTTAAAAATACAAGTCAACATTTGAACACCCTCCGAAAACCCTACCCATGTACGTCACATGGAAAGTACATGGATTCCCACTAAATTCATGAATCTGCCGCTTTTTTCCCACAAAATTCACGAATCGGCCGCCATATTATGGTGAATTGACGAGCGTTGTAAATGCATAAGTGAAATACAAGGGATTACCACTACATCTTCGTTGTGGGCTAGGGGAAAAAATGGCCGAAGTTGGATATCTCTATCAACCAGTATCTCTGGTCGATAGGTAGCCGCATAAGGAAGAGGTCATTTGAAGCTATAATGATATTAATAAAGTAAAATAAATATATTTGGAAATAATAACTATCGACTACACAATGAAATATATGTACATAATAATACATAGTCCGAGGCGGCTTCTCAGCAACCACAACCACAGAAAAAAACCTACAGTTTAATGCCGACTCCGAACGACGAAGTTGGGAAGCTTATTCTAGACAGGAATACTCTTTGAGCATTGTCAGTGACTCGAAAGAGGTGGAGCCGTGAATTATCAAAGGTGGTGCAATGCGGGTATCGAACCTGGCAAACTCTGCGTACAAGTCGACGCACTTACCCACTACGCCACGGCGACCCTATATATATGTACAACATTTAAAAATTAGCAGAAGTGTGACGATTACATCTGCCGAGACTTGGCAGCACTGCGGAGAGGACCCTTTTTCAGTAAGTCGCTGATGAAGGAATGAGGACGGCATTCGTTGTTGTACCTTTGAATGGAGTAGTATTTGAAATACAGAGGCAATAAACTTTAGTCTAAATAAACGTTTTACATTAATCTAAAAATTCTTCGAAAAAAAAAAATCTTTGATTTGTGTTTGCTTTTTGGTTCTCTCCAAGCTTTTGTGAACAGCCAACAGCAATTGCTTGAATAGTCAGTGTGGTTCTGTACTGACCACTTGATGCATTTGTTTTTCCAAATGATTCACTTTTGTGCACTCAGAAAGGTTTCCTTTGTCCACGCTTCCATTTACTGACATTGTTCCACTGGACGGATTACTCGGTTCATTACCCAGAATAAGATGCTCTTTTGTTTGATTCTGATTTAAACGGGATTACAAACCTGTGGCACCAAATTAAGGAAAACCCGTCCTTAAAAATTTGCGAGTAATCTACAGGTAACAATTTGTTCCCGAACTGCCGAAGTTTTTGTGTGTCTCTGATGACCGGCGGCCTTATTTTCTTTCGAATTCCAACTCTTTTTTTTTAATTTGGTACCAACCGTCAATGGCAGCAACGGATCCCTTATACAATTTCTTACGTCTTTCTTTTTGAACCTTTGATTTCAAAATTAACGCGTTCATTTGGATGTTGTTTCGGCGCTTCGGGAGAAACCAGTTGAAAACAGCTTCTTCCATTTTTGGGAATTGACAACAACAGATTGGTCGAATTAAGATATATGATATAGATACATAATGTAGTGATGATTGCAAAAAAACTAAACAAAAGTCAACTTGCGCTCACATAAATGTTTTTTTTTATTCATTTTTATTTCAAAATTCATGACATACTTACGTACTGGACAAAAATGCTTAAAACTATTTAGACGAACAGTATTACTATATAATGGGTAGTCGAAAATGTCTGTTCGTATTTGTACTCAAACTTTTTTCACAGACAATTCATGTGGTACCCAAACATGGAGCGTCTTTTTGTAGACAGCCTTTTTTAAATGGTTCAAAACCGTTTGATGATGATTGTTTGACGGTTCTTGTCAATCTTTTCCATAATTTCATCGACTTTTTCAACGATAGGTCGACCAGAGCGAGGTGCATCTTTCACATCGAAATTTTCAGAACCATTGTTGTGCTATACGAACTTATATAGCATCGTCTCCGTAAACTTCACAAATTTCATTGCTGGCATGCGTGGCATTCTTCCCTTTTTTATACAAAAATTTCCAAATATAGCGAATTTCTTCATCATTTTCACTCATTTTTGAACAGCTGTAACTTTTTTTCAACTTCTCCGAATTTCAGCAAATAGTTTTGACTTCTTTGGAGTTTACTGCAGGTAGGTTGATGTCCCCCACGCCGTTATCCCGTGTCGTATATTTGATATGCCTGTTTTAATAGGTCATAGTTACAGCAGTTGCTTAGGTGTTGCAGCATGTATGCTGTACTGCGAAGTTTTCGTTGAAGTTGTTCGATGTGTTGGTGCCATTTGAGATTGTGGTCAACTTTTATACCGAGATACTTGAAGCTGTTGAGAGCTTCAATTATGGTTTCGCATTTATCATGTTAAGGAAAACTAAAGGAAGAACATTCATCAAAAAATAGACGTTGACGCGGATGTTTCATTTTGGCATACTGGTGCCATATTCACAAGAGCCACAGTGCCATTTCAGTGAAAAGTGTCATAATGGCACGATCGGAAACGTTGAATCTAATCACCGCCGACAAGTAGTTTTGAGTCGACACTACACAAGCATTTAAGGCTTGTTTTCGAGTAAATGACACTAAAAATAGTAAATGAAAAGGAGTTACGCCAGTAGAGTGTTTTCTAATAGATTCTGTAGTGATGAGTGATTTGTGTAAAGGTGTCCTTTTAGATTTAGAAGCAGACAACTTTAAATTGATGTAAAACGCAGAGAAATTACCTGATCACCCATCAAATCGATTTAATTTATGGCATTAATGTTTGAATATGATTTCAGATATGTGATCGTCCCGGTGATCGACCTACATTCGCCGGGGTCAAAGCCGCATATGACAGAGTTCATTTAGACGAGCTATAGAAGGCCATGTCTAGTTTTGACATTCCTGCCAAACTCGTCCGGTTGGATTGGGTTATGGGATTGGTGATTCCTGTGATTAGGTTTCAACTAGGGGACTAGTGGACGCCGCGCCGTTGCGCAGCGGGTTACTGCGTCGACTCATAGACAGAGAGCACCCGGTTCGATACCGAACTTACCACCTTTCATAACTCACTCCTCCTTCTCATTCGAGTAATAAATGCTTAGAAATAGCTTCTCAATCTTGGACATTTGTAGTCAGTAAAAAACTGTAGGTCCCTTCCACTCGTGAGAGAACAAAAGCACGCACAAAAAGAGTGGTTGCTGTAGAAGCTAGCCCCTGGCCGTCTACAGGCTGTTGCGCCCCCCATATTATATAAGGTGACCCATTTTGGTTGCCATCACGACAGACATTTTGTTCGGTCTGAAGACGTTTACGCTAAACTTCGACTGACTCTAGGAACACGACATCCACCTTCTTTTTTCGCATCTCCTCGTGGTTTGATCCATTCGATAACTAGAGATGGGTCAATGTTATCTCGTAGCATGTGCAGCATATAACCGCCAAGCCTCCCGTTGGAGTGGTGCTGTAACAACTACACCAAACGATGCCGTCATCAATCAAGCTTAAGCCATTCCATGATCAAGCTATAAAACGACCTCTCTTATCCAACATCTTTAGAGAGGCATCCGTGTGTTGTTTACGTTTAAGAATGTTCTTCCATCAAATGAATGTCCATCGCCATGATGACTTCACCGAATCAGTTGTACAAGCGATGAGAGCGAGAATCGTTCCCACAGGTCACTCAGAATACGAAAAACCAGCTTTTTTCCGAGTAAAACTCATATGCATTTCGCTGCCGAGATGCAGGAATACAATTTTATTGTTCTTCGAATTCACGTCACGATTCCTCGTGCAAATACAAACACGTGTACCTACACAAGCTTGGCAGAGTAATGTGCTGATGTATTTTTTAATGAATTCCAATCTGCCCTGCAGGGGATAATAAACTCCCCACGAGATGCAATTAATTACAGACGCGATCCGCGGCAAGCTGAGATATTCGATTGAAATCGAATTTCACTCGAAACCCGAACCGTTCTCGCATCTGCTGTGCATTCAAATGACTCTGCGCTCTGCACTTGTGGAAAAGCGAAGTTTTGCAGTTTCCGGAAGAACCAAAACTCATCACTCATTCACAGAAAAAAAAAAAAAAAAAACATCTTCAAAGCCGCAGTGAACAGATGTTTTGTTTCAATCAAAAAATGAAAAAGTGCTCCCTACAGTCAGTCATTGAGTAACAAGTCCAGGTGTTCCGATTCACATTTTGTTTACGATTGCAGAAGACGTTGCTACACTGTAGACACCGCCACCTTCAATAAGTGCTACCGGCTCGGCGGATGCATGCCACCGAGAAGCGTTGACATCAATAAATCTTTCCGGAGGAAAAGTGAATCCACACCGAGTCAATGGAAGTATCTTCTTCCTCGTCTTCGATTTGTGTTGCATCATCGAAAAGTGCACGAAGTCACCCAAGGGGATTGTAAAGATTTTCGAAAGGTTGAAAGGCGCACTTCGTACTTTGTTCGAACAAATGGTATTTTTGAACACGTTCCAATTGGGGATGACTTATGAGATGTCACGCGTAGAATGCCTGAAGCGAACTGAATTTTGGGGGAATCCTCTGGGTGAGAATGCATTTTAATAAGGGAGCGACAAGCGGAACGGAACACTCGCTGATGGAATTTTGATTGTTTTGTTTTCGACGAGGACAAAGCGACAAATTAGAAATGTGCCAAAAAATAAAGTCAGTCAAAAGTCAATTAAAGACGTGATGCATTCCGGGAACTGCTCATGATGACATCGTTCATTCAGAGAGGCGACTGGAGATCTTTTCAGTTGACATTATGTCAATTTGTTCGGTCGTTAAGTTGGTGCTTTTGTTCATTAATGAATGTTTTTAAAGGTTTAATGAATAACCAAATGCCAACTTAAAGTGCGACTCTGTGTGCAGGGAGTGACATCAGCGGCGATGTCATTTGACGGTCATTAGACGGACTCTTTTCCCATTTCGATTCATTCGTGAGAGTTAGAATGATGCTGATTTCCATTTCTTGCTCCGTTACTCTCCCTCCCTCTGGCTCAAGAGTGAGACAGGGAGCAATTCCGGATGCGCATGCAAAATTTGAAGAATTTCTGTGATGACGCTGTCAATGGAAGAAACTGCATCAAAATACAGTCGACTGTCGATAATTCGAAAGTCAATAATACGAAATTTTTGATAATTCGAAGTGATTGTTAGGTCCCTTGAACGTATCATACCTCCTATAGAGCCCCCTAAGCTGAAAGAAAAAGGAAATCAGCTACACTAGTCAGGCCAAATACTTAGGAGTAATCTTAGACACTAAGTTAAGCTCTAGTGATGCTGTTCGTTTGATCCCAACGGCGAATGGTGTCTGAACCAGATTTGGAACCGCTGTTTACTTGCTGCATCTATATGCTTACTTCGGTTTGTCCAAGGAACTGAGCTCACTCCTGATTCGATGACCAATATCATGCTCTACACAACTCTTATTTAGCTAATCCAGCTATATGGATCCGAAGGCTGGACGATAAGCAAAAACTGCGGAGCTGATCTTTAGTTCCTTCGAAAGAAAGATTCTACGTCCGACATATGGTCCCGTCTGCGAGGTAGGCGAATGGATGAGAAGACACTACGAGCTGTACCAGGATGTGGTTGTAGTCCGGAAGGCAAAAATCCGTCGACTGCACTGGCTCTGCCACATCGAGCGCATTGACAACGATGTTCCAGCTAAGAGGGTCTTCGAATCCGAGCCTCGTGGTTCGAGGAGGAGAGGAAGACCGGATCTCCCTTACAAAGACCAAGGCATCGCGGATTGCAAGACAGCTTGGTCTTGATGACTGGAAGCAGCGTGCCTGGCTCTGACCTTCCACGGTTTGCCTGATGAGTAAGTAAGTAAGTTACTTACTAGACCTTGGACACCTGTATACCCTGGTACCCAGTAGATGGTCACCGCATCTACGAAGGATATTTCCCTGACGTTCTATGTTTCTCAATAAGGACAACGACTCCAGAACAATGCCATCAGAGTATGATCAGAGTATATAGCAGTCAAATGGCCGGCTACATTGGTGTCTTTTAACACTTGTGCTGCCAATCAGAGGAGTAACAAGCGGAAGCGTATAATAGGGTTTCTCTTTAACAGAGTCATAACTCTCAACCTAACAATGTCCATCTCGAGAAGGGACTTTCTTCAGACTACATTAATTTCTTTATCATCCTTTCGATTCACCCACAAAGTATCCACCCTTCCCTGTCACAGTCACACGACTGCCGAGTGTCCTTCGAGACGAATTTAAATTCGCCGCAGGAGCAAGCACGAACCCAGTGTCTACGTGCAAGCTCTATGAAATCGCATAAAAATGAAGTAAAGGCTCACATTCATCTCGAAAGTGGTCGTAAATTTGCCCACTTCAATCATTTCACACGTTTTCAATGTCAAGCGTGCGCGTCTAAAGATAAACCTCTCCTTGCGCACTCGACACTGTGTCAAATTACCGTCAGTCTGTTTGATGTCACTATAAAATCCTCTAGATTACACTTCATTTGACATTTGAGATGCCATCCGACATTCATCCCAGCCCGACTGTACACAGAGAATTGGAGATTACTCGTATTTTTGAGAAACACAATCCGGACTAGACGTTAAATCGCATCGTGCGCCCATAAAAGTTACCTCCTCTTGGGCCTCTGTGTGTGTGTGTGTGTTCTCAAAAAACTACTATTTCATGAGTTGAGATTTATTTTTTGCTTTTCCTTTTAAGTCTCAGCACGAGTGAGGGAAAAAAATGTATCTAATTATGGTCGTGTCATCTCGAGATACTTATGCGCTTTGTTTTATTTTTACCCTCCATCGTTATAGTCGTCGTCGTGTTCGTCCTCCCGGCGGCTGAGTGGGAGGAGGCCGCGGGACCGGAAATCTGTATCTTGTGTCGGGCTTTCTGTCTGTGTTTGCTGTCGTGTTTGTTTTCTCAACTGGGAGCTGTGATATGATCGAAAGCGATCATAAATTTAAACAAACGTCTGAATTGCGGCCGGATGATGGGGCGGCATTTTTCGTGGACGACACCATGATTGGCATCCTGTTTACGTTGCTAATCGATGGGCAAACGTGAAATTGGCTGAGTTTTTTTAATCATTTTCGACTCCAATGGTGTGTGCAGTGTGATGGATCTTTGAGATTGAGATTGGAGATATTTTACACTTTCCATTAGATGATGGGTTCAGTGATTGTGCGCGTCTGAGGCGTTTGTTGTTTCGCCGTGAGCGCACGAAAGTGATTTGTTGCCTTGGGCAAATAACAACACAAACACACGAAGTCAACTTTCTTCTGAAGACGGCAGAGGGGGAGACATGCTACAAGATGATGATGATGATCTGACGTGGGGAAACTAAGAAGAAGATGACAGTCTCTGGTATGCTTTTGTTGGGGTATCTGTTGCAGGTGCAGGCGTCGTCGTCGTCGTCAGCAGCAGAGAATTTCACAAAGTACCTCACGAGAATGGTATTTTCTCTTTTATGTACACACCGATATGGGATAAAGTTAAAGGTGACATCGTGAAGTGGTCTTTAGCCATGACCCTTGCGGCGAACAGTGAATGCACGCCATGCTGCAGAGGCAAAGACTGAAGCTTTGACAACGCATCACAATGTCCCATGGGAAAATGTCAATGTACAGACAATGGCCGCAGCTACGTTGACAAATGTTTTGGCAGAGACTAAGGCTTCGCGTTGAGCACTCGTAGCTATGTACGTGAAGGTTGTTCATGTAAAGTGACAAAAAAAAAATGAGCAAACGAAAACTGGGTTATGGCTTACGAGGGCAGCAGCTTTGTGTTCTGTCAGGCGTATTCCATCTCCTGGATGTGACACAAATGTTGGTTGCCTTAAGCTGGGTTCGGGTCATAGTCTCATCTGGAGCGCTGTTGTCATCTGTGTGCGTGGAAGCGAGTGCAAAAGCAGCATGACCTGCATCAGAGGATGTGGCACATAGAGGTTGGGACAGATGAAAATTACACGAAATACCGTGAAACTTCTCCATAGCGGACATCAGCAGGACCATCCTCATTGTCCGTTATGTAGGGGTGTCCATTCCGGAAGGGTTGAATTACACGTTAGCCGTCATGCCGGGACCATGACAAAATTATCGTAAAGGGAGGTGGCCCTTATAGAGGGGCGTCCGTAAAGAGAAGTTACAGTGTACTAGGAGGGGTGTCCGTTGTGAAGGGGTTGCATTACACGACTGCCTTCATGCCGGGACCGTGACAAATTGTCCGTAAAGAGAGGTGTCCTTTATAGAGGGGTGTCCGTAAGGAGAAGTTTCAGTGGACTATGAGGGGCGGCAGTTATGAAGGGGTTGAATTACACGATGCCCAGGGCCATGACGAAATTACCGTAAAGAGAGGTGTCCCTTATAGAGGGGTGTCCGTAAAGAGAAGTTTCAGTGTACTAGGAGGGGTGTCCGTTGTGAAGGGGTTGCATTACACGACTGCCTTCATGCCGGGACCGTGACGATTTGTCCGTAAAGAGAGATGTCCCTTATAGAGGGGTGTCCGTAAAGAGAAGTTTCAGTGTACTAGGAGGGGTGTCCGTTGTGAAGAGGTTGAATTACACGATTGCCATCATGCAGGGACCATGATGAATTGTCCGCAAAGACAGGTGTCCCTTATAGAGGGATGTCCGTAAAGAGAAGTTTCAGTGTACTAGGAGGGGTGTCCGTTGTGAAGGGGTTGAATTACACGATTGCCATCATGCAGGGACCATGATGAATTGTCCGCAAAGACAGGTGTCCCTTATAGAGGGGTGTCCGTGAAGAGAAGTTTGAGTTTACTTGGAGGGGCGGCAGTTATGAAGGGGTTGAATTACACGATGCCGAGGGCCATGACGAAATTACCGTAAAGAGGGGTGTCCCTTATAGAGGGGTGTCCGTAAAGAGAAGTTACAGTGTACTAGGAGGGGTGTCCGTTGTGAAGGGGTTGCATTACACGACTGCCATCATGCAGGGACCATGATGAATTGTCCGCAAAGACAGGTGTCCCTTATAGAGGGATGTCCGTAAAGAGAAGTTTCAGTGTACTAGGAGGGGTGTCCGTTGTGAAGGGGTTGAATTACACGATTGCCATCATGCAGGGACCATGATGAATTGTCCGCAAAGACAGGTGTCCCTTATAGAGGGGTGTCCGTGAAGAGAAGTTTGAGTGTACTAGGAGGGGCGGCAGTTATGAAGGGGTTGAATTACACGATGCCGAGGGCCATGACGAAATTACCGTAAAGAGAGGTGTCCCTTATAGACGGGTGTCCGTAAAGAGAAGTTTCAGTGTACTAGGTGGGGTGTCCGTTGTGAAGGGGATTAAGTACACAATTGCCTTCATGCCGGCGCCATGACGAATTGCCCATTAAGGGAGGTGTCCTTTATAGAGGGGTGTCCGTAAAGAGAAGTTTCACTGTACTAGGAGGGGTTTCCGTTGTGAAGGGGTTTAAGTACACGATTGCCGTCAACCCGGGACCATGACGAATTGTTCGTTAAGAGAGGTGTTCCTTATAGTTCCTTAACTAAATTCAAATAAAACACACTTTTGATTTAGAATTCGATCAAATTTTAATTTTGAAATTGACTTGATTTTGACAATGTCATTTTCGCTGATTTCCATCAATTCATTTTAGGCAATAAATCGGCTAAAACTTCCCGAATATTCGCTTTCAAAGCGTCAAGGGATGCAGAAACATTATCTTTGTTAAATGATCCACATTTCAAGGTTTGCTTGTGTACTTGAATAAGTTTTTATTAAAATGCTTCGTATGAAACTTGGCAGCACTGTTCGTAGTGGCAGCCAATTTGACATGTGGGAGTTGATTAAATGTCACATTTAAAGCACGCGTCGGGGCAACGCTTGCGAATATTTAGCGACGAGGCTTACTTTTGTATTTTGTCCGACTAGGTCTGTACTCGACTGTATGACAACGAAAGACTAAATGCCCAGCCATAATGCACATGAGCTAGAATCATTTCATTGAAATCTGCCATTTGCTCACGTTCGCTCATGCGCATTATAGTTGAACCTTAAAACTCAATCACGTGAGGCACAAGTGAACAGTTCCTCGACCTTCATCACTCTACTCTCTTAACAATCGCCCTCGCTCTACTGCATCTCACATGAAATACCATTTAAAACCAAACAATCGGACATTCATCATCAGCCCTCAGCTTGTGGTCGAAAACGAGTCTCTTTCTTGTCAGCCCCATTGTTCCGGATCATGTCCAACGTTCATACAATTCATACACAAGGCAAAGGCACAGAAATCCGCTCAGATGATTGTCATTTGCTGCCGCTGCTGCTCCACATCTTAGCGGTAACGCGTTCGCTTATTGCCTCGCCATTGTCATTGTTTGTGGGGTTACTGTTTATTGCTTACGGTTGCGGTTGATCATAGCGAAAATGAGAAAAATGTGTGGCTTTGTATCTGTTTTGTCAATTCATCATAATCTCGCCTGATGTAGAGAATTCGTTTCGTGCCTTGTCTTTGATCCCTTAACGCGAGAGGGGAAAACCGGTCAGCGACAGTGGCTTCAACTTTCTGCCTGCTGGATGATGATTATGATGTGTGGCGTGCCTTGTGTGTATGTGTGTGTGGATGCCAAGGGAATAGTTTCTTTTGGCGGAATGTGTGCCCCGCACGAGAGCTTCTCGGCAGTTAATAACACACGCGAATGACGGTACGACCGCGGCGTGGCACTTAATCATGACGGCAACGTTGACTACACGTCTGCGCTGTGCTTGTGGGCTGTACACACATACGGGCACAGTCCCGCGATCAACAGGTTACAAGACTTGCGAACCAACCCATTGAATCTGAGCGATCCAATTTGAGATACTTTGCGGCTCTAGTGGGTATCCGCGAAGCTAATCATACACCGTGAACGCACTTAGTGTCCCAGCGATTCAATTAAAGTGGATTACAGCGATGTTGATACCGGCCGGAGTGACAGGATTTTTACATACTGCAAGGAAGTTATTAGTTTTTTGTGTAAATGGCTTTATAGATGCACTGATACCGGGCTGCGGCTCGTGTGTAAGTGAAAGAGCGGAGAGAACGACGAGGTAAAATATGTGTAAGGAAATTTTCGCTGAACGACTGAGAGATAAACACGAACCGAACTGGGAATGGTGACGCGAACTAGTTCCCTGGAATGTGGGAATGTGCATAGCCAATTGGCCGGACACGGAGCAGGTGGTTATATCAGAAGCGTGTGCGAATCTCGCAAACGTCGTCGTCGATGGTTTGGGAATCTGCATTCAAGAGGGAAGCGGTTTTCGGGTGGATTGAAAATGTTTTATGATGGCATTTGCTTTCGTTGATCAATTAACTCGTTCAATGGCTTTCCTGCTTCTCGATTGCCACGTTTCTCTGGCGATTGAGTGAGTGGCTTGGTAAGGGAGCAAGCGACGAATTTTATGTAACGAAACTATCTGTCGTCATTTTTGTGACTTTTCTTTGACGATATATTTCACGAAGTGGTTTGATCACTTGCCATAGGTTTCAAAGAAAAATACAGTTCCAATCTGGAACTTTTACGTCCTTCACATCTTAGCCACCATCCGCGTGCTTTAAGAATGGCCCTACACTGGCCTTAGTGTGACTAGCCTCTGCTGTCAGCCATGAAAACATAACCTAGCCCTCATTAAATCAGTTTGGAGTTCCTTCTATCTTCAGCGACTTAAGTGAACTTTAAATTGAACCGAACGAAAAGTAGACAGAAGGTTCGTCAAATTTCAAAGTGCCTATCATTGTTTTGCAAAATTCTAACGTACGTGGAAAGCGAAGATGCAGCCATCACCTTCCCCTCCTACCCTGTGTATCCCGTCACTCTTCTCCTATCCCCTGAGCTAGACTAAGGTGTAAGCCGTACCGTGCCAAGAGTCAACCAGGCTGGGAGCCGAGTTTTAAATAATAGGCCAGTCGCTAACTGTATATCCAGGATAACAGGCTCCCTCCGGGATAATTTAGCCCTGCCTGTATACTGTGGGTCTCTGTACAGGTCGACCACCCATTCCTGCGCTACTCGTGGGAACACAATTCCATCAAAAACAAAAACCAACAGCTAAAACAAAAAACCGAAATCATCTGAACAGGCAAACGGCTCAGCTTGCCACCGCGGAGATTCTAACCGATTTGACAACTAGATGGCGCAGTTGGTAGAGTGCCTGCTCCTGGTAAGCGGGGTCCCCGGTTCGAATCCCAGTGAAAGCTAAGTTAATACGCTTTTATCTGGTTTTCGAATCTGGTCTAGTCCCCATTTGCCGTTGGGATGAAATTAACGGCAGTTTCACTGGAGTCAATCAGTGGTAGTAGTCTGACTATGAATACCACAATGAACCAATACGGCCTAAGTTTGCTGGTGAATTTACTAGCAGCCCAACTATCTAACCTAGCCGATCCAGACGACAGCGTCACCGGGACTCTCCTTCAGAGGCTACAGATTGGTACCGCTACCGACGATGAATCTTTGGCTTCAATTAAAGGTTAGCAACACTATGTAAGTGGACTCTGAAACCGAGGCCCAAGGCCACGGGCAAACCTATAATCAAAGAGAAAATTGCGAAGACATCGGCCCAAAAAGCAAGGAACGCTACAAACGGTCGATGCAATTTATCAAAAAGATGAACACTCGCGATCCCACAACGCACTGAACGGGAAAAAAATTCTTGGCGAAGAAGCACAGGAAAGGGTAGCCAGATTTGAAAGGAAACTGCCTCCCATCTCCACTCAGGATACTAAAACGAACACAAGGCGAGAGAAGAAGCCAACGCACACGGCCACAATCACACCCACCATCCCAGATAAGGTCCAACAACAGTCTACACAATCGGCCACTGTTGAAGAGAGCTCCCAGCAACCGAGCACCTCCCAAGGACACACTGCCTCAAGATCGAAGCAGAGCGTCTAGGTGCTCTGGTGCGAAAACATCAGCCAGCTTCGACCTTCCCATGAACCTACAAGTAGCCATTGTCGATCGACAACTGGCTCACTGTAGAAGCCAAGATATTGGAAGCTTTGCTCTCCGATGATGGTAGCAGCGACGAGATCAACTTTGACGGTGCAAGCTGGCAAGTCAAAGTCTTCGGTTGTGCCAACTAGAAGTCCTTGGACTTCTTAAGGCGCACGATCGGCAACTGTGGCGAAACTTGAGGTTCTCCCTCGTTCAATACTACCACTTCGGACATTAGTTTCAATCTGGATTCCTCCACCGGTTCCCTATAAGGACGAGTCCGTACTGAGGCTGATGGACAAACAGAACAATGAGCTCGACACTCAAAGCTGGAGAATTATTTCTTCGGCCGAGAGCAAGAACGGAGTGGGAAAGGACCCCATGGTCACCATTGACCAAAAGTCACTCGATCACAAATTCAAGTTCGGGCTGGGATCCTTGAAGGTGAGGCTCCCCAATGAACGCGAAAAGTCAAAGGAGGCTGCTCGAAGTGCAAATTAATTTGCACCACTGTAAAGCAGCCACCGACGACTTGATGCTGTATATGCTCCAAAAAGACCTGGAAATGGCCTTTATTCCAAGAACCTTGGCTTTTAACAAGAAAAATTCAAGGATTAAGGTCCAATGTGTATCCTCCATACGTTATCCTCGATTGAAACGAAGCAGGCGCTGTCAGTGATCGAGTGCATCGAGTAAGCTGGACTGTTTCAAGTTACTGGCACCCCTGCATATTCGGTCGACTACGATAGTTAGCTTAAGTCCTCACGTGGTTGATCTTGAAGACAATCTTACCAACTTGATGATATTCCTCAAGGTTCCCTGATGTTGCCATCGCTTGTTTCCATAAGTGACCGCCACTCCGAACATCTCACATCTCCTTATTTCCATTTTCATTGTAAAAACCCAAATCCACTTAGAAGACAACTGTCGTCATTTCTAAACTCATGCCCACAACCACTTTTGCTAATCAAATCAATTTTCAATTAACACCATTTTTCAAGCTGTCATCATTTGCAATAATCGAAGTAATCACTTTCTCGCAAAAAATGCGAATATAATTTCAAAGTAAATCAATAAAAAGCAAATCTTTTTGTTCTTGGCCGAAAGTGCAAAATGTTGATGGTTATCGATATCGATAGAGAATTAGCAACATTTTCTTAATTGCTCTCGAATGATTGTGCCGATGCCGATAAAGAAGGAAAGGGAACCTTATGAAGGCAACACAAAACGATGGCTTGACCCAAAGAGATCTCATAGATTATTGATGTATTTAGTGCAAGACAGTCGTGATGTCGAGTTGTGGAACAAAGTCCAATAGGAAGTGATCGATTGTTTGAATCTGTTGCCGTAGAGTGTTTGATTTAGATTTGCTTTAAACATTATCTTAGATATTCTGTGTTATTGAATTTGCAAAGTGTTGTGAATTGTGTTCTGTTTTCGTCGTTTCGGGTTCAAATCAAAAATGCGGAAAAGGGTGTATAAACTTACGAGTGAGTCTTGGAATATTTCATTAATTTTGTCCCCTCTTTGAATCGAAATTGTTCATCTTTTCAGTTTTTGATTATCTGAATCGCTTCAATTTGTTCACGTTAGTTGTCAAATTTAAGCTCCTTAGGTAGAAGAACTAATTCCTATTGTCAACGCCAAACACCGTGCCCTACACATGTGGAATAAAAGTGCTATACGGTACGAAAGCAATGCGTAGCTACTAAATTTTGGGCTGATGTCTTTGCGTGTAGTGCTTATCAGTGACGGTACTATAAGTTTGTGAAGTGGCTAAACTCGTTGGTTTCTAGGTGAGATGTACAGGGTGGCGCACCAATTGTGGTACAATAACAAATTCAAATAATTTTCTTTACAATCAATGTATTTTACTTTTTTTTCTTTTGGGTCGTCGTGGCGTAGTGGTTTGGGTGCGTCGACTCCTTTGCAGAGGGTGCCAGGTTCGATACCCGAATCTACCACCGTTCACATTTCGCGACTCCACCTCTTTCGAGTTACTGACAATGCTCAAAGAGTATTCCTGTCTAGAAAAAGCTTCTCAAATTCGCCGTTCGGAGTCGGCCTTAAACTGTAGGTCCCTTCCACTCGTGAAAGAATGGCAATGGCACGCGCAACACGAGTGGTTGCTGAGAAGCTTGGCCCAGGTCCACCTCGGACTGTCGCGCCACCCATTTTATATTATTATATATTAATCTTGACTAAATATAAAGGAAACCCAAACCCGATCATTTTATACACTAAGCCATCGTGCCAGACGGAATCGAATGGCTTTTCGATATCGAAAAGTACAAAACCAGTGGATTTGCCTAGATCCATATTGTTTTTAATATGCTGACATATTCTAAGTACCTGGTGGGATGTGCTGGACTCATCAGGAAATATGTGATTTCCCTGAATAAATTTGACTAGCTTAGTTTTGATTATTTTTTCGTAGACTTTACTGAGACAGCCAAGTAGGCTGATTGGTCTGTAACTATCTGGGTTTTGGCTTTGTTTCCCAGCTTTTAATATTGGAACTACTTTTGCTATATGCCAAGTATTAGGAGAATATTGAAGTTTTAAGCATGCATAAAAAATAAAAGTTAAAAATCTAATACCGATGGTGGCAATTGCTTAAGGGATGAGCTTATATGTCCATCTACCTTTCGTGGAATTGTTCCACCTTCTCCTTTTAGAATTCTAGTTTCTTGGCGATCCAATGATCGCCTGTGAAACACCCTTTTCAACTCGTCTGCCATGATGTCAATGGGGACCGTTTCGGCTATGACGGATAGACCATCGCACGATATTGTCGCTTATTACTCGTATTGCACAGAGCCTATACACTGAATTTTCCCGATTTCCAATGCTTCTACACAAATCGGCGGCACGTATAACGTGACTGCACTGACTACCTGTGGAAATAGTACTCTGCGCCCATGACCAGGTCCACTGATGTTCGGGACAGCGCTCCTTGCATCAGCGATGCCTTCTTTCGCACGAACTTGATGTGTGTTTTGAAAGACAGCCTGTTGGCTCACATAACACCGAGGCATTTCACCCCTTTGATTTAATTAGCTGCTTGCCTATCCGGAAAGTGGCTTTTTGCAAATGGTTATAAGGTTAGGTAGGACCATGGAGGGCTAGTGTATTCACCAGCACCAACAAGGTGGTCCTTTGTGATACCACTGTTGGACCACTCCAGGGATAGTGCCGTTAATTTGATGGATCAGATTTGAAAACCAGGAAAAAAGCGTTTCACTGGGATTCGAACCGGGGACCCCGCTCAACCAACTGCGCCATCCAGTCGCCAGGAAAAAGCGTTTCACTGGGAGTCGAACCGGGGACCCCGCTAACCATGGTCAGACACTCAACCAACTGCGCCATCCAGTCGTCTTTGTCAAGTCCATGATCCCCTTGGATTTAATCACTGTTCATCGCTGGCTAAACTCATGGAATCTGACAATTCGAAGCTCATCTCTTCTCCAATCTCCTTCCTAACGGAATCCACTTGCCTAGCTTCCTTTGAAAAATGCTTCATTTCAAGCCTCCGTTTGCCGTAAAGATGATAAGTAGTCTCTTTTCCCATGTGACCTAAAACTTGACATATACAACAATCGAAACCGTAGAGGTCACAGTTACGTGTCCAACCTCAATTTATTTCGAAAATGTTACAAGTCACCATTCAGACAGCAGTGCACCTTCAAAATGCATATCTCTGTGTAATCCATTTTGAAGTGTCATCAGTCTTCATGTGCAACATGTGACAAAACCATGTCGCCCTCTGAAATGATTCCGCTTTCATTAAGACCGACTCAAAGTCACAGACATTGCAGTCGCCCCCCCCCCTCCAACGTTGTGACAATCTCATTTGCTTCCACCATGCAAACGAAGTCAAAAGCAATACGAATTCTGAGTGCAGCACAAAGCGAAAATCCTTGAGAAGCACTCTAGCACTGTTGTGCTGTCTTGTGTGATGTGCAGAGCATTTGATGAGCGCGAATCCATGACATCGTGGTGACGACCGTCTGCGTCGCCTCGGATTTGATGACATACATACCACCACCATTTCTAATATCGAGCGTTGCCCCTGTCCTCCACATGCACCCGCCGCCGACAAGTCCAAGGGTTATTCATTAACCAGCATAAATTAAAAACTCGAAGGAAAAAAGAAGAGAGAAGGAAACATGAAATCTTAAGAAATATCGTGTCTAGAGGGTTTTACTTTGAAATTCACGCTTCTCGCATCCTCACGCGTCTGAGAGCAGATGCAGGCGTTGCTTTGCGCTGTACGCTGTTCGACTACGTGTCGCTTTACTTATTCAGATCCACTCTCGGTGGGGGGGAAATTTAATAGTCGATTTCCTGTTTCGCAGCGGCCTCCTCCTCGCACTCCGCAAATCTTGTGGCTGTGGCTGCAGGGATGTGGATCTCTTCCACAATCCGCTTTAATTAAGAAATTCGCCAAGCAAAACCCAGGGAAAGATACAATTTCATGTGCGAGTCTCTTCCAGCAAGTGCTCATGTTCCCCGGAGGAGCCCGTTCGTGGCGTGAGGTTGAAGTGCGCACGGTGTGGTGAGCAGGCCCGGGGGCGAAGGAAAAAAATCTCTCAGTAGCAAAAAAGTGGGAAATTACAGGCAGTCACCTGTCCCTGTTTTTGACATCAGCCATCGATTACACCGGCTTTCCCATTTCACTTTGGTTGCTTATTTTTGCTAAAAAGCTTTCAATCAGATTGAAAAGTCAAAGAATCAAGCGTGAAATATGAAGAGCGCGCCGAGGGGTGGCCAAATTGAAACTGCTGACAGCTTAGACAATTATTTTTGCCGCAAAATTTGTTCTGCTTCGTTGGGCAATGTTGTCGTCGATTACGGGCGACGGGAATGGAAACGTTCTCAGCCATCTTGACGGGTACATTGAATTTTAATTCACGCTGCGAGAAATTGAGCCTCTTGACGCACAGCGTGCCTGGAGTCTGTTTATGTTTAGGGATAAATTGGAAATTTTCTTGATTAAAACAGCTTGAAGGTCGTGGTGTCGTGGTTCAAATCAGCAGCACAGCTGCCATGTTTGACTTGGCCATCGTCCTGGCTCTGAACATGCACTTCGACGCGGCTTCTGTTTCAGTCAAAAAACAGGTCGCGTTGGCTTCATTTTAACTGTGACACGGGTCAACATCATTCAAGAGTGCCCTCTCTACCACAACCCCACCTCCCGAAAGGTCAGAGAGACGTTAATGCTTACCCACACATCTAACGGCCACGGGGGTGCGGAATGTTTGCTTAAGACGGAAATTGGAAGACAACACCGGGAGCATTCCACGGCCGCACCTAAAACCACAAACATAGCCTGAAACACTCACCAAATCGACGGACAATGAATCGTTGTTCGCTCCTCTGACAGTCTTCCCGTTGCTCGGTCCTCACCGCCCCACCGCCGGCGATTTGACCCGTGGTCGTCACTCAAAATTGCGTGCTTCACTCAACTACATACAGGAATGGATGGGATTAAGGTGTATCTCATATCTCGCCCATCAGGTAGATCGAGGGTATTGCCACCACATGCCTGTGCCAGTATTCATTGCATCCATTGTTTGCGGCCAGCAAGTGTAACTACAACCAGACGGGGCACAGTTACAGGCTTGTACATAACCAACAATCAGTTTCATTCATAAAAGGCCATTGTATCTGTCGCCGGGGATGGGAAGCCAAGCTGGCATATGAATGACGTTCACATGCGAATGTGAGATGATAATGGAATTTGATACTCCAACTGGAGATGACTGGGAGTGCAGACACAGCACGGCAGCACAGCAAATATGCGCTTGTGTATTTTCTTTCAATTCTCATCCGAACAAATATTTGCACAGCAATAGTTTAGGCGAATCTGATTCCTGGAAGTTCCTGAAATAAATTCTTTCTCCGGAGATGATGATGAACATCCAGCAGGGCATGGACTTCCTTCCTAGAAAACACGCACTTGTTAGACGGTCTTACATATGTTACCTGGAATTCTGGATTTTGGTTCGGTGTACAGTTGGTTGGGGAATTGATTGGATATGCATCAATGGCGAGATAGCTGAGAGTGCAGGAATTATTCATAATTTCCGAAAATCGGAAATGGATGTTTGTTTGCAGAACTGAACAAATTGACTGAAGACTGAAGTCGGAAAAAAATCCCATCTTTGTTTGGCACTCGTCTGGGATTGGACGAGTTTGCGAACCCTTAACACGCATTTTTGGGGCAAGTAATGGCTGGAGGAATATTTCGAGTGAATTCCTCTTCGATTTAAGTCAGAAAAGCTGGATTGGGAATTTGTTAAATGTATTTTTGTAAGCATGTCATGCATGCTCTGTGATAAGTCTCCTTCATCGAAAGCATTCGGAATTACAGCTACGAGTCAGACATGCAATTCACTTTATCACAGAACTTGACTCTGTTCTACAATTTGAATCCGGTTCGTGCCGCCTTCATTCAATCTTTAATCCCTTTCAACGCTCCAGACTAGAACCGAGAACGAGATTGTTATATTCAAGTTCGTTTTTGGTTGGGCGACATTTCGGGGTGAATGGCAATTAACAGTCTAAGAGTGGCTGGTAATCATTTAATGTGGATCAGTATAAATTGTCGTGATGCAGTATTACTAGCTTAATCAGAAAACTTTATCACTACTCACTAAAATGGTACCACCTCCTCATCGATCGAATATAAAGATGTCATCGAATGGGCGGCGCGCAGAGTTAACATTTTGCTCACCCAATGGCATCTGCGAGCTGCGTGAGGATCAACATGACGAGCATAGTGTAGTGTGATCCAATGTAAGCATACAGTACGAAAAAGAATTAGGTGACATTGCGTCGCCCCAAATGCCCGAAAGTGTCAAGTGGCATTCGATCGCTATCGACGGTGATTCATGCTACGTAGAGATCAGTTGAGTTCATATTTTTGTTATTATTTACACCTTCATCTGATGCACTCCCCATGCATTAAGTGGGTCATGTGGATCATATTTCATGTAGAGAAGAGTTAAGATTAGTGGCAACAATTTTTGTATGTAAGGTCTTGAAACCAATCTTCACTCGGACTTATTTCAGCAGTAAATTTGCCATTCTTGTAGCGAGCTGCGCTTTATACAGCTAAGACGAGTGGGGCGCGCTTTGTACGGCATAGGACGGTAGGCTCCGATAGACGATAGCAAGTATAATAGAAGATCCTCTCCTTATCCAATAGCAAGGCTAAAGACAACAACGCCACAAAGATTCGCACAGTGCAGTGAACTTCTTTTTCGTTCTCGTCACCATTAGCTTAACGCTCAGTGCGTCTCAGTCATAGACACAACGCAACTCCTCCGTCCTTCTTCTGATAGGCCTAGAGTCCGCGGTGGACCTGGGCCTCTATGACTGCATTTATTACTGTTTCACTCTCGTCGCAAGACAGGCAAACCGAACAAGTCGGCTTAAAATAGTGGTACAATGGTGAATGGACGTATCCCATCCGTCTTCTCGAAGACCCCTGTGACACCACGTCGTCCTTTTGAAAAGGTGCGTTTCGATCACGAATTAAAAATCATTGACCAGTATGGTCTCCGTAACAAGCGCGAGGTGTGGAGGGTGAAATACGCTATTGCCAATATCCGTAAAGCCTCCCGTGAACTTCTTACTTTCGATTAGAAGGACGAGAAGAGATTCTTCCGACAAGGTAACGCTCTACGCCGTCGTTTGATCCGTATTGGCGCGTTGGACAAAACTCGCATGAAGCTCAACTACGTGTTGCGTTTGAAAATCGAAGATTTCTTGGGACGTGGTCTTCAGACTCAGGTCCTCAAATTGGGACTGGCCAAGTCCATCCGTCATGCATCATCCGTCAAAGTCATATCCGTGTCCGTAAACAGGTGGTGAATATTCCATCCGTCGTGCTTCGTCTAGACTCGCAAAAGCACATTGACTTCTATCCGAAATCGACCTTCGGTGGTGGCCGCCAATGACGCGTGAAGAGGAAGAACATGAAGAAGAACCAAGGTGGCAGGGGTGCAGCTGAAGAAGAGGAGGATTAAGCAACTCGCTGTATGGAATAGGTGGAACCTATCAGTGCGTTTATATCCTTCATTTATATCCATTCATTTTACACTGAACTTGGTTGAATATTGGTCCCTCGAGCCGGATGCTAATCAATACAATCGCTCAAAGTGTAAAATGAATTCAAAAGTCGGTGTTCATCTTAAAGAAAAGAATTCATAGGGAAAAGCACCGACACGTAAGGATTTCGTCGGCCAGGCTATCGGGAATCCACTGCATTTTACTCACAAATGTGTGACATGCCTTCGATGCCCAATGCCGAAAGCACAAGAATAAATCAGATCGAAGAATATACACAAAAAAGGACAGAGAGCGCGATAACATTCAGAATTCCAAACCATTTCTTTACCCATCGGTTTTCGCTTCCCTTGCCTACATCTCCTTGTCCGGCCATTGAAACCAAGGGGCTCATACTAAAATCCCTTCACTTTTGGTAGTGGAGTCGAACCTAAGCAAAGGCTTTGACACCCATCGTGGCTTGTCTTCACTCATACTGTAAACTTCGGCTTGGAGGATTACCAGCAGTGTACCACCAAAAGTTTGCCACTTTGGAGAAAGTTACCCGTCAATTTATTCTGCGACTTAAATTTGCCAGAAATTCCCTCAGGCTGAATAATGCCAAAAAATCAATTGTTTAGTAGTCCAGTCGCACGACTGGATGGCGCAGTTGGTTAAGTGCCTACCCTTGGTTAGCGGGGTCTCCGGTTCGAATCCCAGTTAAGCTTTTATCTGGTTTTCAATTCTGGTGCAATCAATATTTGCCGTTGGGATCAATTTAACGGCACTATCACTGGAGTAGTCAATCAAAGGTAGTAGCCTAATCTAGTAACCTAGTCCAGTCGTAGGACAATGGGTCTGCTGGCCTGTCTTTCCTTACAGCAGTCAGGCACTTCAACCTAACCTAGTCTAGTCGTGATGATCTTCTAATTGGAACACTCCTCCCTCTGTACGTCAATCAATAGATCATAGACTCAATGCTTACGGACTTTGGAGCTAAAAGAATAGCCGTGTTATTTTCAAAAATATTTGTTTTTTTGAGATACTCAGAAAGCTGAATGGGAAAATTTCAACACAAAGCAACAACAACACCTACTGGAACTTTTACAGTAAGATAATTCTGCCTGCAGCCTTTTCACGTGGTTGTGCGTTGAATAATCTCGGCGTTTCAGATGCCACTGACAAAAAAATTCTTGACGATACAGCAGAATTCTCGGCATCTCGACATAGACTATCTTATCCCAACCCGTCCTTTGTTTAATATACAAACGCTTTTAGCGAATAAAACCATATTTGTACAAACATTGGCAACCAACTGGCAATAATGCTTGAATTTATACGTCTAATCAAATTGTCACGAAAGTAAAGCAAAGTCACGAACCAACTTTTGACAGAAAAAAGTTTTTCACTTACTGTGCTGTGACTGCCGATAAAATGCTGATAAAAATTCGACTTCAAATTTTTTTTTCATACACTTTGACATCAATTTCGAACAAAGCCCTTACGAATTCGATAGCCATGAAAAAATACTGCTAATGCCGTATGTCGATAATATTCTCCTCAAAAATTGGTCTTGCTCAAGGACAGCTTAGTCGCAAAGAAAAGTCTTCCGTCGCTCCTTCCTTAGCCCAATGTATCAAGAGTGCATTTCTTCCGCGATGTCTCTTGCTCTGTTTACTGTGAAATCGACTGAAACCAAAAATCTCTCAGGTTAACAAAAGCATACACGTTTCTCTGACCTTCATTGGCATTTGCGTTCCTTCTGGATGACAGCTTATGTTTTCATTGAAGACGCATTGGCACGGCTTCCGTCTCAATGCCCCATAACATGACAGCCGTCATTGTCTGCAGGGGAATGCTTTTGTTTCATGACTCACTCCAGGAATTCCAGGCCCTCATAAAATATGTCTTCGCACGATTCTTAAGCAAGTTTCAATGAAAATTATCCAAAGTTTATCAGTGAATTCCTGTGAGTCATTAAATTTTGACTCACCTAGATTCGAGATTATTCGTTATCTTTTCGTTTTGTGTTCCTTTTTGAGTTTTATTTTATTCTCGATGTGCAGTACGTTCTAGACCGTAAGCAGTAAACGACTCATGTGTTCCTCGTCTTTTCATCTGCGAAGTTAATGTGTATCTTTATTGTTAGTGTTCCATCTGTGGTTTATAATTGTGTGCCAGCATCCATCGGTAGATAAAGAATTACGAAAGACAAGAACACTCAAAGTGAAGCTACTGCTGGGGAATTTATGGCTTGTACCTTTTAACGGTTTGCCACACACGTTCCAATTATTTTGTGACAGAATACGGCTGCGGTTAAGTGGACTGTCTTTTCTTTCATTTTAAGACAAATGGATGTGTGAATGTGTTAAATTTAGCTCCTTTTTTAAAGTCAATCTGCTCTGCCACCCAACACTCGATCTCCTAAATATTGGATAGACTTTTTGGTCAAGCAGAATATTTATTCCGGAAAAAGTGTCATCACAAGTAAGTAAAAACTTCAGATAACATAACAATGCAATGTGTGATAAGTTGACAAACAACAAATAGTTCGAAATGTTTGGTTTCGGTGCTCCCAACGTCGTCCATTTATTTTGGAATTTATATGATGCGGTGGCATATCTCCGATTCGTCGATTGCTCAGCGGCAACATCTTGGCATCTGGAGACTCGTGTATCTCCTTTTCTTCAAGTGATCATGATGCAATTGGTTACGAAGTCCGATCAGAGGCTATATTCCGGAAACCTAGTTCCATCCTGACAGGGCGGTTGGTAGCTTTTTGAGAGCGTCTTTGTGGCTGTGGCTTAAGCCGGCAGAGTTGCCCGAGTTGGACAACCGGATCATCAGGCCATCATCGGGCTACCACTTGTGGCATTCGTGTTCGACTAGACTCTGAGCTCTGAATGGAATTGTGACCCAACTCAGTGTGGAGTTATATTGAAACTGGGTGCTGCGTGCCATAGACCAGAAAAGGTGTTACATAGGAACCGCCTTTACCAAAGGGGAGCGATTGGTCATCCTTTATTGGGCAGTCTTAGTTGGAACGTCAAGAAACAGCAGTTTTTTTGAGTTTTTTTTTCTTTTCGCACACATTAAACCCCTGTTCCGATTGTCATTTAACGACTGTTTGAGATCGGTATTCCGGTTGTCGTCAAGCGACTATAGTCATTTTAGTCCTGTGGAACGTAAATTTTCTCGTACTTGTGTCATGATTTGGTATAACGGTTGTCGATTAAGTGTCACAAAACGACAACTTAAACGACAATATCAGGCGTTTAGGATTTTGTTAACGAATCCAAGAGAGAGAACTGAGTGTGTAACTTTTCACATTGGTCTGTGCTGGGTGGCAGGACATTAGAGACATTATGGGAGACTGTGAAGCTGGCAAACTTGCAAAAATCGCCACAACACTACCAGATGACGGAACCCTTTGTGACATAGTTACTCCCTTAGCTACCTTTTTACACGGCTGGATCGTGCAGTTGGTAGAGTGCCTACCCCTGGTTAGCGGGGTCCCCGGTTCGAATACTAGTAAAAGCAAAGTTAATACGCTTTTATCTGGTTTTCAAATGACAGTCCAGTCACCATTTGCCGTTGGCATCCAATCAACGCCACTATCTCTGGAGTAGCCAATCAGTGTTAGTAGTCTGACTGTGGGTATCACAATGGACCAATATGGTCTAAGTGTGCTGGTGAATGCACCTACCTAACCTAACCTAGCTACCTTTAAGTTACAACTCAATAATCAAAGTGAACTAGAAGTCAATGCAAGATGGAATACAGGCAACACTTGACAAATCACGAAACCCATCTGGCCCAGTCTAGACCCTAAAAGAACTGATAGTTTGATCTAATTAAAAGGATCCAAAATCAGCACCGCAGTGGGAATATTCACCGGACACTGTCTATTGGGTCTTCACGCGAAAATGATGAGACTATTCTCTACTTAATGATTTTTGAGAAGCTGTCTGCATGAAGAATAGGACGTAAGTGTGCAACACCTTCTCTGCAGCTGCCCTGCACTCGTCTTAGCTAGGAAAGTCACTCTAGGCCCCTTCTTCTTTGGTAACCTAGGCGATCTGAGAGAAACACCAATCAAATCGCTACTAGATTTCCTGACGAATCTGGCTGGCTGTTGTAGAAATCACGCTCCAATTGGTATTTGAGGTTGAACTCGAGGCGTTAGTCGGCGTTTTCCAGACTCTGGCGGTGAGGATTTGGTATTAAGCATTCACGACAGAAGATTCCGTCCATACAAGCACTCATTCGAAAGCATCAACGTTGTGGGGAGCTTGTGGAAGTGACCCTCAAGTTTTGCACACGAAGAAATCAAGAGTGAGATTGTCATAACCCCACTTGTCAATCTTTGTAAGATTGTGAAGGAAATAAATACATTCAGTCCTAACATTCTTTTCTGTTGTATGAATGTTTACGAGTCACCAAATTCTTGCTGTATTTACCAGTCCATGCATTTTTTTCTGAATTATTCATTACACGATGAATGGTTGACATGCGCGGCACTTTATTTACACCAATATTTGTCACCAATATTCTCTTGACACATTATTTGTTTCACTCAAGTCAACACGTTGTTTGCAACGTCACCGGCTTGTGGTGTAAAAGTAGCCACTACGCCATTGCATGGCAACACTCCCAGTGAAAGAATTCTATCGAACATTCCATTCTGTACTCATGAGATTACAACAAAATTCTGTACACATCAAAGTCACGTTTCCGAACTTCGATCCCAGGATGCCTTTTCAATAATTTACTGCTCCAAAGGATGTTCAACAGTATTGTCAGGAATCTCTTCCAAAGTGATTTTAAAAGCTTATTTCTAATCGAAATGATCCGAAAAAACCCACTAGGCTTCCACTTTAATGACATCTTCGCTCATTTTCGTTT
The DNA here is from genome assembly GCA_964034865.1 of Eristalis intricaria. Taxonomy (NCBI): domain Eukaryota; kingdom Metazoa; phylum Arthropoda; class Insecta; order Diptera; family Syrphidae; genus Eristalis; species Eristalis intricaria. Next base: position 65,600,686 of record OZ035874.1, on the reverse strand, counting down.
TACTTACTTACTCAATGTGCCACTAGGCTTTCACTTTAATGACATCTTCGACACCTTTCGATAGGTTCGTTAAGTTTCACTTACTTACTCAATGGCACTACATGTCACTTTAATGACAACTTCGCTTACTTTCGTTAGGTTCTTTAAATATTATTTACTTACTATCATGTCACTATAATGACGGCCTCGCCCACTTTCTTTAGGTTCGTTAAGTTTTATTTACTTACTCAATGTGCCACTAGGCTGTCACTTTAATGATGTCCTCGCCCACTTTCTTTAGGTTCGTTAAGTCTTACTTACTTACTCAATTAAGCACTAGCCTGTTTCTATAAAGACATCTTCTCTAACTTTCGTTAGGTTCGTTAAGTTTTACTTACTTACTCAATGTGCCACTAGGCTGTCACTTTAATGATGTCCTCGCCCACTTTCTTTAGGTTCGTTAAGTCTTACTTACTTACTCAATTAAGCACTAGCCTGTTTCTATAAAGACATCTTCTCTAACTTTCGTTAGGTTCGTTAAGTTTTACTTACTTACTCAATGTGCCACTAGGCTGTCACTTTAATGATGTCCTCGCCCACTTTCTTTAGGTTCGTTAAGTCTTACTTACTTACTCAATTAAGCACTAGCCTGTTTCTATAAAGACATCTTCTCTAACTTTCGTTAGGTTCGTTAAGTTTTACTAACACAATGTTAAGGAGCTACTTTTTCTAATGGAAAGTGCTATGCTTCCATGAATTGCTCACCTAGCTCGAATGTCTCCATCATCACAAATTCCGAAGCGTGCCTTCAATGCGCTTCAATCAGAGGACCCCTTGGCAGAAGTTGGACCGAGTCCAAAAACTCGCCTGTTCGCCCCTGGACATAACTCCTGATGAGTTAGAGTCAATGGCGGAGCATCGAGTGGCACTAGGCTGTCACCTGTATGGCACCATCACCCGCTTTGGTTAGGTTCGTTGACTTTTTTGTTTGACTTTAAAGGGAATTTCGATCGGTCTTTAGGCACGTAAATGAAAGACATACCTCAGTTTTCTTTAAGTTCCTCGAAACAGTATGTATTTTTGTTATTTTGTAGTTGTTTTGGTATCTTTCGTTCGAGTTTGATAAAGGCACGTAGTATGATTCATTATGGTTGGCCTTTAACATTTGTTGCCTTAAAGCCTTCGTCATTGAGAATGGCATCACTGTATCTTTGGTGTGTTCGCTTGTCTTTCACACTTTTTGTCTGGATATCAGTAGTATTGAAAAAAAGCGTCATCTTCTTGTTTTCGAATCTGGGAAAATGGGAGTATCGTGTCATTAGCAACATTCGAGGCACGTCAACTAATGACACATCTCAATTTCAGTGTTCCCACTCTCACAACCAGTCGTACGGGAAGGTCAATAGCCCTCTCCTCAGGCATAGCCTCAAATTGTGCCCTGTTTTCGAATCTCAGTCTCTCACACCAAGCAAAGGCATAAAGACGAAACAAATCCTAAGTGAGAAAACAAATAAAGAGCCGAAGTAACAAAAGACACACAATCCGAAAACTTTGCATGACAAAATCATTTATCTTTCCGTTCAACCGAGTGATGATCCCATTCAATCGCTCGCTCGTATGATATCATCTCGGGCCTTTGTCAGTGTCGCCTGTCAATCGTTCGCTGATGTTTTTCTTCTTTTTTTTTTTTGGTTTTTCTGATGAGCAAAACTTTGAGGAACTCTGTCAGTCATCGTGCGAGCTCTGACGCAACAGTCGCAGCTATTGAAAGCGATTTCAAGTGCACAAGTACGCCGAAACGTGTTTGTATCTAATTAACCAAAAGTGAAGTTCGCAAACACATTGAAAGAGCATAAAAGAAAACCTCATAATGCGTCTTTTGTTCGTCAGATATGGGAACGCACATGCAGTCCGCGTTCGAGCGGTGCATGTGACTTGGAGCGCTCGATCTTCGAGATGAAATTGTAAACCTTGAACCCCGTGAAGGAATTAAGTCGTAAATATTACGCCACTCGGTCGGGGGAAGCGAACTCGACCTCTCTGCCTGTGCAGCGTCTCAGGTTCAATTAACTCCAGGACGTCCATTGGGAATGTGTTGCTAGGAGAAAAGTTAATGAATTGAAATTCCATTTGCTGCCGCTGGGCCGGCCTGCATGTTGGATGGCTTAACGCGCCTCCAACGTTTTTGATTTATTGGCCTTAATTTGGACTTCAAGAAGCAGGGGATTTCGCATCGCCGACCTTCCTCCTTCGCGGTGGCAGAAAACGGATGCAAAACGGAATGAAAATTCCATTCTCGGCGTACAATTTAATTCCGAGAAACCGCAAACTGGAGAGGATATAAAATTTGAATAAGGACGCCGCCTATTCGGGTGTTTTTGCGAGAGGCTTAGATGTTTTATTTTCTCTTTTGGGTCCTCCACGTCGCCAGTCAAAATCGTTTATGATAATTGTGCTCGATTTGACGTCGCGTCGTTAGGGGATCCCCGCTGGAGGGGAAGCATAAACTAGTTCTTGTTCCCTAATGAGGTTTGAGGACACAATTTCTGGGAATTAGTGGCGGATTTTGGGAATTATTCGCGGGTGTTCTGTGTTCCGTATTCGCAGACACTTGTTGAGAGAGAGGCGACAAGCGGTGTCGCGTTTGAAGTGACCGACTGATGGATGCTAGCAGATTGAAATGACCTAATGAATGCCGAGAAATCGGCTGTGGAAATTTGATTAAATGTATTTGTCATCGTCTAGCTGCTTGTCGGCAGGGAGTGAACAGCTCTGGTTTGATAAATTAGTCGATAAGTCTAAGACGTAAGTGTGAATGTGCGCATTGGGGAAACACATTTATTTCTAATCATGTTGATAACTACTTGTGGCGTTCACATTTCTGGTACAGGGATTGAATCACTATTCAACGTGACCTTGCACAGAGGCTTGCTTCGAAGTTAATTACGGGCAGACTTAGGAAGTTTGTGGGGGAAAGGGAGATGGGGCACGGCACTTTGAATCTTCGGTGGAGCGGAGAAAAAAAAAACCACTCTCTGAACTTAAACATGAAAGGAAGCATTAGTTTTAACCGAAGATTGCGAGTGAATTCGTAAGTCGGATGAATGCAATTCTCTAGCCCACAATTCGTGGGCCGATTGACTTTTTGATACGGCTGCCTTCTACTAACTTATTCGCTAGCTTTTGGATTCTCTTTAAGTAGGTGCAAGGAGATGTTTAGGACACCTGATTAGATATGGGCGTCGCACTGAATATTTTTATTTAACATTATTTGAGGAAAGCTAGACAATTCACGGTATTTTCCTCTTTCCAACTCTCCTAAGACGGACAGCTCTCTTAAGCGAACAATCCATTTGAGTGAACAATTTCTCACGACCGTGGATCGTGAATTGAAGTTCCATACATTTTATAGCCCCTTTAGCGGACACTCCCTACCCCGGACGCGGACAGGGACATATGTCGCAATTTTGTAAATTTAATTAGCCTATGTTAATTACCGACGGATCGGACATGGAACAATTCTTTTCGCAGTCTGGTTCTCGGAGACATGGCATGTAGATCCATGCGTAAAACATGTGCGCGGAATTGTGTAGGTCCATTAGATATGGCTGTGCTTATCATGTTCCATTCATATGTGAAGGGATAGATTGATGGCTACGTTGGCACAGATGTAAATACATGTATGGACGTATGATTCATGATAGTTCCGACTTAGGTGTCCACGTTTGTGCAACATTTGTGCCATGTGCCATATTATGTGTGATTCGGTAGAATTTTTGTATACAAATTGTGGACATGTTGGGTGGACAAGGACATGTTCAGATTGAGCTTATGGAACGATAAGAAAAGTTTCCAACAGAGGACATAGTTCCGGGCGCTATACATGTCCGGAACGACACAACTCTATTTCACTGTAATAAGAATGCTTCCGGTTTCATAGGAATTCCTTCTTTTTGATTCTCATCGTTTAGAATTACCAACTTTTCCTGATCAGTGCAGACTTACTTCCATACTTACCTAACAGGCCTACCACCCATGGCGGATCCGGGCCTGAGATTTTGCTGCATCCCATCGTTGACGCTCCTGGGCACGCTGCTTCTAGTCATCAAGCCCAAGCTGCCTTGCGTCCACTTCTTCATATCGGAAGTTCGGTCTTCCTCTCCTCCTCCTTCTCGAACCAGGAGACTCGGATTCGAAGGCTCTCTTAGCGGGAACGTTGTTGTCGATACACTCGATGTGGCAGAGCCAGTGCAGTTGACGGACTTTTGCCTTCCGGACTGCATCCACATCCTGGTACAGCTCGTAGAGTTCGCGGTTGTGTTGTCTTCTCCTACATTCGCTGTCCTCGCAGACGGGACCATTTATCCGACGTAGAATTTTTCTTCCGAAGGCACCAAGAATCAGCTCTGCAGTTTGGCTGATCGTCCAGCTTTCGGCTCCATATACCAGGGCTGGCGAAATAAGAGTTTTGTAGAGCATGATCTTGGTCCTTTTGAGCCCAGCTATTTCGACAAACCGAACTAACACCGGTTCTTACGTCGGATCTCTTAACGACTGGATGGCGCAGTTGGTAGAGTACCTGCCTCTGCTTAGCGGGGTCCACGCTTTTATCTGGTTCTTAGATCTGGTTCAGTCACCATTTGCCATTGCGATCAAATTAACGGCGGACAAACACGGCGGTGGCAAATGTAAAAGATTGGCTAGAAAGCGCTGGTTTGGAGTTAGCTGATCACAAAGACGACTGGATGGCGCAGCTGGTTGAGTGCCTGCCTCTGGTTAGCGGGGTCCACGGTTCGAATCCCAGTGAAAGCAAAGTTAATACGCTTTTATCTGTATAAATAACGGCTGGAGTGGTCAATCAGTGGTAGTAGTCTGACTATTTGTATCACAATGGACCAATATGGTCTAAGTGTGCTGGTGCATTCACTAGCAGCCCCTTTACCTAACCTACGTCGGATCTCCACTATGACGTCGTTCGTGAAGTTAACGTTTGCCACGAGGTAGACAAACTCCTTTACTAACTTTAAACTGTAGCTGTCGATCGTAATGTGCGTTTCTTGGTGGGCAGCATATATTTTCTTGTGTCCTCGTTGACCTTAAGACCAGCTCGCTTTCGCCTCTTCTTCAAATGCCATGAATGACCTCTCTACGGAGATTCAATTCCCGTAGGCTTCTCTGTAACCATAATTTGGGTGTTAATTAATACCATCTTCATTCCACACATGAGGCAAGACTACCCGAGAGTAGGTCTGTATACACTCCATTTCATAACTAATGGGTAGTCGAAAAAGTCTTTTCGTATTTTGACAATAGCTGTCGTTTCAGTCGTCTATATCCAGCGCTACCAATCACATTGTTTCATACCATATGGTGTTGGAAAGGTGACATTTTAAGCTTAATTCAACCAAACAATTAAAATCGGAGAAGTTGAAAAAAGTTACAGCTGTTCAAAAATGAGTGAAAATAATGAAGAAACTCGCTATATTTTGAAATTTTTGTATAAAAAAGGGAAGAAAGCCACGCAACCCACTAATGAAATTTGTGAAGTTTACGGAGACGATGCTGTATCAGTTCGTGTAGCACAACAATGGTTCTGGAAATTTCGATGTGAAAGATGCACCTCCTCCTGGTCGACCTATCGTTGAAAAAGTCGATATTAAATTATGAATAAGATTGACGAAGACCGTCACTTAAGCAGCCATGACATCGCCAAGGAACTAAACATTCATCATCAAACGGTTTTGAACCATTTAAAAAAACTGGCTACAAAAAGACGCTCGATATTTGGGTACCACATGAATTGTCTGTGAAAAAGTTTGATTAGATTTGATGATTTTTGGACTACCTATTAAAAGTCGATTTTGTCTACCAAATTTTGGAGGGTTCGATGAGGAATTTCCTCGCAAGCTCTAATCACTGCTCTGTTAAGATAGGCAATTGTTGCAAATGGCCTGTTGTTCCAGACGAGTATTCCCCACAGATTATCTGAGGGATTTTGGTCCGGTCAGCAAGGACAGCCTGCTAATGCGACCCTGCTGCAACCACAGTCTGGTAGCCCTCTTTGTATGGACCGACGCGTTGTTCTGCTGGAAAACAAGGTTTTCTCCTTGATGGTGTTCAATATTCTTAAAGAACTCCAATGTATTCCAGACCTTTCATTTGGTGGATGGAAGAACCAATGCGAGTTTTCGAACGGATGAAAATGAGCCAAACCATAAGTCCACCAAGTCCACCAGTCTCCAATAGCATAATCCAACTGGACCAGCGAGGTTGAACTCTTTCTCGTCTCACCAAGAAATCAGAAAAATAAATAGCTACAGTTTTGTATTAATATAAGATAATTAAACGTTTTTTACATACCTTGTTCCAATCGCGGCCAAGATTTATCCGAGCGAACTCTTGCCGAGCTACTTTGTGGCTTTGTGTAAACCTTGGCGCTGGCCTTAATTTTGAGTGCTGAGGTATGCCAGACCTTACAAGTAACCGGCGCCCAGTGCTTTTGACACATCTAGGCTAAGTTCTGCCTTTAACTGATTAAGGCTTTTTGTTGAATTGCTTGCCGTGTTAATCAATTGCCTCTCTTGTCGGGGCGACAGTTTTTGTTTGGCCCTCCTGTCTTCTGTGTACCATACCGGATGGTTCCTTGAGGAAGTACGAGATTGTAGAGTGTGGCGGAGTAATTTTTTAGGCCAACTTCCCTCAAGGACAGTCTTTGGTCTTTAAAGACCGAAATTTTCACTCTTGCTTGTTCTGACAAGTAGCTCTCGAGTGGCATTTTAATTCAGATAGTTTTTTTAGTCCTTAAGAAAGTTCACTCAGAAATAAATGCCAAATTGAAAGAACCCACATTTTAATAACTGGCCTTATATTTATGAAACAGTAAAAATACATTTTATGGGAGAACCTTAGGATATTCAACAAATGTCTATACCATGTATTCATAAAACCTATTGTTTTTTACCCTATTGAATATTGCACAATAGGAAATTTCATAAGAATGTACCGTTATTCATAATACGACATAATAATAATAAACATAATAAAAGACATTTGTGTGTGGCTATGTAATTATGAAATGGAGTTTATAATCACCAGAAACGTTTTAAGCAAAGAACTGGGTGGTAACCCTATTTTAGACGATGTGTCAAACCATCAGTCGCTAATGTATTACGACTACTGACCAACAGGAATTTTATATGACTTGAGTATTTCCTCTCAAAATTTCTGATTTATAAAGTTGTTGGAACTAAAGTGCTTCTCTATAACACTGGACGCGGCAAAACTTCCCAAATGTCACCTACTTCGACCACACCAATCATGTGACCAATTTGATCAATTCTGCGCAGACCACTAAACAAACAAACAAATACCCGTCGGTTTGTTGTGACAATCACAACATCGTTAGCAGCAATTATGACAAATTTGTCATGAATTCGCTTCCTTTTAAGTCTCATATCCCAGTGCTTAATTAGATCCCATGTTTAATGTGCAAACTACGCAACTCGTACGGCTTGTTGCCACCTTTATGTACCCGCGCGACAAGGCTTGTCATGTCGCTTGTGAAATACGCGCCAGTGCTTGGGTGCGGACGACAATTGGATAGTAGTTTTCCCAAGCCATTCCCATTGCACTGTCACTTTCACAAAACGACGCAAAAATTTATTTCGCTGTTTTCACGCTTCCGCTACAATCTCTGAACTCAAAAGCAAAACAACTGACATCATCTCGGCAGATAGAGCGACGTGTCGGACTGTACAGCTAGAGGAGGCAGAGGAAAACAAAAAATCACGCTAAGTATGCTTAAGTAGTATAATTAAATTACCCAAGGTCACTTAGCAAAATTCTCAAATCGTGGAAAACAAATCCGCCGCACATTCCCACGAGATACATTAATTTAAGATTTCGGTTTTTTTTTTTTAAGGATGCGCAGACTGTTTGCCATGAATTGGGTTTTCACTTGGTTCGGTGGAGGTACGGATGGCAGTTGAAACTATCGTTGACATAGCCTTGACAGCTTTGTGACACATGGAGTTGACAAACTTCTTCAGAAACTGAATCCATAAAGCAGTTGCTCATAATCACAGATCAATTGATAAGATTCCCCACAACGCACCGCAACTGCAAATGACACGCACTGCGGGTGATAGGGGCGCTCAACTCTTTTGTCCCCCTATCCACCCGCCCTCGTTGAGTTTATTTCAATTAATTAAACAAACAGAGCGATTTTCACATTTTATGGCCAATCAGTGACATCAATTTAATTCACAATGAGTGGTTGTTTTTCATCAGTATAAATGAGACCATAATTATTCCTATTTCATGCCGGCTGCATACGGCATTCGAATTCAAATTTTTAATTAATTAAATGTTTCGTTTAATATTCGCACATCGTTGACAGTTCCATAAACTATAATCGATTTCGTTTTGCTTTGGCTTCTTTACAGATTCATCTGCTGTTCGTGGCGAACTGAGTTCAGGAATTTTCCAATCAAATATGGTGAGTTTACATGTGTTGTTGGCTGTTTGTGAAACCCCGACTGTGGGACTGATTTGCATAAATGCGTAACAAATGAATAAATTTCCGATAAGTGACTTAAACGCCTGCCTTTTCCTTATTTGGCAAGTGACTCCCGGCTAGGGTTTGAAGTGAGAATGGCGCTATAAAGCCGGCAATGGCCACGCAATGGAAACCCCTCCCCGAGCCATAGACTAGGTTCAGAGATCATAACTCGCTTCTAAAACCCTTTTTAGACCTCTATTCGGTTACGTGGTTCGATCCCGGACACATGAACTTTCATCTTTAAGCATCCACTTCTCCTACATGATTGCCACCGCTAACAAGTTGTTACTGATAAGAAAAGCGTCTTAGAACTCTTTTTGGACGGAAATAATGCGCGTACACGACATGTCCCTGGTTCGATCCCCGACACATGAACTTTCGTTTTTATCCATCTATCTCTCCCGTATCATTGACAACGCTTAGAGATTGTTACCGAGAAGAAAAGAGCCTGAATCTCTCTCTACGAGAATATATTCGTCTTAAGCTCTTTTTAGACGAAAAGAATGTTAGGCGCTTACACAGTAGGTTCCTGGTTCGATCTTCAAGACATGAACTTTCGTTTTTAAGCGTCCACCTCTCCCGTATAATTGACTATGCTTAGAGATTGTTACCGAGTGAAAAAGCATCCTAAACTATATTTAGACGAAAATAAAGATGTGCGCGTAAGTAACAAATTCCTGGTTCGATCCCCAAGACATGAACTTTCGTTTTCACGAAACTACCTCTTAAGAGTCGTTCACACTGCTCAGAGATCACTACCGTGTTAAGGTTCACATTTCGGACTCAGCCTACAACTCTGGGCCTCCCTTCACTCGTAAGAACGGCCTGTACGAGAAGTTCCTCTCCAATCTTGCCGCAAACTTTACACACCCTCCAAACTTGACACACTCAAGGCCATTTCCCACCAGCTTTTATCTATCATACAGTGATAGCGACTGTCATTCATCATCCAGCCAAGACTCTATCATGCAACAAACCCCAAAAAAAAAAAATCAAATCACCATCAAAGCGCGATTAAATCCTAACAACTGCACAGTCAACGAAACATGTCATGCACCACCATGTTGACTTTGTCACTAAGTCCACAGAGGACCCAAAAGCAAGCGCAAAGGCAAAATGGGCAACACGAAATACCCAATTAGTTCGCAACCCCTTCCCACGATAATCCCGAGACCAAGCTCATGCTCCATTTCCCTCCGACTCGGCAACCGAGGAGTTTAATTCCTCGCCAATTTACATCAAAAGCAGTGTGCTGCCGCTGCCTTCGTTCGCGTCGACATTCCTCCATTCGCCCTCGACGACACCATGGATACTTCAAAGGAACGTACACCAAGTCGCATAATTATCCTAGTGAATGTTTCTAATATCAGCTCTCAAAATAAACCGAAAAGGACAAAAAACAACGGAGGGCACAAAAAGCGACTGAATTCAAAAACGCACAGAAAGATATCGTTTAACCGGATTAATATGTATCTCGCCCTTCCACCGCCCCACTTCAGCACGCCACCAGTCGGTAAGTAGCAAGGGCTTCCCTTGCGTGGATGTATTCTCCTTCATTGCACGCGTTCATTATCATCGTTGGCCCGACAACGCTTGGTTTAATTAGAAATTCTCCCACAATCAGGAGCGGGTTGGCAACGGGGGAGCGCTGTGCAGCAACTCCGCGTCGGTGGCTCGGCGTGTGTGTATGCAAGAAATATTCAAGTTCTGATGAAATTTCGCCTGCCTGCCTGCCATGGTCGTGGCCGTGGTCGTGTCACAATGTGGAATGGGTCGAGTTGAATACAAAATATCCCTTTTTTGCTGTTTTCTGGTGGTATCCGTCTTCAATGGACCACCTTTTGGTTTGGGGCGGTGCTGCTGGAGGGGTTGTAGCTGCGCCAGCATCAACAGCTGCAGCTGTGTACACAGACCCTGCACTATGGACCGAAAACAAAACACACGCCGATGTCCCCTGTGGCTGGTCGATACAAATCAAGGAGCACAGCACATACCCGACGGATGCCATTCAGACTTCACTCCGCTACGGAGCGGCGGAGCAATGGCGGGTGATGCATCTGGCAGGTGGACCGCAACGCTGCTGCCACTGTTGACACCTAGCCTGATTGCGTGCACACGGTGAATTGATGCGTGTCGAATTGAAATTTGAAGAAATTGATGTTTATGTGCTAATTAGCTGTCAGATGATGTGTCCGGCTGATAGGAGCGTGCATTTCAAATCGAATATGTGGTTAATTATTTAATTTGTGGTCGGTACTACGTGATGTGTGTGTGTGCTTAAACCAGTGAGCGATGTGAGAAGCGACATCCGCTAAATCACACACGTGCTCTGTGACAGAGGCAATGAAATTCACAGGAGTTAAAAATTCTAAAAAATGTTTGACATTTGGTGGTGAGGTTTTGACAGATAAAACCAAAAACTGAACGGGCTCCAATCTGTGCTCTATTGCTTGGTAAATTTGACCTGTGGCAAAATATCGTTTTAAATACTTATCTTTATATACACGTCGCAAGCATTTTTCGGCGCGAGTGGTAATTTTTTTGCTGACACTGTAGTTTTTGTGGTAAATTGCCCTGCAAACAGTGGCAGCACTGAATCAAATGAGTAGCAGCCCCTTACCTAACCTAACCTAGGGTTGCGGCTGAAGAAACCGATTCACAAAAAATCTTGTCAAGCCAATGCCGCGCATGTCTGTGACATTTGAGGCGAGAGCCAAGTATCTTGACAATGGCTAAGGGACGCCCTATCAAAATGTATCGTACACTCAGACAATGAAAGCTTTAGAGTCCAAAGAATGTACTCAGGGGTACCCACATAGGTGTGTGCTCTGTCCTCAGCTTCTGATATTGAACGTGAGCGATATACGCCAGCATCTAAGGCTCAGTCAAGTAATCTAGATTGGATGCAAGTGAACTGCGGAAAAATCAGCTATGGCCGTAACAGACCCGTCATGGAGTGACCTCTGAACAGACTTATAGAATGAACGAACGATGTCGGATCGCATATCAACCCATCTAAGACAGAACTTGTTGTTTTTCAGAAGTTCATTCGTACCTCCTATAACTCCACATAATCCTCTCACTCTTAACATGATCCACTGCATCCACACCCAGAAACCCTCGTCAAGACCGCCAGTCAACTGCCTTCAGGCACACAATGAACACATCCCTGCAAATCCCTAGACAATTACTCTTCCACTCAATTGATTCAAGAGTCCTCTTGCCGAACTCAGCGCCATAAGCCACAGCAAACCTCACTCTCGCGTTGTCACACAATTTCCATTTCAAAAAATGTAAATTTTACAAAATTCCACATGCCGCCCCACAAGTGTACATTCGCAGAAGATCGTTAAGGCCGCCGTCGAAGGGAAAGATAAATGGTTGAGAGGGACCCATTTTACAATTCCGCTAATTAGCCGAAGAGAATGCACGATTGGGCGGCTAAAGGCCTCCTCGTGCTGACTAAACGATGCTGACGATGACAATTCCCCTGGCACTCAGGGAATTCATTGTGCCAAGCGAGTGTATTCCCAACACAAGTGGTAATGGCCTGCAAAGGACATTAATTAAAGTGGCAATTAACAATTAACAGGGAACATTTTAATAGAGAACTGTGCGAGGACTGTGGCGGCGAGCTGTGAACAATTCAGCGGTGCTGGTGTTTGTTTTACTCGTCGAACGGGTGTGTGTCATAAGTTTCAAATGACCCGTAGGATATGATATGAAATACATTTGCAAGGATTGTAGTGCTGGCCATTTGGAGGGTACATTAGCGATTTTAATGGAGATGATGTTTGAGAGGGACGAAATCTGTGTGGAATTGCTTAGAGGCACTAGTGGTTGGTGATGTATGTGCAAAGGGAGTTGGGCGACTAATTGACTGTGGACACGCTCTAATAATTTGTAGCCTAATGTTCACAGCTGGAGTTTGGAGTATTAAATTTGAATTTAAGCGCATCTGCTTAACACCGTACATGAGTTCGTGTTCAGCAAAGCACGGCTGCGCCATCCAAATGTAGACAAATATACATAGAAAACGTAAAAACGAATTATTTCAAATCGGTGCGTGCTATGGCCTTAACGATTTCAAAGCTATGGCAAGGTATTCATGGCAAGAAACTGATCGGGGCGATGGACGAATTCGGGATCACGAAAAAATTGATCCAGTCCTTTTGAGAACCCTGCAGTCCTTTTCAAGGATTTCCGAAACCTGCACCCGATTTCGAGAAGAATATGCGCCTTCATGGGATTTCTTCCATCTGATACGAACGCTAGACGACTGTTAACTCTGAAAACACACAATCTTTCACAAATCAATCCGCGTTCCCAGCGGCACGCAGAATCTGCCGGGGTTAAGGATATCTACTTCAGAGCAAACGTGACCTCCAAAACCACATCTTAATGTTACACCGACGTGGAAAAGTCTTCGAGGACCGTTGCAACTGAGATTTCTCCAAACAACTTGGGTCAAAACTTTGCACACAAAAGTAGAGGACCAAAATCAGTCCCTTGCGGCACTTCAGCCTTAAGGGACTTGAGCAAGATGCTTAACTCACTCGAAATGTGCCCATTTGGGGAATCGATCTAGACCTCGCTGTGATTTTATTGTAGACTCTTCGAACGTTTAGCTGGTAGATACCAAAATAAACGCATGGTCGCTAAATGTGCCTATTGCACTTCCTTCATCTTTCGGTACACCGTCAGTAAAAGGCTATAAACGAGGAAAAGTAGGGGACCGAGGACAGTCCCTTGTGGCACTTCCAGTCTTTATGAACTTTAGCAAGAGCTATTCGCTTCCATGCTTAACACTAAGCTTCTCACTTGAAGTATGCCCATTCGGAAAGTCGATCTAGATCTCGCTGTGATTTTATTGTAGACTCTTCGAACTTTTCGCTGGTACCAAAATAAACGTCGGTAATTGTACCTAGGAGATTTCCTTCGTCCTGCGGTGTACCGCCAGTTCAAAGCTATAAAGGAGGAAAGGTAGGGGACCGAGGACAGTCGCTTGTGGTACTCCATGCTTTACGAACTTCACTTCTATATATATAAACTATAAAGCTATAGATTCTATCCGAGAGATGATTCTGCAAAATGTCGTTCGTAAGAAATTGACACGCTTTGTGTTTCAACAACTGGGCCCGCATGTCGTCGAACTCGAAGACATTGTCAAGACAACCGCTTGCATTGAATTCCAATCACTGGGCTGCTCACGGTAGGGCTTGTATGGTTAGGCTCTATAAGTTTAAGACAGGCAGCAATGGACCCCCAACAGAAATCTCTTCTTTCGATGCTGTTCGAAAGTTGTCATACTCCGCCAACCACTCGTTGCTAGACCTCACTCATTAACTCAGCTATAATCAATCATAATAAGCTCAGTGCTCTGTAGTTAAAAAAAAACAACAAGTGATCAAATCCACTTCCTTGCACATAAAACTTTTTGACATTAATCTGATGCTTCTTCCGTAACTCCTCGAGAAAACACTTAAGTGCGTCAAACTACTCTCCTCCTCGCAAACAAAGCGAACAGCCTGATGAAAGAAAAATTGCGTGTACTCTCCGCAGGAAACTTCCCATGAAAACAAAAGCAGACCCCCCCTCAATGCTGACCCCCTCGCCAGAGACTCAGCTCAGTTTCCGTGTCATCATGCGGCGCACTTGGATGAGATAAAGTTTATTCGTCGTGCCCTCAAATGAGCGTCTCCCCCGGGCACTCGTAACCTGCATGCACTCGTTGGAAACAACAGAAAAAGTGCACTCATCTGCCCGGACGTATCACTTTCACCGTGCGTCGCATCATCTGGGGATTGCATTACACATACCTGCCGCAATCCTCACACTCTCCACAGCTCACCGATTCAATATTCTAACGAGGAAGTTATTAATCACTCAATCGCATGAGAAAAGCCGAACAATTTATGTTTTCAGAGCAAACAGAGGCGGCGTCAAGGGCTCTCTGGCAAACAGGAACACAGAGCAAAGAAAAATCAGATTCATCAAGCAACTTGTTGCTAAGTCGTCGTGGGAAACATGTCTTTTTTGTGTTGCCTCTCACTTCTGCTTTGATGTTGTCGTTTAATTTCGTCGAGGCAGAGGAAAAAAATGAGCAGCCGAGTGAGTAATGGAAGAGGATAATTAAAAGCAACAACAACATCCTTTCATGCCTAATATCCGGTGTGGCAACCCGGCCCCTTGGCCCTCTGGCAAGTCGAAGCACTCAGTCATGCACCATCAAGTTGACTCCGGATTTGCGTGTGTAATTGCGGTGCTCCTTCTGCTTTCTGCTCATTAAACTCTTCAGCTTGAGTGCTGGAAAGGATTCCGTCTCTGGGTTATCCGAGATGCTCATAGATGCATGTCTATCCGCTTCGGTTGCTTTAAGATTTATTAAGACCGATACCGACCGAAAAGTTCCTCCGTGCGATTGCCAGAGATGTACCTAAAGGTCCGGAAGATGTATAAATCTTCGTGGCCCCCAGGGAAGGGGGCAGGGGTCCCTGGAGTGATTTATGATGCATGCAATGTGTTTATCCTTGAATGGTGATCACAGGCGGCGAGAAAGGAGCATCTTGGAAAGTTCCACCTCTTGGATCTGAGTTTTGAGTTTGAAATGTTTGAAAATCAATAAAACTGCAATTTGCTAGATGGATTTTCACGTGCGAGTGTCTGGCCTGGGACTCTATGCAAATCCACTGCACGCTTGTGCACCTCGACACTCGGCTCGGGGGTGACCTAAAAACCAGCCGTTATGGGTTGCATCTTGGAAGGAAGAGCTGCTGCTGTTCGGATCTACGTCGACCATTAGAAATTGTAATTTCGAGAGGTGGTCTTCTGTGTGTTGCGAGATGACGACTCAACACAGCTTTGCCGGTGTCACCGCAGTCGATTGAATATTTATGAAGTCTCTTCACCAGAAGACGGTGTCATTTGTCCGGAGACGATGATGCACAGTGTCTTCGTTTTGTTTTTGGGGGCAGGGGCTTTCTCTATGAGTGTCAAGAGAAAACCACGCGCTGTGGCCAGAAGTGGCGGTGACCCGGTTGGCGGTAGCCAATTTGGGATTCTTGAAGAACGATATTTGTGGCCGGGGGAGGGGGAAGCTGATTTTCGCTGTTTTATTCATAGACATGTCGGCTTTCGGCAAATTAACGAATATCAACGGATCGCAGACGCTGAGATATTGCTTCCTCCTGACCTGGTTAGGCGGGTATTCGTTTTGGGGGTCTGGGAGAGCGATGGAAGCACGGTGACGTACTCTATTCGCTTGCGACTCTGTCACTTGTCCGAGATCAGATTTATTTCCCATTTCGCCCTAGACAGTGGTTTATTGGATCATAAAGCAGCGACTGTCGTGACGTCGTGAACTCTCTACCCACTGAGGCCGTAGAAGCATTTTGGTGATCTGATCTGGTCTTCAGACCCCTTCACAGTGTGGGAGGAGAAGTCTGTGGGAGATAAGAGTTTCGATCACATTCGATGTCGCGTGTTCTTTGTACCCAGCCGAAACCGTCACGATTCTCACGCTACTTCAGTTCTGTCGGAAAATTTACGACTGAGTGTGATCTGTCGTGTGAGATGAGTCATCAAGGTACATTCTTACCTCCGTACAGGACTGAATATGGTCCTAAGCAGCACGAGGTCCCCTCGCAAAAGAATTCACACAGCAGCCTGGCGATCTCCGGACGGTCGAATCGCCAACCAAATCGACCATGTGCTCATTGACGCAAGGCATGCGTCAAATATCCTGGGTGTGCGAACAATCAGGGGAGCGAACGTCGACTCTGACCATTTCCTCATAGCAGCAATATTGAGAGCTCGACTGTCAAAAAAGCTGCACCAGACAATAAAGAGGATTACCAGAGCCTTCGAAGAGCAACTGAGTGAGAGACTCTCCGGTATGCCCACGTCATACACCAACGTCAACGAGATGTGGTTGCATTGCCCCTCGGCCATCAAGGAGGTAGCCGAAATCACATTACCTACCACCTCCGCCGAGGAACCCGTGGTCGGGTATGAGCAGAAGAAACATGCAACTGACGAGGCATACCAAAAGGTGCTGCAACGAAAAACTAGGGCAGCGCAGGAGGAGCTAGAAGAAGGCCAGAGAAAAAGCTACGCCTGAAGAAAAGGTCTCTCGCAACCTGCCAGCTCAAGGCTATCGAAGAGTCATAAATTACGGGCACTCTGCAAAAAAGCCAAAAGCCTTGACGCTGGCTTTAAGAAAGGCATCCAGGCTCTTCGAATCTGTGAGGGTAACCTGGTTACTGACCCGCAGGGAATAGTGGATGAGTTTAAGAAGTACTTCCAACAGCTGCTTAACGGGCCTGACCAGGAGAGAGTGATAGGGAATCAAGAAATCCCAACTCCAGTCGATGAAGTAGTCTTCCCACCTAGGCTGAAGAACAACAAAGCCGCAGGCTCAGATGGCCTACCATCAGAGCTCTACAAGGCCGATGGCGATGTTCTGGTAAGGAGCAGTCACCAGATCATCTCTAGAGTTTGGGAGGACGAAAGCATGCCCGACGACTGGAATACCAGCTCCATATGCCCCATCCACAACACAAAAATGGGGATCCTTCCTCTTGCAACAATTATTGAGGTTTAAGCCTGCTCAACGTCGACTACAAGATCCTGTCCAGCGTACTGTGTGAACTTCTAAAGCTGTTTTGCACCGCACCAATCTTCACATGACAGAGCGGCTTCCGGCCCACCAAATCGACAATAGACCAAATCTTCACTATAAGGCAAATCCTGGAAAGGACCAGCGAGTTTCAAATCGATACGGACCACCTCTTTATCTTTATTTTTAAGCCGCATACGACAGCATTCATCGCAAGGAGGTATTTGGTGCGATGACCGAATTCGGGATCTCGGGAAAACTGATCCGGTTGTGTCGCACTACGCTAACAAATACGCGATGCACCGTGCAGTTCGGCTCGAAGGCTTCCGAGCCGTTTGAAGCCTGCAACGGATTTCGGCAAGGAGATGCGTTGTCGCGTGATTTCTTCAATTTGGTACTGGAGAAGATAGTGTGGCGGGCAGCTGTAAACACGGAAGGCACTATCTTCTACAAGTCAGTCCATCAGACATCGTCGCGCATTCCTAACGTGCCGTAGTGGAAGCATTTAAAACAATTGAAGAAGAGGCGAAGCGAGTTGGTCTTGGGGTCAACGAGGATAAAACAAAGTATATGCTGTCGACCAAGAAATGATGCGTCACACACCACTTAGGACAAAATATTACAATCGGCAACTATTGTAGTTTTCGAGGTAGTTTGCCTTGGGGCAAACGTAGACTCCACAAACGACATCACAGTGGATATCCGACTTAGGCCTTGGCAACCGCTGTTACTTCGCTTTGTCAAAACAACTGGCGTCAAAACTCCTGACTCGAAGGACCAAGATAATGCTCTACAGAACTCTTATTTGGCCAGTCCTGCTATATGGAGCCGAAAGCTGGACGATAAACAAAACTGCGATGCTGATTCTTGGTGCCTTCGAAAGAAAAATTCTACGTCGGGTATATGGTCTCGTCTGCGAGGAAGGCGAATGGAGGAGAAGACACAACCGGTTGTACCAGGAAGTGGATGCAGTCCGGAAGGCAACAGTCCGTCAACTGCACTGGCTCGGCCATATCGAGTGTATCGACAACAATGCTCCAGCTAAGAGGATCTTCGAATCCGAGCCTCCTGGTTCAAGAAGGAGAGGAAAACTGAATCTCCGTGGCAAAGACCAAGGTATCGAGGATTGTAAGACAGCTTGCTCTTGATGACTGGAAGCAGAGTGCCCAGGACCGTCAGGAATGGGAAGCAGCTATCGCTCATGCTCGGACGCTGCATGCGTCGTCAGCCTGATAAGTAAGTTACTGGTACAAACGACGCTCATTTGGTGGATTCTTTTATCTAAGTTAAGTCAATATCGGCTGCCTTTCTGCCAAGTTAGTCTGCCGTTTCATTGTCGGTGATGTCCCTTTGACCGGGGATCCACCATATGTCAGGTTTTCGTCTGGTTACATCAGCAACCACACAAATATCCCCTCCCACTGGTGAAAGACACAGTGACTCGTTATAATTGATGTTTTCTTGTGTACCCCACGGTTCGCTGACCGCATCGACGCTCTCTATTGCAATTCACTTAATGAACGTCCCAAGAGCAGAATTTTTTTCCGGGTCGTCTGATGTGCAAATCCTTTCAAATTCTCTCCCAAAACGAGACAAACCTTAGCTGCAGCCAACTTACAGTCACATTATACTGCAAGTCATTTATCTTCGTCGCACACAGCGTTTCGCAAATTCCCATCTAGTAGCCGTGGCGAGCGGGTCAAGAGACAGAGCATCGCCAAAACCGAAAGCACTTGCAATGCAGTTCGGTCGCTCTCAAGCGAATGGTGTAATTATGACGACGCACATTCGTGCCTGAATGACCGTAACCGTCTGATGAATCATTCATCGTTAACAATACCCCATTAAGTGTCTGTGAGCGTTTAATACAATGGGACGCATGTGTGGGTCTCAACCGACGACGCGACGGGGGGACGGGGTAGCTTGTGTATCGCCGAGAGCATGCTTAAGCCTTAACAAGCAAACACTCATTGTATCTAAATAAAGATTACGCCATGCACGTTCCCACAACGAAGTCCGTCGCCGCGCCATCATTATCGTCATCTTCAGCGGGCCGCAGCGCTAACAACTACGCAGCACTGACAGCTCACATCAAGACTCGTTCGGATGTCAAAGGTTAACCGCTGAAGATACCCCCATCCGCATCGTCGTTAGCGCACCCTCTCGCCCGCCTCTGCGGCCGTTGCGGGCCGATTCAAAACGGTTTTCCTCGACACTTTAGGAAAACTTCCATCGCGACCGTAATTACATTCATTGTACTGACAGCGCCCAAAAGTCTCCCGCTCGGCCACCTCCCCCCGGGCAGACGCACACGGAATTTTGAATTCCCCTCCCCCAGCACCCATTGCGCCCGTCATAATTACCGAACGTACACGTAGACCCTCGCCTCGACCGCATGCGATTTCAGTCGGATCGCTTTGAATTATTTAAATCACGCAAAAGCGTTTATCGTTCTCTAGGAGGGCCGACCACCCCACTCGCACTTGGCGTCTCAATTTGGTCAAGTTAAGACCACGACGACGAGACGATGATGCCAAGGAAACACTCAATTTGACACGCTGATGGATGTGGCGTTGTTTTGTTTATTGCGGGAGCTCCTTCACGTGCCGCCACCGCAAGAAGACTGTTCGACAAATTCATTCGAGACATATGCGCGACCTTTGTCGCTGTTTCACGGACACGCCATTACAGCGCGCCAATCGACGTCCTCGCGCGGTGACAGAATCGGTTAATTGATACGCCGGGCCAAGAGGTGTCTCGGCGTGAATTTGAAACCAAGCAATTAAAGTACCGTTACAGATGTTTTATTGCCCCTCTCAGCTGGGGCGCTTGGGGCTGCTGTCCGGCCATGTAGTTGTGTGTGTTTGCGTGCGTTATTTATCGAGTCAGAGTTTTATTGTGCAGAATGAAGGGTCGACTTCCGGGTTTAATGGGCCATCCATGGGATGGGTTGTTTATGGTCCACGAAAGTGGCACATGGCGCGGCCGTTATCCGATTCCGAAGCACCTCATATCGGAGTCGATTCGCAGGGGGCACTGTGTCTTCGGCGATGAATCAATGGCTTTAATGCACCCAGAGCCTGGGAGGCTGGCAATAAAACGAAAGTCCACCTGTGAGCTGGTCTTCCGGGGGCGATTTTGTTTTTAAGGAAGGTCGCTTGCAAGTGAGTGAGGGATGGGGAAAGAGAAGAGGATGACGTTTTATGTGATCTGCGTACCCAGTCGTTGTTTCGTTTCAAGCGCTTGCTTCTGCTGCTGCAATTAGCCACTTGTTCTACTCCAGGCGTCGCTCACACTTCGCCATTAGTCAAGTGGAGCAGTGAACGGTGAGTCACAAATTCTGCAATCAGAAGCTATTAGCTGAAGAGGTTTGCTGCTAATTTAGACAAATGAAGGCCTCAACGGTCTTCTGAGACAATTGTGTGTGATCTGCTCTGGATTCATTCGGAGGTCTTCACTTCTGAACGGATGAAGCAACAAATATGGGGCGCACGTGAGTGGCTATCGAAGGCGAGTGGCAGAAATTAATTGCGAGCTTGCGGAACTTGAACGCTTGTCAATGGCCTTACACTCGTTAAGACCGGGAGGGACCAATGCCCCAACCAATGTCTGCTGCTCGATAGACAATGTCCCATATTACCTGCCTCTTGTGCTTTCGTTTCGCTTGCAACACAATGCTATCAAACATCTCATAGAATGGTTGTCGTTCTTGACCAATAACGCCCTTGTCACGTGTATATGCTAACGGACTTCTGGAAAGTCTAGTGTTGTCTAGCGAATTTTGAACGACCTTCCATCGATCCAAGATCGATGTCGAAGCCCTTACATGACTTACGTGCATTATTTTGCCTGTTTTAGGCATTGAAGCTGCCGTACAGTGGTCTACCGACTGACGGAGCAACAGGAAGCCTGCAGTAATCGAATGAGTTTGGAAAGAGTGTCACAACCGGATTAGCTGGTGGGTGTCGACATCCATTTCTTGGGTATCTTCTTTGTGGACTTCCCTGAACTATAATCGCATGAGATTATTGATAAATGGCATCAGGCGAGCACACAAAATAGCAAGGAAGATCGTGTACGCATTATTAAGGAGACACGATAGTTTGGGCCTTCAAAGGAGTATACTTTCTTGTGGAAGAAGATAGATAGACAGATATTTTATATTTTGGTGGCGCGACAGTCCGAGCCGGACCTGGGTCTATCTTCTCAGCAACCACTCGTGTTGTGCGTGCTATTGTTCTTTCACGAATGGAAGGTACCTACAGTCTTATGCCGACTCTGAACGGCGAAGTTGAGAAGCTTTTTCTAGAAAGGAATACTCTTCGAGCATTGTCGGTGACTCGAAAGAGGTGGAAGCCGAGAATTATGAAAGTTGGTAGATTAGGGATTCGAACCTGGCACCCTTTGCGTAAGAGTAGACGCACTAACCCACTACTCCACGGCGACTCACCCATACAGACAGATATTAGATAGTGGCGAGAAAAACTGGTCGGATGTTTGTCAAACCTAAGTTCATATTGCTGTTAAACTTGTAAAAACTACTCAATTTGCTTCCGGTTTTCAATTATTAATTCCTTATTTATAACTCTCATCATTGAATAACATAAAATGTAATAAAACAAACATAAAAACAGGAATTTCTTAGAAAAAACAATGCAAAAAACATAATTTTACCGTTATCTTTATGAAAAGTTGTCAAGAGTTTATTGCGTTTCTTTAATTATTTCATCGTTATAAAGTAATACGGTGAAGAGTTAAATTTGTTATACCCAAAAATTGTGAAATTGTTGTTCAATTGGTGCAAAATGAAGAAAATCACTAAAGATTTGGAAAACCGAATTGTTGTACTACTGCAAAAAAAAAGGAAAGCACACGAAAAATAGCTGAAAAGACTGGCGTTGGAAAGTCAACAGTGATAGCAGTACGAAAAAGAAATAATTTGGAGTCTCCGGGTGATTTTGCAGGGCGACCAAGAATTCTGACGAATCGTGAAATGGAACGGTTGCTTCGTAAAAGCTCCAAGCTAACTGACCATTAACAAACCAACAAACGAATGGACAGACAGAAGATCATTGAAAAGAGTAGGGTTAATCGCGTCTGTAAAGCAGGAAAAACCTGCGCTCTCCAAGAAAAACATATCAGCTCGATTACAGTTTTGTAGAGAACACAAGAACTGGTCTGTTGAAGACTGGAAACGTATTATATGGTCTGATGAAATGAAGATCAATCGTATTTTATCGGATGGTAAATCTTACTATTGGCACCGACCCGGTGAGCAGCTTCAGCAACACCAAGTCAAACAAACTATGAAAGATGGCGGCGGTAGTATAATGGCGTGGGCATGTTTCACTAGGTGGCACGTTGGTCCTATCCATAAAATAGAAGGAATAATAAAGAAGGAAGTCTATCTTGCAAACACATTTGCCTGAATTTGTTGATCAGTGTATTCCAACAAGATGGAGACCCCAAGCATACCTCAAAAATAGTGAAAGAGTGTCTTGAAAACCAACCATTTAAAACATTAAAAAGGCCTGCACAAAGCCCTGATCTCAATCCAATTGAGAATTTGTGGGTAATTGTTAAAAGAACATTGTGTCAGCACGATTCGCCTCCGAATAATTTGAACGAGCTATGGGATCGAACCAAGTTGCCTGGACCAATATACCAAACACAACAATTGAAAAATTAATGGAAAGTATGTCAAGAAGTGTGAAAAGTGTTTTAAAAAGAAAGGGTCTCTGGTCCAAGTATTAAAATTTTATTTAAATCGTTGTTTTTTGCATGCTGAGTCTTGCGTGCAAAACATATTTTATTTTTTCTAAGAAATTTCTATTTTTATGTTTGTTTTATTACATTTTATGTTATTCAATGATGAGAGTAATAAATAAAGAATTAATAATTGAAAACCGGAAGCAAATTGAGTAGTTTTTACAAGTTTAACAGCAATATGAACTTAGGTTTGAAAAACATCCGACCAGTTTTGCTCGCCACTGTACATCTCATCGCTCTGTTTTGCAATATTTGAAGGCGGTTAATTTTGCTAGCATTACATAAATACGCCGTGGCGTGGTGGGTTAGTGCGCAGATGGTGCCAGGTTCGATACCCGAATTTACCACCTTTCATATTTCACGGCTCCACCGCTTTCGAGTCACTGACAATGCTCAAAGAGTATTTCCTGTCTAGAAAAAGCTTCTCAAAACGTGTCCGTTCGGAGTCGCACGCACAACACGAGTGGTTGCTGTGAAGCTTGGCCCAGGTCCACATCGGACTGTCGCGCCACCCATATTATTATTATTACATAAATACAGGATTGGAAGAACAGTAGTTGATACAATTGAATTATAAATATTTATTGCATAAGTTTTGGTTATTCTTTTCCTAATTCTAAATAAAAAATCAACATTTTTAGATATCTCTGTTTTGTCTATGGTGGTACATTCACGGTTAGAGACTGTCATTCTAATAACTAAGGCCCCTATTGCGAGTGTCGACTATCGACTGATCATCGCTCGTTATCGACTGTCGACTATCGGTTCTCAAGTTTGGTATTGCGAATGTCGTTCGTAGTCGATATTTGTCGACTTGGCAGCAGTTTCTTAGCGATCGCAAATTTGTGGTCGCCGGTTTAGATTAAAAACGCAAGTATATTCCGGCAAATCGTTTGGGTTTTTGTAATTTAAAGCGATTTTATGTCACTGCAAGTAACAAATAAGAACCACGTAGAGATTTAAGTGGAAAATCCAGACATTTTAGAAGAGGATGGCAGAAATCTGTCTCTCCTAGAAGCATAAACGACGTATCTCAGTTAGTAAAGAACGTTCTTAGAGACAATTTATTTTCTTTTTATACAAGATTTTCTTTAAATACAGGAAATGCAATTGATTGCGCTAAACTAACGCAAAATTCATTGCTGACACTATTTTGATAGCAATCTTGAGCACATAATTACAGAGTTGTCGCAAGTTGATATTAGTGATCATATTAGGTTTCATTAAAGGTTTTTTTTTTTTCATCGATACCTACCACGGCGGACCATCTTTTCAGACAAACCCACGTGGCAGCACAATGGGCCTACTTTGGCCTAAGTGCATCTAAGCCACTTACTACCTACCTACCTAACAGAACGACTGGATGGCACAGTTTGTACAGTGCCAGTTGCCTCTGGTTAGCGGGGTCCCCGGTTCGAATACCAGTGAAAGCAAGATTAATACGCTTTTCGTTTTCAAATCTGGTCCAGTAACCATTTGCCGTTGGGATCAAATTAACGGCACTATCACTGCAGTAGTCAATCTATGGGTATCACAATGGACCAATATGGTCTAAGTGTGCTGTGGAATGCACTAGCAACCCGCCTACCTAACCTAACCTAAATGCATTGCACATCAGAAGAATGATGAGATGACCATGAAATTTCATTCATGTTGACATAGATACGATTTTGTTGACATTTATACTACAACTACACTGTTGCTGCTAAATGAGCAGAGAACGACGAGAGGTATGTGCTGCGTAAAGTCTCTCACAAGTCTGTCATTCATTCCATACGAATAGAGGTTAAATAACCTGAAGAGCCCCAGGAAAATACCTCGATGACTGTTCCTTTCCTTCTTCTTTTATCCTTAACCATCCTGCACCTCCGCTTAAAGACTGCAATTCTTTAAAAATCCTCCGATACCGCACCGGAGACACTTGAAAAACAGTAGCGAATCCACAGCGGAGCTCCTTCTAAGGAGTGTTCTTCCCAAGAAATAGCAAACGTCCCTATCAGTCGATTCCATGCTCACGTCATTATCCCTGCCAATCTGCCGGTTCAATCATCTGCGAGAACAGTTTGTGTTCATTTCAGCGATAAACTCTTTTGCCCATTTTCATTTTCTCAAAAATTATTATTAATAAGGAATAAGCTGGCCCTGCTGAGGCCATCGTCATGCTTTTCATCAAATTTACGAGCATCCATCCGTGGCAACGTCCACCGCCTCTCAGGGGCAGGCTTCATTACCGTCCATGTCCAGAAAATTGCCAAGATACGATCAAACATCGAAGGGCAGGGCAGCTCCGGCTGGGAAAGAAAAAATTGAAGAAAAAATAAACAAAGTCCCGCACACAGTCCCCATCCAGGCGAGACCTCCACCCCTGGGGTCATTCTAAATGTATCGTCTCTTTGTGTCTGTGGATAAACTCAGTTACGCTCGAGCATCCCTGGCGTGGAGCAGATATTCATGGAATTTTTGGAATTTTCATCATCGTCTCCTTGTGTGTGTGGGGGAGAGGGAGCACATTATTTCGGATTAGATTACGTTCGGCGGTGTCTTGCTCCGGGTTCGTCGTTCGTCGTTCGTCGTTCGTCGTGGCGGTCCGTGTATGTAATCAAATCAAAGCATTGTTTTGCCGGCGCAAATTGGAAGAAGTACGGCCGCCAATTTGGCCATCAACCCATGGTAGGCTGAATAATGTATCCGAGATACGTCTTGTTATGAGGCAATTCCGTGCGGTCTGCCAATGAACCCATCACACATGCTGTGGGGGCACAGCGAAAGGATACGGCGTCGCTGGCGGGCGGGCGGTCTGCTGTGGTGATGTTTGGTTTGGTGATTCACAGAAAGTACCGCTGTGTCGTAACAGATAAAACGAGCTGCAAATCGTTGACAGTCCCTCGAGTCGGGGGGACAGCCTCAAACGAGGGCGCCGTCCAATTGGCGCACCGCGACCGTGCTGCATGGCACTCATTATTGGAGCCAAGGTATCGGCTTACAACAATGCGGCAGGGAAATACTTAGTATTTCTGCCCGGGCCTTGCCACTTTCCGCATTTTAGCTACGAAATCGGTTTACTGTGCATGTGCAGTTTATTTCCACTCAAGCAGCTTAGGCGCTGAGGTTCGATCGGTGTTCAGTGGCTAGCGCCACGCTGCCGCTGTTGCTCCGGCAACGACCATCGGGAAATCAATTGATTTCCGTTCCCTTGGATTTGGACTTTTTTGCCCTGCCACTGGTGGCGTCCACTGGGAGTGTGGAAAATCGATATGTTCATCCTGAAAATGCGTTGCCGCTCGAGCAGACACGAGGTGTTGCCATGGAAATAATGCCACCGTTGAGCTGTTCGGGTGTACGGGTACTTCCGGCAAACGAGGAGGCGATGATGTATTTTGCTCGGATTGTGAGGGATCATCTGCGATTCCGTGGAAGAGTAACATTTCGTGTTTATTTTATTGCAAGGCATGGCGATTGCTACACAAGCCTTTGTTTTATCTCTGAGAAGGCGAGTGCGTAGTGCATGAACAGCAGCCGAGTACCTATGAGAGAGCGGTGATGATTGATTTTCGTTTGGAAAGCAGTGAAGATTCAGCCCGGGAGCTAGTCCGAAGGGAGTTGAGATGAAATAAGTTATACTTTGCAAAGAACAGCGATTTTGTAATGCCGTTGTGAGTCCATGTGGATCTCTGGAGAGTGTAAAGCCATTTCGTCAAGTTAACAATGTCTGAATTTTGTCGGCTCTCGGTTGTTGTTTTGTGGGTGCCGTGAGTGAGTGGGTTGGTGTATCGACTCTTACGCTGCAGGTGCTAGGTTCAATCCGCCTCTTTCGTATCACGGACCAAAGAGGCTTCTCAAACTTCGCCGTTCGGATAAGACTATTGGTCCCATCGACTCGTGATAGAATAGATTTAGCACTGGAGGTACGTATTCTGCAAGAGAATGTGCTTACCTAACCGTCCAGGCCAGTCAGTGTCCATCCCCTTTTCGGGTAGGAGAGAATATATCCGAGGTAAGGCATGCCTGTCGTAAGAGGCGACTAAAAGCCACAGTTTGTTCTAGGACAAACAAAAAAGTAATAATGATGCAATGAACCAAAAAGTGTTCATGCAGACTGTAGCAACGATGCTGGGCTCCCCCAGGGGTGCGTCTTGTCACCTCTTCTGTTCCTTATCTACACGGACTGGATGTTGCAGGGCAGCCGAGACGAGAAATGTTGCACATTGGGAGATTTGGGGTTAAGTCATCTTTTTTAGTCATCCTCACCCATGGAACTCCACCGCGCGCTCGACGGGTTTGGTTGTATGTATTGATAAAGGTTTACGTGAACAAATCCGAGGTTATGGTTAATATGGCTTGAACACCAGTTCAGTGGACTCCACATTTTACTGGAGTCCCATTGCACCTGGTAGGCATCTCGGGGTCTTGTTCACGAGTGATTCCATCAGTTGTGTCACCGCTGGACAGACCCTAGGCGAGGTGGTTGGTCCCAGTCTTAAAACTAGCCTGGATGCGCTTGGGCATGACTCCTGATGAATTAGAGTTCATGCTGAGGATGGAGTGGCCTCGAGATCTCTTGTACGTGCTTTTTCCCCGCGATCCCTTTAGTGGATCATACTGGCCACTGAGGATGAGGGCCTTTAAGTCATAGCCTGCGTGACAATGGAAAGGTGGAAGAGACTTATTCCAGAGTATTCTCTCTAAACCAGTTTTCTTTAGGAATCTGAGAATGAGAGATGGAACTAGTGACTTTTGACATTTTTACATTTATCTCTACTTGTAATAAAGTCTATAACATTTGCAACTAAGTTGAATCTTATGCAAGCATTAGTTATAATATCATTTTGCCCATAGTTTGTACTATGCCTCAAAACATAAAAGAAATCTCTAGGCCTCAGATAACGAGACGGGGTGTAAACACTGAACTTGGAAAGCAGCACCGGACAATCAATGTGCGCAGCAATGACGTTATGAGCGAAAAGAACTGAATAATAAGTCCTTCTTACATGCAGTTGCTTTAGATCGATAAGCTGACATCTAGCATTATAATCTGGCATATTTGAATTCCACGACATCTTTCGAAGAGCAAACCTAGTAAATCTTTTTTGTTATATTAAGGATTCCATATTAAACAACAGTATTCTAATATAGAGCGAATTAACGAAACATACACAGACTTAAGAGTGTAAGGGTCTTGAAAATCTTTTGAATTTCGAAACAAGAATCCTAACATGTAGTTGGTCTTTGAAATAATATAGTCTATGTGCACAGAAAAAGTCAGTTGAACATCGAATATAACCCCTAGATCTTTATGCGAACATACTCTTGTTAGGATTGTATTATCAATCTTATATTTATAGCTTTTGGGTCGCCGTGGCGTAGTGGATTAGTGCGTCGACTCCTACGCAGAGGGTGCCAGGTTCGATACCCGAATTTACCACCTTTCACATTTCGCGACTCCACCTCTTTCGAGTCACTGACAATGCTCGAAGAGTATTTCCTGTCTTGAAAAAGCTTCTCAACATCGCCGTTCGGAGTCGGCATTAAACTGTAGGTCTCTTCCACGCGTGAGAGAACAATAGCACGCACAACACGAGTGGTTGCTGAGAAGCTAGGCCCTGGCCCTGTACGGGCTGTAGCGCCACCCATATTATATTATTATATTTATAGATTATAGGAGATCAAATTCTAAAAAATGTCATAACTGAGCATTTACTAATATTGAAATGTAGCCCATTCAAATCGCACCAATTCTGTACAGATGAGATATCATTTTGCAACTCCATTGCATCGGCCAATGATCGCACTGATTTAAAATTGTTTAAATCGTCAGCGTATACAAGGCAGTTAGAATGAATAACATAGGAAGGCAAATCGTTAATAAAAAGAAGAAACAGAAGAGGGCCGAAGTGACTACCTTGAGGTACTCCAGAGAAATTGAAAATTACCCGTGACAGATCATTTCCTATTTTTACAAACTGTCTGCGATTTGTAAGGTAGCTAGTTATCCATTTCAAGATTTTAGAATGAAAACCGATCATCTCTAGCTTTTTTATGAGCACATTATGTTGAACACGGTCAAATGCCTCCGAGAAGTCAGTGTATATGGAGTCAACTTGAAGTCTCGCTTCCATGGAACTTAGGCAAAAGTTTGTAAATATAACCAAATTGGTCGAAGTTGATCTTCCACTCACAAAGCCATGTTGAAATTGTGATATTTGGTTTCGAACTTCAGAATATATTTTTTCCTTAACAACAGCCTCGAATTATTTCGGTATTAATTGGAGTTTAGCTATTGGTCTGTAGTTGACAATAGAACTTTTAGGTTCAGATTTATGAATTGGGGTGATGAGAAAATCCTTCCAGCAATCTATCATTGTCATTTGTGGGCTTGTGCCTCACAAAATCCCAGTGCATGTTTTGGAATTTCGTTAGATTCTCCACAGAATTTGCGAAGTCCTTCTTCTGACAGTCCTGGCTTCCTGAGGTGGTCTGCAGTGTCCTCTTACAATACAGAGGTTGTTCTTGCCAGTTTGGAAACGTGTCTCAAACCTCATTCAGTTGTAATGACCCATGACTTTCTTGGTCTGCTTCATGCAATGATCATTGCACCAGGTTTCTGCTCAGTTTTATTTTTCAGAGTTTAAGGCAAAATAATGGCTTTGTTTGACCAATTCTCACTCAGCATGCGACTTATGCCCTCAGGTTTCCCTTGTCAACCATCTGGAGGTTCGAGATTAGTTTCTTTTCATGGACTACTAATCGCACTAGAAAGGTGCGGTTGTAAACTCATCGCCTACGCTGACGACATCGCCATAGCCTGCAGTGGAAAATACCCTCAAACCCTAGGCGATGTCTTGGAAAACACTCTCAAAATGTTATCAATTTTGAATTTGAGGAAATGTGGCCTGGATGTGGATCTAGCAAAAAGTGAAATGGTACTCTTTTCGAGAAATCACCAGAAGCCTCAAATCACACCACTAAAACTCAACAGAACTCCACTAGCTTTTTCGAAGCAGGCCGAACATCTTGGCGTTTGGAAACAAAACTCACTAGAAAGGATAAAGAAAAATGGCTTTATAGAGAAATCGGGGAATCAACCCCAAGATAATGAGAAGACAGCCGCACCGTGATAAGACCCAAACTACTATATGGCGTCATGGTATGTTGGTCGGCGCTGGATAAAGCCAGCTACACAAAGATGATAAGCTGGTTCCAAAGGATGGCGTGTACAACAAACGATATTACACCTCACTTCTGTAGACGTCTATGCCATAGAATGCACTCTCTCAGTGGAGTAATCAACGCACAGGTTCTAAACTCGTGCCGGAGAACCTTTAGACTACTTCATCAATATCACTTCAATATCTACATAAAGAAAATTGTGCCTCAAATGTTTATCGCCCAGTCACGAGATCATCATGATTGTCCTTCATAGGGGGTAGGGGTGTCTGTACTAAAGGGTTTGAAATGACTTCATGTCGGAACCATGCGGAATTGTCCGCAAAGGAGACGTTTCACAGTACATATATTGCAAAGGAGATTCGGCATGTCTTGGAGGTGGTAAGACAGTCCGAGTGAGTTAAGAACCTCCTCGAAATGCTCGACCCATCTAGCTATTTGCTATTTGTGGTCTGACTTATCTTTGATGTGTTTATGACATTCAGTGAGCTTCGTTTCTCTTCCACTAGTGATCCATTATTCACAATCGAAATTATATCTCTGCCAATGAATCAACAATCAGAGCCCCATTCAGCAAGCACTTAAGTATCTCATAACCCTCCATCATCCTATTCTCCGACTGCACTGCCAGAGCAGACACCTCTGTGAAGTGCTTTGCCATGACATAACCTCGCAGACTCATCTACTCATCGCACATCGGCAAGTGCCTAGAACACACTTCGAGTGGCAGTACTCCTTTCCCCCAGCCATCAATTGCAACCGTTCCGACATTACAGACGGTAAATCACACACGAAAGCATATCGATTAGGGCAATAAACAAACAGAGGATTATCCGAAATCACTTGAATTAACTTTCCAGTCGACAAGATTCATTTCGAAATAGAAACCAATCAATTGCAGCAATTAATCCTATCGCACCATCTCACTGTAATCGAATCGGCAAAGTTCAAGATGTTCCTCTTCATCTGCTTCTTTACGTAATTGTATCTGATTACCGAGCTGACAAGGGGAGCCAGAACCCAACACTGCAATCCACTCAGCCGTTGCACCAGCATCCACAGCCCGCAGCCCAAAACGTCAAGTCATGTAACACAGTTCAAATCATGCTGCACGCATTCGCTAGATGCTCCCCTTGGCTTGGCACAGCGGCGACGGTGTGGCTCTGCCTGGCTCCAATTCAACCCATTCGATCTCAAGGTCAGTGAAATGGAACAATGTGAACGAGTATTCACTGCAATCCGAGTGGCGGGTATCTCTAACACGGCGCCCAGCACATGATGAGCCGCTTCAGCCGGCCCGCATCTCGTGAAGGCCATCAAAGCGGTGGCCGTCTTGTTCGTCGTCCAACTGTAACGCAAATCGAAAGTGAATGCACTTGAGACTCGAGGCTGCGCTCAGCAAAGTCGGTGCATGTCCTCTGCATAATCACCCTGTCCGCAAACACGGCAAAAATATCCTGTGAACGTGTTGGTGGGTCACTGTGGCGTATGCGGACTAATTGTGGATGCCACCATAGCGTCGCCTTGAACTTGCCGAGCACACACAGCAGTCCGTGGGGGGAGTGATTTATGTGTGCGCCTGGTATTGTTGCATTGTTTTTTTGTTTGCCGCCGTTTCGGTGACTGTTTGTTCGATACCGCGTCGAAGGGGGTGGGCTGCTGCTGGGGTTTCGGTTCGTGCATAAATTAGGACACTTATTTATGCTTTTTTTTTCTGTGTGCTCTGCACTCACGCCTGTGTATTGGCTCGGGACCGAATCGGGTCACCGTTTATTTTGAAGAGAAAATGCAAATTCGATGGGCTTGGATGGGACGTGTTCGGTGTATCGATTAGGAGGCAGCGGAGTTGAAAGTTCCCTGGGAGACGTAGTTAAATTCGAGGGGCGTTTTACGTTTTTTTTTTCCGGGTCGAAGATGAAGGGCGTGCTTGTCATTGGGGAATAGAGGGAGAAATCAAGGAGTAACTACGTTTCGAAATGGAGTCGTTTGTGTCAAGCGGGAACGAGGGACTTGTGATTTGGGTCATAAAAGTGGGCACGGCGATGAATAATTGGATAAGGGAGAAAAATGACAATACTTTCAGTGAAGTCCACGGACTCTGGGGATGATTGGAGAATGCTTGCCTTTTCTAGTTTATTTCGGCCAATTTACGTGTGACGCGCTTAATGCACCTGATCTTTAATGACTCGGCGTCGAGTTGGATCGATCATACATTGCCTGACCCCTGGCGTGTGTCATAGACGATTCCCGAGAAGTCGTTGCCTCTGCACATTCGCGGCTTGAGTCATGGCAATAAACCGGTTTTTGTGCGATGTTTGCTTTTTGGAATAACTAATTAGAGGCGAGCGCCTCAGTCAGTCATCAGTGAGTTCTGACTTGAAGGCATTACGTTACACAATGCGTTTTCAATTCCTTGGAATTGTTGACAGAAATATGTACAGGGTGGGCCGAATACAAGAAATGAACAAAATGTAATTTTTTCCTTTCATTATGGCCTCATTAGTAAGAGCAAACATTCCCATTAATTAATGCCTCGGCTGCCTTTGCTGTAGCGCATTCTGTCGCCTCATTCCTCTAAGACCTTATTGATGGCTTAGGGCTGAAGATCGTGGATCTCTTGGATGATATTGGCCTTCTGAGCTTGAATCGTTTCCGGATTGCCGGTATAACCTCGGTCCTTCACGGTTGCCCACAAAAAGAAAGGGACTAAATCGCCGCCAATTGACATCACCAAGACGGCTTATAACACAACTTGGGAATTTGTTGCGCAAAAGATCGACTATGGCATGGCGTGCCATCCTACATGAAACAGAGATCGTCCAAATCCATGTCCTTAATTTCTGGCTCTGTAACGCCCACTGTTGACCGAAACCTTGTTCCAAGCCTCAATTTCGAAGAAAATGGTCCAATGATGCTCTCAGACACAGCAGCCACATTCTCATCTCTGCGACATCGGGAACTATGAGTGTTGTCGACTAGCATACCAGTGTCACGACCTTTTTCCACAAACTTGCGCACAGCAGTCGCAGTGGAAGCTTTATTCCTGCCAAAACTTCTTTTCAAAAAACCCACTGTTTGAAAATAAAGTTCCAGTATTTCCCAACGTTGTTCAAGAGTAGAGAAAAAGACTCATTTCGTTGCGCGGAGGTAGACGCTTTCGAGGTGGAAGCAGCTGTCAGTGTCAAAATGACCAACTATTGAAAAATCACTAGATGGACCCTGTACATGGAAATGGATTGTTTTTCTTATCCGCTCCTGTTCGGCGCTTTCGGGGAAATTAACGGTATTGTAATAGCACCGTCGTAACCACATTTAGTAGGCTTGCCCACTCCCTTCCAATTACCTCATTTGGATGCTACCAGTCTTAGCCCCTCTGCACTTTGCAGGGTATCACAGTTTACCAGCAGCATCGCATGCTTGAAATCTATGGTCTGGAATTTGAACTTGTGCTCCCATCCACGGGACATTTGAGCTACCAGGACATCATCTAGTCTGTTCCGGTCTTCGGCACACAGCAACGACCTTAGGTATTCGCAAGGAAGAACTGCTACCCTCTGGGCCACATTCGCACACGATGCTCTTTCAGTTTTGTAGCTTTGCCTTTCGAGGTAAGAGTTTGCTTCGAGGGTCCCTCCATCGACCTGTCTTGCTTTTTCGTTTTGAATGTGCACTAGCCATGAGCGCATAGACGAAGCTGCTGCTCCTTTCTTCTGAGGTGGAAGGTTCCCAGCTAGGCTCTTAGGGACCTATGCTCTGCCTTTTTCCTCTCTTCCTCAGGCAATAGGTCCCTCTCGATGTAGCGAAGGTACCACCTAATTCCAGCACCACTGATCCCTCTCCGCAGTCGATCATTCACGCTGGTAAAGACTTCCACCCTATTCTCCTCGCCACGGTCTTAGAGTATTAAAAGGTCACAGAGTTCTTCATCTCCGCTCTCCTTTTCTCCTTTACTGCCTCGGTTAGAGGTTGGGAAGCTAGAGGTTTGTTTCTGCTTGCCCCATTGGCAGTTTACGTGCCCTAGCCTATCGGTTTATCTAGGGTTTTCACAGCTATCCGGCTGTTGCTGGGTTGCACCATCTTTCCGCCACCCATGCTGGCCACTTCAGGCTTAACACCTTTAAATTGTCTGCCGATCCCTTGCTCAATACGGCTCGCTGCTGAATAGGAGGTTATCCCATGTAGTTCTCTTAACTCGTCTTTAATTTGTCTAATTCCCCATCACCCTGTGATAACCCACTGAATCAAAATCGAAGGCTCTTCGGGTCGGAGCCGGTGTTCTTACGGTTGGAGCTGTACCCACGCCCAACTGGACTCCCGTCGCTGTGCAGCCGTTAAAGTTCGTGATCGAGGCGTCACCTCTAAGTGCCACCAACATCGCAGATCAATTCCAAAGCTTACGGCAACCGCCACGAAATGTTGCACTCCTCCATGCACGCTGGCGTCGACGAGTGATGTCACAAATCCATAAACAAGCACTCAACT
Organism: Eristalis intricaria; assembly: GCA_964034865.1. NCBI lineage: Eukaryota > Metazoa > Arthropoda > Insecta > Diptera > Syrphidae > Eristalis > Eristalis intricaria. The sequence goes on along the minus strand of OZ035874.1, from coordinate 65,566,115 downwards.
ATCTGGGCGATAGTAAATAAAATCTGGCACTCACCCATCCCTTGCAGTATCGCCCGACCGCATTGCATTGCGTTTTCCATTATTCATTCAAATTCCGAATCAAATTCAAATGATTTGCTACCAAAAATATCGCCGGTCCCATATCTCCACTCAAGAGGACAACCATGGTGACTGCACACAGTACTTGGTGCTGCTGATGCAGATGCCGCACAAACCGAGTATCCACACCCTAGGCTTACGGGGATAAAGAGATGACAAGAGCTCACATTCCTTTCTCACTGCAGACCGTGGGGTCTGTGTGTGCCTGTGTGTCTGTCACAGCATATGAAGTGTCCCCGAAAGGTTAAACGGAGGTTGAACTGAAAACATTCAAAATGAAAAGGACTCACCCATCCACACACACGGACAGACGCTCCCACAAAGTCTGCAAATGAGAGGGAGACAGAGATGCGATAAAGGCAAAACGGAATCGAGCAGATTTATGCATGAGAGATAATTAATGGGGAACGATACTTTGACAAAGTAGCTTTGAGTGGATGTAACACGAAGCGTGGGATGTGTGAGCCCGGCCAAGACCGCCAGGCATCCGAACGCGTTATGCACCATGTGTGCCTGGTGGCGACGATATTGAGAGGCTGTGCTGCGTGTCGCTGCGCCGTACACGTCGACTACGGCTGAGGGATGAATGTCGTTTATATAATTTTGCGATAAGGACCAGAATTGGGCCGACGGATGCGGATCCGGGGGCGGCGGCTTTTCAGTAAACGTGAAATATGGCTTAATTTGGATGTCGATAGGTTGCGGGTGTAATTAAACAGAAAGAGGGAGTTGGGCAGCTCTTGCCAACGATATAGGTTTACATGACGCTATCAAAGATAACGGTCGGGTGATGCGAGATGACGCCTTGCGGGATGGCCTCCCTTGTGACATTGGTTTAATTAAACAGCATTTAGGACTGGAAATTTGAGTCTGCCGAAATATAACTGACACATTAGCTGCGAAACGGTCGCCCCAAAATCCTGACGCTTCAATTGATGACAATCAGGGGGGCACGGTGGGTGGGCAGAGCCTGAGGGGTGGAAGTTCAATGGGCTAGACTTGAGATAAGGAAGTCATTAAGCAGTGCCGCGCCCCTGCTGTGGAGGAATTGAAGGGGAAGTGTTTACACATCTGAATTCTTGTTTTCTTTTCTACTCGTAATTTGTGAAGTGGGTTATTAATGTACGCCGGAGGGTGGTTTTCGCGTTTTTGGTTTGATTATACGTGCCTTTGAACTGTTTTGTCGTTAATTTTGGGCTATTAACTGGAATTTATTCGCTCATTTCAAGGGTTCCATTATTTTTGGAACAACTTTTGATAGAGTTTGTTGTCCTTTTTGCGGTGAAGAGGGGGATCAGGCGATTTTTTAAGAAAATTGAGGCATCTTGGACATTTTTCTGGGCTATGGGCATGTGGAAGAATGCAAGAGTTTTACACAAAGTTTGTTCTTTCTCCAAGTTGATGCGAAAAGTGGTCCAGATCATCGAAAGGGAACTTGGGGCTCTTTAGAAGTCGGTTGGGAATTAGATTAATCTTAGATAGACCAAGTCTGTGATCTTGGAGGTCAGTTCGCATCATCTAAACGCGAACTGGTTCTTCCAGGAAATTGTTCTTTCAAAGAAGTCGAATAGGGTCGTGGATGGAGTTGAATCTTATCGGCTGAGGTTTCCTTCATTTATTATATTTTTCTGGCTTTAAATTTTACCTAAAAAATAAATACACAGTGAATTTTCTCTAAACCGGACACCAGCGGAACCGTCATGATTGTCCGTTACATAGGGGTGTCCACGGGTGTCCATTGTGAAGGGTTGAAGTGCACGAATACCAGAGAGGTGTCCCTTATATAGGGGTGTCCGTAAAGAGAACTTTCACAGTTTTTTTTTCATTTTTTATAATATATATATGTTTTTAATCAAACTATGTTTATGTGACTCATAATAACAATAATAATATGGGTGGCGCGACAGTCTGAGGCGGACCTGGGCCTAGCTTCTCAGCAACCACAATTAATGCCGACTCCGAACGGCGAAGTTGAGAAGCTTTTTCTAGACTGGAATACTCATTGTCAGTGACCCGAAAGAGGCGGAGCCGTGAATTATCAAAGATGGTGAATTCGGGCATCTAACCTTGCACCCTCTGCGTAGGAGTCAACGCACTTACCCACTACGCCACGGCGACTACTTATGTGACTCATACACCGGGTTCTTAAGCCTTTTTCCGAAGTCTCGAGTCACCCACCCCATACTTTAAATACACCAGACCTTCTTACAGTCGCCAGCCTTACAGTTGTTGACATGTCCTTAGCGGAGAGGCGAATAATGGAAAACCGCACCTCTATTCTTGCTTTGGACAATAGATGCGCGTTGCGACTTCTGTAATAGAGGAGTCAGTCTCTTAAAGTTTGTTTGCCTAGGTGAGATGGATGTTTAAGTCGACCAGAATCTGCTCCTAAGTCCCAAAATCAGAATTTTTGTACTCAGTTTCCAAGGTTTCCACATGTTCTTCTTCTTCTTCTGGTGGCGCTACAGTCCGTTGTGGCCCTGAGCCCTAGCCAACAAGGCTCTCCAGCTGGCACGATATTTAGTTTACATGTCTCGAATCTCGCACGGCAAGTTTGTTGAGGTCCTTTTCCACTTCTGTCCGGCATAGGACGGACATTGTCACATCGATTCGGTATAGAAGACTCTTCAGGTTGAAGCAGTGTTGTCCATGCCCTCTACATGGCCTAGCCATCTTAGACGTTGGATCCGTAGAGGCCTAGCTAGACTTTTGTCGTGTTTACATCTTCTCCTCTAAGAACCTTCAACTCAAACAGGACTAAAGATTGAACACAGAACTTTTGTTCTTAATCTTGTCTTGAGATTGTCCATGGTTCCGCCCCATAAGGCAGGGCAAGGATGGCCAGGATGCTATATAAAGCTAGCTGGGCCCAACAAGCGATGGCTCTACTACTCAATTGCTACTCAATTATTCTTCCTTCAATCTCCCTACTGGTCACATTCGCACTGTTAACTGCGGAGTCGAGTTATAAGTCCTTCACTACATCGAAGTTATAACTGCCTTTGGTAAAGTTCTGACCTAAACGACTGGATGGCTCAGTTGGTAGAGTGCCTGCTCCTGGTTAGCGGGGTCCCCGGTTCGAATCCCAGTGAAAGCAAAGTTAATACGCTTTTATCTGGTTTTCAAATCTGGTCCAGTCACCATTTGCCGTTGGAATCAAATTAACGGCACTACCACTGGCATCGTCAATCAGTGGTAGTAGTCTAACTATGAGTATCACAGCTTACGAATATGGTCTGAGTGAGCTGGTCAATGTACTAGCAGCCCGCCTACCTAACCTAACCTTACGTTCTGGCCCAGTCGTCGATGCTGTCCTTTCTCCATGACAGCATATACTTCATTTTAAACTCCTTCACTGCTGAACCCATTTTGGCCGCCTCCCTTTCAATACTTGCAAGCGCAAGTCAATGTCGTCTTCAAATCGTGCCTCTTTTCATAGGTAGGCCTGGGCATTCGCAAAGCAGATGTTGAATAGATTATATTTCTTCCTCGTCTCTGCAGCTTCTGCAAAAGTCGTTATGCGGTATGTTCAATCGCATCGCAATTGTGCCTTTGGTTGAGTCCGTTAAGGACTCCTATTAGCGTACGTACGTCCCTGCGACTAAAGTCGATCAATGACGTTGATCTCTTCTTGTTCAGCTTCGGCCATAGGGCCCTTGCTGTGGCTGCAGTATTTGGACTGAGCCAGTGAACACTGACTCTATCCAGGGTCTCGTCTACCGGCTTTTTCTGTAATGAGCTGAGTGGCGTGTATGCGTACAGGATTGCCAGAGATTCTCCCAGTTCCGAGCAAGCTCCGAGCCCTGCTGGTGAATTCCAGTATGTCTTGGTACCCATCAGAGGGTCACCGAATTCTCCAAGGATATCTCGTTGACGCTTTGTCGGCAGAGTCCAACCAGGTTCGATGTCAGAACGCTTTTTATTCCAAATTAGCGATCAGGAAAGATGGTGATCGATCCGCCGGAAATGCCTTAGTCTTTGGCTTGAAAGACGCTGCATTTGTCAGGGAATTTTCGAGGTTGCAGAAAATCCCTTCCCCTGTACCAGCATTCGTCTTTGAGAGATCAGTCTATAGGGCGATCTCTTCTTCCGTTCTCTCCACTCGATCCTTCCATTGTTCCCCGTTCGGAAATCGAAATTTCGAAAGAAACTCTTTTTCGGAGACAAGGTTGGTGGAAGGTGATCGGCTTGCCCTATATTCTGCTTTCCAACTTTTAAGTATGGCAGAGTGGCCGTATGTTTCCTCCTTTCAAAATCCCGCCTCTCTAAGCCTCAGGGCCGAGGAGGCTGCACTGGTACTGCAGAACAAGTCGAGAGGAGGGAGGAAGAGGAAGGCCCCAAGCGCTGCCATAGTAGTTGTTCTAAGACAACCTGTTAGACCAACCCAGGCCATTCTTTGTATTTTGGTAACCTGAGGGAGGATATGTTTCTTCTCCACTGCTCTCCAGCACACAGCTGAGCCGTATGTTAAGATAGCTCTTACTATCATCGTGTTCAGCCAGTATACGAGCCGTGGTTTGAGACCCCACATCTTATTTTGCTTTGTTTATGTGCGTAAAATGCTATGTACGCCTTCAATAAGAAAAAGGAGAGGCTGGTAGGTCTGTAGTCCTTAGCACTGGCATCGCTTGTCTTGCCTGCTTTAGGAATGCAAGTTACTCTGACTTCTCGCCATCTCTTTGGAACATATCCTAGCGTTAGGCATTCTTTAAAGGTGATGCTGAGCCAGGGCATGATGGAGTTTCCTGTCCGGAGTTCGGTCCCGGAGTTTTGAATGGGAGGAAGGATCTAATTGCCCAAGCTTTCTTACTACTGCTGATCAATTCGATGACCTTAGTCCATCCCCCAAGCTTCTAGTCATCTTTGTGTGCAGCCTGGAAAGCGGGTTCTAATTAGAATTTCAAGTGGCTCTTCATGAGAGTTCGTTCAACTGCCGTCTGTAAGGACAACTGCGATGCAGTCGATGCCAACATCTTCCTCAGTCGAGACGTGTCATTGATCGAGCTCATAGATTCGCAGAAATTGTGCATCGGTAGTTGAAGAGATCTCCTTTTGTGTGAATTTACATTTCCAGTGACGGTGCACATTTAAAATGGTAAACGTAAGACTTCCAGTTTTGAATGACAGTAAAATTGAGAAACAAGGACACCCATGAATTGGATGACTTTACATTTATCAAGGGACGTTGTCTATGCCAAGTCGATTTTTTCACACCACCCTTTCGGTCTGAATGACATTTATCAGTCGTGGAGAGTCGCCGGTAGCAATTTATTGTGTATAAACCATCGTCACATCAAAACGTTGTTTTATAAAAAATATGTCCGATTGCAGCCACGCGTAGAAAATTACGTGACTTTCTAGTGTTCGTGCACCGTGCGAGCATGTCAGCCAGACTTTTCTCTCGCCCTCTGTGAGCATCTGAGCAAGAGCTAAGCGCACTGAATTGATCTCTTCAAATATTCTCCCACAAATCACTGCATTTTGCCACCAACTTCCGCCCAACCTCACTTCCGGCTACTTTGTCTTGTAGAAACGCCTTTGTCCCCAATTCGAACAAACTCAAGTTCCACCTGACAGTCACGTCTGCGATGATATCAAAAAGTATTCAATCACATCTCCTCCAGCAGAACTGTCCCCCACCGCGTAATAAAATCCACATTCCACACTCTTATCTGGTGTTCCAGTTTCGAGGGGTCCTATCATCAGTAAGAAATTCAAAGTCAATCGATAAGATAGAAACCAGAAATCGGCTTCCTTATGAATTCATTTCCGCAATTATCCACACACACACCGACACGCCCAAGTCGCAGCAGAAAACCTGACTAAGCCACCACCTCCACCCACCCACAGTTGTGCGAGCAATCGTTTCCTAGAACTTTATTACTGTGCCCGCGCCTCCGCCACTCGTGCCCCGCGGCAACTTTGAGAGTATTCCAATCAATTAGAATCACGTACCTATTACAGCAGCCACAGCGACCGGCTGCTGTTCATGACATTGAAACCGAGTCGCGGTCGATATCGTTTAGTGACACATTCTCCAGCTCTTGGGTCATGACTACATAACGTTCTCCATGCGAGGAGGAGCACCCCTCGTAATTAGCACACGAATGCAAATCGCACGTTCGCAGATACCAACCGCATCGAGTTATGATCTACGTCAACGCGACATGATTTGTTTACAGTGCTCGGTTTGTTTTCCAATTGAAGTCATCTGATGAATCATCACGCCGCCGCCGGCTAGGTGACTGACAGTGCAGATTATCATATTTCGACTAGTTCATCACTTTTAGATACCGTTTCGTTTCAGTTTCAGTGGAGTCGACAGTGGGAACGAAAACTTTCAGGGCACACAGATCGGTTTTGTGAATATTTATGTAATTGACCTTCGGAAAGTTTTCCGTTCTCATTAATCTTGCGTGGTGCCTAAAGTCTATGGCAAGCCATTGTAACGAGGAACCAAGAAGTTTTTGAAACTCCCTCTTCCATTATAGTCTCATGTGGAGAAGGTATCTTGATCGACCACAGGAGCACTTTTAGATAAGCCAGGAAGTCATATTCTGTGCCAGAGAAGTATTAATGCACTTTCCAGCGTGGGAGTTTATGACCGAAGACAAATGCACAGTCTGAGCGTGCAGGCAGTGAAACAGTCAATGGTTCATCGATTCAATTCTATGTTTATTTGAATTCGAAACTTGATGGTAAGAATGCGGTTTCTATACGATTTCCACCCGCTGCACAGCTACATCGAAATAAAGCGAATAATAGAATTCTATGTTTTTTGATGGGATTTTATTTGAAATATAAAGTTACGTGCAAGAGAAGCCTTTCTGCACTTTGCAACATGAGAGTTTATGACCGAAGACAAATGCACAGTATGGACGTGGAAGTAGTGTAATCGAGTCAATTCTATGTATTTTTTTTATTCGAAACTAAATGGCAAGACTGCGGATTCTATACGTTTTTCACCCGCTGCATAATAGAATTCTATGTTTTTTGATGCGATTTTATTTGAAATATAAATCTTTGCATTTTGTGAAAAATTTCCCTTACGGATTGCATCTGAGTCCGTCTACTACAAATTTTATGTCGAATGCTATGTTTTTTAAGATACTTGTCCTTTTGATTTTCGAACAAAGAAATTAATTGCAAATGACTTTCAGACGAAGATTTTAGTATTTTTTCGTCCATTTAACAAACATCATCCAAAACTGAACCATGTTTATGATTCTATGTTTTCATTTCTCCGCCATTTCTGTGCGCAAAGAGCTTTTTCTGTACATTAAACTGCTTTCTGTCTATATTTTAATTGCTCTTCGACTTTAATTCCCTCATCTTCCCCTCCATCACTCTTCCCCTTCTTCCACCAATGATCAACTCAAAGTTCAGATTGATTCTACGTTTTCATTTCTCTACCATTCGAATACGCATAAAGTTTTTTCTGCTAACTAAACATTTTTCATTTCATAACATTGCTGCCCTTCTGAATTTACCAAACCGACATGTATCAGTCAAAAGCACTCTCAAAATGCAAATCCTCCTTCACTCTGCTCTTGCAATCCAAGGCAATCATTTTTCCGACGTAGTCTGGTAATGATTGACAAACCCAAATATTTACCCTCCATTGACCTCAGCATGAGGTGAACTCTTGTAAGCTACGTTACCTTGCTGCCCTTTCACACCACACTGTGTACACCATCAATGCGGGCCACTAGAACCCCCTCCGCAAAGTCAATAGTTCGCACACACAAACGCCTCTCTGCACACCTCAACAGCCCCGATCGCAGATGGTATTGATTCTAAGAGGGCCCATATGAGCCGTGTTTGTGTGGGGGGAAAAGGGGTCTAAACTTTATCCTTGTCACTTAAAATTAAAATTGGAAAATAGATTGCAAGGGAAACTTCCCTGAAACTCTGAAATGTCCCTCCTCGTTTCCTGATGTCACCTAAAGAAACCACTTAGTACATGATTTTCGTTTTGTTCTCATTTCAGATGTCGCACATGCCTCCACGCCGTCGCTTGGGCTCTGTCGGTGACTCTGCCCCACCCAGTGAATCGTCCGAGGGCACCGCATCGGAAACATGTGAAATCAATCAGGACTGGTCATCGTCGGCCAACGCCGCAAATGGCCTCTTCATTAATTCCGATGCAGATGATACCATCAGCATTGAGACGAACAGCACCCTGCTGACCGACAACGAGCGTGGCCAAGTCGACAGTTTCTTCGGTGGCCTTGGCACCGAGATATATGTGAGCTCGTCCCTGGCTAACTTGTACGAGGGAAGCGGCAAGGATGATTGGCGTTTGGTCTTCACCGGAATTCCAGTTCTCCTACACGACAGGGGTGTGGCCCGATCACGTTCCCTGCCCCGGGTCACTCTGGTCCTGGCCGAGAGGGGCTCCTCGTTTGCCCTCTGGAGTGACAAAATCGATAATCTGTCAAATTATCGTGTGGCTGGTCCATCATTTCACACAATGTGCTTGTCCACCAATCACCAGCAGTTGATTGGCTTCAGTTTCGACTCGAAGGAAGCCGCCCTAGAGTTGTGGTCACAAGTTGAACGTTTGGTCAGTGATCCAGAGAACATTGCATTGAGCATTCCCGGCCGTAAGAAGTCCAAGCAGAAGCAGAAGCGTCAAAAGCCAGCACCATTGCCGCCGAAGTCACAGATTTCGCATCCCTGTCAGTTCCATCATGTGACCAGTGTCACGAAGGACGACACCGAGCGGTACTACAGTATGCAGGCGTTTGCTCCGTCAATCTTGAAGCATCGTTAAAGGGGGCCAGAGATGACTGACAGAGAGTGAGTCTTCCTCCTTCGATGATGATGATGTCCTTGTAAATATCAACCACACACACACCCATACACACACACCAACCCATACATACGAGATATGTATTATTTTTAGAGATTGACATAGAGACGCATGTATATGGATTCCATTTGCAGAATAATATGTTGTATTACAAGTAAACACGTGTCTAAGGACGAAATCAAAAATCGTTTATGTATGCTTATATATGTGAGGTATATATGTATGTACATATTTGACTGTGATATAATGTTTGAGTGTTTTTATTTTTAGTTTATTTTTTTTTCCTTTTTTGTTCGTTCATTCTTTCTTTTATTTGTATTGTTTAACCGCCGCCGCGCCGGTTTAGGGATGAAGTTGAGGTGTGACTTGCTCCCGTTGCCATGAAATTCGCTATGTTCAAGTGACGGCGAATGGATTATGATTTTGTGCGGACGCGAGGGTATCCTTGTTCCCGTCTATTGGAATGGTAGGGTACGTGGAAGGTGGACATCTTTTGAATGACTGTCAGTTTGGGAAAGAAAATTGCATGACATTTGACAGATAAACCAGAAAATGTGACACTGAATGTGGGTGGGAGGAATGTTGTTTTATTTATGAAGAAATGTCCTTTAAGAGGAGTTATTTGGGAGCTCAATAGGTGCTCCGAAAGAGCATTTCCTGCCTCATGAGTCATGACCTTTGTGAAAATGGTTTTGACTGGATGTCTGTCTCCCCATGTCCTCCAAGTTTAAGGGGACCGACGGAAGGACCGGCTTTAAATTAACGCAAGAACAAAGTCACGAAATAAAAATCAAAACATCCCAAGTCACTCCAACTCTCCACTTACTGTCCCGCACTTGTAATTAAAAAATTCAATTATATTCTATGTTTAATAGAAAACAAAAAAAAAATATATATCTTCCGATCATCGCCATCGGACATGATACTAAAAAATACTAACTGTACACAATTATCAAAAGCATAACTCTTATCGAACTCTTTAAGGAAATGTATTTAAGTCTAGATAGAAACCATACCGTAGATAAGTTAAGGAACCCCAACAAATCACAAATGAAAATAGAAATTGATTCACAATCTATCGCATATCGAGTGAATGAGTCAATTTAGTCGATAACTTTCCCCCAGAATTCCATAACCAATCAGCCAGCACCAGCTGACATCACTTTTTTTTTATTTAGTTTTGCTAAGTTAACATTTTTAGATTTGCTTAAGTTTTTCATCGCAAAAGAATGAAAAGAAAACGTGGAAATCAAAGAATGATCTAGAAGTAATTAAGAAATGATAAGAATTAAATAAAATTTAAACTTAGAAAGAGAAATCTTAAAATGTGCAAAAAAAAAACGAAAAAAAAAGAGAAATACTTGAAATGTGAAAAATAATTTTAAGTAACTACCTAGTTAAGGCCAAGGAAGAATTGAGTTTATTTTATGCATGGAATGTTGCAAAACATCACTTGCGTTGACGGTTATGATTAAATGATTTCTTTTTATATGTAAAATTTTATAAATTACAAACAAAATATATTCACTGTTATGACTGTTAATAACAAACAAATAAATATATATGCATATATGAAAATATTAGACAAGGTTCAATTATTGTATAATACTTCTAATATTAACTGTATTGTAAAACAATGAGTAATTAAATAAATTAATAATCTCTAAGAAAAATGTTTGTGTGTGTGTGTTTTTATTAATCGACTTTGTTGTTGTTTGTTCGCGTTGTTTTTTCTTTATCTGGTGAGCTTTACTACACGTCCAAACTTGGATTCAAAAATGATGTAGAACTGTCAACCGGAGGATTCCATAATCTACTAATCTACCAATAATAAAGCTCTATGTAAGTATGTCGCAGCTATACCGAATGTGGTCGAAGAAAAAACCGTGACTTAGTGTCGGTGGTTCGTTGGTGGAGTGAGTTGGTGCATTGCTTGCGATTCTGCGGGTTGTGCGTTCGAATTCAGCAGGAAGCAATTTTTTTTTCTCTTTTATACTCAGTAAAACTTTTTTTTACTTTGTTTTGTTTGAATAAACATTTCATATTCTGTTTTCCCAATGCCCAGTCTCACAGTGCAACTATAAGCTCAACATTTGGCTCAACGGGAGTTCCTTTACTTGAACTGAGTTAAACGCGAGTGTACTCCCATTAGGAACTCATTTCAGCAACACAGCTGCATTAAAGTGATTCTGTTCGTCGTTGTATATCTGCTTAATGTCAAATTTGGTTACTCGACGAGTAGGTTGTGTCTATTTCCTGGTTATCTGAGAATGTCGATATTTTTGAGTTGAGGAGATTCATTCAGGGCGAATACTTAAGCTTTTGAAAACCTTGGACTCTCCGGGGAGAGATGTGAGAGGCATGTATGAATTGCGTCTAGGTCCCCTTATTCCTGCTGCTGCTCCACTTTCTGATTTCCGTCTGAATACCATCTTTGGGCGCCGTTATTCGTCCGAGTTGTTGGGCCAGGTACTTTTGTAGTTGCACCATAACCATGTTAATTTTAGTTCGTAGTGTACTACGGTTTGACAGATGAAGTGTTATGTTGAATCGGCAATTTTTGAATAAAGTTCTTCTTGGATTCAGCAAGCATGGTGTTTGGTTTGTAAAAGGTACAATGATTTTTTAAGTATAAGAATAAAGTCATGAGATGAACTGGGCTAGCTCCTTAACGTGATCGACTTTTCTCAGAATCTGTATGTGCCCTGTTAGGTTAAGAAAATGGGTGGTGTGACAGTCCGAGGACCTGGCCCAAGCTTCTTCAGCATCCACACATGTCATCCGTGAAATTGTTCTATAATAAGTGGGTGAGACCCACAGTTTAATGCCGACTTCGAACGGCGAAGTTTTGAGAAGCTTTTTCTAGACAGGAGTATTCTTTGAGCATTGTCAGTAACTCGAAAGAGGTGGAGCCATGAATTATGAAAGGTTGTAAATTCGGGTAACCAACCCACTACGCCACGGCAACCTACACTGATGACAGTGTCAACAGCCGATTTATTATTGACAAGTGAGCCTGTGACGCTGAGCTTCCCTTATTTTTATATTTATATTGGATTGTGATATTAGTGATTTTTTAAATGAATATTGCCATTGACCTCCAAGCTAAATTAACAACCTTAGACCTTTTCTTTTTGATAAATATAAAGAATAATGACGCAAAACAAAAATGAAATACAGCCACAAATGTTGAGAACTGTGCTAAAAAAGCACATGAATTATCGGAAAATTCGTAGACTTAGGTTAGGTATAGTAGTGAGTTTAGGTTAGTTAGCAAAGCTCCGGGAGCATAAAGACATAGGCTTTGAACATCTTTCCTGCCTGTGCTCCTTTTCTTTAGTTTTCCGTTCGTGGTCTGCATTAGGGTACTAGGCTTTTTCTTTTACTCTTTTTATATTCTTCTTATTAGCTAACTATAAGGCACGAGATTTTTTTTATCAGTATGAGGTGTATGAGGAAGTGGATAAGAACCAGCCCGTCGGACGAGCGACAACCGTGCCGCCGTCCTCTTCCTCTACACTGAACCTTCCCACATAGCTTGCTGCAACAATTCCATAAATGGAAAGTAATTTCTAAATAGGAAATTATAAGATCTAGAGCTATTTCCAATGGTTTCGGAATTGGAAAAATCAGCAAAATATAAAAATACAAAAAAAAAAAATAAAAGCAGTCCTTTCATCTTCTTCTTCTTTTTTATTCGACGCAACAGTTCGGGGTGGACCTGGGCCTCAACTACCACTGATAGAACTAATTGACAGACAGACAGCAGTTGAGCAGCTGGAAAGAACTGCAGTCTGGACATTCAACGATCCTACGCGGGTATGCCTCTATACTCATAGATACCGACCTAAACTCCTCTTCGAGAACAATTTCTCAACCAGCATACTGCCCAGATCTTATTGGGTCTGAACACCAGAAGCTGGAAGGTCCACTGCGACTCTTCACAGATGGATCGAAGATGGATGCAAGTGTGGGTGCTGGTGTCTATTCCAAGCATCCAAATTTTTAGCTATCTTTCCGACTACCTAATCACTGTAGCGTCTTTCAGGCTGAAACTATAGCGATTAAGGAAGCCCTGTCCTGGCTGAAAAACAATGAAATATCGCGCACAGATATCGTCATCTGCTCCCATAGCCAGGCAGCCATCAAATCTCTGGATTCAGTCACCTTTAATTCCAAGACTTTCCTTAATTGCCGCCTATATCTTAACGAGATGGCCAAGTATTTTAGCATCCAACTGATGTGGGTGCCGGGACACTGTGACATTCCAGAGAATTGCAAAGCGGACGAGCTTGCTAGAAAGTGCACAAACTCCGTGCTCTTTCCGGGTGGAGACCCACTCTCCGTGCCTATCGCTACTATTAAACATCTTGTGGCGACAAAATATACCTGGCAACACTACCTTATGATTTAAAACTTCGTTCAATTTCATAAAGCTCTAAGCTGAGTAAAAATTTTTTTATCGGTCAGTTCGAGAGCACGTCGAGATAGTTGCTCTTTATTCGTTCTTTAATAATGTATTTTCCAAATTGATTTAAAATAAATTTTGTATAGTGGTAAGAGAAAATCGTCTTTTAATTCATCCTTCGAATTACCACAATTTGCTAAAGCTTGAAGCGCTTGCTTAAACAAACCGCAGATCTGGCATATGATGCCTCATTACCAAGCTACTCTGGCCCATGATCGATCTCAAACGATCGCTTAGCTTGATCAGATTAAGCAGGCCAAATCTCAGATCTCTTATTGGCGTTATAACAGAGCATTGTGCCATCGGAACTCATGGCTCTAGACAAGGCCTTCCCTATAATGATTTCTGTAGAAGCTGCTTGGATGAGGATGAGGAAGGAACCATCGAACACTTGCTATGTAATTGCAGTGCTCTCTCATTCCGTAGATTCGCACTTCTGAGAGCCCATTTCTCTGATAATCTGGCTGAACTGAGCAGCATCAAAATCAGCCCTCTTCTTCGCTTTATCAAAAGCACAGATTGGTTTGCGGAATACGTAGCCTTAGATCCGCGAGGTAACACAATGGGCCTATGTTTGGCCTAAGTGTGTCTGCTGTTCGTATGCGCGGCAGTCAGCCACCTCAACCTAACCTAACCTAACCTGGGCCTCAACTAACAAGCCTCTCCAACTAGCACTGTGTCTCTTGCTATCTGCCTCCAGTGTCGCATGCCAAGTTGGTTGAGGTCCTTCTTCATTTAGGTGTGCCACCGTAATCGCGGCCTACACAGCCTAGCCACCTTAGGCGTTGGATCCGTAGGCGCCTGACTAGCCTCATGTCGCTGTACAGCCGGTACAGTTCCTGGTTAAATCTTCTCCTCCAAAAACCGTCAACGCAGACAGCACCCAAGATCGCACGCAGAACTTTTCTCTCGAAAATACTAAGGACTTCCTCATCCGCTTTTGAGATTGTCCATGCCTCCAAGCCCCACAGCAGGACTGGGATGATCAAGGTCTTGTATAAAGTCAGCTTGGTCCTTCGAGAGATGGCTCTACTACTCAATTGCCTCTTGAGCCTATAGAAACAGCGGTTGGCAAGAGTTACTCTGCGTTTGATCTCGGTACTGATGTTGTTTGTACTATTTACTGTGGAGCCGAGGTAAATGATGTCCGCCACTACTTCGAAGTTATTGCTGCCTATGGTGACGTTTGGCCGAGTCGTCGATGTTGCGTGTCCTTTCTTGATGGACATGCAACATCTTAATTTTGCCCTCGTTCACCTAAACCTATTTTGTCCGTCTCAATGCCAGCAAACGGCTGATTGACGACTCGCTGTGTTCGACCAATCACATCAATTTGTCCACGTATTGTAGCCGTTGTATGGACTTTTGTAGACTCTCCTTCTAGTGTTGGCTTGTGAGTCTTACACGATCTTCTCCAGGAAGATGTTAAAGAAGTCACATGACAGCGCATCGCCTTGTCTTAATCCTTTCTTGACATTGAAGGTCTCGATGAGCTCGTTACCGAGCTTGATGGAGCAGCGACAATTCTCCATCATCATGCACAACCTGACGGGTTCGGCAGAAATGTCAAAACACGACATAGCGTTGTATAGCTCGTCTCTATGCCTGCTGTGATATGCGGAAAGTCTATGAGTAGGAGGTGGGTGTCGATTTGCATTTCTTGTGTCTTTTTCAGGATCTGTCGTAATGTGAAATTTTGGTCGATGGTATTGGCTTGAAGCCACACTGATATATTTTATAACCGGCTTCAGGCGAGTACACCAAATGGCACCGAAGATCTTGTATGCTCAGGAGACTTATCCCTCTATAGTTGGCGCCGCCAGAGGGGTCTCCTTTCTTGTAGAATGCAGTCCAATGCGCTTCAAAGGTAAAACCTAACCTACAGTCGACTCCCCTAAGTCGAATTTATTTATTTATTCATTTATTTATTTATTTAAAATCTACAAATTACATATGTATTAACAGATTTTGTGAAGTGTTTTATAATTGTACAATATTTAATGATAAGTTAGTACTTTATTTCAGAACACAATACATTTTAAAAAGTAAAAAGGCTTAAAAGGTTACTTTTAAAGTGCTGTCTGGTATGGGACAGATCCAAATGTTGTGAATGTTCGTTAAAAACACGAATTATTCTTGTTAATGGTTCGTTTTTACCATAGTCTGTGCTATGAAACCTTTCAAATAAAAAATCCCAAGTACGGAGTGACCTTGAAGGCATATGAAATTGAATCTCAGATAAGAGACATGAACATTTTATATGATTGCAGAGTATATCCCTGACAAATATAACATCGTTGATAGTGCGTCTAGTTGATAGAGACTTTATACCAAGCAGTTGGCATCTAGCTTTGTAGCTAGGATGAAAATTCCAGTGCATTTTAAAGAAGATGTACTTGGTGAATCGCTTTTGAACTTTTTCAATACGGTCTCAGCACAAAAGTGCTGAAAGCCGGGTTCCAGACTACGACCGCATATTCAAGGAAAGGTCGGACTAGGGAAATATACAGTGCTAATAAGGCAAATGGTTCAGTAAATCCTTTAGTATTACGTTTGATGAAGCCGACTGCTGAGTTGGCTTTTGCTAAAATATGAGAGATATGATTTTGAAATGAAAATGGGGAGTTAAACATAACACCCAAATCTTTGACACTGCTTACAGTCGAAAGATATGAATTACCAATTGAATACTTAAATTGGATTTGAAAAGCTGATTTCGTAAAAGAGATATAATTGCATTTACTTAAGTTAAGACCAAGTTCATTATTTACACACCAATCAAAGATGCTGTTTATATCTGATTGAAGCATGATACAGTCATTAACATTTTGAATTGTTTTGAATATTTTCATGTCGTCAGCATAGTGCAAACATCTACTGTGTTTAACTGAGAGAGTAATATCGTTAATGAATATTATAAATAATAAAGGGCCAAAGTGACTTCCTTGCGGTACACCCGACCAACATTGAATTAGCTTTGATAAGGAATTACCAATTTTAACTCTTAGGGTTCTATTTTGGACGAAGGAAGATATCCAATTTAGAAAATTGGAATGGAACCCAAACGCTTTGAGTTTGTTTATTAAAAGCGAGTGGTTGACGGAATCAAAAGCTTTACTGAAATCAGTGTAAATTGCATCAACCTGTTTCTTGTTTTCAATCTCATTGATCACGAAAGAAGAATAAATTGATAGGTTAGTAGAAGTCATGGGATAAAATAATTTGTTTGAGCTAGAGGGGCTTGCCTTAGAGAGGAATTGAGGGAAATGTATGTAGACTTAGGGAGAGTTCGACCTAGGGAGAGTCCACTGAATTTGCAAGCAAACTCGAAAAGGCCATTTATCACCCATCAACTTCTCCAAAGAAACCGAGCCAGAAACTAAACAACCCCACTGTCACCTAACAGCAATCGCATCTGTAAGACAATCAAACAATCTGCTGCACAGGCACGGTTGATCTTCAGTAATTACCTTTATTATTCAATTCCCGTAATTAAATGCAAATACAAATCGCATCATCCCAATCGGTCCAAGCTCGCCTGGTGCCGACCTCCTAACCCGCCGTTCAGAATTGTACTTCATCAACGAATTAACGCTAATTGCCTAATTGTTCTCTCATAATAAACGCAGTTGCAAGAGCTCGCCTATCAGTTTGAATGGACTGCCATGCCGCGGCCGTGTCGCCCCGTCGACACATCTGTACAGCAGCAGATGCGAGTGGGTGGGTTTAGTTTGCACAATTCATAGACGGCACTCTTCCGATTTTCCACGGAACGTGACAAATTTAAATAACAATTTTCTCGACGTTACGATTTTACGATATTAAGCAAATATTGCTAATTAAATTCGATAGCCGGCAGCGAATGAAATCGTTCTGTCGACGCGAAGCGAGCACGTTCCCGAGAATGCGTTGCCGCGATGCACGGTGGTGTCGGAATAGGCGGCATTTTCACACGAAAAATGTGAAAACTGTGAAATGCACTGGCTATCCACTCATTCGGCCTGATATTGTGAACATTCTTGTGAAAAAAATGTTAATTTGTGAATTAATCGAGGCGTGATTTGGAATTTTGTTTATTCACGTTGTTTAAGCTTATAATTGTGACGTCGTTATGGGGTGGTGATTATTAATTAATTTCATGTGAAGTAGAAACGTAGCGACAAAGAGTTAAATTAAACGATGGCCATTTTGTCGGTTTCATGAAAAAAAAAAAAAACCAACAAACCGAGTAAAATATTATCCAGACATGGCCTGATGATGTGGCTTAACGAGCTCAAAACTATTGAATATAGAAATGCGTACCTTTTCAGCCTCAATTGCGTCATAATTTGCTTTTTATTCCACTGTTGGCTTACTAACAAAAAATGCTCTGCATCATTATTCCCATCAGCATAATTTGTATTCACTTATATTTGACGAGTCAGAAATAATATTCTCAATATTGATTGTAGCCAGCCTTTGATAGGCTTGTTCACTCTCTGTTCATCGATGAAAATCATTCAAATAATTAATCTATCGCCAATGGAGATCATGCGTTATTATTTTCATACGCCAATTAAAATGTTAAGCCGTTAAAAACACGTAAAGCTTTAAATATTGACTGGCATTTGAACTCAAATTACATCCACAAGCTTTGCCATTTTAAGCACTTAGGACCGATACTCAACTAAGTTTCACTTAAGAAGCTAAGACGGACTTATTGGTTCGCATGAATCGAAAAGTAGATCATAAAGTCGGTAAAGGGTTTTCCAATAGGGACTTGACAACTTTGAATTTACTTTGTGAACGCACTCTTTCGCTAATCATCAAACTGTCAGTGTAAATTTTTTCGGTGAAATCAATCAATTCGGAGTCGGTGACAACTACTATAAGAGCGTTAACTCCAATTTCCGGCGAAGCTTTTTTTTATAATTTCATTTTTATTTAATTCTCAGGACAGCTTATACTAAACAAAAATGACGTAAAAATTTATCTTAATATCTAACAATTCATGTACTCAATTCTATCTTACTGACCCTTCGCGGGTACTCTAAAATATTCTAATCTAGCTTACTATTTGCCTTTCGGCATCTAAACTATTGTTTTTTTTTTTTGTCCTTAGGACAGACTTTATTGTTTAGGACTTACTGGCCAAGAAAACTAAGAAATACTTGGCGCTCTATATATTCTTATTATTATTACCTACCTTAAAACTAAATCTAAACCCTATTACCTATTAAAAAATACTTAATCTATGTCCGTAATATTACGGACTTGTTATGTATATGCGTAACATATATAATCCACACGCCCCTGTGCACCTTTTTTTTTTTTTACTCTACCTTACAACTAGTGGGCCGTTAGACCAACTAAACGATTAATATCATATAGGCAGGGGCGGCGAAGGCGGAGACTGGTTCCTGTGTAACCACCAAAAGAAGTGCCGCTCCTTATCACTCTCTCTCCTGTCTCGAGCAGGGATCGCTCTACTGAACCGGAGAAGATCTTCGTGTTCGCGGACGACATCCGACTCGTAGAGGAGTCGCCTGTCAACTGTTCGGCGCATCGCGTGGTAGATTACAGGACATCCTTCCGTGTCCTGGATCAAGCCGATCGAATCGAGGTAGAGGAATGCTTCAGGTGGGACAAAGCCGTTGTGGCGCACCCTCTCATAGTACATATGGCCCCGAAGATCAGACTGTTGGTAGAGTTCATGCTTCTTGCAATATGACTTCTTATTAATTTAATGATAAAATTGTCTATCCTCTTCACGTTTGCCCTGTTGTACAGGACCTCGTTAGGATAGTACTTCTTGTACTCAGACTCGGGTGTTCGATACAACCGGAGACAAGTCCTAAGACACCGTCTCTCGAAAACCCTCATCTTTTCCATTTGGGAAGGACTCACGTTGAACCACAGGGGACAACCATACACCATGACTGGCCTTATGAGGCCATGTAGCAGATAACCTTCACCCTGGTATCAAGTTGGCTGCTGTAAAACAGCTTACTTGCCACAGCAAAGGCTTTTCTAGCATTGGTCAGGACCTTCTCTATATGTTTGTTAATTCTGGCGAAGCTCATTTTTGGCTCAATGGGTTCGTCAATTAGCAAAATATGCGTTACTGATCGGGTGAAAATCAGCATGTGTTTCATGTGTCACCACTTCATCCAGAAAAAATAACTGTTTGGTGCAGTTTACATGCCGACGGCGTTATTGGGTCGACGATAACGATCGTCACGTTACTGTGAATGTCCAGCATTATCGCGCCATGTTTACCAGTTATTTTTCGCTCGAATTGGAAGATATAGACTGGGACGGCATGTTGTTTCAACAGTATGGGGCAACAAGAAACACAGCAGACGTTACAATCGATTTATTGAAGAGTAAGTATGGCGAGCGGTTTATCTCAAGAAATGGGCCAGTCGATTGACCGCCTCGTTCGTGGCGGCCTTTTCTGTAAGGATACGTTAAGTCATTGGCTCATGCCAACAAGCCGACGCCGTTGGAACAACTCAGAGCGAACAATGAACGCGAAATAGCGGCCGTTTCGGCCGAAATGTGTGACCGAGTCGCTCAAAATTGGGTCCAACGAATCGACCTCTGCAAAAGTGCCCTTGGGGGCCTTAAACGAAGTCGAATTCCATTCATAAATGTTTTGATTGTACTTCAATCCAATAATAAAGTTTTTGAAATACAGTCCAATTTCGATAAGCAACACTTGCCACAAAAAAAAGTCGAAAAAGAATCTCAAAGTCGAAAAAGTAAAATACAAAATTGATATAAATATTTATGTATCTACGATATAACACATAAAACGTAGAGGAGCATAATTATAATATAAAATAGTCTGTTACTGACTGAAGAGCGAATTTTTTATATTTTTCATTTAAAAGAAAAAAATTCTATGGAATTTAAGCCATTGTAGGTAGGTTCACAGAATCGCTTGTTGTTGAATCAAATCATCCTTAATCATCGCCAAGTCTTTCTCCATTACATCACTGCCGCTGTCATCGTTATTGTCGAGCTGAGACGATTTGGGTTCACATCTAAATACAGTCGAAATTCTCTAATTCACAACTCTTACTCGAACTTTTCTCAAAGTCGAAATTTGATCGTGCACACTGATTTTTCGTTGCATTTTCCATTTGACTTTTGCTCCCTAACTCGAATTTCTGAACTTCTATAACTCGAACTACTCGAAGAGACATTTCAAAGAGAACTCAAATTTTTCGAGGAATTCATAAATGTAAAATGGGAAGTCATTATTGTTACTTAAACTCCATAATTTAAACGTATCATGGAGTGGCAATTGGTTGTAGAAAATGAGAAATGGTCGTGGACAAACCGATACAAAATTTTTCGTATTTTCTATAACTCGAACTTATTTTCTGCTCCCGACTTATCGAAGATCGACTGTATACACATATACTATGCACTTATACAAGCCCTCAAAGTTAACAAAATATTTATTCAAGTTGCTAACCATATTTTCAACAAAAGACCCCATGTCTGTTTCCCAAGCTTCTTAAAATAAATGCTGTATCTTTGTATAAACTTGTATAGGTCTATCCTTGACTACCTAAAACAAAAAAAAATATAAATATCTTAAAAGAAGCCTTCGATAAGCGGCCTCAGACATATGTAGGTACTAAGAAACGATTTGATGAATACTTTTTGAGTTTCAAAAAAAAAAAAAACTAAGTACGTAGCGTAGCGACTTATATCAACGCGTGCTCCTTACTTTAAACTCGCAACCTTCGGAGTTATGTGCAAATTTGTTTCGCTGCATCAGATTTAAAAATCGCGGTTTTGACTTTGGTCTTGTTACAAAAGTTATAATTTCTTGGCAATGCAACTAGGACTTTATTTTTAAAAGAAATATAACCCTTTCTTCAAGAAAAAAAAAAATAAAAATGTATCCTTGAGCGGAGGTCAGAAGTATTCAATTTCTTTTACTTTAATCGTGATTTAGCAGACCTTTGCAAGGGGTGAGTTTTATTGATTGTTGGACTGTAGACACAAGGCTCAAATAGGCTCTAACGATAGACCTTGTTTATCTGAAAGTGTACTTGATGTAAAGATCATATACATCTTCAGACAACTATGGCCACGAGAGACATTTAAGTGTAGCAATATGTTGTCTTAAGCTGCAAACCACATATTGTAAACATTTAGGACCTGTATTCAACAAGGCGAATTATTATATGTTTATATCAAAATGATCCTGGATTCACTCGAAAACTGCTTCCTCTTCTTCTTCTGGTGGCGCTACAATCAGGGGTGGACCTGGGCCTCAAGCAACAAGCCTCTCCAGCCGGCAGGATTTTTAGCCAGCTGTCTCCAACTGCGCACACCAAGTCGATTGAGGTCCTTCTTCACCTGCGTGCACCATCGGTTCCGTGGGCGTCCTCTATTGCGTTATTCCACTGGTTCGGAGTCGAAGACTCTTCGGGCTGGAGCAGTGTTGTCCATGCGCTCTACATAGCCCAGCCGTCTTAGGCTTTGAATCCGTAGACGCCTGGCTAGGCTCATGTCACTGTGCAGCCCGTACAGTTCGTTCAAGTGCTTCTTCATCCTCGGCCTGAAACCGAACTGATAAGGATCTATCAGGTTGTTGATGAATTGTTTCAGGCGCTCACACGAAACGGCAGAGTGGATCCTATAGACGATGTTGAGGAGACTTATCAAGCGAAGTTGAAGGGGTCTCCTTTGTTGTGGATCAGGCAAACGATACTGAGATTCCACTCGTCGGGCATGCTTTCCTCCGACCATATTTTACAGATGAGCTGGTGCATGTACCTTACCAGCTCATCTCCAGCTGCCTTAAACAGTTCCGCAGACGGACTGTCTGCACCAGCAGCTTTATTCGACTTTAGTCTCGATATCGCTATCTTGTCGCTATGTATCGCTATGTAGTCTCAGTATCGACTGCGAATCTACTACGAGTTATCCCTCTTCGTCACGGCAGGCTTCTGTCCGAATTTTGTATCCATTGGATAGTTATTGTACCCGTTGGTAGAACTTTCGGACATCATTTCTGCCGTAACACCTCTCCATTTCCTCGATCGCGCATTTCTCCTGCTGCTTCTTTTTCTTTTCGAGAAGCCGGTGCTCTTCTCTTATTTTAAGTTCGTAGAGCTCACGAACCGATCTCGTCCTTCTGTCCAACGTCGCCTATTATGCTGCTTGCTTCGCTGAATGTGCATGACTGCACTCGTTGTCAAGCCAGGGTTTTTGTTTTTTGGTTGCATAGTTAAAGCCAGCACATCAGAGGCTCGAAACTTACATTCCCCCGAAATGTAATCCTTTGTAAATAAGTTCTTATCGCAGAAAACATCAATGTGGCAATAGTTGATTCATGAGTGCAATTGAATTATTTCTTGAAAATCTATGTTCATTAAAAATTTGCATTAGGAAGTTAATATGGACAACCGTACCCGTTAAAAGGACATTCTCGATTTGAAAGTCTACTGTAAAATAATCATGGTTGTCTTTGGTTAGTCGAAAACCCTTTGTAAAACGAAAGTTCCTCAAAAACAAAAATATTCATCTTCAAAACATATCTATTACTTCCAGATTATCTTCAAATAATTCGTACACCATACCATAATTTTTCAATTCAGTAATCTTTTTTTATTCACAAATTTCAACGCGATTTCATGTCATTGTCAGTATCAAAGTTCAGCTTAAAGTCCTATGATCCTACTATTTCATGCACTAAGTTTAAGTTATAAAGGGTTTTCCAATAAGGACTTGACAACTTTTTTTAAATAAAATGCAAACTATTTGAGATACAGTCGAACTTCGATAACTCGAATAAAATTGGTTGGCAATAGGGCAAGACTGTAATTTACATTTAATTTGACTTCGATAACTCGAACTTCGATTACTAGAATGTTTTGATAACTCGAACATATTATATGGCGTCACCTTCGATAAGTCAAATTCGTAAGAGAAATTCCTAAATTCTACGTATTCTACAAGTTCGTTTTTTAAGCAATCGAATTCGGGGCACAGCGTTTGTATGTTCGCCCAACCGAAAGAAATGAGGGAGAAATTCAACTGCTGAAGGAATTTGAAGCTTGAAAATATACCAGAAATTTACAAGGTGTTACGTTTTCTGCAGCCGATATTGATACTTATTGTTACTTTTTCCGAAGGATGAGGAAAGTCGAACTTCCCTAAGTCGAATTTCAAGGGACTAGAAAATAAGTTCGAGTTAAGAGAAAAAACGCAAAATTTTGTAAGTGACCCTCACTTTAAAAGCAAAAACACTTAATAATTATAAAATAAAAATAATTTTCATCAAATGAAAAGAATCGTTTACGAAACCTAAACGGAATATATAGCAGAGACACTCTGGGTATACCAAAAATTGCATACTTATGGATGCCAAAACAATTAAAAATTATCTAATACATCAACCACACCTGCAAATCTAAGCGACATACTGCAACCTAAACAAAGAATGAATTCAGGAATGAACACACAGAACATAATAATTGGAAGCATTGTTTTTATCCGCGCTTATTTCTTAAGCGGCGATAGATATGATGAGTAATTTAAGCGGATATAGGATTTGTTGTTATTGTATCTTACATGCAAGTTGAAATTTAAGCGTATATACGTTTGCAAAAAAACACAGCTAATAACGACTTCCCATTTTACTTTTATGAAAAAACGCCATTCATTCAGAGTTGTGGTTGAAATGTCGCTTCGAGTAGTTTGAATTATAGAAGTTCAGAAATTCGAAGTAGAGAGAAAAATGCATATGAAAAATGCTACGAAA
This sequence comes from Eristalis intricaria, assembly GCA_964034865.1. Classification (NCBI taxonomy): domain Eukaryota; kingdom Metazoa; phylum Arthropoda; class Insecta; order Diptera; family Syrphidae; genus Eristalis; species Eristalis intricaria. The sequence continues at coordinate 65,541,962 of OZ035874.1, read as the reverse complement.
AATCAGTGCGCACGATCAAATTTCGGCTTAGAGAATAGTTCGAGTAACAGAAGTCTGAGTTAGAGAAGTTCGACTGTATTTAGATGTGAACCCGAATCTTCTCAGCTCGACAATAACGATGACAGCGGCAGTGATGTAATAGGGAAAGACTAGGAGATAATTAAGGAGGATTACTTCAACCACCTTCAAACGAGTTGGTTGCAAATAGCTCATTTTGCGTTTATATTAAAAAACGCATGAAACAAAAAAAGATTATGTGTACCTACAATGGATTGAATTCCATTGAAGACTTTTATTTAAAAAAAAAAAACAAAACAAAATTCGCTCTTCAGTCATGTGTAACAGACTATTTTATATTATAATTATGCTCCTGTACGTTTTATGTGTTATATAAAAAATGAAATCAAAAGCCCGGGTATTCTAAGAGCCCCGGTTATCTATAACTACCTGACACCTGCTTTGCCAAGGTTGCCAGGGTGACAATGCACTACGACTTGAACTCTACAGCAAACCGATGCTAACCGACACAAGCGAAAACCATCCTCGCCAACTTATGGAGCGTGTTTGGAGGCAGACATCAAACTGTCATGACCGCAGAATTGTTATAATACCTAAATTGAACTTCTTGGCATTCTCCAGTTCAGACATAAGAAGATTTAATCAGTTCAGAGACAAGTGCACAACGTAGCAGCTGCTCCCCAAGAGAGAGGCTCCAGAAATTACATCAACCTATTTATGCACAAAACAGTGTTTACTTCAAATTAAGGCACCACAGAGGGAATTATTCAAATTAAATCAGCTCAGATTCTCGAACATTTTCATTTCAAGTTCGAGGTCTTTGACTGAAAAATGTTCCCACTGCACCCAGCAACAGAGTCCACCTCCCCACCCACTGAACCCTTATTCAAATTAATCACTGCTGGCAAAGCCTTTATCCCAGTTTCCCTTCACGAGGAGGAATCGTGCTGATCCCCTTGTAAATCTGTGACACCCCGCAAAAAATGTCCCGTGCAATAACAACCGCGGCGCACTCACTTTTTCCGTGATTAATTGCTGCATAAATTAGCAAATCTCTATTGTGCTCGAAAATTACAAATTCTAATGACTGCCTACAGATTCCGATAATCCATAGCAACAATTAAAATCCCTTGGATACACGGGTTGCCTTAAATTTCGTTAAATTATCGCCCTCTACCTCGCGGATGAGAAATTCAATTCCAAACAACGTAATTCAAATAAAAGGAAAGGACTCACGCCAGGAAGCTGCGGATACAGGTAAACGTAGCGTGGATTATAGCCTGGATGTGGATCTCTGCGGGTGGAGGTGTGCGTTCTGCCGACGCTGATGGTGGGATGGTGGTAATAAATTTAATGTACTCCCACATTCAAGTGCGTAACCTGCTTGAATACGCGTTGCAGTAAAACCGACTCCTCTGCGCGAGGTCCTTCCTTCGCATCGCCCAGCATTCGCGCACAAACAGGATGAGCCTACACTCAATGTAACCACAGGTGCCCGTCATGCCGCAGGCATCCCTTTCTCCCATTCTGTGGGAGGTAAAGTGGGAATCATTTAGCCCACTGAGTGGATCTACGCACTGGTGGCACTTAAAGGCCCCATGGCCGGCGAGAGATAATTTAAGATTTTATTTAATTTTTGTTCGTCAAGAGGAATCCGATTCCTCCTGGAGGAGAAATCGTCCTCACTTCAAAGTCAAAATCGTTGAAGACTGTTGTTGCATGGATTCTCTGGGGACTTGTGTAGGACTCTGTGTCTGTTGTCGGAAGAGAGCACGCATTCACTCATTCATCGCACCGACATCGGAGACAATAGATTTTGTCGTCATGGATGATGACATGACCGGAATGATCTAAATGGGACGACATACGAAACGAACCCTATCCCGGGGATTGGAAAGAGATTCGCCGAAGAGGGAGAGACGCATGACGAATGTGAAAACGAGCTGTGCGTCTCATCTATGGTGTAGTCGATGGATGGGAGCTTAAGTGTACACTCGAGGCCAGTAGTGTGATGACACTCGATGGCGGCGTAATTTGTCATTTTGGGATGCAATCCCAGCTCAATTCCGGCGAATGGGAGAATGTTGCTTTATGTGGACGGGATCTTGGTTAAAAATGAATAACATTCATCATCTTTGTATACTTTCAGATTCTCCATTGCAAGTGGTCCTTGTAAATTTTTATTAAATTAGAAACATCTTGCCCCAAAGACTAAACTTGGTCACATAACTCGGACGGCAACAGCCCACGTTGCGGCAGAGTCTTTTTTTTTTATAACTTGCGCGTGCTCAAGGGATTGCTAATGCCCTTATGTGTCCGGTGTCAAGACACAGCACCGGCCGAAGGTACAGAGGGAGAAGGGGCACATTGGTCTTAAATATCTGCGTGTGGTAGTCTTTGGGAAATATTAGGCTGAGAAGAGCATTCCATATTCGTGCAGTGCGGCCGAAGAACGAGTCTCTGAATTTAACTGTCCGTCCGAAAGTAGGCTTAAGGGTATACTGGTGGGCATTCCTGGCTAGACGGGTGTTGCGGGTGAATTCATGGAGAGGAGGAATGCAGTTGGCTAGCTCACTTGAACATCGTTTGTTAAAATAACGATAAAACAAACAGATAAGACAAAGAAGAGACGGTACGTCGATGTTCGAGAGAGTCTAATGACTCTGCGATATTGTTGTCTCCTACAAGTTTTGTCAGTCGCTTTTGGATTCTATCAAGTAGGTGCAGGGTGGTCTTGGGGGCACCAGACCATATATGAGCGTTGTACTCCAGCTTGGGGCGGATGTACGCCTTACAAATTAAAGCCAAATCAGAGGGTTGAAATATTTCTTGCATCGATTAAGGAAACCTAAACATTTCGCAGCATTTTTGGCGACCTCAAATATGTGATTGTATCCGATTGATGGAAAGTTTTCCGGTTTCATCGACACAAGCGCCATTCATGGATAATGGCTGATTATCAAGGGTTCGCTTGAGTGACAGCAGACAGCATTGAGTTTTTGAAGCAGTTGATTCCCCAGTTGATTATGCTGTCAATATCGGAATTCAATGTGCCTAACATACGCTGCCGTTCCAATTCTACGGCCTAAGGGCGGGGTTGTGAGCCTTTGGAACGAATATGAAAAGCTGTGCTGTCATCAGCGAAGGAATGGATTGGATTAGAAGTAGCAGGCAAGAGATCATTTATAAACACACGCGGAACACCACCATTTATTTGGTCGATATCAGACTTGAACCCACTCAAAACAACTTGAATTGAACCGTTCGAATGGTTCAAATTAAAATTATGTTTTGGAGCTAAGAATTTTTCATTTCATCCGTTGGTTATTCCTTCAAAACCCATTGATCTATCAAAAGAATGGACGGAAAAATAAAATACAATGTTATTTATTTTTGTTAACTTTATATGGTTTTGACTGCTTTTGCTAATTTTTGTCATGAATTTATTTAATAATATGCCTTTTTTACCTTTTTAAATAGAGGGGCTCGCCACTGGCACGCTAAGGACTCGAATTAGGAACAGGGGCCTCTGTACTGGCTCATTTCTCATTTTTACCTTATTTAAATTAATTAAATTTCGGTCCTGTACTTACAAAAAGTTATTATTTATATCAAACAGTAATACATCAAGCTTTCCTTAAATGATAAAACTGTTTTCAGATATCTAATTAATTAATTTTAAGACATCAAGGATGTCCTACGTTCTCTAAAATACATATTCACACTTTTAACAAAATTCGCACATAAAATGCAATTTCTCTGGACAGCCACGCTTGCTTTTTCATAAATGAGAAGAATTTACTATTGCTTGTATTTGCTGTAGACTGCAATTGTTTGTATGCGTTATTGCTGTCCGTGTCTGATCAAGGGATTGCCCGTCCAAAGGAGATTGTAAACACTGCAACTTCTATTTGCTCCATAGATTCCGTTCAAAAAAATATCAGCAGTGGAAGATTTCACTGTATATAAAAATCAATGTTTGTTTGTTTGCCCTTTATAGACTCTTAAATGGTAAGAGATAGAGCACTGATGTCTTTGGCAACTTTGTTCAGAAAATTTGGTACCAAATTTTTCAGGGTACAGCTAGTTTCTAATAAAGTCCAGGGGGTAAGTATTGAATCAAAGTAAGCACCAAAGCACCATCGTTTCTTCTTCTTCTGGTGGCGCTACATTCCTGGGTGTACCTGGGCCTCAACCAGCAAGCCTCTCCAGCCGGCACGATCGTTAGCCAGCTGTCTCCAACTGCGCTCACCAAGGTGATTGACGTCCTCGTCCACCTGGGTGCGCCATCGGTTCTGTTGGCGTCCTCTGTTGCATTGTCCCACTGGTTCGGAGTTGAAGACTCTTCGGGCTGGAGCTGCGTTGTCCATGCGCTTTGCATGCCCCAGCCATTTTAGGCGTTGAATCCGTAGACGCCTGACTATGCTCATGCCGCTGTACAGCCCAATAGCCTATCATAGCCATCAACGCAGACAGGACCAAAGATTCCACGCAGAACTTTTCTCTCAAAGATACCAAGGATATCCTCATCCGCTTTTGAGATTGTCCATGCCTCCGTACCATAGAGCAGAACAAGGATGATCAGGGTGTTATATAATGTTCGCTTAGTCCTTCGAGTGAAGGCTCTGCTACTCAATGGCCTCTTGTGCCAAAAGACACAGCGATTGACATGTAATTCTGCGTTTAATCTCGGTACTGGTGTTGTTCGTACTGTTTACTTGCGAGCCGAGGTAGACAAAGTAGACCATGATCGTTTACTTCACTTAGTTTTATGAGTGATTTATTTCCGATTTTGTGTGTGAAAATCAGCGACGACAACTGTCTATATACACTGAACGTTTTGCACTTTGACATATTAAGCTCAAGGTGATTGTATTTGCACCAGTTTAGCAATGAGGCGATATCGACAGTCATTGACAATCGAAATTTGACTAAATAACTTAACATCGTCTGCTTTCATTGAGCAGTCTGCGAATTTAAGAATTACAGGAATATCGTTCACAAACAAGTTAAACAAAGGAGGACCTAGATGACTGCCCTGGGGAAGACCTGATATAACATCAATAGGTGTGCTTTTTCGCAAGCGTATATACGCTTAAATTTCAATTGGCATATAAAATACAATAACAACAAATTATATATCCGCTTAAGTTACTCAGCGGAACACTCGACTAAGAGATGTTCGAAGAAATGTCGGCTTCACAGAGCTGTAGAGTAAACGGAATAAAGCAAAGCAATGGAAGGAGTTGACATCGAACGAATTGAACACAGAAAGAGGCCCTAAACTGTCAAGACATCAGGACCTGAGCTTAAAAACGGAGGAAAAGTGGACTCACAGGTCGACTATCAAACTTTCGTCGCTTATGAAATGAGAGCGGATAAAACAATGCTTCCAACCATTATTTTCTGCGTGTTATCGATAATTCATTCCTGAATTTATTCATTCATTCATTGGGTTGATGTACATATTCACAATATTATGCGCCTGAAAGCATTTTTTCCTGTATTTTTGAACATTTGTAGGGGTGGTTGATGTATTAAATAATTTTGAATTGATTTTGCATCCATAAGTATGCAACTTTTGATGTACCCAACGTGTCTGGGCTATACATTCCAGTTATGTTTCGTATTCGATTCTTTGCATTGTTTCAAAATGTGTTTAAATTGATAATCTTCTTCTTCATTTGGCGCTACAGTCCGGGGTGGACCTGGGCCTCAACCAACAAGCCTCTCCAGCTAGCATGGTCTCTGGCTAGCTGTCTCCAGTGTCGCACGCCAAGTTGGTTGAGGTCCTTCTCCACCTGGGTGCGCCACCTTAAACGCGGGCGTCCTCTGTTGCGTTGTCCCACGGGTTCGGAGTCGAAGACTCTCCGGGCCGGAGCTGAGTTGTCCATACGCTCTACATGGCCTAGCCATCTTAGGCGTTGGATCCGAAGACGCCTGACTAGACTCATGTCGCTATACAGCCCGTACAGTTCGTGGTTGAATCTTCTCCTCCAGAAACCGTCAACGCAAACAGGACCAAAGATCGCACGCAGAGCTTTTCTCTCGAAAATACTATGGACTTCCTCATCCGCTTTTGAGATTGTCCATGCCTCCGCGCCGTACAGCAGGACTGGGATGATCAAGGTCTTGTATAAAGTCAGCTTGGTCCTTCGAGAGATGGCTCTACTACTCAATTGCCTCTTGAGCCCATAGAAACAGCGGTTGGCAAGAGTTACTCTGCGTTTGATCTCGGTACTGATGTTGTTTGTACTGTTTACTGCGGAGCCGAGGTAGACGAAGTCCTTGACTACCTCGAAGTTATAGCTGCCCATTGTGACGCTCTGTCCAAGACGTCGATGTTGTGTGTCCTTTCTTAAATTGATAATAATTAAGTATTTTTGCATTTAAAGATATGGTCACGCTACACAATCGCAAACCGAAGATTGTGACCATTAACTGTCAACCATCACCTTAAGCGATTCCACCCTTGACGGCCACAAATGTCATTAATGTCGTCGGTGCTGCCAAGATTTTATGATGAATTATTAAGCGCCGAATATCATTTTTTTTGCACATATAATTTAAGCATATATTCGCTTGCAAAAACACGCACCTAATACAAACTGACTTAACCCCGTTGAATTGAACGACTTGTTTCCAGTTTGAATGGCATGGGCGCAGGGAGCTTGAATCCAGCTTTTGAAGGTTTTGCAATAACAACACATGATGAACTCTGTCAAATGCCAAATTCGTGCATTTTAGATCGACTCGCATTCTATTTCCCATAGAGAATAACAGCCAATGTGAAACCAAGCATAAGTTTGTTGCAGTTGTTGTTTCGATGATATCGAATCTTTAGCATTAAAATATAACTTCTGTATTACTAATTTTTCAAACAATTTTGGTATTACAGAGAGTTTTGATATCGGTCAATACTTTTCTTTTGTTTGTAACCACTTTTGTGAATTGGAGTCATGACAGATAGTTTCCTAAAACAAGACCAGATGGCAACGCCTCATTGAATATGCGTTTTAAAGCATAAGAAAGTGACGATGCACATTTAGACAAGATTAAAGGAAACCAGCTCCTTTGGTTAAATTCAGAACTTGAAGATAAACCCAACTTCAGTAATCGACTTTCAAAATTAAGTGCCACACATTTTTCCTGCACCACTGTAGCACTCCTTGTTCCCTGAGAGATTTTCCGTTTCCTTTTCCCGGAACGTCACTGACACAGAAGCTGTGAATCGTGCGCCTCATATCAAACAGAAATGCGATGCGCTACAGCCCTCTCCACTCAGTCACCATTTTCTCACCCTCTCCGCCCATCGACCGGCGCGATGTTTCCTTGGAGTCTTGACTGAACCCCGCAGCACAGCATTTGTCACTTATATCATGGCTTATCTGGGCGAATGGGATTACTCACATGCGAATCCCAGGCAAGTTGCCTGGCCTCCACTGGAACACATAATTCCTTGAGTTGTTCAAATGCACCTTAATCTCTTGCCGAAACATTCACCAGCGTCGATTAGCTCCAATTGTCCACTCGCTCGCTGGCAGAACAACAAGGCCTCCCCAAAGGCTGAGGCAACAGATTAAGTCTGTTTTTGTTGTTCAACTTGTGTCGCTGAGGCACATGTTTGACATAACTAATTAGAGGCTGCCGGTGTTAAGTAACACGAAGCACTCGCTCTGTTGACTGTCTGACGGGTGTTTGCTTTAAATTTTAGCTGCTCCCACCTACCGAAGGTTGCACGTACGTGAACATCGAACGAACACATGCGTCGCTGGAGTTTACGGCTCTCAGTGAAAGGGAACGATTCTTGACGTTGAGACATATACATATGCGTGCCGCAGCATCAACCTTTGCCATGGGCACTCCCCTGCAATCCATCACTTTGCACGCACAAAGCCATCCGATCCCGGATCCAGGGGGCGGCTCTGTTCTCCATATTAAGGTCAGCAAATGTCATTCACATGCAACATAATTCAGAGTCGCCACTCACAAGAGATCAGATGAAGATTCGAGTGTTCGCTTCGCTCACAGGAAAGGCTCAAGCAGTCTCTCGCACAGTAGCCGCGCTTGCCAGTGAAGTCATGCTCAGCCATTGGCATTCAAGGCGTCGCGCAGCTGGTGTTGCGTCTTGGGTGTACGATGATGTGGTCATGGACACACGAGCAGTATGCCTCTCCCAATGACCAGGCGTCACACTGACTCATCCGCTTCAATTAGAGATTCCATCCGCACTTGGCGATCCAGCGAGATACTCCGTCAGACATCGTGGAAAGACACAAGATGTAGTGCATGCAAGCGATCGCATGCAAGACGCATCCGCTGGTGACGCGGGAAAACGCTTCTGCAACGCTCTTAAGAGCAGTAGCCTTACATGACGGCAATTAGCACTGGCAGGGGGTAATTGACGACACACTCATCGCACGGGAACGTGGAGTATCGTGTAGAGCGACACGGAATCTGGTGAGGAATGTGTTGATGCGACAACGTTGTACCGCGCCGCCGCCGGGTGGTGATTAATTCGAGCTTAGAATGCGTGGTGAGCGGGTGCCGTTATGCGTATTCTTAATCACGCTTACTGTCGTCGAACGGAGTGCGCTCAAGTCACTGGCCCGATGATGCCACCGCATGACTGTTGCGTAGGTAACTAGCACGCGGTACGTAAGTGCTGTGCTTTATGGACCATGGATTTTGTGATGTGCGAAGTTTTGCTCTAAAAGCTGGCTGCAGTCGAGAACGTGTGTATTTGTGTCTGGGTTGGAACGCGATTCTGAGGAACTGAGGCAATTCAGCGGCTTTTTTGGTGATCACACTTCCAAAACCAAATCCGAGAGACGTCTTAACCCTATATCGGGCAAGGCCGTCTCCAGACAGCCTTCGTTTTTTGCACGTCAAATCAATTTGATTTTTTTTTTGCTCAAAATAATTAAAAACCTTTTTAGAGTTGTCTGATTGGCATTCTGGCAACACGTACACACGCAATTCGACAACGCGATTAGGTGTTATCGTCCGTCAAGTGCAAACAGCCAACGAAATAGCACCAAAAATTACTTTGCAAAATATTTCATTTTAAACGAAACGAAAAATTCAAGACCGTCTCTCGGAATGTATCCAGGAAATGAATGAAGCTGAGACAACAGATGCATTTGTGCATCCATTCACAAATCTCTCAATATTGAGACCAAATTTATGTGACGAAAAAATCGTTGCGTTGATTGTCACATGAGATAAGCCTTGAAGTACAACTAAACGTGTAAACCAAGTAAGTAAAAAATATTGTTCGTCGTAAACAAATAGAAAACAATATAATTTAATTAATTTAAAAGAAAAAAAAACAGGCTACACAGAAATAGTTACTTTAACATTTTTGGTTGAATTGATTTAAAAAATTGAGAAATATCAGTTTGGTTTTTGATGGAGGATACATTTTTGTCGACGGCTAAGTCTCACAGGTTTTGTCACAGTCTAAATATTTTCTTGAAACCGACAGACAAATGTCAAACTCTTTGTTAGGACATAAATATGCAGCTGCGCATTGACTTCTTCATTCTCGATATTCTCGGCTACTTCGGCCACTACTTGTAGCCCAGGTGTAGCACTTGTAGCCAAATTCCACAATCTTCCTTATCACGGAATGAAATTTTTCCAGACACAAGAATCACCGATTCATCTGCATATGCCACTAGGTTAAACCCTTCTCTATCTAGTAAGAGTATTTTATTCATGACAGTAAGCCAGAGAAGAGGTAGATGACGCCTCCCTGCGGTGTTCCTCTGCTGGCTGTTCTGGATACGCAATGAACTCTCCCTAAGTCGAAACTCTCTCTAACTCGAACATTTCCCTCAATTCTCCATACAAAATCCCCTCTCTCTAAGTCGAACCACGTTGTCACGACTTAGGGAGAGTCCACTGTAATAGAACTCCTTAGCTTTGCTTGCATAGTTTTGGCACCAAGCATGGTGATTATCTACTGACTGATAGCCTCGTAAAGGTCCCATGGATTGTTTCAAAAAATACGTTGTTAAGAGATAGAAGGGGTTCTATATCTAGGAAAGTGGCTAGAAGCTGGCTCACCACTGCGTGTAGGGATGTTTCTGTTGATTTGGCTCGGATTTTGATAGACACGTCTCAATAGAGTTCAAATGTGATTGTCGAGGAACTATTCAAGTATCTTCAAGACAAAGGATGTGAGGGTGATTGGCCTGAAGTCCTTCGTATTTTCACGTCCGCGCCTGCCTGGCTTCGGTACAAGAACCACTCGCACTCGGCGCCATGACATCGATACGTAATTGCTTTGGATACAGCTTAAGAAAATTGGCTTCAGCCACTGAATTACTACTTCAGATGCCTTCTGTATGATGATAGGAATAGTTTTATCCGGTCCCGGTGTTTTAAATGGGGCAAGTCCCAGTCGATTTTGTCAATGGTCATTATTGAACTTATGTTATCCCAAGTTTGAGGCGGCACGTGAAGTTCTGTCGCGTTATCTATTCAGCCGGGGAAATGTGTTTCCAAGAGTTTTTTAAGGTTTCTGATTCTGTCCTTCTGGCTTCCTCAGAAATGATGGATTTGAGTGCTCATGAGACAGATCTTACTTAGTCTAGCCCAGTCTCTAAGTGTATCGACAGATGAAGGGATTCAATGGGCCCTAAGGACGCCGAGTGGAAGTGATGTTATACCATCACACTCTTCTTCTTTAACCTAACCTAACCTAAGTGCATCGATTGACAATAGTCCATCCACGATTGTTTTTTTTTTTTTTTTTGCTTCTCTAACAGTCTATTTATATAATTTGAGACACCTCTTGTTGGGTTGCCAATAACCACATTTGTAACAAATTTTGTAAGTCCCCCCTCTTACCACACACAGGGTTCCAGCACTATTGTATAGTCGGGCACTAAACCTTATCTCATACAGTAGCCAGGCATGACATACTTTAAATTAAAAGCCATTATTTTACTCTCTATATTTGAACTTTTGAATAAATGTGCCAACAGTTGTGTGAAAACCAGTCACTGAGTTGTAGGTCCTGAGGCTCTGATGGTAAGAATATGGCATGTTGCCTTAATGCTTTTGCGTTTATCGATGATTGCATTTACCGAAATCGTTCTGGATACCTTACTGCGCATTAGGCCGTATCTTGTATTAGGAGTTATATCTAGACTCTCATCAAGAATTGAAGCCAACTGATCACGGAATGGATACAACATCAGTTTTTGAATGAACAACAAGGCTAATTGCTCCCTTGTCTCCAAAATCGAAAGCATAAGCAATCACAGTCTCCAACCATATTTAATCCAAATCCGAACAGCCTGTTCAGACCCACATACAGGGTGGTCCAAATACAGTTTCTTAAAAAAATGCAATAAAATAAAATTTTGTTCGTGTATTATGCCTTTATTAGTAAGAACGAACATTCCCATTAATTTTGAAACTTCATGGCTGCCTGAGCTGGCTTCGAAGTAGCGCATTCTGTCACCCCAATTTTTGTATGGTTTCGGGCTGTAGCCTACGGATTGCTTGGCTGGTATTGGCATTCAGTGCTTTCATCTATTCCGGATTGTTGGCATAACATCGGTGCTTTACGGTTCCCCACAAAAAAAAAATGTCCAAAGAGGGTCAAATCGCAGCTCCGAGGTGGCCAATTGACATCGCCAAGACGGCTGTTAACACGCTTTGGAAATTTGCTGCGACTAAGGCATGGGCTGATTGACATGGCACACCATTCTGCATGAACCAGAGGCAGTTCAAATTCATTGTTTTCAATTTCAGTAAAAAAAAAAAATCGGTTAACATGGCTCTGTAACGCCCACCGATGACCGAAAAATTGTTCCCAGTCCAATGATGCTCTCGGCCACAACAGCCATATTCTCATCTGTGTGTAACGTACCTTTTGCACAAACTTGCGTACAGAAGTCGCGGTGGGTGTTTTTTTTTTTCATTTCGGCCAAAACTTCTTTTCAAAAAATCCACTGTTTGGGCTACACAGCACTCACTTTGGATAAAAGTTTCCAATGTTTCCCAACGTTGTTCAAGCGTGATACTGACATTCTGTCAAGATTTTGAGCGGCAACTGTTAGTGTCAAAAAACTAGATGTCCCACCCTGTATACCTCCGCAAACATCGAAATGTCCAAACTATCCCAATTTATAATATTACTCGGATGTTATGTAAAGGGTGGATTTTAGTGCCGGAAAACTGTAAATTGAAATAAAACACACAAAAACGATTTTACTATTCGTGAAATTGAATTTATTTGACGGATAATTTGTTGGCATTAATGTTTCGATATGATTTCGGGCAAAGAAACAGCCGACTTCTACCTAATTTGACCCTCAAATGTTTGACAGGGTTTTCTCGAACCAAACGGACTAATCAGAGAATGTCACTTACATTATTTCGTAAATCATTGTCAAAAATTTCGTAAATAATTGTCAAAAAGTCTCTCAAATTCGACAAAGGCATAGTCAGTGGTGAACTCGGCTATCTCTCTAGCAGTTTTCTTGATCGGACGCGGTTTGTAGCTGCCTCGACAATGCTAATACTACCTAAATGGCGTTATCCGTAGCAACTATTTTCACATAGTCTGTGCAGTTCATCAGGCTTTATTTCGCCAATAATGGGTCGATTAAGTTGCCTTCTAAGGCCAAGTGTTAATTTTTTCTTTGACTATAACGTTTTGATCATCATCATTTTTGAAGACATATGAACCAATTAGTTTAAAATTATTCGCTAAGCAAAAACGTCCTCTAGTAGAGATATTGGGTTTATGACCGCGTTAATTTTTTTTTTTTTCAAAATATCCGGAAATAATGATCAATTTACAACATGTCTCTTAGCCTAGATAACTCGACTGCGCCCAATAACTCAACTCACAAATCTCATTCTCCAAGCTCCGTATGTGTTCGTAGGTTCATGCTAAGCGAAACAGCGTGGGTCCGGAATAATCAACGGCCATTCGCTTAAGGAGATTGTAACCGGCGGCGTGTACACACAATGGGACGTCAAATAAAAGTGTCGTTAAGCAAATTACAAAGACAGGAAATAAATTAAAAAGACGCATTAATAGTTCGATTCCATCAAAACATCCCAGCGTGCGATGGAAATACAAAGGGCCCACACAATCGGTTTTTACAGTCCAGCATTCCTCCAAGAAAAGTGGTAAGGGACACAATGAAGACGAAGAAAACATTAGTTTGACGATTCTTCCAACCTGATTTATTCTCTGGGAATGTCTAAAGTTCTTTAGGTGGATAGGCAGTGGTGGTCACTTTACAAGGGCAAGGCATACAATCACTGTGTTTCATCGTTTTGTTACTAGTGGACCCGATTGCGTGACGAGGCGGACATGGCCTTAGATTATACAGCAACCACTCGTGTTTTGCATACAATTGTTCTCCTTCGAGTGGATGGAACAAACTGGATTGGATATACATGCCGACGCTGAAAAGCGAAGTTTGAGAAGCTTCTTGAATTATCCCAGTAAATATCCCCACATATTAAGTTTTTTTCAACAAAAACCCTTTAAATAAACATGTTAAGTAATAAATTTGATTTTTTTCCCCATTTTTCGGTGGTTCATCTCAACTTCTCTTGACTCTAACAATTTTTTTTCATTTACATATCTGTGTAGACGATATCATTAACGAATCCATTGGTATATTTGTTATCTCTGTATGTTGTCTAAGAGAAAAGTTACAACATAAAACATACATTATTTGCATTGTTTTGCGAATAAGATGAGTCGAGACCATTGCGTGTGTATGCGTGTTCATTTATAGGGATGTATGTATATATATAGGACCAAGCTGACCTTATACAAGACCTTGATCATCCCAGTCCTTCTGTACGGCGCGGAGGCATGGACAATCTCAAAAGCGGATGAGGAAGTCCTTGGTATTTTCGAGAGAAAAGCTCTGCGTGCGATCTTTGGTCCTGTTTGCGTTGACGGTTTTTGTAGGAGAAGATTCAACCACGAACTGTACGGGCTGTACAGCGACATGAGTCTAGTCAGGCGTCTTCGGATCCAACGCCTAAGATGGCTAGGCCATGTAGAGCGTATGGACAACTCAGCTCCGGCCCGGAGAGTCTTCGACTCCGAACCCGTGGGACAACGCAACAGAGGACGCCCGCGTTTAAGGTGGCGCACCCAGGTGGAGAATGACCTCAACCAACTTGGCGTGCGACACTGGAGACAGCTAGCCAGAGACTAGTTGGAGAGGCTTGTTGGTTGAGGCCCAGGTCCACCCCGGACTGTAGCGCCAAATGAAGAAGAATATATATATATATATATATATTCACGACTGTATTCATACTACGGACCGTTGCCAGAATCGGTGCCGAAGCGGCGTTCGTTGCTGTGCGTGTTCATTCTGAGAAATGTATGGATGTGTATTCATACTACTTGAGCTACATATGATGTTATTTTTGATGCTTTACACCACAGTAGTAAACACGTTGTGAAAATAAGAATATTGATAACAAGAATTAATAAATAATAAAAAAGTGGTATTTAACACAAGGTATGTACATAAATCTGAATGTGGTTATTGGAGGTATGTATATTATCGGCGAGTGTATACGGTTCGGTACGGGAAGCAAGTAAGAGATATTAATGAATTGGTGGATTCGATATATCCGTCTGTTCAATATATAAGTAGCAAGACCCCTTCTTGGTTCAGAGAAAGAGCTATTCTGGCTCCAAGAAATCATTCAGCGTCCAGAATCAATGAATTCATTTTAAGCAAGATCAACGGTGACGTATAAATTTATCGATGCATTGACACCGTTGTAAATACGGATGATTCGATACATTTTCCAACAGAATTTTTAAATTCTACGAATCCAGCAGGACTACTAAAAGTTGGAGTGCAAATAATTTTGCTTAGAAATTTGTGTCATCCAAACCTGTGCAATGGAACATGGTTACTGGTAACAGCTTTAAGACCTAATTCAATTGAAGCGATTATTATAAGAGGACCAGGCACAGATGAGAATATATTTATTCCACGAATACCGATGATACCTTCGGACTACGCATTTCTTTTTAAAAGGCTGAGGTTTCCAATTAAGTTAGGACTATCAATAAGGCGCAAGGTCAAACAGTTAAATTTATATAAATAAATGCTTTTCCCATGGACAACTATACGTAGCCTGCTCACGAGTAAATAAGCAGGAAAATTTGCATATTTTAACGCCAAATCGTACAACCGCAAATGTTGTATACAAAGAAGTGCTCTAGCTGCAAAAATACCATCTATGTGGGTACGTATTATTTCAGTACACAAATGCATATATATTTTACTAATTTTTACTAACATTTGTAATAGTCTAGATATAACATACCAATGGTAATGGATTTTCAATTACATTTGAAGTATGGAAATACATACATTTGTGTATATTTAATATGAACTAATAATAATTTATTTATTTGAAAAAGAATGGTTGTATGCACATGTACATATGTTTACCTTTTATTTAAATCCGTTTAAGGCTAATTCTAATGAAAATTTGCTCAAACGCGCACCATCCTTGAGAAATAATTGCTGACTTGCCGTTTTAAACAGTCAGCAATCCGTTATGCTGATGAAAATAAACTTATGAAAATAAACTTATTTCATCAGCATAACGGATTGCTGACTGTTTAAAACGGCAGTGGTCAGAACGCCGTCGGACGACCATAGAATTGTCATAAGAGCTGACAAAATGCCTGCTCGGCTCATAATCATGAACGTAGTCTTACCAGTCATCGCGTCAGGAAATTCCAATGTCTACGCGTACGAAGTCGCGGGTACAGCTAGTTTTAAATAATTTCGAAAAAAAGACTTACCCGCCATTCTCGTCGTTAGATGTTTCCGTAGAATCATGTTGTTCGCCTTCAAATTTGTCTTGAGTATTATTATTTCCTTCTTTAAGTTCTTCTGCCAGTCTCGGTTTTTTAAATTATCCAACTAAAAAAGTAAAAGATGATATATCGAAAATAATAAAATATGAAAATCTGCACCTAACTTTCCATGTTTGCAACTTCGTTTCACATCTTTCCCGAATGAAAAGTAACGGTATCTGAAATAAGTTAATTTTGGGGGTGGAACAAAAAAACCTTTGTTCTTAGCGAAAAGGGTATATATGTAATAAAACGCGCAGCTCTAAACGTTATAATTACGGATACATTATTGCACTGATCACACCGAGATCTTGTGAAGAAGTGTCTTCTTTAATTGACATTTGACATTTATAATAATTGGTTAACTTTAGTTTAGTTAAGTTTATTTTAGTACATAATTGTTGGTAAGGCAGTGCGCCGATAATGTAGATAATAATAAATTAATTTAATGCATGCAACTGAACAATAATAATATAATTCGATGGAATATTATTCAATCTTGAACGGTATCAAATAAATGACGAAACCCAAGCCAACAGAATACGAGTGTTCGTTTGATGTAGTAATCCATCCTTAGTTTGTCTCTGAGTAGAGGTGGGGACATGAATTCCAGACAATAACGGTAAGGTAGTTTCTTATGAAATGATATGAACATTTTCTGCAGCAAGGCACATTTAATTCAAACAATGTGTTCAAATGAGAAGAAGAACTTGTGCTCGTCGTTAAGACAGAAAGTTGATAGTCACGGCGGCATAGCATGCAGCATACCTACAGTCAATCAAACCCATATTCGTACAGTAGAAATACAACTCTTTTTCGATTTAAGCAAGAACCACTAAAACTTCAAATGTCATTTGCTTGTTAAACCAAAGATCTGGTGAACACCTAGTGTCAAACACAAAATAAACGCAATCCTTCAACAAAAACAGAACATTTAATACCAAAAACCAGTTAACAGACAACAAATTCGTATTCATACAAATAATTTTTTTGGCAAGAAACAGAAAATTTAACAAATTTTAACATTTTGAGGCATATCCATTATTTTTTATTACATGCTTAAGCCTATTTGGCATGGATTGGAAAAGTTTTTTGGTAGTTTCAACCGAAATTTGTACCCATTCTAGCACACTCTTCTCTTTTAGGTCTGTTGCATTTCTAATTGGTAATTGGTAATAATAATATAATAATAATATAATTCGATGGAATATTATTCAATCTTGAACGGTATCAAATAAATGACGAAACCCAAGCCAACAGAATACGAGGAACGAAACAGACTCACACATTACACAAATTTGCTTTTTATATCACTGAACTGACAGTAAGTTTCGAAGAAATCCACAGAAAGTTGCTATGAAATTTCGCCAGCGACTTTTGATTTAACATTTATTTATACAAATATTTTTCTTGATACGTGATGTGCAAACTACAAATTGTACTGAATTTGATGGATGTGTACTTATGTACAAAAGCATAGGCGATTGTATCGAAAACAGTACAATTGTATCGACTTTTTCATCCCTGCCCAGAGCTGTTTTCTTAATTATTACTTGACTTGATTCTTTATTGTAGCTAAAAAGTACATATTTCTTAAAACAACACTGCACAATTTACAGAGATACAGTACACACTAGCTTACTACTGAAAAAAACTAAATGTTTAATTATTTTAAGTGAACTTTTGTTTATTATAAAATATAAAATGTCACCATTATTTCTCACTTAGTCAATATATGTATGTTAATGTAATCAAAATGTGGGTCGCCGAGGCGTAGTGAGTAAGTGCGTCGACTCCTACGCAGAGGGCGCCAGGTTCGATTCCCCAATCTACCAACTTTCATAAGTCACGGCTTCCACCTCTTTAGATTCACTGACAATGCTCAAAGAGTATTCCTGTCTAGAAAAAGCTTCTCAACTTCGCCGTTCGGAGTAGCCATTTAGCATTAAACAGGTCCCATCCATTCGTGAAAGAACAATAGCACGCACAACACGAGTGGTTGCTGAGTCCAGGCCCCGGTCCGCCTCGGACTGTAGAGCCACCCATATTATTATTATTATTGTAATCAAAATATTGATGTTAATTTAAGTTAATTTAATGAGAAATAAAATATAAAAAATAATTAACAAAAACAAAATAAAAATAAAACTTATTAAAAATTACAAGAAAATATATTAATAAATTATTTAGGATTTTAGAATTAAAAGCTACCTTCATTAAGTTGTCTTAGAAATATAGGAAAAATAACAAATTTGCATCTTAATTTATTACCGGACTTGCCACACTGTACGAAGAACGTTCAGAATAAAGTGACCAATATGATTTTGAAATTCCTCGATGTACACAAAAACAGTTGTCAGTTTCTGACGGCATGTGATTCGCAAACGGAGTTCAGAGAACTCTCTTGTACCTCCCATTCCAAGTGCAATTGATTAACCTGTCACTGCTTTCAAAGTTTGACTCTATTGTCTCACAGACAATGCACAGTCCATCCAATTTAGTTTATCTCCTTAAATTAATTTCCAACTTCAAGTCAAACAGAATGCAGAGAGTTCCTCCGAAATCCTGACAAACTAAGTTCCATTCCACTAAACGCTGAAGTTGAACAGTGAAAGCATTCAACTCGACTGAATGATGATGTCACATCACACAAATCTGAGGACCATTTAAAGGGAGTTCCCGCGCCGATGAATGCTGTGCTCTCCTCTCGGGGCAGTCTGCAGCACAGTTCTTCGCAGCTACGTAGCCAGAGTCAATTGCACAAAAACTCACTCGTGTTCACTGCCCATTAGAATGGCATGAGCCACTTGTGCGCTGGCACAGTGGAAACGATATGACAAACGAGTGCAATTTGGATCTACTTAGGGCTCACCCCTCACAGCCTCGGCGAAGGAAGGGTGCCTCCTCGAAGAGGGAGAGATGGAATGTGCCACGCTAAGTGCCAACAATTGAAAAGGAATCCATGGTGCCATTGAATTAGCTTCATTGCGTCTGCATAGCGTGGCCTTTGGGAATCTGAGCTCCTTGCTGGGGGGTTGTTGACGCGAGTAATTGTATCCCCTTCCCGTGTGGTTTTGTTTGCGAATCTACGAGCCGCCGCGCCGTAAGCATCCGCAATTAGCACCGCAAATTGCAATTACGGCGTCGCAATGCATTGCATTACTTCCGAATCACGGGCCAGCTCCATCAGGGACAGGCCATCCATCACCACAGGAAACGAAACCTCGCCTCTCACTCTGGCCCAACGACATTAGTCGCCCAACGCGCCACGCACGCTTTCCAGAGGGCATGTCACGGTGTCACAACGAATCTGCCGAACGCATCGCATCTCCGTCGAACCAGTTTGTGCATTTGACTCCTCGCTGGAATACCAGAATGCCGGACAGGAACGAGTCAAAACTGCATGTTGCCATGTAGCACTGTACATGTGTTCGCGGTCACTGCTGGCCGTGTGCCCAGTCTGATTTTCCAGAATTTCTCGTCCAACAAATCATTATTTCTGTCAGTCAACGGACGCCGGACGCGGCCAAACTGGAGGGAATGCATTCAGAATCTGGCTAAAAAGTGCCGCCTTCAGTTCAACAACCTCCAACGCGCGCGTTCCTGCAGCCCAATATGCCAAACAGCAATCCGGTCTGACGACGACGAGAACGACGATGTCGATGTCGACAGCGCGTCGATGGATGCATCCGAAGAGGTGAAACGCGGATTGGCCCTTTTTCGTTGGTCATGGTCTCGCGGTTCCTCGCTCCCGTGCTCCCACAGTGCCTTTTGTTATGCATATGTGCATGCCGGTGGGCCAACAGGTTTCCCACAGCCGACCACGACGCCGCGCTGCACTTGTTGACTTTACATTCGCATGCAGCCACCTGGAAGACTGCGGTCCGTTGTCTGGGTGCCCGGGTTCCTGGAAAGTGCACGACTCCCGTGCAGTTCCGTGGCCACAGATACAGCCCGTAAATTGCCATTGTGGACATAAAGCATCGCTTGCTGCCGCTATGAGTGTCGGACGATGCTGTTTCTAGGGATGCCTCACGCAAACGGCCAAAGTGCAATGAATCTGCCGTCGCGGTCGTGTTCTCGTCTTTTGGTCTTTCGCGTGCTCGTTCTCGTTTTTTGCGTCGTTCCTTAACCCGTTTTGTAGTCTCAATCGCAGGCACCTTTTGGGCGATGAAACTTGTCCTGCGACTTTCTCGCCGTCGACTGCATCCGCAGCCAAGAACGGGATGATATAAGATGGTCGATGGATATTTGATTCTGGGCATAAATTTAAGTGCCGAGCATTCCCACTCGTCTGCGAAGAATAATTGTGTAATCTCCATGATTGGAAGGTGCGGATGGAGATGGAGCTCTTCCCTCCGCATTCTCGGCCGTGAGACGTGGGGGCTTGCGACAGGTTTGGAATGATTATCGGCGGAATTAAAATACGATTTAGTTCGTAGCTGGTAGCATCATGTCTCTAATGAGATATTCCGCATAGTTGGACAGCCATTCTGAAATAGCTCACAGATTTGTATGGAAATGACTACCTCCAGGAAGTTTAAGAACTCGTCGACAGGAACGTGACAAGGTGTGGACGGGAATCTCTTGAAAGTACGAGTAAGTGTTCGTTTGATGTAGTAATCCATCCTTAGTTTGTCTCTGAGTAGAGGTGGGAACATGAATTCCAGACAATAACGGTAAGGTAGGTTCTTATGAAATTGAACATTTCCTGCAGCAAGGCACATTTAATTCAAACAATGTGTTCAAATGAGAAGAAGAACTTGTGCTCGTCGTTAAGACTGAAAGTTGATAGTCACGGCGGCATAGCATGCAGCATACCTACAGTCAATCAAACTCATATTCGTACAGTAGGAATACAACTATTTTTCCATTTAAGCAAGAACCACTAAAACATCAAATGTCCTTTGCTTGTAAAACCAAAGATCTGGTGAACACCTAGTGTCAAACACAAAATAAACGCTATCCTTCAACAAAAACAGAACTTTTGATACCAAAAACCAGTTAACAGACAACAAATTCATATTCATACAAATAATTTTTTTGGTAAGAAACAAGAAATTTAACAAATTTTAATATTTTGAGGCATATCCATTATTTTTGATTACATGCTTAAGCCTATTTGGCATGGATTGGAAAAGTTTTTTGGTAGTTTCAACCGAAATTTGTACCCATTCTAGCACACTCTTCTCTTTTAGGTCTGTTGCATTTCTAATTGGTAATTTTCTTATTTGCTGGTCTAAATGGTCCCATAAATTTTCCATGGCGTTAATATCCGGTGACTGGGGTGGAGTTTCCATCACTTTAGGACTATTGTATAAGAGCCACATTCGGGTATTGTAAGCTTAATGCTTTGGGTAATTATCTTGGTAAAAAGTGAAATTGCTGTGCAGACCCAATTTTCGTGCGCTTTCTGCCAAACTTAGCTTTAAAATATCAATATATTTCCTGTGGTTCATTATTCCGTCAATAATATGGAGTTTTACCACCCCAACTGCCGAGAAACAACCCCAAGCCATCACCTATCCGCCACCATGCTTTACTGTTGCGACGGTATTTTCATAGTAGAAGCTCGGTATTTGGTTTTTGCCATACCATTTGCCGTCCATCCGATCCCGAGACATTAAATTTGGATTCATCTGTAAAAATTACAGTTTTCCAAAATTCAAAATCCCTGGATTGGTCCTCTTTTCCAAAGTTAAGATTATAATTTCGCACCTACTGTACGAATATGTATTTGATTGACTGTACATATATTTCTCAGATTCAGAATTATAAAAAATATTGAAATTCAAATTCTAAATTAAAATCATGGCTTACGTTATAAAACAAAGTGACAGCTGACAGCTCAGTATCAGCAACAACAGAAATGAAGTATTACAGAGATGCACGACTTCTACCTCTCTTACCCCTTAAAATGTTTGACAACTGTTTTTTATAACGCGTTCATAAACCCACTGACCAATCAGAGGACGACATTTACGTTATTTCGTAAATAGCCGTCAAAAATGCATGAATATCTGTCAAAAAAGTGCTCAAATTCGTCGATGGACTATATCAATTATTTAATATAAATATTATAAATTATTTAATATAAATATATAAAAGTGGGTCGCCGTGGCGTAGCCATATTTCACGGCCCCGCCTCTTTCGAGTCACTGACAATGCGCAAAGAGTATTCCTGTCTAGAAAAAAGCTTCTCAACTCCGCCGTACGGAGTCGGCATTAAACTGTAGGTCCCTTCCACGCGTGAGAGAACAATAGCACGCACAACACGAGTGGTTGCTGAGAAGCTAGGCCCTGGCCCTCTACGGGCTGTAGCGCCACACACACACATTATAAAAACTACTATATTGAATTATTTAATATAAAAATAAAAATATATATATAATTTATTTTATATATTTATATTTATTTATAAATAATGAATTGCCTGATAAAAGGATTATCTCGATAGGATAAATCATGTATAATTACATTCATTATATTTAATAGAATTAAACTATTTCTAAAACTATTAAAAAGCTTTTGTGCATCATACACCAAAATATAATTTAGCTGTGAATTCTCTGTTATACTTCATTTCTGAGCAACACTATCACATTTCTCATCCGCAGGCTGAGGTGGTTTATTATCAGAGCTCTTCGTTCTCTGGTAGAGACCATGCATCAGATCATCTGTCGAGTTTGGAAAGACTAAAGCACGCTCGACGACTGGAATATCAGCTCCATATCCCCCCCCCCAACAAAAAAGGCCATTCATACCTATTGCAACAACTATAGAAGCATTCCTTGCTCATCGTCGCCTACAATATCCTGTCGGATGTAGGATCTACAATTGAATTGTGGACTTATAACCCTCTTACGTGAGTCATAAGTCCACAATCTTATGGGACATATCCCCACAAACGTGTAGACGAAGTGGGCCCATAAGTAACCAAAAATGCTTATGCCTTTTCAGATGGATTAAAATTAATAGAAATCGGAGGATTACTTATAAATTTATTTGCTTGGTTAAATATTCTACAAAAAAGTCTCGCCGTGGCGAAGTGCGTAAGTGCGTCGACTCCAACGCAGAGGGCGCCAGGTTCGATTCCCCAATCTACCAACTTTCATAATTCACGGCTTCCATCTCTTTAGAGTCACTGACAATGCTTAAAGAGTATTCCTGCCTAGAAAAAGCTAACTTCGCCGTTCGGAGTAGCCATTAAACAGGTCCCATCCATTCATGAAAGAACAAGCACGCACAACACGAGTGGTTGCTGAAAAGCTAGGCTCAAGTCCGCCTCGGACTGTCGCACCACCCATATTATTAGTTTATTATTATTATTCTACAATAAGAGGTAAAATACGTATGGGGGCTTACTGCCTTCCTGCAACCCCTTGCTAGGGTGACTATAGGATTTGGAGTACGTGCGAGGGGGTCGTGAAATAAGGCTCAACGAAAAAGAGCAAATGGTTTTATTTCCATTTCCACATCGATATAAGGCCAAATTCGAAATGAAAGAAAGTCCGGTGTATTTAAAGTAAGGGGGGACGCAGATGGATGGAACAGGGTTTTTCCGCAGGCCTTATGTCAACAACTGTCAGGCAGCCGCCTGGAGCTTAATTACTTATAACTTACAAACTTTTTAACGGCGTGTAACGGTTTATATTTATATATATAAATAAGTACATACATAGCCCAAAGGAGCCCACTAGGATCTAAGTGGGTCACAACTGCTACAGTGGTGGCAATCACCCAAACCTAATGGATTATAGCTCAGTTGTCAGACATATAGTTGAGATATAGATATTTGAGTCTTTGTTTTAAGGGATTTTCAATTTTCAAAGGTCCTTTTTGTCCTTTTCATCAATAAAACATCAATAAGAAATGTTAGCTGGAAGATGTTGATCCACAAAATAGCAGCGTTACCAGATTTAGCAGTTTCCTGAGATTTTAGCAGAGTCTGACTATAAAAATTAGACTCAGTGGATTTTTTAACAATTTTAAAATTTCAGCGGTTCTTAGCAATTTTTAAAAAAATTACTTTAAGTAAAATATATTGTCAGACAAATAACCCAGCAGAAGACTTTTTAAAAATGTGTTTTATTAACTCGGCTGCCACCAAACGAATGAATATAAAATACAAAAATATCGAATTCATGGAATAGAACATAGTTTGACAAAATGTAAAAGATGAACAGTATGGAATTGAATTGATTGGAATTGATATAGTGTAGTAGAAGAAGTTACAAGTTATAGGAAGTTATTTCAGAGCGTAGTATGATAATAGTACAATGTTAGTAAGAATTGAAAAATTGATTGGTCACAGTATTTAGGTGTTAATTTCTTTAGGTAGCAAGGTTATTACACGTATACATGCGTCGAATAAAGAAGGTATAAACAGAAAGGACACCACGGTTAGACGTCGGAAAGCTACAATCGCAACGGACTGCTAGGATCTTTGCCGATCGAGTCTCCCGGAAGCTCTCTCTAAGTTCGTCGCCACCTGCGCA
Source organism: Eristalis intricaria (assembly GCA_964034865.1). Taxonomy (NCBI): domain Eukaryota; kingdom Metazoa; phylum Arthropoda; class Insecta; order Diptera; family Syrphidae; genus Eristalis; species Eristalis intricaria. The sequence continues at coordinate 65,517,563 of OZ035874.1, read as the reverse complement.
AAATATCGAAGAAGATTGGAGGCGTTGTCAAGAAGCCATCAAAGATGCTGCCACTGATGTGCTGGGTTTTACGGCACCACCTAGAAAAAACCAATGGTTTGACAACGAGTGTAGGCTGGCACATGCAGCGAAGCTGGAAGCCTACAAAGCAACGCTGCAATGAACGACGAGAGCTGTTCGTGAGCTCTACGAACAGAGACGAAGGGATGAGACCCGGCTTCTCAGGAGAAAGAAGAAAGAGCACGAGAAGCGCGCGATCGAGGAGTGCTACGGTAGGAACGATGTCCGAAAGTTTTACCAGAGGGTGAAACAGTTCTCCAGTGGATATAAGGTGCGGATAGAAGCCTACCGGGACGAGAAATGACAACTAGTAGTAGAGTCGCAGTCGATACAGAGAATTTGGAAGAGGCATTTCTGCAGACTGCTAAACGGCCATGAGGACACCAATACCGCTGACAGGCAGAATGTTTCACTCAATATGGACAATGATCGACGACAATTCCGTCCCCCCGACGAAGACGGGGTCAAGATAGCAATATCAAGACTGAAGTCTAACAAAGCTGCCGGTGCCGACGGACTGTCCGCTGAAATCTTTAAGGCAGCTGGAGATGATCTGGTTGGGCGTATGCACCAGCTCATCTGTAAGATATGGTCGGAGGAGAGCATGCCCGATGAGTGGAATCTCAGTATCGTTTGCCCGATCTATAAGAAAGGAGACACCTTTGACTGCGCCAAATATAGAGGGATAAGTCTCCTGAACATCGCCTACAAGATCTTCTCTTCCGTTTTGTGTACTCGCCTGAAGCCGTTTATAAATAACCTGATAGGTCCTTATCAATGTGGCTTCAGGCCAGGGAAGTCCACCATCGACCAGATTTTCACACTACGGCAGATCCTGGAAAAGGCCCAAGAAATGCAAATCGACACCCACCGCCTATTCGTCGATTTCAAGGCCGCATATGACAGCGTGCATAGGGACGAGCTATACAACGCCATGTCTAGTTTTGACATTCCGGCCAAGCTCGTCAGGCTGCGCATGATGACGATGGAGAACTCACCGAGACCTTCAATGCCAAAAAAGGTTTTAGACAAGGCGATGCTCTGTCATTTTTAACATCATCCTGGAGAAGAACAAGACTCACACGCCAACACCAGAGCCACGATCTTCCAGAAGTCCGTACAACTGCTAGCATACGCGGATAACATTGACGTGATTGCCAGAACACTGCGAGCCGTCAATGAGGCGTTTGCTGGCATTGAGGCGGCTTCGGCTAAAATGGGTCTAGCGATGAATGAAGGCAAAATGAGGTATATGCTGTCATCAAGAAAGGACACACAGAATCGACGTCTTGGACAGAGCGTCACAATGGGCAACTATAACTTCGAGGTAGTCAAGAACTTCGTCTACCTCGGCTCCGCAGTAAATAGTACGAACAATATCAGCATCGAGATGTTTGCCAACCTCTGTTTCTATGAGATCAAGATTCAATTGAGTAGTAAAGACATCGAAGGACCAAGCTGACTTTATACAAGATCTTGATCATCCCAGTCTTGCTGTACTACTGTGTGTCAGTGGTCACTTCGAGAGGGTCCTCTTGGGTCGATCTTGGGTGCTGTATGCGTTGACAGTTTTTGGAGGAGAGGATTGTACGGGCTGTATAACGACATGAGCCTGGTCAGGAGTTTTCGGATCCAACGCCTAAGATTGCTAGGCCTTGTAGAGCGAATGCAGAACTCAGGTCCTGCCCGAAGAATCTACGAGTGGGACAACGTAACAGAGGACGCCCCAGGTGGAGAAAGACCTCAGCCAACCTGGCGTGCGACACTGGAGACAGCTAGCCAGAGCCCGTGCTAGCTGGAGAGGCTTGTTGGTTGAGGCCCAGGTCCACCCCGGACTGTAGCGCCAAATGAAGAAGAAGAAGGTCATATGATATTTTGATATGAATCATTTGCAATGGCTTCTTTGTGTGGGGGCCAAGAAAGTAATGCGTCCGTGATGACTTGGTCTCATACCGGAGATTCGGTCGCTAACTAGGAATTTCCAATTCGAAGACCCCATTGCCTTAAGCATTGGTGTTCAACCGCTCGATGCCGAACACATTGTCGTCAAAAAATGTTTGCTTTCCGGACTACATACACGTCTTGGAGTTTGCGGTTATGTCTTCGCCTATAGGACAAGAGACTAAAAGTAAAGGACAATGTGTTCATTCTGAAGAATTCTTCATTGAATGGGTCGAATTTTCAGAGCATCCATCATTGGGCGAGGATTCTTTCTTCTTGTCGCCAAGATCAAAAGTAGGATATTGAGAGAAGTCGTAAGTCGTAACTGAACTGATGACAAATTTGGAGAAAATGAAAGGAAATTTTTAGAGGTTATGTGTATCACGATAAATGCGTGCGTTGATAATAATAAAGTATTTTTTCATTTAAAGATATGGTCACGCTACACAATCGCAAACCGAAGATTGTGACCATTAACGATCAACCACCACCACCCTTGACTGCCACAAATGTCATTAATGTCGTCGGTGGTGCCAAGTTTTTATGATAAATTATTAAGCGGCAACGATTGTTTTTTTTTTGTGCACACATATTTTAAGCGTGTATACGTTTGCAAAAAAACACACCTATAGTTGACTGCTCAGGAAATTTAGTCTCGTCCGACCGGACAGAAATCTCCTTTATAGTTAATGCATTCATCGCGCCAGCAAATCGTTGTAAAAACAAACGATAGCAACGATGTGCATGAGTTGCATGGGTGCGGAGTAAGTTGTACGACTGAACTAAATGAACTAAAATAAAATGATATTGTGAACTAGTTCACTTGTTAGAGCTCTTTTTTGAACTATTTCGTTCGTGAACAGCACAAGCCTTCTCCTGACAGATCGTTCCTCTTCCGACGTTTTGTACGATTTACTCCACATGCATGACGTACAATAGAGGTATTTACTTCAAGTTAAAATACGTTGTCTGACAGACGCCCAGACGCCAGTAAATTTTAGCAAATTTTTACAAAGTCAAAGAAGTCTTGTCTTGGACTCATAGATCGAGTCCTGTGCAGACTCAACCAACAGACTCGCCCTTAAAAACTAACTCTGATTGGTTCTTCTTTACTCAACTGCAACAAACTGTTCATATTCCTTAAGGTTGACTTTACTTGATGTGTCCTGGATTTTTATCGGCGTGGCACGACGCGACGTCCTCGCATATCACATGTGAATTGCCAATATAATCGCCATCGCAACATCCACACAATTTCATTAAGACAAGACGAAAAGAGCTTTCGTTCGTCTAATGTGGGCGACTTCTGGGGACACATCCGCTCCCAGAGGGATCCACACGACATTAAGGCGGCAATAAAACGTTTTTACAGTCCGACTGCAACTTTATTGCGCATTCAGCTTCCCTTGGGCAATCGCCAGGCCAGGACGTGGAGAGGAAGACAACTTCAGCGATCCGTGTGCGCTTTAACGACATTCTCAGCGCGACGTATCTCCGGCTAGCGAGGCCATCGTAAAACCTCGAATACTCAACAATTGTCGATGCGAAACCAATCCGCGGCAATTGCGCTCCTTTACAAAGCCATTAAGATGTGGCAACATCCAATTGCCCAACTGCAGCAGAGCCCTGCCGCTGACTTGGCACTCTTCAAGCAGCACAAGCTGAGGCTAACCGTAAACTCTTGCCACATCAGCAGAAAGTAAACAGAAGCAGCTCCTTGTGGTGTGGGATGTGCTGGCAGCTGGCACCCACTCTAATGACTCAAAGTGATTTCTCGTCGTCTCCGTTGACATTTTCACTGCCAAAGATACGATAACCTCATCGAATTGTTTCAGTGTGAGATAAGATTGGCCGCACAGTGTGGCGGGAGAGTCGTGCAGGCGGAGGAGCTCATCTGCGCGATGAAGTAATCCGGCACCGGCGTGCTCTGATGCAACACAAAGTTGCATATCTAATCAAAACATCGCGCCTGTAGTGCAGTGGTGGAGACCACCCCGAGGTGGTTCCCGCTGAGTAGTGGTTTCTATTTGGCGGGAATATCAATTTCCAGATCGTGCTTATAAATAGCCCACGCGCAATTAAGGGCTGCCATGCACGCCACATGGCAGATTAGCCTGCATGTGCATATGCAGCTCCTGGGGGTGGAGCGGTGCTGTTCCCGGGGGCATGCAAGGAGTGGCCGGGCAGCCGGCTCAGAGTAACGTTTACATTTCGCTGAAAATAATGCTGGGGGATTTTTAATTGCGTTTGGATTACTGCCTAGTGTCTAGTGGACTGGAATCGGATCGGAGTGGATTCGGTGTGGAACGTGTTCATTATCGCGCCCCGTTAGCGGTTGCTTTGCAGGAAAAACCACTTGATTTGATGTTCTAACTCATAAGAGCGAATTAGTGGACGGTTATGTGTCATCAATTGGATGGCATGGGTGCGGCGGCATGTGACAGTAATTAGTCCTCACAAAGGGGGGGTTCGAGGGTGGGGTGCATTGGAATGCATTAAAGCCTGAGTGCTGATTTCATGAGTTTCATGCGACTGATGGAGTGCTCCAGTTACAACTGTATTTTGACCCTTTGCAAATTATGCACGACTGTTCTGTGGATGGGCTCAATTAGAATTCAGAATGAAGGGTGAACCTGAACAGCCGAAGTGTTCGAATTTATTTCACGTTCTGTTGGAGATTATGTTTCACAATTGGCTTGTGGCAGAAAAGTGGATTAGCTAACATAACACAGCAAAGACTGCCAAATAATTCGGCAGAATTAGCTTACATTACACAGAGTTATGTGGCAGCTTGTAATTATGCATTCCGTATTAATGATGATTAGTTAGCCTGGGATTTGTTTTTTTTTGTCTCTTGAAACAACAAACTTCACTCTATGCAGGTACCGCGTAGCCGTCATGCTGTCAATTCTGTAAGTACATCCAGGGTGGACCTGGGCCTCACCCAACAAGCCTCTTCAGCCGGCCCGATCTATCGGCAGCTGTCTCCAATTTCGCACACCAAGCCCATTGAGGTCCCCCTCGAATGTGTGCGCCACCTTGTACGTGGCCGTCCTCTGTTGTATTGGTTCCCACGGGCTCCGACTCTTTTGGCCGGAGCTAAGTTATTCATACGCTCTACATGGCCTATCCATCTTCGGCGTCGGATCTGTAGACGTTTGACTAGGGTCATGTCGGTGTACGTAGTTTGTGATTGAATATTCCTCTGCAAAAACCGTCAACGCATACACGATCCAAGATTCCACTAAGAACTTTTCTCTCGAAGATACCAAGGACTTCCTCATCCGCTTTTGAGATTGTCCATGCCGCCGCGACGTACAGCAGGAATGGGATGGTCAAGGTCTTGTATAAAGTCAGCTTGGTCCTTCGATGGCTTTACTACTCAATTGAATCTTGATCTCATAGAAACAGAGGTTGGCAAACATCTCGATGCTGATATTGTTCGTACTATTTACTGCGGAGCCGAGGTAGACGAAGTCCTTGACTACCTCGAAGTTATAGTTGCCCATTGTGACGCTCTGTCCAAGACGTCGATTCTGTGTGTCCTTTCTTGTATGTACCTCGCTTTGCCCTCATTCACCGCTAGACCCATTTTAGCTGCATCCGCCTCACTGTCAGAAAATGCCTGCCAATCGCGTTAATGTCATCCGCGTATGCTAACAGTTGTACGGACTTCTGAAAGATCGTGCCTCTAGTGTTGGTGTGTGAGTCTTGTTCTTCTCCAGGATGATGTTAAAAATGACAGAGTATCGCCTTGTCTAAAACCTTTTTTGGCATTGAAGGTCTCGGTGAGTTCTCCATCGTCATCATGCGCAGCCTGACGAGCTTGGCCGGAATGTCAAAACTAGACATGGTATTGTATAGCTAGTCCCTATGCACGCTGTCATATGCGGCCTTGAAATCGACAAAACGGTGGTGGGTGTCGATCTGCATCTCTTGGGTCTTTTCCATTATCTGCCGTAGTGTGAAAATCTGGTCGATGGTGGACTTCCCTGGCCTGAAACCACACTGATATATTTTATTACCGGCTTCAGTCGAGTACATAAAACGGCAGAGATGATTTTGTAAGGAGACTTATCCCTCTATAGTTGGCGCAGTCAAAGGCGCCTCCTATCTTGTGGATCGGGCAAACGATACTGAGATTCCACTCGTCAGGCATGCTTTCCTCCGACCATATCTTACCGATGAGCTGGTGCATGCGCCCAACCAGATCATCTCCAGCTGCCCTTAAGATTTCAGCGGACAGTCCGTCCGCACCGGCAGCTTTGTAAGTCTTGATATTGCTATCTTGACCCCGTCCAAGTCGGGGGGCGAAATTCTTGTCGATCATCGCCCATATTGCGCGGAACATTCTGCCTGACAGCGGTATGGGTGTCCTCATCGCCGTTTAGCAGTCTGGAGAAATGGTTCTTCTAAATTCTCAGTATCGACTGCGACTCCACTTCTAGTTGTCCATTCTCGTCTCGGCAGGTTTCATACGACCTTGTCCTAGGAAAAGTGTTGATCCGTTCACTATGACTCGACCATGAAAAGCGTCTTTAACAACCTTCACTGTCAACTGCCTCGTTTGCATTTTCTTTAAATTTACAAATTTTTTGTTCCACACGATTTTTTTTTGTGGATTTCGACAGAAAGAGGAACAAAATAAAATTCAAAGCAGGCAACAATTGCGTCATTTTATGGAGTAGTTCTTCTGTGTACTCAATTGTGCGACACCTGTAGTGGCCAATGAATTAGCAAAAGAACCTTGAATTTTCTGTTCGATCTTCTGGCGTGTTCGCATGCGATTCACGTATTTCTGATCCGGGGTCTCCATGAGAAATGATTGGTGAACGCTTGCAACGCGAAGCTCCAGAAAAGCGGTCACAAAATAAATTACGACCGCTTTCAGCAGTGAAAAGCAGCACAAGGCGGTGTTAAACTCAATTAGACTCGATTTTGTATTCTGCATTTGTGAGGAGGCTCAGATTGGGTCACATTTGAATAACTTCGTCTCCGATTCCCACCAATAACTTCTCATCGAATAAATCTTTGCTCATCACTTGAGGATCTTCGTGGAAAGTGATCAGTGAGTGTTGATCTCGAAGCCATGATCACGATCGCTTTGTGGTTCTTTACCGAGTTTTTTGCAACTTGAAGGTAATGGACTCTTTAAGTCTTAAGCCTGTCCTACCAAAGACAGCTTAGACAAAGCGGCTGTTTAAATGTACGGGAGTGATTCCCATACACATCAAGTTCTACGCAGATGGATCTTTTAGCGAGGACTTTCCACCGTAAGATTGGTCTTATACATTCCAGTCTCCATGTCTGCTTGAAAAAAAGACTAACCTTCTTAGTTCAATTTTCTTCGCTTTGTGTGGTAGTGGACTTTGTGGATCCCGTTTTCAGTTGCCATGTTGGCAAGGAAATAACTCATTCGCGAAAATATAACTACTTTCTGTGGATTTTTTTTAATTAAATCAGATGTTAATTTGACACTGACAGCTGTTTCACGCTCGAAATCTTGACAGAAAGTCAGTACCATACCTCCGCGAAACGAGCGTGTCGCGTTACGCTTGAACAACGTTCGCAAATATACAAAACTTATTTCCAAAGTGACTGCTGTGTAGTCCAAGCAGTGAGTTTTTTGAAAAGAAGTTTTGGCCGAAATGAAGCACCAACCGCAAGTAAGCAAGTTCGTGAGACTCTAATGCTAGTGGCCAGCACTCATGGTCCCCATTGTCGCACGGTGCGCACAGATGGGAATATGGCAGTTCCGGCAGAGAGCATCATTGGACCATTTTTCTTTGAACCTGTTTTATTTTGTTGCTTGGTTTGGTGAACATTTTCAACAAGACACTATGTGACCCGTGTCCACATAGTAGTGTCAGATTTTTCCTGACTGGTTTATCTGTACTACAACTAAGTGTCCTTATCTAGTAGTTTACATTTAAGGATATTTTCGCGTGCTGCAGGTAGACCTTGGGTAAAATCGCCTGCCATAACCATCGTTAGGTTGGCTTATTACTATTGCGCCAAATCGAGCGGTCTCGTACGTTGGAGTCGGCATACCAACGTCTCATGTCCAAAGTTTGGAGGATGGCATTGTTACAATGACCACGAACTCTGATACTTAGCTTTCGAGCGGAGTTTCTTATTTCTTCGTCGACCGTAGTTATCCCTAGATCCCTTTGTATATCACAATTCCTGAGATACCAGGGAGCTTTCACAATAGCCCGTTTAATTTTATTTTGGAAGGACTGAGCTCTCATCGCGTGACTTTTCAGACGACAATCGTCCTTTTGATTCACGTCGATGATAACGTCGATGATTTGTTTCATGTAGGACACTCACTATCGTCTTGCCTATCGTTACAGTTTGAGTGCTCTGAAAATTATATCTCTCACGTAAAAATGACATCTGTGCTCTAATTCCTCTCAAGTTTCACTAACACATTCTCATTTCGGTTTGCGAACAAAACTAATCCAAATGCGACCTATCACTCTAAAAATGCCTGAAAAGTGTAGAACAAGATATGTATACAGGATTTGTTCTCATTTAATGGGAGGCGATACTGAAATAGGTATCGCCAAAAATCAGTCGTCGAGACGATAGGTACTGACAGCTCTTACCTTACGTGAAGCAGCAACCACTTGTGTTGTGCGTGCTATTTATTCTTTCACTAGTGGCAGGGACCTACGTTTAATGCCGACTCCGAACGGCGAAGTTGTGAAGCTTTTTCTATACAGGAATACTCTTTGAGCATTGTCAGTGACTCGAAAGAGGTAGAGCCGTGAGTTATCAAATGTGGTAAATTCGGGTATCGAACCAGGGACCCTCTGCGTAGGAGTCGACGCACTTACCCACTACGCCACGGCGAGTGGGCGTTTAAAGTTCAACAAATAAACCGTGTACAATATGTAAAATAAATAAAATTAAAAAATAAAAAAAAATAAAAATATAAACATGTAATAATATTTATTCACTTTGAGGAATACAATTTGTTAGTTCATTGACTAGTGGATTGTCAGCAAAAACACATGAGTAATTAAACTTATCTGTCAGTTTCATTATCTTTTCAACTTCCGCAATTCTGTGAAGTTTTGAGGTGGAATAATCCCGTGGTAGGTATAACATAATTTTTAAAACTTTGTTTTGAGCTATTTGCAATTTTTAATGTGACACTCTGCGGATTTTCCCATACTGGGCAACCGTAAAGAATTATGGCTTGAAATATAGCCTTAAGTATGATTACTTTGTTGGAGGAGGACAAAAAAGATCTTCTATTAATGAATAGGTAAATAATTTTCTTTGCGATGTTAACTTTCTTAAGAGTTTGGTTGATGCGCTCATGAAAAGTTAATTTGGTATCAAGATGAATACCAAGGTAAAAAAGCATAGTGGTATTCCAGGCAACGAAAGGGCCGACGAGCTAGCTAGAACAGGGGTGGGTTTGCCAATGGCAAGTAATCAGGCCGCCCCATACCCGTCTCTTCAAGTAATAAGCACTTTGTTACGTACAGATGCCATCAACGCCGCCAATCGGAGGTGGATGGAATTAGATACTTGCAGGAGTTCAAGGCTAATAGGGCCTTCAATAAATCCCAAAAAAAAAAACAAGTACACTCCTAAATCTAAATAGAAAGGAAATCAGCAATGTTGTTGGCATTATTACTGGTCAATGCCTAATGGGAATAAGAACCTCTACAATGACTTTTGTAGGAGCTGTAGGGACGAAGAGGAAAAAGAAACTGCACTTCACTACCTCGGCACCTGTCCAGCACTTGCAAGGACAAGGAAAAACACGCTAGGCATCTATTCATTCAACAGCCTTGAGGAAATGTCAGGCATTAAAATTCTGGACATAGCTAAATTTATAAAAAAAAAATACTAATTGGCTGTAACCTAGCAAAGGAGTGCATCATCCAGGATATGCCACTAGCATACCAGGAGGTATCTTCAGGTGTTTTAGTTAGTACCTAAAGAGGACCCGGCACGTAAGCTGCCGATTTGTGATATCATAATGGATCCAATCAGCATCTAAGTGGGCCAAGACTGATTCAATTCTGGCAATCACATAAACCTAACCTAACCCCTGACAGTCGGTGGTCGTCATGGCGTTATGTCGACTCTTTTATTCCGTGCTACTATCATACTCTTGGAACGAGTCTCTCTGAGTCCCTTATCACTTCAAGATTTCCATTTCATTTAATGACTCCCGACTTCAGCCATTAGACTAATAATGGCAAGGCCTACTCTAATGACATTACCATCAAAAATGCACAAGAAGACTACTCGAGTCTTGTACCGTCGAAAAGGTATCTTGCGTCCGGCTCTCCCCAATTCAGCATCGAACTGCCGACGAACTTTTCCGCATAAGAGACTCCCACTCAAATCCTTGCGTCCCACGACACTTTTCACAAAATCATCTAATATCGGATATTCCAGCGAATCGCTCAAATCAAACGAAAGCCTCGCAGAAAGTAAGTAAGTACAGATCTCATGCCGTGCTGTCAGCTTAGCCACCACCCTCCGAAGCGCCTCTCCTTCGCAAAGAACCCATCCAATGACACCTTATAAAATGTGTACAACAACATCATGATTGAATAAGCCCCGAAAAAATACCACATCACATCGGCCCACTCCAGCAGCCAGTGGCGTGGTTAATCCATACTAAAGCAGCCGGCATTCCCCCGAGGCGGCCTGTCAACTCTGATTTCTTGCGTATTTTTGAAAGCACGCCGCACAAAATGTGCACGCACACCTGAAAGTCCACAACAGAATCCGTGAAGCTGTCAACCACATTGTGTCAATCCCAACCGAGTGCGAACTGCGAAGCGAAGCTCGTTGTTTACCACTCCGCCCAGAGTAACCGCATCACGTCCCGCCCCAGTGCCCGCGACTTCCCTCGTGGGACCGCAAATAAACTCCGGGATTTAACATTTCGTATTTATTTCGATAATCGATAACTTGTTGGGGCATCTGCTCCCAGCAGCCACCCCCTGCATGGAGGCATCCATTGTCATTCGCGATTAAATAACTGCGCCCCCAGTGCCGGTGGCTGACAGTGTATCAAACTTTTCCACTTCGCCAAACTTCAGCACTTCAGCGTGAACACGTTTTGCGGCGTTTAAGTGCAAATGCAACTCAACGTGACACGGCCGGCGGAAGGGGGAGGTGAGTGTGGAGGATGGTGTGGCGGTGTGGCAGGTTGCCTAAGGTAAGTCTGCAGTCGGCACCCTAATCCCTTGGCAGCGTGTAACACGAGCCCACACAATGCCGCCTTCATGAATAAAGTCTAAGTAAAGAGTTAGCCATTTGGGAAGTTTAGTCAACAGCGGTGCCCGATGAATTATTCATTGCGATGCCGGGCACGGGGTTTGGGGTGGCCTTCTGCGGCGACCCTGCTCCACAAATTATCCCCCCGCCGCCGCCTGTCGCATTACATTACCTTGGAGCAGGTCAGCCTCGCTCCGCTCCTGGATGCATAAATCACCGACGACAAAGCGGTTATCGGGTTGGAATAGTCGAGCAACGAAGTGACTCCATGTTGCTTCCGGTTTCCGCGCCTCCGACTGCCGGCAGTGGCGGTGTTGTTGACTCCGTGTGGGTGGCTGGCTGTCTCTGTGCATAGTTGACGTGTTCCATTGTAGTCATTTCGAGTCCTATTTCCATGGCACTTTGTATGGCATCTCCGCAGATTAGTTTTCCGTCATTCAATGTGCCTGCCGTCTTGCGCAACACCCAGCGACCGGCTGCTAACTGGAACTAAGCGAAGCGGCGGCGGCGGAGGCTGGAAAGTTCGTACCATACATGGGCTCGTGATGAGCTAAAGTGCATTCGGAATGTTTCGCATATAGGACAGAGCATTGGATGCACGATGACAAGATGTCTTCGAGCAGTCGTAGTCGGTGGTGAGCGGCATGGCCCGGCCGGCGCACACACACAAGCCCATCGCCAAAGGATGGTCGTAAAAACTTCCCAAATGAACGAGGGGCGAGTGGGCGCAGTGACGCAGATAACGAATCAAGTTGAAAAATGACTTTCTCCGTTGGGGAGCATGAAAGATTGCTTTTAAATTGTCGAATCTTGTATCTAAATGGAACTGCGGATCACATAAGTCAAACTTTTGATTGCGTTTTGATGGACTCGCCGACGACGGCCGGGTTTAGTTACATCACATGTTTCTGCTTGGCGATTGCCGGGCAGTGGACATTCGCATCCTTGGGGTGTACGTACAGGATTTGGGTGCCACTGGGAATCTCTGCAAGACTCATTAGCTTACGCACGGGGGAGGGCGAAGCCGACTGAGGAGGTTATTGCCAAACTTTTCCATTCTTTCGAGTTCTGCATAGTTCGAACGATATTTCATGAAGACTTTAGGGTGAGTTAATATTAACAGTGGATCGCTCTAGGGGATTGGCAAAAAATTAAGAGAATTCTGCGGTCTTCGGGGTGGTTTTCATGGAAGCATCTGACACAGGGTCTCTTGTGGGCTTCATGCGAGTTGGATACTATTCGTTTTTTACATCGTTTTTTACATTACAATGTGGACAATTGAACAAAGGCTCAAGAGTAGTACAGGTACAAAAGGAAAAGTTTAGTTTAGTTCGTAGTTTAGGTAGTCAAGCAGAAAGAATGACTCTTAGTGGCGTGTGTGACGTCCGTAAGACCCTATTCCTACCGAGTTACCTTTTAAAGTTCCACTCTTCAACAATGTATCGATACAACAAGCAACATGGATCTGAATATGTGCATATACAGTGGCGAGCAAAACTAGATACATCATTTTAGTTTTCGTGGTTTTTCATCAATAAAAGTGTTTCCGTAGATCGGATTTGATTGACATTTACAGTGTTGTTTTCTTGTTAAATAAATTACTAAAAGATAGAGAGATCGATGGAAGATATCGAACAATTACAACGCCTGTAATAAAATAAATACGATGAGGATCCCTTATATTCAGTTTTGCACGCCTTTTCCTATTTTGTGCATTCACCGTTAATTCTAGACTTAGTGTGTCATACTTTATTATATACTTCGCCAATATGATCCTGACATCATAGTTAACGGTGACAGCGACTTTCTAGTTGAAAAATCAGGATTTTATTTCTAAATTTATCAAATTTTAATTTTAAAAAATAATATATATAAAAATATGTAAAAAATACTGAGAACAACATCGGTTTGCTATCTCAAAAAGTCCTTAATCATGGGACATAGCACAGAAATTCGGTCTACGCCACCGCTCCCTACTTATGGTACAAAAAGGGTAAACAAATTGAGACAGTGTATAATAAAGGCGAGTGCCCAAAACTGTTTATACTCACTTTATGGAGATCGGTTTGGCAAAAACGGGTGCCAAAACATCAAAAGCATTTATGAATATTACGCGAGAAGACTTTTAAAATGACACAGGGTAGAAATGGGCTGGTGCCCGCTATAAAAAATAAAAAAACAGCAATGTACGAAGAAAAAAAAATATACATATAAAAAAAATATGGGCCCGATCAAATTTCTGCAAAGAAATTAAAAACCGAACTGCAGAAGACTATAAACAAGTCAAAATCAACAGGTTGCAGTCCGACGAAAACTGCACATTTCAAGCAAATCCATCGTAAGGGAACAATTTTATTGATGAAAAACCAGGAAAACTAAAATTATGTATTTAGTTTTGCTCGGCACTGTAAACATAATATTTGCACATGCAAGAGACACATTCTACGAACGCACAAGCCCACAAGCTGCTTGTCATTCGTTTCCATATCGGTCTACTGCTCCACGTAAGCATACACTATACACATCAATGCATGCCTCTTCTCCAACATCACATGACACAACTTCCATAGACCATACTAGAACCACCACAAAATGAGCAAATAAGGAGTGAAAAAACATAATAATAATAATATAATATGAGTGGCGCTACAGTCCGAGGCGGACCAGGGTCTAGCTCCTCAGCAACCACTCGTGTTGTGCGTGCTATTGTTCTCTCACGCGTGGAAGGGACCTACAGTTTAATGCCGACTCCGAACGGCCAAGTTTGAGAAGCTTTTTCTAGACAGGAAATACTCCTTGAGCATTGTCAGTGACTCGAAAGAGGTGGAGCCGTGAAATATGAAAGGTGGTAAATTCGTGTATCGAACCTGGCACCCTCTGCGTAGGAGTCGACGCACTAATCCACTACGCCACGGCGAAAACATAGTAACCTGAAAAATCTCGGGTTAAACTGTGTCGCCAGAAGTTATGAGAGAAATTCCCCTTCGCCAACCTGGAAATTCCTCTTTTTTCCTCCTATTTTTCTGATAAGTTTCCCCATGAATTTCCCACGGTAATTTTTCTTTGAACTATAACTGTGTTTTTTTGCAATTTACATGTAAAATACACTAACAACGAGTCCTATATCCGCTTAAGTTACTCATCATATCTATCGCCGCTTAAGGAATAAGCGCGGATAAAAACAATGCGTCCAATCATTATTTTCTGTATTTTCTGTGTGTTCATTCCTGAATTCATTCATTCATTGTTTAGGTTGCTGTATGTGGCTTACACCTGCAGGTTTGGTTGATGTATTAGAACATTTTTAATTTTGTTGGGATCCATAAGTATGCAATTTTCGGTATACTCAGAGTGTCTCTGATATACATTTCGTTTTGGCTTCGTAAGCGATTCTTTTCATTTGATGAACATTTTTTTTATCTTATAATTATTAAGTGTTTTTGCTTTTAAAGTGATGGTCACGCTACACAGTCACAAAACGAAGATTGTGACCATCAAACATCAACCATCACCTTTCACAACTACACCCCTGACTGCTTAGCAAATGTCATAAATGCCGTCGGTGCTGCCAATTCTTATTTATTTTCTGCGTGTTATCGATAATTCATTAAAGCATTTTTTCCTGTATTTTTGAACATTTGTAGGGGTGGTTGATGTATGAAATAATTTTGAAATGATTTCGCATCCATAAGTATGCAACTTTTGGTATACCCAGCGTATCTGCGCTAAGCATTGGATTTATGTTTCGTAATCTATTCTTTGCATTGTTTCAAAATGTGTTTAAATTAATAATAATTAAGTATTTTTTCATTTAAAGATATGGTCACATAAGCGATCAACCATCACCTTAAACGCTTCCACCCTTTTTATTTATTTGAGTGGAATTATTACAAATGATAGAGGAGGGAGGTGGAATTATTACAAATGATAGATTAAGACTTACGTTAGAGGTTTGGGACACATTGATCTTTTACAGCTATGAAATAGTAAAATACAATAAATCAGTTGTGTCGATTATACGAATTCATATGATTATGTAAGGGAAAACTATTAACAAGAAACCCTTATTCCTTGCAAACTTAACCTATTATTGCATTCGACCGTCGGTCTTCCAAGGACTTTCTTTACATAGTTAGGAGTTCATTATCAGATAAAGAGCAATTTTCGTAGAAACAAATTTTTGACTTGTTAATAAGATAATCAATCAAGTTGACGTTGTCTTTTTCATGGAATCTTCTTGTGAGGTAGTGCCATGGCAGGTTGAGCATAATTTTTAACAGCTTGTTTTGACATCTTTGCAATTTCAACTTATGTGATTTCGCACAGTCGCCCCACACAAGAACCCCTTACATAAGAATGGCTTGAAATATAGATTTATGGATTGATATTTTAGTTTCGACGCTAAGCTTTGTATTTCCGCAACTCAAATGGCTACAGTATTCTTGTTAATTTGTTTACTTTATCAATTGTGATTGAAATATGTGCCTGAAAAGTGAGCTTTTGGTCTCTAGTCAAGCAGAGAATCTACATTTTTCCGCCCAGTCTATCTCCATAGAACATAATCGCAGCTTAAGGTTGTTGGGTAGGAAACATTATTTTCTACGCCTCGTGAACCAAATTGCCTATGACTTTTGGGGGTTTGTCTTAATCTTCCATTTGAAGCAGTACTTTTCAAAGTACTTAGAGAGCACAGCCTGAATTGTATTATAAACATCTAGGAACAAAGTATCATATGCAAAGAAGGCAGTGTTATCCGCAAATATTGCTATATTGACATTTCTGTCGAAAGAGTCTGATAAATAGATTATTTACCAAACAGAGTAGGTGCAAGTGCAGATCCCTGGGGAACTCCGTGTTTAATTTGTTTGATGTCTGATTTACAATTTCCAATTCGGACAGCAAATTTTCTGTCAGAGAGGAAGTTTTGAATGAATTTGGTGATCTGTATTGGACAGTTTATCATATAGAGCTTGTGAACTAGCACGTCGTACCATACTGTGTCAAACGCTTTTTCGATGTCTAATAAAACAGGGCCTGTGGACTCTTTCGATCTAAACATGTCTCGTACATGATTTTTGACTCTCGCTATTTGGTGGCCAGAGTTATTCCCCTTTCTGAAACCAAATTGAACATCTGGTATGATGTTTTTGTCCATTACATAGTTATTCATTTTTTCTTGAACAACTTTTTCAAATAGCTTACTAGTAGCGCTAAGCAAGCTAATGGGTCTGTAACTGCTGGGGTTTTCTGTGGGTTTTCCAGGTTTTGAAATAGGTACAATCGACGCCGTTTTCCAATGAACAGGAAAATAACATAGCTTTAAACATGAGTTAAAGATACATGTTAAGTACCTTATGCCACAAGGGGGAATTGCTTTTAGCAACTTTTTATTAATGTTATCCAAACAAGGTGATTTATTTGGCTTAGATGTTTTTATAAACTCCTTGACTGTGGTTACTGTCACTAGGTAAGATTCGTCTTGAAGAACTGAGGAACCGGAAACAATTTCTTTAGAGCGCATTACAACATTAACAGTACGATCATCACTTCTGTGCGCTGTTGCCGAATTATTTCGACAAAAGGTATCAGCTAATAAGTTCGACTTTTCAACCGGGGTGATGTAAAGGTGATTGTCAACTTTAAGAGGCGGAATAGCTTAGGTTACTGCATGTGGCTTTCGATATTAGCCCCTGATCGCTTTTGTTCACGGTGTATTGGATCATTCTTAAATATTTTTGCATCCATAAGTATGCAACTTTTGGTATACCCAGAGTGTCTCGGCTATACATTCCATTTAGGTTTCGTAATCGATTCTTTTCATTTGACGCAAATTGTTTTTATTTTATAATTATTAAGTGGTGGTCACGCTACACGGTCACAAAACGAAGATTGTGACCATCAAAGATCAACCATCACCACGACTACGCCCCTGACTGCTTAGCAAATGTCATAAATGTCGTCGGTGCTGCCAAGATTTTATGATGATTTTATGATTAAACGTATTTACGTTTGCAAAAAAACGCAGCTATTGTTCATAAATTAAAACAATTTTGAATTTGTGTGTTTGCATCCATTTGAAAGAGCTCAGTACAATTTGGTCTTTTTCAGTTCATTTTCGTTTCGATTGTACTGAATCGAAAAGTCAGTTTCCTTCACCGTGACAAACAGTTACACTTCGTATCCAATTTATCATCAGAGCTTATTCCACTTCCGCAACAAATTTGAATGTTTCCCACTCCCATTACACACGCCTCGGCATCACTTACGTGTGCGTCCAAAAGCACGTCATACTGTTCTCCTACCAACCAACAGATGTCGCTGGTGCCACATTAAAGAAAATTCACAATCGACTGAGAAAAGCTCTATCTTGTATTTTATTTAAACCCAATTCTGTTTCCGTTAATATTTCTTGCTAAACCCGTACGTATCATCAAATCGATGCTCCTCCGAGCAGTGGTCGTGTCCGCGAGTGTGCTCCTCGCAATCCTCGGTCGCGGCGAATCGACTGCGACTCAGGCTCCTGTAGTGGGACTTGTGGCGAGTGTGCAGCAGCGCGGATCCAGTTCTCTCATGCCGTGTGGCCGGTGTGCTGTTTGTGCACGGACTGGGGCTGCTCGAACGCAACGGACGGCAGTGGCTGGTCGGTGGAATGGGGTCCTCGTACCGTGGGCAAGGATGGTCGCCAACTGGAGACGCTGCTTCAAATCTTCGCGAGAGCATGGTGAACTCCTGATGGGCGCTGCAGAGCGTCTGCAACCGATGCAGCAGATCGGTTTCGGGCAGATCCCGCAAGTGGAGCGTTCTGGCGACAGACGTGCGGAATGTTTGCAAATGCGACAGGCGGTGGTTGGCGTCGGACAGTTGCGCCTGCATCCGCGAGAGGTCATCTCGAAGTGACTGCAAGGGAAGTGAAAGTCAAGAGAAGCGTGGATTCATGCGCTGTCGTGGGCAACTCACATTGATTAGCGCCTCGTCGCGGCAGCGGCGAGTATGCGAGGACTCCGCACAGGACTTCATCCGCTCTTTCAGGGCGCCCAGCTGGGCGGTGAGGCGGGTCTTCTCCTCTTCCAAGTCGCAAATTTGCCCCGTCAGCTCGTCGATCTTGCGAGCCCTCTCGAGGGCGGTTATCTGCAAGGGGGAAGAGAGACCTTACAGTTTTCAGGAGGTGCCGGTCGCACGTTTACCTTGTACTCTGCGGCTTCTGCCAACTGAGCCTTGACCTCAGCCACCTGGGTCTTGGCGTCCACCAGCTGAGCTGTGAGCTTGTCGATCTGCTTGCTGGCCTTCTTGACGCGACACACCGCCTCGTCCCTTTCGCCCTGCAGCACGCACTTACCCCGCGCTCCGTCTTCGATGATGGCAAGCTTGCGCTTCAGCAGTTCGAGGTGCAAGTCCCTTCTCTGCACCTGCTCCCTGAGCACGCGGACGCGTCTCTGTAGTTGATACATGCTGGAGCTCTAAGGGAAGAAATGCTCGATAAAAGGACGCAGACACTGAGACGCTCAAGGACAAACCTCATTCAGCGGGATGTCATGGCACGACCTCTCCCGCTTGATCTTCTGGTGGGAGTGGGTGTGGTGGTGTCCTCCGTGCTCGCAGCAGGTCTGTAAAAACGAGAACCGAGTCCTCAGGAGAGCAGCCCCAGCTTAGCTTGATGTACTCACCTTCTCCGGCGAATGGACACGGTGCTCGTGGTGGACAGCCAGACGCTCGGCCCTCTCAAGCAGACTCTCCGCCATTATGTTCGTGTCAGTGCCTGCAGCTGGGGGAGAAGTGCACTTACTCCAGCAAAGGACCCTCGCCAGGCGCACCAGGAAGTCGGACAGGCCCAAGTGGTCCTGCCGCATGTCGTGCAACTCCGCCAGAGTCCTCTCCAGACGCTCCTCCAGTTCGGTCTTCATGCTCTCCTCGGCTCGCAGCCGGCACTGAGTGGACTCCTGACTCTCCTTCAGCTTGCAGGACTCGGCGGCGAGTTGGTCTCGCAGCGAGTGGAGTTGCTGAAACGACTCCTTTCGGAAAAGAACAGAAAACAAACAAAGTTAAGCTAACTTACTGCGTGCATGGTTTGGTTCTCGTTGAGGATCTCCCGGATCTTGTCCTTGATCATCGTCTCGCACGGCTCGGGGAGGTTGAGCAGGGACGCAAGGCTCCTGAGGAACTGAATGCGATCCGTCTGGCTGCGGTCCAAGTTGTTCTGCAGTCGATGGCAGCGTGACTCAAAGCCCCTCAGCTCCTCTCGCAGCTTCTCCCCGGTGATCTCGGACTCAGTCATGCGGTCCCTTGTGATCTGCAGATCCCTCTCCAGCTGCCTGCAGCGGTTCTCCACCTCGTGGTGGTGGTTGTGGCTCACCTCGAGCTGTGCACTCAGTCGCTGTTTGTCTGCATTGGCGATGGACTTCAGATTGAGGAGCTCCGACTCGCAGCTGCTCAGGGTCTCACACGTGGAGGCCATCTTCGCCTTGGTCCTATGCAGGTCGGCCATTACCTCCTCGACCCGATTGATGATGCACTCGGGCGACAGATGGCTCGAGTCACAGACGTCCATGGCAAGGCAAGCGCTCAGCTTACGCATGAAGTCTTGCATGTGAGCCTTCGCATGCTCCTTCTGGCTCGCCTCCTGGGCCAGGCTCGCTTCGAGTTCGTTGATTTTGCACACCAACTCCTTGCTTTTGTCATCGATGCTGCGCCTCTCGCGCTGGATCGTGCTGATCGTGTTATCGCATCGCGCCTGTATGCTGTGCTCTCGGTTCTCAGCCGCTTGCAGGCGGCTCTGGAGCGAGCCAATGAGGGCCGACTGCCGGGCCGCTTGTGCCCGTAATGACTCGCATTCGGATTCTTTGGCACATAGTGCGCTTTTGGCTTCAGTTAGCTAAGGGAAAGAAGGACTTGAGTGTGGCAAGAGGAGAGCGGAGGTCTGTGGCAACTCACCTCGCCGACTAGGCGGTCGCGTTTGCACGAGAGTGCAGCGAGCTCGCTGCGCAAGGTTGTCGCCACGTCCAGGTGATTTCCTGAGAGGTCCTGTCCACTAGCTGAACATGTGCTGTCAATCTGGGTGAAGAGAAATTGAAGTATTATGAGAAGGGCTGCAATCAGAAGAGCTGTTGAAGATGGAACTTTTTAAATTAACTTTGAATTCCTTTTTTTGACAAGGTTGGTTTCTATTTGGAGATCAAACGACATGACCTTTGATTATGGTGATTGTTGGATGATGCTATACTACCACCCCTCAGCCGAAATGTTACCCAAAAAGCAACTCAAAGAAAAAACGAAGAGAGATAAAAGAGATTAGAAAATCCAAAAGCAAACCCCGAGCACACGAGACGCGGGCTACCCCTATCACGTCCCACCTCCCTTGCCTACAAGATGGAAAAATCGCAGACGAAATTTTTCTGTGTGAAAGCGGCCTAAGATGAATCCAGGGAGCAAATGT
The DNA here is from genome assembly GCA_964034865.1 of Eristalis intricaria. NCBI lineage: Eukaryota > Metazoa > Arthropoda > Insecta > Diptera > Syrphidae > Eristalis > Eristalis intricaria. Next base: position 65,496,874 of record OZ035874.1, on the reverse strand, counting down.
CGAAATCGTTTTGGCCTAGCAACCACGTTGAGATCGCTAAATCATGTGAACACTCCAAGCGACGCTGGTTACAAGCTTTTTGTCCTGTTATTCTTTATGCTTGTGTAACCTCTTCCCGAACCTTATTTTTTTCATTCGTTTTTTGTATGTCACGTGTATCCTACAAATATGTCAGTCATTTATGCAGACTTATTTTCTTGTGTTATTTTTTAATATTATCGAAATGGCAATTTACAATACAAATAATAAGGAGAGAGAAAACACAGACAGTAAAGTGAAAATTGTTCGTTTCCCAAAAGATCCAAGAGCGGCAAATATTTGAACGCACAAATGAGGACGAAAGGACAAAGTGAATCTGAAAACAGCTTTCATTTGATCTGAGCGCTTCACTAAGGAACAATATGTGCGCAATTTTAGACACGAATTACTTAATTATTGTCCTAAAAATGCAAGGATTTTGAGGGATGAACGCTGCCACGAGCCCACCTCAAGAGGAATATAAAAAAAGAGGTGAAAGGGCACAAAAAAGAAGCTATCAGCTTGTTGCAGGATCCTTGGTCAAACAGTCTCATAATCAGGAAGGCCGATTAATTAATAAAAGCTGCGTTTTTTTGCAAGCGTATATACGCTTAAATTTCGATTTGCATGTAAAATACACTAACAACAAATCCTATATCCGCTTAACTTACTCATCATATCTATCGCCGCTTAAGAAATAAGCGCGGATAAAAACAATGCGACCAATCATTATTTTCTGTGTGTTCATTCATTCACTCATTGTTTAGGTTGCTGTATGTGGCTTACACCTGCAGATGTGGTTGATGTATTAGATCATTTTTCATTTTTTTGGCATCCATAAGTATGCAATTTTTGGTATACCCAGAGTGTCTCTGATATACATTCCGTTTAGGTCTCGTTATCGAATCTTTTCATTTGATGAAAATTTTTTTATTTTATAATTATTAAGTGTTTTTGCTTTTAAAGTGATGGTCACGTACGTGGTTTAAAGTACACAGTCACAAAACGAAGATTGTGACCATCAAAGATCAACCATCACCTTCCACGACTACACCCCTGAATGCTTAGCAAATGTCATAAATGTAGTCGGTGCTGATGATGAATCGTTTTTTTGTGCACTTCAAAATTAAGCGTATATACGCTTGCAAAAAAACACAGCTAAAGTGAATGAGCTTGAGACACAAGAAAGCTCGCCCGAACTGACCAGGTAAGTTTAAACTTTTTACATGTACATTTTATTACCATAACTAATTCCACACTTTTAGAGGAGAATTAAATACTGCACTCAAAAGTCCTTAAATTGACGCACACAATAGAGGAAACTACGCTTAAGAGGAGCGAGGATAAATGTCATTAGAAGTTGTATATATAATGGTCATTTGATGATATATCGAAATGTACAGGCATACACGCAAGTGGGCCGAAAGTCACTTGAGTTCAAGTACCGTCTATAATCCTATTTAGTCTGTAGGAATGAAGGATGGAGATAATAGCACAGATGTTGTAGTGAATGGGATGGGCGACATAAAATACGACGCCCTGGAGTATCGGGCTGAGTTAATACCCATCGAAAGTGGGTGACCTCTGGACACATACGCGGAAAGGATAGAATCAAACATTTTTGGCAGAGTTAGAAAACATAGATAAGATATTTAATAAATGTAATGGAAATGGTTATACACTAAGACCGGGTAGAAATTGTTTAAATAGCATGTTCAAATAATGTTCAAATTCTACTTCAAGCCCGCATATTATTAAAAGTTTTTTAGTTGCAAAATGTACTTTAGAATTAGAATTCAAAATAAAACCATTTCCGAAAATAACTTCCAAGATAAACTGCGCGCAAAAAGAAAAATAAAACTAAATAAAACTTGTTCATGAATATGTAAATATGTAAATAAAAACACTTTCATATCTGTATATATATTCAATTACAAAATCATTGCACAGAAATTGAATTTCAATACGAGTTTTTTTTTTACAACCTTGTATTCAAACTTTAGTTGTTTTTTTTTCGAATTTTGGAATCACACACTCTCTCTCTCTTGTTCTGACCAGTGTGCTGAAAACATGCATTAAAAAGTTGAAGCTGAAAAAGAAACCTTATTTAAACCTAATACTTTAAAATAAAATGAGCAATTATTTTTGAATGAGAATCTCTGTTTTATTGAAAAAAAAACAATAAAAAATGAAGATAATGAGCTCCATCATCGACCAATTTTCACACTACGGCAGATCCTGGAAAAGCACAAGAAATGCAAATCGACAGCTACGGACGAGCTATACAATGCCATGTCTAGTTTTGACAGTCCTGCCAAACTCGTCAGGTTGTTCAGGATGACGATGGAGAATTCTCGCTGCACCATCAAGGCGAGTAATGAACTCACCGAGACCTTCAATGTCAAAGGAGGTTTTAGACAAGGCAACGCGCTGTCATGTTTAACATCATCCTCGAAAAGTTCGTGCAAGACTCACACGCCAACACTAGAGCCACGATCTTCCAAGAGTCCAAACAATTGCTGGCATACCCGGATGACATTGACGCGATTGAGAGAACACAGCGAGACGTCAATGAGGCGTTTGGTGGCATTGAGGCGGAAGCGGCTAACATGGGTCTAGCGGTGAATGAGGGCAAAGCGAAGTACATACAAGAAAGGACACACATCATCGACGTCTTGGACAGAGCGTCACAATGGGCAACTATAACTTCGACGTAGTCAAGGACTTCATCTACCTCAGATCAACAGTAAATAGTACGAACAACATCAGTACCGAGATCAAACGCAGAGTAACTCTTGTTTTTGGGGCAATTGAGTAGTAGAGCCATATCTCGAAGGACCAAGCTCACTTTATACAAGACCTCGATCATCCCAGTCCTGCTGTACGGCGCGGAGGCATGGACAATCTCAAAAGCGGATGAGGAAGTCCTTGGTATATTCGAGAGTAAAGCTCTGCGTGAGATCTTGGGTCCTGTCTGCGTTGACGGTTTTGGAGGAGAAGATTCAACCACGAACTGTACGGGCTGTACAGCGACATTTGTCTAGTCAGGTGTCTACGGATCCAACGCCTAAGATGGCTTGGCCATGTAGAACGTATGGACAACTCAGCTCCGGCCCAAAAAGTCTTCGACTCCGAACCCGTGGGACAACGCAACAGAGGACGCCCGCGTTTAAGGTGGCGCACCCAGGTGGAGAAGGACCTCAACCAACTTGGCGTGCGACACTGGAGGCAGCTAGCCAGAGACCGTGCTAGCTGGAGAGGCTTGTTGGTTAAGGCCCAGGTCCACCCTGGACTGTAGCGCCAAATAAAGATGAAGATATGTAGTCTGGCTTGACATATGTGAACAACTTAAATAATTTCATCCAGCGAAAACCAGAATTGAAAATTAAAGGTTTTCTCTCTTTCGAGCTCGAGAGTAAGTAGGGGAGTAAAATAAGTTAACGACTTGCTAAATTTCGAGTTATGCCTCGAAATGGCTTCTCCAACTGGAAAAGTAATACAAATCAAATTGATGAGTGACAGGTCATTTTACAAAGGTCTTAGAGAGAACATTGGTCCTGCTTAAGGTGGCCATGGGTCGATTCCGGTCGCAGGACCTTTCGTTCTCAGAGGTTGTAACAGAAGATGATGATGAGGTTACAACAAATAAAAAAAAAGAAATACATCAACATCATGACATGGTCGTTCCCATCGTGTGAAAAAAATGTCCCTGATGCATGCATACAAATGAGGATTTCAATTAGTCAAAGAGTCTGTTCTGATTTACACTAAAAAGCTATGTTAAGGAAAACATTTACGTCCTAGATGTAACGATTCTATGGAACAAAGAAGTTGGACACACTCCACCCCTCAACCTCCCCAGCACTTGCTGAATAACGGACTGTTTGCAGGCCCTTTCTCAATTCTCTTAGGCCGCTTTAACATGGTCAAGGTTCGTCGCATCGAATACCGCCATCTATTGACGGAAATCTTCCCATGGAGAGTCAACTTATCAAAATACGATATCATACGATTTTTTTCTGTATTTCTATCTCTCTCCCACACACAAGTTACAATATCATTAGATCACCTTACTCCAAGTAATGCAATGTTGCCTGACAGCGTCGTCAGCAACACAGACGACAACCGCATGCCAAAATATATGATGCCGGTACATGCCTGTCTGCCCGAACGTTGGGACTAGAGTGGGTGTCTGGCATGTTGAACTGCATCCATCATTTATTTTTTCAGTTCATTTTTCTACAAACATTTCTAAATAAAGATCAATCTAAAGATATACTCTCAAGAGAACACAAGCGTTTTAATTTTTTCTGTTTAAAAAAATGTAACTCACGCGATATCCGATACCCAACTCGGTGAGAACTAGAATACTCTCTCGAAGTTGACACATTTTGCGATTAACTTGCGACACCATTTTCGCTTCTCTTGCGCTTTTCTCTTCCCTAGCCCACAAATTTCGCATTTGATTCGACGGAGTGTGAAAAAATGTTACCGTGTAAAAGCGGTCTTTACGAGATCCCTGAGGGAGAAACCTAGAAAGCCAACATCCTCTGAACCCTTAACTCAAACATCCCTTCGTCTTGTGGAACCGCCACTTAGTACACACTCGAGCGCAACCCGAACAATGTTTCACACAAAATCAAAATCTAAACACAGAGTCGGCTCCAAAACAATCGTTTGTTTATAAAAGGAAATTCGCAACAAAACAACAAACTGAATCTCACTAGATGATGATGATGCGGCGAGAGTCCAGTCACAAGGTCATGATGAATGCCGTGATGGTGGTGATGATGGTGGCCATGCCTGCCCGACATGCTAACACTCTTATTCTCTTTAAACTCCGGTCACTTCCTGACTTTCACTGCATTCCAAGATCCCTTCGAAGGAGCCAATTCCAAGGCAGAAGACCAACTCAAACCGTATCCGTCGAAATACCGAAGCAAACTAAGCCCAGTCCGTGTCGCCGAGAAACTATAGACACCGAAACAGCGGTAAATGCTCAACCATCCCCAGCCTTGCCGCCACCTGCCTCCTCCAAAATGGGGACGAAATGAATGTGCCCTCGGCTGTTGTGCTTTGTTTTGCTATTTAGGTCATTCACATGGAGTTCGAACGTAGGCACATTCGACTCTTGTTTGGAATGACTGTAACTCGCGGAAGCGCCTAATCGCTTAGCAATGAAATATATTGAAGTTCAACCCCTCGAATCGGGGTTACCTTGGTGAACTGCGGTGAAGAAGAGTTCTCACTCCCCCACGCCAGGCGCCAGACGACCTATGCCCTCACCTCACACAGATCCAAGCCCAGGCAATATCCAGTACCCGGACAGAGAATCTCAAAGATCTCCCAGTCCTCTGCGGAGTTCCCGTCCATCGCACCCCTCGACGTCTCAGTAAATCTCGGAAGGACGGAAGACAAACTTCCGGTGTGTCACCTCACATTCACCATCACTACCGTCGCGAGCAGAGAGTATTTAATCAATTAAAAAACAAACAATTCACAGATATTGGTACGTCTTTCGCGGTCGCGGAGAGTATGTAAATATCCGTTCGACGGAAGGATTAAATTCCGATTATTCAAATGATTCACTTTATTGCAATCGAATGGCGGAAGGGAATTGATTTCATGCTCAGCCACGCAACGGGCGTTCGTCTCTGCAACAGGATTGCATTTTGAGAGAGGCATTTTGTCCTCTTGTATCTCGGCCCGTATGTAGTGACGGAATAAACAGAAGGGTGTTTCCAAGCAATGGCCGTGCGGCTAAGACTCGCGTAACATGCAAGTGCCGCCACCGCCGCCGTCTGCGAGGAGTTATTAACTTCGAGCGCATTCCATCGCCATCCGACCTTAATGCCGATGGTAATCAATTACAATTGGATGATTGCTGTTTTATGAGTTATGAACAGGATCAGGCACTAAATGGCAATCAGTCGCTGTCGAAAAAAGAAAAAACAACTCCCACTCCCACCAGAGATTTCAATGTAATATGAATCAAATAACAAAGAATCTGCTAAAAAAAATCGAAAAATTTAGTTTATGATATTTTACAGGTAAAAATAGGTAAGCTGCCTTGATGCGGGCGTGGGTTGTTGGGAGACAAAAGACATGGCTGAGGTTTCCATTATGCACACTAAGCAAATTTATTTTCAAAATGGCCCTAAGTATATAAATACAGTGGACTCTCCCGAGTCGAAGTCGAACTCTCCCTAAGTGGAAACTCTCTCTCTCTCTTACTCGAACAAATTATGGTATGCCGGAATGTGAAATAGCAATTTACGCTAATGATACAGGCATATTCTCCTCTCACGAGTTTAGTCTCAATATTGAGACAAATCTGGAACGTGGGATACGAATATTTGCCAATTATCTCAATACGTGGAAGATAAAAATTAATTTTGAAAAAGTACAACCTATCTTTTTCAGCCGAAAAAGAAAGAGTTGCCTACTGCCCAGCAATCCACTTGACGTTTGTGGAGAAAGAGTTAACTGGAAGTCTAGTGTAAAATACCTGGGTATTCATTTGGATGCCAGGTTGACGTTCAAAGAGTACATAGCAAGCACTGTCAATAAGGTAAACATTGGTAGAAAGATGCTTTACTCTTTCAAAAACAGGAAATCAAAGCTTAGCAGGTCCAACAAAATCATAATCCATAAGGTGATATTCCAGTCAATACTACTTTATGGATGCCAAGTATGGGGAAGATGTACCAATAGCCATATTAAGAAGCTGCAAGTTACACAAAACAAACTGCTGAAAATGATGCTTAATTTGTCCCGATACCATTCAACTTCCGATCTTCACCTCCAAGCGAATGTTGAATTGATCTCCAACAGAATAATTAAATTAACGGATAAATTTCGACAAAACAAGATTTTTTCAGATAATCCTCTCATAAACCAATTAAATATCTAATAATAATTTGTTTATTTTCAAATATATGTCATAATACTAATTTATATTTAACTTATTTATATATATATACGTATTTCATTTATTAAATTATTTATTTAGTTTTGTTTTTATTTATTTATATATATTTCGATCATTTATTTATTTATTATTTGATTGTTTAGTTTATTTATTTATTTGTACATTTATTTACTTATTTATTTATTTATTATCTATTTATTTATTTATATGTTTATTTATTACTTATTCTGTTCGATTACTCATTCTTTAAAATGTTCTTATTTATTAATATAATAGATTCATCAATCTATCCATTCTTCTTTTTTTTTTCTTTTCTCTTTTTTCTTTGTATTGAAGTTTTTCTTGTAATTTTCTTCAAAATCACTTTTCTTCACATTTGTTTACCTTAAAAAGCTAAAAGACAATAATTCAGTTGAAAGATATAAAATTTAAATACCGAATCTCTGTATGTAAATTGTGTGACAACCACATTGTATTTTTAATACTAAATAAAGACATATCTATCTATCTTATGGTATGCCGTGACAATTCGACTAAGAGGCCACTGTATTTTTTTTAATCTTGAACACATTTTTTTTGATTTTTTTTTATCAAATTTTAATATATTTTTATACTAATACACCGGGTTTTTAGGAAATCTCAAACCACCCACCCCATACTTTAAGTACACCAGACTTTCTTGATATAATTATTGCCGGGAGACAATAGTGATCCAGTTTTTGGAAACATTTGAAACGATAGGAAAGATAGGCCAGATCGACGAAAGTAAATTTGGAAGAAGAAGGCTGAATAAGGGGATCCACCATTCTCGGTTTCGAAAAATCGATTTCTTTTATTTATTTCGAACCTATTCAAACCTATATTCAAGAATGCTCCTTTAAAATTTCAAGTGAAAATTTCAAAAACTCTTGAAGATATAGCCGATTTATGGTAGAAGCGGGATGGCTTTTATACCCAAGAATGTGCTTCTCAAAACTTAAAACGCGTTTTTCTCGAAACAGTGTTTTTACGACTGGCGCATTAGGTTACTCAAAAACTATCAATCCAATCGGTTCCAAATTTTAATACGCCATTCTATACATGTATAGCTACGGTATAAACTAGGATAAATCAATTCGGAGAGATCAAATCGGAAGATCTTCTTTACTTTCAAACGAAAGTAAATCAAGTTCGTGACTGAAAAAAAGGCGATTTTCAAAAAAAAATTTCAAAGGTCTGCTGTTCCAGTGAGCCAAGACTGACTAAGTTAACTCGACCGACAGCCAGTTTGAAAATAATTTAACGGGCCGTATAGTGACATGTGTACCTATACTTTTCCTATTCTGATATATTGCCTTGTGACTGCATCGCTCAAGTCTGGTCGAATGGGTATATCAATGAACAAAACTGGGGGCCCTATGTAACTCGATTCTAATTTTGATTCTATTCGAAGTTGTTGTCTAAGAAAGTTGTTTCCGATTCTACACTGCATTGGTGCATTACTGCCATATATGAAAGTAGAATCGAATGCCGGTTAAACCAAGTATCTTGTGCAAAATTTGATACTTGACTTTCGATCGAGTATGGTTTCAAATTTGACAAAATACATGCCAAATTAAAAAATTATTCTCAAGAAATTTATTAAGTGTAAATAAAAATTTGTAGGTGATTTGAATTATTAGTGACTTGTGTTCAATGTGGAAAGTGTTGCATTGTGGTTTTACCATGAAGAAATTACGGAACGGAAAGAGAAAATTTATCGGAGTCGAATCAGGGACAGGTCAAATATTTTGGAGCTCAACAGAAAGAGGTTGATTCCGAAATTCAAGGAGCCCATCATATCATCCACGGATTGTCATAGGTCCAATAACTCTGAAACCTTTACGTCTAGTGGTCTAGGGGAGCAATATTTAGATGAACCTCCACCAGTTGCGGATAATGTTTGTTTATTTTTCCTCAGTTTTGATTTTGTATGAACCTTGAAATCAGCCCAAGCCTTGAATAAATAAGCATTAACCTAGGAATGAATAAATTCTTTTTGATTTTCATTGTACCTTTTTCCAACCAGCTATGTACATCGCGTTGAGGTCATTCGCCAAGTTTTCTATAAATTATTTGATTTTTGTGTCTGTCTGATGTTTGCACACACATATATTCCACGGGGATTTTAAATTGAGAGACCTTTGTATAAGCTGTTTATGTTGATTCTCTATATCAACCACATTGTTATTACTTATTTCAGATCTTGTTTAACATGCAGATAAATATTACAGAAAACAAATTCTTGTTCCTTCCTACTCGATAACACATTTGATTTCGAACAATTTTTTTTCTAATTCAGTTGATTTTGACATTTATTTTCGAATTACGTGGTACTAGATATGCGAAAAGGAAACGAAAAAAAACTTGGCAGTACTTGACTATTTCGACTATTGCAGAATAAACTTTGCTATATAAATACGTCGTACTGACTTTTCGAATTCGAACAATAATTTTGTAGATTCGAGTAACATAGTTGGCCTAAATAATAATCAGAAATGAAGTATTACAAAATAGCCGACTTCACAGCTGATTGCCCCCTAGTCTATCGACGAATTTGAGTACTTTTTTGACAGATATTCATGGCATATTATACGGTTATTCACGAAATAGCGTAAATGCCGTCCTCTGATTGGTCAATTTGGCTTATGAACACGTTATAAAAAACAGTTGTCAAATATTTTAAGGGGCAAGAGATGTAGAAGTCGGACATCTCTGTAATACTTCATTTCTGATAATATATATGTATAATAAGAAGATATGTATATAAAAATATATATAAATATATGAATATGATAATAATATATATAAATTCACCGTTCTATGCAGATATATATGAAACATAGTCATTGTCAATATCTATCCTGTCCTGTCCTTTTTGTACGACGCAAGCCTGAAGTAAGCCTTGAAAACAAAATATTTATATTCCAACCGATCTTCTAATTCACTCTCTTACCCAGCATCTGTCTGCGTTTCAAATTGACACCTAAAGAAGTTACAAATTTTTCAGAACAAAGTCCTTAAAATGATCTTAAGAAACTACCACGGCACGTATCCACTTCGCTACTTCATTAAATAGCTAACTTAGATACCGTAACAATCAGGTAAGCCAAGCTTAACAAACGTTTTATCACATCATGTAAATCACATGTCCAATAGCAGTATTGTCTCTAGTCTACTAAGCAATTTAATGTATTCAAAATTGTAACATTGCAACTCAAGTACGTTATTGCTTGCTAATGTTAGCATTCATGGTTTATTTATATAATTACTATCGTATCTGTTAACTCTACAATGTATTTATTAATCTGAATGTTCGTCTAACGTAGTTACTTTTTTTTTCTGTTTAAATACAGATCTATTTATTTATTTACCTACCTACTTATTTATTTATTTATTTATGTAATATATAAATTATTTTTATTTTTTTATTTAATTTAATTATATAGTTTATTTATTTATCAATCTATTTTTATTCGTTTGCATATTTAACCATTGATTGTGAACTTATTTATTAATTTTGTTTAATTACATATTTGTTAATTCGCAATGAACATTTAACTAATATTATAATACTTCACTAACATGAAGCTCAAGCACACAGACTGTGATACATACGACCGAAGGTTTTTTTTTAGGATTTCCTTCGAATATATCCTTTATCGATTTATTTGTGTTTGCATTATAGTCTTATCATTAGTAAGGTAGATAGCTACCATTAATATATAATATAATATGGGTGGCGCTACCGTTCGAGGCGGACCTGGGCCAACCTTCTCAGCAACCACTGCGTGTTGTGCGTACTATTTATTCTTTCACTAGTGGAAGGGACCTACGTTTAATCCCGACTCAGAGCGGCGAAACTGAAAAGCTTTTTCTAGACAGGAATACTCTTTGAGCATTATCCGTGACTCGAAAGAGGCGGAGCCGTGAATTATCAAAGGTGGTAAATTCGGGTATCGAACCTGGCACCAGGAGTCGACGCACTAACCCACTACGCCACGGCGACCCAGAGATGGCTACCATTAGTGACGGGAACTATCGAATATGTACTATCGAATTGTTCGATAGTCGAAAATCGTTTATGTATCCAATCCAATGAAAAAACCATTCAAATGGTTTATTCGATAGTTTGAATGATTTTTTTGTACTCACTCTGGCGATGCTGATCTCAGTGAGAATTTTATGTATATACACATATATAAGCACATTGTCAAAATATTTGTAGAACAATTTTTTGCTTGTATGGCTGGTTGGACTACCGACCAGTGATGGGACTTGCGAAATGAATAATAGATAAGCAGAAAAAAAGGTGGTGGAAAAGTGGTAGCAAAGACAAAAATGGTCTCCATGTTAATTCACTTATTTATTTGATGATGGTATATGATATATGAATATAAATGAATATGTACAGTAACGGACAAAACAATAGGACCACCGAATATGTTTAGTATATTCCGTTCAAGGACGCTGAAGTCTGTATGCTGCATTTTTTTTTTTTTTTTTGATGCAGTATCTACCTTTGACCATCAGATCAATCCAAATTCACTTTTGTCTCACCGGACTAATGAATATTTTCTATTTTTTTTTGTTTGCTTTTTGAAACCTAAGTGGTCTGCGAACTTAGGATGCTTTATCCTATGCTTTTTGTAAGGACCGGAGCTACTCCCGGCTACATCTTCCTACTCTACTACATCTTCCGAAGAAATTTTGTTCTTCTAGTCTTTTTTGGGGATTATTGTAGGATGTTGGATATTTGTAGCTGGAAAGGGCTCTTCATTGGCAGACCTTTAATTTGGTTATAATATTTTAGCAATTTTGATGGCTGAAAAATTACTTCAAAAATAAAGTAAAAAATAACCCGAGACAAACCAAAAATTAAAAACACGTACTCCGGTTTTCGCCGTGGCGTAGTGGGTTAGTGCGTCAACTCCTACGCAGAGGGTGCCAGGTTCGATATAAAACTGGAGTAATAATAATAATAATAATATGGGTGGCGCGACAGTCAGAGGCGGACCTGGGCCTAGCTTCTCAGCAACCACTCGTGTTGTGCGTGCTATTGTTCTCTCACGCGTGGAGGGGACCTACAGTTTAATGCCGACTCCGAACGGCCAAGTTTGAGAAGCTTTTTCTAGACAGGAAATACTCTTTGAGCATTGTCAGTGACTCGAAAGAGGTGGAGCCGTGAAATATGAAAGGTGGTAAATTCTTATTTTGTCGGCACCACTTTGTAGGTCGATCTCGTTTACTGAACAATTTTCTCCATCCATCGATGTAGACATAGTATCCTTTTTGCTGAGAACAAGGTACCGTAAACAACAAATTTGCAACATGTTTGATGCAACAGATAGGGATAGTTTTTTATACCATTTTTAATAATTCGAAGTAAATTCCATTAAGGCACATTGTCGTCGTTTCAGTCGTCATCATCATCAGTCGTTTTTTATTATTTTTCATTCGCCTATAAATTTCATTCGCTATATATTAAGATCTTCAATATTCACTGTGTTTTGTGGAAGCGAATGAGTCCCACAACTGGTGGCATTGTTCAAGCTACTACCTTTTTGGATCTCGGTATTTTAAAATGTTAATTTTAGCGTCTGACAGAGCAAATTTTTCTCGAATCTTAATACATAATCAGAACAATGCTAGGGACATGATAAGCAATGGGCAAAATGTGATAGATTTAGAGTTCAGGTTGGTAGGTAGTAGTAATAACAATTTATTCTTTAAAAAATTCAAATTATGACAACACAATAGAAGAATTACATTATGGAAAATAATATATGAATTAAAAAAAGAACCTGCAATCTATAGTTCAGAAGGAACTAGAGGCGAAAGCAGGGAGTCTTTTAAAAATCAATAACAAAAATAAATAAAAAAGATAGAAAGAAAGGCAGTGGGCTCGCAAAATATATTGTGAAATTTACTTGTACGTTGCCAACAAAAAAAATATAGAAGAACATAAGTATGTGTGTAATTGAAATTAAACTAGCAAGGAACTAATATTAATATAATATACGAAAAGAAGAGAATTAATCAGATGAAAACACAAAGCCATAGTTTTATCATCTTTAGAAATACGAATTTAATTCTAATGATTCTAATGTCCAATGGTAAGTTATTATGGAGTCCGGGAGCAGAAACAGTAAAAAAGTTGAAGAAACTTTGCAGATTATGATGTGGTACAGTAACTAGATTCAAATTGTTGGTTCTTAGGTTGTAGTAATCGGAGCTTCTATTCAGTTCATAGCCTGATCTAAAAAAAATGTTTGTTTAAGACCTAGCAGTATAGGTGTTTTAAGGGAAGAATTTTAAAGCTTCTGAAAAGTAACAAACTATTAAAACGACGATTTTTGTTACAAATAAGACAAATAATGTGTTTTTGAGAAATTAGAAGTGGGTTCATTTTGTTGAAATGAGTTCCACGCCAGGAAGCTAAACCATATTCGAGCCTAGAATGGACTAACCCATAATAGATGCACTTGAGAATATCTTGTGAACTGAATGATTTTAAAAAGTATAACTGTCTAGTGGCGGCTATAAGGTACTTTTTAAGCACACTAGTATGGTCGGACCAGCTCATCCTCCAATCAAGTGTAACACCAAGATGCTTAAGCGGTTTAACATTTTCTATAACGAAGCAATTCTCAGAACATGCAAGGTACTCAAAATAAGTTTGTGCAGATGCTCCTGATTTACAAATATTTTTACTATGTAAAAATGTTTGGCACATTGCACAGTGGAAATAAAAAATGCCAAAATCCAACTCTCTTCCACATAGATTCAAAGTTACATCTAGTTTTATCACTAATCACCAGATTATGCTGTTGGAACCAATGACCCAGAATTTTTAGGTCATGATTCACGTCAGCAATTAAGTTTAAAGGGGAGTTACACTGAAAAGCACATGCCATCTCATCAACAAACGCATTTATCTTACTACGGAAATTCTGAGAAAATAGTGAGTTTATAAATATTAAGAAAAGTATCGGTCCTAACACAGGGCCTTGAGTTCCTGTGTTTCCCTATGGAGATGTTTCTAAAAGGACTCATGTGCCCATTTATTTTTACCCTCTGTTTCCTGTTAGACAAATACGACCTGAAACAATTATGTATATTACCCCTAAAACCACAATTTTATAATTTTACTAAAAGGATATTATGATCAACAGTATCAAAAGCTTTCGTAATATCAATGAAAAGAGCCGCAGTTAGATTTTTGCAGTTAGAACTGTCATAAATATTTGTGCAAAAATTTAACAGAGCTCCTTCAGTTGGTATTACAACATTGCAAAAAGTGGTAGAAATACCACTTAAGTGGTAGAAACACTACTTAAGTGGTAGAAGTCCCATCACTCCTATCGAGTCAAATAGGTTTGCAGCTGCTCTCAAAGAGAATTTTGTGTATGTGAACGATTGTTCACTTGTATGGACTTTGGACTATTGAGTCAAATGGAAAGATGTTCGAACAGTTTTTGCTTTGAGTGAAAGATTTTTTCATGATATCTGTCAGTGTAAGTTCTTTTGGGAACATTTCACTTCTAAAAGCAATTTAAACGGTCGGTTGATTTTTGCTCGTGTGCGTTTTGTAAAGGAGGGGTATGCCTCCTGGGGAAACCTTAAAAAACGCATTGTATCTCCTACCTCCAAAACTAGGTCCCCCCCCTCCCCCCCCCCCCCCCCCCCTCGAAAGCGGTCAATAATTTTGCAAACAGATGAATAAGTAATGAATGAATGGAACTATCCGATAGTTCAAATCATTCAGATACTAACTATCGATAGTACAATTCATTCGATAGTTCCCATCACTAGCTACCAGATCTATGTAAATTTTCAATTGTATTTATGGACTTGTGCATTGTTGCTAAGCATAGATACTACTACTACTGACTATTTATCTGAAATTACCTCTAAAAACTAAATGGCAATCACTGCCTGTCAATCGAAATGCACCCATCTTATGAAACGAATTCAGAACAAGAAAAAAGTTAAAATCATTCACAGACTTTATTTGATTTTACTTAAGAAATGAATTTGGACACTTCCTGCTGTTTACTGCTTCCTTCGTCGCTTCTTATTCTTGGTTTTCTTATCGTCGCCAAGCAACGCTTGGGCTTCGTCGCGTCTCTGGAATGGGAAATCACATAAGAACATCCACCTCCAGTCACATGAACGACCATACCTTCTCGTTCTTCGTCTCCTCAGATTCGATCAACCATGCAGTCAGAAGAGGCATTTCCTCGGCGAACATTATCAGTCTAGCGTGGCAGTCTCGTCTCTTACTCTCCAGCAGCTCAACCCTGTTTCGCATGTAGCCCAGCAGGCCATTGACCTCATCAACGTCTCTGGTGTACTTCTCCTCCATCTCCCTCAGACTCTGCTTCAGGTCCTTGAGAACGAACGAATGCTTTGAGTTATACGACCACTCGAGAGGAGGCTTACTGTTTTGGTATAACTTGTTTGTCTTTTTATATCTCGAGTTTGGCAACTCCGATAAGTGTGATTATTTTGTTGATGGAAAGGGATTATTTTGTAGCAGGTTTGTATGTAAAAAGAATACTTGTCCAACGAAAAAATCATTGAAATCGGAATTGCAGAACTGGAGGTAAGAATCTAAATGCCGCGTCGTGTATACCAAATACACGGCAAGTTGTTTCTACCATTCACAGTCCACTCAAGTGTACGTTTGCACACGTGTGCGCGTTGGATACAAAGAGGAAGCTCACCTTTATCTCATACTCCAACTTCAGGCGCACACTGATGGAACACTGAATCTCCTGATTGTGCTTGCGCATGGTTTCAGCTAGAGCCTCAACTATATCTTCTTCCCGCTTTTGACACTTGTACCTGCAGTTCTGGAATCTGTACTTGAAACTGCAAGTGTACCTGAACTCGATGGGACCAATGACTGGAAACAAACCTCAACTTTATCATTCTACACAAAGCGGGAGACCTGCCACTGGCGTCATACCTCGTCGTTCTTCGAAAACCTGATCCAGCACTGCATCCTTCTTCAGGCCCAAAATGCGCTCCCTTCTCATGACTTCCCCGTCAAATCGCTTCAACTTCTCGTCCAACTTTGCGCACTCTTTGACATTGTTTGTCAGATCTCTGGCAATTTCGTCCTGGATCCGTAGCATCCTTATGGATTGCCTGAATAAAAAACACCACAAATCAACGTCACCTCCAGCAGCACTCTCGAAGCCTTACTCGATCTCCGTCAATGGAGCTCGCACATTCCCAGTCTCATGCCCAGCAGCTAACTGAGCGATCAAATCGTGAATGTCGTCCAGGACAATGCAGTTCTTGGCGTTCTGCAGCACAGTGGGACAGATTTTTCGGAGGGCGTCAATGTATGCGATGTCCTGGGTAGCGCGTCTTTCAAAGAACATCTTCAAGCTGAGGCCGAACATTCCGTGCGGAATATCCATTCGATTCCTGGCATCGATTTGCTTCCTTGGCGTGATGCTTTGCAGCACTTTCATGAGCTCGCTGAGGACATGTTGGACGCCGACGGTCTCTATTGTCTCTCGAAGAATCCAATTTGAACTTTGGCCAAGGCGAGGAGCATCGGTGCAAGGTTCCATTTTTCTGATTTTACGCGGTCACTCATGTAAGCCAAAAATTGTTGGGTTCTAGTCCACACGGTACATAGGCCGTAAAAAAACACGTTCGCGGCAAAAAACAAAAAAAAAAAACTGAATTTCCACAGGCAGACATTTTTGAGGGAATTTTCAGAGCTTTATATGATCGGGTAATCGACGTCGAGCCAGTGGGACAAGGCAGCAATGGAAGGTGAAGGCGGAGTTTAACCAACTATGAAACTGAAGACAGCTAGGAGACGATCATGACAGATTCAGACCAGTCTCATGTCGCTTAATCCGAAGAGGATTTAGGGATGATCGTGACAAGATCACAATTTGTAGAGTGCTGACTCTGTCTTTGATTTACTGGGACTCAAAGGAAGACACCATCAATGTGGTAACCAGTGAGTTCCTATGCAGAATAAGTAAAACTCAGGCTCAGACGACGAGCAGGTGAAACTCATTCGAGCACTTTTGGCACACGGCTAATACCCAAACTTCTTTTCCGAAAAAGGTGTAATTCTTAAAAAGGACGACGAGTTCTTATAATTCCGAAGAAGATACAAGCCGAGCTGTTGTGGAATACCAATACACCAAGAAAGGAATTTTGCGTTGAAAAAGATGATGGAACTAGTCAAGACAGATTACTATATCCGCAGTTGAAGAATAATCTGAAAGAGGCCCCGGAATTTACGAGATCCACATCTTCAGCGACAACTAAAGGGCAAGTAGCAATGAAGTTTGTATTTGTCGAATCCAACAACTACCTAAGTGCTCACGGGTCAGAACTCAGCTCAAAATGAATCCAAACCCATTTGAAGAACGAACGCGCAAAGAACAAACTCTCAATATCCACCAGGCCAAGGTATAACCCAAGAAGCGAACAATAAAGAAAACTGAATTACAACTCGACCCTCTGTCTACATCCATCCCACACCTCTCTTCTGGCCTCTTCCCGATGGCATCAACCTCGTCAGCGAAATGAAGTACATGTCCCTATTCCCCTCCAATTCCACAGACTGTAAAGGGATTCCTTCCCGCAGAAAACGAAAAAATAAATAAACACTCACTCTGTTGCTAGTCTCCTGTGAGTTTTCATTGTGATGACAACAATAACAACGCCTGCAACACTAGCAACAGCCAGCCGCTTCAAACGCAAACACCAACAACCACCGTCGCATCATCGGAGAGCCATCAGAGACACAAAGCCGGGCGCACACTCTTCGCTCGCCCACTCTGTTGTGGCAAGCAACGCAGAAGAGAAATTTTAGAAAATGATGCCAACAGATTTTTACGGTATACACGTCGCCAGGAGCGCAGCAAAATCCACAGGTCCTCCCGTATGTTTTTAGTGGATTTCTCCTCCTGGTACAGTTTTTCTCCGCTTCGTTTATCTCTTCGTTGCCTTTTGAACGCGGTGTCGTTGTTCATGGCTCGGCTGTGAGTGGTGTGAGGAGCGACTCTTTACTTTTTCCTCCTACACAGCAGCGCCCTTCTTGGGCTTCGTATGGGATCGTTATCGATACCGTCGCAGCCACGAGATTGATGATTTCTTCCCGTGCACGTGTTCCCTTGGACTTTATCGTATGCAGGGCGAACTCCCGTTCCAGGGAGCTGCAGGAGTGTGAGAAAATTCCCTACGGGCGCTAGGGAAGGTTTGTGCGATTAAACAGCCGATCAGGACCTCAGAAGTTGGCGGCAGGTAGATAGACTTATGCTGTAGCATAATGGCTTCTGTCGTTACGTTCGCTCCCTTTGTACGTGCGGCCAGAGTGCATTGGATTCCCTTCGGTGGTGCGCGCCATGAATAGCTCAGTTGGAAGGAAGGGCTCCGCAGTGGTGTTTTTCTTTTTTCGTGATGATGGCGTGATTTCTTTCGCTCGTTATGCCTTATGCTGGGAGACGATTGTCATCGGTCTTATGCTTTGCGGTCTTCTTTGTGTTTGCGCATGGACGATGATTGCCCACGAGGAACTGACTGTGTGGTACTAGAAGGGCAACGACGGGTGCTTAATGTGAAATTTAACACGCATTTGTTCGGTTGAGATGATGAATGGATGGCAGCCGCGGTGGTCATTATAAAAGGCGGCAAAAGGGAAAAAGACGTTTCGTTGGGACAGTAGAGCGATTTTCGGGGGTAACGGACACATCAAACTCGAGCATCCACCGTTGATGTAATAGAGTACCTTTGAACAATGCCAAAGAAGTTTGCGTTTCATTTGAAATCAGCGACATTAGATGTGTGTGTCACTTGATATCGTTCAAATGGTCGAGTCCTCAACCAAGCGATCACATCGAGCGGTTCATTTTTTGAGCAGTCTGGCACATAAGCCGGGCCTAATGTTTGAAACACAGAAGTGCGTTTGCGCAGGCGTTGTCGTTCAATGCACACAATTCAATGGTCAGACGCACAAAAACCTGTGTCCATCTACGTTAGTAAAAAATGAGAGAAATGAGAGAGGCGTGATAAAACGTCCATCGCACGTCATTATCGAACATGTTCGATATTTCTGTGCCTAAAAGGTTACAAATCTTAAGTCGACTTAAGTTGTTTTAGCTGTTTAACCATATTTCAAATATATTCTTCCGTTTATAAAGGGTTTTTTGAATTTAATTTGTGAAGGCACTCTTTCACTAATCATCAAACTGTCACTGTCAATTTATTCCGTAAACTCAAAATTTTCGTCATGGTAAAGTACACCAACGAGCAATGTCTGAAAATTATAAATAATTTTCTACCGAAATTCGGAGCCTTTCAGTGCGTTAACTCCAAATTTTGACGAAGCTCATTTTTGGCTCAATGGGTTCAAAAGGCAAAATCATTCAATAAGCAAAATATGCATTATTGGTCGGGTGAAAATCCACATGTGCTTCATCAATCACCACTTCATCCACGTAAAATAACTGTTTGGTGCGGTTTGCATGTTGGCGGCGTTATTGGGCCATATTTTTTCGTCGACGATAACGATCGTCACGTTACTGTGAATGGTCAGCGTTATCGCGCCCTGTATACAGATTATTTTTGGCCCGAATTACACTTGAAAACTTCAACGACATGTGACTCTAACAAGAAGGTGCCACAAGCCACACAACACTCGTCACAATCGATTTATTGAAGAGTAAGTATGGTGAGCGTGTTATCTCAAGAAATGGGCCAGACGATTGATTGTCCGCCTCGTTCTTACGATTTAACGCCGCTTGACTATTCTCTGTGGGGTACCGTAGCCCCGTACGTCATTGGTTATGCCAACAAGCCGACGAGGTTTGGCAGAACTGAGAGCCAACATTGAACGCGAAAAAGCGGCCGTTTCGGCCGAAATGTGTGGCTGAGTCGTTAAAAATTGGGTCCAACGAATCGACCGCGGGAGCCATATGAAATGTTCCATTCATAAATGTTTTGATTGTACTTCAACCTGATAGTAAAGTTTTTGAAATATCTCAAATGGTTTGCGTTTTATTTAAAAAAGCTTACAAAAAAAAGTTGTCAAGTCCTTATTGGAAGACCCTTTATTTGAAGACAATTCAGGTAAAAAAAAATGTAAAATGGGGAATTTGTGACAGTTTGAAAATAACTTTGGTGCACGATGTGACAGTTTGAAATTAGTGAGTCTGAAAATAACTGCAAATAACTTTGGTAACGAGTTTGTTGTACTAAGTGGTCGACTTAAGTCCTTTTACCAAATTTATTTCTCAAATATACATACTTTAAGTCGACCTAAGTGTTAAATCAATTGGTATAATTTTGAATATTAGGAAAAAAATGATAATAACCACGTTTTCACCGAACGAAACCGCGAGGTTTCATCATTTTTCTCCGAATCTACCAGGATCCCACATACACTTTTAGGGTCTGCAAACCTTTCGGTTTCTGATAAACCTCGTTTCAGGCCTCTTGAATTCATCCGTCCAGAAGAGGTTGTCAAGCCGTACAAGCATACACCGTGAATTTCTGTCTCTTTTTTTTGTTCAATTTCCCATTTTATCTCTCTCTAATTTCTGGTGTTCTCACTCTATCATTTCCTGGCATCAGACAGCTGTTCTGGCGGCTATTTACTAATTGAGAGCGACTGACTTTTGTTTTGGCGGGCACTCATATGTACATTGATAGCAAGTGACTCGAAAATTGCGAACGAAAACACGGTGGAAACGGTCTATAGTGGTTTCAGTAAAATTTCATCCGAACCTCCCGGTTTCGTTTCGGTGGAAACGTTGTACAGTACTCCCCGAATAATAGCACATACACATGGGGCATAAAATTGTGTTGCTTATAAGCGCGTTTTCAAAGAAATTCCCATTAAGCGAGAATCTTAGGTAGATGGCGTTGGTAAATCGCAGCTGAATGTAATTTGTTGCTATTACAAGGGTTCTCGTATTAAAGGGGTTGCTTTTATCCGGGGAGTACTGTATAAGTCAAAAAAGTATTAATTTATTTACGTAATTATTCAATCTATCAAAAATAATTATTTGTATTATATTCAAAAATATATATGCTTTATTTTTCTGCTGTCTTAAAATTGCTCTCTTGAAGAGTGTACAAAATTGACATACAAAAATTTTTCACCAGAAGTGAAGAATTACAGAGATGCCCGACTTCACCCTCTCTTGTCACTTAAAATGTTTGACATAATATAATAATAATATGGGTGGCGCGACAGTCAGAGGCGGACCTGGGCCTAGCTTCTCAGCAACCACTCGTGTTGTGCATGCTATTGTTCTCTCACGCGTGGAGGGGACCTAAAGTTTAATGCCGACTCCGAACGGCCAAGTTTGAGAAGCTTTTTCTAGACAGGAAATACTCTTTGAGCATTGTCAGTGACTCGAAAGAGGTGGAGCCGTGAAAATATGAAAGGTGGTAAATTCGGGTATCGAACCTGGCACCCTCTGCGTAGGAGTCGACGCACTTACCCACTACGCCACGGCAACGCCAACATTTTTGACAACTTTTTTTATTACGTGTTCATAAACCAAATTGACCAATCAGAGGACGTCATTTACGTTCATTTCGTGAATAAGAGTCCAAAATTCATAAATATCTCTCAAAAAGGCACTCTCATTCGTCGATGGACTAGGAAGTCGGCTAGGTTAGATTATGTAGGAGGGCTGCTAGTGCATTCACCAGCGCACTTAGACCATATTGGTCCATTGTGATACCCGTAGTCAGACTACTGCCACTGATTGACTACAACTCCAGTGATAGTGCCCTTAATTTGATCCCAGCAGCAAGTGGTTACTGGACTAGATTTGAAAACCAGATTAAAGAGTATTAACTTTATTTTCACTGGGATGCGAACCAGGGACCCCGCTAACCAGCGGCAGGCACCTAACCAACTACGCGATCCAGTCTTCAAAATGTCGGGTATCTCTGTAATACTTCATTTCTGTGTGCGAGGTTTTCTGTTCTCCGTGCGAGAGGTTTTCTTATAAATAGAGAGTTTCCTTCCAGATTGAGAGTATTTTCTGTCAACTTTCATTTCGCGAAATGATAACAGCTGACTAAAAATAATTTAACGACAAAAATCATTTCAAATGAGTGTACGCAGAGAGAACAGCTGATAAATTGTTTGCCTGCTGATTTCAACGCCGCTCGTCATCGGACTCTCTCCGTAACTTATAGTCCTCTGGCGCGACGCACTTTTGTTTTTCAGGCAAGGCTCCGGCGCATACAATACTTTTAGGCCCAAACCCCTAGAATCCGTTGCGTGCCTTACGTCCAGTAAAAAAATTGACAAATCGTAAGGCCTTATGAGAGAGAGAGGGACAACAAATCCAGCCGACAAGTAAAATGGCGCGACATTGGCAAATTTAAACCAATAAGAAGAAGAAAATGATGAAAATGGTGATTAATCCGAAGAAAAATGTTAATTTTGTAAGGCTTACATCTGGCGAGACTTGGCGGCCCTAAGAAGAGCTTCAAAAAGTGTTGCAGATAAAGGATATCCGATGGGATTCTTTGTTGAACGTTCAGATTGAACAGTAGTTTGAATATTTTAGCAATAAAAAAGGAATATAAATAGAACCTGTGCTTCTTGGTATAATTAATTGTTGGCTTAATACTTTTGGATACAAGTGGATTTGAACGGAAGTTGGATATAACGACAACCTGTCATAATGACCAGTCCCTCCAGCGTCGTTAGAAGCCACTTCCACTGTACTTGATTTACTCGCTAGTCGCTAAAATAAGCATTTTGCCTTGGAGATATATTTTCAAGTAATTTCCTGACGAAATGATGAACAAACCGCCAGGAGTAGGAGGCTTTAGACCCTTTCTCCACTCTTGCTAACAAAAAATTGCTTTGTTCATCCTCCCGTATTCCATGCTGCTATAGCCAATGTTGCCGATGTGGCACGATCGTGCTGTTATGGCACTTTAACATTGAATGTGGCACTCTGGTGAACATTTTTTTAAAAATTAACGTATTTAGGTAATCAACGTTTATTAAACAATCGCTACATTTCCATTGAATTTCCTTAACTCCCTTGAATCCAAGCACCAAGCAAGCAATCCAAGCACAGAGGGTAACTCTGTACAGTATTGTTCTCTTGAGCTTGAGCCGGTGGTTAATATACGTCCCTACTACACGGCTTAGTTTTGAATAACAAAAGGGTCGCAGAAGGAAGCATATTCACTGAGTAAAAGCCCAGTCTTCTAATGGATTATGGCTCATTGAAGGGAAGTCGCATTTCTTCTTAAGAAAGGCACTTTCGGGTCCACCTTGAGTGCAAAGCTCCATCAAATGCTGTATTCTAACACCACGGTTGGTCAAAAAACGACTAGTTTTAGCCTGACTAAGAGATGCCCCTCTTGTGGGAGTGTCGTGGGGTTTGTGCATTAAGCACATATCAAGGAAGGTTTCAGATAAATGCTACCGTGTCATCTAGTTTGAGTCGCCTTTACTGTCATGGTCGTGTGCTACTCTAACCGACATCAAGAGCAGCAGGACGATTCAGATCACGTCCGCACTTTAGCAAATGAGAGGGATTGTCATATAATTCTTGAACTTAATTTGTCCCTGACTCAAGGTGTTGGATCCCCGTCTCGCTCCCTCATGGGTAAGTGGATTTTTTGGAATAAGTTCTTCCGATGTCCATTGTCTTCTTCCGATGATGTCAATGTCCTCAACATATGCGAGCACTTACATAGACTTTTTGACATGTTGACGGAATGACTGATTTTACAAAAAGTCGAGCGTCGCTACAAAAGCGTATTTTTGGCATTCAGTGGACTTTCCCTATGTCGAACTCTTCCTAAAGGCTCCGGCACATAGAATGCTTTACTTGCGTAGCGTCAGAGCAAACGTACACGCTGAAGTATCTGACGCAAGGGGATGAGACAATGAATACTTCCACGCACAGGTGATTTCAATTGACAGTTTCAAGTTTGGATTGAAAATTCAAATTCTTTTGCTTATTTGTTCACAATTAAAATATGTATTTTAATATAAATACTCAATTATAAACATTCATTTATATTTTTATCTATTTAGAACGTTGCTTAACGAGAACCAACTCCCAAGCTTTAACATAAAATTCGAATTCTCTTGAAATGTCACAATGTGAGGATTGTCACCGCAGAAGGAGAGAGAAAAGTTAGAAGTTGAGTAACTATATCCGTCGCGTGAGCGTCCGCGTTGGCACATGTATTTTATGTATTTGTCAAAGTATTACTGGCGCTCACGCATGTAAAGTATTCTATGTGCCGGATCCTTAATTCAAACTCTCTCTAACTCGAACAAATTATGGTATCCCGTGACAATTCGACTCAGGAGGAGTCCACTGTATTTCCGTTTATGCCACCCTGAGCCTTGAAATGGCACTTTTTGATCACTTTGAATAATTTTGTTCCGGCAACGCAGTCTGTAGTCCCCGAAGTGTAAGGAATTCGTGCACACCTTCCTAAAAATAAGTACCCACCCCCACTCCACCCGCATCGTGTTCCACCATTCTTTTATTTATAGACACACTTTGTTTCCGCATTTCCCTAGAATAAACAAATCCGATGGTTGCTACCTGCCTGCACCCAGTCACCACGCGACGAACTTCCATTCCATCCACATAAAGTTTAACCAATTCCCTTAATCATCCATGCACTTGCTCTCTTCAGATAAGACAGCCGAAGGCAAGCGCTCTGCAGTGCTGAGCTCCCAAATAAGTCCCCAATACCGCAGAACAGAGAAAAAACAAAACGAAAAAGAACCCAGAGAAAACATCACAGTAAAACGAACAACAAGCACGTACACTTCTCGGTTCTCCTTCTCCATGCGGGCCCCACCACTCTGGCTTCCCCTTAGCAGAACGACGACATCGCTCGGCTCTCCTTCTTGGCCGGCCCTATCCACACAGAATCGTGTCTGCTTTTGAACATTGGATTTGTATTTGTTTTGCCCCGGTCTGCTGTTCTCCTTCTTTTCATCAGCCAGCCTTTTTCAGAAAGAAAACAAAACGTGTGCTTATCGACGCCGAGAGCGGCGGCGGGGGCTCGCCCCAAGCACATTCGCCGCAACCTAAGCAATCCTAAGCCAAGTGGGAGCAAGCGGTACCTTCTGCGTGCTTCTGGTCGCCTGCTGAAATAAGTTTTAAATTTTGACAAATAAAACCGCGATTGTAATTTACGACCGCTCCAGAATTATTTTCCCCCACAAACGCGGTAAAAATTCGCGTAATTTCGCCGGCCCCACTACGTCAGGTTCCGACAGCGGAGGGCTTTTTTTGCGCGCGAACTTTTTTTCCCTCGTAAACTATGTGATGTGTGCTGCGCCGCGTTACGGGCTCGGAATCGACCACACTTGCTCGGTGACAGATGGGGAAATTCACTCGGCGACCCGTCACCATTTTGTTTGTACGTAACATGTGAGGTGCTCCTCTTACCAACCACTCATGAAGTTCAGTCGAGATCTTCGGCGGCGCGCACTGTCACTGTGACGTGGATGACGTGAGACGGACGTTTTCTGCTGATGGCCTGGTAGACGGAATACGAATCTCTTAACAAACAAACACTCGGCCGTTGTGACATTGTCTGACAGACGACGACGACGGCTCCGAGCACAGCCCCCACTCTCCGCGACGCGACCAGGTGTGTGTTGTTACGTGTACGTTATTCGAACTGTATGACAAGGTGGCCAAGGTGGTTGCGCCCGCTGCTGCTGGCCTGGTAAGATTCCGGTCTAGATGATGCTCTTCCTGCTCTAGTTGTGCGCTCGTTTAGGGAAATTGTGGTGCGCCCGCCCGGTTGAACGATGGTTTTTAATTAGAAAAACGTAACACAATCGAGGGCGGATGGAGCGCTCGTCAAGTACCGCTGGTGTGAGTGTGCCCGCTGCTCAGCGCGGCCAATTGAAGAACCGATCTAGAGCGGTATTTTTTGACCGCTCTAGAGCGGTGAAGGGAATCTCCTCGTCAGAGCTTTGTTTTGGCGCGCTCCAGAAACAGCGGCGGCGGCGGCGTTCGTCTATTCATCGGGTCCCAGCAGTGGACGCAAACAAGTTCGCGTCACTTTGTTGCACGGCAACGTTCGACACATGCGGCCAGAGCGAGAACGAGCGAGTTGTTTGGGGTGCCGCCGTCAAAGCACTGGTTACACGCGGCCGAGTCAAGCGGCACGAGGGTTTACGGCAAGTGCGCGTTCGTCGCTGCGGACAGAGCGACGAATCGAACCGGCGGCAGTATTTTGCGCAAAACTCATGACACTCCAAGTGATCAGGCGACCAGAGGAAATCGTAGGCCTCTTGGTATGCCAGCGATGCAGCGGAAAACGCTTCAATTTATGGCGGGACGTTGTGGTCGGGTATGAGTTGAGTAGTCGTTGGTTTTCAACAGGGGCGACGGAGAGCGGGCGTTTCGATGTGTGTTTGTCGTTTCATTGGTTCGAGCTGATGGATGTGTGTGGAGCAGCCAGTCACGACGTGGGAACAGCTGTCTGGCTTCGGTTGTGACTCACCCATTCGGTCATCAGTGCGGTAAAATTGACTTTCGTCGGTGATTCCATCGCAACGGAAGACTTCGGGTGACTTTGTGTCTTTTGTGGAGGGAAGACTGCTTTTGATGTCGTCACATGACGCGGATGGAGCCAGCCATGATTATTCAATGGGCTTTATGCGGTTTGAGAGGCACAGCGATGTGTGGCGTTGTTGGGGGACATTTGAATCCATGCAGGCAGAAAGTGGTTTGTGGGATATTTTATGTAGGTGCACAGAAATAGAGAAAAGAAGGGTGACGAGCAACACTTTATTTGTTGTCCTGACTGTGAGTATGTGGAAATGCTCACATTGAAGTAACATTAAGAAGGAATTACTTCTCAATGTTACTTCAATGTGAGCATTTCAACATGATTCACGGGCAGAGATGGCAGAGTAGACTTCATGCGGCAATCTACACAATTTACTTATCAGAATAAACTACTCGAAGCTCGATTTTTTGCATTTGCTACCTACATTTGTTACGTGTGGATTTTGCAATGTTTTTATGTTTTTATGTTGAAGCGCGACGACTGGAAAAGGAAAAGGTTATCAACTTCCTGAAGGGAGCCTATTCAGAACCCCGTTTCACATGGACCCCGGGATACGCGCCCAAACTGGAGTAAGTTCGGCATACAGTTGTGTTCAAAATAATAGTAGCGCATCTAGTTTTATTAGTTTTTCAAATTTTGTCGAATGACAACTTATTTTTGAATTTCATGTACGTACAAAGTTTTAATTCTTATACATATATGTATAGAGATATAAGAGGTGTAGTTTACCAAAATAATTCATTCTTAATTGACAACATTTATAGCTTTGAAATTAAAAATATAAAGCAACGAAACGACAAGCAAAATTTATTGATTGATGTTGATTACTAAAAAAAAACAAGATTTATTAGACATTAAACAAAAAAAAGGTCGTAGACAAAAGATAAACTTAATACTTGGTTGTAAAGCCCTTATTTTCTTACACTGATTTGCACCGGTTTTCTCTCATCAGTCCTAATATATTGCGCCATGGTGTGCCACAGGCCAGGTGATGTGTGCCTTGGCAAAAGCTATCCGAGCTGCTACGTGCTTTTTAAAGAGATTAATGGTACCTTGCGGGGACTCCGGGCGTATAGCCCTTCATTTAACAGTCGCCTGCGGACTGTGACAGCACTAATACTTAGCCCCAACTTCTTTTGGATGACATTTGAATGTGCAGATTGCTATTTCTTAGAATTCGTCGCTCCTCCAACTCTGATGTTTTGTATTTTCGTCCACGAGTTTTGGGCTTAGGATGTTTGTGTAGATGTTTTATTGCGTTAGCAATCATGAGGGCTGTGCATCCTATGATTTCTTTACATTCTCTGCTCTTCATTTTAAAATTAATATACTTTCCTGTTCTGTGCGGCCCACTGTTTTATCAGAAGTTTAAGATTTTGCTTTAATCTAAGTTAAACATATTTATTTGTTCTTACTTTTGTGTTTCTACCTTTAATTTAATTTGTTATCAAAGTTTAAGTCAGTTAATTAGCACACTACTATTTTTTTGAACAGCTGTATAAGCACCTCCACTTCGCCAAACCTTTAACGACTGATTGATACTACAATCGATATGCAGTGGAAAATATGATCAGTATTTGTTTTGTCAGTTACCGTTATATGAAAATGCTGCATTCAGGGAAAATATAATAAAATTTTCATACAATTGTTTGAGATCCAGAGGGAAAATATAAAAAGGGACTATTCGAGTGACGAATACGATAACCTTGAGGCCAAGAATTGATAATGATGAAAACTCTGTCCCGAAAGTTCCAAAACAAACTTATTCTCCAAAACTTCCTCATCATATTTTGGCGCTCTTCAGACTATGAAATAAGTGCAGAAGAGATTGGACGAGATACCGTCAGCCATTTTTGAAATGTCAGCTACAGTATCTCAACTACTTAATTAGCAAGCACATTTTTGAATTTCGCAACAAGAATTGGAACTCCAAACTTAAAATGCTCGAAAAAAATGATAAGCCGTTTTGGAATATAGTCAAAGTTATTAGAAATAGAAGCAAGTTGTTGCCTGTTCTCAAATCTTCTTCTAACGTGTTCTTTACGGATTCTGAAAAAGCAAATGCTCTTGCACAATCATTTTCAAATAACCACGTCGTGGCTAGTGGTCTAAGTGACCAAGGCACATGCGACACAGTGCAGAGCACTATTCAGAATTATTTCGAGAACAGCTCTCAGCAAATCCCTTCTGCTGTTTATGTGTCAGAAGACGACATTGCATTTTTCGTCAACAACTTAAATGTTCGCAAAAAGGGAGGGCTTGATCTGACTAGAAACATCTATATCAAGCAGCTGCCCAAAAGTGGTATAAAGTTTTTAACATTTTTTATAAATGCGTGTCTCAAAATGGAATATTTTCCTGACTCCTGGAAATTAGCCAAAGTTATTCCTATACGAAAACGAGGCAAGCCTCCTGAAAATCCTGAAAGCTACAGGCCAATAAGTTTGCTTAGTAACCTTAGCAAACTTTTTGAGAAAGTTCTTAAGGAAGTGCTTTTAAAACATATTTCTGAAAACAATATATTCCCCAATGAACAATTTGGACAGCTCCACCCATCAAGTATTAAGAATCTGCAATCACATAAAGTCAAACCGTGCTATAGGCAAATCAACTGGGATGGTTCTGCTTGACATAGAGAAAGCATTTGATACTGTCTGGCACGACGGACTTTTGTATAAATTGATACACCTCCGGTTTCCTCCTTATATATGTAAAATTGTCCAAAGTTTCTTATCCCGTCGTCGTTTCGTAGTCCAAGTGAACAGTGGTGTTTCTGACCTAATTTTTTTTCAATTCTGGTGTTCCACAGGGTTCAGTTCTAGCTCCAATTTTATATAATATTTATGTATCAGACTTCCCAAAATTGCCAAGTTGTCACACTGCGATTTTTGCAGATGATACCGTCATATTTTCTTCACACGAATTAGCTCTCAATATTGAGAGCAATCTCTCAAATGTGATCAAAATTGTGGAAAAATATTTCAGCAAATGGAACATCAAGTTGAATGAGGAAAAGACGCAGGCTATCTTTTTTACACGAAAAAGAAAGTCCTGATTTGTTCCTACAAGGCAATTGCAGTTAAATGGATTGTCTATAAATTGGGAAAACTCCGTACGTTACTTGGGTATTAATCTAGACACGAAACTAACTTTTAATGATCACATTAGTAAAACAATTAAAAAGGTAGAGGTAGCAACAAAAATGTTATACCCATTTATTAATAGGAAATCGTTACTTTCACTTGAAAATAAAATGATTATTTTTTGAATTTTAGTAGTTTTGATTTTTGAAGCCATTATGCTATATGGATGTCAAGTATGGGGTAACAGTGCGAAATGTCACATAAAAAGATTGCAAGTATCTCAAAATAAACTTCTTAAAATGATTTTAAACTTGCCTTGGCATCACTCAACTAATGACATACACAAAAAAGCGAATGTTGAATTGATTTCTGATAGGATACAGAAACTGAAATTAAAATTCCAAGAACGCTGTTGTTTTGTTGAAAGCCCACTTATTAATATTCTAAGTGATACTTAATCTCTATTGTTTATTCAATTTTACTGTGTTATATTTATTTATTTGCTTATTTATTTACTTATTTATTTATTTATTTATTTATTTTCTTTATTTATTTCTTTATTTATTTACTTATTTATTTATTTATTTATTATTTATTTTACTTATTACAAAACTTGTTTCTTTACTAAAATTGTATTGTTCACTTATTTATATACTTTTGTTTTTGTATTTTTTTTTTTTTTTCACATTGGAGGTTTTTTTCGTATTTTCCTCCAAAGTATAATCATATTGTTTTGAAAACATAATTTTGCATAATTACATGTAAAATATTATAGAAGAAAGATATTATAATATCATATTTCTAATCTGTAAAATGTGCGGTAACAATACTTATGCCACCAATATTATGCGAAATAAAAGATCTATCTATCTATCTTAAAAACTTGCATTTTTACAATGGGATTACAACTCGATTCATTTAAGAGTGGGGATTTTAGAAAAAAAATTACTTACTATAAATCACGATGAGTTCATGAGCATTTACTTGACTAATTTTAACTAACTCCTGACTTACTTCCAAGCTGACTGACTGAAAACGGTTGCAATGCTCTACCTCCTCGTGGTTCATTCTCTGTAACGCTAAATGATTTGCTGTATCATCAATATGAATCCTTAAAGAGAGAGATCACCATATATACCAAAAAAAACGAACATCACATAAGAAGGTAGTTTTAGTAAATTTTAAATTTTCTCGATTGAGAATTGACTACGAAAAGCAGTTTAGCATTTAATTTTTCATCAAAAATTTGAGTTTGCATGCGAATTATTGAAAAACTATTTGAACTACAATTTGATGTAAATTTTATATTAACGAACAGATTTATGGCTTTCAAATTTGGTACACTCTCCTCGGAAATATTTATTCCTTGAAATTTTGATTTATATTCCTTCTTAAGTTCTTGTTACAATGTAACCCGCCCTTTGTACAGTACGCCCCATATACGAGCAGGGTGTAATAGCATGACTTTTTAGTAAGAAGTGTTACTCTTTGCCCCACTCTCTCCTACTATGTTTGCTTTCTTTGGGACCCTCACTTCTTCTTTGTGGCGACGAAGAAGGTAGGACATTCACAGAAATCTATGTGCGATGTGTACGATTTTACTAGAATGTAAATGATGAAAAGGAGGAAATTGCGTGTCTGCTTGAGAGCCAATTACTCAAAAAGGGGGACAAGACATGTTTTTGAAAAATTTTAACACGTATTTCACAAACTTCTCACATTTGGATATCCAATCAGAATCATTAAATTAATACAAAGCTTTCACTCTAATAGAAAGTTTGTGGTTAGTACCCAAAACTGCAATTCATAGGTTAGAAAAATTGTCTATGGTGTTCCTAAGGGATCTCTTCTCGGTCCACTCCTGTTTGAAGCTGCATAGAACTCAGAACAAATTGCTTAAAATTATGCTTAACTTGCCGAGGGCACTTCTCAACAAAAAAAAACTACATGATTTACCCAATGTCAACTCTATCGATTTCCGAAAAGCCATTTCGAAAGGAAATTTCCTTAAAAAATACTCATATTCTGAAAGCCTTATCTTGTAGTGTTGTAAAGTTTTCCCTCAATATACATAAATTAATTTTCTTATTAACTTATTATATAGTATCGTCTATCTCCAGTGCTATCAATCACATTGTGTCATATGGTGTTGGAAAGGTTGTTGAAAAAAAAATTAAATTCGGAGAAGTTGACAAAAAGTTACAGCTGTTCAAAAATGAGTGAAAATAATGAAGAAATTCGCTATATTTTGAAATTTTTGTATAAAAAAGGGAAGAATGCCACGCAAGCCACCAATGAAATTTGTGAAGTTTACGGAGACGATGCTGTATCAGTTCGTGTAGCACAACAATGGTTCTGGAAATTTCGGTTCGTTCGGAAATTTCGATGTAAAATATGCACCTCGCTCTGGTCGATCTATTGTTGAAAAAGTCGATGAAATTATGGAAAAAATTTAGCAGGCCTGTCACATAAGCAGCCATGACATCCCCAATGAACTAAATATTCATCATCAAACGGTTTTGAACCATTTAAAAAAGGCTGGCTACAAAAAGACGCTCGATGTTTGGGTGCCACATGAATTGTCGGTGAAAAAAGTTTCATTAGAAATACGAAAAGCCTTTTTTGACTACCCATTATATCTTAGCTTTAAAGGTCAATTCTAACCTAA
This sequence comes from Eristalis intricaria, assembly GCA_964034865.1. Classification (NCBI taxonomy): domain Eukaryota; kingdom Metazoa; phylum Arthropoda; class Insecta; order Diptera; family Syrphidae; genus Eristalis; species Eristalis intricaria. The sequence continues at coordinate 65,464,566 of OZ035874.1, read as the reverse complement.
AACTCTAAATATATATAAATTGAAATTGTAATCTCGCGATATGTTAAACCTTACCTACTTGAAATAAATTTAATTGAACAAGGTGTGAGTTGTTGTTTTTCATATTTATATTGAAAAAAAAAAGGTGAAAGGGATCTACTTTACACTTTCGATGATTCGATGAAATAATGTGCGAAATCACATTTCCATAGGGTTGTTTAAGTAAAAAAAAGCTTTCGCATTGCGAGGAGAGGGGGTATCGTAACATGTACAGCGCCTACGTTCCTTAAGTGGGTATAATACTTGTTGTAAAGAATCGCTACTATGGGTCAGAGAGCATATTATTGTGGAGTTCTGAGGACCCATCGTTGGTCTTGTGGCAGTCTGTCAGAACAAATTTGTTTGTCTCTTGACGCTAAGACGATTCGTAAATAAGTACATAATGTGTGACAAAAAAGTTTGTAGTGCATTATCCAAAAAAGTATGTACAGTAGAACTTCGATAACTCGAACCATCACTTGCCACGAAAAAAAATTCCAGTTATCAAAACTTTGACTTTTCAAGTAAAATACTAAATTTTATAAAAATAAAAGCAAAAAGCTTAATGAATTTGCAACCAACTCGTATGAAGGTGGTTTAACCCTCATCTCATCCTCAATTGTGCGTAGATTTCTACGCATGTTGTAGTTAGTCCATGATTTTTATTTTTTTTAAACCTTGTTTAGAACTCTACTGAAGAAGGAATTCGTAAAATAAGGATTGTGATAACGTCAGAAAATTTCGAAAGTTTCCAAAATGAAGTATTTGAGAAAGAAAATAATACAAGCAGCTCTTGCGTAGTTTTCTGCGCAAGGATGAGATGAGGGCTAATCAAATCATCGTCCAAGTCTTTTTCCATCACATAACTGTCTCTTTCATCGTTATTATCAAGCTGTGCAGATTCGGATTTTCATCTGAATATCTCGTCAATATCTTCAACTGTGAGAAAGTCCGAAGTAACAATATCGTCATCCATCTGCAGACAATCATTATACGTAACACCTTGTATATTTCTGGTATTTTTTCAAGCTTCAAATTTCATCTGAAGTTGAATTTATATACAACAAAATGTTTACCCAACGAACGTGTACATTACGCCAAGGAACATAGCACATTCCCTCAACGAATGACTTCATTGAAAAATAATAGCCAAAAAATAATTACCCCTTTTTCATTTGAAATTGAATTTTTACTTGGAACCGGATGAAATATACAATATAATTAAGAAAAAAAGTGTTTACTCCCGTTCACGTCATTCCGAATAACTTTTCTTGTAATCAGGTAGCCATGCAACATCCACAAAATCGCCGCGTCTCCAAAATCTGTTGTAAAATTCATTATTAGATATATACTTTGAATGGAATTATTAAAATAGAAGATACGTACTTTCATTTTGATTAGCCAAATTAATGGCTTCCATATCAATCTGGGAAAACATAGGATTTGAATAAATAATATAATAATATAATAATATGGGTGGCGCGACACTCCGAGGTGGATCTGGGCCTAGCTTCTCAGCAACCACGTGTGTTGTGCGTGCTATTGTTCTTTCACGAGTGGAATGGACCTACAGTTTAAAGCCGACTCCGGCTAAGTGGAGTAACTTTTCTAGACAGGAATACTCTATGAGCATTGTCAGTGACTCGAAAGAGGTGGAGTCGTGAATTATGATAGGTGGTAAATTCGGGTATCGAACCTGGCACCCTCTGCGTAGGAGTCGACGCACTTACCCACTACGCCACGGCGACCCACCGATTTGAATAAATGAGTACGTTAATTACTAACCTTTTATTGAGCCACAATTGACTGCATTCCCTTCAGCAGTGGTCAAATCGATTAATCTTCTTTCTTCTGTAACTTTTTGTAAAAAAATAATTTTATACTAAGATAACAGATACATGTTTTCTAGTATTTGAATTATCTATAGTACATACTTGCTGGTATTCCTGTGTCGTCACTTGTAGGGAGTTTTTCTGTTGATGTGGGCTTAAATACTAAGTTCCTACTATATTGAAAAATAAAGAAACGTGTACTAACCCGCTTTTTTTTCCTTGTAAATAACGTATCTTGATTATGACGTCGCAACACAATTCACAACGCAACTAATAGAAAACAAGGCAGTTGCAATAACCGAGGATGTTGGACTTAATGGGTCACATTTTTTCAATAAGAAATGGTAGTCAAGCGTGTACACCTAAGTCTGTTTTTACACGGTAGATTGGTTCCAGAAGAAGCCGTGTAAAAAAAACCGTGTAAAAAAAGACATTGATCGTATACAAAAATGGGTGATTTGTTCCTAATCTCTAAAACCTATTAAAATTAGTGAAAAACAAGAATTTTCAAGAACAAGAATTCATGTTTATTTTATTAAATCAAATATATAATGCTTATTTTCACAAGCATAGTAATTAATGATAAAAAAGATATGCACTCTAATCTTAAAAGTACATAATATAAATTAAATGTATGGCAAGTTCAGGAACTAAACAACTATGTTGTGAACGAAAAGAATAGGTTATTCAATTTTTAAGGTAAAAAATAAAATTAAATAAAATAAAATAAGTGATAATCATAAATACAGCAACATAAATTTAATTGCTGTCGTAATCAGTTATTAGCATTCGCTTTGACCAGTAAAAATTGCTTGTACGCGCTAAAAGGGAATTCACTTAAATCTTTAAGCTAGTGTTCGCAAACTATCGATAGCACTATCGATACTATCGATGGTTTCAGACTTTTTTCTTTCATAAATACTTTTTTGTGATATGAACATACTTCGCAAAAATTAAATTTGACAAAAAAAATTTAAGTACATAAAATTTCAAATCGTGCTAAATGGAATAAAATCGTGTAAAAAAATTAAAAATATTCAATTTTCAAACCGTGTTATATCAAAACCGTGTAAAAAAAGACCGTGTAAAAACAGACTTAGGTGTATGTAGGTACAGATCGTATCTTATTTTTAAATGTTTGAAAGGATTTTGAGCTTCAAATGAATGTGTTCACAGAAAATCTTTTAATCTTAATTTAAGGAACGTTTTTTTTTAGGTTTGTTATTGAATGTTTTTTTCAATTTATATTTTGAAATTATAATTTTATAAGTGGGACAGTGGTTTTTATAAGCGGGACAAACAGCACTTTGAAAAAATGAGGACGTCTGGCAACCCTAGCGACGGGCCCCACTAAAACATGTGTGCATCACTGAAAGTTACACATCAAGTATCGAGTTGAAAACACAACCAAGTGGAGGTTGTACTCTTGTGAAAGAACAATATTCATTATTAGTCCTGTTCAATGGTGTCTCCCTCTCCCCTACTTATCTACATACGACAAATTATGAATAAAAATAGAACAATATTAAAAGAAATCATCAAAATCCAAGCGTTAATTAATCACCACTTGATTATACAAGTTAACAACCAAATTGCTAACCAGATTTTGTCGACGTAGCGTCTGGGAAATACACGCGCCAACGAAGAATGCATTGGTCACCCGAGTACCAATGCAACGGTCACCTGAGTATCCACGCCAGCGAGGAATGCATCGGTCACCTGAGTATCCACGCCAGCGAGGAATGCACGGTCATTTGAGTACACACGCCAGCAATCTGTACTCGTAGTATTTAAGGTAGTCGTAAGATTAATTTTGTTGAGTTCAATTTTGGATTTGTAAGGGAAACCTCTGCCCAACAGAGGAACCGAATAAAAAATTATTTTTTTAAATAAAAACAACTAAATAGTTTAATTGGCGCCCGAGCAGGGACCAGTGGTGCGCGTCAGTGCGGGTAATAAATTCGTAAAGCAAAAATAGTGCGTATGAGTGTGCCAGAGGCCTTAAGAAGCTCCCGTGCCACCATTGGAAACGAAAAAAAGGAAAACACCGTGCGCGATCGCCCACTGGTCCGCGAGTAACCCGGTGGTGAAAATTAGTTAAATAAGTGAAAGTGAATAATAGTAAAAGAAACGAAAAAAAAGTTGTCAAAATTTCAAAAAATAGTAGGGAGATTAATGTAAAAATTAAATGAGTAAATGAATGAAATATTGTGAAAAAGTAGTGTAAGAAAAGAATAATAGTGAGCATCCGCTAGCCAAAAAGAAAGAAGTGAAAAGGTTAACTTCCTAGTGCGACTAGACGGTCCTAAGAACGCCGCTAGCCGATTGTGTAAGTGTGTGTCCAAGGATCCCCAGTAGCCGGCCCAGGAGAAAAGGAAAAAATCTAAGGCACCGACATGATGATGCTACCTATCGTAGCGTAAGTTTTAGAAATTTAAGATTATAAAAAAAAAAGTTAGAAAAACAAATTAAAAAAGAAATTACAGCGATATAATAATAATAAATAAATAAAGTAACTAAATAAAGAAAAGTGAATAAATCCATACATAGAGAGTCTGTAAAATTAAATAAACAATTTAAGTAATAACTCAAAGTCACAATAAGTGAAAAGAAACATACCCCTACATAGGAGGTTTTTATATAAGAATAAAAAGATTATAAGAATAAAGATTATTATTTCCAAAATAAGAAAGATGCCATTAACAAGATCTCAAACTACTGATCCACCAGTAGATGTGCCATCCGCCTCTAACACTAACCCTAACCCTGAAAATATAAATCCCACTTCATCCAATCGGTTAAACATGGGTTCGATTGCTGATATATTGGGAGGAACGAACACCAATACGTCATTCCGCTCTATTCCACCGAATCGCCTAAGCGTTGGTTCTGTTGCTGACATACAAAGCAATATGAACTCCAATGCTTCATTTCGTGCCACACCCACACGTGAAAATCCTGAAGTTCAAGGTACACCGGAATTCGATTCTCTAGTATCATCTATTGTACGTCGCGTGCTTAACCAACAAGGTCGAGATATGATTCAAAGCGTTTTAAATCCGAATGCACAACGATTTTGCGGCAGTGACCAAACCATATTCCCTGAATTTCGCGATAGACTGGAAGACCTTGATAAGGTTCCAGATGTAGTGCGATGTCTGAGGAACTTTTCCGGAGACGCTGGAGAGTTTTCTTCCTGGAAGAAAAGTGTCGAACGCGTTCTCCAGATCTATGAACACATTAGGGGTACGCCAAAATATTACGACATCCTTAATGTAATTAGAAATAAGGTGATTGGAGCAGCCGACGCGGCATTAGAATCGTACAACACTCCACTTAATTGGGAGAGCATTTGCCAATGTTTAACAATGCATTACGCCGACAAGCGTGATGTTAGTACATTGGAACATCAAATGTCCTCACTTGTGCAAGGTAGCAAGACCATCCAGGCATTCTACCAGATCGTATACTCCCATCTCACTCTTATCCTCAATAAGATATCATGTATGGATATATCGCCCGAGTCAATGAGACTGCTGACTCAAACCTACAGGGATAAGGCATTAGACACCTTTATCAGGGGCCTAAAGGGCGACTTACCTAGACTGCTAGGGATAAGAGAGCCCGTCGACCTACCACAAGCACTGCACCTTTGTTTGAAGCTCGAAAATCAGAGCTTCAGAACAAATTACTTCAACGCTGTGCAGTGTGCTACAAGGAAACCACATGTCGTACATCCCAATTCTTCATTTCACAGGCAAAATACAATGGCCTCGCAAACACTGAATAGGAGCCACAGCCCGAATCCATTCCAATCAAACCCCTCCCAACGCCAGTATTCCTACCAAAATCCTTACCACTCGAATTATCCCCAACGTCAGAATTTATATCCGAACCAAAATAATCAGAATTATCCTCAACGTCAGACTTTCTATCCAAACCAACACAACCAAAGTTACCCTCAGCGGCAGAATACAGGTCCTTATCAGTCGGGTCCTACAGTAAAGCGTGAACCTCCTACTCAGGGGGCAAGTGCGCAGTTACGTGACATGAACAACGCAAATCGGCAAAAATTCAACGCAAACAGACATCAATCAAACTACCATATTGGAGTCTCACCAGATAAGCTTGCATCGCATTTCCAGAGCCTGGATTTGAACAACTACCGATACGAAGGAGTCCCGAATGAGCATCTAGAGGACCCAAGGAATGACTACCCTGAATATCCAACAATGCCTTCCAATGAATCATCAGTCCCAGAACTAGAACAAGTTGACATTAATTTTTTAGGCTGAGGGGCTCTTCCTTGCCTTACATAGAATGCAAGACGAAGAGCGGCAACGTGCTTAAATTCCTAATTGACACTGGCTCATCAAAAAATTACATACAATCATGCCTCGTAGAAAAACCACTGCCAAACGAACAGTGTTTCCTAGCTAAGTCCATTGCAGGAGACACTGAGGTAACGCACCACACTTTAATTAATCTCTTTAATTTAGATAATGTAACGCTTAAGTTCTTTCTCTTACCAACCCTACGTAATTTTCATGGTATCATAGGAAACGATAGTCTCAGGGACCTGTCGGCGGTCATACATTCTAAAAACAATCTCATGACAGTACTTGGATCCATCAAAATTAAGCTAAAGCAAATGAGCTCCCCGACGGTAAACACAATATGCATCAAGCCCGACAATATGACTACGACCCAACAAAAATTATTAAGTACCATTGTTAGTCGGTTCCAAAATCTATTCTCGGAACCTGAGGAAAAATTGACCTACACAACCAGGGTTGTCGGAGAAATTCGAACTACTGACAATTTACCAGTTTATAGTAAATATTATCCATTCCCAATGTCGCTCAAAAGTGAAGTCGAGAGGCAAATCCGCAGTCTTCTAGCTGATGGTATTATCAGACCTTCTAGATCCCCCTACAATTCTCCCGTTTGGATAGTCCCGAAAAAACCAGACTCCAAGGGAGAGAAGCAGTATAGAATGGTGATCGACTACAGGAAGCTTAATAGCGTCACTATAGCTGATCGTTATCCTATCCCCGATATAAATGAGGTTCTCTCACATCTTGGTGAGAATAAATACTTCACAGTTCTTGACCTCAAGTCCGGTTTTCACCAGATTCCCCTGAAGGAATCTGATATAGAGAAGACCGCATTTTCCATCAACAACGGAAAATATGAATTCACACGGCTTCCCTTTGGCCTTAAGAACGCGCCATCCATTTTCCAAAGAGCTCTTGACGACATCCTTAGAGCTCATATCGGAAAAATTTGCTATGTCTATATCGACGATATAGTCATCTTTAGCAAAGATGAAGATCAGCACGCTAGGCATATAGAAGAGATCTTTCGAACTCTTTATGATGCCAACATGAAAGTGCAGCTTGATAAATGCCATTTTTTCAAGCGGGAAGTAGAATTCTTGGGGTTCCTCATTTCATCGGAAGGAATTAAAACCAATCCTGCAAAGGTCGAGGTCATCAGAAACTTTCCTATTCCACACACTCTAAAGGACCTGCGGTCATTTCTTGGTCTGTCAGGTTACTACCGCCGCTTCATTAAAGATTATGCGAAGCTGGCGAAGCCCCTGACATCCCTTTTAAGAGGGGAGGAAGGACGACTGTCCAAACACCAGTCCGCTAAAAAACAAATCTTCCTCGACTCCGATGCTTTAGACTCTCTCAACAAAATTAAAAATTCTCTCGTTTCAAATGATCTTCTCCTAACATATCCCAATTTTGACAAGCAATTTGAGTTGACAACCGACGCTTCAAACTATGCTATAGGGGCAGTTTTGTCGCAAGATGGAAAGCCAATCACGTTTATTTCACGAAGACTCAGTTCAACGGAAGAGAATTACGCGGCCAACGAGAAGGAGATGTTGGCAATCATTTGGGCACTTAGCTCCATGCGTAATTACTTATATGGCTCTGCACGAGTCCGGATTTTTACTGACCACCAACCTCTTACATATGCTCTCAGCAACAAGAACAATAACAGCAAAATGAAGAGATGGAAAGCAATTCTCGAGGAGTATAACTACGAATTGCAGTATAAACCCGGACGAAGTAATGTCGTAGCTGATGCGCTTTCTCGACCCCCTAAGTCTTCGGAAATAAATTCCTTAACGCCCACTGTACATAGTGATGAGAGTTCATCGCATAATCTCATCCCATGTGTCGAAGTCCCTATCAACGTATTTAAGAACCAAATTTTAATCCAAGTCGGTGAAGTTTCCAATTTAAAATTCGAAATAGTTTTCCCAACATACCACAGACATACAGTCACCGAGCCAACATTTACCAAAGAAAAGTTAAAAGCAATCTTGATAAAAATTCTCAATCCTTCTGTAATTAATGCCATTAAGACTGAAGAAAATATAATGGGGATCATCCAGGAAATATACCCATCCAATTTTTCAAATTACAAGATCAGATTTACACAGTTACAGGTATCAGACGTCACAGATGAACAGGAACAAGAAAACTTGATCGTCCGAACCCATAAAAGAGCTCATCGGGATGAACAGGAAAACAGGACACAGATTCTCAGGGAATACTACTTTCCGGCGATGAGGCGCAAAATCAGGAAGATAGTCAGGATGTGTACGGTTTGCAGGGAAAACAAATACGACCGCCATCCGAATAAACCTGAAATGAAAGCAACTCCAATCCCACAATATCCGGGACATATCATCCATCTGGACATCTTTTCTACGGGAGGAAACCTTGTTCTTACTTCTGTGGATAAGTTTTCAAAGTTCGCTACAGTTAGAATCCTGAAGTCTAAAGCCATAGAAGACATTAGGCAACCGCTTCGGGACATCCTCTTTTCATATGGTTTACCGGAAATTGTTGTTATCGACAATGAGAAATCGTTCAGTTCCGCGTCCATTGACTTTATGATGAGGGATGAACTCGGTATAAATGTCTTCAAAACACCCCCCTACAAGAGTACTGTAAATGGACAGGTCGAACGTTTCCATTCGACACTTATTGAAATAATGAGATGTCTAAAAGCAGAAATTGTTCATACTTCCTTCACGGAACTTCTGGAAAGATCTGTTCACGCGTATAATTCATCCATACACTCCGTCACAAAGAAAACACCAATTGATATATTTTTTGGACGAGGCGTAATTTTTGATGATACTCTCTTTGAGGAAGCAAAACGTGCAAATATACAGAAACTCACTCAAAAACAAACTGCCGATTTAGAATTTCACAATAAAACCAGAAAACCAATAAGAGACTATACTCCTGGAGATGTGATTTATGTCAAAAAGAATAAACGTTTAGGTACTAAACTCAGCCCGCGGTTCAAAAAGGAAATTGTCGCAGAAAACAGAATTACAACTGTCGTTACCAAATCGGGAAAGACAGTTCACAAATCCCATATCAAAAATATTTCCGAATGACACATAGATGTTTTTCACTTTTCATTTTAGCCTGCTTTTGCAGTTGAGTGCTGGATGTGCGGAAACCGATATAATAGATTATTCCAATTCCCAACTGGTAGCCGTACAAGCGGGAACGGCAAAATTGCAAACCGGAACATTGAAAATCGTTCACGTGATAGATTTGGAAGAGCCGAAGCGGCTCATAGACGGAATAGAATCGGACATCCAAGAACACCTTTCCAATCATCCTTTACATCCTTTCCTGGTATACGAAATTTCCCTTATTCACAGCTACTTAAGGAGGTTGGCACCTCGAATGTTAAGGAAGCGATCATTGAACTTTCTTGGCAGCGCATGGAAGTGGATTGCGGGCAATCCCGACCATGCGGATCTTCAGATTATAAACGCGAAAATTAATAACGCATTAAAAAATAATAATAACCAAGTAATATTCAATCGAATTATTTTGGAAAAAATAACGAAACTTACAAATACAACCAATAATGTTATCAAAATTGTAAATGAAAATAATAATAGGAAAAGTGAAATTGTAAGCGAAATAAAATATAAATTAAATATAATTAAAGAAGACCTATTACATGTCATTTATGCCCTACATATGGCAAAATCAAACATTGTCAACCCATTAATTTTAAGTAACGACGAAATAAAATTTATAAAGGAAACATTAGAAAAGGAGAATATTAATTACCTAAATATTGAACAAACAGCAGACTTTGCTGAAGCTAAAATAGCTTCGAATGGTTCCACTTTAATCTACATTGTATCGATTCCTAAAACTAGCAACGAAATTTGTAAGCTTCTTGTTATTAAGCCATTAAGAAAATCTAATTTTATACTTAAAATCATATACGAAAATATTTTGTATTGTAGAGATAAGTTTTATGCTATTATAAGTAAATGTAAAACAAGCAATAGTATAGCCATATGTAATACTAGCAACGTAGTAGACATAACGAGTACAGAATGCATTCCAAACCTTCTCCGAAGTCGACCGAGCAACTGCAGCAAGATCAGCAATCAACAAGTCGTAGATGTAGAAGAAATAGTTCCTGGCACCTTACTACTCAATGGATACAACGGCGTTATTAAAATAGATGCTGACCCACTTCAGCTGAATGGCACCTTTATCATCAGGTACAAGAACACCACTATAACTGTAAAGGACCAAGTATTCACATCTTATGAGGTAACAAGAACGCGTCTCCTGCCACCAATCGTTCAACCAGAGGCTGCAAACTCGAGCATTGAAAAAATACTTTCCCTGGAAATGGTCAACGAGCTAAATATCAAAAACACCCAGACCATTGATCTACTACAAGAAAGACATAGATGGGGAGTTACCGTCAACCTTATCCTCGTGCTGCTAGTCATAGTATCAGGAGCGCTCATGGTCATCAAAGTTAGAAGGATGATGCAGCCAGCCAAATCACAGGAAAACATCAGGTTGGAGCAAATACCAGAGGACGTGATGCCACATAATTCACAACCTAACATCCCAGTCAGCCAATCTCAGGTGCCATCGTCCAGGATATGTCAAGTCAGCAAAATACCTCTCTTCTAATCCTACCGAGCAAACGGGGGCGTTTGCACTTAAGGGGGGAGGAGTTAACAACCAAATTGCTAACCAGATTTTGTCGACGTAGCGTCTGGGAAATACACGCGCCAACGAAGAATGCATTGGTCACCCGAGTACCAATGCAACGGTCACCTGAGTATCCACGCCAGCGAGGAATGCATCGGTCACCTGAGTATCCACGCCAGCGAGGAATGCACGGTCATTTGAGTACACACGCCAGCAATCTGTACTCGTAGTATTTAAGGTAGTCGTAAGATTAATTTTGTTGAGTTCAATTTTGGATTTGTAAGGGAAACCTCTGCCCAACAGAGGAACCGAATAAAAAATTATTTTTTTAAATAAAAACAACTAAATAGTTTAATTTACATGAGCCTCAATGCCAGATACACAGCCATCGTGTTTATCCTGTTAACGGTTAAATAATTAATCACTCTCAGCGACCGTATCAAATATCAGACCAACCCCATCCAACTCGCTTTACCCTGCCCAGCAGCAGTCCCTTCGAAAACAACGAAACAACAGCCATTCGCTCTACTCGTGCAGTCCTTGCTACCATTTCTGTATGCCATTCAGCGCGAGAACCTTAAACAAAACAACATCACGATGCATCCTTCCTCGGCCGACAGCCACCAGCAGTCCTTTCTTCCAAACAACAACAACAACAGCAAGTGAATTTCCGAAACAAAAATAAACCCTCACACAACCATTCACACTCCTCGTCCTACGGTCATGACAAAAAAGGGAAGCCGCACAAAAAGGACGAGGGAAAAAATCCAACAGACGGCAACGACAGCACGAATGACACGGCGAGCGCTTGGAAATCCGAGAAATTTTCTGAATTTCACTTGTTGGGCGACCATGGATATCTGGAGATGCCGCCTGCCGATTGCTACACGACTGCATTCCAATGCGAGCGCGGGGAATGCGACGTCTGATGCGCCCTTACTCCAGCCGCGCCAGCCGGTAGTCGACAGCCGGTAGGCCGACAAAACACAGCCACACACACATGCGTCTGTCGTCGTTGCTGGCATTTTTATGGCTTTCCGAGGGCTGCTGACGGGAAGCACTCTCGTTGGGCGACAGAGCGGGATGGACGACATGGACATTCGGTAAAGGGAATAAACATAACAGAACCAGGGGGAAAGAATAAACATCGAGGGCAACAACAACACGCCAACACGTACGGGCATGATGACTGTGGGAATATTTTGGCCGTGGGAATTCCGAGAGCGTTTTCGACATTTTCTTAGGTGTTCGGTGCCAGGCCATCAGCGGCAGCAGCAAGGATGCCAGGAGTGATTTCGATTGAAAATTAGTTCTAGCAGTGCCTGTGGGAATAGAGTGCTGTGGATGCGAATCGCTGGAAACGCCTATTGAAGCCATTCTGGAGGGGTGTTTCCACTAAAGTGCTCTGTTTGATTTTGCCTGAAGTGGGGGAAGGGTAGGAAGGTCTTTTGTTGTCCTTTAGCGTGCGTGTGTGTGATGTTGCTCCTCCTGTGGCAAGTGGCAGGGGTATGCACTTTAAGTGGCTTAAGAGCAAGTGACCCGTGGCATATTGGCTTCGGCAGAGGGAGAGTGTGGATTGAGTTGTGGTTGGTTGGTGTTGTTCCCATTTGATGTGGAACAAAGGAGTTGGCAGTGAGGCGAAGAAAAGGACGAGAACTCTTCTCTATTGTGGGGAGATTCGGAATGGAGAGGGCATGGACTTTAAAGCCATGACGCTTGACTTTGATTCGACGAGCCATTGGGTCAATGGGATAATTTGATTTTTCGGACGTACCTGTGTGCGTACGGAGGGACATGAGATGTTTCTTCAATTTAAAAGCAAATCCTTGTAGGAAATCTGTCTGAAGTAAGATTGGTTGAGAATGAATGCCAAAGTCAAGGCCGTGGCCCACTTACCCCGTGGCCTGGGCCCCTTTGAGTTGAGTAGTCAAGGTTAGGAAAACATCTAATCTCGAATGGCTTTAAAAGCACTCAGCAAAGAACGACGACGAAGACCAAGGAGGCCTAGCTTTTGGCATCTACTATATTGGCCATCGAGGTCCAGGCATGCCAACAGATATTGACCCAATTTCGAAACAACATCTACATTGTCTAGAAGCTAAGGGATCAAGATGGCCGAACAATTTTTTGACTTGTTGTCAATTGAAGTACTCGGGGTGTGTCATAAAAGACAATAGTTTTGCGACGATGGAGATACAGTCAATCACAAAAGTATGTAGACAGCATAAAGTTGTTTGTTTATTTAGATTTTAGAAAAATTACTATTTTTCAATACTTTTCTTCCATTCCTTAATTACATCAGTCCTTTGCCATTATCTTTCTGCTTTCACATCCTTCCTTTTCACTTTTTTTTTTCTTGCTCATTTCTATTTACAAGTTAATGCAACAAATTGTATTCGGTCCCGCGATTCACAAGGTCAGCAAAATGTGTAACTTCGTGCACATGTGTTACCAGAGATGCCCGCATTCCATCATGCACGCGCAGCCACACACCGATACACCTGAGGGAACATCCGCAGACTGCAGACAGGAGATGTGTCAGCAGAATCATTAGTATTTAAGGTAGTGTAAGAAAAATAGACGTTGAGTTGTATTTTCGGTTTTGTGAGGGTAAGCTCTGCCCAACGGAGCAGCAATAGAAAATTATTTTTTTTTTAAATTAACAAGAAGTAAATTTAATTTACAGTCGAGCTTCGATAAATCGAACCACCACTTGCCACAAAAAAAAAAGAAATTCGAGTTATCAAGTAAAATCATATGATCCAACCAGGATCTAAGTGGGCTAAAGTGGTTGCAATCATCCTAACCTAAAATACAAAATTGATATAAATATTTATTTATTTGTTATTACTTAAAATAGTCTGTTACACATGGTTGAAGAGCGGATTTTCTTATTTAGTTTTTAAAAAAATATCTTCAATGGAATTTAAACCATTGTAGGTACACATCATTTGTTGAGTCTTTTAATATAAACGCAAAATGAGTAATGAATTTGCAACCAACTCGCTTGAAGGTGGTTGAATCAAATCATCCACAAGTATCGTCAAGTCTTTCAGTTTTACATAACTGCCGCAGTCTTCGTGATTGTCGAACTGAGAAGATTCTCGTAATTACAAAATCGGCTTCCACCAGCAGAAAATCATCATACACAACACCTTGGTATTTTTTCGAGTTTCAACTTCCATCTGCAATTGAATTTCTCCTCATTTCTTTCGTTTAACAGTTCAGTTCTGAAAATGAAAGGAATTTCATTCAAATATTCACGAAATCTACGATTTTGTTTATACTAGGTCAAAGGAGCATACAAACACAGTGCTCCGGAAGCGATTCCGAATAAAACAAACTTGTAGAATACGCAGAATTTGAGAATTTAATAATAATCTGTCCGAATTAACAAGACATTCGAGTAATCGAAGTTCGAGTTATCGAAGTCCAAGACCAATTTCACTCGAGTTATCAAATATTCGAATTATCGAAGTTCGACTTACCGAAGTTCCTCTGTATTTATTTTATCTCTTATTTTTTTTTTAATTCATTTTTATTTCTCAATTCATTACATATATTCTTACATACTAGACAAAAATGCTTAAATTAGTTGGACGAACAAAGAGAGAGACCTTAAAAATAACTCACACTAACTTAAGATAAACTACATACATATGCAATAAAATACATGACGTATTGGACAGAGCGTCACAATGGGGAGCTATAACTTCGAGGTAGTCAAAGACTTCGTCTACCTCGGCTCTGCAGAAAATAGTACGAACAACATCTGTACCGAGGTCGTTGCCAACCGCTGTTTCTATGGGCTCAAGAGGTAATTGAGTAGTAGAGCCATCTCTCGAAGGACCAAGCTGACTTTATACAAGACCTTGATCATCCCAGTCCTGCTGTACGGCGCGGAGGCATGGACAATCTCAAAAGCGGATGAGGAAGTCCTTGGTATCTTCGAGAGAAAAGCTCTGCGTGAGATCTTTGGTCATGTTTGCGTTGACGGTTTCTGGAGGAGAAGATTCAACCACGAACTGTACGAGCTGTACAGCGACATGAGTCTAGTCACGCGTCTTCGGAACCAACGCCTAACATGGCTGGGCAATGTAGAGCGTATGGACAACTCAGCTCCGGCCCGGAGAGTCTTCGACTCCGAACCCGTGGGACAACGCAACAGAGGACGCCCGCGTTTAAGGTGGCGCACCCAGGTGGAGAAGGACCTCAACCAACTTGGCGTGCGACACTGGAGACAGCTAGCCAGAGACCGTGCTAGCTGGAGAGGCTTGTTGCCCCGGACTGTAGCGCCAAATAAAGAAGAAGAGGAACAGTCCGTTCTTGTCTAAATGAAGAAAGGCTTCTGGGAGGACGAAGCCATTGTGCCGTACCCTTTCGTGGTGTTCTAGATTGGGGTAGTAAGCCCCTGAGATCAAGTTATTGGACGAGTTCATCGCTTTAGCAGTATGACCTCGAATCAACTTCAACAGGAATTGTATAAGACCTCATTGGAATAGAATTTTATGTTCTGGGACTCTGGAGTTCGATAAAGACGAAGGCAAGCCCTAAGACAAGCCCTCTCAAACAACCGAATCTTTTCCATCAAGCTCGCACTCACGTTGAACCACACGGGACAGCCATAAGTGAGTATTGGCCGGATGAGGGCCATGTAGCAGATAACCTTCACCCTCGCATCGAGTTGGCTGTTGTAAAACAGTCTCTTTGTAGGGGCAAAAGCACCTCGGGCTCTGGCCAGAGCAGCATCTACATGTTTGTTAAAATATAGATACCGATCTAGCCAGATCCCCAGGTATCTGACTACAGTCTTTTGCGCCAGTGGTTCCCCGTGTCGTCCAACGATTGCGAACTGTCGCCAATTCTTTTTCGTGTCCGCCGAGGCCTTATACAACGGCGTCCTGAACAGAATGGTTTCCGACTTCCGGAAGTTGATACTAAACTTTCAGTCATCGCAACTTCTCATGAATGAATCGAAGTCACCCTGCGTGAGAGTAGTGATTTCCTCGATCTTTTTGCCTGATCTGTACACGATCAAGTCATCGGCATACGCAATTGCATGAGGAAGAGAACTTAACAGATCACTCAAGTAAATGTTGAACAGGATCGGCGAATTAACGGCACCCTGTTGGAGACCATTTTTTACCTCAAAAATACCTGTGGAGGTCACGTTGCCATTCTTGACTACGAGCCGTCTACCGGTAAGCATTTTAAACTAGCCTAGCCGATTGAGCTTGTCATGTACTCCACTGTATCATCTACATAGATTTTTCAAACTGAAGTACTACCTACTTTGGGGGTTGGTCACCTTTTTCGCATGGAATGATGCGTGTGTGGCCCTCTCCGGTGTCGAAGGCCCTCTCCAGGTCAATCATACATTGTTTTTGGCTCTTGTTCCATTGGATATCTGACACCAGTTTCGACGCGGCATGAATAGTGTCATGCCCCGCAATGAAACGAATTGGTTATCCGGAATTATATTTTTGTCCTTAGTCCAGTTGATCAGATTTCTATTGATCACCTTCTCGAATACCTTGCTGATGTTCGGAAGGAGACTAATTGACCGGAGGTTGCACGGATTCGAAGACTCCTTTTCTCGCTTTGATATATATAATGTGGACCCGATTTGAGTGCAAATAGATGTGTTGAATAGCAACAAGTGCTTGCCATAGTGGTGTCTCTAAATGCAACATAAATCCATACGTATACCTACTGTCAAAGAGGAGGAACAATAATCATTTCAGTTCTGATGGGAGTACAAGATTGATGCCATTTGAAAAGGAGAAAGAAAAACAGTGGTACTAGCTCGACGCAATTGTTGAAGAATCAAAAAACAACGTGTGTGCACATGCACTCGTGCATGCTACTCCCATTCAGCCGCAAGAAAATCAACTGTATCAACTGCAAGAGGCACAGACAAAGTCGACCCCCACCGCCATCGTTCTTCCACTCAACAGCTACACATCTCCCATCTTGAGGTTGTTCATCACGTCGTGATCGCCTGATCCAAAAAGTGCACCCATCCCATACTGCAGTGGCATGTGTCTGCTGGGTCAGCATCCAAGAGTACAAGCTCCATAAGCGCCGAGATTCTTTGGGAATTGCTTCCAGACCCCACTCGCCGTTGACTCGCCTGCACAGCTCCCCGACATTATTCGTCGAACTGGCGGCAGCACCAGCAGCGCCTAATACGGGCAATACCCCGCCAGTTCTCCATGAGTGCGCCCCACACGGCCGCCATTGAGCGCGCAAGTGCGTATCTAATAATAGCCCAGCAAGCACTTACCTAACACGGCGTGGCGCGGCGTGTACACAGTACCCACTCCGGCGGCAGCGGTGATATCCCCATCTATGCACAGGAGGGTTGATGGCTGGATAGTTTACGTCTATTGTCTCTGCCCGGCAGGGGCCCGTGCGGAGCAGGGTGCCACAGTATCGCTCTTGCCACACGTGGCGTGTATCTATTCCCTATCCGCACAGAGATAGAGCGAGACGGAGAGGTCGCTTCGTTTGTACAATATAAATAGATAACGTCGCTCCGCTGCACTCTATGCAGTGTGTGTCTAGGACTAGGCGAGTTTCACTGCTGCGATTCATGCGAGCCTATTGCATTTTGAGGGAAATCTATTGGTGTCCCCGGCTGAGGGCGTTGGAAAAGCGGTTCGGAAAATTCATTCTCCACTTGAGGACGTTTGTGTCCTCCTACACTCCATGCCGTTCGTTAACTCCGACTTTCACCAACCACTCGCGGAATCGGCCCAACCGAACGACCGACCAACCCCTTTCGTTCACCATCTCCACGCGGGGAACTGGCAGCGATCAGACTACCGGCACACAGGATGTCGCCTGTCCCTCCGCATGATTCCCTGTTAGAAATAGGCGGAGTGTTTGTGCAAACGAGGAAAGTCGTGGAAATTGGGAAAGGCTCTTCCTCCGATACGGCGGTGTGTGTGTGTGTCTTTTATGGGAATTTCCGGTCGTTTCGAAGAGGGGTGCGCTCGCACCACCTACTTGCCATTGCCAACTCCGTACCACCGCCTCCAGAGCTCGTGTGCTCGCGTGTAGACATTTTTATCTGTGTGCCGTTTGAATTCGTTAGGGCGGAGAGTCCTGCCCCCAGCACTCGAGGCAGTCAACACTTTGCCAAATGAGCGGCGAAATCGGGAGACACGTGGTGAGGGAAAACATTTGATAGCCGAAGGATGGAAGGAGTGGAGGAAATTCTTCGATGGTGCACTGGAGAAAACCTCAATAGAAAACTATCTTCGGCAGAGACTGGAGAGTGCGAGAGTGAGAAAGAGCGTGAGAGTATGGGGCTCGGACTTTTTCTCCCGGACGTCGTGGCTTCATGGGCGATCAGAACGTTAGAGCCGGACTAGACGAAGAAAAGTCACCGAGTTAGAATAGAAGATGGGCAGCTTCTCTTGTCTCCTACCGCCAAGACCAGTGGTCGGAGGTGATGCACGGCGTCAGATGTGCGGCTAGCGGAGTGTATCTCATTCGTTTAGTAGGGCTTCGCCCCGTCTTGCGGAGGGAACTTACATCGCCATGGCAACGGAAATGGGTTATCATCCTCTGAACGTCATTACGGTGCCACTGAATGGTTACTTGCTGTGGTTCTCTGTGTTCTCGGTGTTCTTCTTTCGGGTACGTACATACTGCATGGCTTGTTGCTTGCGGAGTGTGTGGATCTGGATCTGTCACTGAATGAATGAGGAGTCGTCGTTCCAGAGAGGGGTCCGTGAAGAAGGAGAACCCAGACTGGGGGCAGTCTTACCCATTACCCTGAATGGAATGTTGCAGGTGAATGACGGTGAGTGGAGATGCATTTACTAGGAGTTCATGTAAGTCATGCGATCTAGTTGGAAGATGACCAGTGCAACAGATGCAATCTAAAGAATCCGTACAGGATTACAAAACGAAATTAGGCTTAAAACAAACATAACCCAATTTTTGTAAAGAGGCGAAGGTGAGAACGACGATGCCCATAGAAAATTCCTCGAACGATGAATTAAACCTGTGCTTCAAGAAACAATCAATTTATTCGGTTACCAAATAGATCTGCGCTTTGCTGTGGTCGAGATCCAAAATGGCAGAGTGTTCCGTTGATCGAGAACTCTACCAAAAGAACCGCTTGCGCCATGTATTTACAATGTATATTAAAATGAGTGATAGAGATGGAATGACTAACATTGTACATGTACCCTATGTTTCTCTTTTCGTTTTAAGAACCATGTACCTACATCTTGTAGCTTATTAATTGGAGATAAAATTGAATTTGCAAAGCGTTTAATAAGCTACAATATGTAGGTAGATTTTTCTTAAAACGAAAAGAGAAACATAGGGTACATGTACAATGTTAGGCAACGTTGAACAAATTATATAACATGAAAGATGATTGAAGTTAGCTTTGAAAAATATAACTGATATATAATAGAAAATAGAACAGATTTCCACGTCTTCACAAATATACAGATGATATTCTTAGACAGTATCTATAAGGAAAATAATGGGAAAACATCGTGATTCCCGCAACTCTTAAATGCCCAAGTCGACACAGCAACAAAAACAACAAATCGGATGTGAGAAAAATACAAAATTTGTTTGACGACGATATTAACAAAAAAGTGGTTGTATCCGTAAAGATACAACCCCCCCCCCAGCTATTCGGAGAGAAAATAATAACAAATGCATGGGATTTAATAGTTTATTCAAATATTGGTATACATATGGGTAAACAAAAAGTAATATTAAAGAATGATTGGGTTATTATTGAGCAAATAAATAAATTCAGAAGCACAAGCAACATAGAAGATCTTTTAGTAAATACAAAATGATATGAATGAGAAAAACTACAAGAGCAAACTAAATTTTGCAAACATACGATCTCCGTTAAACACAAAAAGGAAACCAGTTAGATGTAGGATAAGTTATGAGTTGAGATTATTATAAAAATAGTTCTGTTCGGCCGTTAAACATAAATTTACTTTAGATTTTGAACAGTACAGTTTTGTTTGTCCTGAACAATTAGGCAATTTGCACCGTCCCTTTTTGTCCATAATTTGCCTAATGGTCGGTCTTATCTAGCCGTCTATGTCTTTAGGAGGATCAGAGGTTCAATTTATTGGATGCACCCTATTAAACATAAATACTCAGAAGTAATATCTGCTTCCATGAATTTTATTTTTCTTAAACGGGGAATCCCCTTGTAAAATATCATATTGTATTTCTTTGTATTCTTCACTTTTTTGTTGGCACTTTGTGTTGAGTCTTAAAGGGAGACAGAATAAAAATATTGTGCTCTGTAAAAGTGTTGTTCTATTATTAATTAAGTTCTATACAATTTGGCTTGGAACGTTTGGTTTGACTGAGTGTGAGAGTTTAAAATATGTCGGCCGTCCACATTTGTTAGGTTCCACAGAGGCGGAACTGAATATAACATCTGTAACTTCCAACTTAAAATCAATGAGCCTTAATTTTTTGTATCCATGGCTGCCTTTTTTTTATCCTTTTATGTAATATCCATTTTATTTTATGGTGTCCCATGATCCACTCCTCCCATGTGCTGAATTTAGTCATTAATAATTTGTTGACATGGTATCATTTTTACTGATTTCTCTTCTTTTATCGAACCTTGTTACACTTACTTACTTATCAGGCTGACGTCCCTTGGAGGGTCTGAGCCTGAGCGAAGTTTCAACCTCAATGCGACCCAAACGGGGACAAGGGACAAGACCGATCAACCTAAACGAACACGGATTAGCTTTGGGAACGAGTATAGCTGCAAAAACACATTACCTTAAAGTACGGATGTTCATCGATGTTGGCAAAAACTCGATGTTAAGCACAAGACATCGGCCGACTTATCAGGCCGATGACCCATGCAGGGTCCTTGCCTGAGCGATAGCTGCTTTCCATTCTTGACTGTCCTGAGCACGCTGCTTCCAGTCATTAAGACCAAGTTGTCTTGCATCCGCGATTACAGCCCATTTTAGTGAAAGCCATACTAATCTAAGACATATTAGGAAAGAATGCGAATAAGACAGAAAAAGCGAACTAGCACACCAACTAACTTATAGAGAATTTTTATTTTTTTTATTGATCCAGATAACGCTGTACTCGACGATAACTTCTTTGCGGTCGAAGATCCGCAAGAAAAAATGGAGGTACTAGGCGCGGTCTTCCAAGAAGTGTACAAGGTGAATGAGAGCGTTCGCCCGAACCACGACTTGGATAACCGCGTACTGGCTAGCAACTCTCAACTTCGAGAAGACATGCAACAATGGCGATCTGAGAACACTGGCTTTGTCGTGTTCAATGATGATAACATGGCAGATAATGCCATCGCCGACGAAGGGGTTCAACCCCCGTTCATATCGAAGACAGAACTCCAAGCGGTCTTCGAATCAATAAAGAAGAAAAAGTCTGTTGGAATCGACGGGATCTCCAACATTGTGCTAAGACACCTCCCCCTGGAAGTGGTTAACATGTACACAATCCTGTTTAACAATGCTTTGAATAATGCACATTATCCAGAGCATTGGAAAACTGCGATTGTGCAACCCATATCCAAGAGAGGAAAAGATTCTTCGAATCCTTGCAACCTCCGGTCAATAAGTCTCCTTCCGAATATCAGCGAGGTATTCGAGAAGGTGATAAATAGAGTTCTGATCAACTGGACTAAGGACAAAAATATAATTCCGGATAACCAATTCGGTTTCAAAGCGGGGCATGACACTATTCATGCCGCGTCGAAACTAGTGTCGGATATCCAATGGAACAAGAGCCAGAAACAATGTACGGGTGCCTGCTTGATTGACCTGGAGAAGGCCTTCGACACCGTATGGTTAGAAGGGCTCAATCGGCTAGGCATTAGCAAACCACTGCTGTACCACTGGCGCAAAAGACTGTAGTCAGATACCTGGGGATCTGGCTAGATCAGTATCTATATTTTATCAAACATGTAGATGCTGCTCTGGCCAGAGCCCGAGGCGCTTTTGCCCTTACAAAGAGACTGTTTTACAACAGCCAACTCAATGCAAGGGTGAAGGTCATCTGCTACATGGCGCTCATCCGGCCAATGCTCACCTATGGCTGTCCCGTGTGGTTCAACGTGAGTGCAAGCTTAATGGAAAAGATTCGGTTGTTCGAGAGGGCTTGTCTGAGGGCTTGCCTTCGCCTTTATCGAACTCCAGAGTCCCAGTACATAAAATACTATTCCAATGAGGTCTTATACAACAGGGCAAACCTGATAAGAGTGGACAATTTCCTGTTGAAGTTGGTTCGTGGTCAAACTGCTAGAGCGATGAACTCGTCCAATAACTTGATCTCGGGGGCTTACTACCCCAATTCACAATACCACGAAAGGGTACGCCACAATGGCTTCGTCCCCCCATTTAGACAAGAATGGACTGTTACAAAATATAAATGCGGTACCGCTCATATTCCACATCGCCATATCAACTGTGGATGGGCGACTCAACCACGACCGTTCCGTCGCACAACGAGCTGAGGAGGGTCTCCTCCGGTTCAGTACGGCGGTATCCAGGCGGGACATTCGAGAAGTTGCAATGCAGCACCAAAAGTTCTGGTGGCTGGGAAGCGAGGCAACTCCCTCCTCGAATCCTTTAGACCCCGGTTAGAAAGGTTTTAGTTCAGAGCCCCGCATGGGGAGCAGTCGGTTTCATGTCTTGCAGTGTATTGAATGTAAATATTCATATTTATTAGCTGCAACCTATGGCCGACGTACTTAGAATAGGGTCAGTCACTCACAGACCTTCGAGTAGTGCAGTTCGCGAGTGATTGTGTTTGGAAAAATAAAAAAATAAGACTTGCAGTTATCAAGTGCGAAAGTTGCCGCGAGTTTATATAACAGACGAGTGGCCGAATAGGTAGTGTCAGTGCTTCTGGCTCTACAGGTGCCCGGTTCGAGGCCGACTTGGGGCTGAACCAAAAAAAAAAACTTTTTTTTTATTTATTTATTTCCTGGCACACTACAGAACATCGCCATAAGTAAGTGCTGAGAAATGGAATCTGTCGAGCGGTCCGCGCTCTTAGAAGCGGACAACGACCAACAACAACCGGTGGCAGCATCAGGCCATCCTGAAGCAGTGTCCATCGAAGGCACTGGTAAGAGGAGGAGGAAGAAGGCGTCGCCGAAAAGCGTAAAACGCCGTAATATAAATGAGTCACCCGAAGAGCGGCAAGGGGGAGAGCTAAGTGAAGCGGCATCGGCTTGCACAACTGAAGGCGAGTCGGAGGTGGAAGACACGGTGCAGTATGTGTCCGATGGAGGGGAAGGCTTGTTCGCTGTGAGCAGCAACAGCTTTGATTCCCTCTCCTCCGACACAGAAGACGAAGTCGAGCGGGTACTTCGCATGAAGGAGACGCTAGTCGACGACATGCAGGAGAGAATTCAGCGACTCCTGCATGAAATCAGAGAGCTGAAAGCGAAGACTGTTGCGAGAAGAATGCTGGATCAGCAAAAGAAGCAACAACAAGTGGCAAATAAGCCACAACAAAAAAAGAAGCAGCAGCAACCAAGGGCTGCAGTCCAGCAACAACAACCAACAGCTGAACAACAACAACAGCTGAAACAAACTCAGCAACAACAGCGGACAAAAACTGCAAAACTGCCAGCAACACAACAGCCGCCAGCGGTCGAGCAACACCAGCGACCAGCAACAAAAGAGCGCTCGGCAAAGAAACAGCGACGTCAAGAAGAAACACAACAGCAGAAACAAACAACTGAACAGCAGCAACCAGCAACTGAACAGCAGCAACCACTAACGCAACAGCAGCAGAAGAAAGAAAAAGTGCCGCCAATCAATATCTACAAGGCGGATATTGAACAAACTGCCAAGATGTGCAAGGAGGCCGTAGGTTCAGGTAATTTTTATATTAGTAGAAGTAAAGGCTTTGAAAAGTACGCAATCCACTGCAAGACAGTGGATGACTATAATATATTAAAAAGGTTTTTAAAGAGGTCGACGTTGGAGTTCTTTTCGTTCACTCCAAAAGGCGAAAAGTGTCAGTCTCGGCTGTTAAAGCTTACTTCCCCGATCGAAGCGGAGAAGGTCCTCCAACTGCTCAAAGAGCAAGTGTGCGAGGGAATTGAGTACGTCGGGGTCAAGCCTTTCAACACAGTTAAGGCAAAGAGAGAGGGGCGGAAATTACCCTTCTATATTGTACAGGTTACACCCACAAGCAAAGTGGATAATCTAAAGAAAATCAAGTTATTAGATTACCATAAATGCGAGTGGGACAGCATAAGAAGGCGGGAGGGCAGTGCACAATGCTTTCGCTGCCAAAGGTTCGGGCACGCCGCGTCGAACTGCCAAATGCAGCCTCGATGCGTCAAGTGCAGTGAGAACCACAGTGCGGAGAATTGTCCTCTGGGGCAAAAGGGAGCAGCTGACAAGAGTCAGCTCAAATGCGTACTCTGCGGGAACGCGGGGCACACCGCCAACTATCGGGGTTGCCCTAAATTCCAAGAGCGGAAAGCAAAAATGGTTCTGCAGAAGCAGCCCCCAGTGAAAAATCCACTCGGGGCAGCCATACCCGTAACGCCTCAAATGACGTTCGCCCAAATGGTGTCCGGTCAGGGGAATACGGAAAAGCAGCAACTACCGAAGGTAGTGCC
The DNA here is from genome assembly GCA_964034865.1 of Eristalis intricaria. Taxonomy (NCBI): domain Eukaryota; kingdom Metazoa; phylum Arthropoda; class Insecta; order Diptera; family Syrphidae; genus Eristalis; species Eristalis intricaria. Next base: position 65,440,054 of record OZ035874.1, on the reverse strand, counting down.
GCAACCTTCAGTGCCAAGAGCACACGATCCAACGCCGGATTGGAAATCCTCCATTGAAAGGCGTATGGATCGGTTAGAGGAGCGGGTAGACCAAATCTTGGCGCTCCTGCAGAGCCAACCACGACAACCATTTTAATGGCTGCGCAGACGAACGAGTCTACTTACAAGATCCTTGCAGTGAATGCAAATTCATTGATAGGGATCCCTCGAAAAAACGAGCTCTATAAACTTTTGGACGACCAAAGCCCAGAGCTGATGCTGATTAGCGAAACCAAGCTAACTCGGAGAGGCATACTGGAGCACAGCAATTATAGTGTTATTAGAAGAGACCGGCCCAATTCCAGTGGTGGAGGCGGTGTTGCGATCTTCATTAAAAATAACATAAAACATAAAGTAGTGTATAGTGGTGAAGTACGAAGGTTTCAGGAGTTGGAGGCCTGCATCGTGTGCATTTCGCTCCGCAGTGGAAGGAGGTTGTATGCGGTATCGGTCTACTCCTCCCGCAACCCTAGTTCCAGAACGACTATAACAGAGCTCGATTCACTCTTCCGATACCTAAGGCTGGACTCGGAGGAGAACTATTTTATTTTGGCCGGGGACTTAAATGCCCGACATGGATATTGGGGAAACACAATTTCCAACAATAGAGGGGACCAGCTTTACAGCTGGTTTTGCTTGCACAGTGTCGAGTATAGACTCGATTTGAAGGCAACAGAGATCTCGTCCTATCCCAGGAGCGGCTCTTATCTGGATCTCCTGTTGTTAGACGCAAGACTGCAGCTGACAGACACAGACGCACAAACGGTAAACTGTTTGAACACATTCGTGTATCTCAGTGACCATTGCGGACTCAGTGCCGAAATCAAGATCCCTAACGATATTGCGGAATTCGGAGAGTTTGTTCAAACGTACCCCTACAATTACAGTAGGGCTCGATGGACACGCTTCTCCAGACAAATGACGCGAGCACTCTCTTCGAACGAGCTCCACATACCGTCCAATAGAAACTTGTCAAACGAAGAGATTGACATGTATCTAATTCAATTGGACGAGACAATCAAACGAACGATGGACAGCACGATACCACGGTATATACGTACAAACAACCAAGACAGTTACCGCAATGCGACAATTGACGCACTACACCAGCAAAAAAGTAGACTCCTAACAAGATTAAAAAACTTGTACAGGCGGTTTACTGACAGACGTAGTGAGGAAGTTAGGACACTGAAATCGCTAATTAAGAACATTCAGACATTAATTGCCCAGAATTACAGACTTTCTGTTAATTCTTACTGGAATGATAAGATTCGGGCTGTTAGATCTAACAACCCGAGCATGTTCCCGCAAATAAACAAATTCTTCCGTAGCAAAAATAGCGATCTTCCGTGTCTTAAACTTCCCAGAACGACGGACAACGAACGTATACTGACTACAGCAGGTATCACTCCAGATAATGCCGTACTCGATGATAACTTCTTTGTGGTCGAAGATCCGCAAGAAAAAATGGAGGTACTAGGCGCGGTCTTCCAAGAAGTGTACAAGGTGAATGAGAGCGTTCGCCCGAACCACGACTTGGATAACCGCGTACTGGCTAGCAACTCTCAACTTCGAGAAGACATGCAACAATGGCGATCTGAGAACACTGGCTTTGTCGTGTTCAATGATGATAACATGGCAGATAATGCCATCGCCGACGAAGGGGTTCAACCCCCGTTCATATCGAAGACAGAACTCCAAGCGGTCTTCGAATCAATAAAGAAGAAAAAGTCTGTTGGAATCGACGGGATCTCCAACATTGTGCTAAGACACCTCCCCCTGGAAGTGGTTAACATGTACACAATCCTGTTTAACAATGCTTTGAATAATGCACATTATCCAGAGCATTGGAAAACTGCGATTGTGCAACCCATATCCAAGAGAGGAAAAGATTCTTCGAATCCTTGCAACCTCCGGTCAATAAGTCTCCTTCCGAATATCAGCAAGGTATTCGAGAAGGTGATCAATAGAACTCTGATCAACTGGACTAAGGACAAAAATATAATTCCGGATAACCAATTCGGTTTCAAAGCGGGGCATGACACTATTCATGCTGCGTCGAAACTGGTGTCGGATATCCAATGGAACAAGAGCCAGAAACAATGTACGGGTGCCTGCTTGATTGACCTGGAGAAGGCCTTTGACACCGTATGGTTAGAAGGTCTTTTTTACAAGCTCAATCGGCTAGGCATAAGCAAACCACTGCTGTACCTACTGTGTAACATGCTTACCGGTAGACGGTTCGTCGTCAAGAATGGCAACGTGACCTCCACAGGTATATTTGAGGTAAAAAATGGTCTCCAACAGGGTGCCGTTAATTCGCCGATCCTGTTCAACATTTACTTGAGCGATCTGATAAGTTCTCTTCCTCACGTAATTGCGTATGCCGATGACTTGATCGTGTACAGATCAGGCAAAAAGATCGAGGAAATCACTACCCTCACGCAGGGTGACTTCGATTCATTCATGAGAAGTTGCGATGACTGGAAGTTTAGTATCAACTTCCGGAAGTCGGAAACCATTCTGTTCAGGACGCCGTTGTATAAGGCCTCGGCGGATACGAAAAAGAATTGGCGAAAATTCTCAATCGTTGGAAGACACGGGGAGCCACTGGCGCAAAAGACTGTAGTCAGATACCTGGGGATCTGGCTAGATCAGTATCTATATTTTAACAAACATGTAGATGCTGCTCTGGCCAGGGCCCGAGGCGCATTTGCCCTCACAAAGAGACTGTTTTACAACAGCCAACTCGATGCGAGGGTGAAGGTTATCTGCTACATGGCCCTCATCCGGCCAATGATCACCTATGGCTGTCCCGTGTGGTTCAACGTGAGTGCAAGCTTAATGGAAAAGATTCGGTTGTTCGAGAGGGCTTGTCTTAGGGCTTGCCTTCGCCTTTATCGAACTCCAGAGTCCCAGTACATAAAATACTATTCCAATGAGGTCTTATACAACAGGGCAAACCTGATAAGAGTGGACAATTTCCTGTTGAAGTTGATTCGAGGTCACACTGCTAGAGCGATGAACTCGTCCAATAACTTGATCTCAGGGGCTTACTACCCCAATCCAGAATACCACGAAAAGGTACGCCACAGTGGCTTCGTTCCCCCAGAAGCTTTTCTCCATTTAGATAAGCACGGCCTGTTACAAGATATGAGTGCGGTACCGCTCATTTTTCACATAGCCAGATCAATTGTGGATGGGCGACTCAACCACGACCGTTCTGTCGCACAACGAGCTGAGGAGGGTCTCCTCCGGTTCAGTACGGCGGTATCCAGCCGAGACATTCGGGATGTTGCTAGGCAGCACCAAAATTTCTGGTGGCTGGGGAGCGAGGGAACTCCAGCGTCGAACCCTTTAGACCCGGGGTAGAAAGGGTAGTGCGTTCCCCCTTAAGGGGAGCAGTCGGTCTCTGTCTTGCAGCGGATTAGATGGAAATCTATCAGCCGCAACCTATGGCCGACTTATATATCTTAGGGTAGTTTTTAGGTAGTTTTTTAAGTTGTATATATGTGAAAAAAAAAAAAAAAAAAAAAAAAAAAAAAATAGCAAGAATGTATATGTGTATACATGACTATACATGTATACATTGTGTATATTAAGGATATATGCGTATACACATGTGTATAGGGGTATAGACTGGTGTATATGCATATATACGTAGGTTAGGTTAAGTTAGTTTGTAAGTTTTATTTTAAGGTAGATTGTAAGTTAGCTTGTAAGTTTTTAATATAAACCGTTCAGTCATTAAGTTTTCAAATTTTTTCTTAATAGTAAGTTGTTCTTTTTAAATACTCATTTATATTTCACTCCGTAAGATTAGGTCGAAAGACATAGAATAAGGTTAAGTTTAGCTTAGAGTGCCCGCCTAGGGCCAGTAAGTTAGAAGTAGTAACAATGTACGTACAACTAGTTTTAAGCATTTTTGTCTAGTATATAAGTTGTTATGAATTCCACAATAAAAATGAATTAAAATGAAATGAATGACTTAGAATAGGGTAGTATATTTTAAGGTATAGTAAGGTGTAAATTTAAAAAAAAAAAAAATATATATATATATATATATATAAATAAAAAAAAAAAAAATAATGTATATGTGTATACATGACGATACACGCATACATTGTGTATAATAAGGATATATGCTTATAAACATGTGCATATGGGTATATACATGTGTATATGCATATATACGTAGGTTAGCTTAAGTTAGTTATTACGTTTTATTTTAAGGTAGAATGTAAGTTAGCTTGTAAGTTTTTATAAAAACCGTCCAGTAGTTAAGTTTTCAATTTTTTCTTAACAGTAATGTGTTCCTTTTCAATTTCCATTTATATTTTATTCGTTAGGTTAGGTCGAAAGACATAGATTAAGATTAAGCTTAGCTTAGAGTGCCCGCCTAGGGCCAGTAAGTTAGAAATAAAAACATTGTTCGTCTAACTAGTTTTAAGCATTTTTGTCTAGTATGTAAGTTATTATGAATTAAATAATAAAAATGAATTAAAAAAAAAAAAAAAAAAAATAGAGAATTTTTTTCCGATTAAATCGCTGCTAGTGCATTCACCAGCACATAGTAGTTCCCAATACCTTCGCAAATGGAATGTTTTAATTGCTCACTCAAAGTCAGATAGCTTAATTAATTTCAGAAATTATCTCGCTACCTCCTCATTCGTACAGCTCACATTTCTTGTCTATGGCATCGACAATTTTACTTTTTTTCAGGAACGACACAATGCGTAAAGCAACACATATGGGAACTGTTTACTATTTGTTCTGGATATTTTTTTTATTAAAATCATAGCGTATTGTTATACCCATATAAATAAATACTGCGCCAACTATAGAGGGATGTCTCCTGAACATCCCTTACAAGATCTTCTCTGCCGTTTTATGTACTCGCCCGAAGCCGTTTATAAACAACATGATAGGTCCATATCAGTGTGGCTTCAAGCCAGGGAAGTCCATCATCGACCAAATTTTCACACTACGGCAGATCCTGGAAAAGGCCCAAGAGATGCAGATCGACACCCACCACCTTTTTGTCGATTTCAAGGCCGCATATACAGCGTGCATAGGGATGAGCTATACAACGCCATGTCTAGTTTTGACATTCCGGCCAAACTCGTCAGGTTGTGCATGATGACGATGGAGACTTCACGCTACTCCATCAATGTCGGTAACGAACTCACCGAGACCTTCAATGTCAAAAAAGGTTTTAGACAAGGCGACGCGCTGTCATTTGATTTCTTTAACATCATCCTGGAGAAGATCGTGCATGACTCACATGCCAACACTGGAGGCACTATCTTTCAGAAGTCCTTACAAAAGTTAGCATACGCGGATGACATTGACGTGATTGGCAGAACACAGCGAGCCGTCAATGAGGCGTTTGGTGGCATTGAGACGTAAGCGGCTAAAAAGGGTCTAGCAGTGAATGGGAGCAAAACGAAGTATATGCTGTCATCAAGAAAGGACACACGAAATCGACGTCTTCCACAGAGCGTCACAATGGGGAGCTATAACTTCGAGGAAGTCAAGGACTTTGTCTACCTCGGCTCCGCAGAAAATAGTACGAACAACATCTGTACCGAGGTTGTTGCCAACCGCTGTTTCTATGGGTTCAAGAGGCAATTGATATAGTAGAGCCATCTCTCGAAGGACCAAGCTGACTTTATACAAGACCTTGATCATCCCAGTCCTGCTGTACGGCGCGGAGGTATGGACAATCTCAAAAGCGAATGAGGAAGTCCTTGTTATCAACCACGAACTGTACGAGCTGTACAGCGACATGAGTCTAGTCAGCCGTCTTCGGTTCCAACGCCTAAGATCGCTAAGCCATGTCGAGCGTATGGACAACTCAGCTCCAGCCCGAAGAGTCTTCGACTCCGAACCCGTGGGACAACGCAACACAGGACGCCCGCGTTTTAGATGGCGCGCCCAGGCGGAGAAGGACTTCAACCAACTTGGGGTGCGACACTGGCGACAGCTAGCTAGAGACCGTGCTATTAGGAGAGGCTTGTTGTTTGAGGCCCAGGTCCACCCCGGACTGTAGCGCCAAATAAAGAAGAAAGAAAGAGAAGAAAGTTGGTTGATTTTGGAAAAGCGCTTAAGAGACAGCCAGGTTAGGGAGGGGGGCTGCTAGTGCATTCACCAGCACACCATCGTTCCCAATACCTTCGCAAATGGAATGTTTTAAATGCTCGCTGAGAGTCAGTCAGAAATTATCTCGCTACCTCCTTATTCGTAGAGCCCACATTTCTTGTCTATGGCATCGACAGCAGGTTCTATTTAATGAAGACACTTTGACTTTTCACAAGTGTCCCCGCAACCAACCACCAATTGAATATTTTGAGGTTGGGTTTGCCTAAACATTCAGTTTGTAAAACTGTTCCTAATTGATAAGATATTAGAAGTTAAAGCGGTTTAAGTGAAGAAGTACAGACCTTACTTGCAACGTCTTCTTAGGTGAGTCTATTGTCTCACGTTAATTTACCAACATAGCTTCAAAAAATTGAGCGAAATTTTGTGTCCTGTCAACTTACTTCTTGTTGGAATTTTGCTGACCCGTAATAAAGCAACCAGATATACTTAATACTTCAGTTTATTAATATTAATATGACGACTGTTGTATCGATGGCAGGAAAAAAGCGACTTCCTTCGCTCAGTCATCTGTCATTACGACTTCTAGCTGGAGCACATGTCGTCCATATCCATATCCTCTAATTCTGGCCACAAGAAGTTCGTCATCATCTCGCGATAGCTATTACAATTCACGGTAACATCTTGGCCGACCTCATTTTCGAAGAAGTATGGCCCAATGACACCGCCAGCCCATAAACTGCACCAAGCAGTCACTCTTTGATTTGATACATCGGCTTTGCAACAATCACTCGTGGATTCTCATTTGCCCAAATGCAGCAATTCTGCTTGTTAACGAATCCACTGAGGTGAAAGTGTGCCCCGTCTGAAGATGATTTTTCAACATTTGGTCAATTATGTTAACGCGCTGCTCAACCTCAATGAAATCGTTTGCAGTAATAAACAAAGCGATCTTCCGTGTCATAAGCTTTCTAGAACAACGGACAATGCACATGTTCTCACTACAGCAGGTATTAATCCAGATAGCGCAGTACCCGACGATAACTTCTTTGTGGTCAAAGAAAAAATGGAGGGTCTAGTCGCTGTCTTTCAGAAAGTGTACAAGGTGAAGCCCGAACCACGAACTGGCAGATAATGCCATCGACGGGATCTCGAACATTGTGCTAGGACACTTCCCCCCGCAAGTGGTTAATATATACACCATCCTGTTTAACAATGCTCTGAATAACGCACATTATCCGGAGCTTTGGAAAACGGCGATTGAATAGCCCATAACCAAGCACGGAAAATATTCTTCGAATCCTCCGGTCAATAAGTCTCCTCCAGACATCAGCAAGGTATCCGAGAAGGTGATCAATAGAGCCCTGATCAATTGGACTAAGGACAAAAATATGATTCCGGATAAGCAATTCGGGTTCAAAGCGGGGCATCACACACTATTCATGCCAAGTCCAAGCTGGTCTAATGGAACAAGAGGCAGAAACAATATACCTGCTTGATAGATCTGGAGAAGGAGTTTGACACCGTTTGGTTAGAAGAAACGTTTCTTATTCACTTCCGACCACTGCAATATCTACTCCAGTTATAGGTTAGGTTAGGTTGAGCTGGCTGACTGCCGCGCATACGGACACTAGACACACTTAGGCCAAGCATAGGCCCATTGTGTTACTACGCGGATCTTATGCCACCTATTCCGCAAACCAATTTGTGCTTTTGATAAAGCGGAGAAGACGACTGATTCTGATGCTGCTCAGTTCAGCCAGATTTACAAAGAAATGGGCCTGGGAAATGAGTCTGAATCTACGGGATGAGAGAGCACTGCAGCTACATAGCAAGTGTTCGATGGTTTCTTCCTCATCCTCGTCCATGCGGATTCTATAGAAATCATTATGAGTTCCGATAGCACAATGCCCTGTTGAAACGCTAGTAAGAGATCTGAGATTTGGCCTGCTTAATCTGATCAAGCTAAGCGTTCGCTTGGGACGATCATAGGCCATAGTTGTTTGGTAATGAGACATCCTGTGCCAGATATCCAACCGCGGTTTGTTTGAGCAAGCGTTTTAAGATTTAACAGATGTTGTACAGTAGCGATAGGCGTGGTGGGTGGGTCTCCACCCGGAAAGAGCACAGAGTTTGTGCCCTTTCTAGCGAGTTCGTCCGCTTCGCAATTCTCTGGAATGTCACAGTGTCCAGGCACCCACATTAGTTGGATGCTAAAGTACTTGGCCATCTCGTTCTGTCAGTACGAAGGTAGACTATTTTTTTTTCATCCTCAATACTCATCTTTCTCTTATAGTAAAAAATGAATACAAATTATCGGTGGGATCCCAGAGCCAGGGACGCCAAGTGCCCCACCATGACTACCCTGCTGACGCCCCAGTTCCCAGTACCCCAGTTCTAGGTGAACAAATCACACGACAGCGCATCTAATTGACAAAAATGAGGTCATGTTGTAGCCTGGTGCCACAGGTTTTGAAATTCTTTATTCTTTTTCAGGATTTTTCTGAGTGCAAATATTTAGTCCGTCTATAGCTGATATGCCGGGCTGGAAACCTCACAATAAAACATACTGATTACTGCGCTGGAACAAGGCTTTCAAGAGATGTTCATGCAGCATGTTCAGTGTGTGTATTGTCGGAGCTTTGGTTCGTAGCTGAATTCTTCAGATGATGTTGATGGACTATCCTTATACTTAATACGAGTAGATCATGTAGTTCGCCTTCTGAGACAGAACTGCCATCGGGAAACGACTTCAGAGATATTCTTCTTCTTTGTTTGGCGCTACAATCCGGGGCGGATTTGGGCCTCAACCAACGAGCCTCTCCAACAAGCACGGTCCCTGGCTAGCTGTCTCCAGTGGCGCACGCCAAGTTGGTTGAGGTCATTCTCCACCAGGGCGCGCCACCTTAAACGCTGGCATCCTCTATTGCGTCTTCAGGCCGGAGTTGTTCATACGCTCTACTGACCTAACCACCTAAGTAGTTGAACCCGTGGACGCCAGACTAGGCTCAAATCTCTGCACAGTCCATACAGTTCGGGGTTGAATTTTCTCCTCCAGAAACCGTCAACGCAAACAGGACCAGATGGTACGCAGAGCTTTTCACTCGAATGGAACAAGGACTTCCTCATCCGCTATAGAGATTGTCCATGCCTCCAAGCCGCACAGCAGGACTGGTTCTTATATAAAGTCAACTTAGTCCTTCGAGAGAAGGCTCTACTACTCAATTGCCTTTTGAGCCCGTGGAAACAGCTTTATGTCGGTTCTGGTGTTCTCAGTATCGACTGCGACTCTACTTCATGCTAACCATTTTCGTCCCATTTACCATTGGATAACTGTTTCACCCTTTGGTAAAACTTTCGAACATCCTGCCGTAGCATCTCTCTTCAATCACGCGTTTTTCGTGCGTTTTCTTCTTCCTCCTGAGAAGCCGGGTCTCTTCACTCCGTCTCTGTTCATTGAGCTAAAGAACAGTTCTCTTTGTTCGTTGCAGCGTTTCGTGGTAGACTTCCAGCTTCGCTGCATGTACCTGCCTGCAGTCCTTGTCAAGCCATGGCTTTTCCTCGGTCGTGTCGTATAACCCAGCATGTCAGTGGCACCTTCTTAAATGGCTTGTTCGATTGATGGATTCTCGACCGCAATGTGTTGAATCTGATGGACAGTTGATTGATCTGGGGCCCGCCAGGTTCCTTTGTGAAGTTTTGATTGCACAAAGTGTATTGGTCGTTATCATGTCTTCACTGTGCAGGCAATTCGTCTCACCGTGAAAAGTTTGAGCTAGTCCACACATTTGGACCTTAAGCCAACAGACAGAGATTGGTGCAAAATGAAGAAAGCGTACCCACTGTAGCGGTCAGTATTAAAGAATAACCAGAAAAGAGAACGCCGCGCCGATCAGCTGAGTTGGGCATTGCCAAACAGTTTTATTTTGCGATGCACGATTTGAAGCCGGACTATTATAGACAGGTTTACGAGTTCGTTAACTGGACGATGGAAATGTTGGCCGGAGATTTGAAAGAAAATTCCTTAATTTGGAGAGAAGAGAATCCAAAAGGGTTCGCCCAAGCATCAATGCATCCACTAAGATGGATTTTTAGCTGTGGTTGATGGTGTGGCGGGATGAAGACCCCGCTACCGTCAATAGTCTCAATGGTATAGAGTGAAGTAAATTAACTTTCTGTAGCCAGAGCCTGACAACAACGGTGTATACGGGTTGTGGTTCCAACAGGACATGCCATACAAGCGACGCAACGGTCGAAGTGAATTGGGTCATCTCACGAGCCATCAATGAACGCTCGCTTCATTTAACCACCGCGATCGTGTGAATGCACTCGATTGTTTGTCAAGTCTCTAGGCTATGCTATAACTTGTGGCCAATATTCGAGACGATATTGCGGAATAAAGCCTCGCAAATTGATCGTGTCATTAAGAATTGCACTGATCTCTTGAAGCACTGCCAATGAAGCCGAGGCGGTCGATTGAATGATGTAAAATTCCACAAGCCAGAATCAATTTCGTTCTTGTTTTATTTAAATTTTCCATCGTTCTTATCTGGTCACTCTCTTTACCAAACCATAAGCATATACCTTAAAGAAAACAAAGTACGACATAACTACGAAGTGTCTCAGAGAACAGTACATTCTGGCGAATAACTTCAACATTCTGGCATTCATATCTATTTACAGATCCACGTAGGGTAAAGGCACTAGTGGTCGTTCATTTTCATCCTTTTCGTCCTGTAATATAAGAACCGTTAGACATCTTTCGAATGTGTCAGCGCCGTCGATACAAACAGGAACATGTTCTCCACATCTGCCAACAAATTTAATAATATTAATATTACAAGGTGCATGCGAAAGTGCAAGAAAGTTGAGATTTCCTATTTTTTGATAAGTGGTTTAGTTTACAAAAAAAAAATGGTTTTCCAATAAGGACTTAAGGACTTTTTTTTTTAATAAAACGCAAGACATTTGAGATATATCAAAAAGTTTATTATTAACTCGACTTCGTTCATATGGCAATACCCCTCTCGCCAGTAATGCCCATCAGTATACCCTTAAGCCTACTTTCGGACGCACAGTTAAATTCAGAGACTCGTTCTTCAGCCGCACTGCACGAATATGGAATGCTCTTCTCAGCCTAATATTTCCCACAGACCACAACCCGCAGATATTTAAGACAAATGTGCACAGGTACCTCCTCTCCCTTTCTCCTTCTATACCTTCGGCCCGTGCTGTGTCTTGACCCCGGACATATAAGAGTATTATCAACCCTTGAGCACGCGCAAATTATAAAAAAAAATTAATGTTTTGCTTAAAAATTTATATTATTTGTATTATTTTATTTATTGATTCGACCTGGCCTACCACTAAAATTTTGTGGCCGACCACTAGCGCAATATGACTTTCTTCCTTATTTTGGTAGTTTCTAAAAACCACTGATGTGCTTCTTAACGAGCACTTGTTTGACCTACTGTAGCACATCGTCACACTGCGCCGTTGTCTTCTCCCGAAGCAAACCTCCTCTCGCATCTTGAGAGCCATGTTCACGGCTGCAACTCCTCAATCCACCACCATTTGTGTGCGGTTGTGTGCCAACATAAACAATGAACAAGCCAAGCATCTCATATTACGCCCAATTACCTCATTCACCCAAGCACCGAGCGGCGAGAGCACACACCGGCAACCATCGTCTCTGAAGCACCAGTGCTGTTGTCGTGGTCCAATGCCAATGCTATTCGCTTCGCTGCTACGTTCTGTTGTACGAGCCCACACCCATATTCTCACACAGCCACAGCGCGGCGACGGCCACACAGCGCACACATCGCCATGCACACACAAGAAGCGAGCAGATACCAGCCGAACTCAGTCACAGCAGCGAGCCGGAATACCTACTGCGGCGTCTGATCGCCTGCTGTCGCAACTAGACAAGTGGGACTGCCTCAATTTTCAATCGTCCGTCGTAGGCACACACAAATCCCGGAGTACACCCGACTCGCACGCCCGTGGTGTGGTCTTAGATTGAGATTCGTTCCGTGGGGTTTAACCGGCATTACATTGGCAGCGGCAGGCAGTCGGGGCGGCAATGCGACGGCGAGGCCAGGCCATGGCACACGTGAAAAGACAACACTACTTGCTGGCAGAGTGCTCTGCTGTGCTGTTGGTGGTGGCGATGACGGCTCGGCTCTCCTCTGGCGGTGGTGTGTTTTTCGGTATTTTTTAGGGCGCGTTGTTGATTACACGCCCACTCAGAGAGACTCAATGGTGGCTGGGTGTGTGTGCGGCAGGTTCAATGATCTGCAACAACGCAACTGGGCGCGACAGAGAGCGAGAGAGGGGTAGAGCGACACACCGACCGTTGAGATTGAGACGAACGAACGACGACGACGGCGAAAGTGGGAGAAGACACTCTCCTCGGGAACGACGGGACAGCTCTGTCGGCGGGGATGGAGAAGAGCCCACAAAGGCAGGGGCTTCTTGGTTCCAATTAGAATACCAAGCGGATAAGGCTGCATGTAGTGGTGTCTCGAGAGGAGGAGAGATGAAAGATAGCACTGCAGTGTGGCCGATAGATAATAAACCCCTCAGAGCTGGGGGTGGCTCTTTGGGGTGGATTAGTATATTAGCTTTCGCTGGCTTCTCGCTTCTCCCGCGAATCTCCTCGGTTTAGGGTGTGTTCTCGGGCACTCCACTTCCAGACGGAGCACAGCTTCACCCACTCACTGGGTGTTTGCGGAGCCAGCGAACACGTTAAGGCATTTCGTGGGTGCCTGGTGAAAACTTACAGTAGACCAGCGCCGCTTTGACGCACACTACGAGCCCTAGTCCTCTCCCTTTGGCACATGATGGCGCGCTGGGTGAACGACAGAGACGCCGCTACCGCTCGGGAGTGTGTGATGTGTTTTGGTTTGTCTTTCTCTTTCGTAGTTCTGCTCGTTCGTCGGGGAATGGTGGCTGATAAAATAGGTTGGCGCCTCGTGCCTGTACAGCACACACTCAAGTGCCCGAGCTCGCCGGGCGGCGGAAATTAATCGTCGCCGAGTACACTTTCGCTCGGCTCCGGGCCTTGCGGCTGTGCGACTGTGCCGGTGTCAGACTCTTACTGGAAGTTATGCTTTCCTGGTCCCAAAACACGATGCGTCATTTTGACTGACGTAATTTGGACAGCTGTCAATCTAAACACGGGTATTCTGTCGGCAATCGGCATGTCGTTGTGCCCGAGCGTCCGAGCGACTGCCAAGCCAGATCCGCTGACAGACGACGCCGTCAATGGCGTGCAGATGACAGACACCGATATGTAATGTCTTTTCCGCGCCCCCTGCGCCGCACACCGCCAGACAGACTAGTGACAACGATCTCGAAAGGGCAAAAAACCAGCTCCGCTGAACGTGCGGTGAAATTATCAAGCTCTCAGAACTGGCCGCTGGTATGTCTCCGGCTAAGCACAGCGACCTTTCTCCAATTAGTTGCCCGCCACTTCCACTGAGCAGAAGCCTCGACTCGGCGCGGAGTGGGAGTGAGTGGAGAAGCACCGAACAACGGAGAAGAACACTCCCCAACCATGCCATGGCAAGGCGCACACGACATTCGGCCTACCGCGTCGGCGGCGTCTTCTCCATTCTCGAAATGGAAGGGAGAAGAAATTCGATAGGAAAGCGGAGACACACACAAGCAGCACTCAGGGCACAGCACACACACTTGTCGCTTCCATGCGGCTTGTCGACGAATTGTTGTTGCTTCCCATGGAAACCGGTGCTCGGGCAGCTGGCTGGACGCTCTGATCGCCTGGTGGAAATACCAGTTGGGGATTTCCCATGTGACTCTTAGAAGCGAGTGGTGGTGGCAGTTTTGTGTGTGACACACACGCGAGGAGCCTCTCCAGCAGCCCCCCCAACATTTGTAAGATAGTGTGCTTCTCCTCAGTTCCCAAAGAGGAGCCCCAACTTGTCGTCGGTCTATCGGCGTGGATGAGCACGGCTCAGCTATACGAATGGAAACAAAAATCGAGACATGAGATGCATGTTCCCTCTCGTCGCGGGGAACTCTAGAGCACAGGCCTAAGTGTGTGCGCTGTGGAAAGGTATGGACGGGAATAGGTTCTCCTCAGATGACGCCTCTTCCAACCCAGCGCTGTGTGGGTTCACGGGTGTGTAGTGTATCTCTCCTCTTTGTGAACGAATCGAAAGAATGAACGAGCAGTGCCCCGACGACGGGACAGCGTCGACTGCCGTGCTGCCGCTGCCGCAGCTGAAAGCAATCGACAAAATGAAGTTCTCAATTTTTTGTCCGCATTCTAACGGGCGACCATGAAGAGCTGGACAGCGCGCTGTGTGAAATGCTTTCTCGCTGAGATTGAGTGTACGGCGTACACTCGCCCGGCTGGGAGGAGCAGGAGAAGCCCCACTCATGAGATTACACTCTAGTAGGTATTGGTGGCGTCTTGTGGATGGTGCGCATACCTGAGCGGTTGATGTAGGTCATGGATGCGAGCAAACAGCTGACGCGCTCCGCTCCGATTATTGCTGAGTGGATGCGGCGACGAGCGATGAGGAGGATGAGTGTGCAGCGTGTGTGTGAAGGAGTGGATGCTGAGAGATGCCACGGGAGAAATAGTGAGAACTCTAGAAGCCAGAGGTAGTAACACTCTCGCGTGATGACATTGAAATTATCGGGCGAACAATGCGAGTAGTAAGCGACGGCGACAGCAAAGATTGGATACACGAAACCTATAAGCGGGAAATGTATCCGATGGGTTCGGTTCGGTTCGGATGCACCGCGCCGAGAACAGAAGCTGCAAAGGAATGTAGGAGATTTCTTGCGAGCAGTGGTAGGTCTCGTTCACGCGATGCAATTGTGCGGCGCCGAGTTGCTAGTGGACATCTCTGCTGTGGCTATGTGAGGCGGCGGCGGCTTGATGAGCTCCTGTTAGCAGGATGGTGTGATTCAGCATAAGTAGGGAGCATAAGCACGTTTTCCACTGGCTGCGCATCAGTGATGGCTCAGATGGAAAGCGACTTTCATGGCGGAGTTTGGGTTATGGAATGCATGCAAGCTGAACACGGCGCATTATTTTGGTGCCAGGGTTGTGCTCCATGCGGTCTTATTCGAAATAAGTGAATTTTTGGACCTGACCATTGAGAAGTCGCCCATCTATCCAAAACGGTTTGCCTGCCGTCGGACATTCCTTCTAGACGTCGATAGAGTGTCCAACGCATCAATTCATGCGAAAAAGGTGACCAACCCCCAAAGCAGGTAGTACTTCAGTTTGAAAAATCACCAACATATACAGTGGAGTGCATAAATGAGTAAATGTTTGTGCTAAGTATAATTTAGTAGTTAGTCAATTCACTGCAAGTAGAGCTTTCCACGACATGTCGTATTGTCATCCTGTATTGTCGGTAAAAAATTTTAAAGCGCGGTTGAAGTTCGCCAAAGAACTCAGAAATTGGACAGCAGATGCCTGTAAAGTAGTGTAGTCTAACGAATAAAAATTTAATCAGGTTCAGTCCGACGGTAAACAATTTTGCTGACACCGTCCTGGGCAGACCGTCCATATGTACCAAGTCGAAGAGACAATAGCCGTGTTTTTTTCATCGCTATCGATAGTGAAGTGAAGTAAGATGCAAAAAAACGATTCGTAGTGGCTTTGATTTTTGTCTGTCAGAATATATGAAGAAAACATATTTTCGAATCGCTGTCAAAATATATGAAGAAAGATTCGAAGTCGAATTTTTATCGGCAGCCACTTTTCACTGCCGATATTATAGGCAGTAGGTTGTTGTATGTGCTTTGCGTGCAAAATTCTACTTCACTATTTATAGATTTGTGAAAAAAACACGGCTAATGAAGCACGGGGGAGGGAATGTCAAACTACGGAGTTGCTTCATATGGCGACACGTTTGGCCACTTAAGAAAACAGTATAGTATAGTAATCTTTATTAGTTATAAGATAACTCTTTACAAATTGCATGCTTAATTATTATTTACAATGTGCTGTAAAATAAGTGTTTTTTTTTGTTTTTATTTATTTAATTAGTATTACAAATACTTTTTATGTATCCATACAATATTTATACATTTATTATATAATTTATTATTTAACATTTTTCTGCTTTAACTTTATTTCAAAATATTCATCAAAACATCAAAAATATCATCAAATATCATTCAAAACATCATTCACACAAACTTCCTCTTATCATTTCAATTACTTTTTTCCTAAATGTTCTAAAATTAATTTCATTTTTTATTTCATTTGGTAGACGATTATATAATTGGAGTCCTTTAATCATTGTTGTTTTTTGTGCTGTTGTTGTCCTCGTTCTCTCTTCTCTAAAGTTATCAGCACTCCGTAGTTGGTATGGTTGGACATTTGCAACCTCCGGTCAATTAGTCTCCTTCCGAACATCGGCAAGGTATTCGAGAAGGTGATCAATAGAACTCTGATCAACTGGACTAAGGACAAAAATATAATTCCGGATAACCAATTCGGTTTCAAGACGGGGCATGACACTATTCATGCCGCGTCGAAGCTGGTGTCGGATATCCAATAGAACAAGAGCCAGAAACAATGTATGATTGACCTGGAGAGGGCCTTCGACACCGTAGAGTGTTCAACGCATCATTCCATGCGAAAAAGGTGACCAACCCCCCAAAGTAGGTAGTACTTCAGTTTGAAAAATCTATGTAGATGATACATTGGAGTACATAACAAGCTCAATCGGCTAGGCTAGTTTAAAATGCTTACCGGTAGACGGCTCGTAGTCAAGAATGGCAACGTGACCTCCACAGGTATTTTTGAGGTAAAAAATGGTCTCCAACCGGGTGCCGTTAATTCGCCGATCCGGTTCAACATTTACTTGAGCGATCTGTTAAGTTCTCTTCCTCATGCAATTGCGTACGCCGATGACTTGATCGTGCACAGATCAGGCAAAAATATCGAGGAAATCACTACTCTCACGCAGGGTGACTTCGATTCATTCATGAGAAGTTGCGATGACTTGAAGTTGAGTATCAACTTCTGGATGTTGGAAACCATTCTGTTCTGAACGCCGTTATATAAGGCGTATAATAATAATAATAACATGGGTGGCGCTACAGTCCGAGGCGGACCCGAGCCAAGCTTCTCAGCAACTACTCGTGTTGTGCGTGCTATTGTTCTCTCACGCGTGGAAGGGAACTACAGTTTAATGCCGACTCCGAACGGCCAAGTTTGAGAAGCTTTTTCTAGACAGGAAATACTCTTTGAGCATTGTCAGTGACTCGAAAGAGGTGGAGCCGTGAAATATGAAAGGTGGTAACTTCGTGTATCGAACCTGGCACCCTCTGCGTAGGAGTCGACGCACTAACCCACTACGCCACGGCGACCCACAGTATTTATTAATAATGAATATTTTACAGCAACAAGAAAATATCAGCGTACATCCCAGGAGCAGTTGAACCATTATACGAATTTCTTGCAAATGAAACCTGATTTTCTTCTGGGCAAAAATGATCCAACTGACCCGAATAGAATGCAGAAATATTGGGCCGCATTAGCAGATGAGCTAAACGCCAAAAATAAAATCAACATCTGTTTATTTTTCCTTGTGTGTGACAGTTCTTTTGTTGCATGAGAACATCACAATTCTGACGGTTCTTGTGATGCTCACAAGCTGTGAGGTTTTGCTCAGAATACGAAAACCTCACAATTTGTGACTCACCATGCTCTTGTGAGGTAGAATAGGGGTGTTAGATTGATTTTATTATTTCGAATAATGTTCCTTTTACAAAAAATTTAACAAAATCAATATCAGCATGGCTTTGCCGTCTGCCGGATTGACTATAATTTATTATATATAAGTAATAATTATTAGCTCTCAATGTATAGAAATGCTTATTTCAAAAGTTCCCTGTTAGGATATAATCTCTGTATTTTAGTGATATTTTGTAGTATTTAAGCAACTTGCTTACGTCCATTTCGTTTAAGAGTCATAGGATTTCTTGTTCCGAAAGTAGTTCTTTTCAAAAAGGGATCCCCTAGTTTCCCTTAGGATCGGACACTTGCCTAGGAAATGCATGATATCTTCTCTTTCTTCCAAATGACATATACTGCAGAGCATAGGGAGATCCTCTCTATGCGGTACAAAATTCAGCTTAAGAAATTCGCCTCTAAGTTTGAACATCACAGAAATTTCGTGGATGCTATGGATATCTTTAAAGGAATTTCGACTCCCCAGGTGTGGTTGAGACGGCTGTATGTAATGCGATGTATTGATCCCGCCGCTTTTTCTAAGAACTGTACTCTTGGCTGCTCGTCGACCTGCTTTATTAATTGGCATAGTGAGTTATCCCAATTACTACCATCTACGTTCAGTATTCCTCCACATTCACCAGCTAATTTAATTCACTCTTCGAATCATGCAGTTTCATTTCGAACGGTTTGCATCGCCACTATCTTTGGGAGCCCGTTGTCTGCCATGTTCATTACTCGGAGTATGTAATTCATTTCCATCTTTAGTGTTTTTATATATAGTGAAGATATGCCTGTTTCAACCATGAGCATGTAGTTCGGAGTCTTCGGCGGGAGCTTAAACAGTTTTTTAATAAAAAAGCGCTGCAATTTCTCCACCTCCTGATAACCACCAAACCTGCGCCGCGTATAGCATTATCGTCTCGGATACAGCTTCGTATAATTTAAACTTACTACTGTGCTGGATATTAGGATTGTTGAAACATTTCTTCCAGGCTACATTGATAGCAATTTTAGCCTTTGTAAATTTGTCGTTCAGATGCCTTTTTATATTTAAATTGCTTGTAAGCAGGATTCCTAGATACCTATACTCTGTGACGACCTCTGGGCTTATCCCTCTAAAATGCCACTTCTCGTTGGAGGCAACTCTCCCACCACGTTTTTTAAAAATCATTATCTTTGATTTTTTTAGACTAACGATTAAGCTTCATAGATTGCAGTACTCGCTTAATCGATTAATCATCAACTGCAGGGGTTCCGGGCCTTAATGAGCACCCCTGCTATCTCCACGCCTCCAGGAAGAAAATCCACAACATCCTCTATTAAAAGGGCAAATAAGGTTGGGCTTAGTGGGCAACCCTGCCTTACTCCTATTTCCGTTTGCAATCAATCGGATAACTCAACTCCGTTCCATACCGCAGCCCTGTTATCGAATTTCGATGACATTCCGATTCCATACAATTTGTAGAATAAGGCATTACGGTTCACAGATTCGAAGGCGGCATTGAAATCAACAAAGAATGTGTAAAGTGCCCTATTTTGCCTTATGTATGTACCTGCTATACTACTTAGAACAAAAACGCGGTCGACGGTTGAGTAGCCAGGTCTAAAACCCGCCTGGAATCATATTCGGCCTTACCATTAACCAGAAATGAAGTATTACAGAGATACCCGACTTCACAGCTTATTGCCCCCTAGACCATGAAGTTTGAGTGCCTTTTGGACAGATATTCATGAATTTTTGACGGTTATTCACGAAATAACGTAAATGCCGTCCTCTGATTGGTCAATTTGTTTTATGAACACGTTATAAAAAACAGCTGTCAAAAATTTTAATTGGCAAGAGAGGTAGAAGTCGGGCATCTTTGTAATACTTCATTTCTGCCCGTAACAGTGCCTTGCTCATTCTTTATAGCTTATAGAATGGGGCTGTTCACAGTGTTCTTGTGTGCATTATGCCTGAAACACAACAGTGCGCTGCATAAACTCATTTGAAATGACTTTTGTCGTTAAATTAGTTTTAATTACCTGTTTTTATTTCGCAGTTTCAAATGACAGTTGACACAAAATACTCTCAATTTGGAAGAAAACTCTCAATCTGGGAAAAAAATCTCTCTCCCCTCTATCAAAAAATATCTAACATGTTGAATAATTATGTGCGATTGACCACGTTTTCCGTTTTATTACTAACCTCATTCTCATCTCTCTCATTATTGACTGACGCAGGTCGACGCTGTTTTTTGTACTTGGCCATTGAATTATGTACTTTGAAAGCCAACGCCAGCGCAAACGCGAAATTGTGTTTCAGGCATTAGTGTTTAAAAATGTCATAAGATTTTTCTTTTTATACATTTAAAGACTTTGGTGTATGAAAAAAGTTTCTTTTATCAGTTTTTTTTTTTTCAATTTCTTATACGGGTTCTTTTAGGCAAGACGTTGTATGAAATAGTGTATGGCGTATTAGCTCACATATTTTTTTTAAACGATTCTTTCTTATATACGACTTTCTTATAACCCATACATACTGTATTTAGTTTTGCCCTTGTTCACCGCTAAACCCATTTTGACAGCTCCCGTTTCGATACCAGCGAATGCACCAATGACAGCCCGCTCTGTTCTGCCAATTATGTCAATATCTTCGGCGTACGCTAGTAGTTGCACGGACTTTTGAAAGATTGTGCCTCCGGTGTTGGTGTTTAATTTTCGCACAATTCGTTGTATGATGTCAACGAAATCACATGACAGCGCGCCACCGTGTCTGAGTTCACTTTTGACATCAAAGGTCTCGGTGACGTCGTTACCAACCTTGGTAGAGCAGCGAGCGTTCTCCGGCGTCATCCTGACCAGAGTTATGGGATAATAGAAATATTCAACTTCGGCCATTTTTTCCCCTGGTCCACATCGGAGAAAAACGCAAAAGGATTGGTATTCCCTTGTATTTCACAAATACTCTTGCACAAACCATGGATCCACCACGCAATGGCGGCCGATTCGTGGATTTTAGTGGGAAATTGCTGCAGATTTGTGAATTTAGTGGGAAATATGGCGGCAGATTTTTTAATTTGCCCACAATCCATATACGATCCATGTAACGTTCATAGGTATATTGTTCGGAGGGTGTTCAAATGTTAACTCGTATTTTTAAGAGAATTTTCTTACATTGTTATTTGAACTTTCGTGAATAAACATGTATTGCAATGCCCATTAACTGGAACTATTTAGACCAAAATTAATTCTTAAGTGTATATGCAGCCTATTCATAAACCATACCTGACAAATTAACTCAAAAAATTAAGTCCGCTGTATATGATTAATTCATGACTTCTGAAAAACTCATGAATTCAATTTGATAAGAACAATGGCAAGATATTTCAACCATTACTAATGCATAAAAAGGGTTGTTAAATCTTCTTATTTTAAGTGATTCACGCTTTAATAATATTTTTATTATTGGTTAACTGAACGTGTGAATGTATTAATTATTTTTATTCATATGCAAAAATTCACAATACGAACGTACAACAGTTCATTAATTATGTCCTCGTATCTCAGATTGTAATTTGCTCAAAGTCTTAATGAATCGACTTCATGAACATAAGCTTTGTTCGGTCGTTTACCCCTCCGTACTGTGTTGAAAATTGAACACCGAAATTTGAAAAAACGTTCAAATAACGAGCGAATTTTCAAATAATAACTCTAATGCACCCCATTACTAAGCTGGGGAAGGGTATCAGCTGTTCCACAGCTGTTCTCAAGAGCTCACACGTATTCACAGACACGGGACAAAAAGCGTATAAAAAACGCTGTCAGATGAAATCAACGGGCAAGGGAGGTAGAAGTTGGATATCTCTATTATAGGTTATCTCTGATCCTGACTAACCTGCTGTCAATCGCTACTCTAATGGCGTTCCCTCGTCACTCAGCATGGCCTTAGACCAAGAACTGCCGCAAGAATGAACTTCGACTGGTCCTTGCCCCTCCCAAACAGCATTTATGAACAACATGATGAAATTGAACAAGGCTTGCGTTTATTCATGAAAATTGCTAGAAAAGAAAAAAAATACCACTGTCACACAATCTTTAGTCCCTCTCCTCCTCTTCCCTCTTGGCAGCCTTCAGGAATGCCTCATCATACTCCGGCCTGCCAAGGGCTTCCAAATATTTCTTCCGCTGCTGCAAGACCACCTCCAAGTCGATTCCGTTCTTCTCTGCGATTTCGAGGGCCCTTCTCCAGTTGTGCATGCGTATGCACAAGGACACCGCCTCGCGGTACTTCTTTCCGTGCACCAAGATCGTTTCTGCCTCAATCAGGCGACCGAACATCAGGGAGTTCTCCGCCATCTGCTCGGGGCTCGACTGGGGAAGTTCCTTCAAGGAAACACTCGTCTCAGCACTGACAGAGACTAACGACCAACTTACCTTTATGTACTGCAGATAGCACACCTTGTCCACTTGCAGCGCCGCGGAGTATGCCTCCTCGCTGATCTGCAGTTGGTTCTTCCTCGTCGCGACAGCTGCGAGTGTCGCCCACAAGATGGTGCTCTGTGCGAGTCGGCAGATCTTCAGAGCCTGTTGCCATTGGCCGTCCATCAGGGTGCGGTGCAGGATCTCGCAGTAAATGTTCACATTCACGGTGAGGAGGGCGCCGGACGACCGGAACGAGATGTTGGCATCCTCGAAGGACTCCAGGGTGATGTTCTTGCCAAGGTCTCTGGGAATACAACAAATCAGTTGGCCAAGTGGGCGGATGATGCGCACAAAACTCACGCTGTGTCTAGGGTGACAGTTGTCAAGGCAATTATGGTCGGATCCGCAGCGCCCTCTCCAGGGCAGTACCAGATGCTGAAGCAGGAGTCGTGCAGGCCAACCAAAATGTTCGTCTCGCTGGCCCACCGAACGGAGATCACTTGAGTTCCGATTTTAAAGATCTCGTTGTTGTCCGACAGATTTCTACTGGCGCTGATGTACAGCTCCCGATTGGTGTCGAGGAACACGACAAACTGGTCATCCGCTGAGCCCGCCTTACACGCTGCGATCTCCACCAGCGTCGACTTAGACCGCAGCGGGTGTGGCTCATACTGCCGCGATGCGCCCGGGACAAGGTCGAATAGATACACGACTGGAAATAGAGTCAAGTGAGTCTTGGGAAAAGGGGACATTGATTAGGACCTACCTGAGGTATCGGAGTTGTCGCGAATGGCAAGGACGTCTAGACCAAGAGATATGCACTTCGTCGTTAGCAGGGGGATCTGGGCCTGCGAGCCTGGGTAGCGAGGACTCAGGTGCAGCCGCCCGGTGTAGTTGTAGATCCACACCGAGGTGGAGTCCAGGACCAAGAAGAATCTGGAAGGGATTACGGTCAGAGTGGACGTGCTTTGTCAAACTCACCACGCACTTTTTGCAGACTTCCAGGGCCCGTACGTCGTTCCTGCCCTCGATAATGGACGGGGTATTGACGTACTTCTCGTTGTAGATGTGAACCTGTGAAGAAGTGGCCACAATCAGGTGGCCGTAGCCCAGTGCGAAGTTAATCACTCGGTTAGTGAACTCCAGCACGTCGGAGGTGCCGTTCAGGATGTCCTGAAGCACCACAGACTTTCGTCCGGTCGTCGTCGCCTTGAGGTTGCGCGACAGCAGCTGCTTCTCCACAATGTGGCCGACTATCAGCGCTCCTGTGGAGGTTCCGCATGCCACTTGAGTGCCGTCTGGGGACCAAGACAGCGCGTACACCGACCCCACGGGAGGTGAGTTGAACCGCGTGCTACTGTGGGACCAGCCCGAACTGCTGCAGAGTTTGACGGTGTTGAAGGAGCCGACCACAAAGACGTCCTTCTCCGGATTGTAGTCGATTGCGGTGATGGCGAAATCCTCCGTGGGGCTGGTGTAGATAGCGGCGCCTTGGGAATCCCAGATCTTGAAGCGGGCGTCCTCGCCGCCGGAAGCGATCAGGTCGTTCTGCGACGACCAGCTCAGGCAGAGCACCAGCCCGTCATGGGCTCGCCACTGTCGGGGGAGACAAGGTTTGTGAGTGTGGCTTGGACATACACTCTGCCACTTACCCTTGTTATCTTGCTGTTGGCAGCTAGGGGCTTGATGGAGATGAATCCGCCTTGGCAGAACACAATCGACGATGAGTTCGGCGACCACCTCGCAAATCGAATGGGTTCGTCGCTCTGCACCACCGTGGACCTCAGCATACCAGACCTGGACCAGATTTTGATGACCCCGTCCTCGGAGGCCGTCAATAAGCCAGCGCCATCGGGACTCCATCGACCCGAGCTTATGGCCATCGAGTGAGCCGAGATGTTCCTCTCGACACGGGCGCTTTTGTTGAGGATGACGAATCGGCCGTCGTTGCTGGATATCAGGAGTGTGTCGCTTCCCTTCCCGCCCCCACCACGCCCCAGCAGCCAATGCATGTCCGTGGGCACAAAGTCATCCGGTAGCTTCGCCACTTCCACGGTGTCCCTGCTCGTGGAGTTCCATTTGTAGATCTGATGGTCATCACTGCGGGTGCGATTGAGTGTTAGAAATGAATTTGACTCGGCGTGTGAGGGGTTACCTGACGGAGAATATCTCCTCGTTGCCGCTCCAGTCGACGCAGGATAACGGAGATTTATGCACAACTTCCTTGCTGATGTGGGTTTTCAACCTCATTTTGCGGCGCAAACATTCGGGCAACTGACTTCGAGTGAAAATTGGTTTTGTTGACGTCGCTTGGTTGGCCGTGGCAACGACTACGTGAGTGGAAGTGGTTCCTAAGGGGTGGTTTGTACTTTCTCATTTTGTTCTTGCTTGTCAACTCGAATGCGAGTGAATGCAGGGTTGCAAATGGGAAAGCCTTTGTTGACGGCTTTTCGGTACATTTTCCGTTGGAAGACAAATAAATAAGTTCCATCGAGGTTTTGACGTTTGTTGCAATAAATTGACGTGCATAACCGTTGCAGATAAAAAAAACTGGTTGATGACTGCAGGGATCCATGTGTGATGTAAATTCTTACAAGAGAGAGGTTTAGAGTAATGTTTGAAAGGGAAATCTCCCCTGGACAGTGTCCTTATATTTTGCTTCGCATCTTAGTGAAACCTGGATTCGATTTCCGGTACGATAAATTCTCACGGCCCCACCTCTTTCGAATCACTGACAATGCTCAAAGAGTAATAACTGTCAATAAAACGCTTCTTAAAACTAGGCCGTTCAGAGCATAAAGAACTATTACACAGATAGCCGACTTCAGAGCTGATTGCCCTCTAGTCCATCGACGAGTTTGATTGCCTTTTTGATAGATATTCATGCATTTTTGACGGTTATTCACGAAATAACGTAAACGCCGTCCTCTGATTGGTCAATTTGGTTTATGAACACGTTATAAGAAACATTTGTCAAAAATGGGCAAGAGAGGAGAAGCCGGGCATCTTTGTAATACTTCATTTCTGGTTCAGAGTAAGCTAGAAACTGTAGGTCTCTTCCTCTCGTGAGAACAATAACACGCGCAACACGAGTAGTTGCTGTACAAGCTATGCCTTGGTCCTGACCCTACTCTACGGGCTGTAACGTCACTCATATTTTTATTATAATTATTATGTGGAAAGGTGAGTTATGGTACGCTCCCACCGAACGAAAACCGGAGGTTTCGTCAATTTTCTCCTAACCAATCAGGTTTCGCCATACATTTTGGGACTGTGTAAGCCTCGCGGTTACCGCGAAACCGATTTGCAGCCGTCGTGAGTTCATCCGTCCGTGAGAGGTTTTCCCACCGAATAAGCCCACAAATTCTTCGGAATAGTATCTAAAGATGTTAAGAAGGGAAGTCAGAATGGGGTTTCCCTGAATGAGATACTGACAAATGCTGAAGTCAATTATGAAGGAAAGCATATAACGTCTAGCCGTTTCAACTGGATTGCAATTACAAGAAATAGTATGAGGTACTACCAAACGAAATCGCGAGGTTTCATCAAAATGTTCCAAACCTCCGAGGTTTCGCCGTACCTTTTCGTGCTTTCGGCGAAGGCTAGTTGTCTCAGTTCATCCATCCGTGAGAGGTTGTTAAGCCGAACAAGCCTACTGCGTGAACTTCAGTTTGTTTCCGTCATTTTGGTGTTTATTATCTTATTTTATTCTCTCTCTTTTCTGATGTTCTCAGCACTATTATTTCCAGTCACCAAAAATGTGCTTTACCGGCCACTTCAAAATTCACACAAATTGACATTGGAAAACCCTTCAAATTCGGTGGGCATTAAAAAATGTATTTTGAGGTTTCAGTAGAAGTTCATTTAAACCTCGTGATTTCGGTTCGATGGGAACATAGCATTAAGTTCAAATATTGGGCAACCGGTTTGAAGGTTTACTTTACGTGCAAGATTTGTGTTTTTATTTAATGTAGTGATAGATTATTGGCCGTTGATTGGTTGTCCCTTGATGTTAATTCTTTTGCAGACAATGTTGTTAAAGTGAAATTGCATGGAAAGGTTTGCCCACCATTTGCCAAAAATGCGTTACACATGAGTTCATCGCGTCGTTTTATGACATAGAACGACTACTTTGACGACATTCATAATACCGACACCATAGATGCTTTTCGAGAAAAGGCGTTAAACGAACGACTTTGGTGACACAAAATAGTGTTTGCTAAAGCCCAATTTTGATTAACGAATTTATTTTTCTTAACGTTCTTATCAAAATAGTAATTGTTCACACGTACGATCGATTTTTTATTTATCAATAGATTTAAATAAATATGTGTTTAGTTTTTGTTGTATCCTCAATGTCTTTAATATTAAATATAGCGCGTAGTCAGAATTCTATTCTGGTGCGTTTTCCAAATGACTTAAGTCATATCTTCACTTCATAGGTGCATTATATGCACTTGATGTTGATGCAACCGAATGAAGTTTTGACATCTGGTACATCTTGATTGCAGACGAACAATTTTTCTTAGGGTATACCTCTACTGCTTCATGTAGTGAAAGAACTAATTATGTCACTAACCTTAAGCTTAAGCGAATTTTAAGTCGTAATAGTAAGAATACCTTAAATCTACCAAACACCGACTCAAAATCTTCTTCCTTTCCACACGACAAAATAACTACAATAACTCCTAATAGTTTCTTTCAACCTATTGCCTGAGCCTAGCGCCCAACGAGTCAAAATTCCACCTATTTTCGCTGAATACCCTAACTTTATTCACTCACACACAATTATTCCTACTTTGAACACCACCCTCCTTCTGTGTTGACCCCCGCCTTCCCTCAACCAGCAACCTCACAGGTCAACTAGTTGATAAGTTCCTGACACTTAGTGATCTTAAAGGTCGGTTTGCCATGTCTAGACTGTGTGATCACCGTCTCTACGAAAATACACGCATATACCTAGCATACCTCCTCGACCAGGCAGATACCGTCTGCATCGATGTCAAGACGAATACCAACGTCAAGGTTGCGATCTAACAAGAAGGCCTTCCAACAGTCCCGACAGCCTTAAAGCAAATTTACTACCGATTCCATGAGAGCTTCAATATCTCGGCCAACACTGTGAACAAAGACCTTTCCAGTTTTGCCTCTCACATTAACTCCAAGCGTTCTGCATCTCGTCAAAAAGCTCGCAGAGATTCCAGAAAGTTTTTACGTCCTTCCCGTAGCCTTGTTCTGTCTTTACTACCACAATGTTAGAGACCTCCGTTCCAAAACCCCAACTGTCTATCTTAACTCCCAGACGCTCCCCTATGAGATCCTTGCGCTAACCAAAACCAATCTTTCCCCAAACATTCTTGATACGGAACTCTTCTCCACGGACTTCGTGGTATTTCGCGCGGATGGTCAATGCATTGGGGAACTCCCCACTGGCCGGGGTGTTTTCATAGCCATTCACAACGACCCATCCCGTCTCAATCTCGAACACCACTACCTTCGAACTCGCCTGCGCTAAGATTCTCGTCCTGAATAATAACTTATATCTTATTTGCTGCTACATTCGTCCCTCTCAGAGATAATGGAGTTGGATATCTCTACTCTTAGCCAACCCAACTCAACCTGTAGTCGTTCTGTGACACTTAATCCACAACCGCAATACCGAAACATGACAAAAGTAGGAGAAAAATTACGTTTCCCAAGAACAGAGCCCGATGCGTCCTGTCAAAAAATTGACAACTCATAAGGCCTCTTGAGAGAGACTGTAAATGCAGCCCACACGTGAAACTTATTCATTCCCTTAAAACGACAACCGGAATACCGATCTCAGTCAGTTCACTCAGTTTAGTGACATGTCGTCAAACGATAAGCAGAATAGTGGTGATTAAAATCATTTCATTTTGTGACTTAGGTTTTTGACATTGGATGGATGTAAATTTCAAATTGATGTAACTTCCTGTGATGACTTCACGCAAAAGCGATCCACCACACCTTATTTCCTTACATCAGGGAGTCTATCGACGCAATCACAACGCGGCTGCTGTAGCTATGGCCTTTGATGTGTTAAAAAATACGAACTGACTCACATTATTCGTTTCCTGGATCTAAATTTTTATGTGTCTAAAAATAAAGCAAATTGTACGATTGTGAGCAGTCTATTTATTTTCCATTCAAGTGGCATAGTGCCTCACGATCTGCTTGCTAAACAAACAAAAAGTTTCTGGAAATCTAATGAGCGTCTGAAACATACTCCGGCTCTGTACTGTGTACATAGACGTTCCAACGGCGAAGGCTTCAGTAGCTTAAATTATGCTTGGTGAGTATAAGGGCATGACCACTTCTCAATTGTAGTAGCAGCACCCATTGTGAAAACTTCACTTAAGGTTTAGACATACATCCTCTCAGAGAAAGTTTCCTTTTCTTCAAGTGGTGTTACAGTGCGGAATGGATTCTGTCACTAGTGGAGGGACGCTGCAGGTTTATGCCCAGACCATGGACTTTCAAATTAATTACCGCGGTAAAATACATTATGGAAGAGAAAAAGAAAACGCATTGTTGTAGTAACTTTGGTCCCCCGTTTATAGGGTGTACATGTAAAAATAAAAAAAGAAGAACAATTATTTAAAAGTAGAAAAGAATTAACAATTCCAACGATTAACATAAATATTGCATCAGTAAGCTGGAGCTTCCATCGGCTTTCCCTCAAGAGCGTTCAAAATATTCTGCACAGCCATGTTGCCCATTTCGAGGGTTGCCTTTATCGTCGATGTACCCACATGGGGGAGGATTACTGCAAAGAATTTCACATGTACATATGCACTAGTGGACGGTGTAAGGACTTACTGCAATTTGGTACACTCAAGAGTGGATTATCACTCGGTAGGGGTTCTGGGGTGGTCACATCCAGACCAGCCGCAAAGATTTGTTTCGTCTTCAAAGCGTTATACAGCGCATTCTGGTCAATGATTTCTATGGGAAGGCAATAGTTTAATTTATGGATAGATAATTTTATGAGGTTACTTACGTCCTCTAGCAATGTTGACCAGAACACAATTTGACTTCATTTTCTTGAAAGCCTCTTCGTCGAAAATACCCTTCGTCTCATCTGTCAAGCGACTGGCCACAATTAGGAAGTCACTGTCTGTCAGTAGCTGCTCGAATTTCACATGAGTGGCCTTGAAGTCGTCCTCGTTCTCTTTTCGATTTGGTGTTGTGTAGATGATGTTCTTGATGTCGAATGTTAGAAGACGACGTGCTATGACTTGAGCTATGCCACCGAAACCAAAGAAGCCTATCGTTGATCCGGATATTTCCTGTCCCATCATCCAGTCCAGGCGATCTGTTTCCCATTGTGATCTGAAAATGAGAAGGGATGAGTTTGGTTGAGGTTGTCTTTGTCTTTAGAGCTAAGATTCTGTGATGACTTGCAAATTGTGAAATATACAACTCTCATCACAGTGTAGAATGGTTTAGTTATTATTGGGCTAACATAAGACGGTCAAATCATAATAAAAACTAAAAAGATAAGCAAATTGTGACATTTGAAGTACCTGTCAATGCACTTGTCGTCAATTTGTGAACCAACCAACTTCTGCAGCTACTCATGCTCATGACGCACTTGATCCAATCATGTCCTCCATAAATTCTGTCTTCACAGTTAAATTCAAGTGAAGTTATTCAAGCCCAGTGAGAGGTTTAGGCAGAGATAATGGATGATATTATATATTTATATTTATTATTATAGGTTATCTCTGGTGTCAACTTCGATTTTAAAATTGATCCTGAACCTTTATTTTTTGCACCAAACTGTTTCTCAAGTTTCAAAGAGCGGGAATGAATAAAATAAACTCTTAAGCCATTCCACTCCGGTCCTAAAAGTTTGCGCTCTCTTTTGATCAACCGAATCGAATTTGTTCCATTGCCACCGCCAGCGGAGAATTATAATCATTGTCATTCCATTCTATGAAGTCACATCAAAATTCCCATCCACAGTTGTTAGCAAACAGCGAATTGGCAGTTAACGCCTGACAGCCTGAATTCCCCATTTTTAAATATTATTATCATCATTGAAGCTTTACCCTTCCAAGATTCTTGTTGACATTAAGATAACCTCTGTGACAGCAACGACATACAATCCTCCGCTCTGTTTTCCTCTCATGTCAAATGTCAAACAAAACTAGCAATTCTTTGCTGGCCACACTATCCTCCGCCTTAAGAGAAACACTTCATCACTCAACTCAATCAAATCCAAATTTCAAAGTCAATTGAAAATAGAATACAATACACTCTCTCCACATGAACACGGCACTATTTATTCTCTCTTAAACTTACGTTTCAATAATTCTTCGACCCTCGTGAAATAATCTTCCTGCGGATATCATCAGGCCGATGGCGACGTCAGCAACTGCATTATTGACAGCCTTCGGTGGCGTGTGTCCCAATGGAATTTGTCGCTTTTTGAACTCTCCGACGTCAACATAATCAATGCCAGACGACATGGTTGAGACAGCTTTCAGCTCTTCACCGGCTGCATCGAGTATCTCGGCATTTAGCGGTTGATAGTGTGCCCAGAGGATGGCGTCAACGCCTTGAATTTTTTCCAATATTTCCGCACGCATTGGTGGCACATTTTTACACACAATTACACTGCATTTTTCACGTAATGTATCGAGAGCGGATTTTGGTACTTCCGGATGAGTGACAAGAACTTTGAATAGACGGCTGCTCATTTGATGTGTATAAATGACAATTCACCTCGCAACACACACGGAAACGTACGAAATGCGAACTGAATTCATGTGAAAAAAAATCCTACTAAAGAGCAACGAAAGTTGTTTCGCAAAAGCTTTCCTCTGTCGCTCTTTTGACTTTTGAATGAAATCAGCTGGTTGGTATGGCGATGGCGTGTGTTAATTTGCAAATGGATGTCAGGGATGTAGCACCTTTGTGATGCGGAGACTGAAAAGATTTTATCTTGCGGAGAAGTATAAAAATATTATTCGGCAGGTGATACTACCACATTTCAAACCATTATTTGGCAGACAAATAAATTCCAGCCGCCTATCATCTGTGGGCGATGTGACATTCGTTGTTTGAGATTTGCAACAAACTCAACAAGGTTGTGGTGGCTTTGGTTGTTTCTTTGCAATTGCGGCCTCCTTCTCTAAACCAAACAAGTCAAGTCAAAATGCGCTGGGCTTTACCAAAAGGAGCCTGAGGTTTGACAACAAGTGCAGAAAGCAGATGCCATGTAGCTGGAAGCGCATAATGCAAAGCTGCATTAAATTACGAGACATTTTCGTGGGTTCTACGAAGAAGGGAAAAAGTAAGAGCAAGTGAAGCATGCGATCGACGGTATGCGAATGTGTTGAGGCAGGATTAATAGCCTAAAGTTATACAAGAAGGCATCTCCTGGATAGATATACAATTCGGACAGCAGCTGTGTATGAAGAGGATGAAGAGCTGGCAGTAAGCAGGACCAAATACCACTCTCAGGCATAATGCAACCCCTTACTCTGACTAAGGACTCTGAAACTTTAAAAACTAAGGAGGAGAGACATGTGAAGCTGGAGTTCGATATATAAGTCAAGGCTACATCGAATTACGAGAGTTGTTGGTAAGCTCTACGAACATTAACGAAAGGAGGAATGTCTTTTATGGAAGTCAGAAAAAGAGATCTGATCATGAGAAGCATGCGATCGGCTGTTGGGGGAGTGTTTTGGCAAAATGAAGCCAGCAAGTTCACCAGAAGGTTTCTAAACTATGTACTATACGGGCAGAATCTCTCAGGAATGAAAATGGAAAGCAGTAAGGTCGCTGCCGATTTCAGAATTCTTCTGCAGACTGTTAAGCGCCTGTGTGAGCCCAAATAACGCAGATAGGCAGAATGCTTTTCTGCCGTTTTATGTGGAAAGTGAAAATCGATACTCACTACAAATTCGTTGGCTTCAAGCCCGCGTATGACAGCTTGCATAGATTCTGGCTGTACCCATGTTCGCTGACATTGAGATGGAAGCGGCAGAAACGAGCCAGGTAGTGATCTAGGGTAAAAATAATTATATAATAATAATAATATGGGTGGCGCTACAGTCCGTGGCGGACCTGGGCCTAACTTCTCAGCAACCACTCGTGTTGTGTGTGCTATTGTTCTTTCACGAGTGGAAGGGACCTCCAGTTTAATGCCGACTCCGAACGGCCAAGTTTGAGAAGCCTTCTTCTAGACAGGAATACTCTTTGAGCATTGTCAGTGACTCGAAAGAGGTGAAGCCGTGAACTATGAAAGTTGGTAGAATGAGGATTCGAACCTGGCACCCTCTGCGTAGGAGTCGACGCACTAACCCGCTACGCCACGGCGACCCAAATAATTATATACTCGCGCTAATACGGGATATACAGCATCGTCGTGGTGGAGAGAGTGTCACAGTAGGCAACTCAAGGTCAATGGATTGATCGTCCCAGACCTTTTCTATGACACAGGGAGTTGACAATGCCAGAAGCGCATGGAGTGGAAACCCTTCTCTATATCTGTACGCTTTAATACATATAGAGGAGATGATTCAGATTCGAACTTTACGGACTATACAGCGACTCAGGCGTTTCATCATCATACGCCCAATGTGGCTTAGTCATGTAGATGTAATGAAAAACTTTGATCCGTCCTGAGATGTCCACGATTCGCAGCCTGTAAAATAATGAAGAAGAGGGTATTCGTATCTTAGTCAAACAAGAAGCCAAGTCAAAATGCGGTTCATCACTCGCTTAAATTTTTGTATTGACAGCGTCTTACATGAGTAAAATGAGTCTACGTAAAATTAATCAGATCGTCCACAGAAAAAGAGTTCGATCACTGGATTGTGACGAACGAAAGACTAAAGTTCACTTATTCAATATGCACACGAATGTATTTACAAACACCTTAAAGACCACTTTTACTTTGCACAAACTTTACAAAACTCTTTGCTGCCTTTCAGGCTGAACCGATTTACAATCTATATAAATTTCCCAAGTTGAACTGTATTAAACTGTGCAAATTACCAAACTGAACTGTGCTTTATATTTCCTAATATTCGTCTGGAACATACTATCGTCAGTTGGGTATGAAATTTCCCCGCTGGCACTTCAGTACATAATTTCTTGTACTTTGCATGTGGTGTGGTGGTGACTTTTAAATAACATACAAGTTCAACCACCCCCAATATCGGCAATGTTTTCCATAGGAATTTTGGTGGTGACCTTTTCATTCAGTTATACAACAGTTGGACAACAACCACGATCATCCTTAACGATTCCTTTAGGCCACTTTCACACAGAAAACTTTTGTCTCTCTTCGTTTTTTCTTTGAGTTGCCCTATTCTTATGTTCTCAATGTTGGGTATTGGAAGCATGCCGTACACGTGTGAGAAATAGATGACGCATGTGTGAGAGAGGGTAGGAAACAGAAAAAGTTCAGAATTGATATCTCAATTGTAGAGACTGAAAGATTTCCTGTGTGAAAGTGGCTTGAGATCACAAAAGAGAATTTTGAAAAAATCGCCGACGAATTTTAGAGAGTTTGAAAGCGGCCTTAGATGGTGATGTCTCGCTTGGTTCATGTCCATAATCCAACCTATACACATCACAATATTGTACTGTTTAATTCGAATTCGTAAATTTAATTCGAAAGCACACACAAATTGTTAACAACAGCTGCGTTTTTTTGCAAGCGTATATACGCTTATTTTTCAATTTGCATTTAAAATACACTAACAACAAGTCCTATATCCGCATAAGTTACTCATCATATCTATCGCCGTTTAAGGAATAAGCGCGGATAAAAAAAATGCTCCCAATCATTAATTTCTGTGTGTTCATTCCTGAATTCAATCATTCATTGTTTAGGTTGCTGTATGTGGATTACATTTGAAGGTGTGGTTGATGTATTAGATCATTTCTAATTATTTTGGCATCCTTAAGTATGCAATTTTTGATGTACCCAGAGTGTCTCTGCTAAACACTCCGTTTAGATTTCGTAAACGATTCTTTTCATTTGATGAACATTTTTTATTATGTCCATTAACGATCAACTAACACCTTACAGGATTCCACCCCCTGACTGTATAAATTGTCATAAATATCGTCGGTGCTGCCAAGATTTTATGATGAATCATTAAGCGCCGATGATCGTTTTTTGTGCACTTCAAAATTAGGCATATATATGCGCTTGCAAAAAAACACAGCTAACTACTATCTAAGAACGTTAAATACGAAGTACCAAATATCACCCAAACCGAAATGGTGGCACAAACAAAAACGATCTGGAACATCAAAAGTACCCTGTACATCTGAAAATGACTTTCGTAGCGACGTTTGATGTGATACTTGTAAGTGGAGCCCTCTGAGTAGGCAATCAAACGTACACTGTGATCATAACACTCCGTCTCCATTGTGCACATACATATTGCTGCCGAATATAATAACCGCAATCTGAACAGCCGGGCATGATATGCCATGTCGTTTCACTTCAATGTTGACTGCCGGAGGATCACAAGAAGCAGCGAATCTATGAAAAGAGATCGCACTAAAAATAGTGCCAAGAATGAAAATCATTAACACTAACAGTGTCATTATTTTAATTCAAACTCCATTCAAACCAAATCTTGCACATACATATAGGAAACCGTTAAATCCCATGTCCAACTTCCTTCAATAGATTTCATGTCATGTTGTAAAATTGAGATTCTCCGACACGATGCTCGTGTGGACATAGATTTTTATGTCTCCACTAGTTTTTTCCACATCATGTTGATGAACCGGGCATGAATCATTTCCAGTGGAGAGGGCGGCGTGCTATAGCCACTGCGTTCTGTGCTTCTTTTTAAAGAATCGTTCAGTTTTGGTTGCTAAAGTGGGAGACAAATGAACCGCACTTTGCATACATAAATGACAGCCGCTGGTGTTGGCATTTGATTGAATCAAATGTTTTCTGGAATTTGAGAATGATTATGCCTACTACTCGCAAGGTTTTCAAACAATCATCGAATGTCCTTTATGGTCAAATCTTTATTTGTGTCTATCCAATTAAACAGGCAATTACCACATTTTATAACTTTATTTAATCTCTTCTTTTCAAACCACCAATTACTACTTCAGCGTTCAGTTTTACAGTTGATAAGCAGGTGCGAACATTGGTTCTCCGGCCAATCCCTGAAGAACATTGTGTGCGGCCAGAATTGACATATCGCCTCGTGTCCTTTCGGTGGCCGAACCCAGGTGGGGCACGATGACTGAAAGAAAAGAGCGTACCGTGAGAAGAGACTGAAGTGATTACGGTCTGAGTACATACCACAATTTGGGAGGCTCATCAATGGGTCATTGGCGGGCAAGGGTTCTGGCGTCATGACATCCAATCCAGCAGCGAATATCTTATTGGACTTCAGAGCGTTGTACAGAGCCGACTGGTCCACAATACCTGGAAAACGAAGACATCAAGGACGAGCCTCCTAAAGATTAAAATTCATCTTACCACCCCTGGCAATATTCACCAACACCGCACTGGACTTCATCTTGTTGAACGCACACTCGTTGAACTTTCCCTTCGTCTCGTCGGTTAGTGGGGCAGCGATGAACAGATAGTCACTCTCTTGGAGCAGCTGGTCGAACGTCACATGCTTCGCCTTGTACTCCTCGGCGTCTTCACTTGGCGTGCGTGTGTGGTAAATGATGCTCCCGATCTCGAACCCGGCCAGGCGATCAGCAATCGCTTGGGCAATGCCGCCGAATCCAAAGAATCCAACCTTCGATCCGCGAACTTCCCGACCCAACAGAAATTTGTGGCTGTTTGTGTTCCATGTTGATCTGAGAACCGAATGAAATTCATCAGCCTTTTGTTAAAATCTTTTGAGAAAGAATGACTTACGTCTCAATAGCCAGCCTGCCTTCGTGGAAGCGCCTTCCGGCTGAAATCATCAAGCCAATGGCCAAGTCGGCAACGGCCTTGTTGAGCACAGTCGGAGTGTAGCCAAGTGGAATTTTCCTCTTCTTTAGCTCGGGAACGTCCACGTAGTCAATACCAGCTGACATTGTGGAAATGGATTTGAGGTGTGATCCAGCTGCGTCCAGGACCTCTCCATTTAAGGGCTCGTGCGATGCCCAGAGAATGCCGTTGACACCCTTGACCTTGTCGAGAATGTCCGAGCGCACTGGCGGGATGTTCTGGCAGACGATGACTTTACATTTTTGACTCAGTATGTCAATGGCCTCTTGGGCGACCTCTGGATGAGTGACCAGAATTGTCGGCTTTCCTTTCAGCTTGGCTAGTGTGCTTTGAATCATTTTCTGAAAAAAAACAGTGAATAAACATTTTAGAATACTTAGTCTTGTTCTGGATTTTAACAGTCGAGTACTCAGGTGGTCGTCTAAACTAGAACAGCCACTTGGACAACCATGCTCTGACTAACAAAGTCTAGGGGGGCACAACGTCCGGCAGCTAAATGGTGGAAGGCACCAGCCCCACAGGCACCGATCATCCATGGGTATCCTGCCTGAGATGTATGTAAGGGTTCACAGATTCTCAAGGTGTTTTACACTCCTCTGTAAAGCTAGATTTGACTTGGAGATTTTGGTTGATTTTTTTAACATCATTCTTGAGGAGGTCGTGCAGAAAACACTCACTGGGTGGTGTGAATAAAAACTGAGAAAACACTCCGAGTAAGAACAAATGAGTCGAGAATTTTCGTTAAAATAAGAATTTGGTGTGAATAAGAAATTTCCTCAAAGTAGGTACCCTCCCTTCAGTTGACGTTTGAAAACTAGAGTTCTTCGCGTTTAAGGTTGAGTGACAAGTCGGGTAAAGGTGGGTGCAAAATATATGCAATAATGTTTACAAACATACAAATGCGAAAAACAAAGAATTATAACTCATTTCCTTTCAGGGACACAGGGGATAGTTTCAAAAACGTGTGTAGATTCGAGTTTGATAACATGGAATGGTTAGGTTAGGTAGGTGGGCTGTTAGTGCATTCACCAGCACAATTAGACCATATTGGTCCATTGTGACACGCACAGTCAGACGACTACCACTGATCGACTACTCCAATGATAGTGACGTTAATTTGATCCCAACGGCAAATGGTGACTGGACCAGATTTGAATTTCCTTTCCGATATTCCTGAAGAAACCGGCGGTGTTGTCATACCTTTGATTGTTTTTGGTCTTTTAATGTAATGGGAAGATCGCCCGTCTTTTTCTTATCGCCTTTTAATTTGACCTTCCTTCATATTATCAATTTTTTTCTTTATTAACCGATATTTTCAAATTAAACCCATTAATTTTTTTTATTTATTTTTCCATAGCTTTCAGCTCAGATTGTTTTTTATTTTTCATCTCTGGAGTTTGGCTTTTTTTCCAGCAAGCACGGATAGAATTGCAAACACTTGATGAAATCGTCCATTCCAGGTTTCCATTTATTTTTGAGGATTAAGGTTAAATCCGTCAAAGAATTTCTCCGACGCAGTATTTTCCATTATTTTAAATTGTGTTCACTTCTTTCTCTCTTGAAGTCACCTCCTATGCACACTCAATTTCCATAAGCTCCAGAGCTCTCAATTCATTCCATCTTTATTCACACCAAAACGGAGGTAAGACTCAGCTGTCAAAATATATGAGCGGAAAGGATTCGTTAAACTTAACGAAATACATTTTTATTCACACCAGATGGAGCATTTCCTCCAAAATGCAAGGGAAATGCTCACACTCAGTTTTTATTCACACCACCCACTAACACAAGGGGCACGATCTGCCAAGTGATTGGTCGAACACAGTGTGAAGCATTTGCTAGCATTACAACGGACGAGGCCAAAATGGGTTTATTGGTGAAGGACAAACCGAAGTTTATGCTGCAATGCATAACATCGACGACTTGGCCAGAACGCTTCAACTTCGAGGTAGTGGAGGACTTCGTCTACCTCGGCTCTCAAGTAAACAGTAGGAACAACCCCAGTACCGTGATTAAATGCAGAATAAATCTCGCAAATCGCTGTTTCTTTGGGCTCAACACTACAATTAAGTTGTAGAGCCATCTCTGGTAGGACCAAACTCACACTATATAATACCTTGATCATCAAAGTCCTGCTCTATGGCGCGGAAAC
The DNA here is from genome assembly GCA_964034865.1 of Eristalis intricaria. Lineage (NCBI taxonomy): Eukaryota > Metazoa > Arthropoda > Insecta > Diptera > Syrphidae > Eristalis > Eristalis intricaria. Next base: position 65,401,660 of record OZ035874.1, on the reverse strand, counting down.
ATGGACAATCTTAAGAGCGGGTGAAGGAACCATTGGTCTTTTTGAGAGAAAAGTTTTTTGTTCCTGTTTGCTTTGATGGTTTTTGGAGAATAAGATTCAACCATAGCCTAGCCAGGCGTCTACGGATTCAACGCCATAGATGGCCAGGCCATGTACAGCGCATGGACAACACTGCTCCAGCCCGAAGAGACTTCGAAGTCGAGCCAGTGGGACAACGCAATACATGACGTCCACGGAACCGATGGCGCACTCAGTTGAAGAAGAACCTCCACCAACTTGGCGTGCGCAATTGGTGAGAGCTGGCTAAAGATCGTGCCAGCTGGCGAGGCTTCTTGGTTGAGACTCAGGTGCACCCCGGACTGTAGCGCCAACAGCAGAAGAAGAAGAAGAGTCAAACATAGTTGAAGTATAAGTATATCTTAATTGGAGGACTGGGTAAAAATTCCTTTTCTAATCAAGGAACCGATGATCCCCATCGTGTCTTTTGAAGACATTCACTTTCCGTCCCACTCTTGATGACGAATTCTAGATAAGTTGTCGATTGACTAAATCGCCTCAAATCTAGCACTTTCATATTGTGTACATATTTTTTGGGCGTTCAGAATGAAACAAGAAGATGGTCCCTTTCCAGAGCATTAATTGTACCCGACGGAAAGTTTTTGACTTGGCTTTCATGCAAGAAAACGTTTCACGTTTGAAGTGAAAAGGCTACGTATGTGTTTACTAAAGCCTGTCATTTGTCATTGTTATTCTCTGTTGATATTTTCTACTCGTTAGGTAGTCGATGGCTTTGTTTTTATTCACAAAGATGATTTGGTTAAAGGTAGCATAAGAAAAATACGACCGTTTTTTACTGCCCTTATCAACTGTTGTGGACATTCTTCCCTCAAAACCCAATTTTATTTTATATAAACATCAGTAAAAACCTTGAGCTGTGGTTTTAGGCGTCATCAGGATAGACTAGTCCAGAATAAGCTATCAAAACCAGCTGCGACACAGACAGCCGAAGGAAATAAGAATAATTCACAGGCAAGTATTAAAGCTTTCGGTTCAGTGGCCCAACTATACAAAATGCCAAACAGAACGGTTGCTTGTTGAAGCTCTGTGTCAAGAGAGCAAGTATTTTCCATTTTTAGTGCACTCACCGCAACCTTTAACGACATGAGAGGTCGTGGTATCAGAATGTTGTCAAAACAAAGTACCCACAAGTAATCTCGGAAAAGGAGTCCACTATCAGCCTGTGGCCGTGTTAAGAGATAACAAGTGAATCGACTTACCCCACTGATTGCCTGAAGTGTTCGTGTTACTTTGCAGGTTTTATCTCTCAACCACTTCAAGATATCTTTTAATTAAGTCTACAGCTTAGTCAACTATTGTACTTAGTGACAGCTGTATCTCATCGCACTTTTCTGCGTATTGCACGTCAAAGCCTGCAGTAGGGTCAAACATTCAGACTACGTTGTCGTAGACCCTGTGGCGACCACCAATTTCTAAGGGTAATCATTTGAGACACATAGAAAAACAAAATTGATAGTGATCTTGAAACGATTCAAAATTGAACACAATTTGCTAGTTAATTGCTCGCTGAACATGCTCGCCGACTTAATGGCAGACAATTATCAAAACTGAGTTGACGTTGAGTTATTCCCCGGCTCACTTACCAAACAGATGTAATTTTCCCCTTCGTTGACAGATGACAGCAAACCACTTAACACAATTTACACCGAACACTTACGTCTGATCAGGTCGACTTGCAGAGCTTTACTGAATCGAAGCAAGTGTCTGCTGCGAGCTTTATTTGGAAACCGATATCGCTTTCAGCGTTCAGCTGATATTCTAGTCGACAAGTTCGATAAGCCAACAGATTGGCGTGCATGTGTATGCCCGCTGCAGGGACTTCTTCTGCACAGACACCTCATGCTTGATTGCTCAGGTGGTGGAAGTTTGACAAATGTTCTTCGATTTGTCGATAGATAAGGCTCTGATTTGGATTGTGACTTATTTGATTTGATGGGGAATTCATTTGTCCGCAGGGGTTATCTGGCTGATTACATGGCTTCTGCTTTTTTCGTGAGTAATTCTAGTTGTTTGAAGATGAGTTGGGGGTTCTTGTGTTGTTGACCGTTGATTTGGTGACGCATTTTTTAATCTTAAGAAACGTGTTGATTAAGAATTTGAAGTTGATATCAATAGTTTCGGAAATCAGGGGAATAGGGAAACGTCACCACTGTCAGACTAAAGGGCCAACCACAATCGACGTGTGTAAACTGAAGCTTATGTTAAAGTCGAACGAAAAGTAGTCGGAGGCATCGACAAATTTGTACATAATTGCTTCTAAGAAAGTTAACAGAATTCCAATACCAACTGTAATTTACGTGCGTAGAGAGTAATTTAAATCGCACCCAAAAAGCAAAAATGAACGAACTTAACGAAAGACGGCGAAGCGGCCTTTATTTTCCATTTCTGTGTATGGTAGGTAATTAAGACTAGTCGCTACGATATCCTTGATGAATAGGAAGATTTTTAATTCCGAGTTGGAAATACATTAGAAATTGACAGCGTAAATAATTCCTGCTCATTGGATAAGACTAGAAAATCTCTTGCTACACTCTCTTTTCCGAACCGTATTTTACATGCAAATTGAAAAGGCGTATATACGCTTGCAAAAAAACGCAGCTATAGGATGGTTGGGGTTGGAATTTTATGTAAGTTCTCAGAAGAACATGTATGTACGTTCAAATTTGATGATGTTTCTAGCTGCTTTCCTAAGGTTTTGACATAAGCTCAAATCTCCAAACGTCTATTATGGCTTAGCCTTTATTTATATGCCTACAATTAAACAAACAATTTTCGCATTTAAACATAATTTAATCACTTCATTCGAGCTTCAAACTGACAACAGTGGTTTGGCGTTCTCTTTTAAAGTTTATAAGCAGGTGCGAACATTGGTTCCCCGGCCAATCCCTGAAGAACATTGTGTGCGCCCAGAACTGACATATCGCCTCGTGTTCTTTTGGTTGCCGAACCCAGGTGGGGCACGATGACTGAAAGAAAAGAGTGTACCGTGAGAAGAAACTCAAGTGATGACGGTCTCGATGCATACCACAATTCGGAAGGCTCATCAATGGGTCATCAGCGGGCAAGGGTTCTGGCGTCATGACATCCAATCCAGCAGCGAATATCTTATTGGACTTCAGAGCGTTATACAGAGCCGACTGGTCCACAATTCCTGGAAAAGGAACACATTAAGGACGAGCCTCCTAAAGATTAAAATTCATCTTACCACCCCTGGCAATATTCACCAACACCGCACTGGACTTCATCTTGTTGAACGCACACTCGTTGAACTTTCCCTTCGTCTCGTCGGTTAGTGGGGCAGCGATGAACAGATAGTCACTCTCTTGGAGCAGCTGGTCGAACGTCACATGCTTCGCCTTGTACTCCTCGGCGTCTTCACTTGGCGTGCGTGTGTGGTAAATGATGCTCCCGATCTCGAACCCGGCCAGGCGATCAGCAATCGCTTGGGCAATGCCGCCGAATCCAAAGAATCCAACCTTCGATCCGCGAACTTCCTGACCCAGCATCCATTTGTGGCTCTTTCTGCTCCAAGTCGATCTGCGAACCGAATAACATTCGTCAACCTTGCAGCTAAATTTGTTGAGAAAAATGACTTACGTCTCAATAGCCAGCCTGCCTTCGTGGAAGCGCCTTCCGGCTGAAATCATTAAGCCAATGGCCATGTCGGCAACGGAATTGTTCATAACGGATGGGGTGTAGCCAAGTAGAATTTTTCTCCTCTTCAGCTCGGAAACGTCCACGTAATCAAGACCATTTGATAGTGTGGAGATGGATTTGAGTTGTGGCCCAGCTTCGTCGAAAACTTCTCCATTCAGGGGCTCAAGAGACGCCCAGAGAATGCCGTTGACACCCTTGACCTTGTCGAGAATGTCCGAGCGCACTGGCGGGATGTTCTGGCAGACGATGACCTTGCATTTTTGACTCAGTATGTCAATGGCTTCTTGGGTGACCTCTGGATGAGTGACCAGAATTGTCGGCTTTCCTTTCAGCTTGGCCAATGTGCTTTCAATCATTTTCTAAAAAAAAAAGTTTCTTTATTTGTTTAAATTGAATAGCATTCAAGTGGTCGTTAAGGCGGATTCAGTCACGTGAATAACAATGTTCCGACTAAGAAAGTCTAGGGAGTCTCGTAGAGAAGGAATGGAAAATAGAATTTTTGGTTTGAAGACCAAGTGCAGGCACAAGACAAGTTGGTTTTTTTTTTTACTGAAAGTACTCTGAACTGTGTTCCGAACCGAGGCACCATCCACCATTAATGTTCGGAGTGATAAGTGCATTTGTAAGACCCACAGATGACTAGAGTGAACTGTTTCAAATTACTTGAATTTATATTACTCGTAACGACGTAATGTATTGTGACGTGTATATGGTGGCATAATCACGGACACCAACCACCTTACCACACCACAGACAGCAATTTATACACAAGGTGAAGAATCGATCATGACTCCGAAGAGTATTTCCGAAACCGTTGTTGTACTACTTTACATAACTGTCGCCAGTATGTTCCAGAAGAATATTGGGAGACATCAGGATGGCAGCCGAAGTAGCACAGTTCAATTAGGGAAATATATATAGAGTGTAAAACGACTCAGCCTGAAAGGCAGCAATGTGTTCGTGTGATGTGGATAAGTGAAGTTTTGTGTTTCATTCGTCATAATACATTGATCGGACCCGGCTTGTGGACAATTTGATTAATTTTATGTAGACTCAATCTCGCTTTCCTTTAGGATTTGGTCCTTAATGACACTCAAAGGTATCATTATCATCATCATCTTCGTCGTAGTTATTTTTTGGGTTCATCAAAGGGACAATAGTTCTTTTTTTCAGTCACCTTTTTTTGAGGAGTTGCAACTACAAAGTCAACAACGGTAAGATTTGTGGTGTTCCTTTTAATGAGGAGTTGCACGTATCGGGGGTTGCTTTTATTGAGGTCGCACTGTGTAATTATTTCACGGAAGAAGTACTTTTGTAGTAATCTTAAGAAGAAAGCAACTATATGACTCTTTTCGTTTCTGGACCTTACCTTCCAGTTTGAGCTAAGGCCAGCTGATGAGTAACTTGCGGGATATTTAATATTCACGGCCTTAACGTCCGCTGCTGTCACTCACGTCAAAATAGCACTAATTGATTGATTAATCTAAGGTGAGTATTCCACTTATTTATTATTCCACCTATTTTTTATTGAGCGACAAAAGATTGACTGGATAACAGATGGAAGACCTTTCAGAGTTGAGAGCAAAAATTCAAAATGCATCTTAAATTCCAACTTCAATTGGGAAATTTCGATTAATGTCCGTGTGAGCTTACGTCCATAGTTCATCTAACCACATAGATAGACAGACAGATAGTTACCGCACATTCTACAATTTAGAGATATGAAATTATAACATTTTTCTTCTATAACATTTTACAAATAATTATGCAAATTATTCTGAACAAACATCAGAATAATATGATTGTACTTTGGAGGAAAATACGAAGAAAAAGAGTCCAACGTGAGAAAAGGAAAAAAGAAAAAAAACAAAGGTAAATAAATAAACGAACAATAAAATTATAGCAAACACACAAGTTTTGACAGGAAACAAATAAATGAATAAATAAGTAAATGAATAAACAAATAAATAAATAAAGAAAAGAATAAATAAGTAAATGAATAAAAGAATAAATAAGTAAATGAATAAATATAACACAGTCTCATTGAATAAACAATAAAGATTAAGTATCACTTAGAATATTTATAAGAGGGTTTTCAGCAAAACCACAGCGTTCTTGGAACTTTGAATTCACTTTCTGTATCCTATCAGAAATCAATTTTTTGTGTCCTTCTTTAGTTGAGTGATGCCAAGGCAAATTTAACATAATTTTAAGTAGTTTATTTTGAGATACTTGCAATCTTTAAATATGACATTTCGAACCGTTACCCCAGACTTGACACCCATATAGCATGATGGCTTCAAAAAATCGCCTTATGATTGATAATTTTATTTTCAAGTGAAAGTAACGATTTCCTATTAATGAATGGGTACAACATTTTTGTTGTTACCCCAACCTTTTTAATTGTCTTACTAATGTGATCATTAAAAGTTAGTTTCGAATCTAGATTAATACCCAAGTAAAGTACGGAGCTCTCCCAATTTATAGACAATCCATTCAACTGCAATTGCCTTGTAGGAACAAAGGAGGGTTTTCTTTTTCCTGTAGAAGAGATAGCCTGCGTTTTTTCCTCATTCGATTTGATATTCTAACCACATTGTGATCTTGCATGGTTTCATTAAGTAGTATTTCTACCACATAATCATTGTGTAGTAATAACCGACAACATTCAACTTTGATAGTAGATCGCGGACTGCACTGTTCTCTATTCCATATTTCTACTCACTCTCGCCAAAAGTCAAGGCAAGCACAACCAGGTGATCGAGTGTACATTGCCAAACTCTTGAGAACTACTGATATGATGTACATAGATTACGTCTGAAAGTTGGGCATAGACGCAATATGATACATATCAGGTTAACTACAACTGATAACTTCATCAGGATAACCTCATGTTTAAGATTGCTTACCCACAGGAGAAATGTTAACAAATAATTGCGTGAGCAGTACAAAACGCCACAAAAAACGATGCTATGAGTAAATAGAGCATTGTTATGTTCCATTTTCCATTTCCAAAGCATTCACCGCAAGCTTTAGTGACGTGAAAGGTCGTGGAATCAGAATCTTGTCAAAACAATGCATCAGCGAGTAATCACAAACAAGGAGTTCACTATCAGCCTGTGGCCTTGTTAAGAAATAGCAAGTGAGTCGACTGACTGATTGTCTGAAGTGTTCGTGTTAATTTGCATACTTGTTTTATCTCTCTTATCTTTCAATTAAGTCTAGAGCTCAGTCAAAAATTATACATACTGACAGCTGTGTGTCATCGCACTTTTGTGTGTAGACTGCAGCAGGGGGCTCCATAAGAGAGGTCACCTTTTCAAGCTATTTTGTTGTAGACTCTGTGGCGATCACCAATTTCAAATGGTAAACATTTGAGATAACGAGGAACTAATTTACATTTTGGTAAACAATAAAACAAAAAATACGACACAACTCGTACAAGTAAATTGTAAATAAGAGCTCAACATCCTCCCACATTTAATGAGAGAAAATTGGCTAAACCATTGTTGTTGACTTGGAGTTATTCTCCGGGACGCAAATATCCTCACCAAATAGATGGAATTTCCCCCTTGGTTGACAGATGACAGGAAACCACTTAACACAATTTTAACCGAACACTTTACGTCTGATCTGCTAGACTTGCAGAGCTTTACTGAATCGAAGCAAGTGCTTGCTTCGTGCTTATTTGAATATCGATGTAGCTTTCAGCTTGCAGCTGATATTTTTGCCGACAAGCTCTAAAAGCCAACAGATAGAGGTACCTGTGTTTGGTCAATGGAGAGTCCTTCTTCTGCACAGACACCTTAGGCTTGATTGCACAGGTTTAACAAACTATAGGCCCAACCACAATCGACGTAAGTAAACTTAAGCTTATGTCAAGTCGACCCAAAAGTAGTCGGAGCCATTGACTAATTTGTACACAATTGCTTCTGGTAACTTACACAAATTTCTAACCCTAATACGGATGGAGCGACAGTCCGATGTGGACCTGGGCCTAGCTTCTCAGCAACCACTCGTGTTGTGCGTGCTATTGTTCTTTCACGAGTGAAAGGGACTTACAGCTTTTATGCCGATTCCGAACGGCGAAGTTCAGAACCTTTTTTCTAGACAAGAATACTTTTTGAGCACTGTCAGTGACTCGTGAATTATGAAAGTTGGTTAATTAGGGATTCGAACCTGGCACCCTCTGCGTAGGAGTCGAGTCACTAACCCACTACGCCACGGATACGTTCGCAAAAATGAACGCAATTAACGAAAGTAAGCGAACCGGCCTATAGTCTCAGACTATATATTAAGTGCATGATGGTCCTTGAAACTAGTCGCAAGGATAGTCTTGATGTCCAGGTCTAGATTTTCAATTTCCAATTTGGTAGTACCTATATACTGTAGACTACTGTCTACACACTCGTTCCCTCCGGGCCGTTTATGTATACATGTACCGGATCTGCCCAGTAGTTCCGATCTGAGACTAGGGCCTTGAATTATATGCCACTGAATTCTGTTCGTCAATAACAATTCTGCTGGACTTAATCAATCGACATGATCACTTTTAGAGAAAAGTCTCCTACACTTGTCTTCCTCGAAGGTTTACTTTCAAAAACATCAAGAATTAGGGAGATTAGCAGATAAGGGGAGCATTATTGTGGATGTTTTCACTGAAGTTGCTGAAATCGATGCTCCATGGGGTTTTCAAGGTCGATTCAACGTCTGATATGCAGTTGTTTGCCGGATTATCTACAAACTGTCCGACTGTAAACACGGATTTCAAAATGCACTCCATGTCGCGCTCCTATCATACATAGCAAAAATTCATAAGTGTGTCCACTTTTTTTATTTCATATAGCTGTAGGCCTGCATCCAAACTTCTTACAGTCTCTGTTAACTTCTGTGAAGAAAGCATTCATTAAGATTAAAAAGCGTTTCAAGCTTTTCGTAAAAAAAAGCTTTTTAAAAAGAACTTGCGCCATCTGTTGAGAATTAACCATTAGTCAGAGCATACAATTACTGTAGAAGTTTAAGTGTACAACACACACCATTGCAAGTATGAGATGTATTCATATCCAGGGATGTACAATTCATTTTACAGCCAACTGTACTAAAATGCGAGTTGCTTTAATTTTACTTGGTTTGTTTGGTTTGTGTGTTTAGTACAAAAACACGGAATTTCAAATGGAGGAATCTGCCTTTAACGTGATGAATGGTAGAGGTCTGTACACTGACTTTGAACTCAAGGAATTGTGGTACGGCCTGTCGTATCGAGCTGTTCGAATAGAGCGTCATTTTTTGAGGTACTGAAACAGCACGGTAATTGAAATCTCAAAAAAACGCTCTTTACTCAGGTTTACTTTTTTGTGTCAAAAGTTCAAGTTGGTTCGTAACTTTGCTTTACTTCCGTGTAAATTTAACTAGACTCCAAATTTCAAATAGTTTTGGTAGTTGGTTGCCAATGTTAGTCCAAAAATGTTTTTTTTTTCGCTAGAGGCGTTTTTATATTAAACAAAGGATGGATTACAAATTGGGACATGGTATGCTTTGTCGAGATCTATAACACCAATCTCAAGAATTTTTGTCAGCGGCATCTGTGATTCAGTTGTGGCATCAGAAACCCCATCTATGCTTGAGATCATTCAACGCGCAACCTTGAGTAGAGGCTGCAGGCAGAATTATTTTTTTTTTGAGTATATGTTGTTATTGTTTTGCTATTAAATTTTCCTAATCAGCTTTCTGAGTATCTCAAAAAAATACGCAATTATTATAGAAACAGTCGGTTACGGTTTTTATATCGTTTTTTTTTCTTAAGAAAACAACCAATCAGAGAATGCTAGGCAATGGCAAGAAGTATAAGTCTGTCAAGACCTCATTAACTGTTAAAAAGACGGTTAAATTCGTCGATGGATAAGGAGACATTATGCTGTGAAGTCGGCTATCTCTGTATGACTTGATTTTAACCAGGAGGTTATGTACGTGTTAACCCAGTTGATGGCTATTGTGAACGCAACGGCTAAAGTCACTAAACTTGCTACTGATTATATTGCTTATCATGAATGGTTGGCTATAAAAGACGAGCAGTGGCATTAGCGTGGCCTGTCTTAATTGCAACAATGGTGGAATGGCCAATACTTACGATTTATTTTATATAAGTTGTTGGAATAAATACGCTTCTGGGGGAAATAATATAGCAATTAATATTCACATATCTGTACCGCTACCACTATCCGTTTTACAGACGGAGAACTATAAATTGAAATAAAACACGGTAAGGGCAATTTATTGTTTAATGATAGCTTCCTAGTCAAAGAACCTAGTTTAAGACATATGAACTAATGATTCCACCGGGCGGAAAAAGAAATTTAAATTATTTGTAGACATTGCTAGAGCGTAAGTTTATTCAACAATGAATTACTAAACCAAAATAACCTCAAAAGTCACCGTGAACTGTCAAATCAACTGTCACAGAAAACACGGACGTGAAACGTTGTTTTTCCTTCCACTTACCAGCGATAGAGGACACCATGAACAATCCTGTTTAACACTTAATTTTCAGGAGTAAAAAGATATTGATAATTTTTCTGGTTGGAAAACTGAATCAGTTAAAGCGATGCAGCAATTGATTTAACGTAATATAGTTATTGCATAGTAACTATGTACGTGATCTGCCATTTTAAAGTGCTTGATTACCTAGGGCTTACCAGTTATCATAGTTGAATTGAAGGGCAATACATTCACGTGCTAAGCCAAATTGATTCAAAAATCGAGATTTCAGTCAACCACATTCTAAAAGATGTGGAGAACTGGAATTTGGCTACAACACGTAATATATTGCTTGATAATTGTCAATTGGGGTCGCCGTGGCGTAGTGGATTAGTGCGTCGACTCCTTCGCAGAGGGTGCCAGGTTCGATACCCGAATTTACCACCTTTCATGTTTCACGGCTCCACCTCTTTCGAGTCATCGACAATGCTCAAAGAGTATTTCCTGTCTAGAAAAGTCTACGGGCTGTAGCGCCACCCATATTATAATTGTCATCTCTGAAAGCCAAAAACGTGACAAGCCACTCCCACCATTTCAGTCGGTATTATGAAATCTGGATTTGGACAAAAAAAAAAGAAGCGGGGACGTACCACTACGACCTACCACAAACTGAGGGCACAATAGTAGCTACGTTCGCACACGATACGACTATTCTGGCTACGGAAAGCACAATCGAGTCCGCTACCGTAAAACTGCAACACACTGTAAATAAAACTTGCGATTGGACAAAGTCCTGGCGCAGTGCCCTAAATGAACCCAAACCCACGCATATTAATTTTACCTACAAAAACCTAGACAATATACCCGTCTTCATTAACTCGGTACAAATACCGTACGCAAATGAAGTCAAATATCTCGGGATGACGCTGGATGCTAAGCCTAAGTGGATGGCGCACGTAAAGAAAAAACGTCACGAACTTGAGAATCGATATAGGGAAACTCGGGCGACATTCCAAGTTAAGCGCGTATAACAAACTGCTTATATATAAGCAAGTGCTAAAGCCTGTGTGGACCTACGGTATACAACTTTAGGTTTGCACTAAATCAAGTAAGAGGGAATTCATACAGTCATTCCAAAACAAAGTTATAAGGGCTGTCGCGAATGCTCTCTGGTGTCTAGGAAAACAATGATATACAAAGAGATCTAGGGATCGCAACCGTGGACGAAGAAATAAAAAAACTTCGCGAGGAAGCTAAGAATTCGACTTCATGGTCATTGTAACCATGCCATACTCGAAACACTGGACATTAGAATCATCGTGCGCCGTCTCCAACGAATGAAACCGGTCGATTTAGCGCAATGGGTACATGCCGCTATAAATGGTTCCAGCAGGTGATTTTACGGAAAATGTACCTGCCTCACGCGTAAAAACTACTGGATAGGGAAACCTAGTTGTAGTAAACAACTAAAACAATGGGAAAGGTGTGTTTATAATAATAATATAATAATATGGGTGGCGCGACAGTCCAAGGTGGACCTGGGCCTAGCTTCTCAGCAACCACTTGTGTTGTGCGTGCTATTGTTCTCTCACGAGTGGAAGGGACCTACAGTTTAATGCCGACTCCGAACGGCCAAGTTTGAGAAGCTTTTTCTAGACAGGAATACTCTTTGAGCATTGTCAGTGACTCGAAAGAGGTGGAGCCGTGAATAATGATAGGCGGTAAATTCGGGTATTGAACCTGGCACCCTCTGCGTAGGAGTCGACGCACTTACCCACTACGCTACGGCGACCCACGAAAAGTGTGTTTAGTCAGTAAAAATCTGACACTGCTATGAATACAGTGTCTTATCGAAGATTCACACCAACCCACCAAAAAAAGGTATATAAGCCGGGCAGATTACTCATGATTTACACGGCAATTCTTGAATTCGGACACTTTTAGCCTTAAATTCTGGAAGATTTTTAAGAAAACGTACTCCAATTCTGATTTTCAACAAGTATGCCGTGTCAAGAAACGAAAATATTTTAAAAACCATTCCAATGTATGCCTACTAGATCTTGAAAAACTCACTTTAAGATCATGGAAAAATCTGGACAGCACAAAAAAAATGAACTATGAATTGAACTTTTTTTATTGACAACAATTGGATATTTGAGTAAAGTAAACAAGTTTCTTCAAGAAAATCAGTTCGATTTTAATTGAGGTTGCCCATATTTTTTTCTACCAGATTATAGATTTCCCTTATTCCCTTTTAACAAATTTCATACCGGAATTCCCCACGAAAAGGCTAATTCCCCACAATCTAGCAACAATGCGCTGAAGGAGAACTCTTCACAAAACAAGATTGTTTCACCTGCGAGCTTTGGCTGAGCCTTTCAGAGGTCTGCACCACACTCGTTTCCTTTTTTTTTTAACTTAAACTTGCGATTTGCATTCTGCCACAATGTTTGCGGCTTCTTTTTCCCTTTGCTTAGAATAATTATTTAAAATTATACTTGTTTTTTTTTTGGATGTATTTCAGTGGAAAGGTATAATATTACATTCCATAATGTATCAAATCTCTGAATTGTAAATTGTGCGGTGGCTCACTTTGTAAACTTATGAATGAAATAAACATGATGATGATGATGAAAAATAAGTTTGTGGCTTCGATAAAAACTTTCTTGGCGCTTTTTGATATTTCTAGGACGAATTGACTGTCTAAACCGCTTTGTCTGAATCTTCTTTGACCTGTTCTTGTTTTTATATTTAGTTGTAAGACTTCTTTTAATTTTCTAATCGCCGATAAGGGATTTTTCAACGCCTCAAATTTGATTTTGTGGTCATCTGCTGCTGTTGTTTTCGCTTCCTCTCGCTATTATTTTTAAGGCGTGCAACTAATCCTCGTCAATGGAAGCTTAAGTTGATGTTTCTTGGTCCAGAGATTGACAGACTATACTTTTCAGCAAGTTCTTGAAATGTCAATCCAGATTGACGGTCAGCAGCCAGCAGTTGCTAAATTTCTAGTGTTAATGATTTTATAATAAGACTGAAGAGAATAACAAAACAAAATTAAGGATAAGTTTAAAAATTTATCAACCACTTTTGTACTTTATTTTGTCTTTTTGTCTGTCTGGTTGTGCCTTACCCTTCGGGTAGGGGTTAGAATATACCCGAGGTAAGGCATGCCTTTCGTAAGAGTCGACTAAAAGCCACATTTTGTTCTAGGACAAGCAAAAAATTAATAATGATCTATGAACCAAAACAAAGGAATTATTATCCCAGGTCACACTGGAAAATCCACACTCTTCGGGGTCAGGCTCTACGGATTCTGGGGAGAGTCAATTATTCCTTTCAAAAAACTTTCAAGGGTAAATAGATCACCACCTTCAGGATCAAGCACAAAATAAGCGCGCGTATCAACGCCAATGAAAAAGACTGCACCTAAAACGCAAGTAATTAAAACCTCAACGAATTTACATTTGTCTACACACGAAAAACAGGCTCTAGCAAGGTTCGAAGGTCTCGAAAAGGAAAATGCCAAATTAAGGACTAGACTCGCTGATATGGAAGACCTCTTTAAAGAACTAAGAAATTAACTTAGTCAATTAAGAGCAGACAAAATTGGAAATCAAGAAAAAAAGCCCAGCTCGAACGGATGACAGAAAGGCGACCGGGCAAAAAACGAAAAGCCGGTTCCTCGCCGGAGGTAATAACGAAGTCAGAAAATGTACGTCTTACTAGTAACAACGAAACTAAGTTAAGAAAAGAACGGGCACCCGCGCTAATTAATGTGTCGCAAAAACTGAATGTGCAAAAAATCCAGTGGTACACGTATGAAAATAAATCCGACCGACTTATTCGTGTAATAGCTAGGGGACTCCATGAGTCTTGTGGAAAGGAAGATATTATCGAGGACTTAAAACTTAAAGGCCTAAAAATAGTAGACTCTGCTAATTTATTATCCAGAAGGAAACAACTGACAGATGGATCCGAAACTGTGAGACGTGTCGGATTACCCCTTTTCATGCTTAGCTTTGACAAATATGAAAGCATAGACAAAATTGATGGGTTAAAAACAATTCTAGATGTGACTGTTAAAATAGAAGTCTTGCGCAAAAACTCGAACTCGAACTCGAACTGCTTCTTCTTCTTCTTCATTTGGCGCTACAGTCCGGGGTGGACCTGGGCCTCAACCAACAAGCCTCTCCAACTAGCACGGTCTCTGGCTAGCTGTCTCCAGTGTCGCACGCCAAGTTGGTTGAGGTCCTTCTCCACCTGGGTGCGCCACCTTAAACGCGGGCGTCCTCTGTTGCGTTGTCCCACGGGTTCGGATTCGAAGACTCTCCGGGCCGGAGCTGAGTTGTCCATACGCTCTACATGGCCTAGCCATGTTAGGCATTGGATCCGAAGACACCTGACTTGACACATGTCGCTGTACAGCCCGTACAGTTCGTGGTTGAATCTTCTTCTCCAGAAACCGTCAACGCAAACAGGACCAAAGATCGCACGCATAGCTTTTCTCTCGAAAATACCAAGGACTCATCCGCTTTTGAGATTGTCCATGCCTCCGCGCCGTACAGCAGGACTGGGATGATCAAGGTCTTGTATAAAGTCAGCTTGGTCCTTCCAGAGATGGCTCTACTACGAAATTGCCTCTTGAGCCCATAGAAACAGCGGTTAGCAAGAGTTACTCTGCGTTTGATCTCGGTACTGATGTTATTTGACCTGTTTACTGCGGAGCCGAGGTAACGAAGTCTTTCACTACCTCGAAGTTATAGCTGCCTATGGTGACGTTTTGGCCAAGTCGTCGATGTTGTGCGTCCCTTCTCGATGACAGCATATACTTCGTTTTGCCCTCGTTCACCGCTAAACCAATTTTGGCCGGCTCCGCCTCAATACCAGCAAA
Organism: Eristalis intricaria; assembly: GCA_964034865.1. Lineage (NCBI taxonomy): Eukaryota > Metazoa > Arthropoda > Insecta > Diptera > Syrphidae > Eristalis > Eristalis intricaria. The sequence continues at coordinate 65,386,560 of OZ035874.1, read as the reverse complement.
CGCTTCATTGACGGCTCGCTGTTTTCTGCCAATCACGTCAATGTCATGCACATATGCTAGCAGTTGTACGGAGTTCTGGAAGATGGTGCCTCTAGTGTTGGTGTGTGAATCTTGCACGATCTTTTCCAGGACGATGTTAAAGAAATCACATGACAGCGCGTAGCCTTGTCTAAAACCTTTTTTGACATTGAAGGTCTCGGAGAGTTCGTTACCGACCTTGATAGAGCAGCGAGAGTTCTCCATCGTCATCCTGCACAACCTGACTAGTTTGGCAGGAATGTGAAAACTAGACATGGCGTTGTATAGCTCGTCCCTATGCACGCTGTCGTATGCGGCCTTGAAATTGACGAATAGGCGGTGGGTGTCGATATGCATCTATTGGGTATATTTCAGGATCTGTCGTAATGTGAAGATTTGTTCCATGGTGGACTTCCCCGGCCTGAAACCGCACTGACAAGGACCTATCAGGTTGTTGACGAATGGTTTCAGGCGCTCACACAAAACGGCAGAGAGGATCTTATAGGCGATGTTAAGGAGACTTATCCCTCGGTAGTTGGCGCAGTCAAATGGGCCTCCTTTCTTGTGGATCGGGCAAACGATACTGAGATTCCACTCGTCGGGCATGCTTTCCTCCGACCATATCTTACAGATGAGTTGGTGCATATACCTTACCAGCTCATCTCCAGCTGCCTTATACAGTTCCGCAGGCAGTCCGTGTGCACCAGCAGCTTTATTCGACTTTAGTCTCGATAGCGCTGTCTTGACTTCGTCTAGGTCGGGGGGACGGAATTCTCGTCGATCATCGTCAATTGCGTTGAGTGGAACATTCTGCCTGACAGCGGTATTGGAGTCTTCCTCGCCGTTTAACAGTCTACAGAAATGATCTTTCCAGATTCTCAGTATCGACTGCGAATCTACTACGAGTTTTCCCTCTGCGTCACGACAGGCTTCTGTCCGAATTTTGTATCCATTGGATAGTCATTTTACCCGTTGGTAGAACTTTCGGACATCATTTCTGCCGTAACACCTCTCCATTTCCTCGATCGCGCGCTTCTCATGCTCTTTCTTTTTCTTTTTGAGAAGCCGGTGCTCTTCCCTTCTTTTAAGTTCGTAGAGCTCACGAACCGCTCTCGTCCTTCTGTCCAGCGTCGCCTTGTATGCTGCTTGCTTCGCTGAATGTGCCTGCCTGCAATCGTTGTCAAACCAGGGGTTTTTTTGGGGTGGCGTTTTAAAACCCAGCACATCAGATGCAGCTTCTATGATGGCGTTTTGACAACGGTTCCATTGTTGGTCGATTGTTTCGCCTGGCAGGGTTGGACTCTCTGAGAGCTTTAGGGAGACTCGATCGGCAAAGTTGCTAGCGGTCAATTGCGATTGTAGCTTTCCGACGTCAAACTGTCTTGGTCTTACTCTACTCCGTTGTCCTATCGATATCCGTGTTCTTACCTTGGCTACAACAAGGAAATGGTCCGAGTCGATATTGGCTGCTCGGAAAGTTCGGACATCGAGAATGCTGGAGGAGTGTCTGACGTCGATCGCAATGTGATCAATCTGGTTGACGGTTGATTGATCAGGAGACCGCCAAGTCCCTTTGTGGATGTTTAGGTGAGGGAACCGCGTGCTGGCTACAAAGAGGTTTCGCCCCGTTACGAAGTCCGCCAGCCTGAGCCCGTTCTCGGACGTGTTGTCGTGCAGGCTGTGCTTCCCGATGACTCTAGCAAAGATGTCTTCCTTGCCCAGCTTTGCGTTGAGATCTCCTAGAACGATCTTGGTGTCGTAGCTGTGGCATTGATCGTATGTTCTTTCTAGGAGATCGTAAAGGTCGTCTTTGCTGTCGTCATCTTAATCCTCCGTTGGGGCGTGGGCGCATATCAGGCTGATGTTGCCGAATGTAGCCTTGATGCGGATTGTTATGAGGCGCTCGCTTATGTATATAAAGCTTAAGACTTGTTGCCTAAGTCTGCCTCGAACAACAAACCCGCATCCGAATAAGCGCTGCCTTCGCTCTTTGTAGCAATCGTCGAAGTAAATATCGCAGTTTTTCATCCTTTTTTTGCCCGGCCCATCCCACCGCACCGCCTGAATGGCGGTGATATCTGCCTTATAAGCTTCGAGGGCTTATAAGGTTCAGGGACCTCACACGTGCAGAACCGAAAATCGTTGTCCTTATTTCGTTGTCCATGGTCGTCAGCAGTAGGGTCATCCGTATCCGAGGCTTCTCGTCGTTTCTGAACTATAATTTCTTACACGGTGGGGAAGTTAACCCCACGCGCAACACCCGAACCTGGAGGACCGGGTCCTGGTTTAAACCCCTAGACAAGGGGGCCGCTGCATACATTAGTTCACCTCTAAGCGGTTGCTTTAAAGCGTATCGAGAGGGCGCCGCGAGGAGGCTGTATGTCAATTTGACCTGTGCATTTAACAGGGATCGTTGCTGGCATCTCGCCAAGTTGAGAGCAGTCAACAACTTTGCCCTGGATGCACAGGCCCATGCCCCCTCTTCTACTTTCCATTTGGTTTAATAATCCAATTACATAATATATATAATCCATTTGGTTTAATTTTGTGGCTACATTTGTTAGTACATTATCTCTCCTTCGACCAGCCAATTCAAAGAGGGGGTGGTTTTACTAATCCGATCGACTAAGAAGGTCGGAGACGAAGTGATGCTGCCGAACATATTCTACAAGCATTTGTGGTTTCAGTTTTTATCCTTGAACCAATTAAAATGATAAACGACCCTAATATGAAGTTTTACAAAATTAAGGCATGAATTTTTGACGTGCGTACCTACACGACCTTCCGCCTCCCACTAGTGTTCACGTGAATATCTTGATGAATTGGTTTACTGACCAACATCCCACTTCCCTGTTGTAAAAAGCATCTCCAGGCCATTTTCTAGAACACGCACCGTAATCCGTCAAACCGTCAAACAAATTGTTAAGCAACCATGCAGACAATGCACGCTAAACGTTACATCACCGCCCCGCGACTGCCAACTCACTTCGACTCATGTCTACACGCAATCTCCATCCAGCAAACGTCAACTCCGACCAAGCATCAAAGCCTTCAACGTCAGATGCCATTAAGTTCGGCTGGCATCACCTCAACCTCAAGGTCTCCACCGTCGAGTTGGGATTACCCGAAATTACACCTCAATCGACACCCGAAATATCAGACAATTACTTCCATTTTGCTGGCATCTTCCACAGCGCCCCGCTGCGTATGCGGTGCTCTAAGTCACGAAGCATGTAATTGTTCGCCCTAACAAAGGCTCGACTGTCAACGTCGGAGGAGAACACGAATTGCTGTTCATCCATCGGATACAGTGGCCGATTTGTCTCGTCGAGGCAGTTAATTGCGATGTAAACAGCGGAACAATTTCGGGCAGTTCGTTGGTTTTCGAAACACTTTTGGGGGTCTTGTGGGGTTTTCGACTTTCGTCGCCGACTCGACTGAAGTGGAGTTCTGGCATCGTCAAGGTTTTGCATGTAAATTGCTGTCAAATGTTGTAATTTTCTGTGTTTCTTCACTTTTCGTGGTTGAACGAGTGGAAAACTTCTAATGGACGTCGCGTAGATACATGGCGGGTCACCACTTCTCGAATTGGTTATCCGGTCGGGGGATCGACGTCTAGACAAAGCGATTGTGTGACTGGCGAAGGACGTGTGCACTCGACGTGAAGTTGTGGCGGCAGCGATATGAATTAATTATGAACTCCTTGGGGTGGCGCTGCGAGTGGAGCACTGGCTTTGTCAATGACGAATGCCTATTTTGCTTTAGCTCGAGATATGAGATAGCGGCTTCCTGGAAGTGGGGGGACCTCACATGACCGATGTGCTTTGCTTGGTGCTGAGGGGGGCGTGGAATCTATCCATCCAAACCCAATCCATTTCGCGGGTGTCATTCAACAGTCTTGCTGACGATTCCTTTTGTGATTTCTTTCAACTTCCACTGTGCGCTCAATCATTAGCGTGACAAAATGCTGCCCGGCCTTCATTAGGCACCAGCATCTGGCTCACAGATCACGTTCCCACATACCCCTTGAGTTATGTCACGAAAAAGCTCCCCGCTCTCGAACCAATCAGTTTCCATGTAAAGCTGACAAATACTGTCGAGTGCATGCAGCGAAACACAGAGGTGCCTATCCGTAATTGATGTAATGAACTGCAAATTCAGAATTTGCGTGCCAATGGACAATGTTCAGCTCAGAGGGTCTTGCGTTTCGTGCGTCTCCCTCGTGCAACGACGTCCCTCGTGTCCCGAGACGGCAGTTCCTTGCGTCGTCAATGCACCGAGCTTGCGCATGAAAGCGCAGTAACTGCAGCAAGCATGACTGTCGATTCGTTATCTCCCGCGACGGGGTGTTGCACGTATGATTGGGCTGGAAAATAAGGAGAACCTCAAATTACGAGCAGGTTTTCGTAGTTTGTCCAAGGGGTGTCCGTTCAGATCTATTCATTTCGTTAATTGTCGCCACTGAAGTGATGACTCACGGGTCCCATACTTTATGCAGTCCCCAGCTGAGTGTTCCCACAGCCAGTAAATCAATTCGTCCTGGTTGGTGGACGCAGTTCCATTCCGCAAGCGGCAATGAATTGAGCCTGGCCGGTGATTGATGTTTGGTGACCGACCACTGACAGGACAACCGAAGGCATATGTCACTTCCTTGAGGCGACCACAACGATAATGGGTGGGGCAGGACATCGAATGGAGTGCGACGCTAGTCAATGATTGATGTTGGTCACAGACCTTTGGTGAGCTACTAGACACTTTGACAACAAAATAAATGCACCGGTTCGAGCAATGTGATGTGTCAATAAGGCCTAATTGCAGGCACGGGGGTGGAATGCGTGCGTCGGTAATCACAGTTGGAGTGGCTTTTGATTAGGAGTCGGTAAATAGGAAATGCTTCCGATTACAGTTGTCGAATGGATTGCCACCCATACTCTGTGGATGGCATTTTTAGAACTGCGTCGTGGAATAATAAACGTGCCACAATCAGATTTATTGTTTGGGAAAGCTTGAGTAGGCGTTGAAGTGGTAAGTGATTTTACAAATCGATTTTTGCTGTGGTCAGAGAAGGAGGCTTGCGAGCGTGGAAGGGTTGTGCTTAGATCGATTATTGGTCACACATCAAGAATGCCACCGGAGAAACAAGGATAATCACTTGGCTAATCAATGTAATAATTCTGAAACCAATTTCAAGGCTGAGGCGTTTCTATAAATAGTAGGTTATGACAGTGACAGCTAGCTCAAAGTCTTGACAGAAAGTCGCTATCATACCTTCGCCGGATGCTGTGTAGCCCAAATAGTGCATTTTTTGAAAATAAGTTTTCGCCGAAATGAAGCTACCACTGCGACTGCGGTATGCAAGTTTGTGCAAACAGTTCGTGGGACGGGTATGTTAGTGGACAACACTCATTCATCGTCGTACGGTGCACACAGATGGGAATGTGGCCGAGAGCATAATTTGACCATTTTTCTTCGAAAATGAGGCTGGGAACAACGTTTCGGTCTACGATAACCGATCATTTTATTTTTACGCGACATTCCACACAGCCCATGTCACAATCGATCTTTTGCGCACTAAATTCTTGTTCTTCTTTTTTTCAGCTGTCTTGGCGATGTCAATCGGAGTTGTGATTTGACAGCTCTGGACTTTCTTTTGTGTATAACCGTGAATGACACCTACAATCCGGAAACAATTCAAGCACTTACGGCCAATATCACCTAGGCAATCTATGAGCTACAGCCCGAAACCCTCAATAAGATCTTGGAAAATTGGGGTGACGGTGAGAATGCGCCGCTGTGAAGCCAGCCGAGGCAGCCTTGAACGAAGCTGTATTTCATTATGGAATGAATTTAATTTTATTAATTTTATTGCATTTTCAAAAATCCACTTGTATTTGGCGCGCCTTGTGTATAATCACGCAGTCTTTGTGGTCGTTGCTCACTAATCCCAACATCTTGGGTTCATTTCGCCCTTAATAGGGAATGACCTTCTGTTAGTCCTAAAACCATCCGGATATATTTATGAATCTTAGGGAGGTTTTTCAGTTCTACACCTCAAGTCACAAGTCCGCTGTCTCTACGAAGGACTGCAGTCTGACACTGGCATTGGCAGTGCAGATGTTGGACAATTTCCATTTCTTCCTCATCTTTGCAGCTTCTGCAAAAGTCGGCGCTTAATGATTCATCATAAAATCTTGGCAGCACCGACGACATTTATGACATTTGCTGAGCATTCAGGGGTGTGGTCGTGGAAGGTGATTTTTGATCTTTGGTGGTCACAATCTTCATTTTGTGACTGTGTACTTTAAACCACGTACGTGACCATCACTTTAAAAGCAAAAACACTTAATAATTATAAAATAAAAAAATATTCATCAAATGAAAAGAATCGATTATGAAACATAAACGGAATGTATAGCAGAGACTCTGGATATACCAAAAAGTGCATACTTATGGATGCCAACAAATTGAAAAATGATCTAATACATCAACCACACCTGCAGGTGTAAACCACATACAGCAACCTAAACAATGAATGAATGAATTCAGGAATGAACACACAGAAATTAATGATTGGGAGCATTGTTTTTATCCGCGCTTATTCCTTAAGCGGCGATAGATATGGTGAGTAAGTTAAGCGGATATAGGATTCGTTGTTAGTGTATTTTACATGCAAATCGAAATTTAAGCGTATATACGCTTGCAAAAAACGCAGCTAATAATCATATTCATATTTTTTCTCTTCGGACTATGAAATAAAGGAAGATAGGGGTAGCAAATGGTCACTTTTACTTGCGCACTGACTTGCGACTAAAATGTATGTGATTTTGCTTATCGTCGTCCATAAGGCTCCTTTTCAGACCATAGAGTCATAGAGGTCTGTGTATGTTCTTCGCATGCTTCATCACGTCTAAGAAGTATGAAGTTTCAAAGTGGTTAGCGAGTGGTTGACACGCGTATGTTTAGATTATGAGGCAATGGCAAATGTGATCTTCCCCGTGCAGATTTTGTTAGAATGACGAACAAATACATACAGTCAGTGTCAAAAGTTAGCGTACAACATACAAGTTTTCTGAGCTTAGTCAATATTTCAAACAAACGGGATCCCAAAGAAATAAATGCAGTTTTCTACAGCATTTAGTTAAGTACTTAAAACAAAAAAATATAAGGATATATCAAAAACTATGGGCACAACGGGTCATAAATCAAAAATGTTACGAAATTTAGATCACCAATAAATGAGCTTTGCGCTTTGCGGACTGTCGCGCCACCAATATTATATATTATATTAAATGAGCTTTGCTTGCAAACGCTTTTGGCGCAGATTACTCTGTAGGCTGTTTTCACACTCGCTAAGATTCGTCGGCGATTCTTTCAAATTCCCTTTTGTGATCTCAAGCCACTTTCACACAGGAAATCTTTCACTCTCTGCAATTGAGATCTCAATGCTAAACTTTTTCTGTTTCCTACACCCTCTCACACATGCGTCATCTCTTTCTCACACATGTACAGCATGCATCCAATACCCAAAATTGGGAACATAAGAATAAAGCAACTCAAAGAAAAAACGAAGAAAGATAAAAGAGAATAGAAAATCCAAAGGCAAACCCCGAGCACACGAGACGCGGGCTACCCTTTCACGTCCCACCTCCCTGGCCTACATCATGGAAAAATCGCAGATGAAATTTTTGTGTGTAAAGATAGTTCAAATAACTGAACACATACATTTTTTGATTAATGAACACTAAATTTACCACATTAGACGCTACCTGGAAAACCCATTTTCACTTTCAAAGGACCATGGGCTGTCATTTGAAAAAATTTTATTTTTTTAACCTAGAAATTGAGGAAAAAAGGGTTTTGACCGTGTGATTGTTGGTTTTATGTGTATGGTATCCTATACAGCATACTGAACACTCCTATATAGCATACTGAATGCTTGAAGTAATTTTGGGCCGCATCAATCGATCCGTCCCGGTAAAGTGTCTGTAGACCGTATATTCACTAAGTCCGGAAAAAGACCAGCGAATTTTAAGTCGGCATGCCCCACTCGTTATTGACGCTAAGGCCGCATACGAAAGCAAACATCGTAAGGACCTAATCGCGTGATTCGTTTTCCCAGTCAAATAGGTCTGATTGGGTTGCCGTTGCGTAGTGGGTTAGTGCGTCGACTCATACGCAGAGGGTGCCAGGTCCGATACCCGAATTTACCACTTTTTATAATTCACTGCCCTCCACCTCTTTCGAGTCACTGACAATGCTCAAAGAGTATTTCATGTCTAGAAAAAGCTTTTCAACTTCGCCGTTCCGGAGTCGGCATTAAACTATAGGTCCCTTCCACTCGTGAAAGAGCAATAGCACGCACAACACGACTTTGCTGAGAAGCTAGGCCCTGGTCCGCCACGGACTGTCACCCCACCCGTATTATTATTATTATTATACCTCGTGGTTTTTTTTTTAACTCTTTAGAATCTTTGTGGGAGGGGGGTCCCAAATAACGGAAGAATATACTAAACGAGGCCTGACCAACGAGCAGTATATAGTTTTAAGGCTATAAACATCATGGAAGTCTTTACTATTCCGCTTTAGAAATCCTAACAATGAGTTAGATTTAGATATGGCATAATCATAATGTAGTAAAAATTTAATTTTGAGTCAAATATGACCCCTAGATATTTAACTTCTTCAAGACGATGAAGCAGAAGATCATGGATACAATAATCATATAAGAACGGCGCAGCAATATGGTACGCTGTAAGTATCTTACATTTAGAAATATTAAGTTCCAATCCATTATGCTTACACCATTCTAATAATTTACATATATCCATTTGGAAACGAATACAATCATTAAAATGTTTGATGCTTGCAAATATTTTTAAGTTATCCGCTCTGCAAAAACTAAATATTCCATGAACATCATTCATGAATAAAATAAACAGCAGCGGGTCGAGATGACTACCTTGAGGAACGCCAAGTAATCTCTATAACGCGCGACATAAAACTGTCGATTCTTACCAATTGTTTCCTAATACTTAAATAGTTCGTAATCCACATCAGCATAGATGAGTGGAAACCTATTGATTTAAGCTCAGCAAAAAGTAAAGTATGATGTACTCCATCGAAAGCTTTCGAAAAGTCAGTGTAGAGTATATCAACTTGTAATCGATTTTCAAAATACATAGTTTTTTAATAAATTTAAATTTGTACAACATGACCTACCGCGAACAAAGCCATGCTGATTACTAGAAATAATTTCTTTAAGCGAGAAAAAAGCTTATCTTTAACAATGCTTCCCAACAATTTTGGGATTGCAGAAAGCTTTGATATGGATCGATAGTTTTCAACTCTTTGTCTTAAACCATTCTTAAATATTGGCGTAATAAATGAATATTTCCAATCATTCAGGAATTCTCCACAGACAAGCGAGTGATTAAATATGATTTTAAGTGGATGAATGATAGAAGGCAAACACTTTTTTAATATTACCACAGGGATTCCATTGGGGCCCGGGCTACTGTTTAATTCAAGTTCTTATCCGTTTTCATCCGAAAGTTGCAACAAACCAATATCTAATGATTCAGTAATATCAGAATAAGGGTTCGTCGTTGATTGGACTGGAGAATCATTATAAACCGACTCGAAAAAGTTGGCAAATAACTCAGAAGTTTCTTTCAAATTTGTTTAAATTACGTTACCAAAATTCCATCACCTTAGGCAAGCCTGAGGTATTTCTTTTTGCATTAATGTCATCATTTTGGAAATGTGATTTACCATTATTCTTTACCGAAGACTCAACGGACATGATGTACTGCCTGTATAAAAATCCATTCAAGAACTCATATTCTTTTTAAAATCTCAAAAAAAGTTCACGGTTTGAGTTTGAGGACTTCTGACTGATTTGAGCTGTTTCCCTCATGCTGTCTTCGATGTGTTCAACGATTGCCAAGACTAGCTAGCCCTTTATCGGATCTATGCTTATACATTTCATGCGGGAACGATTTAGCCTCTTATGCACTCTTCATCTAAGTTTTGGTACATTTGCAAGGAGTAGACGACGTTTGGTTGAGTCCCAGAGCCACCCCGTCCCGTAGCTCCAGTCAAAGAGAAAGAATAAGTCGATGAATGACCTCCTAATGTTGCCCTTCCTCATCCTATCGCATTCCTTCACTAAACATCTTGACCTATCGATAATATTGGGTTACAAGGTTCATTGCCGTCCCTAATGACCTGCAGTTCAATGCACTGGAAAATGTTCAAAGTTTGATGGGGGTCTCTTTCCTTATCCCCGCACCCAGAGCCATCTCTCAACGCCTTTAAAATAACTTTCCGCTTCCCTCTTAACCGCCTTAATTGCTTCCCCGTCTAATTACATGTTGACGACTCTATCAAACAAGAGCCGCCGAGCCACAACAACCTTCGCAACATGCCCCATTGTGTCTCAACACGAAGGTTCATTGTTCCAAGCGTGGCGAACAACTCAAAACAGCGAAATCGCCCCCATAAGTCGCAGCACAATAAAGAAAGAGTCCCGAAGGGAAGGGATGACGACGTCGTTGGGCAGTCAATAAACACCACCATCGCCGCCATAAACCACCCCACTCCACTCCAGTGTGCATTCATTCACATCCACTCGCTCGGATTGAAGCCTCGACGACAACACACGACACGACAACTGTTTTCGCCGCAACTCGCCGTGGCGTCGACGTCGAGTACACTTTCGCGTTCGAGATACTTTCGATCAGTTTACTACGAGACGTTGAGACTTTTGTACGTTGTACGCTGTGCGCTTTACGTTGTGTCCGCTTGTTCGTTGAACCATCATTGCCACTTGATATCGCCTCACGCAACCAGTCGGGATTCCGGAGTGTTCAGTGTTGGTGTGGAACCTATTCGAGCGGGAGTTCTAATCCGAATTAAAAAATTATTCACAAGCCTCGAGGAGCTCTTTTTCTCTGTTCTGTGTCGTTGTTCGTAGAAAGTGTGTGATTAAAGCGAAAACTGTGCAAGGATACCATCATGTCGATGAACGGATACATTTTTGGCGCCCTCCTGCTGCTGGTGTGCTCCTTCAGTGCAGGTAAGTCGCCTGAGATCCTGTACTTTGCTTGTCCGTGCCTCGGAGTGCACTCCTCCGGCTGGCAGCAGCACGAGCAATTTTCGCTCGCAATTAACCCACCTCTTTGCCGCCAGACTGGGGCGACAGCTCGTGTCATAACTACGGCCGATGTGCTCAAAAGATACCGAGCCATGTTTTGCAACATTCTTTGTAGGGGTTCGCAACCCCAAAGTGTGGGGGGGGACAGATCTGGGTCACCGGGGTGTTAGTCCTACCGTTAGAAGTCTTTTGATGGATGAATGCTCCTCCGCGTTGCCGCTGGCGATGACATGCCCAGCGCGGAAGATTTGTTCCAGAGGTGATGACATAATTGTATTTGAATTGCTCTCAGGATTAAGTTTTGAGTCGGAATCGTATCCATTCGGTTGACGTTCATTTTCAGTTGCTCTGCCTCCTCCCCCCGTCTGCCCGTCGAAGTCATCATCGTCGTCGTCGTCGTCGGTGGCTTGCACATCCAATTACGATTTATGACTGAAAGTGTGTCGTTCGAGATGAAGCCAATGTAGTTATTTTGTTCGGATCTAGTCTGCGAGTTGTTTGCCACTTCTGCCGCTGCTGCTGCACTCCGTGTTCGGGGTGTGAAGCACTTCTGAACGGATTTGCGTGGAATGGATGCAGCAGGAGATTATTTTTAGGATTTATTGCGTTCAGCGAGTGCGATTTTGGGGGAGCCGGCTGCAAGCGGAGCGTCTTTCTTTTGGTTGCTGGCGGTCGAGCGAGGTGTGTTCTTTGGCAGCCGGCTGATGGAAATTGGCACAATGTGTGGCCAGTGGGGTTCGGCGAGATAAATATCGGGAGAAGAAAATCCGACGACAAGGGAACAATTTAACGAGGCAATTGACGCGATTGATGTTTACGAAGTTGTGCGCCATTAAATGTGTTTTCGTAAGAAAAATGAATGAGTTAATGGTGTGTGTTCTTTTTTCGTTTCGATTCGGGGAGATTGTCTCTGGGTCTTAAGGGATTATCGGTGAATTTTTTACGATGTTCTTACGCATAGGGGACATTCCGTTGGCTGACGCTTACATCCGTTGAATTTTTAAAATGAAGTGAGGGACGTTTTGAAGAAGCACTGCCAGTGGCTCTGAGTGGACAAGGAGGTGTATGTAATTTCTGGCTCGGGAATTTCTTTGGCCCTGAATTGATTGTTTGAAGCGCACAGCTGTTCAAAGAAGTCACGCATTACACACGCTTTTTGTCGGCAAGAAATTATTTTAAAATTTTATAAGTACTTACAGAGAGACCAGGGGAACCTTGATTTGATCCATCACATTATTCAGCAGGTTCCCTAAGGGAAGTCAAGGCATTTAATGAACATAGCCAACGCCTATGAACTATGTTCCATCTTTGAATTGGGTGTTGAATACCACTACCCCACCAAAGAAGTCTGCTTCTAGGCATGGCGAGATAGTAAAGGGTGTTTTTTTTTCAACCCTAGATGGCTATGCAAATTTTAGAAACACTGAAGTTATGCTTCGTAGAATCGACGAAGACCATCTTTGTTAGGCATGAGTCTAAGATTTTCAATTAATGTCTTAGACCTATTTTTAAACGAGTAATCTAGATGTATTCCCAGTATTCCTACTATTATTGTACGAGATGTCAGCAATAAGGGATGAGTAATTTGAGAGAATCTGCAGAAAATAAAATGTCTGCTCGTCGATTCGATGAAGGATAACCATCCAGGGTTTGGAAATTGGAACAATACACTGAACAATGATTTTAATATCCGTGAAATTGAGTTTATTTGACAGTTAGGCAGTTTTACACAGAAATGAAGTATTACAGAGATGTCCGTCTTCTACCTCTTCTTCCCCTTAAGATTTTTGACAACTGCTTTTTATAACGTGTTCATAAACCAAATTAACCAATCAGGGAACTGCATTTATGTACGTTATTTCGTGAATAACCGTCAAAAATTCATGAATATCTGTCAAAAAGTACTCAAATTTGTCGATGGACTAGGGGCAATCAGCTGTGAGGTCGACCACTCTGTGATACTTCAGTTCTGGTTTTACAGTTACACAGTGTATGGTTTTACGCATCTAGCGGAACTTAATTTTTGTGGGGCTTGCTATCGGTGTACTATCGATATAATATGGTTTTTTTTTTTCGGAATTCGCCAATTTCGGTCATCAGCCATAGCAGCGACGTTGTATTGATCGTAGATAGATAATTGATATTTATTTGAGCCATGTTCAGTCACAAAAAAAAAAGCCAAGGGAGTGACAGTTGAGGGCAAGAAGTGAAAAGGGATTATCTATTGCCAGCAGAACATTTTAAACGTTATTTTCCGATGGATACATTTGGGTAGATTCTTAAAAGTCTATGCAATGTTACAATGTACTAAAAAACGAATTAGCCCAAGGCCTTAGGATAATTACTAACACTTGCTGAGGTCGTACAGAATTCAATCTTACCTAAAAGATTCATTAAATGACAGGTAAGAAATTTACATAAAAAAAATGGAAGGATAGCGTTGCTACTTACTTTATACGTAAACGATGAATTTGACTCACATAATGCAACTGATGTTTTGTAGTTTCTCTTGCTGAGAAATGATTGCAGTTTGAAATGACACACATTTTTTGCAGAACGTTAAGATCTGAGGTTTTACCTGTCGTTTGATACTTTAATCGATAGAAGTAGCAATAATTAAACACTTGAATATATTTTTTTCTGATCAACTTTATTGAAGGTACGTCCGTATCGCTTCGCAAACTACACAAGAGTGATATTTATTCATGTTCACTGCTCTCACACCGGTAGTCCCTTTAACATGTTTATTTTTCTTAGAAGAGTGCCTGAATTCGTTATAAGGGCTGCTACAATACCAAACTTTTGTCATTCGGACGTCTTGGATTTTTGAATTAAGTTCCGCTAGATTCGCAAAATAACACACTGTGCGACGCCCGCGACTGGGGCGGTTATGTTAAGATGTCCGTTTTGGTCATTTTATAATCATTTATTGGTTTTGATTTTTGAATATCCTTGATATTTGCGTTTGCCAAGCCTTCGAGTTCGTTAAAAGAAGTAACATAACCTAGCTGTAGTATTTCTGCAAGGCCGGACACGTTCCGAGGTAGTGCAGTACTGCTTCCTCTTCCTCATCTTTTCTCCTTTTGTAGAAGTCATTGTAGGGCCCGCCGAGTCTTCTGGTATGGTTACTATGAAGCAGCGTCCAGTTTTTATGTCTAGCAGTTTAGTGGTATGCTTCTTGTCCAACTCGGTAAGACCTTTTATTTTGGATGCCCTACATGTATCTGTTTCTGCACACCTACGGTTGGCGGGGTTTATTATTTGATTCTGTGGTTGTGACAGATACGCACCTTTCTTGCCAAATCATCGACTCCTTTTCTTTTTCCTTTAGATATTCTAAGGCATTGATTGATTGTGTTCTTCTGTCTATGGATAAAATACATCTGCCACCAGAAGAAAGAGCTGTTACATCTTACTTAGGCGATGTCTATATGACCATCGATATTTCTGGCTAATTAACGTATGTAGTTGAACCCATGCCTTCATCCGATTTCGCTTCGTCTGTGAAGCGTTGCAGCCAGGTTACTGACACAATCTCAGTCCCAATCCTCAAAACGCAGCAAACGGTGACTATTTCTGGATGTAATGGTGTGGCGACAATGTGTTTAGTTTGAGTTTCTCGAATTGTGCCATGTTTTTTCTATTAATTTGAACAATTTGTTCGCAGAAAACAATGTTGCAACAATGTAGAGTTATCCTCCTCTAAAAAAAAAACACCCTTTAGAAGATGACGTGGCCAGGTGCACGTGCTGATAGAGTTAATAAGAGTTTTAAAGACAATATTTAAGAACCTAGTGACCTAAGATAATACTCAATGGTCAACGTTTCGTAATTCAAGGAGATTCTTTCTTGCTTGTTACGGAGTGGATGAAGGAACGTTTTGACTAGGATATCTTGCAACCGTGAGTTAGTTTCTTACTTTCTTAAAAGCAACAGGAGGTGATAACCTAAACAAGTAAAGAAGGAAGGTGACGGAAGGTGAAGCAGACGGTTCCCAAGAACCGCGAATGATTGGGACGTTAACCCTAGAATAATAACGTGCTAATAACAGGCGCCCGCTCCACATATATATATTGCCTCTTTGCGAGAGACAATCTTTTTTGATCAATATTGCAACATTTCATTGAAGTTATAAAAAAAAAATTCAACTTTTAAAATAAATCTTCGTTTTTAAATTGGGCGCCTCTCAGGCGCCCTTCATTTTCAAATAAGTTTATCTTTCTGGGGTTAATTTGGTTGTACTCATTCCTTTTCAATTTTCATTTATAAATGAATGCATCAGAACGTACATTAAGAAGCGAATTTTTTTAGTACATATTTAGTACAGCAGCAGCATTCTCGGTTATCGCAGCTAATAGAAACTGGGGTAGTTGCAATTCTCGATGTTCTGTCTACTTGAAAAGCTGCTATTACTGCGTCAATAGTGATAATATATTTAATTTCGCTGTTACAAAATCGAGGAGTTGCGTGAATCGAGAACGTACTGTACGTAAAACAGAAAGATTGTCTTTCATTCTGAACAAAGTTCTGCAGTATTATATTTAATTTGAAGATCGTTTTGCATGAGCATTTACATGGGCGGCAACTCGAAAGCTATAGATTATTCCTCCGACTACTCCGCATTGATATCGCATTCCTACAAATCCAGCTTAGTACTCAGTTTCAGTTAAAACTCCCGTGTGACTCTTTAAGATGACAATTGGTTCAATGATGTGTAGATATCAGAAAAGAGCAGTAGTTCAATGAAACGTCGTTAATCTGTTGTCTCTGTAGTTGTGGCCATTTTGTAACTGATAATTGCATTTAATTGCTTAAAACAATCCAAAGAGTCAAAACAGTAGCTTCATACACCTTAGATAATTTTTGGCAAGTTTACCAAATTCTCAATTTCGCACAGATGGCACGAGTACGGCCTCCTTGCATTCCCGCCGCGAGAGTTAAGCCACGAAAATCGTTCAAGTGGAAAAGTAGTCCTGCAACCGGCGAAATTAACTTACACAATGAACAACACATTGTTCATTTCCCAAACACATTGGCAGGGGTTGTGACAAGTGTCCAACGTATCGAGTTGCACTCTGTTGTTGGAAGTCGGAGATTAAAATGCTGGTTGCAGGCAGACATAAGACATACTTATGTAATGTTATCTTACGATAACAAGGGGCGACGCAATAACGAAATAGTGCGCGCCGTTTCTACAAAATAACGACTATCGTAAAAAACAAGCCATAAGCAATAGTGAAGTAGTCTGTTGGGGCCTAAAATTACTTCAAATTCAAAGCAGTCCCATTTCTCAGGATTGTTTATATTTTGCTTGTATTGATAAATGCAACCTTTCTGATCTTGCGTTTGAATTTATTTGACTCTACAAAGAAACAAAAATATCGTATGTACAGTGGCAAGCAAAACTGGATATATGATTTTAGTTTTTCTGGTTACCTTGCGACGGATTTGATTGAAATTTTCGGTTGCCGTCGGACTGGAACCTGTTGATTTTGACTGGTTTACAGTCTTTTGCAGTTAAAATTCGGTCGGGCCCCTATTTTTTCTATATATTTATATTTTTTTCCTAAAGAGTCTTTTTTTTATTTTTTGTTGTGGAAACCAGACAAATTCTACCGAGTGTCCCTTTCGTGTAATGTACCTAGTTCCTTTTGGTTTTTTGGCATCACGTTTGGCTATACCGATCTCAATAAGGTGAGGCACTCTCCTTTATTATGCACGGTCTCAATTTGTTTTCCTTTTTCGTACTAAATGTACGGTGCGATGGGATAGGCCGACAATTTTTGAGCTACCTCTGAGAACTTTTTGAAACAGAAAAACCATGTTGTTCTCAATATTTTTTTATAGATTTATATAGCTAACATTATTTTGTTAAAATTTATATTTTACAAATTTATAAATAAAAAGTTGATTTTTGCACTAGAACGTCGCTGCTACCGCTTAGTACGATGCCAAGATCAGACTGAAGAAATCTATACTAATATTATAAGGCTGAAGAGTTTGTTTTGACGTGCTAGTTTCGGGAACTACAGTCGACTCCCCCTAAGTCGAATCGTCATCGGATACCCTAAGCTGTTCGAGTTAGAGAGGGTTTTGTATGGAAATTTTTGGTAAATGTACAAAATATGATGAAAAAGGTCGAGTTAGAGAGAGTTTCGACTTAGGGAGAGTCCACTGTACTTGTTTGGATTGAAAAATACTTTTTTGGTTGGGTAGTTCATTAATTGAGGAAGGCTTTGGGCTTTATAACATCACGCTGCGATCAATAGAAGCGAAGCATCAAAGAAAAATGCTGCCAAAGCGGGAAAAAAAATCGTCCTCTTTGAGAGCTTCTATGGCATGTGCTGCGTAAACGGTTTAAGTTACGCAAAAATCATGTATGATGAAATTGTTCCTCTTAAAAAGTTCTATGTCCGCGATAGCTTATGTCTATCTTTTAAAACTGACTCACTATAACCTTTTTTATGGTAATAAAATTTGTTTAAAAGTAATATTACTTATCCAATCACCATAGCTTATATTCGCTGAGACGAAGTCGCGGGGAAGAGCTAGTATATCAAAAAGTATAATTCGTCAACTTTAGACCTAGCTGTAAATGCACAAAAAAAAAAGAAGGAAAAATTAAAACGTGCAAAACTGGGCACATGAGATCCGTTTGGTTTTTTTATTCCAGCCTTTATTATTGCACAAAAACATCACTGATGCCTCTGTCCTCTAGTAATTAGATAAGAAAACTGCTCTGAAAATTTCAATCAAATCCGCTGTAAGGAAACAATTTTATTGAAGAAAAACTAAAATGACGTATCCACTTTTACCCGCCACTGTATGTACCCAGCACGTTGATGCTTAACTGTGCTTAATTTATGTGTCTCTACTCTGTGAGCAGTGTGGGGCAAGTCATTTTTCAACAATAAACACATAACTCGCCAAATTCAGACATACTTTGGTGCATACAATTTATTGAAACGTATTCCAGTGTGAATTTTTGTTACAGTTCCTTCATGTAAACTCAACGATCAGCGTTTCTCAGTCAATCGATGAAGGCCGAGATTGCATGGAAGGTCTTCCAACAAAAGCTGTCCGCACTCAACTCTCACTTACTTACTTAAGGTGGTGCTACAGTCCGGGTTAGATCTGGGCCTCAACCAACAAGGTTCTCCATCCAGCTCCATTATTAGCTGGCTGCCTCCACTAGTTGAGGTCCCTTTCCGCTTGTGAGTCGCAGTCTTTCGCTACTGCGCCGGGGTGGATTTGAAAATTTTCCGGGCCGGAGCATTGGTTTCCATCCGCTTTACATGACCTAGTCATCTCAAACGTTGCATCTTCACTCTTCTGGCAAAGTCGATATCGCTGAACAGCTCGCACAGTTCATTGCTATATCCCTCCTCGACTTACAATCTATGCAGACGGGACCGAATCACCCGAAGAAATTTCCTCTCAAAGCAACCAAGAGCACCTTCATCCGCTCCTATATCCGCATATATAGCAATACTGGAACCATCAAGGTCTTATAGAGGGTCACCTTGGCTGATTGAGAGAGTGCTTTGTTCATCAATTGCTGTCTTAGCCCAAAGAAACAGCGATTGGCAAGAATTATTCTTCGTGTGGTTTCAGCTCTGGTGTCATTGTATGAATTAATAGCGCTTCTTAGGTAGAAAAGTCCTTGACTACCTAAAAGTTATATCTGTCTATCGTGACGCTCTGTCTGAGACGTCGGTGTTGAGAGTCCTTTCTCGTTGACAGCATATACTTGGTCTCAACCTCAACCCTCACACCGATTATTATGGACAAGTTAATCTTCGACTCCGAACCAGTGGGAGAACGCAATAGAGGACGCCCACGGAACCGATGGCGCACCCAGGTGGAGAAGGAACTCAATCAACTTGGTGTGCGCACTTGGAGACAGCTGGCTAAATATCGTGCCGGCTGGAGAGGCTTACTGGTTGAGGGCCAGGTCCACCCCAGACTGTAGCGCCACGTGATTCAAAACACACTCGCACAACGTGTTGAAATAGTAAAACAAAGCAAAAAGCAAAAATTAAGCGCCACCTGCATAGTTTTAGTGAACCGATTGTTCATTCTGCAGGTCAGCTTAAATTATGGCTTTTGAAAGTGCGAGTGTGACTGGCAATCCATTTCGAGGCGTTCATGGTACTTCTTCTTATTCGCATCCACTTTGGAAATTTGCAGAGCTCGTAAAATACTGGTAAAGTAGGATAAGTCATATGCCACTCCGGACGGCGAATTTTAAAAATCTTTGCCCAGAAAGGAATGTCGAGGATGCACTATGCCAGGCCAGACCATTGATAATAGTTGAAAAATATATTGACAGTATTAGACGCTGAATAATGGGTAGACGCCGGGATTCACTTACAGTCCCGCAATTCTCGATCAAAAATCACACAAAATACAAAAGACTTGTCGAGATTTGGCATTCTTCTGGCGACCGAGAACAGTCAGTCCGTACCAGCAGCTGTTTCAACCGAGACTCCATAAATCCAAGACAATTTGGACAGCTGTTTGGCCGCGTTTTTGTTTTGTTTTAATTGCGTTGAGAATAAATGTGGACATAGATGACATTTATTTTCAGCAAGAGACAAACAATGGCCCCATAGCATCAGGAATTTGTTAGATGTTTCACATGAACTGGAGACTTTACCGACGGGACCAGGGCCTTGCGATTTATGGCTACACTATGTGCTTCAACAATGATCGTTGTCCTACGCACTTCAAAGGAATAATTACCTGTAGGTTAAGCAGAGGCGATTTTGTATTGAATTAATATAACTTAGAGCTTTTGTCTTAGACAAGAAAAAATACTACATTTCACAAAAATATTTCGTTTGCTTATTGATTGAAAATAACACCTGGTGCTGTTTATCTCTTAACGAGATGGCCAAGTATTTTAACATTCATCTTGTGTGGGTGCTGGGACACTGTGACTTTCCAGAGATTCGCGAAGCGGGCGAGCCCGCACTCTGTGCTCCTTTAGGGTGGTTATCCATCCTCCATGTATCTTCTTCTTCTTTATTTGGCGCTACAGTCCGGGGTGGACCTGGACCTCAACCAACAAGCCTCTCCAACTAGCACGGTCTCTGGCTAGCTGTCTCCTGTGTCGCACGCCGAGTTGGTTGAGGTCCTTCTCCACCTGGGTGCGCCACCTAAAACGCGGGCGTCCTCTTTTGCGTTGTCCCACGGGTTCGAAGTCGAAGGCTTTTTGGGCCGGAGCTGAGTTGTCCATACGCTCTACATGGCCTAGCCATGTTAGGCGTTCGATCCGAACACGACTGACACATGTCGCTGTACAGCCCGTACAGTTCGTGGTTGAATCTTCTCCTTCAGAACCCGTCAACGCAAACAGGCCCATAGATCGCACGCAGAGCTTTTCTCTTCAAGATACCAAGGACTTCGCTTTTGAGATTGTCCATGCCTCCGCGCCGTACAGCAGGACTGGGATGATCAAGGTCTTGTATAAAGTCAGCTAGGGCCTTCGAGAGATGACTCTACTACGAAATTGCCTCTTGAGCCCATAGAAACAGCGGTTGGCAAGAGTTACTCTGCGTTTGATCTCGGTACTGATGTTATTTGACCTGTTTACTGCGGAGCCGAGGTAGACGAAGTCTTTCACTACCTCGGAGTTATAGCTGCCTATGGTGACGTTTTGGCCAAGTCGTCGATGTTGTGCGTCCCTTCTCGATGACAGCATATGCTTCGTTTTGCCCTCATTCACCGCTAGACCCATTTTAGCCGCTTCCGCCTCAATGCCGCCGTGTTCTGCCAATCGCGTCAATGTCATGCGCATATGCTAGCAGTTGTACGGACTTCTAGAAGACCGTGCCTCTACTGTTGGCGTGTGAGTCTTGCAAGAACTTTTCGAGGATGATGTTAAAGAAATCACATGACAGCGCATCGCCTTGTCTAAAACCTTTTTTGACATTGAAGGTCTCGGAGAGTTCGTTACCGACCTTGATGGAGCAGCGAGAGTTCTCCATCGTCATCCTGCACAACCTGACGAGTTTGGCAGGAATGGCAAAACTAGACATGGCGCTGTATAGCTCGTCCCTATGCACGCTGTCATATGCGGCTTTGAAATCGACGAATTGGTGGTGGGTGTCGATTTGCATTTCTTGGGTCTTTTCCAGGATCTGCGTGAAAATCTGGTCGATGGTGGACTTCCCTGACCTGAAGCCACACTGATATGGACCTATCAGGTTATTTATAAAAGGCTTCAGGCGAGTACACAAAACGGAAGAGAAGATCTTATATGCGATGTTCAGGAGACTTAGTTGGCGCAGTCAAAGAGGTCTCCTTTCTTGTGGATCGGGCAAACGATACTGAGATTCCACTCGTCGGGCATGCCTATCTTGCAGATGAGTTGGTGCATGTGCCCAACCAGATCATCTCCAGCTGCCTTAAAGATTTCAGCGGACTGTCCGTCCGCACCGTCAGCTTTGTTAGGCCCTCCATGCATATCGCTACTATAAAACATTTGCTAAAGCTAGATACACTTGCTCAAATGAATCGTATGGAAGCGTTAAATTTATCAGCAATTAATAAAAAATAAATAAAAATATCGTGCCCCGCTTCCACATACATATGCACGACCATTCTTTATGCAATTCAGCTATCAACTTGCTATAATCCTCTCATTATTGTACACTTGTGTACAGCGTTCCCTCCCGTGCTACAATTGTACTTTTTGAGTACATTTTTGCGGGCTGAGTACGGTGGTACGTCAAAGCAGCGCTTACTACGGTCTTTAAAACAATAATTCCTTTTTAACCTGTCAAGTGGACAAATGTTTCAGAACTTAAGCCAAAGACTTAAATTTCCCTTTATTTTCCCTTAAAACAAACTTTGCTACATGTTCACTTGTGTCACTTTTCCTAGAATATTCACTCTATACCTCATAATTCAAGACCTATTCAAAGCTTGCAAAAACAATAGAGGGAATAAGGAAAAAGAAAACGGACAAGCGACAAATACATAGGCGTACAAAACATATGCAAATGTAGGGAGGAGTCGAACATTCTTTCATTTGACGTCTGTAAATTTTGGTCTTAAGGTCAATGGATGGAGGATAAAACAAAGTATATGCTGTTCAAAAAACGATCCGTCACACACCACCTAGGACAAAATATTACAATCGACAGCTACAATTTCGAGGTAGTAAAGGGGCTTGTCTACCTCGGGGCAAACGTAAACTCCACAAACGACATCACTGTGGAGATCCGACGTAGAACCGCCTTTGGCAACCGGTGTTACTTCGGTTTGCCAAAACAACTGGCGTCAAAACTCCTGACTCGAAGGACTAAGATCATGTTCTGCAAAACTTTTCTTTTGTCTGTCCCGCTATATGGCACCGAAAGCTGGACGATAAGCAAAACTGCGGCCCTGATTCTTGGTGGCTTCGAAAGAAAAATTCTACGTCGGTCCCGTCTGCGAGGAAGGCGAATGGAGGAGAAGACACAACCGCGAACCTCACGAGCTGCACCAGGATGGTTGTAGTCCGGAAGGCAAAAATCCGTCGACTGTACTGGCTCGGCCACATCGAGCGCATGGACAACAATGCTCCAGCTAAGGTCTGGCAGGTCTTCGAATCCGAGCCTCCTGGTTCGAGAAGGAGAGTAAGACCGAATCTCCGGTATAAAGACCAAGTAATAGCGGATGCAAGACAGTTTGGTCTTGATGACTGAAAGCAGTGTGCCCAGGACCGCTCAGGCTCGGACCCTGCATGGGTCGTCAGCCTGATAAGTAAGTAAGCAAATAAAATTTTAGACACCTCAGTAAGATGTTGAAATGAAATGAGAAATTAATAAAAAAAAACTTGTTATTGACGAAATCGAAAAAGATGAAGTTGCCAAAAGTCTAATGTTGCCACGAACTTTGCCATTCCTCGAAGTGTGTACATTATCCGATGCTCCATAACTCCAATATTCCACAAATCGAACACAATAGATATTTGTTCCAGTGACTTAATCGTACCACACGGATGTCGAATGCATTGCCCAACTCTATTTTTCCCTCTCATGATGTTCAGAAATTTTAAATCAATGTAGCGGCATCTCCTTTCTAACTCATTCCTACTCTCTCAACACTCGTATTGTGTTTAACATTTAAAGGGAGACCATGTTGATCCTAAATTAAATAAAAACTAAAGACGCATCGTGGTGTAAGCTGGAAGTAGTCACGGTTAACCACATAATGTTTGCTAAAGAGGTGGTTCAAAGTGCATTATAAAACATACTGTCTTTGCATGCATTTGAGTACGTTTTTTCAACGCGGTGAGTACGCTGGCTTACTAAAAGGGAGGGAGCGCTGCTTATGTATGCTCTCAATTATGTATGTTCTCAATAACAATGTATGCTCTCAATCATAATATGTTCTCATGTTATACTGATTCTGTTATACTGTTATAAGTATGTTATAAAAGGCTGACCGATGTAATTAACGCTCTCTGTTGTAGTAAACGCTGTTCAGGAGATACATACGTTCTCGAGTGAGTTTGTGTTCTTTCTTGTTGTTTTTCTTATTATGCGGTCTTACACGTAGATGATCAACTGGTACATGATGCCTCATTACCAGACAACTCTGGCCTACGACTGACCCTAAGTGATGGATTTGTCCGATTAGATTGAGCAGGCCGAATCTTAGAAGTCTCATTGGCATTGCGCTATAGGAACTCACGGCTCTAGATCAGGCCTCCCCTAGAACGACTTCTGCGGAAGCTTCAGATGCGAGGATGAGGAAGAAATTGTTTTATATTTGCTATGCAGCTGCAGCGCCCTCTCATCCCGTAGATTTCGACTTCTGGGAGCCTACAATTCTGATAACTTGGCAAAAATAAGCAGCAAACGAGTCAGCCATCTTCTTGGCTTTATTAATAGCAATAAGTGGATTGCGGAATAGGTATGAATAAGTGTGGCTGTTGTCTTTCCGTACACTACTCAGCCACTTCAACCTAACCTAACCTAACACCTCACTCTTGGTGAATGGACTTATAATGTGGTAGCGCGACAGTCAGAGGTAGACCCCGGCCTAGCTTCTCAGCAACCACTCGTGTTGTGCGTGCTAGGACCTACAGTTTTAATGCCGACTCCGAACGGCGGACGCCAAGGTGAATGGACTCACAAACGAGATATTAGACCCAGGGCTACACTTTTTTGGGGCTATTTTCTTTTTTTGATTGTTTTGTACTCAAGTGTCCTTAATAGAAGATTATTTTCTTCAGTACAAAAATACATGTACCTCTTATTGGCATGAGGATGTATCAAGTCTCAGGAAATTGGTAAAGGAGCCGCGCAAAGACCTTTATTTTTGCCGTGACTGCAACAAAATCCTTTTTATATCAAAACAACTGGCATAGCCAACCGCTCTTAAGCTGCCAGACAACAGATCGCATGAGACCAGCGACATCTCTAACGCAATCTCTACGACCAGGAATGCCATTCTCCCGAAATTGTCGAAACTGTTGAAAAGCGTTTGCGATTGCGAGAGCTCATCTTTGCCCGTCCCAGCCCCAATCTCGATCCCATTCAACCGTCTAACGACAGTGAATTCAATTTAAGAATGAAAATCCAAATCCAGATGGAAGAGGTGTCAGTGCCGACCCGAGTGTGGGTTTCACTCCCCCCCTTCCTTGCTCCGATGCTCATTTTCCCGATAAGAACTGTCACAGAGCTGTTTTTCGGTCTGTGCTTCTCGGCTAATCTGGAAAACGCTTCCCGTTCATTTCCTTAACGACCTTAACGCACACACACGCGATGGGGTTCAGAACCTCCGTTGCGCGTCAACATGTCAATTTTTACGGCAATCGTGGAGGTTGGATGGGAGGTTGGAGGGGGGGGGGGGGGGGGTTGGAGCGGATATCTTGCAGTATTCAAATTGCATCCAATTGCAACATATGCGAATGGGAGTGTCTCCGGTCTTGAACCCGGTGCCAAAGATTTTCCTTCAATCAGTGGCCCCATAGCCATTAACCCCGCGTGACTGGGAGACAATCTTCGCCTTCGTGTTGGTCCAAGTTTGCATGTCAACATTGTGTCTCAACACGATTAAAGCTACATTTTATGTTGCAATAAAGTACACGCCACCACCGTCCGGGGATCTATCGTTTTCCTTTGCGAACACCCATCTGCTGCTGCCGCAAACGTTGAGTTCCACTTCGACTTGTCACATAAAGTAGGCTCAACGTGGTGAGTGCGTGAATAGCCAGCAGCTATTTGAGCAGACAGCAGCGGCAGCCTCACCAGCAGCACCAACAGCAGCGGC
Source organism: Eristalis intricaria (assembly GCA_964034865.1). NCBI lineage: Eukaryota > Metazoa > Arthropoda > Insecta > Diptera > Syrphidae > Eristalis > Eristalis intricaria. Next base: position 65,361,116 of record OZ035874.1, on the reverse strand, counting down.
AGGTGAGGCAGTGTCGATGTGCATAAAGTTGACTGTGACAGACCGCGAACGCGTTTTGCCGTGCCTCGTAATGACCAATCATAATGGTTATGGCTATTGCTATATCATAATCTGATTGCTGCCATAAAATATCGATTCGCAGCCATATTTGGTAGATAACGAGATACAGAAGTTATGGAGTGGACGTGCTTTTGTGTTTTTGTTGTTGTTGTGGTATTTTGTGCAGTCGATGCATTTTCGAAGAAATACCGGTTAATGTCTACGCAGGCTGTGAAGGACTGAATACTTTTGGAATGAAGAAGAATATCTTCATAACTTGGGCCGTCATTTCTGTGAAGAACAGGCCATATCTGCTGCATTGACATTGACAACTGAAACGTCATGAAAAAAATGCATTTCCGTCAAATTTAGTGGTCAATTGTCGGCAGTGTCACTAAATGGAAAATATTTACTGTCAAGAAATTCCAAAAAGTATGATGTATCATATCGCTTCTGAAAATGCGCTCTTTTCTGAATTATTTTAAAATGTAAAGTTTCTCAATTATTAGGAACTAGTAGAAACGTCTGTTATAGGACAGGAAAAGAACTAGTTTATTACATAATACCGTCGAACTTCGAAAATTCGAACCATCACATGCCACAAAAAAAATTCGAGTTATAAAGTAAATTACAAAATTAATTTAAATATTTATTTATCTGCGATAGAACACATAAAGCGTAGAGGAGCATATTTTTTTTTTTAAATAGTCTGTTCCACATGACTGAAGAGCGGATTTTTTTATTTTGTTTTTTTTTTTTAAATCTTCAATGGAACTTAAGCCATTGTAGGAACACACAATCATTTGTTGTTTCATCAGTCTTTTAATATAAATGCAAAATGAATAATGAATTTCGCCAATCATTTCCCTATTAGATATCTGCCGCTTTCATCGTTATTGTCGAGCTGAGAAGATTCGGATTCAGATCTAAATATCTCGACAGTATCTTTATCTGTGGAAAGCTCCTAAGTAACAATATCGTCATCCACCTGCAGAAAATCATCCTACCAGCACCTTGTATATTTCTGGTATTTTTTTCGAAGATTCAAATTCCATCTGGAGTTGAATTGCTAGCTCATTTCATTCGTTTGAGCATTCAGTTCTGAAAATCAAAGAAATTTCGTCCTCTTCACGCCGCTCAGAATATTCACCCAAAACACGATTTTTTTTATACTAGGTCAAAGGAACATACAAACGCAGAACTTTAGAATACGCAGAATTTGGGAATTTCTCTTTAGAATTCGACTTAACGAAGTTGAAGCCAAACAATGTGTTCGAGTTCATCAAGACATTCGAATAATCGAAGTTCGACTGTATTTATTTTATAAATTATAATTTTCATAATATTTTTTTTTAATTTTTTATATTTACATTTATTGCAAATATAATACTTCGGATATGAATTGTTTATTCATAAAAAAATTGGTTATCACTTATGAAAAAGAAAATGGTTCCGGAACGAATTCAAAACCGAACGTGAAAAAATCATGAGTGAGTCCTATAAGTTGTTCAGCGGCTTAATGCCTGAAAGACAATAGTGCGTTTGCGCTGGCGTTGGCTTTCAACGCATACAATTCAATGACCATGCACAAAATACAGCGTCGACCTGCGCTGGTGAAAAATAAGAGAGTTGAGAGGATCGTAATAAAACGTTAAACGTAGTCCATCGCACGTAATTATTCAACATGCTGAATATTTTTTGCCAGAGGGCTACGTTGTGAGAGAATCTTTCTCCCAAATTGAGAGTATTTTGTGTCAACTGTCATTTCAGACATGAAAACAGCTGATTAAAAATAATTTAACAACAAAAGACATTTCAAATGAGTGTATGCAGATAGGCGGCAATATTTTTCAACTGGTAGATGAGAGAGAGAACAGCTGATAAATTGAATAATTATTTCAACGCAGTGCGTCATCGCACTATCTCCGTAACATGAAGTCGGCTGGCGCAACGCAATATTGTGTTTCAGGTATAAAGCTTACGCAGTTTATAAACATGATAAGCAAACATAAGCATGAGAAGCGCGCGATCGAGGAAATGGAGAGGTGTTACGGCAGAAATGATGTCCGAAAGTTCTACCAACGGGTAAATCAACTATCCAATGGATACAAAATTCGGACAGAAGCCTGTCGAGACGCAGAGGGACAACTCGTAGTAGATTCGCAGTCGATACTGAGAATCTGGAAGGATCATTTCTGTAGACTGTTAAACGGCGAGGAAGAATCCAATACCGCTGTCAGGCAGAATGTTCCACTCAACGCAATTGACGATGATCGACGAGAATTCCGTCCCCCCGACCGAAGTCAAGATAGCGATATCGAGACTAAAGTCGAATAAAGCTGCTGGTGCACACGGACTGCCTGCGGAACTGTTTAAGGCAGCTGGAGATGAGCTGGTAAGGTACATGCACCAACTCATCTGTAAGATATGGTCGGAGGAAAGCATGCCCGACGAGTGGAATCTCAGTATCGTTTGCCCGATCCACAAGAAAGGAGACCCCTTTGACTGCGCCAACTACCGAGGGATAAGTCTCCTGAACATCGCTTACAAGATCTTCTCTTCCGTTTTATGTATCTTTGGTCTTGTCTGCGTTGATGGTTATTGGAGAAGAAGATTCAACCACGGCTGTACAGCGGCATGAGCCTAGTCAGGCGTCTACGGATTCGACGTCTAAAATGGCTGGGCCATGTAGAACGCATGGACAACACTGCTCCAGACCGAAGAGTCTTCGACTCCGAACCAGTGGGATAACGCAATAGAGGACGCTCACGGAACCGATGGCGCACCCAGGTGAAGAAGGACCTCTATCAACTTGGTGTGCGCAGTTGGAGACAGCTGGCTAGAGATCGTGCCGGCTGGAGAGGCTTACTGGTTGAGGCACCCCGGACTGTAACGCCACCAGAAGAAGAAGAAGAAGTTTATAACCCCTCTGCGACAGACGTGCCCTATTTTTCACAGTTTCCATTTTGACAGCTAATATTTTCAAATTTCGTTTTATATTCCTTTTCTTAACTATTATATTTTAAAGTTAAGAGTGTGCGTTATTACTTTAAATTACTAATTTAAAAATGAAAAAAGATAAATAAATATTATATTTTAGATTATATTTAAAAAATTTAGGCATATATAAGAAGTAAAAAAAAATCAACATAAATACATTCTTCATTTACTTGTTGTTCTTTTAAAGTTAACACTTCATTATAATCTCAAAATCACTTTTTTTTATGGTCCTCACAAAGTAGTTTAGAGAATTGAAGACAAATTTGCTTCAGGCTTTAAGATGCCTTAATGCTAACATGGTTGACTCGTAGACAATCTCCTTATCATAACAACACATTCGCAGTGCACGACCGCTCGCGTTCCTCTAACGCACGTTTGATCATTCCACAGAAAGGTGCTGAGAGAGCTAAAGAGTCAACTCTTGGAAAACTACGGCGCAAAACAAGTTTTTCGTTTTTGTGGTGTCTACCACGTCAGTCGCAGAGGGTTAAGTTCACATTGCGGCAAGATATTTATATCTTGGACCACAGGAACCATTCTGTTCGGTATTCCATCTCGAGAATTTATAAGGTCTGGAGTGAAAGTATACAAATTATTGTCGAAACAAATGTATACTACCATCAATATCAAATACTGTGGTGGAAGTTACGTCGCTATTCATAGCATGAGCATGGCGCAATATCGGTTCTTGAGCCTGGAAAGTTTATCAACTGAATTATAGAAAATGCTCCTGCTGCTTCTTATTATATCTTGCATCATGAAAGGTCGTCTTTCTTATGGTGTCATTGATGGGTCACTCCTCGCGCTGATCATCTTCGGAAGTGAGCGAGCCTTCTCCTTGTCAATCAGATCGTCTTCTTCGGTGGAACTGCGACCTCACACAACATGCCTCTCCAGCCGGCCCGATCTCTCGCCAGCTGTCTTCAGTTTCGCACGCCATGCCGGCTGAGGTTCCCTTCGACTTGTACATAGGCGTCCTTAGTTAGGCCGCTTTCACACAGAAAAATTTTGTCGGCGACTTTTCCATCTTGTCGGCAAGGGTGGTGAGACGTGCTAGGGGTAGCCCGCGTCTGGTGTGCTCGGAGTTTGCTTTGGGTTTTCTTTTCTGTTTTATCTCTCTTCGTTTTTTCTTTGAGTTGGTTTTTTTTCTTATTTTCTCAATGTTGGGTATTGGAAGCATGCTGTACATGTGTGAGAGAGATGACGCATGTGTGAGAGAGGGTGGGAAACAGAAAAAGTTCAGCATTGGTATCTCAATTGCAGAGTCTGAAAGATTTCCTGTGTGAAAGTGGCTTGAGATCACAAAAGGGAATTTGAAAGAATCGCCGACGAATCTTAGCGATCGTGAAAGCGGCCTTAGTTGCGTTGTCCCACAGGTTCAGAATTGAAGATTCTTCAGGCCGGAGATAAGCTGTCCGTCCATATGCTCTACAGCCATCTTAGACGTTGGATCCATATGCCTGGTTCGACTCATGTCGCTGTACAGCCCGTATAGTTCGTAGTTGCACATTTTTCTCGTCACAGCAAACAGGACCAAAGATCGAGCGCAGAACTATTCTCTGGAAAATACCAAGAGCCTTTTCATCCGATATAGTCAACGTCTCTGCGCCGTAGAGCAGGACGGGGATGATAAAGGTCTTAGTCTACATGACCATATCTACGGAGATCTACTGAGATTGAAAACAAAGCGGATTATATTATTGGATTATTGGACGCCACTTGTTTTTTTATTTCTTGATATTGAATCAAATTCATAGTACACTAATACCTCATTTTCGTACTGATAGGGAGAAAACTAGCACACGCTCATAGCTTGCGAAGACATCCATAGATACGACCAATGGTGTATTTTATGTGGTCAGTGCCAGAAAGATAGCGATTTCTTTTATATCCAAGCCTAGTAACACTGTTTGAGAATCGGATTTGCGTATCAGACATTAAGATGGAGGGTAGCAAATCTATAACGGAAAATTTCTTCGTTTTTAAATTCAATGCATATGGCATTAACCCGTTGTTTACACACCATTTAGTTTTTCGATTGATATTGATCTTCAATTAAGCCTCGAAAGATAAATTCGTACGTCATCAGCGTAGAGGTGAAAAACACATTTTTACATTCATGAACGGTGCCATTCATAAATAAACAAACAAGCACTGGACCAAGAATTGAACCTTGAGGGACTCCATTAGTAATATACATCACTCTGCAGAACTGTTAATCAATCCCAACGATTACTTAGGTAATTTTTAATTAGCTGGACAGCTCTTGTACTAAAACCAAAAAAAAATTACCCAGTTTCAAGCCCAAAATATCATGATTCATAGACCTTTGAAAAATCTAGTAAACATAATATTGTGAGATAGCTTTAACCGAATATCATCCAGTACTTTGACCATAACAGTCGCACAACTTTGTCCAGGCCTAAGGCCAGACTGATGCGAAGAATGAAGCGATTTTCTGATGACATGATGGGAAATCTGCCTGGCTAAGATTTTTTCAAAGACTTTTGATAAGATAAAAGGCGGAAAATGGGACGGGACTGATGGACGGTTAGCTAGTGTTTACATCAAAGATTCCATTTCCTTGGACATTGTCTAAAACTACCAAATTGAACGATAAATACTGTTTGTTACGAGGAACTAGAAGCGGACTGAATCATAGTTTCGTCTCTGAAATAAAAACTGAAAAGATTGCGGAACGTTCCCATGAGTCCTAAAGTTTGCGCTTAATGCAGTGGATGCAGTATTGTCCGTTTTAACAACCAACTGCAAAACCTTGACATTGTTTGAATCAAACTTTTTGTTAAGGGTAGAAAAGGGAGAATGTTCGGATCAACTTTTACGTTTAACAAGAAACCATCACAGTGTGGATATTAAATTAGATAATCCCCATCAACTGGTATTTCTCTCGTCCATGACCCAAGGGAAATTTATGGTGCCTTGGCTATTTGCGAGCACACTTTATGACAGGCGATTTGCAACAGAACGTGAATCCTTCGCCCAAACGAGCTATAACCAGGCGATAAGTGTCCATCAAACCCACCCAACCGTCATGCGTATCTGCTGATTTTATTGCGGAAATCGGTGCAAATGACATCTATGCACTCACAGATAGCGCGAGAGTTATGCTCACTAAAGCAGATACGCGAAACGCATTAACGACTCGGCAGTTTAGTGCCTCGCCGTCATCGGTGTTCGCTTAATGCAAAACTGCATTTATGTGGTTCCGAATTGATGATAACCTACTTGCTAACAACGGCTGCGGCTCCGTTTGTCATTACTGCCGCAACAGCAGCGGTTGCATGGGGCGCTTGGGGAGTGAGTGTGAGAGTGGCACCCGTCCCCTGTTTCCTGCAAGTACAAGGAACGGTCTGACGGTCATTAAGAAGCTTTAGTATCCCGTCATACGATCTTTATGTGCCAGAGTCACGTATTGCATGTCAAAGCAGGTTTGAGAGACTTCCAGGCTCGATTTTAATCCGACCCGCATTGCGCTGACAGGGAGGAGATTACTTGGGCTTTAATTGTTCTCAGTGATGAGCCATCTAATTGCATTTGGCAGTTGATTTAATTGAACGTGTATGAGGGCTTGGGTTTGCGGCTGATGTTGGTGCGATTTGTTTTCTGTTTAATTGGTGTGATTTGTCAAGCAATTTATTCCGGTAATGATGACATCACTGGCAGTGGCGATTATTTCGGACAAATGTTCAGGATTTTGTGGGCGGCTGACAAAGTTGTGTTTTTGTTTGTGGGGTGACTGTATTTTGGAAGTAATGCGATTTCTGTAACCATTGCATGTGGAAAATCTAGGTTTTGAGAACGAAATTGGCGACATAGTTTGAGGTTTCAGGCTCAAACGCACAATTCGACTAACGAAATCTCAAGTCACGACGGCAAACAAATTCTGAAAGCTACCTGTCAGGGATGACAATTTTCTTCATATGTAGTAGATCTACTTAACTTATTAATTTTTATGCATATGCTAGGTACCAACTTATTTCTACTCCGTTCAACTAATTTGTATCTAATGCTCAAAATTCAATTTAACATGTATTGGGTCGTATTCATAAATAAAAGGGTATGCTTATACTTGCATAATATGAGGGAAATCCATTTGTTTGTTTTCATAATAATTTTACTTTTAGACTAAAAGCACATACATTTAAAAAAAAAACAGGTATTGATCCTTTTTTGCTTTTCATCACAAAATCGACTATAATCAATGTATATTTGTTGGTCCCGCCATTTGAATTAAAGCCATAGTGGTGTTAATTCACATAGAAGTGAGAACTAAGGCATGCGCGGTTAAGCCCTGCGGACAAACAAGGTTGAAATCCTTTTAGCGAGCGAAGCGAGTTACACTAGAGAGTTACACCTCTTACTTTAAATACACCAGACTTTCTTATATGCTAAATTTAAAGTCTGGCCTTTTTTCGACATGGAAATTGAAATAGTGCAATTTGGTGAAACAAGTTTTGAAGCTTGTGACAGTTCTGTAATTGATTGATTCAGTTTTCTTTGAGCGCCAAAGATGGACACCAGCAAAGAGAAAATACGCCATAATTGAAAATGTGTATGTCAATAATGTTTGTTGTCCTTATATTGTAACTGTTGATGCGCAGTTTTGGTTCCGTCGATTCAGGAAATTTCGATGTCAACGATGTACAACGCGAAAGGCCAATTGTCCGAAATGCCGAAAAATCATGTACCTCTGACCACTATTTCGCTAGCTCAAGAGCTTAATTTTGCACTAAAAACCAGTTAAGACCATTTTAACAAGGCTGGATACAAAAAGAACCTCGATGTATGGGCCCACACGAGTTAACGCCAAAGAGCCACATGGACCAAATTTCCATCTGCAAATCATGACATTTGTGACATTTGACGGACGTTCACTCGTGGAACACACGTCAAGCAAAAACGATCGTGTTCAAATCGCGATGAGTCGGCGCAAACGGTGGGCAAGCCAGGATTGACGGCTTACTGCGTGTTTGTTAGAGTTGGCATTGATAATAATAATATATAATATGGATGGCGCAACAGCCCGAGGCGGACCTATGCCTAGCTTTTCAGCAACCTGTCGTGTTGTGCGTGCTATAATAACTTATAACTATAAACTAACTTAACCTAACATAACCTTAAAACTACCTTAAATTTGTCCGTAAGAGACAGACGTGTGCACCAGGGCGTATATGTTATGCATATGCATTTTTTTTTTTTTTTTAATTCATTAAATACTTATATACTAGACAAAAATGCTTAAAACTAGATAGACGAACATGATGCTAAATATAACTTAATGGCCCTCGGCGGGCACTCTAAGCTAAGCTTGAACTTATATGCTGTGTCTTTCGACCTAAAGTGACAACCTTTCTACTTACGCTAAACATAGATATTGACAATATGAAATTAAGAAAATTTATGCAAAAAATTAATAACAGAACAGTTTTCCTTAAAACTTATGTACTAACTTACATGCTACCTTAAAATAACTTAAACTACCTTATGCTAAAATTGCATACATATATATAGGTGTATATGATGACATATACAGGTATATACATATATGCACTTAATATATGTACATATGCATACACATAGATACATGCAAGTGTACACATGTGTATACCAAACATTTTTTTTTTTTTATTTTTATTTATTTTTTTTTTTATTTTTTTTTTTATTTATTTTTTTTTTTATTTTTATGTACAACTTACGACTACCTTAAAACTACCCTACTATGTACAAGTCAGCCATAGGATGCAGTAGATAGACCTTAGACCTACTTCCAATCCACTGCACGACAGAGACCGACTATTCTCCCATTCGGAGAAACGTACTACCCTTTTTACCCCGGGTCTAAAGGGTTCGACGCTGGAGTTCCCTCTCTCCCCAGCCACCAGAACTTTCGATGTCGTGGTTGAGTCGCCCATTCACAGTTGATCTGGCGATGTGGTAGATGAGCGATACCGCATTTATATCTTGTAGCAATCCGTTTTTGTCTAGGTGCAGGAAAGCTTCTGGGGGGACGAAGCCATTGTGACGTACCCTTTCATGGTATTGAGAATTGGGGTAGTAAGCCCCTGAGATCAAGTTATTGACCGAGTTCATCGCTCTAACAGTGTGACCTCGAATCAACTTCAACAGGAAATTGTCCACTTTTATCAGGTTTGCCCTGTTGTATAAGACCTCATTGGAATAGTATTTTTTGTACTGGGACTCTGGAGTTCGATAAAGGCGAAGGCAAGCCCTAAGACAAGCCCTCTCGAACAACCGAATCTTTTCCATTAAGCTTGCACTCACGTTGAACCACACAGGACAGCCATAGGTGAGCATTGGCCGGATGAGGGCCATGTAGCAGATAACCTTCACCCTCGCATCGAGTTGGCTGTTGTAAAACAGTCTCTTTGTAAGGGCAAATGCGCCTCGGGCCCTGGCCAGAGCAGCATCTACATGTTTGTTAAAATATAGATACTGATCTAGCCAGATCCCCAGGTATCTGACTACAGTCCTTTGCGCCAGTGGTTCCCCGTGTCGTCCGACGATTGAGAACTTTCGCCAATTATTTTTCGTGTCCGCCGAGGCCTTATACAACGGCGTCCTGAACAGAATGGTTTCCGACTTCCGGAAGTTGATACTCAACTTGCGTGAGGGTAGTGATTTCCTCGATCTTTTTGCCTGATCTGTACACGATCAAGTCATCGGCATACGCAATTGCATTAGGAAGAGATCTTAACAGATCGCTCAAGTAAATGTTGAACAGGATCGGCGAATAAACGGCACCCTGTTGGAGACCATTTTTAACCTCAAACATACCTGTGGAGGTCACGTTACCATTCTTGACGACGAAGCGTCTGCCGGTAAGATGTTACACAGTAGATACAGCAGTGGTTTGCTAATGCCTAGCCGATTGAGCTTGTAGAAAAGTCCTTCTAACCATACGGTGTCAAAGGCCTTTTCCAGGTCAATCAAGCAGGCACCCGTACATTGTTTCTGGCTTTTGTTCCATTGGATATCCGACACCAGTTTCGACGCGGCATGAATGAAATTTGAAACCGAATTGGTTATCCGGAATTATATTTTTGTCCTTAGTCCAGTTGATCAAGGCTCTATTGATCACCTTCTCGAATACCTTGCTGATGTTCGGAAGGAGACTTATTGACCGGAGGTTGCAAGGATTCGAAGAATCTTTTCCTCTCTTGGATATGGGTTGTACAATCGCAGTTTTCCAATGTTCCGGATAATGTGCATTATTCAGAGCATTGTTAAACAGGATTGTGTACATATTAACCACTTCTAGAGGGAGGTGTCTTAACACAATGTTCGAGATCCCGTCGACACCCACTGACTTTTTCTTCTTTAATGATTCGAAGACCGCTTGGAGCTCTGTCTTCGATATGAACGGGGATTGAACCCCTTCGACGGATTATGCATATGCATAACATGTACATCTAGACGCCGTGGTGCACTTTTTTTTTTTATTTTTCTCATAAACTAACTTAAATTCTATGTAAGTCACCATGGTCAACTGCCTCGCCGTTTGGAAGAGCCAACGCCGGCGGAGACCGGTTCTGGTGCAACCAGCAATAAAAGTGCCGTTCTTTGGCACACTCTCTCCTGTCCCGAGTAGAGATCGCTGTACTGAATCGGAGGTGATCCTCGTGGCTGCGAGCGACATCCGGCTCGTATTGGAGTCGCCTGCCCACTGTTCGGTGTACGACATGGAAAATCAGCGGGCATCCCTCCGTATCCTGTATTAGGCCAATTTGATCGAGATTGAGGAACGCTTCCGGTGGAATAAGGCTGTTGAGGCGCACTCTTTCATGGTACATAGTCTTTGGGTAGTAAGCCCCAAAGATCAGACTGTTGGAAGAAGTCATAGTTCGTCCAATGTGCCTTCTGATTAATTTAATAACAAAATTATCTACCCTCTTCAAGTTTGCCTCGTCGGACAGGACCTCGTTAGGATAGTACTTCTTGTACTCAGTGCGATACAGACGGAGACAGCTCCTAAGACACTGCTCTCGAACAAGAGTCGACACACTTACACACTGCGCCACGGTGACCCACAGAGTTGGCATTGACTCATCGAATATTAACCGATAATCTCTTAATTCGGAACTGTATTCTCAACAATTGCACTGCATGAAGGAAACAATCGCCCAGGATCATGGTCAGCTTTGGACCATTGGAGAAGAATTGTGTTCTAGTAAGACAACGGCAGGCGTAGGTAGCGTGGTTGGGAGATCCCTATGCTGTCCTTATAATCCGGACTTAACACCAAGTGATTACCGATGTGAAAAGTTTGTTTTTGAGAGGCTTGTGAATCAACCAAAAAAACTTTTTTTTCATTATCTGCTCCACATTTTGCAAATCTACTTCGATTTTCTGGGCAATTTGTTTCACTTTCTGGACTCAACACTTTCAGCCCTGCTACCTCTATGCTATGACGCTTTCGCTTTGAACTTCGTCAATATGTACTTCTTAATATTAAAAGAAAAATCGAACCCTTAAATTATTCATATTACGCCTACGCCATACATTTCAATTCAAATTTCATATTTGAACACATTTCACATTTGAACTCTCGATAATTCGAATCAGACATGAAGTATTACCGAGATTCCCGACTTCTACCCTTCAATCAGAGGACGGCATTCACGTAGTTTCGTGAATAACCGTCAAAAATTCATGAATATCTGTCAAAAAGGCACTCAAATTCGTATTTTTGTCAAACCAATTTATTACTCGAATGTACCTTTGAACATTTAAGTTATGAAAAAGAAAGTTTAATAACACGAAAAAGTCTGTCATTTTCTTCTTCGCAGAGATAGGCAAACAGTTGCACTTTTTGGAACTCATTTCTAGATTGAATCATCGGTAAAATAATTAATATAAGAAAGAAAATCTGTGCCGATATTCCAGTTCGATGCCGTGAAATAACGCCGAGCAAAACCAAGCCGAATTCCAAGATTCGGCGTTATTTCACGGCTCCGTCCAATTCGATTGCGTCTTCAAGAATGGCAAAATTGCGAACCTGCACACCTTTCCGTTCAATGAATATACATGTCATACGATTCCTTCAAGCATTTATTGCCATGACTCACTTTCTTCACGTACCCAGGTGAGTACAAGCTGTTATTAGAGCAATTTACACTTTTTTTCACGAGCGAGCCAGTGGGCCTGCGGGCCAAACAGCAGTGACAACTCGACGTCGCTCAACGTCGTCCAGGCTTCGGACCAAAAAGGTAGCAAATCGCCGTCGGATGTCGATGCGATTTTCGTTACGTTTTTGGAAGGTTCACCGGTTCACTGGGCAGCCAATGGGTTTCGTACTTGGGAAGCGGACTCAAAAAAAAAATTAGTTCGAATTATAGAGGTGAAAAATCATAATTTTCGAATTAGAGAGGTTTTCATGTTATTTTTCACAACTGAAAATCTAAACTCACAATCTAACTTCTCTCGAACTAAAGAAAGGGGCAACTTGCATAGGATTTGTTTTTTCATTCGACTGTGATAATGCTTCTATTTACAGGGGTTTCCGAATTATCGAGAGTTCACTGTATTTTTATTTTCATTATTTGTGGACTTGTATATAGAATGTAAAAATAGTTCGTTCAAAAATTCACCCTACGTCGGATTGACAAGGACCATGCCCTAGAACCAGCTTGTCGATTTAATCCACAGTCGGGTCCGTAGGCGATTCTCTTGTAGTCTTAAGCGCAAGTCAATGACACTTACCAAAGGCCAAGAACGAAGGACCTCCAAATGAGAAACCAGAAATCATTCGGGTTCATTGGATTATAATTTTGTATCCAATTGTACATCGTTTTACACCGACCAAGTTTTGAGAAGTTTTGTAAGAGGTTATGTTACACCGTTCGGTAGTAGCCTTAGGGTCATTTGGTTCACCAAAAGTTATGCTCAACCTTGGGATCTTTCTCTTCAATTTCTGAAATTGCGTTCATTCTTATCTCAAATTTCATGGTTTCAACTCTCAAATTACAACTTATGAGTTTTTCAACTCCTCATTTTCTCAACTCACGGAAATACCAGAAGTTAAGGGATGAAATGCTCTCTCTCTTTCTCGCTTTTATTTCATTGGCATAGTTGCCTGCTCAAGTGTGTGCACAAGATGGGATGGTTGTGTGTGTCAGCTTATGGTTTTCGTATCTCAAACTTGACAAAAATAATGGTGCTCGAACAAGCACAAGATTCATTGCCTTGAAACGAAAGAAGATACTGCCGCTTTGATTTAAAATAATGAAGTATCTAATAGAATCTTTTTCATTTATTGACAGACCCCGTAAATTACGGGCAATTACACACTGAACAATCCTCAATATTATTCGCTCGGATCACTTGGCGAATGCAGACTTTATTAGTGTAAGCATTATAAATGTGCGAAGTTGAAGTTGGGAAGCGCTATCTTGAGAGGAATACTCTTTTAGCATTTTTAACGACTCGAAAGAGGTGGAAGCCGTGAATTACGAAAGTTGGCAGATTTTGGATTCGAACCTGGCACCCTCTGCGTAGGAGTCAACGCACTTACCCACTACGCCACGGCGAACAACTTCGCCATTCGGTGTCGGCATTAAACTGTAGGTCCCTTCCATTCGTGAAAGAACAATAGCACGCACAACACGCGTGGTTGCTGAGAAGCTAAGCCCAGGTCCGCTTTGGACTGTAGCGCTACCCATATTATTATTATTATTATTATAAATGTATAATTCATTTTTATTTAATTTCCAGGCCAACTTATACTAGACAAAAATGACATAAAAATCTATCTTAATATCTAACAATTAATTTTTCTTCGCGGGTACTCTAAAATAATCTAATCTAACTTACTATTTGCCTTTCGGCGTCTTTGCTGTTCTCCATAACATGCCGTCAGCAACTGAAAACAAGAGATAATGGGGGATAGGATGGTTAGGATAGGTAGGTAGGGGGCTGCTAGTGCATTCACCAGCCCACTTAGACCATATTGGTGATACCCATAGTCAGACTACTACCACTGATTGACTACTCAAATGATTGCGTGCGTGCGTTTAATTTGATCCCAACGGCAAATGGTGACTGAAGCCAGATATAAGCGTATTAACTTTGCTTTCACTGGGATGCGAACCGGGGACCGCGATAACCAGGCGCATCCACTCTACCAACTGCGCCATCCAGTCGAAGGGATTGAGATATGCAACCATTATGTCTGCTGAAGTCTTCCGCTCTCAATTCTCTTTCTCACAGCGCACACGAAAAGCACACACCGTAAATTCAAAGTAGAAAATGGCATTGTATGAGTGCCTTGTCAAAAATATCCCAGGGGAAATTTAAAAAATGAAAGTTGGATATTAACTGGATTTTAAATTTCAGACTGTGAGTTGAAATACTGAGGCAAAACCAATTTTCAACTCCGCAGTTGATCAACTCTCCAGTTTCCGGTAAATTGAGCAATAGCTAACAAAACGACCCTTAGGCTCCTCCACAGGCTCTGAATTTCGACATCGACATTGAAAAAAAGCCTCTGACCAAAATGTGCCTTTAAAAAATGTGTACGCTCGCTCTGGTTCATTTATTAATCAGAATCGGTGATAAGAACCGATGCATGACATTTTTGGCTACAATTTGACGACAACTGCATGACATTTAGTGACCTTATCAGAGATCCTCTCGAGTCAGGGTTTGATTGGAAGCACTATCTTTGTAGCGAGTGAGGAAGCTTTATAGTAGACTTGTGATAGATTATAAGCGTCAAAAAGGAGACGGAAGACAAGATTGACTATGTTTTCCCAGGAACATGAGAAAGCTAAACTGTTCTAAGTCATTAATTACGAATCAATCTTTTAACCTATAGAGCCTAGCCAAGCATACCTTAGTACATCCAAGGCGAAGTATTTTACAACCCAAACCTTTACTTGTGCGAAACCATCACCACACGACTGACCTTCTCGATTGTTCCCACAAATTAGTTCATTAAATTGAATTACTCGCTTAATCTTGGGTTCCCTCCACATTTTCCGTGATCTTGCTTTCGACCTCGAGCAATTGATAAGAGCTAATGTTTCACGCGACCACATCTCACGGCTGCCCTGCCTGCAACCTCAACATCGTGCTGCCTCGCATGCTCCGAAACAATTACCGCGATACATATCTCGTCAGTTCTCGATCATGTGGAAAATCTTGTGACTTGCGGCGCTGTCTGTGCCGCCACAGGAAATTGCCATCGTAGCGCGCAATCACATCTCAGCTCACGTAATGCAGCTCATGACGTCTCTTATCAGAATCCGAGACCGCTTCCCAAGTACGAAACCCATTGGCTGCCCAGTGAACCGGTGAACCTTCCAAAAACGTAACGAAAATCGCATCGACATCCGACGGCGATTTGCTGCTTTTTGGTCCGAAGCCTGGACGACGTTGAGCGACGTCGAGTTGTCACTGCTGCTTAGCCCGTAGGCCCACCGGCTCGCTCGTGAAAAAAAAAGTGTAAATTGCTCTAATAACAGCTTGTACTCACCTGGGAATCCATTGTGAGCGACAACGCTGAACGCAGTCAAATGCTGGGGCCAGCGAATCACTTTCGAAACCTAGCTAGCTGGCCAGACAGTGTGATGTTGTCCGGCTCGAATGGGTTTCTTGTTTGGACAATCAAGTGGTGAGTGTTGGCAATACCAGGTGCCTGGTCGAGTTTCGTGCCTCGAATTGATCAAATCAGTGGCCCATGTCGCAGCGGAGAGCCAGAGTACAAATCTTCGGATTTGGTAGTGTTTTCAAATGAGCGCGTGTTCGGCTTACAGATGCGTCGCGTCGTCTTGGTTTGCTAATTAGTCGGAGCAGACTCTCTGAGGTCGTTTGACAGCGAACGCGGCGCAGATAATCGCATTTGAATGACAGCTGGTCTGAGTGCCAGTTTTCTGGTGCACATATGTAATCCGATACGCAAAAATGCAGATACTCTGAGTAGGGGGATGTATTCGCGGGCAGAAGGTCAACGTGGACGAGGTGCGATGGAAAGCACTGGCGGATCGTGTTCATCGACATGTTTACGGTCTTGTTTTGATTGGCACACAAATGCTGACTTGTTTACCTCATCGCGGTGCACCACACTTACGCAGTTATCTCGGCAATGAATCACGATGGAACGACTCAATCGGATTTATGATGAAATTGGCTGAGAGCTGATTGTTTTTTTGCGCGACGTCTTGTCAGCATTACCATAAGACGTCACGTAAAAATACCTCCCGTCAAAATATAAATCGCTTTATATTGCAACTGCTTAAGTTGATGGCTCATCCAGCTTTTTATTGACAATTTGTGAATGTTTGGCAAGTGACTCTGTACCGAATGTTTCTTCTTACACCGCTTAGTAGAAAAATTTAATCTCAGCTAGGCAGCTCCGTGCCAGGGGGAGTGCTATCTCCGATTCTATCGATTATAGTACTTGATGATTAACTGTGACGGGATGCAAACCCACAGCCTATGTTTTTTTTTATTTTGTTTACGTCCAAGTATGTGTCAATCTTCAAAAGATACTAATAGCCCGGTCTATCAAAATGCCCGATTCGCTAACCCAAGTACTCGATTTTGGGAATACGCTTACGTTCTAATCCACACCCGGCACTCTTCCACCATTTTCTTCGCGGGGCTGGTTAGCAAATTATGCTATATTCTGGGCGGCACGGTGCACAGTGGTTCGTTTGTATGGGAGCGCGGCAATAAATAGGTATTTTTTGAACTCGTGGACCGATTTTAATTGAAATGCAATATTGTAAATATGTAAATAAATTAAAGTTAAAACGAATTTCTCATTAACGGAGTAAACTTAAGTGAAAAAAAATATAAAAATATCACTTTTTTGACCACGAAAAGATTTCGGTACACGGGTTCATAAGGTAAATGTTTATAATTTCAAGGATGATAATTATTATACAACCCAATTGTCATTTCTTGAAGCTTAGTTCAACGTATTGGTGCACTTAAAAGGCTCTTGCGATTAAACTGGTCGGTAGGGGGATATGAATTCTACAACTTGAATAGAGCACGATTCCAGCTTTCAGGTATCCTGTGGAGTCTCTTGGAACTTTTTGTCTACAGTCCAGCAAACGTTAAAACACACCCCTGCATATTTTGTGCTAAATTCAGATTCATATCTTAGAGCTCCGGTCATGTATCCCTTTAATTTAGAAAACCTTATATTTCTTCTAAAAATAAAGTCCTAGTTGTATTCATTCCAACCATTAATAGCCAAGAAATTCTGACTTTTGTAACATGACCAATGTCAAAACCGTGTTTTTTAAATCCGAAACAAATTTGAACATAACTGGTTGCAAGAAGTTGCAGCTAATTTTGTCCGTGCTGCAACTTGAAATTATGAATCATAAGTTGATATAAGTCGCTACGCGTAGATTAACGTCGATTTTTTTGAAACTCAAAGAGTGGTTGAAACCACACCCAGGTTTGAAGCTGGCGCCGTGGCGTTGTGGGTAAGTGCGTCGACTCCTACACAGAGGGTGCCAGGTTCCATACTTGGATTCACCACCTATCATAATTCACGGCTCCACCTCTTTCGAGTCACTGACAATGCACAAAGAGTATTCTTGTCTAGAAAAAGCTTCTCAACTTCGCCGTTCGGAGTCAGCATTGAACTGTAGGTCCCAGTTGAAGAAGCTAGGCTCAGGTCCACCTCGGACAGTTGCGCCACCCATATTATTATCATCATCACTTACTTTTATAAAAGGAAGTTAAGATTTGATGTATATATGTATCTGACACAAAATCTCCGAATCTACCCAACGGATTCGAGCCCAGTTTTCTCCTATAGCTTCATAATTCTTCTGCGGAGGTTTTTCTATACCACATATTAAGTTTTTTTTTCAACGAAACCCCTTTCAATAAACATGTTAAGTAATAAATTTTCCAACAGAATTTGTAAATTCTACGAATCCAGCAGGACTACCAGGGCACGTCATTTTCTTAAAAGTTGGAGTGCCAATCATTTTGCTTAGAGATTTGTGTCCTCCAAAACTGTGCAATGGAACAAGGTTACTGGTAACAGCTTTAAGACCTTCTGTAATTGAAGCGATTATTATAACAGGACCAGGCACAGATGAGAATGTATTTATTTTACGAATACCGAACGATACCTTCGGACTACCAATTTCTTTTTAAAAGGCCAATTAAGTTATGTTTTACTATGACTGTCAATAAGGCTCAAGGTCAAACAGTTAAATTGACCGGTATTGATTTGAGCAATGAATGCTTTTCCCATGGACAACTACACGTAGCCTGCTCACGAGTAAATAAGCAGGAAAATTTGCATATGTCAATTATTTATTTAAAATGTACATATGTTTGCCTTTTATTTAAATCCGTTTAAGGCCAATTCTAATGAAAATTTGCACACTAACTGTTTATGTTTGAACTTCATAAAAATGTTTTCAATGTCCATACTTTATTTGAAGGGGGGTGTTTTTACTGTGTAAAAATCCTTTTCGTTATGTGGGAACGGTCCCCATAGTATCTCTTGAAGATTTTCACCTACCCTCGCACAAAAGAAGAAAAAGCCGAATGGATCATCACTTCATCAATTAGATTGTCGGCATTGAATTGTCCACCTGTTTTTTAAATATATTATTTTCGTGGGAATTGCAATGACGAAATTGATCAAACGCGCACCATCCTCGATCCACCATCCATCGAGAAATAATTGCTGACTTGCAAGTTTATTTTCATCAGCATAACGAATTGCTGACTGTTTAAAACGGCATTGGACAGAATGCCGTCGGATTATCATAGAATTGTCATAAGAGCTGTGAAAATGCCTGCTGAACTCATAAGCATGAACGTAATCTTACCAGGCATCGCGTCACGAAATTCGAATGTCTACGCGTACGAAGTCGCGGGTACAGCTAGTTATTATTATAAATTGGTTACTGATATTTAACCCTCTTTTAATTGATCCTGAAGTTTGCCACTCGGTATGCACTTCTACCTTACCAATAATAGAATAAATGAATGGTGTCCTCCTCAATTCAGTCTTCAAACCCGACTTAGAAGAGCTATTGAATCTTGCGTGATTGTTGCTTACAATGTGGCGTGATAGTTGTTTGGGAGTGAAATTTAGGTGTTTGAACGCGGGTAATATGTATATATATATGTGTGATGAACATATGCCTATTATAGTTGGAGCTTAAGTTCGCAAAAGCAATTATAGGCACTTTGCAATTTAACCATCTTCTATACTTATTTTCATCGGTGCCGTCACAAGCTTAAATACACTTAAGTCAATTACGATTTGATCTTCATTTTCATTTGCAGTTCTGCAGTGCTGTCATAAGTGCGGGGATCTTCAGCAATTGCAATTTTTACAATTCCTTCGACTTGCGGGGTTTCGCTACCATGAAAGATGTAAAGTAGAACACTCCCTTGTGGCGCTCCAACTTGATCTGATCTTTAACATGTATTCTTCGTTTTATTAACCGGCATAGTTTTTATTTCAACTCATTATGCAAAAATATTGTCAATGGCTCGGTCGATAGGACATTTCGATGGATGGCCAAAAAGGAAAACACAAGTATTGCCAGCAGTCGCGAAAATTTCGTGATTCGAAAATCGAAATTCGGTCCATGCGGTTCTTTGGCATTAAGTCGTGTTGTCGCCATGCATCGAGTTTGTCCCAAACGGCTTTCGTGCTATGTTTAGCTCCTGGACAATCGAAATAGTACTTGCATGTCACAGTCAGACTGCCCGATTTCCATGATCTTATTGACATTTCCGACATTTCGACAGCAGTTGATTTCTACGAAATTCATTCAACGATTCAATATAACAAAGTGTCGGTAGTAAAACTTAGCTATCCACATTTGTATCTGTGCCTGTCTCTCCAATTCGTCGGTGGACAAGGGGTCAGTCAATATCTCTCTAGTATCTGATGTCTGACTCGAATCAAATAAACTTCTAATTTTAACACAGCGTATGTCATCACGCCGAACGTTAGTTTTACAGTGGCACACGAAATGACATCTCCGTTTGGGTGATCCTCTATATTTAAGCGCTGGCAAGTTGGCATGTCTTAAAAGTTAAGGACACTATGTGTCTTAATGTTTCTTGCGACTGAATACTTTCGACATTCAATTGTTTGATGAATATTTTTGAGCGTTTATCAAACATAATTGCTTGAATTTCCTAACTACAGTCGTGCCAATAACTCATGTGACTTCACACGGTTTTTTGTTTTCCGTCACATGTTCATCTGTCCAAAGATAATTTTCCGACTCTTTCCCTGCAACAATAACAAAACTGCGTATCGCACTTGTCCACCGATCACATCACACCCAGATCTACTTGAATAGCGGCTCCTTTGATCAATAAACTCAACACTTTGAGTCATTCTCCATGTTATTGCATTTAAGACAAACAAAAAACTCTATCCTATCGTTGAACACTTCCAAAGTCCTTAAAAGGTCAGTCGGTAGCGCCGAACCAAAACAATTTCCCTCAATCCGCCATTCGCCGACACACAAGCCATAAGCCAGCCAACTCTGACAGCGTCTCATAACTGTCAAAAGTTGTTTACAAAACGCATTGTGCATGTCAACAATGGTCGCTGGTCTATTAATCAAACAAACCGCACTCGCGTCCCGCATGACCATAGACCACTCGGCAAACCTTAAATCATAGTCCTGCGACACAAAATGACACACCATCGTCGCACTGTCAAATAAATCAGAACCTTATCAAACAGTGCACGCCCATTAATCACTCACCCATCCCGCTGAACATGGTTTAATGCCCAGTGTGCAGTGTGCATGCCGAGCCTGAAAGTGAGTGTGGCATTCTTTGAACGCAGTCTGTGAAAGTGACATTTGACAGCCTCGTGGGGGGACAATACCGCTTGACAGTTTTGAATCAGAGATTGTGATCATACGAGCGTTAATGCTTGGATGTCTTCATCGAGATACGAGATGTGCCGTAGTTTAGCGTCACTCATGCGCTTTAGCAGAATGACATAAGTGCGCTCGGATTGTCATTCAATTTAGTTCTGTGATTACCCAATGAAAACTTTATGTATGACAATTAAGTAATCAGATTTGTTTTTCTCTTTTTTTCCTTGCAGCTGACGCAATCCTCAAGTGCTGGCGGTGTTCGACGGATGTGTCGAACGGCAAGTTCTGCAACGATCCCTTCGACCCGGAGTTAATTTCGGAGCAACAACTCTACTGGAGCTATGTGAACTGTTCGTACTCGGTGGGCCCGAAGTCAGTGAACTCCCGGCCAGTCTGCAAGAAGGTGGTGCAGGAAAGTAAGTAAAATGTTCCTAATGACAGCTGTCATGTGATGCGGGCAGCAGAAGTGAATCTTGAGTGATGTTGGAATTATGGCACGCCTTACAGTGCGTGTGCCTGCTTAATTGACAGTTTGTCGGCGTATTGACGTCGGGGGTGCGTCCAGTGAATCTTAATTAGGCTCGCGTGGGGTTGGGCTTGCGCAACATTCCCAGGCATTCGATGTTGTTGTGCACTTAATTTTGTTTGTTTATCGGCGAATGTTTGTCAAAATTACTTGGGATGGTTTTGGGGGTTGTGGGGAATGTCAAGAAGGAGGGGTTTGAACCTAAGTTGGTGCTTGTTAGTCGAGGGGTAACAGTCGTTGTTAACATGTCAAATGAGGCTGACGAGGATGTCGGACAAAGAGGGTGCCAAAGTCTGTGCGTGTCTATTCAATGAACAAGAAACATTCGATCTACAACTCCAACTTCCTTCTCGCCAATGACCTCCGTTAGTCCCCTGACTGTGGCGAGGTTCCATCAATCGATATTCAGATCCCCTAGTAATCAGACGTCGTGTCGTAATTAGCATGCGAGTGCAATCTGTCGTCAACCCAGTGAAAGAAGGATCGCATAGCTTGTCGAACGCATCCCACTGACACATCTTCTAGAAATGATGTAAGTCCTACCCGCTCAGCATCCAAAGTGGCGATGAGAAACGCAAGTCATTGAAAGTCGCAGCGTCGTCCGGCACAGCTTGTCTTCCTCTCACAACCGGCAGCTTATTTAATTAACTTATTCATCAGCTAATGAGCACCCGTTTCGTGTTCTCGTGCATTCTCGACCATGCTCACGAGGTGTGGCACGGCGCTGCATGACTAATCCGCCCCCTTCCCCAATTTCGTTTCGTTTTCGAAATTCAAATAAATGTTTGGCGGAAAACTCGGTCAGATCAGCGCTGGCCTACTTTTCCGCGCTCGTGCACAGGGGGTCGGCTTTTGCAGTGCGAATCCCGAATAAAATAATCACACAACGACCCGGACCAATTGAGGAAATTACCCTCGTCAGTCGCTGCACTCGGCTCCAGCGGCGGAATGGGCCATGACAGTCGTCACGGCGTTAATTTACCCCGATTTATCGCGCACACGGTAGAAGCGTTGGAACAGAGACAATGCACTCGACGCAGATACGCTCTTTCCTATCCAGATGCATTCTGCATCCGACGAGAATATTTTTCTCTCTTTCGACTCGACTGGAATTAATCAACTAATTGTGATCTTGTCCGATGGGTTGAGTTGAGTGCGCCTAGCAATTAGATCGGGTCACGATCGGGGGGTTGTATGCAAATGGCGGTGGGTTTTAGGAAAGGGTTGCTCAAGGCAGAGCGTTGGGAAGTGACACACCTTTGCTGCCGACGACTCGAGACGGCTTGCCTGTGCGGGCGAACGACTTATTTGCCCGAGAGTGTGGGAAAGGAATTTAATCTTGATGCGGGCGTTGAGCTAATTGGCTGCATCAGCGAGCCGAGATCGAGGCTTTCGGCTGAAGGTCAAGAGTGACGCTGATCAAGGAACTGATTAATTAAGAAATGAGCTGACGGGCTGACGGCTGTGAGATTTAGCATCTTCTTAAGTCATTACTTGAGAAATTGTTTGTTGCTGGCTTTGACAAGAAGATTGTCGGAGAAAATGAGTGCACTAAAATTAGTCACGTTGTCCGGGAGGTGTGGGAATGGGGTAAAGCTGTACTCCTCTCGCTAGCGAGTCGGTGATCTGCAGCCGTGAAGATGTGAACCTAAACCTAACCTAGGAGTCGACGACTACTCCACGTGGGAGACACCTACCATCTTCACCATGATCCTCAGCAGCCGATGACTGCAAATAAAAAGAAAACCCAGTAAACTAGTCACGAATGCATCTCACGCGTGATGTCTGACTTCCTGATCGGTTATTAAATGCGCCCAAATCAGCAATTTGTTTCTATTTGTCATTCATGTCGGATCATAATCAGACACAGTCTCGTTAACAATTTTCGGCCAGCACGCCATTCAAGAACACCAGTCCGTTCGTTTCGGATTGCTTGTGTGGGCTAACAGTCAGAAATGAACAGTTACATACGTTGCGCAACGTGACGAAAATTCCGAGCGATCTGAAATGTGTTTTTGACTAGGCAGTGAGTGGAGTATCATAGGTCAAGGCACTGTGTTCCTAGAATGGGTGTTGTGGCGCAGAAGCAATGACTTTCAGAGGGTTTCAAGAATTTATGGTCTACAGCTGGTTCTTGGAATTGTAATTTTTAAACGTTTTTCGAATTCTTATCTAAGGGTGTTGACCGGGTTTGATGTCTGTTGTGGGTTAATGTTGTAAACTTTTTGGTAATTCTCTTCTCTGTTGGCGCCTCACAGCGTCGTTTAGTGTCTGATCGGTGGAATGGTTTGAAGACAAATTTATTCTTTTTAAGATTCAATACAGTTTGGCTCAACATGCTTACTTGCATACTTAGAGCCTGAGAAATCGGTGCTTCCACCGCTGACGTTCCTAGGAACTCTGGTTGTAGGAATTAAGAACAAGCTGTCTTGCGTGGAAGACCGGACATTCTTCTTCTTCTTCATTTGGCGCTACAGTCCGGGGTGGACCTGGGCCTCAACCAACAAGCCTCTCCAGCTAGCACGGTCTCTGGCTAACTGTCTCCAGTGTCGCACGCCAAGTTGGTTGAGGTCCTTCTCCACCTGGGTGCGCCACCTTAAACGCGGGCGTCCTCTGTTGCGTTGTCCCACGGGTTCGGAGTCGAAGATACGTCCATACGCTCAACATGGCCCAGCCATCTTAGGTGTTGGATCCGAAGACGCCTGACTAGACTCATGTCGCTGAACAGCCCGTACAGTTCGTGGTTGAATCTTCTCCTCCAGAAACCGTCAACGCAAACAGGCCCAAAGATCGCACGCAGAGCTTTTCTCTCGAAAAGACCAAGTGCTTCTTCATCCGCTTTTGTGATAGAGCAGGACTGGGATGATCAAGGTCTTGTATAAAGTCAGCTTGGTCCTTCGAGAGATGGCTCTACTACTCAATTGCCTCTTGAGCCCATAGAAACAGCGGTTGGCAAGAGTTACTCTGCGTTTGATCTCGGTACTGATGTTGTTTGTACTGTTTACTGCGGAGCCGAGGTAGACGAAGTCCTTGACTACCTCAAAGTTATAGCTGCCCATTGTGACGCTCTGTCCAAGACGTCGATGTTGTGTGTCCTTTCTTGATGACAGCATATACTTCGTTTTGCCCTCATTCACCACTAGACGCTGTGTTCTGCCAATCACGTCAATGTCATCCGCGTATGCTAGCAGTTGTACGGACTTCTGGAAGATCGTGCCTCTAGTGTCGGCGTGTGAGTCTTGCACGATCTTCTCCAGGATGATGTTAAAGAAATCACATGTCAAAACAAGACATAGCGTTGTATAGCTCGTCCCTATGCACGCTGTCATATGCGGCCTTGAAATCGACGAATTGGTGGTGGGTGTCGATCTGCATTTCTTGGGTCTTTTCCAGGATCTGCCGTAGTGTGAAAATCTGGTCGATGGTGGACTTCCCTGGCCTGAAGCCACTGATAAGGACCTATCAGGTTATTTATAAACGGCTTCAGGCGAGTACACAAAACGGCAGAGAAGATCTTGTAGGCGATGTTCAGGAGACTTATCCCTCTATAGTTGGCGCAGTCAAAGAGGTCTCCTTTCTTGTGGATCGGGCAAACGATACTGAGATTCCACTCATCGGGCATGCTCTCCTCCGACCATATCTTACAGATGAGCTGGTGCATACGCCCAACCAGATCATCTCCAGCTGCCTTAAAGATTTCAGCGGACAGTCCGTCCGCACCGGCAGCTTTGTTAGACTTCAGTCTTGATATTGCTATCTTGACCTCGTCTAAGTCGGGGGGACGGAATTCTCGTCGATCATCGTCCATATTGAGTGGAAAATTCTGCCTGACAGCGGTATTGGTGTCATCATCGCCGTTTAGCAGTCCGCAGAAGTGGTTCTTCCAAATTCTCAGTATCGACTGCGACTCTACTACTAGTTGTCCATTCTCGTCCCGGCAGGCTTCTGTCCGAACCTTATATCCACTGGATAACTGTTTCACCCTCTGGTAAAACTTTCGGACATCGTTCCTACCGTAGCACCTCTCCATCTCCTCGATCGCGCGCTTCTCGTGCTCTTTCTTCTTTCTTCTGAGAAGCCGGGTCTCATCCCTTCGTCTCTGTTCGTAGAGCTCACGAACAGCTCTCGTCGTTCGTCGCAGCGTTGCTTTGTAGGCTTCCAGCTTCGCTGCATGTGCCAGCCTACACTCGTTGTCAAACCATGGGTTTTTTCTAGGTGGTGCCGTAAAACCCAGCACATCAGTGGCAGCATCTTTGATGGCTTCTACGCCTCCAATCTTCTTCGATTGTTTGCACAGGTGGCGACGAACTTAGAGGGAGATTCCGGAAGATCGGCAAAGATCCTAGCAGTCCGTTGCGATTGTAGCTTTCCGACGTCAAACCGTGGTGTACTTTCTCGACTCCGTTGATCTCTTGATATCCGAGTTCTTACCTTGGCTACAACAAGGAAATGGTCCGAGTCGATGTTGGCTCCTCGGAACGTTCGGACATCAAGAATGCTGGAGGAGTGTCTGACGTCGATCGCAACTTGATCACGAAGGGCCTCTTAGCTGGAGCATTGGTGACCATGCGTTCGATGTCCCCGAGCCAGTGCAGTCGATGGGTTATTGCCTTTCACATCGTGGTACAGCTCGTAGTGTCATCACTGCTATCAAAAAGTGTCATTTTAAGGCCTATGTCGCCTTTAATATGCCAAAAAATATATTTTTGTATATTTTGATAAGCTTTTAAAAATGTCAAAAATATATATGTACACGAAGCTTGTTTTTCAAAAATCATTTTCGAGACGATCGGACCTTGACAGGCTAATACCACGTTTCCATCGAACCGAAACCGCGAAGTTCAGATGAACTTTTACTGAAACCTCAATTGCCCGTTCCCATCGAGGTTAAAGTGGTTTCGCTCTCAATTTTCGAGTCATTCGTTCTCAATGTATAAGTGCCCGCCCAGAAATGAAGTATTACAGAGATGGCCGACTTCACAGCTGCCCCCTAGTCCATCGAGACGAATTTGAGTGCCTTTTTGACAGATATTCATGAATTTTTCACGGTTATTCACGAAATAACGTAAATGCCGTTCTCTGATTGGTCAATTAAGTTTATGAACATCTTATAAAAAACAGTTGTCAAAAATGTTAAGAGGCAAGAGAGGTAGAAGTCGGCCATCTCTGTAATACTTCATTTCTGTGCCCGCCAAAACAAATGTCACTCGCTCTAAATTTTTAAATGGCCGCGAGAACATTTCTCTGGAGGACAGGAAATAATAGAGTGAGAACACCAGCAGCGCAAAATACACTGAAGTTCACTCTGTAGGCATGTTCGGTTTGACAACCTCTAATGGACGGATGAATTCAACGCGGCTACGACGAGGTTTCTCAGAAACCGCTAGCTTTGCAGACCCTGAAAATGTATGGCGGAACCTGATAGGTTCGGAGAATATTGATGAAACTTCGTGTTTTCTTTCGGTGGAGACGTGGTAAGAGTCTTATAACACAAATTCTCATGATGACCAGAGGCGGTGAACCAACGACTTGAGTTTTACTTCAGATACCAATTGATCAACTGACAATCCTTCTCTCTTGGTAAAATGTGAAGCCGACGTCTTGCAGCTCTTGAAGGCGCAATACGTAACTAAACTGTTAACATATTTCTTGTATCACAGTACAGTCGTCTCAAACTAGATGACGCGTTAGCACTCATCTCCAAACATTAAATTCATAACCTCCACGACATGTGACAGTTACCACGCTCCCACAAGAACGTCACCGCTTTGCCAGGCTACAAGTTTTCGGGGTTTCTGACTTACCGTGATGCCTGAAACCAGCATCTAGGGAAACTTCGGGCTCAAGTGGTATGCGATATGCCTTTTCGTGAGCAGTCACAGAACCAAAATCAATTAGAATGAATTGGACCGGGCCTCAGTCAGTGAATACAATATTATACTTCTTTCCACTTCCTATACTTCTTGTAACTCAAAATTAAATCGTGAAGTAGCGATGTATGTTAACCACCGGCTCAAGCTCGACAGAATACTGCTCTACAGAATATAATGCCTTGGATTGGAGGAAGTTAAGAGAAAGTAAGTTAAGAATAAATGAACTTGTTGAACTCTTTCGAAAGGTGAAAGGAGATGTAAGCGATGCAGCGATTGTTTAGCAAACGTTGATGTGGACTTGTTAGTTTGCCAAATTTTGACCAGGGTGCCATATTCAAACAAAAGTGCCATTTCGAGGCACGATCTAGACACATCGGCAACGTTGGGCACAAGTGGTTATCACTTATGGCTAGGTCCGGACATTTAGGGCCGGTGCACACATGCGTAATTTTAAGGCACGTTACCGCTATATCGAATTCTTCCATATTTTTCGAATTTTAAATAGCGGCAAAATGACGCATGTGTACACCGGGCCTAAGGTGGATAATGTTAGAGTTGTGCTAAGCAGTTCCTACGACGGAACGGACAGGGAACGATTCTATTCGCAGTCGGAACTAGTTCCCGGAAACATGTCCGGTCCGGTCCATGAATATGGCTTTGTTCAACATGTGCGCGGCACTGTCCAATGGATATGGTTGTGTTGTTAGGAAATGTTTCCGACAGAGGACATAGTTCCGGGAGCATTACATATCCGGGACGACAGAATTCTATTCTATACACCTAGGAATCTCCCCCATCGAGGATGCCTATTTAGGCTGCTTTAATTCGGTCACTTCCGATGCGCAAAGCATAAAATAAAAATCCAAAAAATAGAGTGCCATCATCACCATCATCTTCTGCCCCGCATGGTGTCGCGGGGATAAACTACGCAAGGGGGATCTCCAGGCAACTCGATCCTCCGTCATCGACTCTAACTCATCAGGAGCTATGCCCAAGCGTTACCAGGCGAGTTTATGGACTTGGTCCAACCACCTCATCCTGGGTCCGCCAAGCGGTCGCCTTCCTGATGGACTCGCATTCAAGGCCCGTCTAGGAAGTCCTGATGGTGGGGACATTCGTGCTACGTGATCCATCTAACGGACCACAGCCCTTTCCGTTCAAAGAAGCAGCTGCTCAACGTTGATTGCCTTGCTCACTGTTGTATTTCTCACCCTATCCCGGCGAGTAATTCCCACAACAGCACGAAGATATCTCATCTCGGAAGCTTGTATTCGCGATCTTATTCTTTCGGTCTTTACCCTAATTTCGTGACCATAAGTGAGAGTTGGAACAAATACTGAGTTGAGAACTGCTAACTTGGTTTTCACACTAAGCTCTGCCTTCCTGATTACAGATCTCCCCCGGCAACTGACCGTATCGTGGTATGGGGCGGGCGACAGGTTTGGGGTTATTTTCAACCCAAACCTGGCTAACGAAGCGAAACCCCCCTATTGACAAGAAGAAGACAATTGGATTCGGATATTGCCTACTCTGGTGTGCCAGGGCCCCATTTGAAGCCAGGCCTGAATGGTGGCAGTATGCGAGTGTCTTGTGGCTGCACTGTCCCGCTCGGCAAACCGGTCGGGCTCAGCCCGAATGAACTACGAACAACCGTCAATGGCCTCGTGAGCCGTTACGGGGGTGGGGGGGGAGGTCACGCACAACGGCATCGAAAAAAGAGTGTACAGGACCTAAAACTCTCTTGAAATGGACTCACTTGATTTCCGCACACAGGCGACACGAGAGCCTCCCGCACATTTTGCTTCCCTTGCCTACAAACGTCGCAATTGACGTCGTTTCCAAGGACGCATAATCTTGGACTGTGCAGACTACAACGGTCAGTGCCATCTTCTGACGGCTGTTTTTGGCACCACACTTTAAGTTGGTTGAAATACCCCAGGACTTATACATTCGTAAAGTACCTGTCGATTATGCCCTGCTGACTCTGGGAGTCAGAGCTGTCAGTTTTCTACATTAATCTCTCTACATAGCCTAGCCCCTTGAGCTGAGAGATATTCTTAAAGGTAAGTGGATGGTACTCAGCGATTTAATTGTCGGCATTCGTCCCGGCAGAAGTACAAGCGACAAACTTTTCTCTCTAAGAATGGTACTTGAGAAGGCTTTCGAGTTTGTCAAACCCATTTACAACTCTCTTGTAGATTTGGAAAAGGCATATGACCGAGTTCCTCGAGGTAAACTCTGCAGTGTTCTGCGGGAATATTGAATTGATGGTCTTCTTTTGAGGGCCATTCAATCTGTATACAAAAACTGTAGCAGTTAACGGGTTAACGGTGCTAAATTTACTCGACAGACGCCATCAGGATGGATTGATAGCACACATCACTTCCTATGCGTGTTCAGTGCTCTGGCAAATGGTAGGCAGCCACGCGTATTCTTTTTCTATAACTTGAGCGAATTGAATGAGAACAGCATAACCCAGTTGATTCGTGTGCTATTGGTTTGAATCCTTTTCAGCTCCACACCCCTAAAGTCGCCTATCTCTTAGAAGAAGTGTTTTCCCAGGAACAGTACTCTTTTCTTTGCAAGGGCTGGGCATTCGAAGAGAGCATTCTTCTTCCTCATCTCAGTAGCTCCTGCAAAAGTCGTACATTCAGTTGGAATGCGTGTGTGTCTATGTGACACTTCATTGCGACTAAACCTTGGATCAGTGACGTTGATATCTTTCTGTTCAGCGTCGGCCTAAAGCCTTTGTTATTGCCCCAATTTCCAGAACAAATCGAGCTCTGGCTTTACCTGCTGCTTTTCTAGTTTTTTTTTTTCTTATGGAGTTAAGTGGCTTGACTGCATAAGGGATTTCCCGAGATTCTTGTAGCTCAGATCCATTTTTCGCAAGACCTGATCAGTTTCGATGTCAAAATGTCCGATGCTATAGGCTTAAGGACACTGGGCTATAAGAAAAAATCGAACAATGGACCCATACCTACTGGCGTAGTGAACAAAACATAACTATGCACTATTTAGGCTGATGTATCAATCGGTATGAAGTTGCATACGTCGTCAACACATCTCACATGACACAGGGCTCTTAGAACATAGTCATCCCCGTCCATGGATGCTTGGACAACGCATTCATCATAAACTAATTTATACGTCATCTCAAATATTAAACTTTAATCGAAACGTGATTTTGCACTTTGTTCGAAATGGAAATGTCGTACCACTCCTTGAACCGTGGGCTTTGGACTTCGGCAAGGGTGCGTCTTGTCACCTCGCCTTTTCGTTGTTTATATGGACTGGATGTTGCAGTGCAGCCGAGGCGAGGAATGTTTCACATTGGGAGAGTTGAGGGTAAGTCATCTTCTTTTTGCGGATGACTTAGTTATTCTCACATCTTTTGCAGAGGGAACTCCAGCGCGCATTCGATAGGTTTGTGGCCGTATATGCTGATGCTGGGATGAAGGTTAACGTGGACAAATCATGGTAATTTCCAGAAGTGTTCAATGCACTCTACATGTTAGTGGAGTCCCATTGAAGCAGGTGGAGAAGCTTAGGTATGTCGGCGTTTTCTTCAAGAGTGATGGGAGGAGTAATACTAAACTTTCCTGTAGGATTGGTCAAACTGGGTCAGTTTTGGCACAGCTTGAGAGATCTGTTATCAGGAAGGCCGAGCTTAGTGTGAAAGCCAAGTTAGCAGTTTTCAACTTGGTATTTGTTCCAACTCTCACCTATGGTCATGAAATTTGGGTAATGACCGAAAGAATAAGATCGCGAATACAAGCTACCGAGGTGAGATTTCTTCGTCCTGTTGTGGAAAACTCGCCGGGATAGGGTGAGAAACACAACAGTGAGCAAGGCAGTCTACGTTGAGCAGCTGCTTCTGCAAACCGAAAGAGCTGTGGTTCGAAAGATGGTTCATGTAGCACGAATGTCCCACGACTTCCTAGAGGGTCCTTGAATGCGATTCCATCAGGAAGGCGACCGCTTGGCAGACCCAGGATAAGGTGGCTGGACCAAGTCTATAAGCTCGCCTGGTTACGCTTGCGTATAGCCCCTGATGGGTTATGGCGAAGGATCGAGTTGTCTGGAGATCTCCCGTGCGTGGTTTATTCCCGCGCCCCTTTTAGTGGATCATGCTGGTCAGAAGGTGGTGATTATGTTGATGATGAGTCGAAAGAAACATCGCTTCGAAAGATAAAGTAGGTAGATGGCTTGGTCTGTTGGCGTCAATTGTTATGAAACCAGCAATGAGTGTTCATGGTGACGTTTTGAGTCAATTGCTAAGGCTCCCAAATGTTACACTCTCACGCCCTCGCCTACCATAAGCTTTTTCTATTTTCCATTAGCCATTAGGCCTTATTCGAAATTCGAAGCCCTCGTGCATTTTCCTTGGGATCTCATGTCGGGCTACTCCCATTCAGTCAGCCTGCCCTCAATGAGTCTACTTTTTTCCTTTAACAAAGTCAATCGCATATAATTCCTACGGCCGTAATAGGACAGCAATCAGTATTCCAGCTGCCCACCACCAAGTGCCCCCGAAATTCACTCCACCGGACTCCGATCCGTCTCCATCTGCACAGAGGCAAACTTCAGTTCGCCTCTGATTAACGATTGACACCTTCATGTAAGCGCTTCTAGCCTGACGGGGTAAGGCTAACCCTGCACATATGTCAGTATTGGCCCCAAGTCTCCCGAAACCGTTTGGCGGCGGCCTGTAATTAATCAATTTAACATCTTACCTGGCCATTAAATATTCAACAAAGGTCTTATTACGCACGCCACCGTGCGTCGCGCCGGTTGAAGTCGGCCCGTGTCGCGTCGGCAAGCTTTGTTCCTCAGCACAACACGTACCCAATTGCCTTCAGTTACAACTCATTAGTCAACTTCCACGAACCACCGGACAGATATTTCGACACTTGCGACAAAAAATAAAAAACACAAGAAAACAAGAAAAACTGAAAAATTCATACAAGACAGCATTTCTGAACACACATAAGGAATGCATAATTTTGCAACAATTAGAGATATCTCCGAGCAGTGCTGTTAATTACATTAGTCCCACAAATGTATCTTCTGTGGGTCTGGCTGCGTACAGCATCTCCGGCGAATGGGTCCCAGTGGTCGAGTCTTGGCGGTCTGTGATGAATTCCATAATTACCGCAATTACTTGCAGGGTATACAGATACAAAGGAGACCCACATGGAGTGCGTCTATGGACGTACTCGTACCTACATCCCGATCGTACAGCAACCGGCCATAGACCGTAACTTGATCGGTCCATATACGGCTGTGGCTGCTTTGGCAAAATGCATGCGATTTCGAGTGAATTGGCGATATAAACAAACAACTAAATTGGCAACGAGATGGATAGATAAAGCGCACACAGTGTCGCAAGCATAATTGTGCCGGCCGGCGGGGTAGGACGAATATTTGCTGTCCGGCATGGGCATCCAAACGAATTCATAATTAATTTGGCGGAAAAAAATGTATCCACTGGTCATCTTATGGTCGCTTTGAGCGGTCTTAAGTAGATAAATAGTTTGCTCTACAACTTAATTAGTTGGGCAATGGGTCGAGATGCCTTGGTTACGGTGCTTGGTTTTTTTTTTCTTTACAATGTATCGACAAGTGCATTGACGTGGATGTAACTTTATTAGGTTTTGCCTTTTCTTTTGTGGTGCTGGAGTGGATGTTTGCGATGTCGAATAAATAGTGAGGGATACTTATGAAGTTTGAAGATGGGTTGGAAAGCAGCGGACTCTTTAAATATGCCTACAAACGGTCACTGATCTGATGTAATTTAAGAACGTGGCACGAGTACCATCACTTTGGCGTCCAAAATGTTAAGGGTATTTTGTAGAGGGGTCAAAAATAAGCATTTTGACTCGGTTGGTTGGAGGGGAGGGGGGTAGAGGCGAGAGTGGGTAGGCAGAAAAAGGTTATGTCGTTCTCTTAGGTGCTAGCGGCAAGGGGCAATTGTAGACAACAACATTCGAGTATGGACCATGTGGAGCGCATGGACAACACTGCTCCAGACCGAAGAGTCTTCGACTCCGAACCAGTGGGACAACGCAATAGAGGACGCTCACGGAACCGGTGGCGCACCCAGGTGGAGAAGGACCTCAACCAACTTGGTGTGCGCATTTGGAGACAGCTGGCAAAAGATCGTGCCGGCTGGAGAGGCTTACTGGTTGAGGCCCAGGTCCACCCCGGACTGTAGCGCCACCTGAAGAAGAAGAAGAACATTCGAGTATTGTTAGATGATCTCTTGATCTAAACTGAGTGAAGACTTGCAAGTCTATGTTACAAAAGTCTTATTTTACAAAATGTCATTTTCCGGATAACCCTCACATTTATAATTGACTTCAGACACTTGAAGAATTTTCTTTCTCAGTCTTTTAATACTCTAGCTGCTGTTTCAAAATTCTTTGTAATTTTCGGGGGAAAAAATGTCTTCGCCATGAACATTTTTAAATTGTCAAGGCCTCACTAGACATCAACATTTTAGTCAACGTTGGAGAATAAATGATCCTTCGATTATAAGGCAAACTTTTTTTCTCGCTTAAAGCAATGATTTCTAGGCTTTGTTCGCGGTAAGTCATGTTCTACAAATTTAACTTTATTAACAAACTATATGTTTGATCTTTTTGAAAACCGATTACAAGTTGAAATACTCTACACTGACTTTTCGAAAGCTTTCGATAGAGTACATCATACTTTACTTTTTGCTTAAATCAATAGGTTTCCACTCATCTATGCAAATGTGGATTTCGAATTATTTAAGTAATAGGAAACAATTGGTAAAGATCGACAGTTTTATGTCGCGCGTAATAGAGATTACTTCTGGCGTTCCTCAAGGTAGTCATCTCGACCCGCTCCTGTTTATTTTATTCATGAATGATGTTCATGAAATATTTAGTTTTTGCAGATTTTTAACATTCGCGGATGACTTAAAAATATTTGCAAGCATCAAAAGTTTTAATGATTGTATTCGTTTCCAAATGGATATATGTAAATTATTAGAATGGTGTACGCATAATGGATTGGAACTTAATATTTCTAAATGTAAGATACTTACAGCGTACCGTATTGCTGCGCCGTTCATATATGATTATTTTCTCAATGATCTTCTGCTTCATCGCCTTGAAGAAGTTAAAGATCTAGGGGTCATATTTGACTCAAAATTAAATTTTTCACTACATTATGATTATATCTAAAATCTAAATCTAACTCATTGTTAGGATTTCTAAAGCGGAATAGTAAAGACTTCCAAGATGTTTTTAGCCTTAAAACTATATACTGCTCGTTGGTCAGGCCTTGTTCAGAATATTCTTCCGTTATTTGGGACCCCCCCCCCCCCCCCCAAAGAGGTATAATAATAATAATAATAATAATATGGGTGGCGCGACAGTCTGAGGCGGACCAGGGCCTAGCTTCTCAGCAACCACGCGTGTTGTGCGTGTTCCTTCACGAGTGGAAGGGACCTACAGTTTAATGCCGACTCCGGCTAAGTGGAGTAGCTTTTCTAGACAGGAATACTCTTTGAGCATTGTCAGTGACTCGAAAGAGGTGGAGCAGTCAATTATCAAAAGTGGTAAATTCGGGTATCGAACCTGGCACCCTCTGCGTAGGAGTCGACGCACTTACCAACTACGCCACGGCGACCTACTTTACGAGGTTTTCGAGGTATGCCATCCGTAAATTGAACATGTTTGAAGAACTTCCTCCTTATGACGAAAAAAGTAAGATCATTGGCTTGCAAGCCTTAAGTTTCAGGCGGAAGGCATCTTCAGTCAGGTTTATTCGTGACATAATGTATTATCGTATATATTCACCTGAATTCATTTTCAATTCACTTATAAATATATTGGCTCCCAAAAGATCTCTTTGGGGTAGAAATATACTTTTCGATAGAATGCATAGAACAACTTATGGATGCATTGAACCTATGACTGGGTGCATAAAAACATTTAATGAACTTTGCAACGAAATTGATCTGAGCTTATCTCGATTGGAATTTAAAAATTGTGTTTTTTCATTGGTTTTGGGCTAAGGATTAATAATATTATTGTTCATTGACGTAATCTGTGAGATGCAAATCGATAGATGATCCTAAGTCGCGCAACAAACGCATGTTGTGTAAAGCGCTACTGAGAGCATGCTCTAAGAGAACGTAGTGTCTTGTGTTTGCCATGTGATGGTAAGAAAAAAAAATGTATTGTTCTACTAGCAGATAGTAAGTTTGGTGTAATTGATCTAACAGAGCGCATGCTGGTTTTCAGACGAAAGCGATCAAGTACTCAAAATTGATGCCTGACCAGAATGTCACAATGGACCAACCATCAAACGATGAATAGCTCTTGTCAATCTATGTTTCTTTGCCCTTAGCTGGCTAAATAGGGTAAATGAGGCCTCTCTGGATAACCAAACTCGCTTAATAGAATACATTGATCATGCCAATCGTGGTGCACAAAGCCGTGGTCAGTAATAAAACTGGACGAAGAAGCATTTTGACTTTTCACAAGTATGAGTTATCTTTGATGGGAATTGGAGAACATGAACGAAATGAGTCTAATGGACGCCGATCTTGTATGTGAAACAGGAGACGGCTAGCAAGAGAGATGGAGTGCCACACGAAGAGAAAGAAGAAGAATAAGCCGATAGGGGACTACATGCTAGAATTCACCATGTTTTGCAAATGCTTTCTGTGGCTGCTGTGGCGTACTGGGTACTTGCGGCAAGTAACAACTCCTGAAACGAATGATCCACCTCTCTCTTGATCCACTGACAATGCTCAGAGAGTACACCTGTATGGAAAAAGAAACGTATCAAAAGTTCACCACGGAATATGCGGAATATGCTTTTTTTTTTTAGTTAATTTTTATTTTAAATTCATATTCATAACAGACTTACGTACTAGACAAAAATGCTTAAAACTAGTTGGACGAACAGTGTTACTATTTCTAACTTACTGGCCCTAAGCGGGCACTCTAAGCTAAACTTAATCTTACATGTCTTTCGACTTAAAGTAACATTATATTTGTATGTGAACAAAAACGAGTTCAAACAACTGAACAACTTAATGTTAAGAAAAAAATTTGTTTATAAAAACTTAATGCCTGTACTGTTATCTTAAAACTTATAACTACCTTACAAACTAACTTAAAATAACCTAAACTAACTTAAACTAAACAACATACATATATACATATGTATATACGAGTGTATAGACTTATAAATATATGTATGTACTTACTATGTACAGTGTGTATACACGGGTACACCCTTTGTGTACGTTTGTGTATACAATTTTTTTTTTTTTTTTTATTTATTTTTTTTTTTTTTTATTTTTTTTTTTATTATTTATATGTACAACTTAAAATTACCTTAATACTACCCTAAGCTATGTAAGTCGGCCGTAGGTTACAGCTCATGGGTATGCACCAATCCACTGCAAGACAGGGCCGACAACTCCCCATAAGGGGATCTGTACTACCTTTTCTACCCCGGGTCTAAAGGGTTCGACGAGGGAGTTCCGTCTCTCCCCAGCCACCAGAATTTTCGATGTTGCATTGCAACATCCCGAACATCTCTTCTTGATACCGCCGTACTGAACCGGAGGAGACCCTCCTCAGCTCGTTGTGCGACGGAACGGTCGTGGTTGAGTCGCACATCCACAGTTGATCTGGCGATGTGGAATATGAGCGGTACCGCATTTATATTTTGTAACAGTCCGTTCTTGTCTAAATGGAGAAAGGCTTCTGGGGGGATGAAGCCATTGTGCCGTACCCTTTCGTGGTATTGTGAATTGGGGTAGTAAGCCCCCGAGATCAAGTTATTGACCGAGTTCATCGCTCTAGCAGTATGACTTCGAATCAACTTCAATAGAAAATTGTCCACTCTTATCAGGTTATATAAAATATATGTATTACGTGAGGAAGAACTTATTAGATCGCTCAAGTAAATGTTGAACAGGATCGGAGAATTAACGGCACCCTGTTGGAGACCATTTTTAACTTGAAATATGCCTGTGGAGGTCACGTTGCCATTCTTGACTACGAACCGTCTACCGGTAAGCATATTACAAAGTAGGTACAGCAGTGGTTTGCTAATGCCTAGCCGATTGAGCTTGTAGAAAAGTCCTTCTACCCATACGGTGTCAAAGGCCTTTTCCAGGTCAAT
Source organism: Eristalis intricaria (assembly GCA_964034865.1). Classification (NCBI taxonomy): domain Eukaryota; kingdom Metazoa; phylum Arthropoda; class Insecta; order Diptera; family Syrphidae; genus Eristalis; species Eristalis intricaria. Next base: position 65,323,617 of record OZ035874.1, on the reverse strand, counting down.
CAAGCAGGCACCCGTACATTGTTTCTGGCTTTTGTTCCATTGGATATCCGACACCAGTTTCGACGCGGCATGAATAGTGTCATGCCCCGCTTTGAAACCGAATTGGTTATCCGGAATTATATTTTTGTCCTTAGTCCAGTTGATCAGAGTTCTATTGATCACCTTCTCGAATACCTTGCTGATGTTCGGAAGGAGACTAATTGACCGGAGGTTGCAAGGATTCGAAGAATCTTTTCCTCTCTTGGATATGGGTTGCACAATCGCAGTTTTCCAATGCTTCGGATAATGTGCATTATTCAGAGCATTGTTAAACAGGATTGTGTACATATTAACCACTTCCAGGGGGAGGTGTCTTAACACAATGTTGGAGATCCCGTCGATTCCAACATACTTTTTCTTCTTTAATGATTCGAAGACCGCTTGGAGTTCTGTCTTCGATATGAATGGGGGATGAACCCCTTCGTCGGCGATGGCATTATCTGCCATGTTATCATCATTGAACACGACAAAGCCAGTGTTCTCAGATCGCCATTGTTGAATGTCTTCTCGAAGTTGAGAGTTGCTAGCCATTATGCGGTTATCCAATTCGTGGTTCGGGCGAACGCTCTCATTCACCTTGTACACTTCTTGGAAAACCGCGCCTAGTACCTCCATTTTTTCTTGCGGATCTTCGACCCCGAAGAAGTTATCGTCGGAATATGCTTGACACTGGACGATTCAACTTGTTACATTATGTTGTAGAACAATTTTTCAAGCGGCACTACAATTATTTTGAACACAACTCAAGGTTCACTCCATTCGTGAGAGAATAATGGCACGAGTGGTTATTGGAAACATGTAAACCTCGGAGTTAACAAATATTACAAATTTAATTTTGGAAAAGTTCCCTCTTCGCAGTGAATGTTGGTACGGATATATTTTGAGCAGTACAATTTCAAAACGAAAATCGAAAACTTTTTTTCGATTTGTTGAAAAAATCGAAAATAAGTAAGTCCATTACATTGGTTGTAAAAATCAAGTGTTGCAATAATCGAGACTGTACTGTTCATGCAAACGTGCAATTTTCTAGAATTTTCTTAGCGAGCTAACTTTGGCAAAAAAAGAGCAGACAAATAGAACAGCGCCACAAAAAGGAAATAACAAATAATAAATACAGTAGAGTCTCGGCAACATGAGAGGTTCTAAAAGACGAACGATTCGGAAATTTGAACACATTTTTGAAGATAACTTTCTTACGGACGACGGACGGCCAATGGTCGCCACTGCTGATTGATTGTTGCCGATAGTCACCAATTCAGACTGCGGCGCGCCGCGGCGTGGTGCGGCCAAATATAATTTTTTAATGCGGCCTTTAATAATTTAATTTACATGAAGACCAAGTGATAGCTATTTCTGGAACATTTTTTTTTTCTGATTTTGGGATGAGCAGACCACAAAGAATTGGGGAAGTATGTAGTGATTTAATAAAGGAACTAGATTACGATACAGATTCTTAAAAACGCCAAATAATGGATGCCGTTCAGTTTTTGAACACAGGACAAAGATTAATCTTTGATAATAAATTTTTGAAGATAACTTTCTTACGGGCGACAGCCTAGAATAGAGCAGTTTTTCAAGAAAAACGTGTAAATGTGTATGATTTGATACATTTTACAAACAATTTTTCTTTTTTGTTTGTTTGTTTTTTCTTAAATAAAATTGATGCTCGTAAAGATGAAAAATTTTAAAAGATGAACGGAGCATGTTTTCATCCGTCGATATCTCTAAGATATATTTGTATTTCCACTCGTGAAAGAACAATAGCACGCACAACACGAGTGGTTGCTGAGAAGCTAGGCCCAGGTCCACCTCGGGCTGTCGCGCCACCCATATTATTATTATTATTATATTTGTGTTTGGAATCAGAGGGACATGGAACATGTTTGTTTTGTTCCGATTAACCAAAAAGTTGGCAAAATCCTATCGCTGGACATCCGGAATTCCTTCAGCGATCAGTAGTCTCTCGCCACCAGCAGTCAAATTTCAAATAAATCTGCAGCCGATGTCTGTATTCAGCAGAGCAGTTAAGTCAAGTCAAAATTCGTATAAAAAAGCCTTCCATCTATGATGATCGCTAGAGATGATCTCTGCGGATCAACGTTGATTATTCAACAAACACCCAACGCCCTCTTCTGAAGTATTGCCAAAACTGATCCCATCGTCATCATATGCATGTTTCTCTTTTGAATGCTCCTCTCAAATATTCACCCAATTCCCCTTCACTTCGAACGTTAAAGAGAAAAGAAAAAAATAACAATCTTGTAGGCGTATCACATTCCCCAGCAGCAGCAACAATTCTCGATTCCATTGAAAGCTAGCATCAGATCGTGGATACTCGGCAATAATTCTTCTTTCGAATGCAGCAGCTCTCGGTGCAATGTGTCGCGACTGCATTTTTACACATACACAAAGGCGCGCATGCGCTCTCTCCCTCTCTCTATCTCTCTCGGTCTCCTACAATCCATCTGAATAGGTTCAAGGTTCTCGTGCGAATCAGGGACCCCTTGAAATCAAATAAATTTTGACATACAAGCTACAATGAAAAGCAACAACAACGCACACCGACCAGCCAATAGCCCGTAACAGCATCAACAACAAACACAAATTACGTCCACCAAGCGAATTTATCGCTCGGCATGTATTCCAAATCAGAAAGTTGCAAGCCACAGCCGAACCTCACAATCGTCTGCGTCGTCCACACCACGCTAGAAACACCACACTTACCTGAGATTGTATCTCACGTAACTCTACTACGCACCAGCTTTGATCGCTTTGCGTTATGCGTTCGACAATTGAGGCGGCCGGTCGAACGGTTGCTGATAGAAATGCCTTACAGATGGTATCGCCGGATAGTGAGCCATTTTAATAACCCCCCTGGGAGGGGCTACACACCAGAGACCACTGCATCGGTCGCCACTCACACATGCATGCAGCGTGCGTGCATATCTGCCCGATACTTTGGAGAGCAGCAACAAGAAAAAAACGTAGCGAAACGAAAACAATTTCGACAATCGTTGAGTGTGATTGAATATTTGTAGGTTACGCCGTTGCAGGAGGGCGGTTCTGTTTACCGCGCGAATTGTTTGCGCATTCATGTCGGTCGTGTGAATTTATGTGAACTAGATGCAGGTCATAGTAACGAATAGGAAATGTACACCGGACCTGGTGCCAAGACTGACAAGTGGGTTATGCGCTGCTGCGCCCCTTTTCTGGACATCATTCCGTATCGAAAATTGATTTGCGAAACGAAAGTGAGAGGGAATGCGATCGTAGATCTTGAAATGATCTCACTTGGGTGGCAGCATTGCGAATCAGATCGGTTGAGCGTTTTGTGGTGAATGGGCAAAAGATCCAGTGGCTGATCAGAATGTAAGGTGATCGGGTGGAGGAAGTAGAGAATAAAATAAGTTGACTATGCAGTGATTTTCGTCCATCTTTTGCATTATCTGCCATGTGAGAGGGTTTTCATTTGCCCAACGAGTGCTTGGGGAAGACGTTTGTTGAAATGTAGTTCAGACTATTCCTTCATTCTTTAAATTTGTCCAATTGCAAATGATAATTGACTGATAACTGGTGTAGTGCCTTTTCAGACATTAGAATCACAGTTAATTCGTTTGAATGCAACTTTGAAGCATGTGTCTGTTAAGGACACCAGGTCATAGTAAACAAGTCACAGACAGGCATTGAGGTAGTCGAAGGCTACCGTCAATTCAGTCAACGACACCGGCGCACAGTGGTCCGATTTGTACCGGAGGCGATGAAATAGCAGTTTTTTTTTTGCGAGGGTAGGTGAAAATCTTTAAAAGGGATCTTTACCCAGTAAAAACACCCCCCTTCAAATAAAATATATTTCCACTACAACTAAGTTTTACACTTATCCAGCAGTTTTTTCTTGGTTTAGACGCATTTGACAAGAGATTCTCCATTGAGAGTTCTTGCTAACACCGCAGCTAACGCGGGTTGATTTCACTGTGCTAGGTCAACGGGTTTAGTCCTTTGAAGACGGCAAGAATTGGAAGGACAGCAGAGTTTATGTGCCCTGCCAGGCGTCGCTTATGCTTACGAGCAAAATTCGTAACTTCATCTTGGACTGGTGAAATCCCAAGATCTCTGTGGATATCGTTGTTTTGAATATACCAGGATGCGTTGACGATGGCCCTTAGCACTTTATTTTGAAAAGTTTATTCAACGTTTCTATTACTTTCTTTGGTACAACCCCATAATTGTATACCATACGTCCAGACGGGTTTTAGTACTTGCTTGTATATAAGCAATTAGTTGTCAGTATTTAGCTTGGAATATTTTCCAATAAGCCAGTACATGTCTTTGTATCTTAATTGGAGCTCCTCACGTTTCTTTTTGACGTGCTCCTTTCATTTATGCTTTACATCGTGAGTCATTCCGAGGTATTTCGCTTCATTGCCGAAGGGTATTTGAACATTATTTATAAAAACGGGCAAGTTATTCACGTTCTTATACGTAAAATTTATATGAACGGATTTAGCTTCGTTGAGCTCAACTCGCTGACGTCCATTCGTGTATCAGGTCAAAAGCACATTGCAATTTTCTAGTTGATTCTTCGACCGTTTTGGCAGTTAACGAAATGGCGGTGTCGTCAGCAAATGTGCCAAGCACTGTGCCTACGTCCTGCGGTATATCGCTGCTATACAATAAGTAAAGGAGGGGACCAAGAACACTTCCTTGTGGTAGCCCAGCTTGTATAGATTTATATAGAGAGTATTCTTTCCCATATTTCACACGGAAGATTCTATCCGATAGATAGTTCGATAAAATTGTACAAAGTCTTCTCGGGATGAATTGTTGAAGCTTGTGTTTCAAGCCTTCGTGCGAAACCTTGTCAAAGGCTTGAGACAGCTGGGCGGACTTGCTTTTGTTCAAACGATTTTCCTATAACACCAGTTATGCGATGTACTTGATCAATAGTTGAATGCTTGCTTCTAAAACTGAACTGGTGGTTAGGAATAAGTCGTCTTTCTTCTACAACCGGGCTTAAACGTCTAAGTAATATTCTTTAGAACACTTCAGACATTGTCGGAAGAAGTGAAATCGGTGTATAAGACATTTTGTCTGTTGGGGGTTTACCCGGTTTCGACACCATTATTATTTCTGCTACTTTCCACTGACTAGGGACAAGTTCTAATCTAAAGGCGGCGTTAATGATGTAGAGAAACATAAGAAGCGCTTTATTATTTAGTCTATTATTTTTATTTGTTTATTATTAGTAATTCTTTCAGAACTTCTCCTGTAATTAACTCGTAACCAGGAGCTTACTTGGGTTTGAGTTTTTTCAATTCTTCCTTAAGTTCTGTCAAAGTAGCATTTCTTATAGAAAAATTGTCACGATTTGATTCTGAACCGTAGGAGTATACAGGAAGTGTTTGGCAATCGCGTGATTTAAACGTTGCTTCCAAATGATCTACCAAGAGATCTGCTTTCTCTTTATCTTCTTTGGCTCACTCGTGTTGGTTGTTCCGAATTGGGGCCGCATGTGGTTGGGGTTTTCTTCAACCGTTGGCTGCTTTCCAGAGTGAGTTGAGTTGGTATCTTTTTTCGCTGACAAGCCTGTTAAATAGGCATTAAGATTATTATTTTTAAATGACTTAATTTTCGCTTTTAGAAGGTTCGACAGGTGGTTGAGGCGTGTTTTATGCTGCGGCGCACGGGTTTGCTGCCATTTCTAAAGAGCTTTACGTTTCTCTCTTACTAATTCTCGTATTTCTGGTGGATATCGCAATACATGTCTTATCGTCGTTTTTCTAGCGAGAGGTGTACTACTCCACGCAGCGCGCTGTATTACTTCTATAAATTGGTCGAGTTCTATTTCTAAATCGTGTGGGGTTCTCAGCGGTACTCTGAGTTCGATACCTTGTCAGTGATTTCTAAGTGCTTGCGAATTCGTACTTTTATTAGTTAATGTAGGTGGAATGCAGTGAGTCTTTCTAAATTTGTAATCTTGATATCAGATAATATCTGCATTTGATGAATAACGTATTCATTAGATCAATTTAAAGTGCAGCTGAGTTCAAAATATTGTTAAAGTGAAAAGGTTCTTGCTGACGGATGGGCAAGTAGATGCAGCTGAAACTAAAGACACTAAAGAATATTTTAAAACAAGAATCAATTTGGAGCGATCTTAAGCTCGTTAGTTCTGGTCTATTGAATTTTCGCAAATAGTGATTCTTAGACGATTTGTTTTAAAAATTCATAGCTGGTAGATGAATAAGAAAATCAAAGTTAGGAAAACGTTTGTGTTTTCTTTGGACATGCTGTAACACGTTTAAAAAATTTAAAAATGATCGATCAAGTCGCGGCCGATTTATTGACTAGAATACAAGGCCCTTCGCTGTATACACTAATCATAGTGCCATAATGGAGCGACTTTAAGCTGTGTAAATATATATAAAGACTGTGTAAATATTTCTCATAGAAATGTGTTATCCAACTTATATACTTCATGAATACAAAGCCCGCAAATGCATTACACAATGTAAACATTTTGATTTTCTTCGCCTCTCGAACCACTGTGTGTGGTTCGCTATCCTTTATCAAAAATCGAAATTTGAACTTTTAATATAATTTTAATTATATTTTTTTAATTTTAATTTTAATAATACTTTCAATATCGGTTCTTGAATAAATTGCACCATAAAAAATGTACTTTTAAGACTATCTGCTCAATAATAAGCGTATAAGCGGCCAGCAAAGGTAAGATATTTTCAACATGTGTCAACAACTTAACGAAAACATGTGCGTTTGGTATTAAATCTTCTTTTGTTTACGTTGACCGAATAAATATTTTAGTATGTCCAAGATGAATAATATAATATGGCGCTATAGCCCTTAGAGGGCCAGGGCTTAGTTTCTACAGCAGCTGAGAAGCTTTTTCTAGACAGTTACTAATCTTCGAGCATTGTCAGTGACTCGAAAGAGCTGGTACCGAGAAAATTATTCTTGGTCGTTCCGGCCGGGAATCGAACTCATGCAGCGAGCTTAAGTTGCGTTGGTGTCGACGCACATACCCACAACACGACGGCCATCGCATGTGCTGTCGTATGTTGCTTTAAAATCGTTGAAGAGGTGGTGTTTATCGATCTGAAGCACGCTAGTCTTCTCCAGGATCTGCCTTAGTGAAGAGTAGGAACGTGCCGATTAGTGCGATTCAAAACGGCTTTAGACGTTCACACAGTACACTGGACATGATCTTATGGGCGACGAAGAGCAGGGATATATGTCCCCCGATAGTTGTTGCAAGAGGTAGAATCCCCTTTTTTGTAGATGGGGCACTTGTTAACACTTTGACATGAATGGTTAAAAATCAGTTTACAACATTCCAACAGTCAATATGACTTTAAATTATTTAATACGTCAGCAAGCATACTTCAAAAAAAAAACTTCTCATCTTCAAAACGACATAACTTTTAATTTTCTGTTTTGACAGCTTCTCAATCTCTTATCATGTCACTGATAAATGTATGTCAAAAACATTTTGCTATTGCTTACATTAATCTATTACCTTTTGAGCAAAAATATAAAATTAATCTTGTCACATAGCCCCAGCACATTGAGGTGTTTGGCGAAGGTATTGTGGACCGTGTGTGCACTGGTATGCCATCTGCACTCCTTTCTGTTAAGGTATAAAAATGTCGCAGATTTCTTACGGACATGCGCTTGGTATGTCACAACCTAAAGAGTCATGCCGCCTCCGGTTGCGCTCCCGAGAGGTCCACCAATCGATGGATACCCTAACCAAGGACGCAGGTAGTCGCAGCAATGGTTCAGCTGCTGAGATGATCCCGTGGTGGACCTGGACCCAGACAAGTCGTCGCAAATTTAGACTACCGATCAGATTCAGAAGCCTTGCTATTCTAAAGTATTTAAAGACAATTCCTTAAGCACAGCTTGGCTGTCGCTACAAACACAAACATTTTGCCCCTCCCACCTGTTCTACACATTATAGTTCGTGGCCACAGCTGAAAGTTGGTTAGCGTGCAGTATGATTGCAGTTGCAGTTGCTAGATTTACTCCTGAAGGCATGAATGTTCAGTCAGTCATGATTACTCAGAAAGACGTCCCAGAGTTCATCTACGAAGTCAGTTTGTGTCCAACGTAACGTAACTCATCACCCAACCCAACTTTGCGTAGGATTCGACGCACTAACCCACTGCTTCACGGTGACCTAACTGTTCATAAACAAGGCGGTAATCACTTGATACTCCACCTGTTAGGCACCCCTTATCATGTCACGTTCCCGTAACATCTTCAAGTTGCCAATCCAGATTGATGCCATAATCATGTCTGTCTCTGCAGACACTGAACTTCAATAAACTTCTCCCAGCGGCAACTGTCGCACGCACGCAGTTCAGCGCTTATCAGTCAGCTGCAGCCGTACGGCAAACAGCAATAAATCCAGATAAGACCAGTCTCAATAAAACGACGGGACGTTTTTATCAGTCGCACCAATCGAATCTGCACTCCACATGAACTCCATCAATTAAATATGAAGCATGGTCCTCTGCGACGTGTCATATACTTCTCTCAATCTCAATCAAACGCTTCGAACCACAACTGTGAGGCGACATCGTCTGCAAGCGTATCGAATGTTTGAAATTGAGATTTAAGTCCACGGCATGATGCGCCATGTGGCATGGATTACAAAATCGATGTTGTTCACGTCACATCATTAATCTCGTCCGTAGAAACAGGTCTGCAGTTGGTGCTTATTAGCATTCCCTTCTTCGACGGCATCTGTCTGAGGCTGTGAGCACAAATGCCACGACATGTGCCTGAGGAGTGCTTAATGATTCATGCAAAGCCAATCAAGGCGTCCTGTCAAGAGGGAGACTTCAATCGTAGAACTCCTTCACGGGATGTCATTTCCCACGAGTAAATTTGATTGTGCTGACATTCCAAGTGATGTTGCACCGTACAATGCGCCTCTCGGTGAATGCACACGCCAAAAGATGCGGGTCGCTCCAACGTCAGTCGGCAGCCACAGCAACAGCAACCAGCACCAGTCGATGGCGAATGTTTTCATTTGATTTATGTCACGAGTCGGCGAGGTGCTGTGCAAAGCTCCGAAGACGGCTGCCGCAGAAGAGGTACGCGTAACTATCTGCAGATGCCAATCGCTGTGCACACAATCTCCGCCGAGATGCAATCCAACCCATTCAACCTGCACTCGAAGTGTGTCTTTTTTTCGCTTGCCATGCAATCCAACCACGAACCCAGCCCCGGCCCGCAGCCATCGATTAATTGAAACGACCACGAATGCAATTTAATTCGAAAATTTATTAAAAATCCAATTGGCGATTTTTTGTTCGTGTAATTTGCTTGCCTCGCACCACACGGACCACCACGACCAGCGTTGCAAGGACCGCCACAGCGCCGGGCAGCCAGCGTGTGAGTTATGAGTGTCATTGGAAACTAAATAAAAATTTGTATCTTTATTGCGTCTTTTTCTTCTTTGTTTTTTTTTTTTTTTCTGCTGATAATTGAGACATCCACCTTTGGGACTGTATATCTAATGTAGTCGGTTTTCTGTTTTTCGTTTCAGTTCATGGCAATCGAGTGATTTCCCGTTCGTGCTTCTTTGAGGACATCGATGATCCAGCGGACAAGTGCGCCCGTGAAACAACCTCATCGTACGTGCGAACGCTGTTCTGTCAAACGTGCAGCACCGACGGCTGCAACGGATCCAGCGACATCGGCCCAATCGTGGCGTTAGTGTTAGCACCGATTGCCTTAATGAAATTATTAGTATTTTAATGAAGCACTAAGCGAAGAAATAAACAAAATAAAAAACCAAGATCTAATCGAGAGTGAATAATTCATAGAAATTCGACGAGCGACGATATCGATATGTAAACAAGTTAATTTAATGTTTTGTAATTTTTTTTACACTTAATTTGTTGTGCGTGTATGCATCAATAAGTAACGTAACTCATTGTGCGGCATAATGTTTGTATTAAAAAAATTAAAAAAAAAACAAGAGAAATAGTACGTAGAGCGGGGGAAGTGTTTACTTTCAGTAAGTGTCCTTGTAAACTAATTTTAGCCGTGTTGCTACGCATTTCTTCTGATTTTTGTAAGGTTTTGGCATTCGTGGCAGAGGAAAATATTTCAAACACACACATTTGGGAATCATCACAGTAGATACTTTAGCTAAGACGGATTTAATTCGATAAGATCAAAAAGATACTTGTAATAATGTTCAAATTCACGTTTGTAGAATAAAAATAAAATAAAATAAAAATTCCTTGGTTCGTCTTTGAATTGGATGCGAAAAGATTGGTCTGGCTCCATAGACGGGATCAGTCGGTTTGTGGCTTGAGCGACTCCTTGTCGCAAAGATTGAGTTCACTGGTTTTGGTCGCTTCTAAGTGACACCTGGCAGAGGTGTTCTGATTGCAGGTGAACGTGATTAACATTTCAGAGAGGTAAGTTGTGTGTATTATGAGTGCGCGACTGTGAAGTATTGTGCGTCCATTCCGAGGGAAGCACAGTGATACAATGTACCAAGGATGGCAAACACTTTTGGTCATTTGTAAAGAAAACGTAAAGAATTCCGCCTCGTCTTCAATTCCCACGATTAATAACAATGACCTCCCAGCCGTCAGCTCTTTAGACAAAGCCAATCCAATATGTCTCCACTTGTACTGGAGGGCGTTCCACCATGGGACAAACCCACTTCCGCACTCGTACAGTTGGAAGAATACTTAAAGATCTCGACGTGCACAAATTCGCTGACCCGAGTAGTATTCCGCCAAGGAATCTTTGTAAGCAACGGAGACAACCACCACAACAAGCCATTGCGTAAGCTTTTTCATCTATCTTACACTTCAGGCCTCTTTCCAAGCAGATGGAAAACAGCATTTGTCCAGCCCGTCTCTAAAAAGGGCGAGTCTTCGTCACCCATCCTCGATCCTTAGCACTTACGTCCCGTCTTTCTAATCTTAAGGGAACGCTGATAAATCGACAGCTAATTTTCATTGAGTCGCGAAAGTTTCTAAATGACCGGCAGTACGGTTGCCGCAGCAATAGGTCCTCTGGTGATCTGATAGGTTATCTCCCGAAAAGTAGAACCAATCTTTGCACAATGCAGGTGGCATCAAGTTCTCTTGTCGAAAATGCGTGCCTATAGTATCGATGAAGCTCTTCAATTTTATTTCAGTAGATAATCAGTTATAATTACAATTAATGTTGCAACTAGTGGCTTAGAGGTTTAGGACAATATTTCCTTTACAACTATAATCTTAAAAATATATAAAGACAGGAGAGTGATTTTGAATGTTAATATGAAGTATCAAGGGGAAACTACAAGGAAAAACCCTTATTTGAATCTGAAAAACTAATATTGCACTTGTTTCTGGATAATAAATTCTAACAGACCTAGTTACATTTTTATATTATGAATATTTTATAGTTCTGCAAGTTGTGAAATGAGAAGATTTTCAGAAGTAGAACATTTTATGAAGAAGTTGTTATTAATTTTCTCAGTGAGAAATTCAAGTGTCTTAACGTTGGCGTTGTTGTGAAGTTCAAAGGTTGAATGGTGCCATGGAAGATTGAGCATCATTTTCAAGATTTTATTTTGGCACCTTTGCAATTTAATTCTGTGAGTACGAGCACGATTGCTCCATACAGGAGCACCATATAGCAGAATAGCTTGGAAAATGAATTTAAATAATAAAATTTTGTTATCGTTACTGAGCTTCGACTTCCTGCACACCAATGGATAAAGAATTCTGACAATTTTGTTGACCTTATCAGTCGTATTGCTGACATGTTTTCGGAATGTAAGTTTTTTGTCCAATATTATTCCTAAATATCTACAATCGTCTGACCACTCAATGCTTTCTGAGAACATGTTGAGTTTAATAGCATTAGGTAAAAAACACGGTTTCCTACATCTTGAAAACCAGACAGCTTGAGTTTTGTCGCAATTTATTTTAATTTTCCATTTACTGAAATATGCTAAATATTGATTTAGAGCATCTTGCAGGGAATTGTCTACATCAGCAAATAAAGAGCCAGACGAAAAAATCGCCGTGTCATCTGCAAACATGGCAACATGAATATTTCCACCAAGGCAAGGTATGTCAGATACGTATAAATTAAATAGTATAGGCCCAAGGACAGAACCTTGAGGTACGCCAGACCGAATATAGTGGGTAGAGGATATGTCTTTATTAATTTTAACGACGTATTCTCTTGAACCAAGAAAGCTCTGTATGATTTTGATAAGCGGTATAGGAAGCTTGAGTTTGAACAGTTTATGACATAAAGCATCGTGCCAAACCGTATCAAAAGCTTTTTCTATGTCCAGGAGAACCAGATCAGGAGAATGCAGGCGAAAGCAAGATCGTTGCGCTTGGTATTTCTAAGGCATTGGACAGAGTTTGGCATCAAGCTCTCTAGTCGAAAATGTGTGCCTATGGTATCGATGAAGCTCTTATTTTGTGGATTAGAAGCTACATTTCGATCCTTGAACTGAACCTTGAACTACGATCCGAAAACTTGAATAGAACAAGTTGTTTTGGATGGGTTCAAGTTGGATATCCACCAAATAAATTCTGGTGTCCCCCAAGGCTCTGTTCTGTCCCGACACTCTTTCCCATTTTCATGATCTCTTGTCTGCTACTTCTAATCCAATCAATTCCTTCGCTGATGACATCACCCTCAGCTTTTCATATTCTTTCCAAGAGTCACGACCTAGCCTTTCGACCGTAGGATAGGAACGGCAGCGTATGTTAACCGATCTTGACAGCATAATTAACTGGGAAAAGAACAAAAGAGTGAAGTTCAATGCTTCAAAAATTCAATGCCTGTCTGCTGTTACTCAAGCGAACGCGTGACATTCAGCCATTCTCCATGAATGGCGCTTGAGTCGATGAAACCGGAAAACTTTCCATCCTTAGGCAAACACTAAGATGGAACGATCACATATTGCAGGTCGCCAAAAATGCTGTGACATGTTTAGGTTTCCTTAATAGATGCAAGAGATATTTCAACCCCTCTTTGGCCTTAGTCTATAGCCAAGCTCGAGTACAACGCTCGTATCTGGCCTGGTGCTCTCAAGACTACATTGCACCTACTCCATAGAATCCACAAGCGCGCGATAAAACTTAAACGAGACAACGATATCGCAGATTCATTAGATTCGCTTGAACACCGACGTGCCGTGTCTTCTTTGTCCATGTTTAATCGCTAATTCAACAAACGATACTCAAGCGGGGTAGCATGCCTCCTCTCCATGAATTCCTCGCAATATCTGTCTTGCCAGAATTGTCCATCAGTATACCCTTAAGCCTGCTTTCGGACTCACTGTTAAATTAAGAGACTCGTTTTTCAGCCTCACTACACGGATATAGAATGCTCTTCCCAGCCTCATATATCCCTCAGACTACAACCAGCAGATATGACCAACGTGCACAGGTGCCTTCTCTCTTCTTCTCTATCTGTACTTTATTACATATAAGGTATATACAGTGGACTCGCCCTAAGTCGAACAAATTATGGTACTCTGTGACAATTCAACTTAGGGGGAGTCCACTGTATAGACAAATTATAAGGAAAAAACTCACAGGAAATGGGGCAATCCGCAAGAACTTCCCTGAGCATTTTGAACACAATATTCGGCCGACCTGCTTGAAAGGAAGAGTGAAAGCAAGAATCGAAACTAGTAGACTGGCAGCTCAGTTAACAAATAAGACTCCAGATGCAAGATTTGATTTCACGGAACGCAGAGCGCCGCACAGTTCGTATAGGAGAGCGAAATAAAATCTGTTAAATCTGAACTATTTAGCGGTTCTTAATGATATTTGGCCCATCAAAAATTGTTTAAGAAAAAATGGTTAGGAAAAAGTTGACATTTTTCTAAAATTTTACCGGTGTTGTATTGAAATAAATGTCGTTTTGTAAATTATGTACTTTTTATTTGCAATAAAATATTAAAAAACATAAAGATATCCTTGCACAGTAGACGCTCGATATAGTGAACTAATAAAAACCGAGAATGTTCACTCGAACTAGATTGTTTACACGAGCGTTGACTCCTGGAGGAAAATATCATCAAAATGTGTGTTCAAAATATGGAAAAGTCTCTTGCGGCTAAAGTTGTCTGCGGATATATATGATCATGAATAGAGCACACTTCCAGCTTTCAGATAAACTAGGTTTGCCGCTGGAACCTATTCGAGCTTTTTGTCTGCAGTCCAACAAACAATAAAAAAAAACACACACCACGGAAAACAGCGGGTTGTTGGTCAGCAAGATCGTACGGCTACAGCAGAGCTCTGCAACACCTGCCTGAGCATCTAACCCCAGCTCCCACGGAATACTTTACTTCGACAAGGCGGCATAATGCTGGTTTCCATACAGAGAGAACTGAAAAACCCATTCACTTACCACGATATACCAATTTCTGATCTCAATAGACGGGTATAAGCTAGACCACGGTGTAGGCTCAGGGGTCTTCTCGACAGCTTTCAAACGGCCATGTGAAGCTTTTTTTTAGAGAGTTCTTACTCTTTGAGCATTGTCAGTGACTCGAAAGAGGTTAGAGAACTCACGCAGCAAGTTTAAACTGTGTAGGGGTCGATGCAGGTGTCTACAACGCCTCACACTTATTTGGACCCCGGACGAAGTACTACGAACCCATGGGCAAACGGATCTTTCAAGCAGAAGTCTATGCCATAGATAGATGCGCTCAAATCAAGCCTGTCAGGAACTATACCAACTGCGACATAGCAATAATGTCAGACAGCTGTGCCGCTATCCTGGGACTAGCCGCTATCATCAGGCTCGAGTGGAGATGTCTACAGAAGCTTAAGAACCTGAGCAGGAGTAATAGATTAAAACTCTGCTGGATACTTGACCATACAGTGATAGAAGACAACGAAATGGCCGACACCCTCGCTAAGAAAGGAGCATCGGAACCTTTTAGAGGCCTCGAACCATTCTGCGATGTAGGAGATCACGTCCTCAGGGAAGAGAGGGGAACTAAAAAGACGGAACCGAGCTGATGCCTGGAACAACGCTCATGGCTGAAGGCAGGCCAAGAAACTCTTGGGTCAATTTAACCGGAAGAGGTTTGAGGCATGTATCAGAATAAGCAAGACAGCCTGCGTGTCCTAACAGGTTTCCTTACGGGGCACTGTAAACTCAGGGAACACCTAAGGAAACTAGAAGGTCTCTGCAGATTCTGCGGAGAATCTAACGAAATTCCAGAACATATACTGGGATCTTGTGAGGCGCTAGCTCACAAAACACCAAGATATCTGGGCAAGCAAGTCACTAGAACCAGCTCTCATTCTCAGATACCTAAGAGAAAGAGGATTAGAGAGAATACTCTAGGATAAATATCATCCATCTTCGCGCAATAGGAGCATATAACACTCAATACAGCTCTGAAAAGAACTGAATGGGAGGGGAGCTCTTAAGTAATCTAAGGTATGAATAGGGGGCACAATAGATCTGAAGGTCGCGGTGGAGTTCACCCTCAACTAGAATGCCCGCAACGCCACGGCCACCTACAAACAGGCCAGTAGCAGGTGGAAAATCCTCTACTCTAGGTTAAAGGCTGCAGCAACATAGAGGAAAGTAAGATTGCCGACGGATTGTCCAAGGAGCTTACGGCAACGCCCCAACTTAAATGGGGGGCCCCCCAAAAGCCCATCATCGACCAAAATTTCCTGTGCTTAGGCAGTAGAAGGTGGACTAGGACATCCTAGGAAAACCTGGACCTCCTACATGAAAAGCAGAACTGATGTCCTTCTCAAAAGAAACCGCTCCGAAATAGCTAGAGTCGTGGCTGTAGGCACTGGTCCATAGGCATCCATGCTGCAATGCTCGGAATATCAACCCACGCTGTCGCAGCTGCTTCAACACTCACTCAGAGGATGGTCTGCCTCACTTTCTCTGTGAATGTCCGGCACTAGCAAAACAAAGACACGTCGCGATAGTCAATGTGTATTGAGTATAATCAAATTCCTAAACTCCACAAGTTGGATGTAGCCAATTCAAAACAAGCCAGGTCTACGAGGTGTGGTATCAAAACGAAGCACAATGCACTACTTGTACCCAGATTGAGCCCAATCGGGTAGCCACTTAAACCAACCAAAAACGTCTGAATGGCGTAGTTGGTAGAGTGCCTACTCCTGGTTAGCGGCGTCCCCGGTTCGAATCCCAGTGAAAGCAAAGTTAATACGCTTTATTCTGGTTGGTTTCCCGTTGGGATCAAATTAACGGCACTATCACTGAAGTTGTCGATCAGTGATAGTAGTCTGACAATGGGTATTACAATAGACCAATATGGTCTAAGTGTGCACTAGCAGCCCGCCTACCTAACCTAACCTAACCTAGCTATGTCCTGAATCTTAAAGTGTGACATTTCCTCTACGCTGCAGAAGAAGTAATTGCCTAATATATCATTTCTTGTTCCTGCTGGACAGGTACCGATGACGTGAAGGGTAGTTTTTTCTTCCTCTTCGTCTCTACAGCTTATGCAAAAGTCATTGTGGAGGAGTCTCAATCTTCTGGCGTGCATATCGAGAAGGCTCTGTCGGGTGATAATGCTCACAAAACTTTTCTTATTTCACTCGTGCTTAGTTTTAGGAGCGTATTTGTTTTGTTTGGATTTATTGAAAACCAAATAAGACTCGAAGTCCTACAAGTGTCTAGTTCTTTCCATCCCCGTTTAACTGTGTTGATGGCATCTGTAACTAACAAGGTGTTTATTACTTGAAGTGAGAGTTGTGTTTTTGTTTTCTTCGGCGCTTCAGCCTTATGCATTCCGCTCGTTGGTATTGGCAGATATTTGCGCTGCGTTTCGTTGTTGCCGCTGCTCCTTCAGGACGATGGCCACGGTTTCACTTACTGCTTCCCAAGCTTCTTGTGTGATTATATTCTCTGGGGTTAAGTTCACGCCCAGCAGATACAAAATGACAAATTAAAAGAAACAGACTATCAGTACATCCCTTCTAAAGAGATCATCAACTTTTTCAATACAGCTCTTAATGCTACGTTTCCACTGAACTGAAACCGGGAGGTTCGGATGAACTTTTACTGAAACCTCAATAGCTCGTTAAGTTGAAGTGGTTTCGCTCTCAATTTTCGAGTCACTCGCTCTCAGTGTATAATTGCGCGCCAAAACAAATGCCACTCGCTCCACAGCCGCCAGAACAGCTGTCTGTTGACAGGAAATAATAGAATCAGAATACCAGAAAATAGAAAGAGATAAAATGCGAAAGTGAGAAACAAAATGATAGAAATTCACGCGGTAGGGTTTTTCGGTTTGACAACCTCTTCTGGACGGATGAATTCAAAAGGGTTGCAACGAGGTCTATCAGGAATGGCGAGGTTTGCAGACCCTGAAAATGCATGGCGGAACCTGGTAGCTTCGGTGAAAATTAATGAAACCCCGCGGTTTCGTTCGGTGGAAATGTGGCAAAAGTCCTAAGATAAAGATAGGGGGCGCAATAGATAAAATGTCGTCGCAGTGCTCTATAGTCTCTCTCCACTCCCTTCCATTCAATTCAATTGGCCACATATCTCTACTGTCTGTAAAAGTGCTTGTTGTTGGCAAAAGAGATCCCAGTCCTAGTGCGTGTCTACAAACAGACCATTTTTCGCATTCATCTCAACTCACAGCTGAACCGAAAATCAAGAAATTAATAAAGTAGTTAGCCGAATGACAGTTAATCCCGTCGAAAGTGCATGGCCTTGTAAGGAAATCACTCGGTACACCCCGAGCATCCTTGATCCTAATCTGACTGCGACTAGACACCCTCATCGTAAATGTGGCGCCTTCTACTGAGCTCCCAAGCGACGCAATTGTCGAACAACATTTAAAAGTGTCACCACGTAAGTCGAGCCTTGCCACTTCTTATGACCTGTCAGCAAATTCTGTTCGCCTTCATGTTCGCAGCCAAAGAAATGGCACGTGTGGGTTATAAACATGAAACTCCGCAAGTGAACCTCCATTCAAATTGACACAAAACGCCATCGATACAGAGAGCCCCACCACGCTCGCATTCGCACATTCGACTAGTGCATTCGAAGTTTTCACTAAGATCCCACAAATCACGCTCCGAACTTAAGCAGGCACAGCCCCAGAGAGTAGCTAAGCGGACGATTAGCAACATGCGTCGAAGTGCCATGCGTGCCAATCGAGAGAATATTTTCCCAACAATCTCCGGGGCTAACTAAGCTGTTGTTTGTCGCCTTAAGATGACAAATTACCAAACGGGTTCGTGGAGGACCACGAGCACGGCGCGCTTAAGTAGCCCCAATCGCTGGCAGAGACAAAACTGGCGTTCCTACCAAAATAAAAAAAACGTCCCCTCCTTGGGACTCGCCGCTGGTGGCGGGGATCCTGCTCGCTGGGGCTAGGTTATTTATTAGCATATCGGCAACAACGGACGAGAGTCCGCCGACTATTTCTTGTTAATTGCCTCATGGCTTGTGTTGCAGGTCTCTTGTCATTTGCGCAGTCTTGACGTGCGGCGAGGCATTGGCGACACTGGTGAGTGTTCGAAACTGGTCCCAGCGCGGTTGAGATGGAACTCAGGTCTCATTGGTTCAGGCAGTCTGGGACATGCCATCGTCATTGATTGGTAGTTTAACCTGTGTCCGCTGACATCGATTGCGGTCCATTTATGCATTTTGATGTATCGCCTGTGGGTGAACAGCGGCTAACTTTGTATCGGGGAGCACGATGGCTGGAAGCAATTAGACTAAAACATGACCTCTGGTGACACTTTTGTTAGGCTTGTCGTGCGTGGTATGTTCTGGAGACAAGAACGTGTCGCTCCAAGCAGGACTCTGGCGGAATGGAAGCGGGAATTTTCTCTGTTTTAAGAGCCATCATAAAAATGCGAACAAGATGGGAAATATGAAGGCTAAGGGACGGTGCTAGTTGGGCCCCTGTAATTACTCAAGAATCACATGTACCGCATGAAAGCCGTGCGTGAGATGGAGAGTTGCTATAGCAGGCTGGTTGGTTTAGGTTAGGTTAGGTAGGAGGGCTGCGAGTGCATTCACCAGCACACGTAGACCATACATGGGCCATTGTGATACCCCTAGTCAGACTACTACCACTGATTGACTACTCCAGTGATAGTGTCCTTAATTTGATCCCAACGGCAAATGGTGACTGGACCAGATTTTAAAACCAGATAAAAGCGTATTAACTTTGCTTTTACTGGGATTCGAACCGGGGACCCCGCTAACCTGGGGCAGGCACTCTACTAACTGCGCCGTCCAAGATTGTAAAACTAGATAAAAGCGTATTAACTTTGCTTTCACAGGGATTCGAACCGGGGACCCCGCTAGCCAAGGGCAGGCACTCCACCAACTGCGCCATCCAGTCGTCGCACACAGCTAAGTTTATCAGAAAAAAAACCAGAACGCGAGTAGAATATTCAAGATAGGCTACTAGGTGTTAGTTTAGTGCCTTTGTATAATAGCGGAACTGGTTAAAAGCATCGGACAGTTATACCACAACGGATCCAATCAGGATCTAAATGGGTCACAACTGTTCACCTTAACCTAACCAAACTTATTGAACGAACGTTTGTTTACTTACCCGTCATCTGGCATTCCACAAGGTAGCCAACTAAGTCCCCTAATCTTCATGTTAAGAAATCCAGTGGCTGACTGTATTGGCTTATTGAATAACCTTCGGCCTTAAGTATGATGTTTCCCCATTATCATCTTTTGAGCCGCATGATCCATTAGAGGGGTCGCGTGGGTAAAGCGCGCACATGCGATCTCCAGGCAACTCGATCCTCCGCCATCGACTCTAACCCATGAGGGGTTATGCCCAAGCGTAACGAGGCGCGTTTATGGACTAAGTTAAACCACTTCAGCCTAGGTCTTCCTGATGGAATCGCATTCAGGGTTCGCCTTGGAAGTCGTTTTGGTGGTGACATTCGTGTCACGTTACCAAACCGTCGAAGCATAGCCCTTTCCGTACGAAGAAGCTGCTGCTCAACATCTGCAACAACTGCAGCCTATCCCGGCGAGTAATTCCTGCAAAAGCACGAAGAAATCCCATCTCAACAGGTTGTATTCGCGATCTCCTTCTTTCGATCATAACTCCAATTTTTGGAAGTACTGAGTTGAAAACCGCTACCTTGGCTTCGGCACCAAGCTCGACCGTCCTGACTACAGATCTGCCAAGTTCTTTCAAAACTTACCCGGCATGCTTATTCGTGGTGGCATTTAATTAAGGAAAATCAACATGAAGGTTCATGTGGTTGCTAGTTTCAAATCTTCGCAACAGAGGACGCCCTCGTACAAGGTGGCGCTCACAAGTCAAGGATGGCCTCAGCCGGCTTGGTGTGCGAAACAGGAGACAGCTGGCGAGAGATCGGGGCGGCTGGAGAGGCATGTTGAGTGAGGCCCAGGTCCACCCCGGACTGAAGCGCCCTAAGAAGAAGAAGAAGCTTCAAATGGTCATCGTTTCAACACCTGAGATCACCTTGCAAGAGAGTTTCAGCTCTGAAATCTGACACTCAACGGAACAGAGGCAAGCCAACGGTCAACCGACATGCCATCTTGATTAAATTTCCTGTGTCACCAGGCACGGGCAAATCGAAAAAATTGAGAGAAAGTCTATCTCGAACAATTGAACGCATATTTCGTGTGAATCCCATGCTGCAGACGGAATTTCTTTCCTCGTTTCATATCTCCTAGCTCCACGTTAATTCGTACGACCTCGTCGAAGGTCCCACATAAATTTCACTTCACCATCACTTCGCCTCTGCGTTTCCTTAATGCATCCAGCCATCCCTTTGACAAATCGCCTTTAAATAGCTTAATTGCTCCTTTCAGGCACAAAGTGGGGAACCAAATTAGAAAATAAATTAGAGTCTGCCCTCGCATCTGGGGACCTGATCGGTAGGCCTGTGCAGCATCCACAGACCTGCATGGCAGTGACACGGTCCGCAATTAATCATTGTCCCGCGAAGACAATGAATGCAAAACCGCCGACTCGGGGACAGAGGGTCAATGCGATGCCCACGCACGAGTTCATGGTTCCGCTGTGGTAGTGCAGTGTGCGACCGTTCAACGTTTGCCAATCAGCATATTTCCGGCGAGATTCGCTGAAAAACATGCACCCTCGTTCGATGGCATGTTTTTAGCGGAATTCACTTTTAATTGATTCATCGTAGCCTCCGGCGGGAGGCCTCATTCCCTGGCCACGCGTCCTCCACTAACCAGGACACAGTGCTGGTGGTGGGGCCGAGTGCGAGATTAAGATGTGGGCCGCCCTTGTTCGCTGACTAAAGGGAATGTAGGACAAACCAATTCCGGCGACGCCAAGAATGCGTGCCAAAGCTGCGAGTACGTGTGTGGGAATCGGGGACATATTTCAGAGACGCTAGACTCGCGGAACGAACGCTGAACTCCTCGGAGTTCTGACAAAGGGATGGTCGTGGAGATGCGGATCTAGAAATCGGATATGTCTCGACAGAAAGAGGATACGGCACTGTAATGTGTATGACTGAATTCAAATTCTTCGACTACATTGAGGGTGTGGCAGAGGAGGCCTTCAAGATGAGCAGGATTACGAATGCTTAAAGGCTGCCGTGACATCATCTTGGTGAGACGTCGATGAGGACATGCCTTGAATGCTGCGTGTGGAGATTTAATGGTTCACTTTCAGAATGGAGCAGGCTTGGGGCTTTAGGGTGACCTACGCAATTTCGCTGTCAAAGTGTTTCAGTCTGTTTCAGTCAAATTGAGTTTCATTTTCATATCAATCAAATTTGGTTCTCTGTGCCATGTTTGGTATGGGTCCCGTCACCAACAGGACCAATATCTCAGCAGTAGGCTCTATAGAAATTTACGGGGTATACAAGCCAGCTGCCGATTCAACTCGTAACGTGATAAGACAAGTGAGACAAGACATGTACAGCCCAGTAACTAAGCTCCGACTGGATGGCGCAGTTGGTCAAGTGCCTGCCCTTGGTTGGTGGGGTCACCGGTTCGAATCCCAGCCTGGTTCTCAAATCTTTTCCAGTCACCATTTGCCATTGGGATCAAATTAACAGCACTATCACTGGAGTGGTCAACCAGTGGTAGTAGTCAGGCTGTTGGTATCATAATCGATCGTCATGGTCTAAATGTGCTGGTAGCTAGCTAGCTCCGCTACTGCAAAACTTCGGTAGGCAGGAAGGTTCAGGTGGCTTAGGGTTTTTGTGGGTCCTTAGGGAGTGTGATACCTAGTAAGTTCGTCCGTTTCACAGTTTCGTGGGATGCCCTTGCCAAACACAGCATTTCAAACTGTTCGGCCTTCTCACCCAGAGATGAATGACGGCTTTCCACAATTTCGAGAACAGACTGATTCAATGACTTCACGAGTTTCCATGAAACTGCAATCATTACAAACTGCTATTGCACTTCACTTCACCACCTATAGGAGTAAACAGGAACTAAACATGGATTTAGATCCCCTCTGTCACACAAGCAAGAAGAATTTGTTAGTGCCAGGGAGTAAGACACTGTGATTGAGCGTATGCCTAAGTCCCCAGTCACCGGCCTTTGCCAAGGGTTCTTATTTTGTACTACAGAGTCTGAACTTTCTGTTACTGATGGTTACATCTCCGGAGTCACCTCTGTCTAATCGGGAAGCACATAAGTACAAGCATCGGGTTGTATCTTTTCGTTTTCCTCTTCATCTAAGTCTCGGTGTGTAGTCTTCTGTTCTTGTTCTACCCATAATACTAGTTTTTTTTTACATCTTGAGATAAAATAAGGTCTTAGAATGTTTGAGTTCTTGTTCTGACGTCTAGGCTAGGCGGCGAATATTATCTTCCATTCAAGCTTAGATAGTGGTCCACTGAATGACATAATTCCTGCCTAAAATATCATGAACTTTGTATTTCCTAGAGATGAGTCTGACTTATTTTTTTTCATTTGCGTTGAATGTTGCTTTAGGACTTAGGTAAGTACACTTCTCGAGTGAAGTGAATGTAACCAGCTGATCACAACTCAATGTACTCCTTATTCCGCAGTATGTAGGTACTCGATTATTTGTGCATCCTCCACTGATCATCCGACAGCTGAACCATTTGAACGTTATCTTGGTTCTGAGTGATCGGTGTATTCATAAAGATCGTGGATGATCATTTGCTCAACCACTGCTTACTCACGAAATAAAATTCAAAGTCGCATCGGCATTCGCAGTGGGTCGCCGTGGCGTAGTGGGTTAGTGCGTCGACTCCTACGCAGAGGATGCCAGGTTCGATACCCGAATTTACCACCTTTCATATTTCACGGCTCCACCTCCTTCGAGTCACTGACAATGCTCAAAGAGTATTTCCTGTCTAGAAAAAGCTTCTCAACTACGCCGTCCGGAGTCGGCATTAAACTGTAGGTCCCTTCCATTCGTGAAAGAACAATAGCACGCACAACACGAGTGGCTGCTGAGAAGCTAGGCCCTGTCCCTCTACGGGCTGCAGCGCCACCCATAGTATTATTATTATCGGCATTCGCAAGGTTATTACGAGTCCCTCAATGTTCCATATTGAAAACAATATCACGTGCTTTCTTTGCAGTCGATAACAGCCGAGTCTGAGTACAAAAAGTTCTATCCGACCGAGGTCCTGTACAGCGAGCAAAACTTGAACATTTAATATTAATAAGCTGATCAGAAGGCATGTTATACAAGCTTTGACCAAGCAGTCTAAACCTTGTGGATTACTACCCCAATATTATGAAAGCCTTACCGGCTTTATTCCTCCTGAATCTTTCCCTTGTCTGGAGACATTTGGCCTTAAGAACGAGGTGTCACTTGCTGTCACAATGATCTAATCCGTTTCAGTCGAACGATCTCTGCTCGAGATAGGAAAGACGCTACCAAAAAAGGCAATCCCCGTCGTCTTGCTGGCTTTTCAACACGATGCCCTAACCTCCGTATCGTATATCGTCTTGCAGGAATCCTGAACAGCCAAATTTATGAACTTCACCATCAATATAATATACGTCAGCATTCCGCCGGATAACATTTTCATACAAGCCCGATAAGGACCAAGAGCTGGGTTTCCAGCTTTCCTCATTTTTTTCATGATGTTTAGTTGAGTTCAAGATGTTTTAACTTATTCCAAGCTACAGTGGTGAGAAAAACTGGGAACATAATTTCAGTTTCTCTGAACCTTAATCAATAAAATTGTTCTGACGCCACCTCAATGTCACCAGAAATCGCGGCACGGAGAGTAGAAACCCAGACAGCAAAGAAGTACAACCACTACATCAAATGGGGTATCCGAAGAAACGCGGAGAAAAATCGGTACTCATGTGCTTCAGAAGACCATCCGGAGGTAGATGCAGATCAGCAACCGCACGCCGGAGCATCAAGATAGTCCTCCCCAATGGTGCTGAAATATCTACAAAAAAAAAACGTGCAGTATCTCGGCGTTAACTTCACCAAGAGACTTAAATTCAACAACCATTCGAAGTTGACTCTTAGAACGGCGAACTTTGGATTTCATCGTATCTACCCTCTCATGGGAAAACAAAACGAACTGAGCCAGAAGACGAAGTTGCTACTCTACAAGCAACTCATTCGGCCAATTATAGCGTATTGGTTCCCTGTATGGCATACCATATCCATGACCAGCATGGAGAAGCTATAGATCTTCGAAAGAAAGATACTCCGAACATGCAACGGTCTCACCTACGATAGAGAGCGCCAGAAGTATCCCAGAAACAGGAGACTTTACGAAGAAGCCCGCATCGTCCCCCTACAGCAATGCTTGGTGACCAGAGTGTTTCAGAGGCAATTAAACGACATCGGAAATCATCCAAACATGGCCATCAGAGAATTGAGCAGCACCACTCGCGGACAACGATTCCTCAACGCATCGAATCTGCTCAACGAGCAAACATTCCCACGAACATCAACCAATGGACTGTATCGCTTCTATCAAAGCAGCGATAGCAATCACCATCGCGGCTAAATAGGCCGCCACACCACCACCACCCCATCCCGAGAGGACCAACAACGAACACACGGACCTGAACACCCCGATGTCAAGATCATGGATTAGCATTAATAATATTAAACAGTAATTGTAAAACCATTGTCAACACTTTATACTCTGTACCATTGAACATCCGTTGGACCGCTATTGTTGAGCCAACATCTTCTTATAGTTTAAGCTTTTAGCAAGTAAGACCAATTGTACAGTTTTTGTTCAAATAAATTTCAATTGAATTGAAAAAAATTGTTTTGAAAATGGATTTAATTTAAATTTTCAATATCCTTCGGACCTGTTGACTTTAAATTGTATAATCTTCTGCAGTTGAGCTTATAAGTTCTTTGCAGAAATTTAACCGGACCTATATTTTTTCCTATATTATTTATATATTTTTTTCGGAAAGAACTGTGTCCTTTTGAAAGTCCTCTCTCGTAATATACGGAGATGCTTTTGGTGTTTTGGCATCCGTTTCTGCTATACCGATCTCAGTAAGGTGGAGATCGACAGTTTTGGGCACCCACCTTTATTATGCACAGTCTCAATTTGTTGTGCCTTTTCTTACCATACTGTACCGTATGGTGCGATGGCATAGACCATAGAGCTACGTTCTATGATTGAATACGTTTTGAGACAGCAAAACCATGTTGTTCTCAATATTTGTATATATTTCTTTACATTATTTTACAAATTTAGAGCTAAAAAAGTTTTCTTTTTCGACTAGAATGTCGCTGCAACACAAAAGTAAGTATAAAAAAATAATTTTGGAAACATTCCAGAAATTCAAGTCTTGCGTTAATCTTGGGACAAACTTTGCAAGCAATTTTGTAAAAAAAAAATCCCCTAAAACCCACGAAAACACCATCCCACATAAAATGTATTAACGTTTCAAAAATAACGGAAAATACTTCAAAAAAATTCAAAATGTCTCCCCGGACATTCAGTCAGCGCATAAAGCTCATCTGCACCCGAGACACCAACCATTGGCACATTTCCATTGGAAAGCAACACAGCGCCGCAGCTTTTCGCGAGCTTTTCTGTTAACACAAAGCTCGCCGCTGTTAAACTGCCGCCAACATCCCTTCCCAGCGCTGACTAACAGGAACTGGAAGGCAAATTCCATCCCATCCGTGCTTGACTTCTTGTGGTCAAAGCTAACGTGTACGCGTAAGTGGCTTGTGTTTCCCTCAAGAAAATAACCGTCAGTTGGTATTCAGTTGGGCAAGTGTTTAGTTTAGCTCGTCTTCATTCGTGAGAAACTCGTACATCCCCGCATCAGTCTCTTTCATCGCATCATCACCGGAAATCGTGATTTAGCCCAGATTTAATTGAGCTCACAGTTCTCGCTGTCGCTGCTAATCAATCGAGTTCCCAGCAAAATTCGGTTCAGTGCCATCGCCGCCGCCCATACAATGATGTCGAAGTCAACGAAACTCTTTGTGACAGGACTGTGCCTCATCGCGTGTGTATCGCTCAGTGAAGGTTCGTACACCCCAGACGTAACCATAAGAATTTTGCTTAATTAATTTTCCCGTCCAAGAGGACACCAGAGACAATAATTCAAGACGATAGGACAGACGAATGGTTTTCCGATAAAAAAAAAAAACGGCGAATATTTGAAAACACAAAACATTTTTATGTGCACCGTGTCACACGTGACAGGTGATTACCGACGCGCACGGCCAAAGACCTTGGCTGGCAGCCTAAGTGTAATTGGTTTTTGATTTTTGCACTAGACGTTGTGACATTCGGACGGATGTCTATCCCGAGATTGCTCGTTTGTGGTTTTTGCAATTACAACCAATTTGCTCGGAGTCAATCTATTCTGTCGGATGGCAGCCGCCTCTGTCGACGCGCCGCAATGGAAGACGCTTCCTGATCGGCGCGATCCACATACACACGCGTGTGTTCTTGGGGTGGTCTGGCAAATCCATAAAACGTTTAAGATTGCCCGTGGCCCCGTGCTCTTGAAAATTGAAAATGCCAGCAGCCAGCAGCTAGCAGCCAGCGGCCAGCGGCCAGTAGAGCCGGCCGACAGGTATCGTAGGTGAGATACACCATTCGCACTGAACGAGTGTTTATTTTTATTTTCAATCGTGCCTACGATACACGTCGACGCAGCCGACACAAGTGATCCTTTCGCAGTTCTCTTTTGGAGACTTAATACTTCTTGCCTGTGGCGGCGAAGGGGTGAACGCTTTTTATGATTCTATTTTCGTGGGCGCTGCCGGAGTAGGTGGCCAAGATTTTACGAGACCCATCAAGTGGTTAAAATGCATGCGAACAAACGTTGCGGCCTGACCTTAGGCATCGTCAGGTGTTGAGCGTAGACTTTTCATTCGTTGATGGGTTGCATGCAGTTGGGAAATTTATTGCGTGCCCTTGACAAGCGTCGCTCGTTAGACAGGCGAGTTGTGGGTGTGTGTGGACTCTCGGGATGGGCTTATGCAAGTAATCAACCATCGTACTTACCGGAAATCTTTCGTGCCACTTTTTGGGGCGCTGATGAGGTTTGATTTTTGCATTTCGTGCAATTTTTGAATTAATTATCCGAGGCCACGGTATATGGTCGACGGACTGATTCGATTGAGCTTATTCCAGTTTGTGTATGATTCTCAGTTCGACCCGATGGGACTTTTACATCGATTGAGAATGTGTAACCGTGGATGATGTCATGCAAAACTCGTGACAAATGATGCAGAAGTAATGACGTCACAATGATTGAAAATGTTCGTATCTATGACATTGGTTTGTTATTTTCAACATTTGGAGGTTTCAGAGGACAGTTTTCTGTTTTAAGATGGTGTCCTGTATTAAAACTGGGGCACGTTTGTCGACACTTCTTCGGAAGCTGCTATCCAACCCATGTCCACCACGTTCACGTTGCCAGTAACTCCTACCTACCAAGTGGCAGTCGTTTCTTTGTCGCTTTCTGTTACTATAAGGACTTTTTAAGACGGCTGCACTACGATTTTCTCCTTAAAATGAAAACAGAAACTTCAGTTTTGAATCTGTAGATTCCGAAGCGGAAAAAGAAAATGTTTTGGAATGACCCAAAATCTCTTTTGAAGTTGTTTGGTTTGTTTAATTTGGATTATCCTTCTGTTATAAGCCTGGTCGCTGTGACAGTATGTTGACAGTCATACATTTGTACAGAGGGGGCCAAAAGGGACTACCGATGCTAACTCATAACTCTCTAACTCTTTTAATAATCCTTTGATATATGACATCATCCACCATTTTATTGAAAACAGACACTGGCTCTTTTTAGCATGTGATGTTTCTGGCTGTAGGCTCCTTGTTTCTTTGACCTTTGGATATCAGTTAAATCTATTGGAAGACGTGGCCAAGCGAATTGCATTCAGCATATTTTATGTAGTTTTTTTAGAGATACAAGTCGCAAGTCGCTTCATAGCAGGGAGGTCCGACATCGATGTTGAGTGACCAAATAACGATGTTTTGACATCGATAAATCGCATAATCAGTGTTAAGCACAAAACATCGGCCTTCGATGTTAGCAAAAGAAAACCTACTATTAATTGTAGATTTTCAATAATTCTCTCGAATTTCATCATAATGACATAGGCTCTTCGTAGAATGAATACTGATCAGTTCTTGAAATTGGTTCATGGAATCTTTCAACTTGAGTCTGATAACAAGATTTGATTTACCGAGTATATAGAATGCTTTGAGTTTCTTGGTATTTTATGTATTCTTTCATTCCTAGTTGATGTGAAGTCTATGGTAGCGAACCACATGTACAGTGGTGGTCAGAGAATTAGCACACATTGCTTTAATTTAAGTAATTGTCGAAAAAAGGGCGTATGGATACATGTGGAAATAAGCCTCAAACATTCTGGAAGAATGTCTTGGGGAATGACGAATGGAAATTTAATCGTTTCTTCTTCGCGTAATGTCTGGCGTCCACAGATGCAGTAACGACGATGCCAAACTCACTTCAACGCTTGTAAGAGGCTGGATTAATAGTAAAACAAGTAATGTTCTTCCTTAGCCTGGAACAAGTCCTGATCTAAAGCCAATTGAGAATCTTAGGAACGACATAGATAGAATCCTTCGGTGGATTGAAGAAACTCAAGGGAGCTTTGTCACTTTACTAGGGAAGATTGAATTCTATTCCACGTCCACTGCAGGTAGTTTTACGACAAAAACGATACCCAGCTAAATGTTAAAAAATTTGGAATCTTATTCCTTAAAAAAAACTGTATTTTTTTGTATGTGTGCTAATTTTGTGACTACCGCTCATAATAAGACCTGAAAATCTTAAGACCTGTTTCCTTGAATGAGTGAAGTCTTTTGCTGGAATTACTTATTGTTACACTTATAGTGATCGAACGAATTATTTTCATGTCTGACGAGACCAAACAATACTGTGTTTTAAGCCATACACACTTTTTGTGCACATTTCATCGAGTGTGCTAAATTCTGTGTCCAAGGTATGTAGTTTTTTTTTACACTAATTGTCGGAATTGGGTCATCGTGCCGTAGTGGGTAAGTGCGTCGACTTCTACGCAGAGGGTGTCAGGTTCGATACCCGAATTTACCGTCTTTGATAATTCACGGCTCCTCCTCTTTCGAGTCACTGACAATGCTCAAAGAGTACTCCTGTCTAGAAAAAGCTTCTCAACTTCGCCGTTTGGAGTCGGCATTAAACTGTAGGTCCCTTCCATTCGTGAAAGAACAATAGCACGCACAACACGAGTGGTTGCTGAGAAGCTAGGCCCAGGTGCGCCTCGGACTGTAGCGCCACCCACATATTATATTATATTATTATAATAGTCGGAATTCTATAAATTCATTCTATAGCGTCGATGTTAACGAAAGTCGATGTTTTATGTTCGACTAGCTGTACCCGCGACTTCGTACGCGTAGACATTCGAATTTCCTGACGCGTTGCCTGGTAAGATTACGTTCATGTTTATGAGTCCAGCAGGCATTTTGTCAGCTCTTATGACAATTCTATGATAATCCGACGGCATTCTGTCCAATAAACAGTCAGCAATTCGTTATGCTGATGAAAATAAGCTTCCAAGTCAGCAATTATTTCTCGAGGAGGGTGCGCGTTTGATCAATTTCGTCATTGCAATTCCCACGAAAATAATATATTTAAAAAACAGGTGGACAATTCAATGCCGACAATCTAATTGACGAAGTGATGATCCATTTGGCTTTTTTCTTCTTCTCTGCGAGGGTAGGGGAAGTACTATGGGGACCGTTCCCACATAACGAAACGGATTTTTACACAGAAAAAACACCCCCCTTCAAATAAAGTATGGACATTGAGAACATTTTTATGAAGTACAAACATAAACAATTAGTGTGCAAATTTTCATTAGAATTGGCCTTAAACGGATTTAAATAAGGGGCAAACATATGTACATGTGCATACAACCATTCTTTTTTAAATAAATAATTAAAATATGCTAATTTTCTTGCTTATTTACTCGTAAGCAGGCCACGTATAGTTGTCCATGGGAAAAGCATTCATTGCTCAAATCAATACCGGTCAATTTAACTGTTTGACCTTGAGCCTTATTGACAGTCATAGCAAAACATAACTTAATTGGAAACTGCAGCCCGTTAAAAAGAAATGGGAAGTCCGAAGGTATCATCGGTATTCGTAAAATAAATACATTCTCAGCTGTGCCTGGTCCTGTTATAATAACCGCTTCAATTACATTAGGTCTTAAAGCTGTTACCAGTAACCTTGTTCCATTGCACAGCTTTGGAGGACACAAATTTCTAAGCAAAATGATTGGCACTCCAACTTTTAAGAAAATGATGTGCCCTGCTAGATTCGTAGAATTTAAAAATTCTGTTGGAAAATGTACCGAATCATCCGTATTTACAACGGTGTCAATGGATCGATAAATTTGTACGTCACCGTTGATCTTGCTTGAAATGAATTCATTGATTCTGGACGCTGAATGATTTCTTGGAGCCAGAAGAGCTCTTTCTCTGAACCAAGAAGGGGTCTTGCTACTTATATATTGAACAGACGGATATATCGAATCCACCAATTCATTAATATCTCTTACTTGCTTCCCGTACCGCACCGTATACACTCGCCGATAATATACATACCTCCAATAACCACATTCAGATTTATGTACATACCTTGTGTCAAATACCACTTTTTTATTATTTATTAATTCTTGTTATCAATATTCTTATTTTCACAACGTGTTCACCAAAATAACAATATCATATGAAGCTCAAGTAGTATGAATACACATACATACATTTCTCAGAATGAACACGCACATCAACGAACGCCGCTTGGGCACCGATCCTGGCAATGGTCCGTAGTATGAATACACTCGTGAATATATATATATACATACATCCCTATAAATGACCACGCATAAACACGAACGCCGCTTGCGCACGGGTATTGGCAATGGTCTCCACTCATCTTATTCGCAAAACAATGCAAATAATGTATATTTTATGTTGTAACTTTTCTCTTAGACAACGTACAAGGATAAAATATATACCAAAGGATTTTTAATGAAAGTTCTACACAGATATGTAAATTAAGTTAAGTTCTGTTGGGTGAGAGCCAAGATAAGTTGAGATGAACCACCAATAAATGGGAAAAAAATTTATTTACTTAACACATTTATTTAAAGGGTTTTTGTTGAAAAAAACTTAATATGTGGTATTGAAAAACTCTGCAGAAGAATAATGAAGCTATAGGAGAAAACTGCGCCCGAATCCGTTGCGTAGATTCGCAGATTTTGTGTCAGATACATGTATACATCAAATCTAAACTTCCTTTTATAAAAGTAAGTGAAGTGATTATTATCAGTCATCGATGTTCAGGCAACAATGTTGACATCGACGTCAACATCGATATTTTGCCAACGTCGAACATCCCTATTCCATACTGATGCAACCTCAAATTAGGATGCTTCATCGCCAATGATCGCAAGAACTTGTTTGATGTTCTGTTAAGTTTTCAAAAAAATTAGTCACTTTATTTTAACAATAATTAATTATAAAAATATACAATAAACTAGTTGGTCTGTAGTTCGTGCGGCCATCAGGTTCACATCAAGAGATAGAAAAGTCCCATTTTTAACATTTCAACCAATGTGGCTACTGCTAGACTTTTCCTACTGAAGATGGCGCCTGCTGGAATGTTTGCTTGTCTGCGATGCAACATATTCGTTGCTGGAGTTTCATTTGCATTCTTGAGGAAATATGGCTGTCAACTTGTTCGGCCGTGGGACAGCCGATCTTGATATCGAATCTGAATTGATCGAATTTATCGTTGACACAAATGGAAAAAAACGATAATTATAATTTTATATATTCATTATATATAATAATGAATATGTGGGTATTGGCGTCGACTCGTACATACTTGAATCTCGCTGCCTGGGTTCGATTCCCGGTACGACCAACATCTCTTTTCAACGCCCCACCTCTTTCTATTCACTGACAATGCTCAAAGAGTATAACTGTCTAGAAAATGTTTCTCAAACTTGGCCCTTGGAGTTGGCATAAACACACGCCCAACGGTAGCTGTAGAAGTTACGGGCTGTTCGAAGAACTTAATTGTAAGCTGCAAAACGTTTTCGTGTTTTGGTCTTATAAAATACAAATCCGTTGAAACTCGATTATTTCATATTCTCTTACCTGGGACACTCTATTAACCGGATATTTTTTGGAAGAAACATTTCATATAAATAGCTCCAATAACAAGCAATCAGCCTAATATCTGCAAAAGAACCAAAAGCGTTTTTTATCTACGAATCCTCATGAAAAATGAAAATTGTTTTTATGTATTTTAGAAAAGCGGAATTAGTAGAGAATTTTAAGTGTCGCGTTGGTGTCATGATTCGAACAAGGGTTGAAAAAGCGAAAACCCCTTAATCAAGCTTAGGTCGATACAGCGACTTATTAATGTTTTCGACAGCAAAGACTGAAAGAATTCCAGTTTCCGGCAAGCTGATTACAGAAAAGGTAAAGGATTTAATGGATTGATAAGTAATTCGCTGACTGTGAAACTTTGAAGAAAAATCTATTAACCCGGAATTTCGATCGTCCGTCATGAGCTCGGCCCCAACCCCCCCCGGTTAATTGAGCTTCAACTGTTGCTTCGGACATCGTCCTAGTGATGTGGATTTAAACTTAAAAGATTTAAAATATGCCCTTTTTCAAAATATGCATGTGGGACTGTTGTTGAGGTTAAGGTGATCGCGAAAAACCATCCAGAATTGAAGTTGAATAAAGAAAGCAAGCTAAGCGCGCCTGTACGGCCGCCTCATTTGTTATTTGACGCTTGGATGTAATAAAATAGATTTTATTTATTAACTTCTCTCTTTTTCTGTGAAAAATGAACGCGATATGGACAGGCGTGATGATGCTGTTTAATACCTAGAATTAGCTGGGAGGTATCTGTGTGCAGTCTGCCTCCGAGCCATTGTGGCAATACGAGATGGAAACCGGATGCTCATCTGAGTTCCGTGTTGTTGTGGCGAGACGAATAAGCAAAAATTAATAAAATAAAAAGAATTTGTCGGGGCGACAAAAATGTCGGATGGCCGAATGTTGAACGATGAATAAAAAATGATTCCTTTCCTAAATCGACATAAACTACCCTCTTGAGTAAAAGAGAGTGTGGCCAACGATCGGGTGAATCAGAGAGGACAAGCATTGGCAAACTGTCTGTAGATCGCGAAAGGGTATGGTCTACTCGAGGTAAAAATTCGCCTCTGATAATATGTAGTAGATATACTGCATCTATCTGCATCAAAAACATTCATTCAAAATTCCATTTGAGACTTATGGTATTCTTTTAATTTAATTAAAATTAAAAAAAACGATATTGGCCTTACATTTTTAAAAAACAACAAAATTTAAGAAAAATTAGTGGATATAGATACTTTTGTTGGACGTCCAAAAGATTTATTACATTTTCGGCAAAAAACCATTATACCAATATACTCCACATTTTGGAAATTTACTCCGTTTTTTAAGCGATTTGATTCACTTCCCTGGGCTGGACATTCTCCTCCCTGGATATTGATCAAGCTATGAGAATCGGTCCTTTTTTGCATGGACAACAATGCACATCCACTCTTTATCTCTCTCAACCACTTGCAGAGGGTGTATGTTGCATTATACCACATCTATTCGTAAGTGACTCCAGCGCCTTTAAATTATATTAACTGTATTTGTTGACTGTTAAAGACATCTTTGGTCAATATTCAGTTGAAGTTAGTGTGTTAAGCCGGGCGTAAATGGTCAAAGTAAATCGATTCCCAAAGCGTAGAGTTATATGAAATGGATACATTTGCTTCTCAACAATTTAAACAAAATCGAAACTATGCCACATCCTTGTTGGATTGGGCTTTAAAATATAGGTGTTAGTAATGCATGACAATGAAGACATCATCTTAGTTCTATAATATATAATATGGATGACACGACAGTCCGAGGCGGACCTGGGCCTAGCTTCTCAGCAGCCACTCGTGTTGTGCGTGCTATTGTTCTTTCACGAATGGAAGGGACCTACAATTTAATGCTGACTCCGAACGGCGAATTTGAGAAGCTTTTTCTAGACAGGAATACTCTTTGAGCATTGTCAGTCACTCGAAAGAGAAGGAGCCGTGAATTATCAAAGGTGGTAAATTCGGGTATCGAACCTGGCACCCTATGCGTAGGAGTCGACGCACTTACCCACTACGCCACGGCAACCACATCTTAGTTCTACTGTGTCTTTTAATCTCAACCAACTTAGCGTAGGAAACTGGAGGCTTAAGATATCGCCATCTGGAGAGGCTTGTTGGTTGAGGTCTAGGTCGACGCCGGACTGTAGCGCCACTAAAAGAAGAAGTGCTGTCTTTTAATCATTTTCAAATAATTAGAAGATGCTTAAGCTGAGAGAGACATTTTGGGTTGAGGTTTAAGTTCATCTCGGAATGTAGCACCACACAGAGAAGTGAGGTGTCTTTTAATCGTCTACTTTTTCCTTTGCGGGGCGCTGCAGATAGGAGTTGACCTGAGCCAAGTAGTCTTTTCAGCCGACACGATTTCTTGACACTTTTTTCCACTTTTGCTAGTTTGGTTGATGTCCTTCTCTTCTTCCCTCTTGTGTTAACCACCTTAAATGCGGACATCCCTGGACTCATTCACTCGAAGTCGGGAATTGGAACCAAGTTCTCCATCCAATCTGAACAGTCGAGTCGTCTCAAGCGTTGGACTTGGCAGGATTCACATTGCTACACAGACCACCGATTTCCGCCATCAACGCATGATTGGGGACAAAAGAATGGTCGCAAAACTTTTCTCTGACAAATGCCATGGGTTGACAAGGAGCTTGTCTTGTATGCATTGCAGCTCCATTCGCTGGACTGTATTTCTCTAGTGTGCACTGAATAATGTATTCCATTTAAATACAGTGGAGTCTCCCTAAATCTAACTCCTCTCTACCTTTTTTTTCGCCATATTTTAGATACATTTCCCTCAATTTTCTATACAATAACTTCTCTCTAAGTAAAACTACCTCTAACTCGAACAGATTATGGTATCCCGTGACAGTTCGACTTAGGGGGAGTCCACTGTCATCAGTTTGGTAGGTTGTCCCTCTTGTTGGAGTGTTTTCAATCAAGTTGTCCAATGTGTTCCAGATCTTTAGTTAGATATGGAATGAATTCACTTTGATCACTTTAACACGATTAAATGTGTTTTAACTAAAAGCGAGTTAGGTTAAATATTTCCCTTGGCCATTAGTTATAAGCTATTTCCACTTACCGCTCAAATGGAAGCCTTTTTCAAACTGTTTGGAAAAATGGTCAGAAGAACTTTGTCGGTATTAGAATTCTAGCACACACTGTTGATAGATCACCAAGGCTTCGCGTTCAGATGATTTTTGAACTTCAAGGCAGGATACTTTTGCTCTGCTCCCATTAATTTATTTTACGAAATGCGACACATTTCCAGTCATCATTAAACCTGTGCTACGAATCTCACAAGAATTAAACCCAAAATTGCGTGCAGGGTCTATTAATCGTTCATTTCCGACAAATTCTTGACCTATTCCACGAACCTTTCGGACAACTTTACGACCACTTGCGCTTTTTGAGCGGAACGAACACGTCATAGTCGTAAATGTTTACTACTTCTGGTTGTGGTTAAGATTTCATTCGTATTCCAAGCAGTCATCCTTTGACCTCGTTTTGGAATTTGGCAGTCGTTCATACTTGGTGCAGGTCGCTGACTCTTTTGGCCTTCTGCCAAGGGGTGGCAGGGAGAGCGAAAGCTTCACTTTGCAAGAGAGTGGGTGTTTTTATTTCCCTGCAGATCCTAAAAAGGGTTTTCGAATTTTTGAGAATAATTATTTTTCATCAATTTTAGCTGATGTTTGACACAAAATATTCGATGTTTCTTTATTCGAAATGGCTCCGTTTGGAAGACGTTCTTGAAACCATTCTGATTGACATTCCCTCTGGAATGTTGCACAATAAGTCCGAAGTTTATGCGCAAAAAACGGCTCAAAGACGTGCTCCACCAGGACATGATTCGATTAGCATTTTGTTTCCATTGCGTGCGCCCTCTCCTGCTGTTCATGAATTAAGCATGAGAGCATTGCATGAATTTGCTTACGCCTCATGCTTAAGGAACACTGGCGTGCAGGGAATATGCAATTCAATGCCGCTTTGAGTCGCATTTCATTACTTCGCTGGGAATACAGTATCAAATTGAGTCGAACAACAATCTTGCGCTGATTCAAAACCATTAGATTTTAATCCTCGTATGTTCAGCGTTAAAAATTCAAAAACAATACACCTTCAATATCCGAGCTATGACTATGAACTTGATTGTCAAGTGCTTCTCTCTTTGACTCTGAATGCGTAGATTCTGTTGTGTGTTAAAAATAAGTCGATGCACGACTGTGTGTGCGTCGTTTAATTGTTAATTACTCTAGACTGCCCTGACAAAAGACCATCTCACTTCTCTTGTGGAAATTGTGATTTAAAAATTTCTGCTGCCATTTCGGATAATTAATTGTATTTCCCCCTTCCTTTGGACGTGTGTCACGCAGCCTATCATATCGTGCGCACAAAAGTGACGAGAAAATTAATGGAACGCAGGCATTTAAGTTGAAATCTCATACGAGGCAGTCTTGTGAAAAATGGGACTGTGTGACTTGCATGACCTACTCTTTGTAGGCAGCGAGGCAGGCTGCTCGGAAGTCTCAATTTTCTCATTGACAGTGTGATTCCTTAGACTATAGATTGACAGCAATTATTTCTTTGTTCGTCGTTCTTTAAGATGTCATGGATGTGACATCCGGATGGTGATTCACTGAAGTTTGTGACCAACTTACACTGTTCAGTGAACTCCCTCTTAATGGACACCCTCTTAAGTGGACGATAACACAATGGGGCTATGCTTGGCGTAAGTGTGTCTGCTGTCCGTATGTGCGGCAGTCAGCCACCTAAACCTAACCTAAGTAGACGATTCTCTTAAGCGGACAATATGAACTATAATGGTTGGCGGGTAGATCTGATTTTGGTGTTTTTCTCTAAACTCTGGTCCCGTGGCTCTCCGCTTAAGAGAAGGCCTACCAAATATGGTTTAATACAACTTGTCATCACGTCCTTAAGATAGCTTTGTGTACGTGGCTTGTTGCTGAATTAAACTGGAAGGGTTTGAAGGAGGACGTTTGTTAGGTTTGTATCAAAATGTTGACTAATCAGAAATTCTCTTGGGTTGGCTGGTGCTTTTTTTTTCCTTTTCTCATTCTTTGGAAAAACACTTTGTTGAAGTCGTATTCTTAAGACCTGCTTGTTACCCGGTCCAACAAACGGTAGGCTCGCGATAATGCGAGCCATAATAAACCCATTTCATGTTTGAGAGAGTTTACCTTTGCGAAAGTGGTATTTAAATAAACGAATAGGACAACCATGGTCGATTAACTTATTATGGCTTAAGAATTAATAGTACGATATAGGTGGCGCTACAGCCTGTAGAGGACCGGGGCTTATTTTCTACAGCAACCACTCGTATTGTGCGTGATATTGTACTCCCACGAGTGGAAGATACCCACAGTCTTATGCCGACCGTGAACGGCCAAGTTTGAGAATCTCTTTCTACAATTTCTTGTAATTTTTGAGCATTGTCAGTGACTCGAAAGAGGTGGGGCCTTGAAAAATGTTTCTGGTCGAACCGGGAATTGAACCGTTGCGTAGGAGTCGACGCACAGACCCACAATTCCTTGGCCGCCAACTCAACAATATATGCATTTCTTTAAAAAGTTAATTTTTATTAATAATTACAAAAAAACAGTGTGCTGACTGATATTGTTCCTCTATTATAAATGTGTGACAAGCTTTAAAGCAGCTATTTTTCTTAACATGGCACAATTCTACGCCACACTTTTCACGGGGGGTTTGAGATATGCCGCGCCGGCACAATTAGAATTCTTGCACCGAATCCTCCCCTCCAAACATGCCTGGCGATGGCTAACTTGGTCCTGTCGCACAGCTGCCCGAGAGACATATTCGGCAGGACCTTTCCGTTTTTTGGCTTTAATTTAAGGTTCTATGGGTCGCAGTTACGAAGTATCACTTTCTTCGCGATACTCTGCTGAGGAAAACAGAATATCTTGCCTTCTTGGTCTTGTGTACTCTTTTGTATAACAGCCAGGCATTGGACATGGCTCTTGATTCGACTTCAAACAGTCGTATGTTTTCTTGAAGACGTTATATAGTTTTCGAAATATGTACAAACGTTTATTTTGATTCCGTGGAATTCCTAAGAAATTCTGACAACACAATTTGAAGCAGCACTCAAGTCCGTCTCACTAGACGCAACAACACGTTCTACTCCTGTCTTGGGCTCGAATTTGTGTGCAAAACTATTCACACCACTGCTCATTATCTGTTTATGTATGTTTATTGTTTTCCAAAGTGGTACGTCATATTATTCTGAACAAACAGAAATTTGCATAATTATTTGTAAAAGGTTATAGAAGAAATATGTTATAATGTCATATCTCTGAATTGTAAAATGTGCGGTAACAATACCTGTCTTCAATATTATGCGAAATAAAAGATCTATCTATCTACAGTGGGTGTCATTAAAATTCGGGTTTTTACTCGAATGTGTGAAAATTTGCAGTTTCAGGTTGAAACCAAATGGTTTTTAACCCAATCTTTTCCTACTCGGTAAGTTCCTTTATTTTCTTCGAGATTAGGAATTTTTTGAGTAAAAAACCATTACCACAAGATATTGAGTTTACACGAAAACTATGAAAAAAGTACCTTCATTAATATTCGGTTTTTTAACTATGACATGCACTGTATCTATCTTGTTTTTATCCAAAAGCTTGAATATTGTCGGCTGTATACTCGTGTTACGGTAAATTCGTGGTAAAGTTTTCTCGATGCAATGGGTATTCGCTACAGACTGTATTCTGCAAAAAATCTGGGTAGTGACAGAGAGAGAGAGAGAGAGAGAGATAGATGTCGCACAGACGTCTTTGCCTTTGCATTTTCTTCGTTGCTTCGTTAGTAACCCACCATCCACAGTGGGGCAAGACTCACCAAAAACTGGATAAAATTCGTTCTCTGGATTTGAACAAAAGAAAGTAGTTATATATGCTAAAAAAACACATTTTCAATTTCTCTTTTTCATTTTTACTTAAGAATTAATAGTATTATATGAACAAATAATTCAAAGATTTATTTATGTAAAATTTTACATTTCCCCAATCTACCAACTTTCATAATTCAGGGCTCCACTCTTTCGAGTCACTGACAATGCTCAAAGAGTACTCCTGTCTAGAAAAAGCTTCTCAACTTCGCCGTTCGGAGTCGGCATTGAACTGTAGATTCCATCCACTCGTGAAAGAACAATAGCACGCACAACACGAGTGGTTGCTGTAGAAGCTAGGCCGTGGTCCTGCCTCGGACTGTCGCAACCATATTATTTTTATTCTAATTTTAC
This sequence comes from Eristalis intricaria, assembly GCA_964034865.1. Classification (NCBI taxonomy): domain Eukaryota; kingdom Metazoa; phylum Arthropoda; class Insecta; order Diptera; family Syrphidae; genus Eristalis; species Eristalis intricaria. Next base: position 65,283,592 of record OZ035874.1, on the reverse strand, counting down.
ATTTGTTTTGGTAGTTATATGCATAAATGAAAGATTTAACATAGTTTTTTGCACTTCATTCTGCGTTTGTATCAAATCAATAGTTTGATTCATCTAGTGAAGAATCATCTTCACTTCTAAGGTCTTCATTGCTCGTTTCTTCAGATAATTATTGCCGATGTGAAGAAGAGCAGCCGAAATTACATCCAAACGTTGTATCAAGAGTATGTGCACATTAGGAGGCATATAAAAAATACGCAAATATGCGCAGTTGATCTCTTTTGAATCTATTAGCCAACAAGTTTAGCTTGTTGGAAATCCAATTATCTCGACGTGGCACGTTGTGTAAGCATACTTTAAGCTAGTTTCTTCAATTTTTAATTGAAACAAATATAAATGGTCACATACATGACTTACTGTTAATTATAATATTAAACTACACACCTTTAGCCTTCGATTTCATATCTTGGTAATGTTCACAATCAATCAATCTTCAACAAAAATACAGTATTGTTATCAATCTTGTTAATTCAATCTTTAAGCCATTCGACGGTCAAACTCTTCCTGTCACTTACAATGGATTCGACGTATACGATGACAATTATATTCTGAGAGGTGCTACCTTGGCAGAGCTCAAGGAGGAACTAAAAAAGCTCAAACCGAGAAAAGCTCTCGATTTAAGTACAGGAGAAATTCTTAAAGAATTACCAAAGAAAGCCGTTCTTAAGTTACTCTAACTAATTAATGCCGCGTTTAGACTTGACCACGTCCCTAGTCAATGGAAAGTGGCAGAAGTTGTAATGGTACCAAAACCCGGGAAGCAACCAACGGATAAAAAGTCCTATAGACCTGTCTCACTACTCCCGATAATGTCTAAAGTATTTGAAAAAATTCTGCTTAGACGTTTAAGTCTAATTGTGGAAGACAAACAGCTTGTACCAAATCAATAATTGAAACGACTGGCTGGCGCTGTTGGTAGAGTGCCTGGCCCTGGTTAGCTGGGGTTCCCAGTGAAAGCAAAGTTAATACGCTTTTATCTGGTTTTCAAATCTGGTCCAGTCACCATTTGCTGTTGGGATCAAATAAACGGGGTAGTCAATCAGTGGTAGTAGTCTGACTATGGGTATCACAACGGACCTATATGGTCTAAGTGTGCTGGTGAATGCACTAACAGCTCACCTACTTAACCTAACCTAACCTAAATCACCAATTGGGTTTTAGAAGTAAACACTCAACTATTGACCAAGTACATCGTATAACTGATGTAATTCAAAAGCATTTGATCAAAAGCTCGTTTGATCAGACACATTTCTCGATGTTTCTCAAGCCTTTGACTAAGTTTGGCGATCTCTACCGGGGAAACTGTACAGTATTTTAGCGAACAATCTCTCTGATAGCACGGATGAGCGAAGCATGGAAATGAATACTCTACTTTTAAAAATATAAATTCTGGTGTACCGCAAGGGAGTGTTCTTGGCCCTATGCTATACCCGCTGTATACTAGTGACTTACCACAAGAAGAACACACTGTTCTAGGCACATTTGCTGACGACACCGCCACTTTGGTAACAGCCAAAGCGGTTGAAGAGTCTACAGCAAAATTACAACGTTCGCTAGATCAGATACACGAATGGATGAACTTCTGGCGAATTGTCCCTAATGAAAGCAAATCTGCCCTTAATAACTTGCCAGTCTTCTTAAATCGTGTACAAATACCTTTTGCCAATGAAGTGGAATACCTCGGGATGACTCTTGACCGGAAACTCAAGTAGAAGGAGCACGTTAAGAAGAAACGTGCAGAACTTGACATGAAATATCTGTACTGGCTAATTGGTAAACAATCCAAGCTAAGTATTGACAACAAGCTGCTTGTAGACAAGCAAATCCTAAAACCTGTTGGGATGTATGGCGTACAGCTATGGCGTTGTACCAAAGCAAGTAATAGGAACATAATACAAACTTTTCAAAATAAGGTGCTTGAACCATTGTCAATGCAACATGGCATTTCAGAAACCACGATATCCACAGGATCTTGGAATATTACCACTCCAAGATGAAGTTAAGAACTCTGAACTTAAGAACGCAGAGCACACAAACATTGCACTTCATCCGATCCTTGAGGAAACCAATGTCTTGCACCGACTTCAAAGGATTCGACCCCTTGATCTCGTGGGATAGTCCACACCCGCGCATGGTTGCGGTGTTAGCAGGAACTTTCATTGGATCAGTACCTAAATTATGAAATACAAACTACTGGTTAAGCGCTTCACTTAGTGTTGTCTTAAAAATACAGGGAGGTGGTTTTAGTGAGTAAAAATGTCACACTTCTATGTGCGAACGTTCGCCATAGAGTCTTGTCGAAGACTTCCACCTACCCACGGCAAAAAAAAAAAATCAATCTGAGAACTTGTGCATTGTGTTCGCCCCAATAATGCCAAATTTCAAAAAAGCTGACATGGTGATGATTAATTCCGCTGATCGTCGACTGGGTGATGGTTTCAGTTCCACAATAGTGTACAAATAGTCCTTAAAATACCCCACTGTGCAACGAATTGCCTACACACTGAACCCACAGTAACAATCTTCCTCAAGACGGAACTTACGATGCGCGCTTACAAATGAGCCGTAGTCTCGGACACATTCGGCCTGAGTGAAATGGGGCATGATGAATTGGTAAATCTTACTGAATATTTTGTCAGATGAATGTCATTTGGTACTTTGACAGGTGCTGAAATAGAACAATTAGTAAATCTATCATATCTATCTGGTCACCCTTTATAGGGGGCACATTTGAATCGATTTTCCCTAGATTCGCGTGACTTTCTTAGCTCTGAAGGAGACAAGTTGTCGTCTATATGCATATGCGTGTTTTTGGAAAAAGTGCAATTTGAAGCCTATTGCATAGAAGAATCATTGATCAGGGATGTGCCTCAATACTTAGAGCCTGGTACTAAATAGAAGCAGGCCTTTGGGACTCTTTGACTGGTAAAACAAAAAAACCCACAGCGGCTGTTAATGCTTAGTTCTTTAATTTGCTAATAACTTTATTAAATGAAACCACTTTATTTCCACGTACAGTATATTGTTTATTTTTAACGTATATGCTACCGATGATAGTCTCCAATCGATGTTCACTGCCAAGATCAAGATCCAAGATCCAAGTCACCGAGACCATCTGCAATTGACCATCAGCAGCCATAATTCGTCGTTGTATGCAGTGCAATTCATCTCATATACGCTATCAAGTGTGTGTGCATCGTCCGATTGGATTTGAAGCTCGCGTATTGGAGGCTGCAGAATATCGGGTGTTGGTTTCGGATGGCGCGATGTAGATCGTATAGTGACTCAGAGATTGTTTGTACAAAAATACAGTGACTAACAATTATTCAGTTATAAAATAACAAAATTAAGCTTTACTTTAAACAAAGCAAAAATATAAACGTTAAAGCAAATAAACAAAAAATAAGTAAATAAACAGCGTGCAGCAGTTTGCATACAGCGGCTCTAGTGACAGTTTGACAAAAGGGGAACATAATGACATTTGAGGGTACTAATTATTATTTACCCAAGGCATTAACTTTAGGAAATACCTAAAAACCACGTCAATTGTAATGCAACTGACTCATCTCATTACTGCCTATCTATGCAACTCAGTTACAGCACTCGTTCAATTCACGAACAAATGAAATATGGTCGTAAAATTGTATTATGTTTGCTAAGTGAAATATTGTTAAGAGCCACACTTGGAAAATATGACAAATTTAATGAGACACGTTCCATACGTAATTTTGCTGTTAGTGCGGCAAAATTATGACCACGGTCGCTCATTTAATAAACATCCCGGTTGGCATTAAAATGACAAATTTTTATTATTCCTCACTAGCTGATGGCATCGACGACACGAGAAGTTTCACTTAACTACGCCATGATCTCATCCAGTTGACTAAGAGCACCTCTTACTCCCCGTGCGGGATAGATTCCATTCAGAGACTTGATCAAATCTAAGCGCCCAAGCCAGACTGACTCAGAGGCGTCTCGCAACAAAATGAATAACTCCTTATCGTCCTTGTTTATGGTGGACACGTTTCATCCGTGTTGTTGCGATTCCGCGGAGGGCACGAAGCACACGCAAGCATGAAGACATTAACCTATCCCTAAACATCATGCCAAGGTTGCCCTAGTTCACAGGAGCAAGTCACGTCTCACTTCATCACCAGAGGGTGTCTCACAATTTGTTGGAATGCACTGCGAGAGTGGGTCTTCAACAATCACGAACGCCAATCCTTTTCGGAGAGGTCGCCGCAAAGAGGGAGGATTTCGCGGAAATGCACGACAACAGTGCGAAGTAAACAAATCGCTGAATAAAGTCACTTTCATTTTTGTTGTTTTGTTGGTGTGTCTGCGGTGGGGGTGGTTCTCCCTTCATTGCGCGACACACGTGCAGACCGTGGTTGCCTGCCTTTAATGATGCCATTACAGTGACACACGGGTACGCATATCTATTGGGGGCAAGTTCGCCCGCCACTGTGCGGAGATCCCACATATCAATGTCGCGGAAGGGTAGTGTCCCTTTGTTTGAAGGTCACGCGATACTCGAAGCCATAGTGGTTCGTTGCTTCGGATTGCGGTGGAATGAGTGTAAATCAAGCAAGGCAACGTGAGAAGCTAATTTCGTGCGATGACAACAGCGCCAATCCAGACTCGAAGTCCCGGTGACTGCATTCTGGATTGTGTGTTGTTTTACGAGTGGGAGGCGTAAGCCAACGCCAACAATGGCACGTTCACGGGTACGTGGAATGCAAAGTTTACACGGAATAACCCCGTGATGGGTTTACGACATGATACTCGTTGTAAACTCCATGAACGGAGAGCAAGGTATGTGCCGACTTATGGCGTCCTCGGATTCCTGAAATAGATTCCCAAGAATACGTGGCGTTCTGTGCGATAATGTTGACTAGGAGAGCATAGCGAAAGTCATCAATCAAGGGCGGAAGTTTTTATGGATGGCTGTTGTTATTGGGAGAAGCCTTACCACAGGTATCCTGGAATTCGGATTGAATTTCATAGCTCTAGCAAAGGGGGTGCAAGTTGATATGAAATAAATAAGCTGGGGAACAGGGGCATGGAGAAGAAGTAATGGATTGCTGGGAAGAAAATGGGTTGGATTTGTGTGGAAATTAACTGGAGATACTAAACGTCAGTCGTAGAATGACACCGGTGGACTGGAAAGGACAAGCTCTAGACATTAGCGAATTTCATTTGAAGGCTGGGGAAACTAATATAATATCAATTGAATATCAATTCAAATGAGGGTTGAGGTCAGTCAGTCCACAAACAGAGGTTGACAGGAATATAAATTGTGTGGCTCCGAAAGTCAGCATCATTATCATCTTCTGACCCGTATGGTGCACGAAAGGCGTCGAGGGGGTAAGCCATACACAAGAGATCACCAGGCAACTCGATCCTCCGCCATCGACTCTAACTCATCAGCGGTTAAGGCCAAGCGTAATGAGGCCAGTTTATGAACTTGGGCCAACCACCTCATCCTGGATCTGCCAAGCAGTCGCCTTCCTGATGGAATCGCATTTAAGGACCGTCTAGGAAGTCTTGATGATGGGGACATTCGTGAAACGTGACCAAACCGTCGAAGCAAAGCCTCTTCCGTTCGAAGAAGCAGCTGCTCAAGGTTGAATTCCGCTCGCACTGCCGTGTTTCTCACCCTATCGAGTAACTCCCGCGTAATTCCCGCAACAGCACGAACAAATTTCATCACAGCTGCTTGTATTCGCGATCGCATTGTTTCGGTCATTCCCCATATTGTCATGACCATAGGTGAGAGTCGGAACAAATACTGAGTTGAAAACTGCTAACTTTGCTTTCACACCAAGCCCATCCTTCCTGATTACAAATCTACCAAGCTGCTTCAAAACTGATCCAGCTTGACCAATTGTACGGGAAAGTTCAGTATTACTCCCCCCATCACTCATGAAAAAGAAGCCGGGATACTTGAACTTCTCCACCTGCTTCAATGGGACTCCACTGACATGTAGATTGCATTGGAAAGTCCACGTTGTCCGCGGCTCCGAACGTAAATTTGAAAAAATATATTTGTGATTAAGATTCCCATTGGCGTTGTATTCTAAAACTAGTCGAGATAAATTGTAAATTACAAAATGTCCACTACGAAGTCTGACGTGGTCGTGGAATGACTGTTCGACATATGTACATCGGGCCATAAATCGGACTTAACTTGACGAATATTCGTTTTCAAAGCCCCAAGAGCTTGCGGTTTTTGTCCATAAGCTCGATGTTTTGTGAATCCAAACGAGAACCTTCTGACGGATTGTTTTGTTGGAGATATTGCGCCGCATTGTTGAAAGCACATACCCTCTTCGATTTGAGGCCAACCAGAATCAGTTAACATTTGGCTATTTGAACCTGGCTACTATAGCAACCACTGGAGTTGAGCGTGCTGTTATTCTTTCACTAGTGAATAGGACTTGATTGATGATGACTCCGAACGAAGTTAAGGGTTTTCTAGACAGGGACAATCTTCGAGCATTGTTAGTGCCTCAAAAGTTGTGCCGACGTACCAACCAACTATGTCACGGCAACCACCTGAGACAAAACTATACCGAATTGCTCATCGGACGGAGACTTAATGTCGATGCTACGGTCCTTGAGCAGTTATATCCAGATTTTTCACTTCTTCTTGTGCGACAATTTTGTCTGTTAAGTATCTACCGAGAGAAGAATAAGCACCATCATTGAAGTTGATGAATGTTATGTCAAAATTTATCATCTGAACCCTGATGTTCAAGTATCCAAATGGGATATGTTTCCTGGGTAGACAGATGATGTGAGTGGCAATTATTCCTACAGGAAGTTTTGCCTCACTTAGGCCCCATAACGTACACTGCGCTGGCATTTACTACTACCTACTTTTACTACCTATAACCAGTTGATGGTTTTGAGAAATTTAAAGATGTCCTTAATATTTATTTTCATTGATATTGATGTACTAGCTGCCCATTAGTGTTCTTCTTGTCTTTGCAAAGGCCGCGCAGATTCCGAGGTGGTATAAAACTATTTTCTTCGCCTCCTCTTTATTGTAAGATACTCCAAGTCTTCTGGCTACCTAATTCTTCCTTGGCTTTAATTGGTCCCTTGGCTCTAATTCTTCTGGATGCCTGGGTTACATCTGTCCCCTCTTTACATTAGAGACAGGCGATAGAGTTTTACCATCTTGGTGTTTATCTTTGGTGTTTCCAGAGCCTCCACACTGTCCTATATTTACGAATTGAGAAACTAACTTGTAAAAAGAAATATTAAATATAGTGTCATATAAATAGGTCAGTGGGGAGTAAAGGCTTAAGGGAACCTAAACGGCGACCTCCAATATGTGGTCGTTCCATCTAAGTGTTGTGTTGTTACACATTCCAAGGATGGAAAGCTTTCCGGTTTCATCAACACAAGCGCCATTTATGGATAGCTGATTATCAACGGTTCGCTTGAGTGACAGCAGGCAGCATTGTGTCTTAGAAGCATCGAATTTCACTCTGTTGTTCTTTCCCCAGTTAATTCGGAATTCAATGTGCTTAAGACACGCTGCCGTTCGTATTCTATTGCCGAAGGGCGGGGTCGTGAGTCTTGGAACGAATATGAAACCCTGAGGGTGCTGTCATCAGCGATGGAATGAATTGGATTAGAAGCAGCAGACAAGAGATCATTTTTAAAAATGAGAAGGAGTGTCGGAGACAGAACAGAGCCTTGGGGAACACCAGAATTCATTTGGTGGATATCCGACTTGAACCCATCCAAAACAACTTGTTATATTCAAGTTTTCGGATCGTAGTTCAAGGTTCAGTTCAAGGATCGAAATGTAGCTTCAAATCCACAAAATAAGAGCTTCATCGATACCATAGGCACACATTTTCGACTGGAGACCTTGATGCCAAACTCTGTCAAATGCGCAACGATCTTGCTTAAGCCTGCATTGTGTAAAGACTGGCTCCACTTTTCGCTGAGATAAGCTATCAGGTCGCCAGTGGACCGGTTGCTGTGGAAACCATACTGTTGGTCATTTAGAAGCTTCCGCGAGTCAAGATATTTCATAAGCTGGCGATTTATCAGCGTTTCCATGACCTTAGAAAGAAGGGACGTAAGTTGCCGCCTACCAGGGTCACTGATGCCGGCGTTTGTTACTAAGCATTCCCTTTTGATAATTACACATTATTCAATGATTTTTGTCACAGTTAATGAACAGGGACTCTTTCCCATAAAATTCGCCAAGGGGGATAGCAAAGGTCATGGCGATTGACATGAGGGGTGGGCTGGCGGACTTGTGCAGGCACCTTCGGGTTCCTTACGTACCTTGATCGCCAAACGACACTTAAATGCCGTTGACCCGGTTTAGGACTGAGCTAGGTATTTTTAAGATAGACTAAGCCTAGGTTAGGCTTAGATTTAAGTTTAGGTAGGTTAGCTTAGGCGTATATTAGGGTAGTTAGATAAGCTCTGCGAGCCCTCTTCCAGTCTCTTTTGGTGGTATAGGCACAGGCCTTGAAGACTCTTTCCTTCTTCATCTTTCCTGTCTCTTTTCTGTTCTCTTTCCTGTCTTTAGTTGTCCGTCCGTCTCTTTATATCATTTCCTCTCTTCTTCTATTTCACATTTTTTTTTTGGTTGCAATTGGGTACTGATTGGTGTACTAGGGAGGAGCCAGAAACCAAATCGACAAGCTGAGCCGTGCAAACACAAGCGTTCCGCTGTTCTCCTCCTCGACACTGAAACTACCCGCTTAGCCTGCTAAAAGAAAATGGCTCTTAAGAGGAGAAATTTTGAAGTGAAGGCTAGTTTTTAAAAATTGAATGACTTTGGTTTTGGCAGGATTGAGCATGACACCATTTTCCTAAGAATGTCGCGTTTAGTTACTGCTTAAATAAATTTTCGGCGATTCGGGATCGAAAGGAAACGAGTTGGTTTCGGGTGGCAATTCGTTTGTTTGCTGTACATTTCAATTTTTAACATATAATTCAAATTCGTCAAGTTATTTAAATAAAAATGGCCTCTAAGGCCTGACATTGTACGTCATGTTACGATTACAATAGTTTATTTATTTATTTTTTAAGAATTCATGTATTTATGTAATTTTGTACATGTTTTGTTAAAAATGTTCTGTTCTGACGAAACACCGGCCGCGTTGAACGGCTACAGGCTTCAAACATCGTCAGGCAGAACCGCTAGTTTCACTATGAGGCGTCTTATTACGCCCTTTCGCGTCCTTACGTCCAACATTCCCCTCGTCCTATTGTCCACTGTTGCCGTGGACTGTTGTCTTCGTAGACGACGACCACTTTTCCGATAACGAGGCTGGGCCGCTCTTGTACCCATTTGCTGCGAGCCTGAAGGCTGAGCAAGTAGTGCTTTGACCACCTCCACCAGAACTGCTGCTGGAGACACAATACAAGCTGCCATCTTCTTAAGCAGTTCGCTTGACTTGGCACTTGTCCTGGTGGCAATGCTCGCAGTGGGCCCCCTATTAGCAGGAGCGCGGTTATAAGTGCCTCGCCATCGCTGGGATCTGCGCTGAGAGCGGCTATTGGTCTTGAAGTGCAGAATGCTTCTTCATCTAGGAGCACCATTTGGAGCTCTTCGATTGTCTGCAGAGCGTTTCCCACTGTCCTTTGTGACAGTCCTTTCACAGCTGCTTCCCATAGACCACCGAAATGAGCAACCCTTGGTGGTATAAAGTCGAAGTTGAATCCTTTCTCTGCTGCGTACTTGCGAACGGCTTCCTTCTCTCGCGCGAACATCTTGAAGCTTCTTCTGAGCTCCTACGAAGTTCGTCCCGTTGTCGCAGAGAACTGTCCTGGGAATACCTCAGCGAGCGATGAATCTTTTAAGAGCAAATATAATGATGTCGGAAGAAAAATCGTTGGTTACATTTTCGTGCACACATCTTCGTTCAGTTTAAGAATTACCTTTTCAACCATACCAAGAGAAGAACTTATGTGAAAATTGCAACAAGAAAACAGACAGACAATAGTAATGGAACGAGATTAGAACCTTGGGGTACACCACTGCGACAATCACAATATGATCACAGATTTGGGACTTGAACTGCTTGAATAATGTATTATAGTGCTGGGAAATGTGCAATCGATATACTCGCACTTCAAGGGCAACCATATTTTCTTTAGAGATGGATAGGCCTTAAGGCCTATTTGTATGCTTTGCCTGTTGTATGGCTTAGATGACAAATTATACCGCCCAGAATCTAGTCGTAGTGCACGAGGCGTCCCAACAATAGAATTTCTATCTTTATACAAGTTTTTAGAATTTTACTGCATTTAGTGAATATTGTAAATTGATAAACCTTGAACTGCCTTGGATGACAGTTCTGACAGGACGTCAAATACCGGCCATGAATTTGACACTATCTATATTTCCATCGACACACTCATTTCATAGAGCTAATGATCTCTGGACTCTGATCACAAAGTGGTTGTTGCGGCGACGATATGTCTTCAATTCATGCGATTGTTTGCAGTTTCCTTCTAGTGCTGTGCCCCGCTTTCAACCAACAAAGATATCCCCGCTTGTTCTCCTCTAGCTTCCCTCTAACGATCTCTCGGGAACAAGTCTGAAACTCATCAAGTTGAAGGGAGCAGAAAATAATACGGAACCAGATGTTGAACGTGAACACTTGATGTGTGTATTCGCTCTTCAATTTTCTTGACGTCAACTCATTCACTTGCCAACAATCGTCTCGTAACCTCTCAGCATTCGCAGCAGATGTGTTCCATTCTGGCATAGAGTAGCTCAACGCCCTCTTACACATCCGATAAGCTCATCGAACATGTGATTCAAATTGCATCGTGGTCCCTAACCCCAGTCACTTTGGCATCAATCATCGGCGACAGCAAATCCGATCGACTAGCAATCTCAATGAACTGAATGTGAATGACTTTGTGGGGCGAACAAATTAACATATCGACGGCATTATAGCCTCTTAATCCATAAAAAAATAAGCTCCCCGATGAGCCAGCATTAAAAATCAAAAAAAGAGAGAGAACAAATTATTTTGCAACTACGTCGCATCTCATGTGCCTCACAGCAGATTGCTAGAATTTTAAAAATAATCTGCTTCCCCCCGCTGGTGACCGACCGCTGTGTCGATGTCTGATTAAACTTCAACCATACACCTCCCTTAATTAATTTCATTAAAAAAACAACCGGCGCGACGTCTGTCTCCATCAGACCTGCACCACGTCTCGTCTTTAGGGAGAAAGAAAAAACCAACAAAGGTATCACTTTTCACGCAGTTCAAGGCATTTAAATTCCAATACATTACTGAGAAGAGTTTGCATGTGCAAACAGAGCTGCCACCAGGACGGCGGCGGCACCCTCAAAAGGGTGCAGCAACAAAATGCAAAAAAAAAAATGTGTAATCTTTTAAGTCCACATGCAGCGGGACACACAAATACATCATCCACGGATAGGCGAAGGTAATGGCTTTCAATGTTTATTCCTGAAATTTTAAATTTTCCCACCCGTGCTGGGTGCCTGTGGTGGCGGTGCACGTTCTGCACCGATAAGTGATCTCACTGGGTCAGCAACGGCAATCGGATGCATCCATTAGCAAATTTATGAGTTTTTTCTTGAGCAAATTTACGGCATTAAACATGCTTCAGGATATAAATTTTAACCTCACTGTGAGTGGTCTAGTCGGGTAAACAAACACAAGTTCATTTGCACCATCAAAGTGGCCACGGAATGGATTAAAAAAAGTTTTTGTTTAATTTTTTTTTTCTTGCGGAGGAAAAAATTGAATAATACTGGATGTATGTACACTCTTCGAAACGGAATACAGGGACACGTTGAATTTTTGAGATTGCAAGGTTGTACATGGTGAAGCCTGTTGGATCGTAGGTTCTCATTTTTTTCGGTTTGATTTATTATACATTTTATTTTTTATATTTGACAAGAAAAAGAAGATAATCATATAAAAATAAATATTTCAAGTTTTTCAAAACATTCATTGTACAACAAAAAAATATTTTAATGTTTACATTTTAATCTGTAAATAAACTTAAAATGTCTAAAATTCCGGCAAATGAACCCGAAGGTCTGGAGCTCGATTCAATCTGTTTTTGTATTTGTTTTTTGCGTAAATGTATGGCGAAAACCCAGCCTCGCCTCGGTAAGTTGTTGCAAATAGAAGGAGAACCATAAGAGCTCTTTCAGCTTTCAGTCCAACCCAAAATGTATTCATACTAGAATCTTCTGATTCAAAATTTAGCTTAAGAAGAGAATGAACATTTATACTGGCACTGGCTATAATTTGCAAACGGATTCTGTATCCACTTGATGTCGTCCATTTTCTAGGGGAAATACACTTGTACGGCATGATCGAGAAACTTTTTAAGGCGGGTCAAATTTTCTTCACGACAAGGTCATGACGATGTAAAAGGCTGTAAATCCTACTTCATTAAGGTGCAACATTCGTTATTCTTGGCACAGTTCATTTTATTCTGCTGCTCCATTGCTGCATACATTTTTATATTTTTTTACGGAACCCTTGGGTTCCTTGGAAACCGCTGTGTTAGAAAATGGTATTTGTACTCTGACTTGTGTAATACAGTGAAACTTCTATGCAACGGACCATAATGGTTGTCCGTTATGTAAAGGTGTCCGATCTAGAGGGGTAGACGTAAGTTATTTATGGAAATTGACAAATTAAATTTACTTCTTTCCGTTCTTTTATTAGCCTTTAGGCACTCCTAATTTCATAAATTCACAGAGCCGCGTAACAAGTCCATACACATAGCCACTTCTTCTCTACAAACGATGGTTGTTCCTACATGTGTGCATATTCCTCCAGGATTGGTTTAGCTTCCTGTGCTTTATTAGGGAAAGAACTGCTCAATAGAGCTGCATGCTCGTGCCCTATAGAGCGGGTCACTTTCAAAGAAGGCGTTGAAATACACGAATACGCGTATTTTCATTCCGGGACCACCACGAATTTAAGAGAGGTGTCCCTTATAGAGGGATGTTCGTAATGAGAAGTTTCACTTTATAGCACGCATCTTTAGTGTGATGATTATCCAAGATTAATTGAACAGGTCAGACATACAACAGTTTCGCAGGTACGATCATTACAGAGCACATCCGTCCGTACAGTCTTCAAATTAAATTTAAACGTTAATCCTACCAATACTACACAGAAGGGAGTTAAGATGTTCGAGAAGCTCTAGTTCCTAAACGGCTGTTCGTAATTTGGATTAAGCTTGTAGATAGACTGTGTATGTTCTAGATTGGAACATGAGCGTAAGGTTCTTCGTGGAAAGGCACACAGGTACACCATACCTTGTTAGAGATCCCCGAGAATCACTACAACCGTCCAGCAGCTGCCACAATTGTTGTATAATGGCAGAGTTTGGAATGAACTCGAAAAAAAACCCCCAAATATCCTGATAAACTTTCTGTGATCGAAGCCAAAACCGTAGTATGGAGAGTGTGAGTTGTTAATTCATTAATTCACAGTTTGTTAAAAATAAGAACGAGGGGATATTGAACATTTTATCACGAGATATCTGGTGAAGAACTAAGAAATCGATGAAAAATACGTTTAAATGATACTTTACTTGAACGAGCAAGAGCTCACTACTGTCGACTATCTGACTTGATCAGAGAGTATTAAATTGAATTCAATTTACGTCTCAATTTCCTGCCCAAAAGATTTGTATAACTTCGCCGTTCGCAGATTGTATGTCCCTCAATTAGTGAGAGAATATTTCACGAGTGAGATAGTTGATGATGATGTTTCAAATTTTTGTATGATTGATAATGACGCTTGGTTGGACAAATACGACATCTTTTATGGCGTGATCGGCGCCGAATATTTGCCTCGACCTCATAAATTTGAAGCTTGCTGCTTCTTTCCTTTCAGACATCCCCACAAACAAGGTGGCTAGTCAGGAACTATAGTGTTTTATTTGCAAAGTTGCATGACGCCCCGGGGCCTGACTGCATGGTCCTGTGCACTGAAAAGCTGTTGATTCTTCTCAACTTGACAAGATGCCAACAACGATCCCTGTCAGTGCATAGATCAAGTTGACATACAGTCTCCTCTTGGTGCCCTCTGGACAGCTTTTACACAAGCTTGATACCAGTTACCGGCAGGAACATTTTTCACAAAGACATAATGAGTTAACATCTGTCTTACAAAAATCGTTAATTCTTCCAATTTGATGTCCCCTTGGCGCAGTGGGTTGGTGCATCGACTCCTACCCCGGGGGTATCAGGTTAAGTCCCCGAACTTACCAAATTTCATAAATCCTGGCCACTCCTCTTTCAGTGAGAGAACAATATTATGTACAAAACGAGTTGTTCTTGTTGAAGCTAGGCCTAGGTCGACCCCGGACTGTAGAAGAAAAAAATACATAGTTTTCACTTATCCCATTAATCATTGGAAAATCTGTCTTGAAAAAATAACTGGCAACCGATGTAGTAGAACGGTGAAGTCACTGCTGCTCCTGGTTGTTACTTGATCCTGCCACTGAACTTACAGTACCTCACAAAGTTGAGCATACACTCACAGCTTAAACATATTTTTATCCTTTTCGCCTTACAAAAAGTAGTTAATTAATAAAACTTAAATGCAGTTCGAATTGACATATTTCAATTGCTAAAAACCATAAACAAAAATATGAAAATTAAAAAAAAACTTACTAACTTTAAAAACTTTACTAAAAAAAAACTTACTTACTTACTTACTACTAAGCAAAATAAAAACAGGCACTTCATTTTAACACACAAAATTGAGCATACCCTTAAAGTAAATTCGAGTTACGACTAAAACACAAAACAAAAACAGTTACAAATAAAATTTCAGTATCATTCAGTAAAATTTCAGTTCTCCTTCAGCATCTATGACAGCTTGTAACCGCCGTGGCATGGATTTTACCAGTTTTTCAGTAAAAGATGGCTGAATCCCTTCCCAAGCTGCCTAAATTTTAGCTTTTAGCTCCTGCTTATTGGAGTAGGTACTTTTATTAGCCCGCACTTTTATTTCGTGCCATAGATGTTCAATAGGGTTAAGATCCGGCGATTGTGGGGGTGTTTTAGTGTTTTAGTTTGGAGCGTTATAAAGCAACCATTCGCGTACTAAATAGGAGGTGTGCTTCGGATCATTATCTTGTTGGAAGTAGAAAACCGAAGGTACACCTAATTTTACTACGGAACTTTGTAAATTTCGTTTTAAAATATTCAAATACCCAATTTTGTCCATAGTATTTTCCATAAATTCGAACTTTCCACAGCCATTTGAAGCCATACAACCCCACAACAGCACAGATCCTCCCCCGTGTTTTATGGTTGACTTTATATTTTTAGCTTTGAGATCTGTATTTGGTTCCCTCTAAACAATTTGTTTGCCATTAGACCGAAATAAATTTATTATTGTTTCATCTGAAAACAAAAGCCCTTCCCAAAAGCTTTCCGGGTGGTTTACATATTGTCTAGCAAACTCCAATCTTTTCTTCTAATTAACTAGGGAAATGTACGGCTTTCTTCGGGCGATCCTACCATTTAAATTATTCTTTCTCAAGACCCTGCGAACGGTTTCCACTGAAAGATGCTTATTAATTACGGATGGCACCTCAGCCGTCAACTTTGGAACGCTAGATTTTGGACTTGATTGTCCGAACAATATACCGCTCGTTTTGTTCTGAGAGCAATTTTTTTCTTCCCCTTCCAGGTCTGGTTTTTAGAGTCCCTTCATATCTATAATTGTTTATTATTTTTTGTACCGTTGCATGCGATCGCCCTACAGTTTCTCCTATTTTTCGCATCGAGTTCCCCTCGCAAAATAGCTTAATTATGAGCATTCTCGTTGACAAAGTAGTCTGTTTTCGCATGTTGTCCATATTTTCGCACAAAGAAGAGAATTCAAAAGCGTGTGCAGAAATGATCATCAGGGACATTTGTTGCTTCATTCCTGAACAAATTTGCATGTATGACATCTGTATACTCAATTTTGTGTGTCGATTTCAGGGGTTGTTTCCTTTTTCATGCGAAAAGTACCGGTAGGAAGTCGCCTGTCTGTGAATTTGGCATATACTCTTGTTTAAGATATGTATTCAGTTATAATTGTATACCAAAAAAATAAAACAAAAAAGTGGTCAGCCTTAAAACAGTACGAATGTGAAGTAATGATAGGTGTATGCTCAATTTTGTGAGGTACTGTACTTGTCAGATACCTTGATATTCTCAAGAAACATTTCACTTTTTTTGCACCAGATCAACGGCTTTCCAAAATATTAATATTCAAACGGGAGACCAAAAAAAACTCTTAAATTCAGTTTTCTAAAGCAAATATTTATGTATTTGAAAAATATGAGGATATCTCAAAAACACGGCACGGCGGGTCATTAACCAAAAACGTAACGAAAACGACTCTTCTGAGCTTTGCTTGCAAACGGAGTAGGTTACTCTTTAAATAGTTGAAATAGCGAAGCGCATCTATTATTTTATTATTTTTTTTAGATTTATTGACCACGATATATGCTAACTAAAAAACCCATATTGGGACTGATTTCCTTGTGTGATCTACATGCTGTACACTTTCGGTTCTTTTTTTTTTTGTTTATGCCACGCTGTGCATATATTTTTTAAATATCTTAATTTTTTTTGCTTTATGTGCGTTACTTAGAAAACTGTATTTAAAATGTCTTTCTTGACATAATTTTTGTTGAGATTGTAGACACCTTTGTACTGTATACTCACTTTTGACGATTACTATACACACCTCCAGTTACACAAAATGAATTCTTATTCATAAAACTTAATTCCAACCGTCTCTAATCGCACAGTCACAACTGTACGGTTTATTCATAAAATTTCTTCTGTTCATTATAAAGAAGAACCAGCATTCACTTCGGATTATATATGCATTCCCATCGATCCAGCTGTTCAATCAGTGCCGGGCGTGGGTGTCTAAAAATTAAAATACATTGAAAAGTGATTGATGTCTTACCTGTCCGAGTTGAATGCTTTCTAATTGTTTATGCGAATTCTTCTAATGGAATTGTTTTGATTTTCATTTCAGACACAAGCATACGCGATTCCTTTTCGTTTGATTATTTATTCAAAGTTGAACGTGTTTTCAGAAGATTTTAAAGAATGTAATTGGTACTCGAATCGAATGTTACATCAGTAAACTCGAATTATTTTGATTCGAATATATCTCACGGAATATACACGCAATCTTAATCAATTTGTGATGCTCATGGGAAATTGTTTCTATTTTGTTGTTGGTCATGAATAGAGAATAGGCAAGGAAATGGAACGAATGGAAAATTTGTTACAAAATCATATGCAACAAGTTGACATTCGTTTGTTTTATTCAAATTGGATTCTATTACGACGAGTGGTTCAATTGTGAGGAATGAGGACAAAGTTATATGAAACCGCATTGAAACTGATGCCCGTGGCTTGGAAGAACATACAATAATTTTCACTTTGACAGCGATTCGAACACATATGTAAAAACTTATTTTCATATAACTTGCAAATGCGAATCGCTTTTTTGAAAACTTGTGAAATATCTGTACACGCATCGATGCAAGAAAACACGACTAAAGTGTGGAACAAAGTCAAATTGAACTCCTATTCATGTATTTTTTATGCACGCACAACACACACAAACGTTTACTGAATTTTCTTACAAATCTTCACACAAACCATTTATAGACCAATACCAAAGACGTGTGAAAGTTTAGGTGAAATCGGCAGATGCGTTAAGGCGTGAATCGGAGACAAGATATATATAGATTTAGTAAGATTTCCATTTCAGGCCATGTTAAAATGCAAGAGACTACCAAATTCTGGATGTTTAAAATGTGCGAAAAAGTCACAGACTGGATAATGGGTGTATACATCAATTTACACAAGGGTTGTGAAGAAACGAACGCCCACACGGTTTTCGAATGAGAGTTTGTCCTTTGCGTGTTTTCCTTCCGAATAGCCCTCGAGTCAAACCCAATTGAATTCGGCGCCCCAGTTTGCCTTTCATAACATTCAATGGATCATCAAATAAACCATCCTCAAGAATCCCACACACAATTGCGAGTGGGCAAACTCTACATCCATGGCAAAGCCATTTGGTCGGTCGATAAATGTGAAACGGCTCAAAAGCGAAAAACAACAGATATGAACATAACTGTCGTCTCCTTCGGTTATTTGTTCATCCATCCGCCGAGAGGAAGACAATAACCTTAAAATGTTAAGAGTCACTTTTACCGCGCCATGAAAACAGCGAAGATCAATCGATTTATTCTTGATTGCCAGTCGTTTTCCTCTTCATCTTGCGAACGATGTCGATAAATTCCCGCACAACGTTGACCAACCTTCAAATGACCTTTTAGCTGGACAATCAAACGACGAAAACATTCATTAGCTCGACTCACTTAACGTGATTCGAGTGATTATCTAGACTGGGAGGCGAAGAATCTTATTACGCACCCACACAAGCGGAGGCAGTCTGAGAACTTGCATTCGGCACATCATTAAAATTCTGCACAATGCCACCCACGGTTCGCAGTAATCTAACTCCCCCTTGTCACGCATCCAGTCTCTTCGATTCCTTGACCTGATTTTTATACCCTCCCCTTTGCCGTCTATCAGTGAGGGGTTGACAGTCGTAAATAAATCTCGTCATTACCCCCTTCCGGGGGTTGAAGATGATGGGGACGGAAAAGAAATCTCTGACATCATCATTACTTGTTTGCTCAAAACACACATCCGTCCAGCCGCACAGATATGAAAGAGCACCCCATCGCTTGGAGAACCGGGTTCCACGGGTGGACTGGATTTTGTGGCGGCTACGCACGAAATCAGAACCAAGAGATGAGCAACCCAGAATTATGTATCCTGCCAGAAATTGTCTGCGAACTTTCGCATTGTGGCGACGTAGACGCTGGCTATCCGTACTGGCGACACTCAATCCCCATTACATCCCCCAAAATGAGCAAATGTTGGCGCCAATTTGTCGGGAGTTCCAGTTTTCAGTCTCCGTCTCCCTTTTTTTTTGTCACTGCATACTCCACATGGCAACAACATCGTCGTCGCCCTTGGCACCCCACCCACCCACCCACCGTGACGGGAAAGACTAATGGGGTTATTGTGAGAAGTGTAACCCACTGCTACGAGTTCCTGTGTACTAGGTTACAGTGCGTAAGAATTTTGTTGATTCGAATGAATTTGTTATTTCGTGTCATTCTGGGTAGGGCGTCCCTTTTGTTTGAAATGACGCGGTGTGATAGATTCTGACAGGTGCCAACAGCAGGGAAATCCAATTAAGCAGTGCCTGCTTCCATTCCCAGGACGCTCCATGCAGACATTGCAAATATTTGCAACGCCCCCCGAAGTTTATGCCATTCGATAAAGACTTGCATTTGATTGAGTTTATATTTCGAATCGATTTTTATGTTTGCGCTGCTGGCCAGCCATCAGTGCAGTCCTTCTGCGAAACTGTTGTGCAAGCTAACTGATTGAAGTGCAATCGATTACTGCAAAAAAAAATAATCCTCCACGCGGGAGACAGCTTCAACCGAACAAGTCTCTTTTAATTTGATGGCGATGAGGATAATTTGATTAAATAAAGTGACATGCGACTGACAGTCTGCAGCTCTGTTTGGCGAATTTAATTGTTTGCATTATTCTTAAATTCATGTGGCAAGTCTGTGAATTCGATTGCCATTTGCGATTTCATGCTCTTTTTGTGATGTCCTGCAGAATGCGGGCGTCTCGAAAACATGAGAATCAACAAGTAGAGAGTGAAGGATTATTTTGTTGGGAATGACCTCATTGATTCCTCTTGATGATGATGATTAATTGTTAAGCATGTATGATGAAATTAAGCAGGATTCCCCAAATGCATAGCTTATTTCAATGAAATTCATGTTTCTGACCTCGTTTTCTCTCCATGAGACTTAGTGGCACCATTGCGGCGACACAGAGCCACAGATAAATACGAGTATAAAATGTCTTGTTCGCTTTCCATTAACACAGATAAACACGAGTGGTAAGTTGGTAACGTGACTGATGAAGAGAAAAGGAAAAAAAATCTGAGTTACAGAGCAGACAAATTAACGACTTAACTGTAAGCGAGACGATAGTGATTTTTTTTTATAATTTCTACACGCTCAGGGATTATTAATCCACCTCGACTAACTAATAATAAAACAAACTGGGACGGTTTCAAACATGATTGAACTCGAAAATTTTATATCGATTATCCAGAACGCCGCATGAAAACACTCCAAGAAGAAAAATTGCCAAAGGAGAAGGAACATTTTACCCGCTGGAAATAAAGGAACTAATTTGCAAGAAAAAAGGAGAGCTCACAGGGTATGGCAACATTCTCGCTACTCCCAACATAAAGCATACCTAAATTTTGTATGCAATAAGCTTAAAGAAGCAATTAAAGACTTGAAAAGTCACGAGGGCTCGGTATATTTTGAAGTATTAACAAACGAAAAAGTTCAAATTACTCTCTTTGGAAAGCAGTGAAAAATATAAAAAAGCCTCAACTGCATTCGGCACCAATCCGAAAAAAAAACAATGGCGAATGGGCAAAGAGTGACAAAGAAAAGGCAAACCTATTTGCTGAACATCTAGAACAAACGTTTAAGCCGTTTGATGAACAAATGTTGATAGATGATCCAACCGATATGCCTTAACTGAATTCTGCCAGGCAATACAAAATTTGAAAAGTATCAAAGCACCTGGCAACGATTTAATTACCGGACAAATCCTTAAGGATTTACCAAAAAAAAACGATTGTTACGCTTCGGAATTTAATAGACGCTTCGTTCAGACTATTATACGTACGAGGTTCGTGGAAAGTCGCAGAAGTGATAAAGCTCCCGAAACCGGGTAAACCGCCAAACGACAGAAATCATATAGAGCGATATCACTTTTACCTATAACATCAAAGCTATTCGAGAAACATCTACTGAAACGAATACAACCACTAATAGAAGGAAGACGCCTTATCCCATCAATTTGGATTCAGGAAGAATCATTCCACAATTGACCAAGTACTTAGAATAACCAACGAAATCGAAAAAGCACTAGAGGAAAAATAGGTCTGCTCCAGCGTTTTACTCGACGTATCCCAGGTCTTTGACATGGTTTGGCACGAAGGCTTGAAATACAAACGTAGTAGGATACTTCCGAAAAATCTATATTGCATTTTAGAATCCTACCTCAAAAATAGTATATTTAGAGTTAATCACGGAATTTAAAGACATCGCCGCTGGGGTCCCGCAAGGGAGTGTTCTTGGCCCTACTCTATTTTTGTTATATACCCGGGACATACCACAAACTGAGGGCACAATAGCAGCTACGTTAGCAGACGATACGGCTATTCTGGCTACGGAAAGCACAATCGAGTCCGCTACAGTAAAACTGCAGCACGCTGTAAATAGAACTAGCGAATGGACAAAACTCTGGCGCAGTGCCCTAAATGAAACCAAATCCACGCATATTAATTTTAACCACAAAAATATAGACAATATACCCGTCTTCATTAACTCGGTACAAATACTGTACGCAAATGAAGGCAAATAGCTCGGGATGACGTTAGATGCTAGGCTTAGGCGCACGTAAAGAAAAAACGTGACGAACTTGAGAATCGATAAGGAGAAATGTACTGTCTACTCGGACGACATTCCAAGTTAAGCGCGTATAAGAAACTGCTCATATGTTATAAGCAAGTGCTATGTGGACCTACGGTATACAACTTTGGGGTTGCACTAAAGCAAGTAACAGAGAATTCATACAGTCATTCCAAAACAAAGTTATAAGGGCTGTCGTGAAAGCTCCCTGGTATTTACGAAATAATGATATAACAGATCTAGGGATTGCAACCGTGGACGAAGAAATAAGGAACTTCAAGAGGAAGTTAAGAATTCGAATTCATGGTCATTGTAACCATGCCATACTATTATTATGCCCCGCCTCTTACCCCTCCCATACCGCGCGCGGAGAGACTCGTCTTCTTATTATTTTTTTTTCGCTTTTTTTTACTTATGAGTTTTAAATTTTACTATTATTATACGATTATAAGAGTTAAAGAGTACGCGACTTTATATTTGGTGTTAACCATTTTAAGTATTATACTTTTTGTTATTTGTTATATATTTGATTTTAGTTACTCATTTTTAAAAATTTTATAGTTTCTCTTTTGAATTATTTTATGTTTGTAAATGTTTTCATGTTGCTTGGTAGGCTGTTAAAAAACTTCAATCCCTTGAACATAACGGTGTTCTGTGCTTTTGTTGAAGATTTGAATTTAATTCTAAAATCATTGCCACGTCTAAGATTATATGGTTGACTGTCTTTAAGGTAATTTAAATTTTTTGAAAGATACGATGCTAGTATTTTATTTTTTATTTTAAATGCGAATAAGTTTATTTGTTGTCTAATATTCAACCACGAGAATGCCTCTAACATATCACTTGTTCGTGTAAATTTCGAACATTTTAGTATTATTCGCATCGTTTTATTTTGTAATATCTGCAGCTTAGATATATTACCTTCAGAAGCAAGATATAAGACAGTTGAGCAGTACTAGAAATGAGGCTTTGCTATTGCATTACATATTTCAACGGAAATGGAAAGTGATACTTTTTTCGGATCCGCGCGAAGAAAAATATCTTTTTGGACACTTTTTTACACACGTATTCTATGTTCGCCTTTAAGTCCATTTTATTGTCTATTATTACACCTAGTTATTATTATTACACCAATTCATTCACTTGTGCAATTTTTTCGTCCATATTTATACTATTTTTAATACACATACATTTTGTCTTTTGTATAGTAAGTTTGAGTTTGTTCATTGTTAGCCATTCATTAATTGAATCCAAATCGCTATTAATTGCCCTTAGACATTCCTCCTTACTATCACCACTAACAAATAGTAGTGCATCATCCGCAAACATACAAAGTTTTCTATATTTCACTGCAGAATGTATGTCGTTGATATACAGTAGGAATAGAAAAACACCCAAGACTGATTCCTGTGGCACTCCTATTCTGACTTCTATGGCTTCTGACATACTATCATTTACAGATGTACGTTGAGAGCGATTTGTTAAATAAGATTTAAACCAACTAAACTCTTTGTCTCTTATACCATATTTTTCCAATTTCTTAACGAGGGTGTCTCTATCTACCGTTTCAAGCTCTCTTTAAGTCCAGAAATACCGCCACGATCACTTTTTTCCATCCATTTGACTTTTCCAGTGCTCTATTATCCAATTTAAGGCGGTTTCGCATGAATATCCTTTCCGAACTCCTGATTGTTGTTCCATTATATAATTGTTATCCTCTATATACTTCCTCGGTTGATCCTCTATTAATTTTTCAAAAATTTTCTCGCAAAGCGGGAACATGTTGATTGGCCTGAATTCATCACATGCGATTGTATTAGGTACCTTCGGAATTAGTCTAATCATTGATTCTTTCCAACCACTGGACATGAGAAATCTCGTGCGCCGTCTCCAACGAATGAAACCGTTCGATTTAGCGCAATGAGCACAGGCCGCTAAACGGTTCCAGCAGGTGACTTTATCAAAAATCTACCTGCCTCACGCGTAAAAATAATGAAGTGAAAACTACTGGATAGGGAAACCTAATTGTAGTAAACAACAAAAAAAGGGATTATTAATAACCTTAAGTGTACGGGTCCTTAAGTGGGAGAAAAGGGGAGGAGGTACCTGTGCACCTTTGCCTTGAATATCTGCGAATTGTAGTCTGAGGGAAAATATAAGGCTGGGACAGCATTAAATTAAACTGAGCGTGCGAAAGTAAGCTTAAGGGTAAATGGACTTACATGGAGTAGATCTTGTACCTTGTGCTTCAAATTTTGTAACTACAAGTACAATTCCTTGGTACTTGTACTTAAGAATATCAAGTACCAGTACTTGGACTTGACAAGCACTTGCAATCCCTTCATAAGTACTTTTCATACGATGTATATCAATTACTTTCAATCCTCAAGTACTTTTAATTCCTTTCCTAATCAAACGAGTGAGACACATCGCGATTGGCAAACTGGGATTATTGTCCCTCTTTTCAAGAAGGGAGACGAAACGGACTGCTCCAGCTACAGAGGCGTATCTGTCTATCTTTGAAGTCTCCCTGGGAAAATCTCCACGTTCTAGAGCTATGGTGGAGCCCAGACGCTCGTCGCGGCAGAAGTACAACCGACCAGCTTTTCTCTCTAAGAATAGTACTTGAGAAGGCTTGGCAGTATGCCGGGTAAACGGTGCTGGTCGGGTAAACGGTGCTAAATCATGCGTATTGTCACCTCTCCTTTTCATTGTTTATATGGATTGGATGTTGCAGCGCAGCCGAAGCGAGGAAGGTTTTCTATTGGGAGAGTTGGGGGTAAGGTATCTTAATCTTTCAGATAACTTAGTTATCGTCGCATCTTCCCAGAACTTCAGTGCGTACTCGATGGATATGTATAGTCACAATCTCATCGAGTGCTAATGTTGGAATGAAGGTTAACGTGGAATGGTAATTTCTGCTCAATGCAGTCTTTACGTTAGTGGAGTCTCATTGAAGCAAAGGGAGAAGTTCATGTATCTCGGGGTTTTTTACGAGTGATGGGAGGAGTAATACTGAACATTCCTGTAGGATTGGTCAAGGTAGGTTAGTTTTAACACACGACCGTCTCGACTTCGCTGTCAGTGGTTCAAGCGGTCTCCCAGTGTTTCGTCCGGCACATGCAAGCAAGACAAAAGTCAAAAAATTCAATGCTGTGATTCTTGCTGATATTGATTGGAAATTGTTTATATGTACAAAGTTTACAAAAAAAAAAAAAAAATGACCTAAGCTCTGTTATTTCGAGAAAAAAACGTATTAAGACATTTGCAGTCTGGTGGATAGGTAGACGGGCTGTAGTGTACTGTTTACTCTGAAGAGTAACAACATGGCTTTAAAGGACAGAAGGTGGTCAGACTAGAAAGCATTAAATCTTTCGAGAAAAGTGAAACACTATCATATCTCCTTAAGCCATACTCATATCTAGCGATGTTGTTGTAAGCTACATTAAGTTTTCTTTTACTGGCGTGGTTGCAGTTGCAATTAATTTCGTATCCATAGGTCAATATGGGTATTAGGAGAGTTTGGCAAATAGCAGTCGAATACTTGGTGGAGTATAACATTGTGAAGCCCATAAGGTACACAGTACACCACACGTCTTAACAAAAATGGTATTTACACTCATGCTCATATAATTAAGCCACATATGCGATAATAAAGTACCTGCTATCTAACAGCTACTTCCACTGTTCAGCCTTATTTTCTTTGTTTGCGTTATTATGAGTTATAGTATTCGCTGTCGACATATCGATAAGCTATTTGTTTACTCATTAGCAGCTTTAACATATTTCAGGTTCATTCATTGCAACAGTAGCATTGTATGAGCTTGAGTGTATATACAGTCGAACTTCGATAACTCGAATGTCTTGATAACTCGAATATTTGATAACTCGAATGAAATTGGATAGCATCTGCGCCAAGACTGAAATTTACATGTAATTTGACTTCGATAATTCGAACTTATTTACTCTTATTACACGAATGTCTTGATAACTCGAACAGATTATTTAGCGTCACCTTCGATAAGTCGAATTCTAAAGAAATATACCCGAATGCTGCGTATTCTACAAGTTAGTTTTATAAGGAATCGCTTTCGGCCACTGAGTTTGTATATTCCTTTGATCTAGTATAAACAAAATTATGGTTTTGGCGAATACTCTGAGCGGGGGGAAGAGGACGAAATTTCTTTGATTTTCAAAACTGAATGCTCAAACGAATGAAATGAGCTAGCATAGCTAGCTAGTAGATGACGATATTGTTACTTAGGAGCTTCCCACATAAAATATACGAGATATTAGATGTGAATCCGAATCTTCTCAGCTCGACAATAACGATGACAGCGGCAGATATCTAATAGGGAAATGCTTGGCGATAATTGATCCAACCACCCCCAAACGAGTTGTTGCAAATTCATTATTCATTTTGCTTTTGTATTAAAGGGCTCATGAAACAGCAAATGATTATGTGAACCTGCAGTGGTTTAAATTAATTGAAGATTTTCTTAAAAAAAACAAGCTCTTCAGTCATGTGTAACAGACTATATTAAATTATATTAATGGTTATAAGTAAATATCTACATCAATGTTGTATTTTACTTGATAACTCGAAGTCTTCATTATTCGAATTTTTCTTGTGGCAAGTGGTGGCTCGAGATATCGAAGTTCGACTATATATATATATATATATATATATTTTTATTTATTTTCTTTCTCGCATAGTACAATATTTTCTTAATTTGCTCAGCCGTGCACAGAGATATGGTTACAGACCTTACTACTGAGAATATAATTTTGTTTTGGTAGTTGAGCGTTAATGTTTGTATTTAAATGTTTGTATAAAAAGGAAAATTGCAATTATTAATTAATTTATTTTGGGTTTGTCGCCGTGGCGTAGTAGGTAAGTGCGTCGACTCCTACGCAGAGGGTGCCAGGTTCGATACCCCAATTTACCACCTCCTTTGATAATTCACGGCTCCACCTCCTTCGAGTCACTGACAATGCTCAAAGAGTATTTCCTGTCTAGAAAAAGCTTCTCAACTACGACGTTCGCAGTCGGCATTAAACTGTAGGTCCCTTCCACGCGTGAAAGAACAATAGCACGCACAACACGAGTGGTTGCTGAGAAGCTAGGCCCAGGTCCACCTCGGACTGTCGCGCCACCCATATTATATATATTATATAATTAATTTATCTTAACTTATTTTAATAATAAGCTTAAGTATAATTAATTTAAATTAAAAGTTGCAATATTAATTGAAATATGTAAAAAGTAAAAATTAAACAAGTTCTGAGCATAATAGAGAATAAACATTAAAATATAATTTTGTCGAGTTGGCAAGTACTAGACGAAAACTGCGGGTCAGCCAAATTTTTGATTGATCGGCGTTATTCCGGCAATAGCGTCTTGACTGCTAGCTTCGAGCTCATCCGAAGTTCTTGGTTTTTTAGCGTGGACTAAGTGCTACATCCGTATCCTATAATTCAAGTCATTGACATATTGCCCCGACAGTTTGGAGATTAGAAGAAGAAGAGCTGAAAGGTACTTTGACAGATGGTTGATAGCTTGAAAGTGCATTACGCAATACCACATATTCACGTAACCCCAGAAAAAATAATCGAGCTGTCAATTCGCATGGTTTTTAACATAGCCGATGAGCTAAAATCCGGATCTCCAGACAGCATTTCCACGGTCTTATTAGCGAGCTCATAGCGTTCTCTGTGGTCGTCCAATTTCAGCTTTTGCGTCAGCACAATGCAAGAAGGATAGAGCTTACAAAATAAGCGGAGTTGATTCTTTAGCTGGTCTTATTCGAGTTGACATTTCTTCTTCGATACTGGCCTCACGTCACCATCACCACCGTCAACACTCATAGATCGAGTCACTGATTGACTTGAGACTTCTCAGCTTACATTTTTTAAAAAAGACGTACGACGTACGATAAGACACTCAAACATCCATTCTCCTAAGAACTCATTCAACCACACATGATTTCTTACCATATGCATCTTATTTACATCTTCTCATTTACAGCCGCCCGAGCACTTGAATGTTACCAATGCGGCTCAGAGGTAGTGGGCGATGAATTCTGCGGCCGGACATTCCAGGAGGACAAAATCCCCGACGTCCTCGAGAAGTTGGGCAACAGTGCAGTCAAAGTGTGCAACAGCAGCTCCGAGTTCCTGGTTCCAGCTTGCCGAAAGACAGTCGAGGAGGGTGGGTTGCATCAAGCATAAAATGAAAAACAAATCACTTAAGTCATTTTCTTTCAATTTCAGTTAATGGCGTAGTGGTGACAAAACGCTTCTGCTTCTACATCAACAAATCGGACTCAGTTAACTGCCTCAAGCCTCACGACACCACTCAGATCTTCTGCCAGGACTGCTTCACCGACAGATGCAATTCGGCACCTCAACTAGTTGCTCAAAAACTCGGCTTCATTATCATTCCCCTGATCTTGTCGAAGCTGTCGGTGCTCTAAGCTTTCGATGTTCTCAATTTAATGTCACAACTAGACGCTGCTAAGAAGCCAAAAGATTCATAGTTACATACTTAAGTGCAACAGAAAAACAAGATACATTTAAATTAATTTAAGTTCCATTCATGTTGATACAAGTCAATTTATGACAAAGTCAGACGTTTTTTGTTTTTCTCAGAATGCTTTCGCCCAGTTTCACAGGAGTCATCGCTTTCATTGATACGCTACAGTCACGATGACAGCAGCTTGTCTCATGGGAAATCAACTCTAAGAAGCGCCTTATATTAACTCTGACAAACTCATACGCATACCCACTTTGTAAATTCTACTTTTA
Organism: Eristalis intricaria; assembly: GCA_964034865.1. Taxonomy (NCBI): domain Eukaryota; kingdom Metazoa; phylum Arthropoda; class Insecta; order Diptera; family Syrphidae; genus Eristalis; species Eristalis intricaria. Next base: position 65,255,122 of record OZ035874.1, on the reverse strand, counting down.
AGGTATCTCTCTTTCATGTCATATAAGTTAGTCGACTATGTTACAAACAAATTCTGTACCTGGATACACTTTTGTATGCTTTACTGTTAAAAAGGACAAATTATTTAGTTTAATGGTTACCACACATTTTTACCCCTCTAATCGCTTTAAAAAGTTGCGATGGTGATAATAGATACCAATTAGAAAAATATTGTGTCATTCGAAAACGTATAAAATATTTATTATTTTAATTATATTTAAGGACACTGTATATTTTAAAGAATTAATTTTAATTTGTGTACGTACAGGCAGTGGATTGGTTCAGTGATGGAAGACGGTCAAATCGTGACGTCCTTCATTCGAGGGGATCTGTCGATTTGTCAAACACCTTTGAGCGAATCTTCGACGATCCCCCTCGGCCTTAAGAGTATTGCACTGTACCCTAGTCTTATTCGGATAAAGTTCTTGTGATGTTGAAATGAGTTTTGAGTTGTAGTTTATAAATAAAATTTTCAAAAATCTCCGTGTACCGAAAATGTTTTCTTATACGTGTTAAGTCCTTCAGTAGATATCGAATATAAAAATTAATCATCTTGAACAAGTAAATTTATTCGCAGGTCTACCAAATGCAGAAGCCGAGTGTATTTTCTTGATGTTCTTAATGGTTCAGGTTGATGTATGTGGCTTACATTTGCAGGTGTGGTTGATGTATTAGATCATTTCTAATTATTTTGGCATCCATAAGTATGCAATTTCTGGTATACCTAGAGTGTCTCTGCTATACATCCCATTTAAGTTTTGTTATCGATTCTTTTCATTTGATGAGAATTGTTTATATTTTATAATGATTAAGTGTTTTTGCTTTTAAAGTGATGGTCACGCTACACAATCGCAAACCGAAGATTGTGCCCATTAACGATCACCTATCACGTTACACGATTCCACCCTCTGACTGTCACAATTGTCATAAATATCGTCAGAGCTGCCAAGATTTTATGATGAATCATTAAGCGCCGATGATCGTTTTTTTGCGCACTTCAAAATTATACGTATATACGCTTGCAAAAAAACACAGCTATTATCGAACATGTTGGATATTTGAGAGAGAGCGATAGAAAGCTTCGATGAGTGATTGAATTAAGAGTTTCTCTTCCAAATTGAGAGATTTTTCTTTGTGGCAACTGAAATTTGAGAAAAGAATACAACTGACCATGGTGTAAGGATAGAAAGGTATGCCAGCCTAGATAGGTTGTCGAAACCTCCATCTTTTTATTTTGTGACGTCACTCAGGGTCCGTTGGTGACATTGGACACATGTTTTGCTTAAGCTTACATCACAATTTCGTTTTCGTAAATAACAGAATAATGTAAATAGAAGAAGCTGTAATGTGTAGGAACATTTTGAAAAGCAATCTGTTTTTGTTTTTAAGCTTGTGGAAAATGTTGATTTGTTCCTGTTGACACACAAATTCCCGCGATGACGTCACGCAGGGATTGAATAGAACTGTCCAACACACCTTATTATCCTTACACCATGGCAACTGACTTGATTTTACGACAAAATTCATTTGAAATCAGTGAATGATGCATATAAGAATAAGGCAATATGCATTTTTATTTGAGAGAGAAAACAGCTGATAAATTGCGTTATCATTTCAACGCAGTGCGTCAACGCACAGCTCCCTAAAAACGCATTTTTATTGTGCCTCAGGCATTATATAGTATCGCTGTACATTAAGAATATTCTAAGGAAGGAAGAGACCAAGAGTAACACAATAAAGTTGTTTCCCTTCTGAATCGGAACTCTGGACCCTGTCTGCAAAACCATCCTCAGTAAGTTTCTTTAAAATTGTTCTTATTTTCATTGGAGTAAAGTTATTTGATATTCTTTCCTTTAAATTGTACACTACTTCTTGTAATATAGACATTGTTTCAATGATTGAAATATCTTGCTTTTCAATTTTCTGAATATTATTGTGAAAGCAAACATTAAAGGGTGAAGTAAAAATGAATAAACTTCACTTTTAACGTCACTAAAAAACTTTAATAAAATTTGTGAAGGGTTGCTAATCGAAGAAACAAAAGCCTTAAACGGCTCAAACCAAACATGACCAACATGCGCTCAATTGCGAGATAAAGTGAAAGCCATCCAGTTTTTGAGTAGTAGAGTAGTTGCGGTCTCCACAAATTCAGGACACCCTTTTAGTTGTGCTGTTCGAACAGGGCTCTCATCTCCTAATTTTTCAGACGACTATCGTCCAAGATTTGCTTCATGTAGGACCACCACTATAGTTTCATCTATCGTTACAGTTTGAGTATCTAATTCCTCTCGAACTTCATTAAAAGCTTTCTCATTTCAGTTTGGGAACAAAACTAATGCGACCTATCACCAGAAATGAAGTGTTACAGAGATAGCCGACTTCACAGCCGATTGCCCCCTCGTCCATCGACGAATTTGAGTGCCTTTTTGACAGATATTCATGAATTTTTGACGGTTATTCACGATATAACGAAAATGCCGTCCTCTGATTGGTCAATTTAATTTTTGAACACGTTTTAAAAAACAGTTGTAAAAAATCGGTCGCCGTGGCGTAGTGGGTAAGTGCTTCAACTCCTACGCAGAGGGTGCCAGGTTCGATACCCGAATTTGCCGCCTTTGATAATTCACGACTCCGTCTCTTTCGAGTCACTGACAATGCTCAAAGAGTACGCCTGTCTAGAAAAAGCTTCTCAATTTCGCCGTTCGGAGTCGGCTTTAAACTGTAGGTGCCTTCCACTCGTGAGAGAACAATAGCACGCACAACACAAGTGGTTGCTAAGAAGCTAGGCCCAGGTCCGCCTCGGACTGTCGCGCCACCCATATTATTATATTATTATAAAAAATCTTAAGGGGAAGGAGAAGTAGAAGTCGGGCACCTCTGTAATACTTCATTTCTGCCTATCACTCTAAAAATGTCTCAAAAGTGGAGAAGTGTAATCTCATTTAATAGCAGACGATACTGGAATAGGTATCGCCAAAAATCAGTCGTCGAGACGATGGTTAATGACAGTTTTAAGTCTACGCGATATCTACGATATCTCTCAAACGCTATCGTTTTTTTATCCTTACATGAAGCGAAACTAGCGTCGAAACGCTAGCGCGAGACGATTGTCGCCTTACGCGATTAGAGCCCACTGTATTTTGAAAAATAATTAAATGTCTTCACAATAATCATATTTGTGTCTACTGATAAAGTATCGCAGCCATGACAAACCGCGTTGTTAAGCAGATGTGGTGGACATTCAACACCAATAATGGTTTCATCATATTTTAATTTTATTTGTTTAGGTTTTATTTTTGGGACAATTTCTTAAAACCTTGGAGGACGTTCCGCGCCGTAATTAAAAAGAGAACACGTCCTCCAAAACGAGGACGCATGGTAACACTATCTTCTCCGGCAATGGACACCGAACCAAGCCCAAATCAAATAGTGACCCCAAGAAGAAGAACACTGCTTGCTTGATGTAAGGCCAAATTTGGAATTTTGCCCTATTTCACGTCACCATCTTGTCCTCCGAGAAACAATGTAACGTAAGACTGAATATTTCAAAGAGTTACTCATCCACATACGAGGGTGGGAACATTTGTTGCCATAGGTTAATGCCTTTTGAATTGACCACAAGCGGACTCGCACAACAGAAGCGTGTTGGAGGAGCCTAGGTCGCGTGTTTACGTTCTTGATATTTCGAAAATGTCAAAAATTAATTAAACACCAAATGTCAAAAGCTGTTCCAGTCAATGTGAGAGAGTCCTAGATTGATTGCTTGACTGTCCCGAGAACCATGACCTTCTCTTACGCGTGTGTGGACATTAATTCAAATTACGCCATCAATTCGTTCCCCTCAAGGCGTGACGGTAATTCAGTTTCATTTACAAGTTTCGACGTAATCAAACCAGCATGGATGCGTGTGGTCAGGAAATACACTTAATTTTGATTCCATCTTTCATCGACTCGTTGTTGGGCGCCAGACATGCAGACTAAATGCGAACCCGAAGGGGTCCTGTGCATTTCTGCATAATTAAATGCATTCCATTGCAGCACCTTTGCATTCGTAGTCAGGGATGCTGGTTCAGTTAACCGGATGACGATGTCCTCATTACGAGCTTACGACCCGATTACACTTCAGCAACACAGAACTAATTGCATTGTTCTCGCATCGGGGAGTCTGTATCTGGCGGAAGTTCTTCGCAAATGGATAACGTTGTCGGACGAGTAGGAAATTACACGCCGTGGCGACCGTGTGGAGGCCTCTGCTCATTGTGTGTGGATTGTCGTGAATTTTATTGGAATATAGTTTTAGGGTGGTGGGTGCGTTCGCTATGGGCTTAAAGGTATGCAATGAATTTTATTGAATATGGTAAACGGGTGATGAGAGTATAATTCTAGGCGTGGCTTTATGAATGGGAGTTGGAGCAGTCAATTTGGTCTGCAGTAAATTCAAACAAAAATTCGAGGGTGGTCTGTACAGGGGCTTTTGGAATGATTGAAAGCTATATAACTGTGCACAATGTCAGCAGATACTGGAAATGTCCAGACAATGCAAGCTTATACCCACCACGTCTTCGTCGATGTCGCATGCACGTTTGGAAGATCGTGCTTCCTGTGTTGGCGAGTGCGTTTTGCACGATTTTTTCAACATCGTGTTGAAGAAGACAGATGACAGCGCGTTCTCTTGTCTAAATCTTTTGTCGACATTAAAGCTCTCAGTGAGTTCGTTACCGACCTTATTGGACCAGCGAGGATTCTCCCTCTACATCCTGTGCAACCTGACGAGTTTGTCAGGAATGTCAAAACTAGACATGGCGTTGTATAGCTCGTCTCAATGCACGCTGTCTTATGCGACCGTGATATCGATGAGTAGGTGGTGGGTTTCGACTTCTTCATGGGTCCGGTGCTGATTTTAAAGAAGAGTATATTGGTGTTAGCATCATTTTCACATTTTAATTCACTTGAATCACACTTATCACTAACACAATTTACGGCTTCTGGTAAGCTCTTCGCCACTACCCGACGAGATATCTTCACAGCTTGACATTTTCGAAAATCCACGATTATCTTGAAAGAAAATCCATCGTACAACTATTAAGTAATAATTAGATCGTTTTGGCGAGTCTAAGTTTAGTAGTTCTAGGGTGTGGTGTGAAGCTTTTGGTAGGTTAGGTTAGGTTGAGGTGGCTGACTGCCGCGCAAACCAACAGCAGACACACTTAGGCCAAATATAGGCCCATTGTGTTACCACGCGTATCTTAGGCTACCTATTCCGCAAACCAATTTGTGCTTTTGAAAAAGCGAATGAAAGGGCTGATTCTGATGCTCAGTTCAGCCAGATCAAAAAAGGAATGTGCCCCCAGAAGTCTGAATCTACGGGATGAGAGAGCACTGCAATTACATAGAAAGTGTTCGATGGTTTCTTCCTCATCCTCGTCCAAGCAGCTTCTACAGAAATCATTATAGGGAAGGCCTAGTCTAGAGGCGTGAGTTCCGATGGCACAATGCCCTGTAAGAACGCCAATAAGAGATCTGAGATTGGGCCTGCTTTATCTGATCCAGCTAAGCGAGTTTAGGTAGAGTGAGGTCTGTATCTATGGATATAGAGGCATACCTGCGTAGGATCGTTGAATGTCCAGACTGCAGTTCTTTCCAGCTGCTCAGTAATCTTATTCTAATCGCCGTGCTAGCTGTTGTCTTTCTGCCAATTATAATAATAATAATATGGGTGGCGCGACAGTTCGAGGCGGCCTAGCTTCTCAGCAACAATTCGTGTTGTGCGTGCAATTGTTCTCTCACGAGTGGAAGGGACCTACAGTTTAATGCCGACTCCGAACGGTGAAGTTGAGAAGCTTTTTCTAGACAGGAATACTCTTTGAGCACTGTCAGTGACTCGAAAGAGGTGGAGCCGTGAATTTTCAAAGGTGGTAAGCTCGGGTATCGAACCTGGCACCCTCTGCGTAGGAGTCGACGCACTTACCCAGTACGCCACGGCCACCCACTGCCTGCCAATTAGTTCTATCGAAGCTTTTGGTAAAGAATTAAAAAAAAATAATCCTTAAGCAGCGGTATACTTTTCCAATTACGAATATGATACCTTATGACAAGGTTATTGCACTTGTCAACATATATACTCTAAAACAGTGTCTCCAAGATAGAGAACAGGAAAGCAGTTATGTTTGGCTTATGTTTTGATAGCGTGCGAGAAACTTTGATTTTTTCGGCCTTTGCTTAGATGTTTTAGGCCACTGTCAAGTCGTTCGGCTGCACCTTCAATCATTTCCATCCCTAACTTGTGGTCTGTATAGATTTAGACATCGTCGCCATACAAACGGACATTAGGAAGCTCATTGATGCACATACTGAACAACAGTGGCCCAAGAATTGATCCCTGGGGTACTCCTAAAAAGAATGCAAAGTGTGACGAATTTTTTTTTGTTGACAACGTTAGCTCGATTTCTCTCAAAATATTCTCACTTCTTTCAAAAATAATGAATCTGCAGTTGCAGACGGTACTAAAGCGATCTACCGTAAAAATAACGCAAAACTATTGGAACCTGTCATAAACAAAACTATCAATATGAGCCTGGAGGAAGCAAAAGTGCCAGCAAAATTGAAAAGACCAGTTGCGCGCCTTTTTTTAAATCTGGGGTTAAGAACGAAAACCAGAACCCGATGGCAATTTCTATTCTTCCATCTAAGAAGTGTTGTACACAGTGTTGTACAAATGCAACCTTCTATCACATAATCAATTTGGCTTCCGAAAAAACAAGTATAACTCGATTGTGCTTTCATCGACTTCAAAAAAGCTTTCGACACGCTATGCCGTGCAATCATTCTTAAGACAATTTGAAAAGATAGTTGTAAGAAGACCAACTGCTTTAGTTTTTATATCTGATACCGCCTTAGGAACATCTGCTTCTTCCACTCTTCCGTTTTGAAGCATCCACAACAATTATTGAACGGATCCAAAAGAAGAAAATGGATGTAGGATGTAGAATCACCCTTAAAAATGCACAGCGGTACATGGCATCAGATTGCTGCTGACTTCAGACGCTTTTTTTTGGAATCGTATCGTTTTCGTTTGAATTGACTCCTTTTTTTACTTGAATTCCAGAATGTTAGAGTTTTCTTTATCTAAACACAATAAATCTTTTTAATCGTTATTGAAAGACGTAATTTGGTTCCAATCCCTACATGGATTCATTAATGAATTAAGTGGCCTCTATGGCTCTCCCATAAATTTGCCAAGGGAGACAGCGAAGGTCATGACGGGTGGGCTGGCCGACTTGTGCCAACAACATCAGGCACCCTCGGGATCTTTGTGAACCTTGAACTCTAAATGACGCTGGAAGGGCGTTGATTCGATCTGAGACTTAGCTAGGTAGTTTTAAGTTGGATAAGGATTAGAGTAGGCTTGGATATAGGTCAGGATGGTGGTAGAGATCCAAGATCTTCGCAATATTTTTTTTTGCTTGGGTTGGCGAAAATCTTCAACAAGACACACAGATTTTTACTGACTAAAAACACCCTTCCCTTTTGGCTTTTCTTTACAAAGTTACAACAAAGTTTCCTTATCTAGTAGCTTACATTTAAGCATATTTTCGCGTGTTGCAGGTAGACCTTCAGTAAAATCACCTGTCATGACCATCTTTAGGATGGTTTATTACTATTGCGCCAAATTGAGCGGTCTTGTATGCTGGAGTCGGCGTACTAAACGTCTCCTGTCCAAAGTTTAGAGGATGGCGTTGCTACAGTGACCATGAAATCTTATTCTTAGCTATCGAGCGGAGTTTTTTATTTCTTCGTCGACGGTCCCTTTGTATATCACATATCCTGAGATACCAGGGAGCTTTCACAATATCCCGTAAAATTTTATTTTGAAAGGACTGAATAAATCCTCGTTATTTGCTTTGGTACAACCCCATAGTTGTATGCCGTAAGTCCATATAGGCTTGTATAATATCAGTTTGTTGTACATGCTTAACTTGGAGTGCCTTCCAAGTAACCAGTACATTTCTCTATACCGGTGTTCGAGCTGATCCCGTTTCATTTTCGCATGGACCTTCCACTTGAGTTTCGCATCGAGAGTCATACCGAGATATTTGGCTTCATTAGCGTACGGCACAGAATTAATGTAAACTGGTCGATTTTCAAAATTTCTGTAGGTAAACTTTACATGCGTTGCTTTGGTCTCATTGGGAGCAATGCGCCAGCGTTTTGATCGTTCGTTTATTTTGCCCAGTGCTCGTTGCAGTATTTCAGTTGAGGACTGAACTGAACTTCCCGTTGCCAGGATCGCTCTCTTTAAAAACGGGGTATTGAGTTCCGTAGTTAACTCTAAATATCCTGATATCGAGATAAGATTCTAAGATCTTAAACAAGCTTGTCGGTAGAACAGACTTTGTCGAAGGCCTGGGAAACGTCAAGTAGGGCGGTGGAGCAGATCTTTTTCTCCTCTCATGGTCCGTCAATTTCATTCATTATTCTGTTCACCCGGTCAATGGTCGAGTGTTTCGCTCGAAACCCGAACTGATGGTCAGGTATTAGTTGCTTCTCTTCGATAAATTTTTGAATTCGTTTTAATAAGAGCTTTTCAAAAATGTTGGATATTATTGGTAAAAGCGATATGGGTCTGTACGACATTTTGTTGTTCAACGGTTTGCCCGGTTTTGGAACCATTATCACTTCTGCAACCTTCCATGAGTCTGGAACATATAATAGCCTAAAGGAAGCGTTAATTAAGTAGAGGAGTTTAACTAGCGCCTTTTTTGGCAAGTTCTTCAGGATTTATCCGGTTATTAGATCAAAGCCAGGAGGCTTGTGGTTTTTTAGATTTTTGATTGCCTGGCAGGGTTCGTTAAGCGAAACTCTTTCTATACTAGAACTGTCAGCTATAGAAGTTACACTTGGATCATCTTCCAACATTTGTCCATCAGAGGGCTGCAATGTTTTCTCCAAATGTTCGGCAAATAGAGCCGCTTTTTCTTCATCACTTTTTGCCCACTCATCATTGTTTTTCTTGATTAGCGCGGCCTGCATTTGGTGCTTCTTGATATTTTTTACTTCTTTCCAAAGTGAGTAGTTTGTAAATTGTTCATTTCTCGTGGTTTTTAAAAACTTGCAAAGCTTTTTTTAATTGTTTTCACAAGCGATTTAGGGATGTTTTATGTTGCGGACCGCGAGACTGCTGCCATTTCTTGCGCGCTTTTCTTTTTTCGAGGATAATTTCTTTTATTTCTGGCGGAAGATTGGTTTTATAATCAGTCAATATGCAAATACAGTGGACTCTCCCTAAGTCGAATTGTCGCGGGATACCATAATTTGTTCGAGTTAGAGGGAGTTCGACTTAGAGAGATGTTGTTGTATGGAAAATTTACTGAAATATATGTAAAATATGGCGAAAAAGTTCGAGTTAGAGAGAGTTTCAACTTAGGGAGAGTTCGACTTATGGAGAGTCCACTGTAATTGCAAATCACTGCTTTTCGAATGGATCAGAATAAACGCGAGTGCTCTATTCGGCACCTCCACATGTGCTCTGACAATTACGCACATGACGCGCTCGCATGCAGAATTAGTCGCTTCTGTCACCTGTCCAAACGCGATACAAACGTCGACATCACCTGCCTCGAGAAGTCTTACAAAATGAGTAGATCAAATTCGTATGTAAAATGAATGCTAATCTTCTGCTTCATTGAACATCGGACAAGGTGAACAATTCACCTTCATATCGGTGACATCATAACACTCACACTTCCGTCCACAGTATCCGGAGTGATGTCACTGCGAGCGGGGCGACATCCACGCATATCCAAATTTTGAACGCGACAACCCTTTTCCCACACCTCCGCACGATTCGAGTTCGTTTCTTGTCATCCAACCTTGTACTTAACCTCCGATAACCTTTCCCCCGCATGTCGTTCGTCTCTCACGGCGAGTCAGCGACCACCGAACTGGTTCTCCGATGAGTGCTGCGTTGAAACACTAATTTCCGTCACTCGGTCAGTCGACTCTAGTTGGTGATGAAATGAAAATTGATTACGACTCGGAGAAAGTCTGGTGCAACTCTATTTTGCCAGAGATCACCGACTTGTGGTCAATTGGACTGGCTGTTGGTGCATGACGCATCTGTGACATCATGAATTGCTTACACATAGCAACCTTGTTACCTAATGACATTAATCATCTACTTAGCCGGCGAATCGTCCAAGCCCGGTCTGACGAAGTCGAAGCTATTGTTTACCAACAAAAACTCCGTCGTTCACCGATGTCTACTTGTTTGGCTGCCTTCCAACAGCGGTAGCATACACCAATCGAATGTTAACGCGCAGTTTATAGAGGCGTGAGCATGTACGTGTGTGCTGGGATGTACATTTTGCTGGTATTTAACTCAGTTTGTTATTTCAAGTCGTAATTAATTGCTACGGACGGTTGGTGGGGAACTGCGGCTGGTATTCCGATGAATCGGCGGTGCATTCAATCAAATCTGTTTATTGGTGAAAACGTTTTGAAGGCTATTTGTGTACTTTGGATGAAGATCATAAGACAGTGCTTATTTGGAGGTGTTAATTTTGTGGCTTCAACAAGCGTAGCTTTGTACGTGTAGAGTGATGAGGAAGGTTTTAGTGCACCTCGAGCGTAACTCGTCGTGATGGGGTAGGAATGTCGTCTTGATTTGATTGCAAAAGAAGGGTATTTTATGGAGGTTTAATTTAAGTCTTGGCGGCATTGTAGAGACACCCAGTTGTGAATTGATTTGTTGCCAATATGCTAACCCACGACAAGGCTTAAAAGCCGTGCAGACTTGTCAAAAGTGCAGTAGAACGAGTCCACAAACGCTACTTGAAACTTCCTAACATCGGAAGTCACTTATAAATGGCTTGACAATATTAAGCTTTTTACAAGCAATATACTGATAGGGTGGAAGAGAGAGGGTGGGTAGGGCTAGGGTGGGAAAGGACGGGATTGAAGGAGGTTGCGAAGAGAGACTTTGCTGAGATGGAAGTCGAAAGAGTGTTCCATGTTAGCCAACCTTAGCATGTGAATTGAAGTCGTAACTATTGCGATGTGGTGGGATACGGAAGAGGTTTGAAGACCTAAGGTTGTGGGGATTGGAGCGAAAATGCACCAATTCTAGAAGTCAGGGACAGTCGAGTAAATCAGCAGTTCTGCGACGGTTTTCGAGTGACTTAAAGCGGATAAGAGTAAGGCGGTGGGGGTATGGAGGCAATGTTTTTTCAATCAGTCCAGGTAAGATTGCAATGAGCGAAACGTAGGAACCTACGTTGGATAGCTTCGAATGCCGACCGAAAAGTGAGGTGACCATACTTAACTGGGCCGAGAACGGGTCTGACGAAGGTGATGTAGGGTAATGGCACTAACGTAGGAACCTACGTAGAACAGCTTCGATAGGGCGAATGCCGACCGAGAAGTGAGGTGACCATACTTAACTGGGCCGAGAACGGGTCTGACGAAGGTGATGTAGGATAATGGCACTAGTGGTCGGCTTCTCTTTCACCCTTTTCGTCCTGTAATAACGAACGGTTACAAATTTTTCGATACAAGCAGGAACATGTTGTTCACATCTCCCAAACAATTTAATAATATTACGTAATTGCTTTAGCGGAGGTACACATCAGTCAGGATACATTTGAGAAAGTGCAAGAAACTGGCGATTTCCTATTTTTTGATTAGTGGTGCGTGTTTAAAAAATGTACGTTCTTGCTGTAATATTTTCTAAAAATGACATTTTAATGATTGGGCTAGGTTATCAAAAGCATAAGCTATCAATGGCGTGGATATTTTGAAAAAATAAGTCGGTAAAAACATTTACCCGCAGACGCTTTCTAAAATTGTATTGTGTATTGGTATTTTGATGAGAGTGGGTCGCCGTGGCGTAATGGTAACTGCGTCGACTCCTACGCAGAGGGTGCCAGGTTCGATACCCGAATTTATCACCTCCTTTGATAATTCACGGCTCCAACTCTTTCGAGTCACTGACAGTGCTCAAAGAGTACTCCTGTCTAGAAAAAGCTTCTCAACTTCGCCGTTCGGAGTCGGCATTGAACTGTACGTCCCTTCCCCTCGTGAAAGAGCAATAGCACGCACAACATGAGTGATTGCTGGGAAGTAGGCCCAGGTCCACCTCGGACTGTCGCGCCACCCATATCATTATATTATTATTATTATTATTATATTGGCATTTTTCTAATCACATAGAAGTAAAGCGATTCAAGCCAATTTTGTATACTTCGAGTCCTTGAGGGTAATATAACAATTAATGCACCTAAAGTATGGCTTCCAAAGAAACCTTTTTGGCAGATCCAAAGGCAATAACTTAAAGAAAATAGATCTTCTTCTTCTGGTGGCGCTACAGTCCGGGGTGGACCTGGGCCTCAAAACAAAAACCTCTCCAGCCGGCACGATCTCTAGCCAGCTGTCTCCAACTGCGCACACCAAGCTGATTGAGGTCCTTCTCCACCTGGATGCGCCATCGGTTCCGTGTGCGTCCTCTACTGGTTCGGAGTCGAAGACTCTTCGGGCTGGAGCAGCAGTGTTGTCCATGCGCTCTACATGGCCCAGTCATCTTAGACGTTGAGTCCGTAGACGCCTGACTAGGCTCATGCCGCTGTACAGCCCGTACAGTTCGTGGTTGAATCTTCTTCTCCAATAACCATCAACGCAAATAGGACCAAAGATCACACGCAGAACTTTCCCCTCGAAGAGACCAAGGACTTCCTCATCCGCTCTAGAGATTGTGTCTCCGCGACGTGGGATGATCAAGGTCTAGTATAAAGTCAGCTTGGTCCATCGAGAGATGGCTCTACTACTTAATTGCCTCTTGAGCCCATAGAAACAGCGGTTGGCAAGAGTTACTCTGCGTTTGTTCTCGGTACTGGTGTTCTTTTTACTATTTACTGAGGAACTAGGAACTTCGAGGTCGTCAAGGACTTCGTCTACCTAGTTGTGGCTCTGTCCAAGACGTCGATGTTGTGTGTCGTTTATCGATGACATCATATACTTCGTTTTGCCCTCGTTCACCGCTAAACCCATTTTGGCCGCCTCCACTTCAATACCAGCAAACACTTCAGTAACGGCTCGCTGTGTTGGACCAATCACGTCAATGTCATCCGCGTATGCTAACAGTTGTACGGACTTCTGGAAGATCGTGCCTCTAGTGTGGGCTAGTGCGTCTTGCACGATCTTCTCCAGGATGTTGTTAAGGAAGTCCCATGCCATCGCGTCGGGTTGTCTAAAACATTCTTTGACATTGAAGGTCTCTCGTGGGTTCGTCTCCAACCTTGATGGAGCAGCAAGAAATCCCCATCCTCGTCCTGTACCACCTGACGAGCTTGGCAGGAATGTCAAAACTAGACATGGCGTTGTATCGCTCGTCTCTATGCACGCTGTCATATGCTGCCTTGAAATCGATGAATAGGTAGTGGGTGTCGATTTATATCTCTTGGGTTTTTTCCAGGATCTGCCTTAGTGTAAAAATTTGGTCGATTATTGTTATAAATTCTCTTCCTCGACGTCAATCATTTTTGAAGAAGAAAATAGCGAAAATGGAGAGTCCCAACTGAACTGTGCTGTGCGATGTCTTTCAAGGGGCAGCATGTTGAAACAATTCTTCAACTTGAGAGAGCAGGTGCTGGAACTTTTAGGGGAAAAAGTGCCTTTGCCCTTGGAAACTGATTTACTGAAGAGTTCTTCCTGGTTAAGAGATCTTGCATTTCTTGTTGACGTTACTAATTATGTACTTCAATATTTTGAATCTCAAATTACAAGGCAATGAGTGTTCATTTCCGATAATGTTCAGATTGATAAGTGGATTCAAAGCTAAATTAGATCTGTGTTCAATTAATTTGGCCACTGAAAATATTGACCATCCAATTAACCACAGCCTGTATCATTGAAAAATCACTGCATCAAATTGAAAACAAAACGCAATAAAGATACTAAAGTATATCGTTATTAATTATATCGGCGGCTACCTGACAGATGTCCAGGAAATGTGGTAATACGGAATGGAATTTAATATTATCAATCGGCATTCAGAGAAATCTGCGATCACAATTTTATTGAAAAATAATTTAATAATTATTTCATTCGGTCAGATACCATCCGTTGAGATACTGAAAGAAATAAGATATCTCAACCCTCTCATCCACGCGAAGGTGATGAAATATCCAATCAATTATTACAATTTCAACAATATCTGAGAATATCTTTTGCTTAAACGAATAATCGGAAGTCTACACATTAGAATGGCCCGCGGTGTGTACCTATGGGTGTTTGAACTCTTAGATAAAAATATTGTAGTCGAATTCCAACGTCATCCACTATCTCGGCAAATAGTGGGAATAAGATATGAAAAAGATAAATTTACACTTGATGATCAGCAACGAATTTACATGGTTTTTCCACACACAATGTTTCATATGATATTTGTTCTTCTAATTTAAGTAATGAGCAAGCACTTTTGTTGATTTCGGAATCATGTTTACACATGGTTTTAGAATTTTGTTGGAGGTTTTACTGTCTACTGGTTTTGTATCCTGAGCGGGAAGTAGAGACAGCACATGTTGTCGTCGGGCCTGTTCTCGTTCTTAAGTAGTGTGTAGCCTTGAATAAAAAAAAGAAAGAAGGAAATGATCACGGGAATGATCCACATGAAATAGAAAACTTTCGAAAAAATGTCAATCCGCATGTGTTTAGTCCACTTCAAGCACTGCAGATAACACCGACATTTTGGAACGATGAAATTGCTTTCGATAAATAAAGGGGCCTATTCGGAAACGCAAACTTTGCGCAAATTATGCAAAGCATGTAATTCGGAAATGCATATACCATTAAGTAAACAGTTCTAAAACGCAAATATATACGAAACTAAGCAAATATCAAAACAAGCACCCATTGACATCTAGCACCCGTCTTTCCACAATTTATTCTTCATTATGTAGACGTTGCGAAAAATGAAGTATATGATGTCCTCAAGAAGGACATAGAACATCGTCGTCTCTGACAGAGCGTCACAAAGGGCGTCACTTCGAGGTAGTCGAGGTCTTCATCTACCTCGGCTCCACACATAAATAGTACTAACAACATCAGTGCCGAGATCAAACGCAGAGTAACTCTTGCCATCCGCTGTTTCTATGGGCTCAAGAGGCAACTGAGTAGCCGAGCCATCTCTCGAAGGACCAAGCTGACTTTATACACGACCTTGATCATCCCCGTCCTGGTGTACGGCGCGGAGGCATGGGCAATCTTAAAAGCGGATAAGGAAGTCCCTGGTCTCATCGAGAGAAAAGTTCCCCGTGCGATCTTTGGTCAAGTTTGCAGTGACGGTTTTTGGAGGAGAAGATTCAACTTCGAACTGCACTGGCTATACACTGACATGAGCCTAGACAGGCTTTTACGGGTCCAACGCCTAAGACGGTTAGGCCACGTAGCGCGAATGGACAACTCAGCTTCGGCCAGAAGAGTCCCCAATTCCAAACCTGTGAAACAACGGAACAGAGGACGCCCGCGTTTAAGGTGGCGCACCCTGATGGAAAAGGTCCTCAACCAACAAAAGCACTGGAGGCTGTTAGCCAGAGACTGTGCTAGTTGAAATGACTTATTGGTGACCGCACAGCTCCTAACCGAACTGAGAAAGAGATACTACTTTTTCAAAATTCAAACTTCGTTTTATACCTTTTTTCTATCATCAATTAATTTGATGTAAAATCCAATATTCTACACGAAAGTGGAAGAGCGACTGGGAAGTTCTTGCAACCGCTTAGAGTAGGATTCCAGAAGAAAATATCCAACTGTTTAAAGACTCCTTTCCAAGAAGCCTTGCTGAGGTCACTGATACGAAAGGAAATACCAGTATCTAGAAAACTAGAGCTACATCTCGAAACCATCAACAAGGTCTTCGAAAATTGGGGTGACAAAATGCCCTACTGCCGAGGCAGCCACTTCAATGATGTTGTATTCATTTCATAATTAATGGGAATGTCTGTTCTTACTAATGAAACCATAATACATGGAAAAAATTGAATTTTCTTTACATTTGTACAGTACATTTTACTGTACAGTAGACGATCGATATAGTGCACTAATAAAAACTGGGACTGTTCACTGAAGCGAGATTGTTAATTGTAACGATCGTGGACTCCTCGAAGCAAATTTTGTCGAAATGTGTATGTTTTGCGTACAATTCATCAAAACCAAAACAAATAGTTGAGGAGCATCTCTAGAAGACACTGAACAGATCATCTGGTTGTTCTTTTTCGCTTTCGCTTCCGTCATCTGGATTGTCTGATTGCCAACTATGCAAATCGGTTGCCGTATGCCCTAGTCCTGTTATATGGTTCAGAGGATTACTCAATTGTTCCGTGGCCTAACACAGTGGCATCAACAAATCATCAAACTCTAAATTTTTTTCCAAAAAAAAACCTCTTCATCTTTAAACGAAAAGAAGTTTACCAGCATTTCGCAATGACTGAAACTCCTAATTCGTCCCATGATGTTGTAATGCAAAAAAACAGAGTCCCACACTCTGTATTTAACTAGAAATAACCCCAAACTGTTAGTAGAAGCATCGGTAAATTTGGACGATTGTTTAGATACTCTAATGGATTTTCGAGGTGGTTTTGATTGCTGAGGAGTTCAAAGACTACAAGAAAACAAAAGTTCACTCCTTACATACATCGAGTTTTTTTTTGTTCGCTATTTAGAATAGCCTGAATAAAATATTGTGTGTTCACTTTAACGAGCGTCCACTGTATTTTAAAAAAGAAACTATTATTCGACTTGTCCTGCATTCATCTACCTCGGTCCCAAGTATTTTGTGGGAATGCCAGCGTTACTGAGATTAAATGCAGTTAATCTCTTGCCAATCGCTTTTTATTTGGACTCGAGGGCCAATTGGGTAGTAACTCCTTCTCGCGAAGGGGTGAGCTGCCATGAAACAACTCCTTGATCATCCTTATCCTGATTTATGACGCGGAGACCTGGGAAATTTCAAAAGGAGATGAAGATGTCACACGCAAGTGTTGAAAAAATTTAGCCAGAGTTCGTGGCAGCTTGAGAGACTTGTTGATTAGGAACCACGGCTTTCCCAGATTGTAGGGAAATCAGATAAAGAAGAGGTGTAAACAAAACGTTTTTGGCGTTGTGTGTTTGTTATGCGCGTTGACTTCAACTCACATGAAACTACGGTGTCGAGGTTCGATTACTAGCACGAGAGAAATAATTTTCAAGGTGGCCCTCTTTCGAGTCGATGCAAATCCTCAAAGACTGCAACTGTTCGGAGTCGGGTGGTTGCTGTAGATGGTAGGTGCTGGCACTCTAAGGGCTGTGTCCACCTGTGTTATTATTTAATATTCAGCATGTTCACAACCCGGTACTCGTGTTTTGGCAGTTCCGAACTTCGCTCGGTTCCATAACGCTTGCATGTACGTTAAGCGGAGTGATGATAATACAACACTGCTGACTGTGGGAAGTAGATACAGACTAATTGTTAAACGTCCCTTCTGTTTAATTCGTAACAGATCATTTTAAGGTGACCGTCTCTATCATTATTTCGAGTTGAACTCAAACTAGCGGCCAAAAGATAAGGCACGTGTCAACTACAGTGCGTCCCAATTGAAACAGACCTTTGGAAGGTAGAGTTCTACAAACATCCAATCGGTCCAGTGAGGCTAGCAACACGGTGCGAAGGACTACCTGCCACCAATGCTAGCTTCGGAAAAGACCTTCCACCTTTGTTTCCCAGATCGGAAAAAATGGGAGGAGGAACTGGAAGGTCCAGAAGGGGAATTCATCGAAGGCTCAAAAACAAGTGCGGATACGGGCGCAGGGGCCTTCTGCGACCTATTCGAAAAATATGTGACATTAAGGGACGACAGCAGCGTCTTCCACGCTGAAGTGGAATACAAGAGAGATCAGTCTGGATATTGGAGCAATTACAAGGGTCTGGAGTCGACGCTGAATAAAAGGCAACGTCACTGCAAAAGCTTTAGTCGCAAAAAAGTGCGGAATTTTTTTGGCGTCCTACCGGACAGTGCTATAGGCACGCATGCGAATACACCACACAATGATTTTTGCAGGAGCTGCAGAGATGAGGAAGCCCTCGACTGCCCCGTCCTAGCAAGGAAAAGAAAAGAGTACTTGGGAAAACACTTCTTTGCAGGGCTAACACCTTTAGTCTCTAATGACAACGTGAGATCTCATGGAACCAGCACCCCATTGGCAACTTCAGCGAGCTGACAAATGCACGCGCTAAAGAGGGGGATCGTGCACTCATGCAACGTCATCTTGTGGATGAGAATGGTTGGTTGAAGCTTATTCTCGAGCTCCGTCAGGAGCACGGATCTTAAAAAGAACATTGCCATCGGTAGTGAAGAGTGCTGAAGAGTGTATACCACCGAGCAAGTTTGGTGTTTGCTGGTTGCACCAACATGTTGTCTACTAAATGGGATGGATCAATAGGAGCAGTGTTCGGACTTTACACCAAAAGGAGTAAATTTGCTTCACTTTTCGTAATATTTTTAATCCATTTTGTGAACAGTCTACTTCGAAAAAATGTCAACAGAAAATCAGGAGTCAGGTCCTTTACACACCGTCTCCACTGGACATGACGATGCCCAACATCCCATCAGCAATCTGAACAGTCATCCGCGCTCTTTTTTTTCTTGGGCAAAATATGTCATATCGCTTCACTTCAACGTTGGCTGCGAGAGAGACAACATCGAAAACGTCAAACTTGAAGTTCAGTGCCAGAGTTTTTAATTCGTTTGAAAACATTAGTCGTGTTTTTTTCAACGCTTTCGATAGTGAAGTGAAGTAATATGCAAAAAAACGATTCGCAGTGGCTTTGATTTTTATCTCTCATAATATATGAAGAAAACAATTTAAATGTTCGAATCGCTGTCAAGAGATAGATAGATAGATAGATCTTTTATTTCGCATAATATTGATGACATAAGTATTGTTACCGCACATTTTACAGATTAGAGATATGATATTATAATATCTTTCTTCTATAATATTTTACATGTAATAATAAGTTAATAAGTTTGCATATGTTTTTCAAAACAGTATTGAAAAAAACCTCCAATGTGAAAAAAAAGTATATAAATAAGTGAACAATACAATTTTAGTAAAGAAACAAGTTTTGTAATAAGTAAAATAAATAAATAAATAAGTAAATAAACAAATAAATAAAGAAAACAAATAAATAAATAAATAAGCAAATAAATAAATGTAACACAGTAACATTGAATAAACAATAGAGATTAAGTATCACTTAGAATATTAATAAGCGGGTTTTCAACAAAACTATAGCGTTCTTGGAATTTTAATTTCAGTTTCTGTATCCTATCAGAAATCAATTCAACATTCGCTTTTTTGTGTATGTCTTTAGTTTAGTGGCAAGTTTAACATCATTTTAAGAAGTTTATTTTGAGATACTTGCTTTCTTTTTTGTGACATTTCGCACTGTTACCCCATACTTGACATCCATATAGCATAATGGCTTGAAAAATCACCTTATAAATAATCATTTTATTTTCAAGTGAAAGTAACGATTTCCTTTTTATAAATGGGTATAACATTTTTGTTGCTACCCCTACCTTTTTAATTGTTTTACTAATGTGATCATTAAAAGTTAGTTTCGTGTCTAGATTAATACCCAAGTAACGTGCGGAGTTTTCCCAATTTATAGACAATCCATTTAACTGCAATTGCCTTGTAGGTACCAAGCTGGGCTTTCTTTTTCGTGTAAAAAAGATAGCCTGCGTCTTTTCCTCATTCAAGTTGATGTTCCATTAGCTGAAATATTTTTCCACAATTTTGATCACATTTGAGAGATTGCTCTCAATATTGAGAGCTAATTCGTGTGAAGAAAATATGGCGGTATCATCTGCAAGAATCGCAGTGTGACAACTTGGCAATTTTGGGAAGTCTGATACATAAATATTATATAAAACTGGAGCTAGAACTGAACCCTGTGGAACACCAGAATTGAAAAAAGTTAGGTCAGAAACACCACTGTTCACTTGGACTTCGAAACGACGACGAGATAAGAAACTTTGGACAATTTTACATATATAAGGAGGAAATCAGAGGTGTATCAATTTATACAAAAGTCCGTCGTGCCGGACAGTATCAAATGCTTTCTCTATGTAAAGTAGAACCATCCCAGTTGATTTGCCTATAGCACGGTTTGACCTTATGTGATTGCAGATTCTTAATACTTGATGGGTGTAGCTGTGGTGTGCCCTAAATCCAAATTGTTCATTGGGGAATATATTGTTTTCAGAAATATGTTTTAAAATCACTTCCTTAAGAACTTTCTCAAAAAGTTTGCTAAGGTTACTAAGCAAACTTATTGGCCTGTAGCTTTCAGGATTTTCAAGAGGCTTGCCTCCTTTTGGTATAGGAATCACTTTGGCTAATTTCCAGGAGTCAGGAAAATATTCCATTTTGAGACACGCATTTATAAGATATGTTAAAAACTTTATTCCACTTTTGGGCAGCTGCTTGATATAGATGTTTCTAATCAGATCAAGCCCTCCCTTTTTGCGAACATTTAAGTTGTTTACGAAAAATGCAATGTCGTCTTCTGACACACAAACAGCAGAAGGGATTTGCTGAGAGCTGTTCTCGAAATAATTCTGAATAGTGCTCTGCACTGTGTCGCGTGTGCCTTGGTCACTTAGACCACTAGCCACGACGTGGTTATTTGAAAATGATTATGCAAGAGCATTTGCTTTTTCAGAATCGGTAAAGAACACGTTAGAACAAATGTTCGAATCGCTGTCAATATATATGAAAAAAATCGAACTCGAGTTTTTATAGGCAGTCACTTTTCACTGCCGATATTATAGGCAGTTATAGACAGTAGGTTGTTGTATGTGCTTTACGTGAAAAATCCCACTTCACTGTTTATAGATTTGCGAAAAAAATGACATTCATTAACACTTCTAATTATACTCTCTTTACTCTCATTTTTCACCACTCCATTCAAGCAAAATCGTGCACATATAGGCAAACGTCAAATCTCAAGTCCAAATTTTGAACAGAGCTCATGCTTTGTCGTAAAATCGAAAAAACGATGTTAGTTTGGACATGGATATTGGTGCCTCCACTAGATTTTTTCACATCATGTTCATGAACAGGGCATGGTAATGTCCAGTGGAGACAAAGTGTGAGACTTAAGACAGTCACAACTGAAATGACAGCATAACAAATGTCATTTCAGTTTCATCGAAAAAATTTAGGGTAAACTACCCTAATTCAAGCCCCTCCCAATAGTGAGCCCTATTCATGAATTTTGTCCAAAAGCTAAGCCCCTGCTTTTCAGACAATAACGGTATTTTAACAGAAAAAAACTGTTATATCTTTTCGTTGTATAATTCATTTTCAGGTAATTCGTCCTCAGCTGGCAAGGAAAATTCAAAGTGTTTAGTAGTGTCTCGTAAGTGAGAAAAAATCAGTGTAATTTTTGAAATTTCTTAAGAAACTAGAAACTTTGATTAAGAAGGTAAATTATTTTCTTTAATTTTTAGTTACTAATTTAAGGCTTAAGTGGTCGCCGTGGCGTAGTGGGTAATTGCGTCGACTCCTACGCAGAGGGTGCCAGGTTAGATACCCGAATTTACCACCTTTCATAATTCACGGCTCCACCTCTTTTGAGTCACTGACAATGCTCAAAGAATACTCCTGTCTAGAAAAAGCTTCTCAACTCCGCCGTCTCACAACCAAGAAAATGCACCGTCCTAGATTGATCGTCTTAAGCTGGGTTTTGTTTGCAAGCGTATATACGCTTAAATTTCGATTTGCATGTAAAATACACTAACAACGAGTCCTATATCCGCTTAACTTACTCATCATATCTATCGCCGCTTAAGGAATAAGCGCGGATAAAAACAATGCTCCCAATCATTAATTTCTGTGTGTTCATTCCTGAATTCATTCATTCATTGTTTAGGTTGCTGTATGTGGTTTACACCTGCAGGTGTGGTTGAAGTATTAGATCATTTTTCAATTTTTTGGCATCCATAAGTATGCAATTTTTGGTATATCCAGAGTCTCTGCTATACATTGCGTTCATGTGTCGTAATCGTTCCTTTCATTTGATGAACACTTTTTTATTTAATAATTATTAATTGTTTTTGCTTTTAAAGTGATGGTCACGTACGTGGTTTAAAGTACACAGTCACAAAACGAAGATTGTGAACATCAAAGATCAAAAATCATCTTCCACGACTACACCCCTGACTGCTTAGCAAATGTCATAAATGTCGTCGGTGCTGCCAAGTTTTTATGATGAGTTATTAAGCGCCGATGATCGTTTTTTTGTGCACTTCAAAATTAGGCGTATATACGCTTGCAAAAAAACACAACTTTAGATTCAAGATCAAATTAGATACTTATAAAAACCAGTCAACACGCACTTTAACTTTTAATGGTTACATATGAAATCCTTTATGTTTCCGAATTTTACGAATTTTACGATACTTTATAATTATGTCTTATGTTGTACTTTTTTAACTTGTAAATACATTTGTATAAATATTTTCATATTTAACATTTCAAATAAAATCATGCTTTGGAGCTAAGATTTGTTCATTCCATTATTCATTTAAAACCGATTGATCTATCAACAAGAAAAGACTGGACGCAAATATACAACGTTATTTATATTTGTTCATTTTTAATGTTTTTGACTAATTTTTATCATGAATTTATTTAATAATGTTTTCCGTTTTACCTTTTAAATAAATGAAATATAAAATAACGATGATTTCGATTATGTGGGAGGCTCGTTACTGGAACGCTAAGGGCTTGAATTAGGAACAGGAGGGCTCGGTACAGGCTTATGTGTCATTTTTTACTTTATTTAAATTTATTTATTAATTTGAGTCGTATACTTACACAAAGGTATTTTCTACATCTAACAGTAATACGTCAAGCTTTCCTTAAATGATAAAGTTGTTTTCACATATATAATTACTTAATTTTTTGAGAGAAAGTCAAAACATTCCTTAAGGGGACTCGCTACTGGGTAATTTTCCCTACTCTTTGCCTACTATTTCCTATTATTTATTATTTGTGAAACAACTAGAAAACAATTTGCCACAGGAAAGCAGCAATCCTCTCACTCAAACAGATCCCTCTCAACAAAAGCATAACTACTATTCTTCCTACTAAAACTGCTATTTTGTAAAAAAAAAGTGGTTCGTTAACTAAAACTGAACATCTGCTACGAAAAACTTGGTTTTACTTCGCTTTTTCGATTTCTGAGGTCCGAACACTGAATAGGAGTGTCAATAGGATTCCATCAGTCACACTCTCATGTTTCTGCTCGTTAAGATGTTGCTGGACATGCTGTTTGAATTCTGCGGATCGTAGTTGCATCATCATATCGATTAAGACCTGATTCATCGGCAATATTTTCTACCTCTGTGTTATGCATTACCCTTAAACGATAGCTGTTCGAGAATCAGCTCCTTTCGCATCGTCAATTGCCAAGTTCGACTCCGTCAATGCTGAATTAGTTTTCGAATAAACAAAAGATACACAAAAGAATCACCCCACATAATTTAAATCATTTCCCCGCGCGCATCTTTTTCCGTAGCAAATAGTGCCGTCAGATCAATGCCTGACTCATTGCCTTCTAGAGAACTCAATAATTTCTGAACGCACACACAACCAAATGCATGCACTCGGTTGGTTCGCTTTACTATTTTCTGCATCTTGGCAGGTGATTCTAAGAATAGTACTGTTAATACCAATTCTCTCCGCATTCAAAATTAGCATACGGCTTACTGACTCTGTCGGCCGTCGGCTGCCTCCTCCAACAAGGCCGCACACTATCGGCTCCAAGTTTACGCACTACGCATGACGTTGGATATTGGGAATTCCGGTGCGTCTATGTTTAGAATTCGCGCTCCGAGAATCAGACTTGCTGTTGTGTGAACGTGAAGTGAGAAACGTATTGGGGCAGACAGAAATCGGTTCTCTTGAGTGAATGCTGGCATCCCCGATCTAGGGATGGTAACATCGGTCATGATGGAGCTCTCGCATGTACATCTTCAGTGATGAGTGCGTGGGATGGAATTTATAAACGAGAAGCGATTAAGTTTGCCGAATAAGAGGAGTGATTAGATTTTATTGCCACCACATGGGCAATGACCTGTAATTGAGGGAAGTGTGTCCATAACCAGGTCTGGGGTAGGAATCAAGAAACTGAATGCTGTGCCATCGCATGCTTATAAAGCCACAGCTGTTGTTTGACTAATTTAAGGTACACATGCACACACTCGCTTTTGTTGGTAACTATATCCATCAAAGGAATGGCACACCTTCTTGATTTGATTGTTCATTTATATTCCTTGCGTATCCTTTTTATTCATAAACTCATTTATAGGACTGTAGCTAAATGTACTGAGTAACGAGTATTCAATGAAGTACCAAATAACGAAACGTTACTTCGTCATTGTATATCGTTACTATTAGGGTGCTGCTGCTTTTTGTACTATCGACAACCGACATCGGTGCGTTCACTTTCTTCTCTTCTAGTATACATTGTCTTTATACTGTTTTTGATGTGTTGTGCCACATCTCGCATCGATTTGGTTTGATGGCAAGCCCCTTTCCATCCTGTTTCTATGTTGCATCTCTCTTTAATGCGAAGAACATACGTACGTATTTAGAAGTGTGTGGAATACGATCGTATCGCAATGTATCTAGTATCCTCGGTTAGGTATGCCAGTTAGGTTAGGTATGGGGGCTACTAGAGAATTCAATAGTACAGCACCATTGTGATACCCACAGTAAGACCATTACCACTGATTGACTATTCCAGCGACAGTGCTGTTAATTTGATCCGAACGGCAAATGGTGACTGGACCAGATTTGAAAACCAGATAAAAGCGTATTGACTTTTCTTTCACTGGGATTCGAACCGGGGACCCCGCTAACCAGGGACAGCCACTTAAACAACTGTGCCATCCAGTCGTGTTCGGTTAGGTATGTTTCGGATGGTATACACTACGATTTATTCATTCGAACAGTAGGTAGATACCCATGCGGTATGGTAACGTGTCTATATGTTAGCTTGGTACATGCTACTCTTGAAAATGCGAATATTTTGTGGGCGTTTGATTTGATTCTCAAGACCGGTAGTCTTTATGGTTTCCTAACTACCTGGTCAAGTTTCTTCTAACATTCGAGAGACAAACTCTGGTAGTAAGAATTATGAGATCTCGGTGCTAGAAATTCATTCGAATTGGATCATGTTGACAAAATTGAATAGTTGCTGAATTTATACAGTCAGTGTCAAAAGTAAGTGTACAGCATATAGATGTTCTGCATTTTAATTAATATTTAAGTCAACCGGGACTCCAAGGAAAAAAGTCTCAAATGCAGTTTTCTAAAGCAAATAGTTGTGTACAGTAGAATCTTAGAAAGATGAACACATGTAAAACATGCTCCGTTCATCTTTTGAAGAACCATGTTTGAACGTTTGAATACCCACAAAAAACATTTAATTTGATTTAAAAAAAAAGAAAAGTTGTATATAAAAGGTATGAAAACAAATCTTAATCTTAAAAAAGACTACACGATTTTCTTAAAAAACTGCACTATTGTAGACTGTCGGCCGGAAGAAAGTTGTCTTACAAATTTGACCTGAAATTAATCTTTCCGAATTGTTCTTCCCCGTTCATGTTTCCGAGCTACTACAGAAAATATGAGCATATCTCAAAAAATATTGACACGGGTCATAAACCAAAAACGTAACAAAATATGGATGGCCCTTCTGAGCTTTACTTGCAAACGCTCTTGGCGCAGGTTACTCTTTAGATAGATCAAATAATCAAGAAGAAGAAGCTACCTACAAAACAACCCATATTATGGCAGGGACCCGAATGACATTATTTTTTGTTGAGAACGCAGCCACCATTATGCTGTAGACTCGCTTCTGACGCTGACTGTACGTGATCATCTGATATCACAATTAGTGCGCTACACACTTTCTCTGAAACATATGAGCTTTTTCTAAATTTGAGAACAATGCTAGAAAATACACTGAGTGAATTCAATCAGTGCACTGTTTTTTGCTGTGTTGTATAAATCAGCGTGCTTCTGTGTACCTTATTAACGTCGAAGATTAAATAAAAAAAAATAAAAAAATCATTAACAGAACCTCCACAGAATTCCTCTCTCTCCCCCCCTCCCCCCGGCACACCTTTTTCATTTGATTGTTAATTTATATTCCTTACGTATCCTTTTTATTCATGAACTCAGTTATAGGACTGTAGCAAAATGTACTGAGTAACGAGTATTCCATAAAGTACAAAATAACGAAACGTTACTTCGTCAATATGTATCGTTATTATTAAGGTACATACCTCATCCCTCCGGTCTATATTACCCCTCCCTGTGATTATCATACCCCACCCATCAACCAAGTGAAAATAATACTATTTTGCCCTTTAATGTTTAACCTTTTAAAAGTGTTAGGAAAAGCACGTTATGATAATAATTTACTTTCAGTCCTCGACAAATGCTTGAGACACCCCAAATTTGAGGTTTCTCAATATTTTTGTTTTTCTCATTGTTTTCCTTCAGAAGTTTATAGCCAACGCATTTTAACAATTTATGCAATTTTCAGTAGTAAGATATTTAAATAAGGTGTGTTAATATCTATTACGTAAATCGATGTTAAAAAATATAGACAAATAAAAATACTACTACTACTCAATGTTTCGTTTGGTGTATTAATTTTAATAATCATTGCAAGTTCTTATCCCAAACCTTTGTATCTGTAAGTCGCCTGATGTCCTTCATCTCCTGTAAATCTTAAATTTTTCACAATTAACTGCTACAGTTGGTTGAAACAGGTCTTGAATATTTTCCATTATTTTACTTCTGGCGCTATTTGCAGTGTAACGTTATGTTACGTTTTGTGACTTTTTATTAGAACTTTCATTTGCAGAGACAAATTCAAGATTGTGGCCTGGAAAGCTGTTGAACACGACTGAAATGTAATGCATGCTTTCAAAAAATGCATCAATATGGGTTTTTAGTGAACTAAATTCCAAAAGAATGCTTGACTCGAAGTCGGAGTGTGTCCAAATGATAAAAAAAAAATTCTTTGAGCCAAACACCGAGAGAATGGCGATTCCTGCTTAGATCTCCATCAAATTTTATTTTATCTAACAAGGGAAATGTCGTCATCATGTGGATGTGAGGAAAAAACTGATGATTTGTGAGCATTTTGAAAGCGGAAAGCGTCTCAAGCCTACTCCCTAACTCAATGGTTAAGTAATTTTTTCGAAAATTTCCTCTACTTCCTGACCGGGGCGAGAAGGTCCCACACCATCCCATAGTAAAAATTATTGTTTTAAACCCTTCTACAAAATACCATTATCAATTGCTGGCGCTCAAGTTATCGTACCCGTGCCTAATGAAGTGGACTCCAAGTTAAAAAAAAATACAAACAAGACGAAAGATAAGAAACTGATCTTGGAATCTATCTTGCTTTACGAATTTTTTAAGTGCAGTTTAATGGCATTTTCAGCTTTATACTAAACCTTTATTGTTTTTAACAAATTTTGCTATTTTCTTCGTGTTTATGTTTTTACCAAGAAAAGCTGTGAAAATCTTTTCTGTTTCTTATTCCTTGCACAAACATAGCTCGACGAACAAAAAAATTAAATCCGCTTGCAACCGTTCGCATCATTATGGTGACGTGGGCACCAAGGCGTATACGCACTTTTTTTGGAGTTGATATTATTTGTTTTTTTTTGTTTTTGTTTTTTTTTTCAAACTATCCTTACCCCTGAATGAGTCGTGCACTTTGGGCCATGTCAATGAAGCTATGTTATTAGTCTTGGCGTACTCCTTACTATCGCGAGGACTGATGGTTCTGCATCATGATAGATTTTTAATATTTAGATATTTTATTTATCATTTAAGTAATTTACATTAACATTAATATTATATTTTATATATAATATTAAATAATTAGACTTTCAAATACTATGGGGGTAGGGGTGAAACTAATACAATAATTATACAAAACTATACAATGCAAATCAAATGAATGCATATAGAATATGGGAAGACAATTTGAGCACTGTTTGAGAAAAAATATAAAAATATCAGAATTTATGAGTTTATAATCTATGTTGGGACTCCAAATTACTTGGATACATTTTTTGAATCCATTAAATGTAGCAGGTATTGTAAGCGTTCAAATTTACTGAGGAAGCTTATTAAAGAGACGACTAGCTGCTACCGTGAACGAAGCTCTCAAGGCCGTATTGCGGAAATGGGGAACGGGTACAAGATCCATAGCCTTACAATGCAAATTATATTTCTCCAGTAATCTTAAGGTTATATTTCCTGGTCTTAAGAAAAATATCATTAGTACCTTAAAACAATCTAGGAATTTTCGGATCCTTAAATAATTGAAAGCTGTGGTGTGAACTGAATTCTGCAGATAATTCCTATGACCTGTTTTTGCAAAAGAATATAGGCTCGATTTTGTTATAATGCTTGCCTCCCCAACAACTAATGCCATATTTAGTAGTTTCGAATTTACTATACCGTAATAATTTTTTTTAAAAGATTAGCAGAGTAAACACTACACAAATTATAAGAGTGTACTACGTAAGTATTGTTTCAAGGCATTCGTGTGAGTCTTGAAAGACATATTAGAGTCCATTAAAAGTCCCAAATATTTGAATTCATCAACTTTCTCTATCTTGAAGCATTTTTCATTACAGTTGGTGTTTTCGTCAAAAGTGCACATAGGAAGGCTGCACCTACAAGAGCAGTTCTACAACTTGAACCTTTAGCAACCTCAGGTGCGTGGTAGAGAAAATCCACCTCATAACTACTATTTGCTGACACATTAAAAATCATAAATTTGGTTTTGGAACTTATCACTAAATCATGTTCTGCACACCAGTTCCTCAGTAAATTGAAGTCAACATTTTTATCAGAAGCAAGATTTAAAATACCTTCCGAAGCATAAGCAAAACCCACATCGTGGGGGCACCTCTGAGAAAGAGAATTGATGTAAATTAGAAAGAGTATTGGTGCCAAAACAGAACCTTGTAGAACACCCTGTTTAATGTATGGCAACCCATTCCTAAGATCACCCCACCATGTGGGTAAGCGCATCGTGCACGAGAAAAAGAGTACTTGGGAAGTACATCGCAATTTTAGGCGACGTTACGAAAGAAGACCAAGAGTCCATTTTGAGGGAATAACGAGTAATTTGGTCCATCCGCCCCAATTTGTCTACGCAATAGACATCATTGAAGAAAATATAATTGTTGGAAAACAAACAACAAGGCCCTACTTATGAAAAACTTGATACCTATCTAACTTCATAAATAAACTAACATTTGCAGGCAAATGCGCGATAAAAGCAGTGTCTGCAGTTCTGCACTCAAGACTCAAATAAATATATGGTCTGTCTATTTTTTTAAAACACTTCACAACTTGTTTGACTGCCGGATATACGAAATCAGAACACTTATTTCCGTACTTCCGTTTAAGTCCATCAATCCATGGAGGATCTGAGCCTGACCTGCGTCCCAAACAATCATGGATTCTCAGCGTCCAGTGCCAAAAGATCAGTTGTCTTGTTTCCGCAATCAATTAACATCGTTACATTGGAGAAACGTTCTTCATCGCATTCCCGAACGACGAAGCTTGGATTCGCACAGCCTCTTAACTGGATTATCGGTGTTCACGTACAGGATTTGTCAGTTAGTCAACGAATTCTCTCCTTCCTGACTGCACTAATCCCGTTAGGACAATTCATGGACTTTGTCGTCATGTCTGTCCTCATAAGTAGGCCCAAATTTCCGATGCGAAATAATTCTTTCACAGGGAGGCGCAAATAATGCGACTCGTGCTGCTTGTCGTACAGCTTCCGGTCGAATAAGACAGAACCGATTAACTGACAGGGTACTTAGAGAATGCTTTTGTTGTTCCGAGTGAGGATTGCTTGACAAATTGAAAAAGTAATGGCAGACGAAGGCTATTCTGCATTGGATCTCTGCTAAAGGTGATGTGTTAAGTCTGGGTCTAAGCTCGAGATAGAACGTCTCCAAGTTAGGGACGGACGTTATTTTTGATGTTATTTGCTTGACCCAACAGAAAGCAGATTTGTAAATCATAGTGACTCATAGAAGACTAGTGATAGAAATTCATATGGAATCGCGGAAACATGTACCATGCCCTACCCAAGCTAGTGAAATGGACTAGCGAATGCAGCCTAGGTGTCAATCCGCAAAAAACGGATATAGTCCTGTTTACTAGGAAGTACAGTGGACGTAGGGGGAGTCGAATTGTCTCGGGATACCATAATCGTTTCGAGTTAGAGAGAGTTTGACTTAGAGAGGTTTTTGTATGGGAAATTGGGGGAAATGTATGTGAAATATGGCGAAAAAGTTGGAGTTAGAGATAGTTTCGACTTAGGGAGAGTTCGAGTTATGGAGAGTCCACTGTACAAAATTCCTAACTTTGACCCTCCCACAGCATGCGGGACCCCCTTGGTGCTAAGCGACAGCGCTAAATTCTTAGGCCTTATACTAGACACGAAGTTAAGCTGGAAGCTAAATATCGAGGAACGTGTCAAGAAGGCCTCATCGGCTCTCTACTGCTGTAAAAGGGCCATTGGGTGCAAATGGGGACTGCAATTCCGAATGGTTCACTGGCTATTTATATCGGTAGACAGACCCATACTGCTGTGTGGCGTCGCAATTTGGTGGTCTGCACTCGACAAGAGAGTCAACATCACCCCACTCGCTAGAGTGCGGAGGATGGCTTGCGTATGCATTAGCGGGGCGCTGAAGCCTTAAACATACTCCTAAACCTGCCTCCGATAGAACTAATTGGTAGACAGACAGCAGCTAGCACGGCGATTAGAATGAGATCGCTGAGCAGCTGGGAAGAACTGCAGTCTTCGAGAAGAATTTTCTCAACCAGTATACCGCCCAGATCTTACTAGGAGTCTGAACACCAGACGCTGGAAGGTCCACTGCGAATCTTCACGGATGGATCGAAGATGGATGCATGTGTGGGTGCTGGTGTCTATTCCAAAGATCTAAATTTCCAGCTATCTTTTCGGCTGCCTAATCACTGTAGCGTCTTTCAGGCTGAAACTATAGCGATTAAGGAAGCCCTGTCCTGGCTGAAAATGTATTATCGCGCACAGGTATCGTCATCTCTTCCGATAGCTAGGCAGCGATCAAATCTCTGGATTCAGTCACCTTTAATTCCAGGACTTTCCTTAATTGTTACCTATCTTTTAACAAGATGGCCAAGTACTTAAGCATCCAACTGATGTAGGTGCCGGGACACTGCGACGTTCCACAGAATTGCGAAGCGGACGAACTCGCTGGAAACGGCACAAACTCTGTGCTCTTTCCGGGTGGAGACTCCATGCCTATCGCTACTATCAAGCATCTGCTAAAGCTTGAAACGCTTGCCCAAAGAAACCGCAGGTGGACATCTGACACAGGATGCCTCATTACCAACCAACTCCGGCCTATGATCGATCCCAAGCGATCGCTTAGCTTGATCAGATGAAGCAGGCACAATCTCAGATCTTTTATTGGTGTTCTAACAGGGTATTGTGCCATCGGAACTCACGCCTCCAGACTAGGCCTTCCCTATAATGATTTCTGTAGAAGCTGCTTGGACGAGGATGATGAAGAAACAGTTGACTATGTAATTGCAGTGCTCTCTCATCCCGTAGATTCAGACTTCTGGGGGCCCTTTTCTTTGTTAATCTGGCTGAACTGAGCAGCTTTAAAATCAGCCATCTTATTCGCTTGAACAATTGGTTTGCGGAATATACTTATGTTTGGCCTAAGTGTGTCTTCTGCCTGTATGAGCAGCAGTCAGCCACTTCAACCAAACCTAACCTAACCTAACCTGTACCACATAATAAACCTCCTAGAAATGTGTGACCCTGAATAAAGACGAAACACATTCGATCCGATCGATAAACTACTTCGCTGTGAGAGATCTGTTTAGCTGCATCTTCTCTGGTTGGTGTCTATCATCTGGTGATGTCGACGTAGTCGCCATGAGCGAGCGACTGACTGTATCTCTCTGCGGATGAAAGGCAAGACGAACAAACTACTCTCTTCAGTGATGACGAGAGGGGGGCAATGTAGATCGTTGCAGATCAACAAAGATGGATAGTAGATGAACTGTCTTGAATGGCCATCTATCAAATTACATGTGACCCCTCTTTATTGGAATCAAGCGCAGCTAGCATCCCCCAAGCCCCTCATAACAAGTCCCAAAAACCATGTGTGGGACCTACATAATTGATTTACCAGCAGGGCTCGTTGTAAAAACAACCATTAATTGTCTGAGTGCATTGAATCGTTACGTAAACTAATAAATGCTGACCCCCACCCCCAATTGCGACAGCACTCAATTGCTTACTACATGAATCAATTCACAGGGCTGCTGCTCTGCGTAGGACTTCATCGGTGTACGTTCCAGTGGATGACACAAGGTGATAGATATTTCCAGCAAAACACAAAACGCCCGCACCACCGACGAAGCCACACTAAACAACTTCCCCCCCCCCACACGCTTTGGCTCAGTAATTAACACCATCTCAGCATGTGCTGGTGTGCAGAGGAGTTAGAATTAAAATATTTATTGTCGTCTCCACTCCCTTTGACACACTACCGCAACACTAGCAGCCATCCACTGGCTCGCACACAGTCACACACGCGCCACCACCACATTACCACATCACCACACTGGCGGCCAGCCGACAGGTCCTCAGTGGAGAAGCCAAAACAAAAATACAAACATCGCACTCCTCAGTTCAGATCCGACCTAGTAACGTATCAGACGTGTTCATTTGCACTGCTCGCTGCTGCCAAATAATTTTGTTTCGTTAACATTGTCGTGAGAGTTTGTTCTATTCCGTGCATCTAAAATGGTTTCCCTACAACAGTGTGTATTCGTCCTTGCCGCCGTCCTTGCGCTAGCCTCTTCGGGTGAGTTGCAGCGTCGCAATGATCGCGTCTTGATGATGGACCTATTTTCTTTGGTTTTTCTTTGCAGCCTACGCTGTTAGCTGCTACCAATGCGAGTCCGGGTTCGATGAGAGATGCGGTGCTGAATTCAATGCTGACAGTGTCTTCAAAGTCGACTGCTCCCGGGTGCCAGTGCCAAGGTTCCTCCAGAACTTGCTGCCAATCAAGAACGCAACTGGCTGCATGAAGACCGTCAATGAAGGTGAGTGCACACGTATTTGCTGTGTGATGTCATTTCTGTGAACGCTCAGCCGAGATTTTTGGATAAACACCAAGGGGGGCTGGGTGCTGCGGATTTTTATTTGGTTTCCTCTGAAAGCGCCGAGGCGAATTTCGATTCGAAGTCGGTCGGGCCGGCTATTCTTAGCCACTTGTGTCGACATAACGCGTTGTCTGGCGCGCGAGTTCCAAGTGAGATTACAGAAAAATTTCAAACCGAAAATATGGAGGAGGAAATTATTTGCTCCAGTGAGGAGGGTGCTTCTACGCCGGAACATTTGTTTACCACACTTTTCTGCGTGTTGGCCAACAAAACGAGTCTTAGCTGCCGGGAGAGGCGGCTGCGGTCCAAACACTCACCAAACACCAGCTAGTGCGATGACATAAGCAACAAGGTCTTGCCGTCATTTCACTGAGCACACCCCGACTGCTCAAAAAATATTATCTCGTCTTGAGAAAATCTAATTAAGCATGCGATGGGGTGGGGGAGGGGACGACGATGCCGCCGCTCGCCGCCACCGCCCTGGCACTCATTCGGTCTGATGTCATTTCTTGACAATGACCGTATGGCCATGGGAAAGTTTACGTTAGCCAGTGGGGGCTGTGTGAGAACTTGTTCCCGAGTCAAAACACATCTCTACACTCCCTGTGTAGAGTGTATCGGACAAGATCTGAAATCGTGTTTTACAAACACTCACAGCTCGAGATTCAGCCGGTACTCGATGTTGACTTTGAATATCAGCTCAAGCGGCGGCTATGTGATTGCGTGAAGAACTACACACGCGATGTTAACGATGTTTTCGAATGACATTTAATTAGTTAATTCTGCTGAGATGTGTATCTCGATGAACAATTGAACGCTTTTTTTTTTGCAATGGAATTAATTTGGCAAATTGTGGTTTTGGGATGAAGTTTTTCTAGGAATTTTGCGGTTTTATCCGGCATTCACTAGATCTAGAGCTGTATCTGTGTTGCGAGCTGGATTGTCTTGTCGTTGGTCGGTTCAAACATTAGCCATGACTCATCTGCGATAAGAGGTCTTTAAGAGTGTCATATTGCTTAATTTGGCGGATTTGATGGACTTTTTGGGCTTCACAAAGTATGTGTACACTTTAAGTTCACTGTCGATGGTATACAGTGGATGTCGAAAACTCCTTTTCCGACAAAGAATTTTTTTCCGAATTGCCTCCAATTGACTCGGATATCTCACAAAGTAATACATTTTCTCAGGATGCTACCGGAATGTCATCCGAATTGTTGAAAATCTTGCAGAAATTATTTACAAGAAAAAATCAGTCGACGGGCTAGCTTGTCTTAAGCTACGACTCACAAATTCGGAAGAAAAGTTTAAAGCAATTTTCGGAGTGTAAAGCAATTTTCGGAGTGTAAAGGTCTACTGGACAGAGTTGCCGCTGAGAAATTTGAAAAAGTCGCAAGAAGAACTTTTAACACAAAACTTTTTTTTTTATAACACAGAATTAAAACACAAAAACTTAATATAATAATAACAAAAACTAAGTAAAGTTTTCATGTACTTAAAAATAGGAAAACAGTCGTGCAAAACTAAATAATATCAATTTCAAGGAAATTCACGGGGCATAGGATAGAGATCACACAACGGCCATTATTTCATTCGTGGGTTTGTGTGAATCTTCAGTAAGACACTATGATACCAGTGTATTCATAGTCCCCCACCCCTCCCAATGTTTACTACAACTAGGTTTCCCTATCCAGTAGTCTTAACTTCATTATTTTTACGCGTGAGGCAGATAGATTTTCGACAAAGTCACCTGCTGGAACCGTTTATAGCGGCCTCTACTCATTGCGCTAAATCGAACGGTTTCATTCGTTGGGGACGGCGCACGAGCTTTCTCATGACCAGTGTTTGGAGTATGGCATGGTTACAATGACCATGAAGTCGAACTCTTAACTTAATTTCTTCGTCCACGGTCGCGATCCCTAGATCTGTTATATCATTATTTCGTAGATACCAGGGAGCATTCACGACAGCCCTTATAACTTTGTTTGGGAATGACTGTATGAATTCTCTGTTACTGGCTTTAGTGCAACCCCAAAGTTGTATACCGTAGGTCCACACAGGCTTTAGCACTTGCTTATAATATACAAGCAGATTGTTATACGCGCTTAACTTGGAATGTCGTCCGAGTAGCCAGTATATTCCTCTATATTCTCAAGTTCGTCACGGTTTTTCTTTACGTGCGCCTTCAACTTAAGCTTAGCATCCAACGTCATCCCGAGATATTTGGCTTCATTTGCCTACGGTGTTTATACCGAGTTAATGAAGACGGGTATATTGTCTATGTTTTTGTGGATTTGCGTGGATTTGGTTTCATTTAGGGTAATGCTCCAGAGTTTTGTCCAATCGCAAGTTTTACTTACAGCGTGCTGCAGTTTTACGGTAGCGGACTCGATTGTGCTTTCCGTAGCCAGAATAGCCATATCGTCTGCGAACGGAGCTACTATTGTGCCCTCAGTTTGTGGAATGACACAAAGGCCAATGCATGCTTAAAATGGCTGAGCAGAGTGTTTGTATGGTATAGTCGAACCCGGATAATGACATGTCAACCGTGCAAGAAAATATTGCGAGTTGTGTGCAGAAATTAAGTATTACAGAACCGAGTTCACAGCTGATTGCCCCCTAGTCCATCGACGAATTTGAGTACTGTTTTGACAGATATTCATGAATTTCTGACGGTTATTCACGAAATAATGTAAATGCTGTCCTCTGATTGTGCAGTTTGGCTTAAGAAAACGTTATAAAAACAGTTGTCAAACATTTTAAGGGGCACGAGAGGTAGAAGTCGAGCATTATACTTCATTTCTGTTTTTGCCTTTAACTGATCATACACACAAAACAGTTTAAAAATGCGAAGAATACAATACAAGAGCTGATTTCCCAAATTCCAGCAAGATTGCTGATCCAAAAAAATTGTTAGACACTTCCAGGATATGCAGGAAGTCAAATACAGTGCAAAGTATAACCCACGCACTATAAGTCCACAACTACTTTTTCCTCGGAAGTCATAGTAAGAATTTAGGATTTGTGTAGGATGTGACAATAAGCGGGCACGACTGTATGTTAACTGTTTGATTTGACATATTTTTATGTGATGAAGTTGATATGCTATTAAACGATGTGCAATTAAAGAGTTTCGGGCCAGTTCAACTTGCGCAAGATAAAAACTGCTTTATTTTTTTTAATTCACTTTTATTTTACGAATTAATGAGAAACTAACATTCTAGACAAAAATGCTTAAAACTAGTTGGACGAACATTGGTATATACTCCTTCTAACTTACTGGCCTTAGGCGGGCACTCTAAGCTAAACTTAATCTTATTCTATGTCTTTCGACCTAACCTAACAATGAATATGTATGAAATACATGCATTTAAATAAACAACTTCGTATTAAGAAAATTATGGAAAAAAAACTTAATTACCGACCTGTTTTTACATAAAACTTATTTACTATCTTACATACTACCTTACATGGTGGTCGCCGTGGCGTAGTGCGTCGACTCCTACGCAGAGGGTTCTAGGTTCGATACCCGAATTTACCACCTATCATTATTCACCTCTTTCGAGTCACTGACAATGCTCAAAGAGTATTCCTGTCTAGAAAAAGCTTCTCAAAATCGCCGTTCGGAGTCGGCATTAAACTGTAGGTACCTTCCACAAGTGAAAGAATAAATAGCACGCACAACACACGTGGTTGCTGAGAAGCTAGGCCCAGGTTCATCTCGGACTGTCGCGCCACCCATATTATTATATTATACTACCTTAAAATAACTTAAAACTACCTTAACTAAACCTACAAACGTACATAATTATATATATGTACCTACTCTATATAGATTTTGTATACACATAAGTACACTCAGGTGTACACATGTGTATACTTACTTATTATTATTATTTTTTTTTAATTTTATATATACAGCTTAAAAACTACCTTAATATATATAAGTCGGCCATTGGTTGCGGCTGAGGGATTTTCACCTAATCCGCTGCAAGACAGAGTCCGACTGCGCCCCATAAGGGGGAACGCACTACCCTTTCTACCCCGGGTCTAAAGGGTTCGACGCTGGAGTTCCCTCGCTCCCCAGCCACCAGAAATTTTGGTGCTTCCTAGCAACATCCCGAATGTCTCGGCTGGATACCGCCGTACTGAACCGGAGGATACCCTCCTCAGCTCGTTGTGCGACGGCACGGTCGTGGTTCAGTCGCCCATCGACAGTTGGACTGGCTATGTGAAAAATGAGCGGTACCGCATTCATATCTTATAATAGGCCGTACTTATCTAAGTGAAAAAAAGCTTCTGGGGGGACGAAGCTACTGTGGCGTACCCTTTCGTGGCATTCTGGATTGGGGTACTAAGCCCCTGAGATCAAGTTATTGGACGAGTTCATCGCTCTAGCAGTATGACTAGCAGTATGAAATTGTCCACTCTTATCGGGTTTGCCCTGTCGTATAAGACCTCATTGGAATAGAATTGTATGTACTGGGACTCTGGAGTTCGATTAAGACGAAGGCAATCCCTAAGACAAGCCCTCTCAAACAACAGATTCTTTTCCATCAAGCTTGCACTCACGTTAAACCACACGGGACACCCATAGGTGAGCATTGGCCGAATTAAGGCCATGTAGCAGATCACCTTCACCCTCACATCGAGTTGGTTTTTGTAAAACAGTCTCTTTGTAAGGGCAAAAGCGCCTCGGGCCCCGGCCAGAGCAGCATCTACATGTTTGTTAAAATATTGATATTGATCTAGCCTAACAGTCCCTTGCGCCAGTGGTTCCCCGTGTCGTCCAACAATTGAGAACTTTCGCTAATTCTTTCTCGTATCCGTCGAGGCCTTATACAACGGCGTCCTGAACAGATTGGTTTCGGACTTCCGGAAGTTGATACTCAACTTCCAGTCATCGCAACTTCTCATGAATGAATCGAAGTCACCCTGCGTGAGAGTAGTGATTTCCTCGATAAAAAAACAGACAACTGCCATCACGATGGTGTGCGAAAAAAGGGTTTGTGCTACTAGGCCTTTTTCCGGGGTCGACTGTAGACATTTAACATTTCTATTCCACTACCACAAACACAGAGCTTGTGATGGTTTGTGTTTGAAAAGATATACACATTGGAATGCAACATACACATTTTCTGCTCATGAGTAACCAAATGAGCATTTTGAAGAGCGAATAGTGGTTTTAACAAAAAGTTTTAGGAAAAAACAAGAAGGAAAATTTTAAAAAAGTCGCGCCATAGTCGCTTGGTGTAAAAAAAAGGCCAAATTGCATGGCGCAACACTGCTACTGGATGATTCATTAGCCCATGATGTACGGATAAATAAGGTATTCAGTTGAAGCTCTGCGTAACGTCATCGCGGGTATTTGTGAGTCAACAGGAACATAAAGGTGGACCCAAATCAACATTTTTCACGGATTGCTTTTCAAGATGTTCCTACTCATTACAGCTTCTGCAACAATTCATTACATATTATGGTATTTTCCAATATAACACTATTAATGAACAAATTAAATTCTTTCATTATATACTCTTTGGAATTCATCATTTTGTTATATACGAAATCGAATTGTGGTCTGAGCTTAAGCAAGACATCTGTCCAATATCAAAAACGGACCCTGAGTGACGTCGCAAAACAAAAACATGGCGGTTTTGACACCATGCATTAGCCTTTCTGTCAATGGCTGTTTTAAAGCCTTTCTATCAGTGGCATAGGTCCGGCTTGAACTTTATAGATTTTTTATGAAAATTTTTTGTTTATAATTCAAAAATTCATTTTATACATAACATTGATATTAAGAAGTATTTTCTTGATTTCCACATGTATGGCTGAATACTGCGCTGAAAACAGACAGGCTCTTCGGAGGAAGTAAAGGGGTTTTCCTGTGGTGGTAGACATTTTCTCTTCCAATTCCCTTTAATTCAATCAATATTAGT
Source organism: Eristalis intricaria (assembly GCA_964034865.1). Lineage (NCBI taxonomy): Eukaryota > Metazoa > Arthropoda > Insecta > Diptera > Syrphidae > Eristalis > Eristalis intricaria. The sequence goes on along the minus strand of OZ035874.1, from coordinate 65,215,828 downwards.
CGATAGCTCACCTTGGGAGTATTGATTTTTAGTCCTTCCAAGACTCAAAAACTCAGTGAAGACAGTCCCTCAATTTTGGAACATTCTAATGAATCCAAGTGCCAAAGGAGCAGCACTGAAACTTCTATGACATTGGGTGCATTGCCATTTCGTTCATGCATGTCTGTTTCCACGCACACTCATTCATTTGTATTCACAGCCAAGTTTTGCCACGTGACCATCAGTTGATCCTGTTAATTTATGAGTAAATTCGTCTTCGGTAAGCTTATTAACATGGCCACCACATTCGATCTTAGGTTCCCAAAAGGGGGCGCTTCACTTCCTCTAGACCACCAATATTTGCCCTTGTTCCAACTGAATGCCACCACCCCTCAGAATGTCATTAAAAAAGCATTCCGACATGTCCATCAACTTCGGCAAATTCTGTTCGCAACACAAAGTCATCCAAAGTCACAAGAGCGATTCAACAGCCTGACGACCACCCCAACGGCCTCTTTCATTCCAAATAAGGGCTCTTAATAGCCTTCATTAGGCAGCTAAAAATAGCGGTGTGTACATACTGAATGAAAGGGATCTTCTTCAATAATTAAAAACCTTCCATAACGGTCTACTTACAATTTAATAGAATGATTTATGGAGAGTTTCACGAATGTCAATGGGTGTGGGCTACACACACCTTGGCTTCGCCGTTCGTGTGCCCGCCCGATTTGGTCAATATTAAAATAGTCTCACATTACGACACGACCCTTTGAACTATCGGCCGCACCTTCGTGGCAATGTGACATTGGGTCGTAAAAATTGGCAACAGCGGTTGGACAGTTTTTGGTTGAACCTTGAGCTATTCTTACCTGCCCACAGTGTGTTGGAAATGTGCAATAAAACAAGTAAGGAAATAAAAGGCGGGATGGGTTGGAGCTCGCGCGCTTCCAAAAGCGGGAGTAATTGGCGCTCGACGAGTTTGGTCATTTTTATTTTGGGAAATGTCATGTGATCATTGCAATGCGGGGGGGGGGGTTTGTTGGAGCTCTGGATTCATCATTACTTGTTTGACAGGATATTTTAATTTGTAGATGTTTTGGATGGATGCACAATGCAATATTCCCACCGAACCGAAATCGAGGGGTTTTGATGAATTTTGACTGAAATCTGAATAGGCTAACGACTTGAAGTGTTTTCAAATGTCAGTGGCTGTCACTTTTGAAGTGGCCGGCAAAACAGCTGTTGACAGGAAATACCAGTGCTCAGAGCACCAGAAAAGAGCGAGAGAAGACACGAGAAAATGAACATCAAAACGACCAAAATGAACTGAAGTTCATGCTCTGGGCTGTGTCATTCACTCAAGTCGGTCTCTACTAGATTTCGCCGAAAGCGCGAGGTTTCGAAACCCCGAGTATGTATGGGAAGTCATCGAAACCTCGCGATTTCGTTTGGTCTGAACATAGCATTAGTTTAAATTCATTTGTCAAGTTGTGTGGGGTTTGAAAAATTGCGAAGTTTGATCGAATGGACCAAGCTTAACTTCTGCAACAACCCGTCATGTTGTTCCATCGAGCACGAGTGGCGAGGCGCAACAATTTTATGGCACCTCCTATTGACAAAGTTTGAGAAGCCCTTGCCTAACTGGTATACTCCCTGAACATCGTCAGTGACTAGAGGGAGCTGGGGTCATAAGTAAGGTGTCCGTGTCGAGATTCAAACGTAGCCACCGAGCTTAGGAATGGGTTGAATACCCATGCGTCCATAATTTGTTAAATTTCCCGCCGATGTGTCCTTGTGAACTAAACTATCAGGCACCGATTTTATTACTTCCAATGAAACATGAAAAAATGACCCGGCACCGTAATGTAATTCCAAAGACGACGCAATTGAACGACAAAATACTCATTAACGCGTTACAAATGACCAATAAACAATGCAATTGAATTAAAATACATACGTGCGGTAGCAATGTTTGTTTTAAACCCACCTCACTGACGACTCATACTCGAGAGATTGATTTCGAAGCACGTCTTATTGTTTCCTTTTGTTGAAGTGCCTTGTTATTGTGAAATTGATATTCAGTACATGCTTCACTGCTTCAGGTTCAGGTTCAGGTTCCAAATAGCTTGTATTTTTCGGCAGGTTTATATCTGTCTTTGGCATAAGCCACCCGCTTTGGGCTGCGACAAGGGTGTGCGTGGTCACTACTTCTTGATTTCATGCTGGGGTCAATGTTGCGCTGTATTGAGGGGTGTCTTTTATTTGGAATTCATTTTGTACACGGCTTAGTTAGTGTCGTTATTTAAAACCAAACAAGTGTATGCACAGACATTGAATTCTTCAAAAGTCTTTTTTGAAATCGAAGTAGTTTAAGCAGATCAGGAAATTGATCTTCTATGGATTAAGGAGCTGCCTAAAATGGCTAGCGTATGGACAGCACTGCTCCAGCCTGAAGAGTATTCGACTCGGAACCAGTGGAACAACGCAATAGACGACGCCCACGGAACCGATGGCGCACACAAGTGGAGAAGCATCTCAACCAACTTGGCGTTTGAATTTGGAGGCAGCTGGCTAAAGATCGTCCCAGGTGGAGCGGCTTCTTGGTTGAAGCCCAGGTCCACCGCGGACTCTAGCGCCACTAGAAGAAGAAGAAGATGGATCAAGGACCAGGACTGTACAGAGTGACGGTGTTCAGAGATCTAGAATAGATTCTGGGATTATTTTGAAGCTACAGCCGTTGTGTACACAATATTGAAATGGCCTAAGTGAGAAATCGCCTATAGGAATCGCACGTCTCTTTTCTGTGATGCCTATGGGGGATAGATAACCTTTTAGTTCCTAATCCGTAGTCGTCTTCCTTATCATGTTGTTGCTCCTGTATTGTCCCGCTGTCTAGAAATCCTAATGAACCTGAAAATAGAGGTGAGTGGGACTTATGTAAGTCCCTGGAGAGTTCTCCCAGTGTTCAGTATCTCAATCGGCAGAGACTGGGGCATTGGTACAGGTAGTGAGGAATATCCTTTATTTCTTCTTCGTCACCACACCCTGTGCTTATGGAGCCATGCGTAAGTCCCATTTTGTTTGCATTGTACTTTAGATTGGCGCTCTTGATGTTTTTGGGTACCCGGGTAACTGAATTTTCGGGTATTACCCGGGGGCTATAATATTGGGTACCCGTAAGTGATTGGGAACACCTTACTCTCTGGGTACCCGGTTCTTCTCGGGTCTTTTTAACCAATATGACTTGAAAATCTCAAAAAAAAAAAAGCAGATCAGATGATTGGACCAAATCTGTAAAAGTCTGATCAGTTGAGCCTGATTTTTTTTATCGTGGGCTTTTGTGAATCTTCAATAAGACACTATGATACCCGTGTATTATAGTGTCAGATTTTTACTGACTTAACATAACCTTCCCATTGTTTTAGATGCTTACTACAACTAGGTTTCCCTATCCAGTAGTTTTAACTTCATTATTTTTACGCGTGAGTCAGGTAGATTTTCAGATGAAGCAATTGCTCTTTCGCAAGAATTGATGTGGTGTTGGGGTTCAAGCAGATTTGGAAAGGGCAGACAAACATATGAATATCATTCATACAGACATACGCAATGCAGTATATATATGCTTGGCATATTTTTTCCGACCCCATCGGATTTGATTCCGATGGACATTGCTTCCACTGCCATTTACTTAACTCATTAGTAATGAAATAGGACTTGCTAGTTGCAGAGGCTTGTTTTTTGAGTCCTAGATCCATGAGATGTATGGCCAAATAAAAAGATCCCGGAGACTGGGGACCTAGCAAAATGCAGATATTTCGGATCTTCTAAGATTTTTAAAGAGCACGGGGTGGCTACTCTGCAATTGAAGGGATTCACAATGGACTCTAGAGTCTTACACACTCAGACTTCCTTTGCAACACCTAATCCACATCGTAACGTTCTCATCGCAACTTCTAAGTGTGAAGGATATTTAATTTGAAGCTTCTGCAACGCAATCCACGTTAACGAGATGCTGAGTTTACGTCGTGTACAGTGTCTGTGCCACGATGTGGGTCAGCCTTGACAGCGGTCGGACTCACAACTGTTCAATGTCAAAATTTTGAATTTTTCTAGTCATGAATCATAACCCCCTCTCATGACAAAATTTGTTTATTCACGTTCGAGCTAATGCTAAGTGCCTTCTAATGACAACATCACTCCGAATGACAGACTGCCGCCTGGAATTTTTTGCAATTAAACAATATTCTCGCTCGAAATTCGTACAGCCATACTCGACGATCATATCAAAGAGATGTTTTCGGATACTTTGTGCGGAATGTCATAACCCTCGTTGTCGACAATGTCTGTGATCCCATGGCTTGCTCAACTTCTGCCACCTCCTCTCAGTCCATTCCAACAATAGCTTTGTGGATGTGAATCGGCAATGCCTCGTCGATCGAAACCAAGCGATCGCCTCGCATTCAACCTTGAAACCTATTAATAGCTCCCAATTGATCGTGAATTTCGAAATGAGACTGTTCAAATTTATTCGCTGCCCCAAGGGATTGAAACTCCCTGTTAACGAGATCATTAAGATCCACAAATTCCACATGTTCGGAAGCAATCTAGGGCAAAACCCGAATATCCGCTGATCGCAGTGCGGATAATTTTGTTTTTTAATTTCTGCGTCTGCCGGCTATCGCGCTCACATCTACTAGCTGTCCCTGTGTGCGCACATGATAATTTGAAATTCGAATTAATTGGAAGTTGGAAGCTTGTTTCGATGTTGCGTTCAACAGTTTTGTGGGGTGAATGGGGGTGATTGCAGTTCAGTGAGATGAACCTCTTGACCGGCAATTATGACAATTAACTGAGAGAAAGTGAGGACTTACAAGATGAATGAACTGAAACAGGCGTGGAACGATTATTCAATGAGGCTAGGAAGTGTATTCTGTTAATTAATTTGAATTAGCCCAAGTCTGAGGGAAATGAGTCTGACCTGTCTGATCACTCTTGCTTCGTGACTCTGTATGATTGGCAAGACGGGATAGTCTGTTTCGTGTCTAGTGGATGGTGGACGGGGTTATGTTTGATATGTACTAGGGATGTCCGATGCAATCGATCGTTACATCGATACTAACTAATGATGCATCGAATAAAAACATCGACGTAGTTTAAGAAATAAAAGGAAAACGAAAATGAGATATTATATAATGTTCTTTTTTAAAATAATATTTATTGATTTAAAAAGCCTTTATTTTGAATTCATACATCCCAATACTTCTTCCCCAAACTTTGCAGGAATATAATTCTATAAAATCGCTTTCCTTGGATTCTATTACGTTGCTGATTTCTCCAGTCCATCTTGACGGGTGTTTATTTGCTTCGCCTCGAAAACAGCGTTCACCTTTTTCCAGTCTAAGGTTATCAGGCGCGATATCACAATGAGTCAGCTGCACAGATGTCAGCTGTTTGAGTTCAGTCCAAACTGAAAATAATCTTCCTTGACCCACACCTAGGGGTATGCTCCATTTGCACGCCATCTCGGTGGCGCATGAATCTATGAGTCATCGTCTACTTGCACTTAATTTGAAAAGACGCCGCCGCGCCGCCACTCGAGATGGCGCAGATATGGGGGTGAATATTTTGTTTGCATCATTTCGTTCGTTTTCAAATGTGTATCATCTCTCACATTAACCCCAAGTTCACAAGCCAAAAAATGAAAACATGAAATATTTCGAACATTTATTCCCAATCGCAATGAATTTTGGGTTAAAATACTGCGATCTTGTCCGCTGACAGGTTTGGCCAACGAGATCGGTGCCAATAAAGTATATTCTTGTCAAAAATGTAAACTTTAGCAATTAAGTTTGTTTTTGGTAAAGACTCTTTTCGGTGTTCATTGTTTGAGATGAAATTCAGGGTCGACCTGTTCCAGTTGAACGAAAACAAGTTGGGCAGCATCGCACTGGAATATTTGCGGGGAGCAGTGACCAAGGGGAGAGATGACTGCTTGGGGTGCTCTCGTCGTGTAGATGCAAAGGGTGACTGATCTCCGCTGTCGCAGGGAATATGCTGCGAATAGCGATTTCCTCACAGGTCATCGAATAAACGATCTGCTCAATCTGAAGTCTGCTGCAATGATGTCAGCATCTGACTAATTGTGCATTCTATTCACACTTAATGTGAATATTGTGGGATTGCTTTTTATTTGCATTCCTGCCATAAAATCTTGGCGGTTGGATTCAATGGTGATGTAACGTGACGTTTGTGAAACGAAGGCACGTAGTCCATTCATTGACAATCTAATACGAGAGTTCACCTTGACTTTGTGGGCAAGCTTCCCTTGAAGGCATCTCAGCGAAGAATCAACTCAGTTTTACATGCCAAGATGATGACTGTGTTGTGTGTGCTAGAACGTTGAAAACAGGTTGCTGCTATGCGACTTTAATTTGACGCCCAGAGACCGGGACAAGACTTCTTAAAAGATTTCGTAAACCAAAGGTGATAAGATGTCGCGAGGTGTATCCCAAATACGCGGCAAGCCAACGAAGGGAGTGAATAGAGAACATGCATCGTTTCCCCGCTTATACCATTCACAAGTCAAACTCTTCTCGAATGTATTTCTGCGACAAATTGAGCGGTCTCGTACGCTGAAGTCGGCGTACTAAACGTCTCATGTCCAAAGTTTGGGGGATGGCATTGTTACAGTGACCACGAAGTCTGATTCTTTGCTTTCGAGCGGAGTTTGTTATTTCTTCGTCGACGGTAGTTATCCCTAGGTCCCTTTGTATTTCACATGTCCTGAGATACCCTGAGATACCAATATCCCGTATAATCTTATTTTGAAAGGACTGAATAAATCCTCTGTTACTCGCTTTGGTGTAACCCCATAGTTGTATGCCGTGAGTGCATATAGGCTTGTATAATATCAGTTTGTTGTACATGCTTAACTTGGAGTGCCTTCCAAGTAACCAGTACATTTCCCTATACCGGTGTTCGAGCTCATCCCGTTTATTTTTCAGGTGGGCCTTCCACTTGAGTTTCGCATCGAGAGTCATACCAAGATATTTTGCTTCGGTTTCGCGGAATATTGAACTGAATCATTTAACTTTTGAGTCAATATTTCGACAGGCAGTCTCTACTCCCCCAGACACCTTGTCGAATTTCGCAAAACAAACCAAAGTCAACAAAACAAATCACATGACTATGTCGCAACACAGTTATGGGAGATTCGCGCCCACATACTTTTGCGCCTCAAAATTCCAAAGAAAATAGAAATGCCCGCCCTATTCTAAATTATATCGTTTTAATTGCCTCTTGAACTAGTTCGAAATATAAATAGCTCCAATGGATAATAATAAAATTTCATCGTTTTCATTTCAGTGAGCGGTGTGAAGCACACCACCCGCAGCTGCTACTTCGGTGACATCAAGGGTGGAAACGGATGCCAGTCGGACCCATCGTTGCCCTACTTCAAGCAGATCTCGTGCGATGTCTGCTCGGACAACTACTGCAATGGATCATCAGCAACTGGACCAATTGCCGCGACAGTCATCCTCTTCGCCGCAATCGCTCGCATGCTCTATTAATTTCTTTAAGATACGAAAATAAATGTATTTATTGTTTTCTACATTTCCCCCGCGTTAACTGTAGCCAAAACCAAAAAAAAAAACAAAACAACAACAATAAGGAAAAAATATCTTTTCTGTCCAAAAATTGTATTTATAGTGTTCCTTGGTGGATTATAATTTTTTTTTTTGTTTCATTTCATTTCTTTTCATGTGGGCTTTAGGGGTTCTTTTGTATATTTTTTTGTTTTTGATAAATATCTTACACAAGCCGCCGCTACATGTTACACTGTAAATAGATACTATTTTTAAAAGAAAAACCTAGATATCGTATCTTTGTACAATTTTTTACACTAAAAAACCAAACTGTTGCAACATTGAAGGAAAACAAAGAAGAATAAAGTAAAAGTAGTTCAAAAAGTAAACTCTGAATGAGGAGATTGGTTTTTTTCTAACTGAATGGGAGTTGTTATTGTCGCCTGTGTGAGAGGAGGAGGATTTCTCCTTCAAATGACATGACCCGGAGATCATCCCTAAATACTCCAATTGGCGGCAAAGGGGAATATTTTAAGGATACTACGAATTTTATGCAAATCATGTCGCGAAGGCGATGAGGAGAGCTTAATGGAATCCGACATTTCCTGGTTGACAAGGATTCTGCTCGATTTTTTATCGGGTTCAAGGGTACACAAATATATTAACCTCACATAGTTTAATGGCTGCCCATTCGAGTGGAAGGGAAACGACATCAGGCTTCTATCTGCTTTAAGTTTGATGTTTTCTTGTTGATGCTGTCCTGTTGACATTTTACCACGAGTAATAGGTTCATTCAAAGTGAATTGCAACTCTCCCTCGTGAATAATTGGCGATTTGGGGTGAACAAACATTTATTAAAGTAATGTATGACTTTTTCGCTGCCTTTTCGAACGGTGCGACAGACCTCTTTCGAGTCACTCTCAATGCTCCAAGAGTAATAACTGTCTAGAAAAAACTTCTTAAACTTCTCAAAAACTCTCTCTTTCAGAGTCGACATAAAACTGTTGGTCCCTTCCACTCGTGAGGGAATAATAGCACGCACAGCACGAGTGGTTGCTGAGAAGCTAGGCCCTGGCCCTCTACTTTTATTATTATCATTAATAAGGCTTTGGAAACTATTATCTCCAGAAGGTGAGACCTCTTCTTCTCCTTTATTTGGAGCTACAGTCCAGGTTGGACCTGGCCTCAACCAACAAGCCTCTCGAAATATCACGGTCTCTGGCTAGCTGTCTCCAGTGTCGCACGCCAAGTTGGTTGAAGTCCTTCTCCACCTGGGTGCACCACCTGAAACGCGGACCTCCTCTGTTACGTTGTCCCACGGGTTCGGATTCGAAGACTCTTCGGGCCGGAGCTGAGTTGTCCATACGCTTTACATGGCCTAGCCATCTTAGGCGCTGGATCCGAAGATGCCTGACTAGACTCATGTCGCTGTACAGCCCGTATAGTTCGTGGTTGAATCTTCTCCTCCAAAAAACGTCAACGCAAACAGGACCAAAGATCACACGCAGAACTTTCCCCTCGAAGAGACCAAGGACTTCCTCATCCGCTTTTGAGATTGTGCCTCCGCGACGTGGGATGATCAAGGTCTAGTATAAAGTCAGCTTGGTCCATCGAGAGACGGCTTTACTACTCAATTGCCTCTTGAGCCCATAGAAACAGCGGTTGGCAAGAGTTACTCTGCGTTTGTTCTCGGTACTGGTGTTCTTTTTACTATTTACTGAGGAACCGAGGTAGACGAAGTCCTTGGCGACCTCGAAGTTATAGGTGCCCATTGTGACGCCCTGTCCAAGACGTCGATGTCGTGTGCCGTTTCTTGATGACAGCATATACTTTGTTTTGCCCTCATTCACCGCTAGAGCAATTGTAGCCACTTCCGCCTTAATGCCAGCAAACGCCTCATTGACGGCTGTGTTTTGCCAATCACGTCAATGTCCTCCGCGTATGCTAACAGTTGAACAGACCTCGTGATAATCAAAATGCTCGAGATTGTGGATGTCATGGGAAGGATAACTCAAACTGGAGTTGAATAATCTCTCAAATTGATTGAAATGAAATGATCGAGAAGAGAATGGATGAGCTACTAAGACCATCCCGAGACACGACTTGCTTTAGGACGTCGAACGACCAACGAAGCATAAATTGATTAATACATCAATATGGAAAAGAAAAATAAATAAAAAATATTTTTTTTCCGTGGGTAGGTGGAAATCTTCGACAAGACTGTATGGCGAACGTTCGCACATAGAAGTGTGAGATTTTTGCTCACTAAAACCAACTCCCTGTATTTTTTAAGACTTCAACTAAGTGAAGCACTTAACCAGTAGTTTGTATTTTACGATTTAGGCACTGATCGACTCTCCAATGAAAGTTCCTGCTAACACCGCAACCATGCGCGGGTGTAGACTATCGCACGAGATCAAGGGGTCTAGTCCTTTGAAGTCGGCGCAAGACATTAGTTTCCTCAAGGATCGGGTGAACTGCAATGTTTGTGCGCTCTTCTAGGCGGTACTTATGTTTATAAGCAAAGTTCTTAACTTCATCTTGGAGTGGTTATATTCCAAGATCTCTGTGGATAACGTAGTTACTGATATACCATGGTGCATTGACGATAGTTCTAAGCACCTTGTTTTGAAAAGTCTGTACTATGTTCATATTACTTGCTTTGGTACAACCCCAAAGTTGGAGGAAATACTTCCAAACAGGTTTTAGGATTTGCTTGCAAACAAGCAGTTTGTTGTCAATACTTAGCTTGGCATGTTTACCAATAAGCCAGTACAAATCTTTATATTTCATGTCAAGTTCTGCACGTTTCTTCTTAACGTGCTCCTTCTACTTGAGCTTCCGGTCAAGAGTCATCTCGAGGTATTTCGTTTCATTGCCAAAAGGTATTTGGACACGATTTAAGAAGACTGGCAAGATATTAAGGGCAGATTTGCCTTCATTAGGGACAATTCGCCAGAAGTTCATCCATTCGTGTATCTGATCTAGTGAACGTTGTAATTTTGCTCTTCACCCGTTTTGGCTGTTACCAAAATTGTGGTGTCGTCAGCAAATGTGCCTAGAACAGTGTGTTATTCTTGTGGTTAGTCACCAGTATACAGTAGGTATAGCATAGGGCCAAGAACACTCCTTTGCGGTACACCAGCAGTTATATTTCTAAAAGCAGAGTATTCATTTCCATGCCTCACACGGAAGATCCTATCAGAGAGATTAACCCGGTAGAGATCGGCAGAGTTTATATTTCAGGCCTTCATGCCAAACTTTGTCAAAGGCTTGAGAAACATCGATAAATGTGGCTGATCAAACGAGCTTTTGATCAAATGCCTTTTAAATTACATCAGTTATACGATGTACTTGGTCAATAGTTGAGTGCTTACTTCTAAAACCCAATTGGTGATTTAGGTTAGGTTAGGTTAGGTAGGTGGGCTGCTAGTGCATTCACCAGCACACTTAGACCATATTGGTCCATTGTGATACCTCTAGTCAGACTACTACCACTGATTGACTACTCCAGTGATAGCGTTAATTTGATGCCAACGGCAAATGGTGACTGGACCAGATTTGAAAATCAGTTAAAAGTGTATTAACTTTGCTTTCACTGGGATTCGAACCGAGGACCCCGCTAACCAGGGGCAGGCACCTTACCAACTGCGAAATCCATTCGTTTCAATTGGTGATTTGGTATAAAAATTGTTTTTCTTCAACAATTAGACTTAAACGTCTAAGCAGAATTTTTTCAAATACTTTAGACATTATCGGGAGTAGTGAGACAGGTCTATAGGACCTTTTATCCGTTTGTGGTGTCCCGGGTTTTGCTACCATTATATCTGCCACTTTCCATTGACTGGAAACGTGGTCAAGTCTAAGCGCAGCATTAATTAAGTAGAGTAACTTAAGAACGGCTTTCTTAGGTAACTCTTTAAGAATTTCTCCTGTAATTAAATCTTCGGTTTGAGCTTCTTCCTTCTTCCCTTCTTCCCTGAGGTCCGCCAAGGTAGCACTTCTCAGAATCTAATTGTCGTCGTATACGTCAAATCCATTGTAAGTGACAGGAAGAGTTTGACCGTCGAATGGCTTAAACGTTTCTTCCAAGTAATCTGTGAAGAGATTAGGTTTATCTTTATCTTCATTTGCCCACTCGTCTCCATTCTTACGGTTTGGCGCGTTATGTGATACAGGTTTTTTTAATCCCTTCACCGCCTTCCAGAGTGAGTAGTTACTTTCTTTTTTTGCTGATAAGTATTTAAATGATTGTTCCTGAATGCTTTGATTTTCGCCTTCAAAAGATTACACAATTGGTTAAGACGAGTTTTATGTTGTGGCGAGCGAGTTTGTTGGCATTTACAAAATAAGTAAATGAGACTGAATCTGATCTGGGTTACGCAAGATTTATTACCCATCCACCACAGAGTTCCATCACAGATAATACAGTCACACAGATCGAGGAGTTTAAGAATTGTGTCACTTTTTGAGTCGATTGGGATTTACTACTACGTCCAAGTTTGATCGAACTCATTCGTGCATAATGCATAATGTTCTTTCAAATTTTGTTGGATCAACACATTGTTTGTTGCTTTTGCTATTTATGCCTATTCCGAATCCCGATCTCTCATTCACATTTCTGTACCAATTGGTAAAAACTTCGGAAGCAGATAAGTACAATATTGTGTCTGCTTTTGGGTAAGTGTGTGCCCGCATCCATAGCTGTTTGTGTGTAAATCCATAGACAGATTGGGTATGAGGAGATAAGAAAAGGATAAAAATATTTATTCTTTCTTTTTCGTTTGGTGGCCCAGTCAGTCGTTTATGTTCGTTTGCAAGATCGATTGAGACTAGTTATGTGCCCACCCGAAAGTTTTACTAACCGAGTTAACCCGGGTTAAAAGAGAAACAGACCGAGATGTAACCCGGATTGACGAACTCGGTTTTATGATCAACCGAAAGCACAAAATATGGATTACTGAATGGGGCAAGTCGATTTTTATTGTCCACTTCTATTGCTACGGTGTTCTATGTGTATCCTAAAACCATTGTGTTGGCAAGGGGAGTGTTAGAGCACGGACTAGTAGTAATAACCGCTGTGTGTTTAAATTGTTTCAATTAGTCTCTCTTCGTAGTTTCTTCTAATCATACGTCGCAACGCAACTTACTTCTCGACACGTCACACAAAAAAGAAGAGAATATAAATGTATATGTATGAAGTGCTGCAGCTTGCCGGGTTGTACCGTCTACAGTTTTTTTATGTATTCGGTTCGTTTCATCGGTCTTGCCAATTCGGTGTGAAATAAATGTTATTCGATTTGAGTCGGTCTAGGTGTAACCCGGGTTAATTCGGTTTTTTAACCCGGGTTGACACATCACTAATTCAGACATCAAACAAAGTAAAGGGTTGCAGCAACATGAATTCTGAAGAGAATGTAAGTATAACGAAGTGACCACTCACTGGAGGATGGTTAGCATTAGTGATGGGCATAATCGAATGATTTTAAGAATCGAGGTACAGACAAAATCGTTTATAGCGACATCGGTTAAGACGACATATCGGTAGTAACGACCAAATTCTTAGGTCACGGCTGCGGTTCATTATAATTTTATTAAATCACATATCGCTTACAACGACATATATGACTGTCACATGACAAGATCAACGTGGCCAGAGATCAACAACGGCAAAATAAAGAAGCTCCTGGCATTGGACCGCAACTCAATTCTTGTGCTCGTCGGAGTGATCACAGGACACTACCCCATAGGAGCAATGCTACGAAAATGGAATGCGGGATCCAGCGGTCTCTGCCGGAGCTGCGATGACGAGTAAGAGACCGAAATGATCCAACATCTGCTTTGCCACTGCCCAGCTCTCCAGAACCGGCGCCTAGCTTCGCTGGGCCAAAGATTCTTCGCAGAGACCGCAGACCTAGCAAATGCGGATATATCGGATCTAATAAGATTTGTATAGAGCACAGTGTGGTTGAAGCCATCACATGGCACAGGATAGGTTTATTCGGAATGTATACTCCACAGATGAAGGGATTCACAATGGGCCCTAAGGCCTCCGAGTGGAAGTGATGTTCGGGTGCGACTGTATTTTTTTTTTTTTTGTGAAGCGGTAAAATGTTTGTCTACAGATGCAGTGCATGTATATGTGTACATCGAATGTCGCTGTGTTTTAGTGTTGTTTTTTGTTTATTACTCGTTTTGAGTTTGTTCACGAGTGATAGTATAAGTTAATTTTATTCATTTGGTAACTGGTATTAGAAAATGAGTGAGATATTAAAATATCTTTACGAAGAGAGAAAAAGCGGTATCATTTTTATATTGGATGCCGAGGAGCAAAGTAAAGATTTTGTCAAAAAGTATTCTTTTTCATATCTCATCATATTAAAGATGTGGAAGACATCGAAGATACAGTTCGGGGAAAGCAAAACTTCCTGCAAAAAATATAAAGAGGTCATTGTCACTGAGGTTGAAGCTCTGCTAATATGGTTTAAGATACAGAGAAGTTTCGGTATACCCATCAGATAAATCTACTTGCCTTATATCGGTTACAACGACAAACCAGTTATAACGACCAAATCCGTCAATCCCTTGAAGGTCGTTTTAACCGGTTTTGACTGCATTTTAATAGTCGAATGATGACTCGAGATGGGGGCATTCGAATGGTTATTGGAGTGATAATCGATTAGTACAACTTGTCGATTCTCAAAATCATTCGAATGATATGATATGTGTATGTACATATAGTCATACACACATTTATACACACACATTCATTTACATATGCAGAGTATTCTACCCCTCTCATTTGCCTGTCGTCGCGATGTAAAGGGAGCGACAACAATAAACACTGACTTAACTGATAACCCTCTCGTACTTTATGTTGCCCTCTCTAGCTTTAAGAATAACCAATGTAAACCGAAATGTGGGAAATAAATTTTCTCATTGATTCCGTCTGTGACCATAGAAGCGAAAGGAAGTGTTTTCTTTTAAATACTCGGCGACTAAATAAGTGCCTACGCAACTAATAACTCATTCGAATGACTACTAACTACTAACACAAGATAACTCGATAAATGTCTCATTTCAACGCGCAAACAGAACAATCTAATTAGGAACATGACCGTGGTTGTTTTTACGCTATGGAAATCCCCAAGGAAATGGACTCTTTTTGGTTCATAAATAAACAAAAATCGAATTCAGTCGAATGATTTTGATGAGAGACATTTATTGAGTTCTCGTGTCTAATAGACATTCGAATGAGTTGGTAGTCATTAGTATTATTTTTATAATCGATATGTTCTCGAGATGTTGTATTAATCGATTATCACTCGAATTATCATTCGGATCACTAGTTGACATCCATGACTACACAACTTGAAGTGGTTTGATATCGGCTTGATGCAACAACCCTTCGTTAGGCATTAGACTCTATTATAATTGTTCCCACTCAACCGTTAGCAAAAAAAAAATTGCAATGTGCAAATTTATTTGTGAAATTACATTTACAATGGCGTATCATGCCATTCAGTTGAGTAGAACGCTGTATAAGCGTACGACAAAAATGAGCTGCACGCATTTATATTGAGATTTTGAGATAAAAAAACTACATTATTTTTCTTAAATAAATATTGTTCATGTTAAAAAATTTTTGGTAAAAAATAACAAAAATCATCTATTTTTTGACGTTCCAAATGTGTCTACCCCCTTAAGTGAAAATATATGTTTCATTTTTACTTATATAATATAATATGGGTGGCGCGACAGTCCGAGGCGGACCTGGGCCTAGCTTCTCAGCAACCACTCGTGTTGTGCGTGCTATTGTTCTTTCACGAGTGGAAGGGGGGACCTACAGTTTAATGCCGACTCCGAACGGCGAAGTTGAGAAGCTCATTCTAGACAGGAATACTCTTTGAGCATTGTCAGTGACTCGAAAGAGGTGGAGCCGTGAATTATCAAAGGTGGAAAATTCGAGTATCGAACCTGGCACCCTATGCGAAGGAGTCGACGCAGTAACACACTACGCCACGGTGACCCATTTTTACTTATATCCTGATACATTGCCACTTTTTTTTGGATGATCACAGATACGTTTAATGAATGCTATTAAGCGGTAATAAAATAATAAAAGACCAACATTTGTCAACCTACCCTATGCAATGAAGCTTGCTTGTGCCATTTTGAGCTTTCAACGACGGTATTGTAGTCTTTCAAGTGTGCACGGGTTGGGTTCTTGTACTTACTAAATCTTGCAGAATATTCACAATAGGCTCCAAAAGCAGTGTCTACCGTAACTGCACCACCTTGGTGTGTAGTTCATACTTGTGAACAGCACAAGGAATACACCAGGTGATGATGACTGAATGCATCGTAATCACATCACATCACTGACTTAAGCACTGCATTTAATTTTTAATTTAAACAAGAATATTGGGTTTCTTAATGAGTGGTGGTTTCTGATTCCGCGAAGGCCCTAGGCTGAAACACACACCGGATAAAGTAAAACGGGTTTTCTTTTGTTTCGTGAAACAAGAGAACGTTATTTCTTATGCAACTACACACACCAAGGAAAACAAAACATAAAAAACAAAGCAAAACCGAAAAACATGTTTCGTTGCCTGTTGATTCTTATATAATTTTTCCAGGATAAGTTTGAAGCGGAAGTCACTTGCGTTACTCCAAATGAAAAACATATATGCATGTGGGATTGCGGTCTGACAGACACACGAATAACATAATACGCTAACATAATATTATTCAGGGGTACTGTAAGTACATACTGATCAAAGAAACTGACTGATGAGAAAATGCTACGGGACGAACGGTTCACGAACATTGTACAGATCAGGTTCAAAGATCACTACTCTCACACAGGGTGACTTCGATTAATTCATGAGAATTTGCGACGACTGCCCGTTGAATATCAACTCTGAATTCGGAAACCATTCTGTTCAGGACGCCGTTGTATTAGGCCTCGGCGGATACGAAAAATAATTGGCGACAGTTCTCAATTGTTGGACGACACGGGGAACCACTGGCGCAAGGGACTGTTAGGCTAGATCATTATCAATATTTTAACAAACATGTAGATGCTGCTCTGACCGGGGCCCGGGGCGCTTTTGCCCTTACAAAGAGACTGTTTTAGAAAAACCAACTCGATGCGAGGGTGAAGGTTGTCTGCTACATGGCCTTAATTCGGCCAATGCTCACCAATGGCTGTCCCATGCGGTTTAACGTGAGTGCAAGCTTAATGGAAAAAATTCGGTTGTTCGAGAGGTCTTGTCTTAGGGCTTGCCTTCGCCTTCCACTCCAGAGTCCCAATACAGAAAATTCTATTCCAATGAGGTTTTATACAACAGGGCAAATGAGTGAAGTAGAAGTTGGTTGTTGACCTCGAAGGTCATGCTGCTAATAACTTGATCATAACTTCATCTCGGGAGCTTACTACCCCATTTCACAATGCCATGAAAAGCTACGTCACAATGGCTTCGTCCCCCCAGAAGCTCTCCTGCACTTTGACAAAAATGGATTGAAACAAGATATAAATGCGGTACCGCTCATCTTCCACATAGCGGAGTGGAGTGGATCTCCTCCGGTTTAGTACGGCGGTCTCAAGACGGGATGTTGCTAGGCAGCACCCAAATTTCTGGTGGCTGGGGAGCGAGGGAACTCCAGCGTCAAACCCTTTAGACCCGGGATAAAAAGGGTATTGCGTATCCCCGAATGGGGGAGTAGTCGGTCTCCGTCTTGCAGTGGATTGGATGTAGGTTTTTCTGCTGCATCCTATGGCCGACTTACACATATAAGGGTAGTTTTAAGGTTTAAAAAAGTTTAAGTTTAAGTTTAAAAAAAAATACAAAAAAAAAAATATTATGCACTTAGGTACACTTGTTCGTACTTTTGTGTACATTTGTATATACATATTGAGTAAATGTATATATATATATATGTGTATAAGCATATATACATATATACAGTGGACTCTCCCTAAGTCGAAACTCTCCCTTACTCGAACTTTTTCGCCATATTTTACATACATTTCCCTCAACTTTCCATACAAAAACCTCTCTCTAAGTCAAACTCTCTCTATATCGAACAAATTTTGGTATCCCGAGACAATTCGACTTAGGGGGAGTCCACTGTATGTATACATATACTATGTGGGTTTAGCTTAAGGTAGTGCAATTTATTTTTAAAGTAGTGAGTAAGTTAGTATATAAGTTTTAAATAAAACAGTTTTGTCAATAAGCTTTTCTTGTTAAATTTTCTTAATTCCAGATTTACATATAACACCTTTATATTGGTATAGATACGTTCTTAGATTAGGTCGAAAGACATAGTACAAGTATAAGTTTAGCCTAGAGTGCCCGCCGAGGGCCAGTAAGTTACATCTAGCATCATTGTCCATCTAACTAGTTTTCAGGATTTTTATCTAGTATTTAAGTATATCATGAATACACTAATAAAAATGAATTTAAAAAAAAAAAAAAAAAGGTCACGATCAGGCAACTAGACGGCAGATAACAGCCAGCAACGTAGGTATATAACACACGTCAACGAAGGCGAAAGTATGCAACCCATATCCAAAAGAGGAAAAGATTCTTCGAATCCTTGCAACCTCCGGTCAATTAGTCTCCTTGCGAACATCAGTAAGGTATTCGAGAAGGTGATCAATAGAACTCTGATCAACTGGACTAATTACAAAAATATAATTCCGGATAACCAATTCGGTTTCAAAGCGGGGCATGACACTATTCATGCCGCGTCGAAACTGGAAACAGAAACAATGTACGCTTGCCTGCTTGATTGACCTGGAGAAGGTCTTTGACACCGTATGGTTAGAAGGACTTTTCTACAAGCTCAATCGGCTAGGCATTAGCAAACCACTGCTGTACCTACTGTGTAACATGCTTCCCGGGAGACGGTTCGTAGTCAAGAATGGCAACGTGACCTCCACAGGTATATTTGAAGTAAAAAATGGTCTCCAACAGGGTGCCGTTAATTCACCGATCCTGTTCAACATTTACTTGAGCGATCTGTTAAGTTCTCTTCCTCATGCAATTGCGTATGCCGATGACTTGATCGTGTACAGATCAGGCAAAAAGATCGAGGAAATCACTACTCTCGCGCAGGGTAACTTCGATTCATTCATGAGAAGTTGCGATGACTGGAAGTTGAGTATTAACTTCCGGAAGTCGGAAACCATTCTGTTCAGGACGCCGTTGTATAAGGCCTCGGCGGACACGAAAAACAATTGGCGAAAATTCTCAATCGTTGGAAGAGACGGGCAACCACTGGCGCAAAAGACTGTAGTCAGATACCTGGGGATCTGGCTAGATCAGTATCTATATTTTAACAAACATGTAGATGCTGCTCTGGCCAGGGCCCGAGGCGCTTTTGCCCTTACAAAGAGACTGTTTTACAACAGTCAACTCAATGCGAGCGTGAAGGTTATCTGCTACATGGCTCTCATCCGGCCAATGCTCACCTATGGTTGTCCCGTGTGGTGCAACGTGAGTGCAAGCTTAATGGAAAAGATTCGGTTGTTCGAGAGGGCTTGTCTTAGGGCTTGCCTTCGCCTTTATCGAACTCCAGTGTCCCAGTACATAAAATACTATTCCAATGAGGTCTTATACGACAGGGCAAACCTGATAAGAGTGGACAATTTCCTGGTGAAGTTGATTCGAGGTCACACTGCTAGAGCGATGAACTCGGTCAATAACTTGATCTCGGGGGCTTACTCCCCCAATCCATTATATCACGAAAGGGTACGTCACAACGGCTCGTCCCTCCAGAAGCATTTCTCCATCTAGATAAGCACAGTCTGATACAAGATGTAAATGCGGTGCCGCTCATCTACCACGTCGCCAGATCAACCGTGGATGGGCGACTCAACCACGACCGTTCCGTCGCACAACGAGCTGAGGAGGGTCTCCTCCGGTACAGTACGGCGGTATCCAGCCGGGACATTCGAGATGTGGCAATGCCACTCCAAAAGTTCTGGTGGCTGGGAAGCGAGGGAACTCCCTCCTGGAATCCTTTAGACCCCGGTTAAAAAGGTTTTAGTTCAGACCCCCGCATGGGGAGCAGTCGGTTTCATGTAGGTAGCGTAAGTTAGTTACTAAGTTTATTTAAGGTAGAATGTAAGTTAGCTTGTAAGTTTTTATTAAATACCGTCCAGTAGTTAAGTTTTTTAATTTTTTCTTAACAGTAATGTGTTCCTTTTAAATTTCCATTTATATTTTATTCGTTAGGTTAGGTCGAAAGATATAGATTAAGATTAAGTTTAGCTTAGAGTGCCCGCCTAGGGCCAGTAAGTTAGAAATAAAGGCATTTTTGTCTAGTATGTAAGTTTATTATGAATTAAATAATAAAAATGAATTAAAAAAAAAAAAAAAACGAAGGCGACAGTTATAACGCACAAGCAAAACATATAACACATTACAGAGAGCAAAGAATTACATAGATCACGTACGCACAAGTTCACCACCCAACATAAGACACACGCACATACGAACATACTGACCAAAGAGGACGAGAGAAACAAGCCCCTCAGGGGGGTGCACTTAGGCCATAGTAGGCCCGTTGTACTGCTACGCGGGTTTACACAAAGAGGGTTGGAGTGGCTTGATTTCTACGACACCCAGCCAGTTTTGTCAGTGAAATCATCCAGTAACCGTCTGATTGGTGTTTCACTAAGGTCGCTTAGGTTGTCAAAGAAATAGAAGCCCAGTGCTCATTATACATCGATACATCGAAAACATCGATGTTTTTCGAATCAAGCATCACTGCTACGCCGCTTCCAGTTTAATTTGCTGTCTAGTATAAGGTCCATATGGAGTGTTTTATATTTCCTAGCGAAAAGGACGATTTCTGTTCTCTCCCTGCGGTTAAACTCAGACCATTTTCAGTCGCCTAATTATTGAGTAGAGTGAGACCATGTGCCATTGGATCTTTCAGTACATACTTCCCCGATGAGGCTATGGCAACATCATCCGCATAGATTATCGTTTTGCAGCCAGACCCTTCCAGTAGCAGTTTGTTCACTGCTAGTTTCCAAAGAAGAGGGGATAGTACTCCTCCCTGATGTGTACCTCTTCTGATATAGCTTTTCAGGGAAGCGTTACCTAGAGTGGCATTAATTGTAAGTTGAACACGTGAAGAAGAACGCCACGACTAAAGTTCCGCTATATTCGCAGAATTGGTCGCCGTGGCGTAGTGGGTAACTGCGTCGACTCCTACGCAGAGGATGGCAGGTTCGATACCCGAATTTACCACCTTTGATAATTCACGGTTCCACCTCTTTCGAGACTCAAAGAGTATTCTTGTCTAGAAAAAACTTCTCTACTTCGCCGTTCGGAGTCGGCAGTAAACTGTAGGTCCCTTCTACTCGTGAAAGAACAATAGCACGCACAACGCGAGTTGTTGCTGAGAAGCTAGGCCCAGGTCCGCCTTGGACTGTCGCGCGACTTGTAGTTATAGTTTCCTAAGTGATGGCCGTTCCTCAAACTGGGTCGTTCGGAGTCAGCATAAAACTGTAGGTCCCTTTCAACTCGTGAGAAAACAGTAGCATGAACAACATGAGCGGTTGCTGAGAAGCTATGCTCTGGTCCTCTGCGGGCTGTAGCACGACCCATGTTATTATTATTATGTGGCCCTCGTGAAGTAGTTGCTATGTGCGAATGTCCAACCAACTTACTCTACTAATAGCCTCTCCAATTTCGCCGTATGGAGGCGGCACACAATTGTTTGTCCTCTACACTCTTGAGATCGCAAGTGTAACAGGAACCAACCTCCAACCACTCAGAGATCGCAATGGCGGTCTACTAGCGAACATAGAGGCTCAAACACAGAGATGGAGGGAACATTTCGAAGAAATCAGCAATAGATGACAACAAGGAAACACGGTTTGGAGACGACATGAATAGCCACAAAAACAAAAACTTGAGAATATCGTCGGAACCATCCAGTGCCAACGAGATCAAAGAGAGAGATGAAGATAAAGTACATCAACGGGCGAGTATGATATCCCAGTCGAACTGCTGCAGCTCAAGTTCTACACCCTCACATTAGAAAGACATGAGAAGAAGAGAGACTACCCACATCTTGGAATAAAGGTATAATCGTGAAGATACCAAAGAAAGATGACCTGAAGGAATGCAGCATATGGAGAGGAGCAATTCTTCTTACCCCCATATAAGGGGTTTTCCAATAGGGACTTTGGATTTAATTTGTGAACGCTCTCTTTCACTAATCATCAAACTGTCACTGTACATTTATTCGGTAAACTTAATAGTTTCACCATGGTAAAGTACACGAACGAGCAAAGTCTGCAAATTATAAAAATTTTCTACCAAAATTCGGAAAAGGTGACCGCAACCTTAAGAGCGTTAACCCCAATTTTCGACGCAGCCTATTTTTGGCTCAATGGGTTCGTCAATAAACAAAATATGCGTTATTAGTCGGCTGAAACTCCACATGGGCTTCATGAAAATAACGGTGGCGTTACTGGGTCATATTTTTTCGTCGACGATAACGATCGATATGGACTTGGGCGACATGTGGCTTCAACAGGATGGTGCCACAAGCCACACAGCATACGTTACAACCGATTTATTAAAGAATAACTATGGTATCTAAAGAAATGGGCCAGTCGATTGGCCGCCTCGTTCGTGCGATTTAACGCAGCTTGACTATTTTCTGTGGTGCTACGTTAAGTCATTGGCTTATACCAACAAGTCGATGATGTTTGAAGAACTCAGAGCCAACATTGAACGCGAAATAGCGGCCGTTTCGGCCGCAATGTATGGCCAAGTCGTTCAAAATTGGGTCCAACGAATCGACCGCTGCTAACGAGCTCGCGGTGGCCTATAAAGCACGATTGTACCTCAAGCCGATAGTAAAGTTTTTGAAATATCTCAAATGGTTTGCGTTTTCTAAGGTAGTCGAAAAAGTCTTTTCGTATTTCTAATCAAACTTCAACTCATTTTATTATATTTATAATGAACTTTATTGAACCAAATATGTACCATTTTGGTCGACCACCTTTTGGCATTTTTCCTGTAGACACATTATTCCATCAGTGTAAAACTTTTGTGGTTTCTCGGCGAAAAATGCGACCAGGCTTCTCTTGAAGCCAACTTTACTCCATTAAGGGAGTTCTGCATTGACCGAAACAAATGGTAATCCGATGGTGCAAGGTCCGGGCTATATGGTGGATGCATTAAAGCTGCCCAGCCAAGCTCTGTCGGTTTTTGCCGGGTCATCAAAGATGGAAGATGGAAGACAAAGCCATTTCTGTTGATCAGTTCTGGCTGTTTTTTTTTCGATTGCTTGGTTCAGTCTCAGTCAGTCAGTTGTTGACAGCAAAGTACATCGTTCGACCAGTCTGGGAGCAGCTCATAGTGGATGATTCCTCTTCAATCGCACCAAACACTCAGCATAACATTTCGAGGCGTCAATCCTGGCTTTGCGACCATTTGTTGAGCTTCACCACGCTTGCGCCATGATCTTTTTCCGCACATTATTGTCGTATTTGATCCACTCCTGTTACCATTCGCTTGAGAAATGGTTCGATTTCATTTCGTTTCAGCAAAGAATCGCAGATGTTAATTCGGTCCATTAAATTTTTCACAGACAATTCATGTGGTACCCAAACATCGAGCTTCTTTTTATAGCCAGCCTTTTTTAAATGGTTCAAAACCGTTTGATGAAGAATGTTTAGTTCCTTGGCGACGACATGGCTGCTTATGTGGTCCTGGTCCTGTTGTACTACACGAACTGATACAGCATCGTGTCCGCAAGCTTTACAAATTTCATTGGTGGCTTGCGTGGCATTCTTCCCTTTTTTATACAAAAATTTCAAAATATAGCGAATTTCTTCATGATTTTGACTCATTTTTGAACAGCTGTAACTTTTTTTCAACTTCTCCGAATTTAATTTTTTCTTAAAAAAACTTTCCAACACCATAGACGGCGGCACACAGACGGCGACGCAAAGGCAGATGTTGATAACAGACTTCGAAGAACAAGAGCAGCATTCGGACAACTGCGAGCTATATGGAGGAGTTCCCAGATTTCCAGAAGCACGATGCTGACTATGTTAAATCAATACGGTAGCGAAACCTGGTTGATTTCGAACAAATGTCTCCGGGTTCCTGATGCTGATTGGCCAGAATATTCGATATAAAGTACATGTTGAATATTCTGGGCAAACACCATCGGGAGCCTGGATCGGTTAGAAATGACAAGAGTGGAAACAGTTTTGATACGGATAAAGAGCCGCAAATGGAAGTGGATCGGGCATACCGCCGACAGGAGTACCAGAATGACATTGGATTTGAACAAGGCAAAGCATTTCTGGCTCTTGCCGTCCTAAGAGTGACGTGCAACACAATGCTTTGCACTTACATCACTACTCCCCTGCCTCCCCCTAAAAAAACACAAGACCATCTTGCAACAAGAAAAACAAAACACGTGATTTTTACTGCAAGTACAGTCTATCAAACAAAAGCGAAGATTGCAATAATGTGATCTGTGTCAAACTGCACTTCTTGTACTTTCATGCGCGTGGCTATCTCCGTCTCTTTCTTTCCCTAGGTTTGGCTTGGGTTGGGTTGGCTTGGCTTGCTTCTGCTTTGTGCTGTGTTGAATTAAGTTCTGTTATTTTTGATTAGAATGTTAAGAGAAATCATGCACATTATTTTTGGAAGTCAGTCAGTCTTGTAATGGAGATCATTGAATAAAGACCATATTTAAAAAAATCGAAAAGAAATTTTTGTGTTTTTTCAAGTGACATAAAGTGAATTTACATTACTCAAGGACACGTGAAGACGGTCGGTACTTCCGGAACTAGGAAGATACAACCTCACTTGGAATAGTGTAAAGACAGCTGCAACTAACCGAGTGAGATGAATATGCCAAGTGGACGCCCTATGCTCCGAAGAGGAGTGATAATGCAAAAGAAAGAAACACTCGTGAGAGAGAAATAACACGAGTGTCGGCTATTGCAGCTAATCCTACGCGAACCTCGGGCTGTTGTGTCACCAAGATAAGTAAGTGAATGGCAGAACCCTGAACGAAATCAATCTACCTACCATGTGTCAAACAAATCCGAGCAGCCTTTTAAAACGCAGAACTCCACAAACATGTGACAATCCAAGGGAGGGGGACACGTGGAGAATAAACTACCAAATAGGATTCCTTCGCTCGACTATGAGGTCTCACTGTTCCGACAACGCCTCCAATTTCCACGTAATGATCGCATTGCCAGCTATCTGGGTGCGAATCCTATTCCCGCCTGAAAACTTGAGCGAGATAACAGATTCTCGCTTCAAGCATTCAATCCTCGAAAACGATCACTAATGATTACCTTCCACGAAGGACCTGCTCCCAAACACTCCCACAGCCAATGCCACCCTGAGACGGAGGAAATTTCAAATTATCTCTCAGGGACCGTCAAGGTTATTGTTCAGGATAAAGAACCTCCCCCGGCCGCCGCCGGCTCGCAAGACAAAATTCAAATGAAATTGCGCTGCACGGGTACCACCTCAGTGCTGAGCACATTTTGGCTTCTCCCCAACACAATCCGTTTCAAGGAGCAAGTGCCTTTAATCAGGGAAGACCCAACTTGTAGCCGATACCATGGGCGATGTATAATTAAAATGCCTCTCAGCGTGTTTGAAAGCATTTCATGCCACCGGGAAGGGGCATCCTCCTCCTCCTTGGTCCGGATTCAATACCATTAGCGAAATCTCACATCAAAACAAAACTTCGTCGCCGCCACCTCCTCCTGACCACCGGATGCTGTTCGACTTCTGTCACAGCTCAACTCTCGCTGGGACAGCAAGCCCACCTCCAGCCGCATGCCACCCGCTCAATACCTTCGGCCAATCGCTAGAAACCTCTGGGAATTCAAGGAATTTGCAAGGAATCAATTTATAACGCATGCCTCCAAGGGATACACCCGACACAGCAGCACAACAATTCAGAGATCGCTGCCTCTGCCCAGCGCCCGACGTGAGATAAAGCACAAGTCAGAAATTTAAAACAACACGTCAATGAACGTCCTTAAATCGTCGCACAATCCGGCCCCCGCCACGAGGTGTCCTGCAACGGAGGCGACGCGCTCGCCAAATGATTACTCGGAATAAATACATTTTCCTCTAGGGATTCGTCAGGCTTTCTGGGGCATAGAAGAACCGAGCGCAGAGGAATCTCTCGCCTGCTCTCGCAGCCCGGGCCGGGCATTAAAATAAGCTTAATTGACTGTCAAGACCAATGAGCGTTGCGAATATTGATTTAAGCCCCGCTCTGGCCTCCAGCATCCGTGCGGCCGTGTGTGGTCGCCAGGCTGGCGTTTGTCACTTGAATCGATACTAAAAGTCTGGATTACAGGTGGTCCCGGGGATGGGCACACCCATGTGAGTGCACAAGTGCCACAGAGCGAAGCGCTCGCCCCCGTCCAGACGGTGTGTACACTTTCCACCCGATCCCAACGAGATTTTTTTTTAATTATTTTTGTGATTGTTTGTCCGCAGCACGAGAGCTAGCAGGATATTAGATTGAAATGTGGGCACACATACAGAGAGACTGAGAGGGAGAGCGGGAGTGTGGGTGGCTTGGCCGATGAGCAGGACAAATTACGGGGGACGTGCAAATAATCGATAATCCGCTGGGACTGGGATCCGTTACCACAACAGGTGTAGTTTATGTTGGTCAGTGGACCTGTGTTCGTACGCTGCGGTCCGGGTGGATGTTCATAAATTTACAGATTCCCTGCCGCCGCTGGAGCCGAAGATATTTGGCTTGGTCAGGATCCGTTTGTGTGTGAAATGATGTATGGGCTCGTGCGGCGGTGGGCCGGTAGATGGTATCGAGACCGATGGCAGAGTGGAGCGGAGTCAGTTTTGTTATTATTTTTCCCCGTGAACTAATCTTCAGATGCCGGGGATTATCGGAGGGTGGGGTAGGGCTCTGTGAAGTTACTGTCCCATTGGATTTTATTTAATCCATGCATGTGACGGGTGGCGGAAGGAAGCTGTGTTTACTGTGCTGTATCGACACAAAGCCAAATCGCTCGAGTGGGAGGGCGAGTGCCTTGTGCTGAGCTCAAGCATTTTCTGTTTACGAAGCGAGGACCACAGTGTTGATGACTCGGGAGGGATTTTACTTAATCCCTCCTTTGAAATGCACACAATGAAAGGGAAGCTTAAGCAGATGAGGTAAACAATTTTTTTAGTCACCTCTGAGATGGAATGGTTCGCATGATTGGATAAATGCCTTGCAGACATGCCAACCATTCCATTGTATTTGTCGGTCCAGTCAGACTCGTCACTCTCGTCAGCCTCTTCCGTCTTGTCAGCCTCGTCACTCTCGTCAGCCCTGTCAGTCTCGTCAGTCTCGTCAGCCTCATCCGTCTCGTCATTCTCATCAGTCTCATCCGTCTCGTCAGTCTCATTCGTCTCATCATTCTCGTCAGTCTCATCCGTCTCCTCAGCCGTTAGTCTTGTCAGTCCCGTCAGTCTCGTAATTCTCGTCAGTCTCGTCAGTCTCGTCAGTCTCGTCAGTCTCGTAATTCTCGTCAGTCTCGTCAGTCTCGTCAGTCTCATCTGTCTCGTCATTCTCGTCAGTCTTATCCGTCCCGTCAGTCCCGTCCGTCTCGTCATTCTCGTCAGTACCGTCATTCTCGTCACTCTCGTCAATCTCATCCGTCTCGTCAGCCTCGTTAGTCTCGTCAGACTCATCACTCTCGTCAGCCTCGTTGGTCTTGTCAGTCTCGTCATTCTCGTCACTTTCGTCAGCCTCGTCAGTCTTGTCAGTCTCGTCAGTCTCGTCAGTCCCGTCAGTCTCGTCATTCTCGTCTGTGCCGTCAAACTCGTCATTCTCGTCCGTGCCGTCAGTCTTGTCAGTCTCGTCAGACTCGTCACTCTCGTCAGCCTTGTTAGTCTCGTCAGTCTCATCCATCTCATCATTCTCGTCAGTCTCGTCCGTCCTGTCAGTCTCTTCAGACTCGTCATTCTCGTCCGTGCCGTCAGTCTCGTCAGACTCGTCAGACTCGTCACTCTCGTCAGCCTCGTTAGTCTTGTCAGTCTCGTCACTCTCGTCAGCCTCGTCACTCTCGTCAACCCTGTTAGTCTCGTCAGTCTCGTCATTCTCATCCGTCTCGTCACTCTCGTCAGTCTCGTCAGACTCGTCACACTCGTCACTCTCGTCAGCCTCGTCAGAATCGTTGCTCTCGTTCGTATCAGTCAGTCGGCATTTTACCAGCCAGTTCCCATTCACCTCCACATGAGCCACCCAAGCAAGGATCTCATTTCCCGATTGAGCAATATTTCCGTCCTAGTCTCAGAGCTCACATAAATTCTCTTCCACCTGGCTCCTTGGACCGTGCAGGATTTGGTCGTTTACCTGGCCACAACGGGGTTTTCCCAATGACCTGTGAAATCCGGAGAGAAATTACCATCCCCTCAAATGTTCACCGGAACAGGATTTGCCCGAGTGAAGGAGCACACGAGTGCTCTTCATGCTTCCGTCATGCATCTTCCTCACCCAGCTTGTACGGACAAGCTTTTTAATTAGCAATTCGCAGGCTCCCCACGCCGCCAAAAGCGAAACTCAAATGCGATCCATAAGATGCCACCGACGTGGCCAGACTGCCGGCAGGAGGGCGTCGCTCTAATCTACGGCTATCTCGGCACACCATCTGCATGCAGCACACAAATGCCCTCCCCCTTAACTCACTCACCGTGCAGCAGCTGCATACAAGGCTGACTGCAGGCCACACACCATCCGCCAGCCGAAGCTCATTTCCCTGCTAATATTCGCATCTGTATTTTCATCTGCACCAGGACACATAAATAACCGCCCGAAATGAACTCCCGGCGATGGTGGTGGTGGTGGGAGAAGGTGCTGCGACGGAGGAGGAGCTCTTTGAACTG
This sequence comes from Eristalis intricaria, assembly GCA_964034865.1. NCBI lineage: Eukaryota > Metazoa > Arthropoda > Insecta > Diptera > Syrphidae > Eristalis > Eristalis intricaria. The sequence goes on along the minus strand of OZ035874.1, from coordinate 65,187,330 downwards.
TGTGCGCTGCTCGTACACTTCCGCTTATGCCTCTGAATTGAATTAAACTCTGTACTAACTTAATTAGTGCACGCAAATACATGTAAACAAGTTTTCCTTTTTGTTTCTATTCCGGCGTGCTCAGTCAAAAGCAGTGCACGCTGGGTTTTTGGTTTCTTTTTGCGTCTGCTGCTGCATCGAGCTCCACCGAGAAGGGGAATGGGTGCCGACGACTTTGTCGTCGCCATCATCGTGGCCCTCGCTGTCGCCGTCGTCGTTGACGTGGTGGTTATCGTGGGGAGAGTGGCGTAGCGTAGCCGCAAGGATACGACTCGATGCGGTCGCATTCACTCGATTGAGCGGCGCTCCAGCAGGGAGGGAGTTAGGAAAACACTCGACTGACGATGTGCACATAATACGACAGGAAGCGTCCAGTTTGCACAGTCAAAGTTCCCCGCTGAGCATTCATCCGAGCCCCGAGCGCCGAGGTCGATGCTGGGGGAACGCCACTTCAGCAAACAATGTTTTGCAAAGTTTATTTCACTCCAATTCATCAAGCGGCCAATCAAGGGTGTTTGTAAAAAGTCACCCATCCCGGTAATCAGCGGTCGCCACGGCCATACGCGCTCTCCAACAGTAGGCCCTCATTCGCTCGCACATCGAACCGGGGTTTAACCAAAGTTTCCATTCTGATGTCGTACAGAAGTTCTTTAATATCCGGAATAAGGTTGCTCCGTTCCATTCCATCGCTGCGCTGTTTGCTGCCGCCGCCGCCACCGCCTCCGGCAGCGGACATCTGCCCTCAGCCGGCCAGTTGGAGGCGGCGGGAGAATAAAATGAATCTCCGCCTCGTAATTAAATAATGAACACAATTATCGGATACATATCCAGGATATCATCATGGTCCTGGAAATATGCCAACATTAATATAATTAAATTCATGCATCGGACCGTGAAAAAAAATCCTTAAATCAATTTGTGCATTAAACTCGCAGAAAAAATGATTTGTCCATCAGGCGACGGTCTATGTAATCAAATGGGACCCACACAAGTGGCCACACAGTGGTGACGGGAAGTTGTGAAGCACGACGAAAAGACAAGTGCACGAGCAAAAAATGTGCGTACATTGCATTCATGGCAACTAGCTGGCCATGTTGGGGCTTCGAAGAGGATGGTGTTGTGAACCATCAGATGAGCGGGTCTTGCTTTAGGTGGTGCAGATCCACAGAGGATATGATGGCGTTTAAGGTGGAACACACAATTGGAAAAGGAGGAGGCTAGCGAGTGTTCAAGCTTGTTGAAGAGGTTGAAACACAAACTCCAAGGACATGCACGAAAGGGGATAATGCCTGAAACACAATAGTGCGTTGGCGTTGGCGTTGGCTTTCAACGCACGCTATTCAATGGCCATGCACAACATACAGCGTCGACCTAAGTCAATGAAAAGGTGAGAGGCTCGTGATAAACCGTGAAACGTAAGTCCATTGCACGTCATTATCGAATATGTTGCATACTTTTTGACAGAGATGTGCGCTGTGAGAGAGATTTTCGTCTCAATTTGGGCGATATTTTGTGTCACCTGTCATTTGAGAAATGAAAACAGCTGATTAGAAATAATTTAATGACATAACTCAATTCAAATGAGTGTGTGCAGAAACGCGGTAGATGAGAGAGAGAACAGCTGATAAATTGAGTAATCATTTCAACGCAGCACGTCATCGCACTGTCTCCGTAACATGAAGTCGACTGGCGCAACGCACCATTGTGTTTCAAGCACCTTAAGACCTTAAGACTTCGTGTCATGACACAAACAACGACAAACAAACAACGTCACTATTTTAATCCCAACTCTGATCGAATTTATCGCATGGTCATTGGAATAATCATTAGTGGAACCGTACGAGAAACGAAGCTTAGGCCCCTATTGCGAGTGTCGACTACCGACCGAATCGCTTGTCGACAAATTTATCGACTGATGGAACAAACCCAAAAAATGCAGATCGACAACCACCACCTTTTTGTCGATTTCAAGGCCGCATATGACAGCGTGCATAGGGACGAGCTATACAACGCCATGTCTAATGTTGACATTCCTGCCAAACACGTCAGGCTATGCAGGATGACGGTGGAGAATTCTCGCTGCTTACCGAGACCTTCAATGTCAAAAAAGATTTTAGACAATGCGACGCGCTGTCATGTGACATCTTTAACATCACCCTGGGGAAGGTCGTGCAAGATTCAAACGCCAACACTAGAGGCACGATCTTCCAGAAGTCCGTTCAACTGCTAGCATATGCGGATGACATTGCCGTGATTCGCAGAACACAGCGAGCCGTCAATGAGGCGTTTTCTGGTATTGAAGCGGAGGCGGCCAAAATGGGTTTAGCGGTGAACGAGGGCTAAACGAAGTATATGCTGTCATCGAGAAAGGACACACAACATCGACGACTTGTCGTCACCATAGGCAGGTATAACTTCGAGGTAGCGAAGGACTTCTCTACCTCGGTGAACCTCGCAAGTGAACATTACGAACATAATAACTCTTGCCAATCGCTGTTTCTTTGGGCTCAAGAGGCAATTGAGTAGTAGAGTCCTCTCTCGAAGGACCAGGCTAAAATTATATAACACCTTGATGATCCCTGTCCTGCTCTATGGTGCAGAGGCATGGACAATCTCAAAAGCGGATGAAGAAGCACTTGGTCTTTTCGAGAGAAGAGTTCTGCGTTCAATCTTTGGTCCTGTCTGCATCGATGGTTGTTGGAGAAGAATATTCAACCATGAACTGTACGGGCTGTACAGCGGCATGAGCCTAGTCAGGCGTCTACGGACTCAACGTCTACGATGGCTGGGCCATGTAGAGCGCATGGACAACACTGCTCCAGCCCGAAGAGTCTTCGACTCCGAGTGGGCCAACTGGTTGGCTGCACCAGCCAACAACGAGGAGTATTGATATTGGACGCCTAAGCACACCGGAGATTGCCAGAGCTTACGAAGAGCAACTTAGTGAGAGTCTCTCCGATAAGCCCACGTCGAATACAAACGCATTGCCGAACGTCCATCAAAGAAGTAGACGAAACCACTCTGGCTACCTATCACCTCCGTCGAGAAACCCGTGGTATGATGGCGAGTGTGAGCAGAAAAAACGTGCAACTGACGAGGAATACCAAAAGGCGCTGCAACGAAAAACTAGGGCAGCGCAGGAGCAAGGGGCTAGAAGAAGGGAAGAGAAAATGCTTCTACGCCTGAAGACAAGGTCTCTCGCAACCTCCCAGTTCAAGGATATCGAAGAGTCTAGCAAAAAATGCGGGCAAAAAATGCGGGCCTTCTACAAAAGCCTTGCCGCTGGCTTTAGGAAAGCCACGCAGGTACTTTGAAACTGTGAGGGTAACCTGGTTACTGACTCGCAGGGAATAGTGGATGTGTTAAAGAACTTAACGGGCCTGACCAGCAGAGAGTGATAGGGAATCGAGAGATCCCAACTCCAGTCGATGAAGTAGTCCTCCCACCTAGCTTTGAAGAAGTCGGCACAGCCATTAAGAGGCTGAAGAACAACAAAGGCGCAGGCTCTGATGGCTTACCATCGGAGCACTCCAAGGCCGGTGGCGATGTTCTGGTAAGGAGCATGCACCAGATCATCTGTAGAATTTGGGAGGACGAAAGCATGCCCGACGACTGGAATATCAGCTCAATATGCCCCATCCACAAGAAAGGCGATCCTAGCTCTTGCAACAACTATAGAGGTATAGCCCTGCTCAACGTCGCCTACAAGATCCTGTCCAGCGGACTGTGTGAACGTCTAAAGCCGTTTTGCACAGCACTAATGGGCACGTACCAGTGTGGCTTCCGGTGCGGCGAATCGACAATAGACTAAATCTTCCCACTAAGGCAGATCCTGGCGAAGACTAGCGAGTTCCAGCTCGATACGCACCACCTTTTTTATCGATTTTAAATCCGCATACGACAGCATTAATCGCAAGGAGTTATTCGGTGCGATGACTGAATTTGGAATCTCTGGGCTGTGTCGCAATATGCTAACAAACACGCGATGCACCGTGCTTTTCGGCTCAAAGACTTCCGAGCCGTTTGAAACCTGCACCGGATTTTGGCAGGAGATACGGTGTTATGTGATTTCTTCATTTTGGTACTGAAGAATATAGTGCGGCGGGCAGCTGTAAACACGGAAGGTACTATCTTCTACAGACGACAACGACATCGTGGCGCGTTCCCAACGTGCCGTAGTGGAAGCATTTACGGGAATTGAAGAAGAGGCGAAGCGAGCTGGTCTTAAGGTCAACGAGGATAAAACAAAGTATATGCTGTCGATCAAAAAACGTTTCTTCACACACCACCTAGGACAAAATATTACTTACAATCGACAGCTACGATTTCGAGGTAGTAAAGAAGTTTGTCTACCTCGGGGAAAACGTAAACTCCACAAACGCCATCACTGTGGAGATCCGACGTAGAACCGCCTTTGGCAACCGATGTTACTTGGGGTTGTCAAAACAACTGGCGTCAAAGCTCTTGACTCGAAGGACTAAGGTCATGCTCTACAAAGCTCTTATTTTGCCAGTCCTGCTATATGGAGCCGATAGCTGGACGCTAAGCAAAACTGCGGAGCTGATTCTTGGTGCCTTCGAAAGAAAAATTCTACGCCGGATATATGGTCCCGTCTGCGAGGAAGGCGAATGGAAGAGAAGACAGAACCGCGAACTCTACGAGCTTTACCGGGATGTGGATGTAGTCCGGAAGGCAAAGATCCGTCGACTGCACTGGCTCGGCCACATCGAGCGCTTGGACAACAATGCTCCAGCTAAGAGGGTCTTCGAATCCAAGCCCCCCGGTTCGAGAAGGAGAGGAAGACCAATTCTCCGATATAAAGAGCAGTAAAATGCGGATTCAAGACAGCTTGGTCTTGATGACTGGAAGCAGAGTGCCAATGACCATCAGGATTGAAAAGCAGATATCGCTCAGGTTCGGACACTGCATGGGTCGTCAGCCTGATAAGTGAGTAAGTAAGTAACGGAGCTGTAACATAGTAGAATCGAAAAAAGTGTGCGTTATAAATAAGTGGAATAGTTGCGAAGTACCTCATGTTAACACGTAAATTATAATTTTCATGAAATCTAACATCATCAACATTTGGCTAATCAAAATGAAAAGCCATATTTTTTTATTAAATACATTAGCTGCCTTTTTTTGCAAGCGTATACGCTTAATTTTCAATTTGCATGTAAAATATACTAACAACAAGTCCTATATCCGCTTAACTTACTCATCATATCTATCGCCGCTTAAGGAATAAGCGCGGATAAAAACAATGCTTCCAATCATTAATTTCTCTGTTTTCTTGAATTCATTCATTCATTGTTTAGGTTGCTGTATGTGGCTTACACCTGCAGGTGTGGTTGATGTATTAGATCATTATATATATTTTTGCATCCATAAGTATGCAATTTTTGGTATACTTAGAGTGTCTCTGCTATACATTCCCTTTAGGTTTCGTGAACGATTCTTTCCATTTGATGAACATTTTTCTTATTTTATAATTATTAAGTGTGTTTGCTTTTAAAGTGATGGTCAGGCTACACAGTCGGAAAACGAAGACTGTGACCATCAAAGATCAAGCATCACTTTCCACGACTACACCCCTGACTGCTCAGCAAATGTCATAAATGTCGTCGGTGCTGCCAAGATTTCGTTTTTTTGTGCATTTATAAATTAAGCGTATATACGCTTGCAAAAAAACACAGCTATTATAATTTTTTTTTATATTCCATCCAGTTTCAAATAAAAATTCAATTTCCAATGAAAAAGCGGCAAAGTGGCTATTATTTTTGAACGAAGTCATTCGTTGAGGGAATGTGCTATGTTCGTTGGATTAATCGACAATCGTTGGCTCAACGAGCAAGTTTATGAACTTTTCGTTGGCTCAATGAAAATATTCGTTGTATTTACGTACCTCTTTGGTTCACTATAGTGAGCGAGTATAAATTGTCAACCGTTGAGTATTGGCTCCGATCTAATCTATACAACTGACTTCAGCACTGAATACCATTGCTAATATAACACCTCTCAGTCATTTCAATGCCATACAAGGGGTTCCTATTCCAGACATGACACTGTGCTACTACGTCGAACAGTGTACCTATGCAAATCAGCACTCTCTCCAGGCGGTGCATGACTGTTGACCAGTTTCTCCCTACATCTCTGTTTAGAGTCGCATCCCATTTCGCCACAACAATCGTCCTTACTGTGAGCCCCACTTAGGGAAATTGTGTACGCGATTGTCTGCGACAATTCCCCAAGTTCGGCATTCACTTCCATTTAGTGCTTCCAAGAGCGATACAGAGCTTCAATAATCCCGATTGGAAATCGAACCTAATTTTCGTAGTATCCAGCACACAGAACAAGACTCCATTGATCCACGTATCTCTGGAGTGTCTGAATCAAATCCTATTCTCCATTACTTCTTCAACAATCCATTTCCGTAAGGTAATCCCCGTACGATTCCAGATCCGAATCTCGCCACTCAATGCCAAGGCATCTGATTACACCCGAATCCCTGCGTACGTACGAGTGCCAACTATTCCCTCCGCGGGAACACAAGGAATATGTTAAACAGTCCGTCCGATATACAGTCGAAAAGAAATCCCATCAGAATGCTCATTGTAGTTCGCTTCAGATACATGCGGGGCGCGGGCGTGGCTGTGTTCCAATTTGTGCATACTTATGTGGTGGCCTGTCTGTGCTTTTGTGATGATGATTGCCTCCTTCCCCACGATCCTTCGCCGGAGTCTTCAGTCGGATTGTTGGGGGGTACGATAATTTCCGGCATTCGGCATATCGTTGTGTTTATCTCTTGCTCGGTCTAATTTGAGAGGGATCCTCTCTCTCTCCCTAGAGCTCTATCGGGAAAGTCAGTGTCGTGCGACGGACAACGGAGGAGAGCTGCAAAATTCCATTAAAACGTCGCAAGTAATTCCGGGTCCGTTCAACGGACATCAGCACTTTAAGAATCCTTGCTCAGCACACGGATGCTTGACAATAAAATATAACTACAAGGCAATCAGCTTAATCTTCCCGACAGTCCAGTTCCAGTCCAATGCGGAGGGAGACGCAGAAAAAAGGATGAAACAAGGATTGAATGACAAGCGCGCACAAGAGCTTATGGGAAGCGATATCCAATTGATGGCCATCTGGGGCATCAATGAAGCGATTAAGGAACGCACAGCACAACAGGACAGGCCACATGTCCCTCAACTCGGTCATTCGAAGCAACTCCGTCGCGGGCGTGGTGTGAGGTATCGAATTACTTCTCTCGGTTTCTCTCTCATCGGATTTCAACTCATCGGACAGCTCACTGGCGGAAGGGGTTGCTGATGAGTGAATCGAAAGGATTAAGAAAGCATGCTCATGTGGATTGCTCCCTACTCCCTATAGCCATGCTCATTTTGACAGCGAGGGCAATCCCTCGTCGGGGAATTTAAGTCGTCCGTCTGGTCTGTGGATGTCGTTGGCTGCGAAGTGTTGCGCCTACTCTTGCGATGGTAACGAAAAAGAGCGACGTACAAAGCTTCAGGCGCAAAAATTGTTGGTTTATTGCATAGATACTGTTTAAATCGAATAATCAATGTGGTCATTTCGCGTGTGTCATCAATACATTCCGTATTGTAATAAGAACAAGGAAATTGAGACATTTCAATTCAAAGAGAAGTTCCATCATGGACTGGTTCGTGGATGTTTTTAAGTTCCAGCAGTCCATGTCGGTAAGGAAAAGGGTCTCCTCGTGGTATTTTAGCTGGTAAGTCAAAAAATATTTGCAATCTTTCTTCGTTGTTCTCCAAATGGGAACTCAAAACTAACTACAAAACAACTTCTTAGTACTAAACATGCCCTAACCCCATTCATATGCCTGCGATGCGCCTAGCAGTAGACTTCAGATTTTCACAAGAAATCCAAATTACGAACGTTCACTGCAGTTACACGTGGGTTCGAGTGATCCGCTTGGCGAGATGTTTGCGACGGCGGGTTTACTTGCACTCGATGGCCTTGTTCCGCCGCCACTGCTGACGAGGTGCGTCCGTTGCGCCGTGTTTGTTGAGCGGAAAATGGGATCTCGACATCAGGCGAAGCTGCTTACTTAAAAACAAGAATAGCTTGAACCAAATTTGAACATAGACCGTGAAATCGCATGACCACCGCACCAATCAACTAAGCCAATGGACCCGATATCTATCATGCCCGTTTTTACAGGGTGATCTTCACCTCAGAATCAAAAAAAACTGTCGTTTTGACAGTGGACGTTTAACCATAAGTTCCACTTCAGTAGTGGTTTAACTTAAACCACCAATTGCCATGGCTTAAGTGTTAATCCAGAGAGTACATAATTACCATTCGTGTATTAATACAATGGGTAAATATAGTGGGTCGCCGTGGCGTAGTGGGTAAGTGCATCGACTCCTACGCAGAGGGTGCCAGGTTCGATACCCGAATTTACCACCTTTGATAATTCACGGCTCCGCCTCTTTCGAGTCACTGACAATACTCAGAGTCTTCCTGTCTAGAAAAAGCTTCTCAACTCCGCCGTTCGGAGTCGGCATTAAACTATAGGTCCCTTCCAAGCGTGAAAGAACAATAGCACGCACGACACGATTGGTTACTGAGAAGCTAGGCCCAGGTCCGCTTCGGACTGTCGCGCAGCCCATAATATTATTATTATTGTATTAAAATAATATTAACCCCAAAGTACAAAGAGGAAACACTCATAAGCAACCGAATATTTGATCTGACAAAGCTGCTGAAGAGAACAGAATGCTCAAAAATTTATACATTCACGCATATTATAACAATATCCTTACAAGCATGAACATTCGCTTGTTGAGTTGGTGTGTTCTCTTTTCCTTTCATCAGCAGGGAGCTGTTCGTGTTCAATCAAGATTACTATTTCGTTCAAGGTTCACATGGTTGGCGGATTCAATAGTTCACAATGCCAGTCAAGACATGGCTTACTTAAACCAGCCTTAAATATTGACTGTGAAAACGATATTTGACTTGCGAGTGTCATATATCAATCGACGATTGATAAATTTGTCAATCAAAAACAAATTTGTTATTGTAATTGTCACTCACAATACCACTTTGGCTCCATTCACAATGGAAAAATTGATAACGACCAATCCTTCTTTTGACAATTGACAATCGCAATACCAACCCTTAACATTTTTTCATAAATATCGTTTATCGTTGATTTTGTTGACACCGGGTCGAAATCTTCTTGAGTGGATTACACTTACCTATACCAACAGATAAGCTTGCACTGTGAAAACGGGCATCAAGGCTTTTTTTTCGGTCACATTCGAAACGCATACTTACATATATACATAGCGCTTTATTATTGATAGATAGATGATCGTTTTTTTAACTTTAGCTGTGTTTTTTTGCAAGCCTATATACGCCTAATTTCACGATCATCGGCGCTTAATGATTCATCATAAAATCTTGGCAGCACCGACGACATTTATGACATTTGCTAAGCAGTCAGGGGTGTAGTCGTGGAGGGTGATGGTTGATCTTTGATGGTCGCAATCTTCGTTTTGTGACTGTATAGCGTGACCATCGCGAAAGCACTTAATAATTATAAAATAAAAACAATTTTAATCAAATGAAAAGAATCGATTACGAAACCTAAGCGGTGTGCTTAGCAGAGACACTCTGTGTATACCAAAAATTGCATACTTATGGATGCCAACATAATTGCAAATGATCTTATACATCAACCACACCTGCAGGTGTAAGCCACATAGAGCAACCTAAACAATGAATGAACGAATTCTGGAATGAACACAAAGAAAATAAAGATTGGACGCATTGTTTTTATCCGCGCTTATTCCTTAAGCGGCGATAGATATGATGAGTAAGTTAAGCGGATATAGGACTCGTTGTTAGTGTATTTTACATGAACATCGAAATTTAAGCGTATATACGCTTGCAAAAAAACGCAGCTATTATTGCCGAAAGGAAATAAGCCACCCGAGGAGTCCTCATCTTATCGCCCGCTCTGTATGCTCGACACTATGAGCAAAATATTCGAGCGAATTATATGTAACAGACTACAGCCAGATGACTAAAAAAGATGGGCCGGAAAGGGCCGGTCGACAATCGACGCGATTAAAGTCGTAATGGACAAGACCCAATCAGACATAGAAAGAAGAGGATGGAATGAAGGCAATAAAATGTACTGGGCCGTGGTTACACTTGACCTGAAAAATGCTTTTAACTCGACGAACTGATCGCGTACTTTACAATGCCTCGAAGGATTAAATGGACCGAAGTACTTATTAACATTAATCAGGAGCTACTTTACTTTTACAACTCCGACGACGGGACGAAATTGTATAAAAGTACAGAGGGCGTGCCCCAAGGATCAGTGCTATGTCCCTTACTGTGGAACGTGATGTATGACGACAGTCCCCAGGGAATATCGTATGGAGGTCTTGCGGACGATATTGCTGTTGTAGTCGTGGCGAAACGGCTTGAAGAAATCGAGTTGTGTAGCAACGAAGCAATAGCACTGATAAAGAACTGGCTACGCGATATGAGTTTAGACCTCGCGGATGACAAAACGGAGTTCGTGCTCATTACGAGTAGAAAGGTGCTTGAGACCATAACGATAAAACTCGGAGAGTACACCATTATTTCCAGTCCATTTATCCAATACCTGGGAGTGATGATGAATGATCAGCTAAATTTCAAGCAATATCTCGCATACGCTTGCGAGAAATCGTCGAAAGCGATAGGCGATCTTTCAAGACTCATGTCGAATATCGGCGGCCCGAAGCAAAGAGAACGATTAATGCTCGCGAGAGTTGTGGCTTCCATACAGCTGTACGGAGCACAAATATGGTCCGATATCTCGAACAAAAAGACACCCATGAAGGAAATCAAAGCTGTGTACAGACTCTGTGCACTGCGAGTAAGCAGTGCATTTCGAACGGTATCCAACGTATAGCGTCGTTGGTACTATCCTCTATGGTACCAATTGAAATCATAGCTTTAGGAGCTAGACGATTATATGACAATCGCATGGCAAGCGGGCCAAACCCAAATCATGCGAAGAAGTGCGTAAGAAGCCGCAGGACTGAAGCGTGGCAAGAACAATGGAACGACTCCCAAAAAGGGAGATGGACGTACCGACTAGTCCCACGGATTGAAAGTTGGAACTGAACTATTAGCCAGTTCTTGACTGGTCACGGTGGTTTCCGGGAATATCTATTCAAGCGAAACCGTGAGTCGGGTCCATCCTGTGCTCACTGTGTAAACGCGGTAGAGAACGTGGAACACATTTCTTTGAATGTGCTCGGTACGCAATCGAAAGAACTGTATTGCGTCAAGCATTTTGTGGACCGCCAACACCAGAAAACTTCGTCGGATATATGTTGAACTCCGAAGACCTTTGGGCTGCAGTGAACGATGCAGCAGTAGATTACCCTTTAGTAAGGTTCTCATATGTCACACCTTTAACAGTATTTATTACCGCTGAATGTAGACGAGCTTTCAGGTCAATTTTGGCCCCACAGAGAGTTCGAAATAAACCACTTGCCAAACTCAGTGCACGTGACGAGCAAATCTCTTTCAGCCCGAAATCGGGCATGAAGCTATGTTTTAGGTAAATTGGCGTCCAGTCTCAGAAAAGAGTTGTAACACATTTTTTCCACCCCTTTCCCGGATAAGGACGTACACAAAAATGTATCCATGTCCTCGTGACGACGACGTGTGTTGCTACCATTACTCACTTTGAAGTGCAGCGCCACACATAAGACCCCACCAACTGAGCTGCAGCCCCAAAGGAATGCGCCTTTGTGGATCTGCCGTCGTGATCACAACACATTGCCTTCTCCTTCTGGACAGATTTCACTCGAGTTTTTTTTTTTCATTCTTTCTTTCTTCCTCAACTCATGTTGTCAGGATGTTTTATTTAAAAGTCAAAAAAGTGTTTTTTTTTATTCCAAGGGAATGGCGTGGCGAGTCACAGGAGACCAGAATGGTCAGTGCACAGTCCACGTTGTGGCCATTTTGAGAGCATCTGAGGGATGATTAATGCATTTTCCTGCATCTTGAGGAGCAGTCGGTGCAAACAGAGAAGAAATCCAGCGTCAAGCACGTGCGGCAATAATTTAAAAAGAATTCCTACAGTTTTTAATGAAAACGGTGGCGAACGAGATGTGACAGCCACTTTTTGCAAATATCATTTATCAGAGTCGGATTTTTTCACTCACCACCCACATCGAATCTGAGGACAGAAAGGCTCCTAGGATGGCCACGGCTGAAAAGGCAGGATTTCGCTGGGTAGGGTGCTTCGACCGGGAGACCGATGGCGGAAGTGAGGCGACTGGCCGATCAATGATTGAGTTGCTTACCCCTGATGGAAGTTGAAATGTGGGAAAAAAGTCAGCTTCCCCTTCCCTTGGTTCCACTTGGACAGAATCTGCTGGCATGTGTAGCCACTGATCAATACTCATTTGAAATTCTCCCAACCCCCCTCGAGTGGTCACACACATCTGCTGACCAAGAAACCACGTTCAATGGTCCTTCACGAAGTGTCTCTCGTCTCAGCAAGTCCTGATTCCTCAATTTCGTGCAATCTCTTTAAAGAACAGTCCTCCGTTCAAGAACCACCTGATCACATGCTCATGCACCCCACTGTGCAGGTGAATGCGACGAGGACCGACACAGCCACAGAGGCCCTCAGGTATTCTGTGCCTCAGTCGAATGGAAATGAATTTATATTTGATGAGCTCGTCTGATAGATGAATGCTGCTCGACTCGGCATCCGGGTGCTGCACACGTATCCAGGAAATCAGTCATTCAACATGTGCTTCCTCTAAAATGAAAATTTTGTTAGCCCTGCCACGGGGGCACGGCGCGAACACATTGATGCAATAACCCGTTGACAGTTCGCTGCGCGGGCCCGTGTTGCGTGTGTGCTTAGTCATCCTTCGGGATGCACATGAAAATGTTGATTTTTATTTTTTCCTTTAAATTGGGTCAAAATGCAAACTTTTTGTTGGTTGTCTGCAATTTCGGTGGCATTTTGAGAGCGGCTTCATGTTAACGAGGATGGATGAGATGACGTTGTTGCAAATTGCACTTCACTTAAAATTCTCACTTGCTATGCAGCCGGCGTGGATAGAAATGATTATGTGAAGAGTGGAAGTGGTTCAGCTACGAAATAATGCATATTTCATGGAAAAATGGAGTGAACTATAGCGGCTACGGGATGACGATTCTATTTGCCTAACAAGGGGTGGAGAGGCTGAACATTTTAAGGAAGATAGCGTCACAACGAGATTGTTAGTAAAGCGAAGGGTATTTCATGCAGGTACGTAGAATAACGCGGTGTCAATGATATCAAAGTATTTTAGAAATGATAGACCAAGTATGTTAAAGGGTGTTCCAAAAATATCGCAAGATTTGAAAATGCCGCCATTTCCGCAATAGGGTTAGGTTAGGTAAGGGGGGCTGCTACCCGGGACCCCGCTAACCAGGGGCAGGCACTCTACCAACTGCGCCATCCAGTCGTTTTCGCCAGTGGCGTTGTTGAGCCATATTTTTTCGTCCACGATAACCGTCATCACGTTACTGTGAATGGTCAGCGATATCGCGCCATGGTTACCGATTATTTTTGGTCCGAATTGGAAGATATAGACTTGGACGACATTTGGCTTCAACAGGATGGTGCCACAAGCCACAGAGCATACGTTGCAATCGATTTATTGACGAGTAAGTATGCTGAGCGTGTTATCTCAAGAAATGGGCCAGTCGATTGGCCGCATCGTTCGTGCGACTTAGAGCCGCTTGATAATTTTCCGTGGGGCTACGATAAGTCATTGGTTTACGCCAACAAGCCGACGACATTGGAAGAACTCAGAGCCAACATTGAACTCGAAATAGAAGCCGTTTCGGCCTCTATGTATGGCCGAGTCGTTGAGAATTGGCTGCAAACGAGCCCGCGGTGGGCATATGAACGAAGTTGAGTTACATTCATAAGTGTTTCAATTGTACTTCAAGTCGGTGATAAAGTTTTTGAAATATTTCAAATGGTTTGTGTTTTATTTAAAAAAAGATGTTGTCAAGTCCTTCAAAACCCTTCAGAATGGTCATGCAAATTACGACAAAAAAGTGGGTATGTGCCGGCAAGGCCGTGGCCCGGTGTCTTATTCCGTAAAAGTGAATGTACAGTAGTACCGCGGTTCTTGTTCGTAATGAAAACCGCGTTCGATGCAAGTTTGAAGGATGTTGCAAGTACCGAATACTTACTTTTCATTTAAATTATAAAGCTATTATAAGTCTAAGGAAGCCATTATACGGTCAAAATTACGTTTAATATAATGCATATTATATGGAATTAAAAAAGTTTTTAATTTTAGTTTGTTTTGTAAAGACGCACTAGTTCAGTACCACCTTACTTCCAAGCCTCTGAAGCGACATGACATCGTCTAAGGACGCATTGCTTTGCTCCGCCCATTCCAAACAAATATTAAATGCTAATAATAATATGGGTGGCGCGACAGTACGAGGTGGACCTGGGCCTAGCTTCTCAGCAACCACTCGTGTTGTGCGTGCTATTGTTCTCTCACGCGTGGAAGGGACCTACAGTTTAATGCCGACTCCGAACGGCCAAGTTTGAGAAGCTTTTTCTAGACTGGAACTACTCTTTGAGCATTGTCAGTGACTCGAAAGAGGTGGAGCCGTGAAATATGAAAGGTGGTAAATTCGGGTATCGAACCTGGCACCCTCTGCGTAGGAGTCGACGCAATAACCCACTACGCCACGGCGACCCACTCCAGTGATAGTGCCGTTAATTTGATCCCAACGGCAAATGGTAACTGCACCAGATTTGAAAACCAGATAAGAGCGTATTAGCTTTGCTTTCTCTGGGATTCGAACCCGGGACCCCGCTACGTAGGTGCAGGCACTTAGTCTTCCGGATATTCATCGTCAAACCGGCACATCGTGCTAATCTAGGTTGTGTGAGAGTAGTCGTGTGAGCCTCCATGTTATTCCACGTCTCTGCACGCATTCTTTCATCCAAGACACTGTGAACTATTTAGGTGATAGTGGGCATCCTTGTTTTACTCTTGTATTTGTAGTGTTGGAGTCACTGATGTCTCCGTTATGCCGTACCTCGAGATCCGAATCTCCGTACATTGCGCTAATGATGTTAATTTTCTCGAGTACTCCTTTCCTACTTAAACCTCTCCATGTGACAACTCATTTTATGGTGTCAAAGGCCTTCTGGAAATCGATGAGCAGCAGGTATAGAAGTGTAAGCCATTCTTGGTCCATGCGGCTTCCTTGTGGGTGGAAGCCAGCCTGTTCAACTCGCAGATATCTTTCGATTTTGTTGTGATGTCTCCCTTGTACAATTATTCCAAGTATCTTATAAAGGGTTTTCCAATAAGGACTTGACTACTTTTTTTTTTTTTTAATAAAGCGCTAACCAGTTGAAATATTTCAAAAACCTCTATCATCGGCTTGAAGTACAATCAAAACATTTATGAATGGAACTCGAGTTCGTTCATATGGCCACCGCCACCGCCAATTTTGAATGACTTGGTCACACATTTCGGCCGAAACGGCCGACTTGTTGGTTTAAACCAAAGACTTAACGTAGCCCCACAGAAAATGGTCAAGATGCGTTAAATCGCACGAACGAGGCGGCCAATCGACTGGCCCATTTCTTGAGATAAAACGCTCAGCATACTTAGTCTTCAATAAATCGATCGTAGCGTGTGCTGTGTGGCTTGTGCCATCATCCTGTTGAAACCACATGTCCTTCAAGTCCATATCTTCCAATTCGGGCCAAAAATCGGTAAACATGGCGCGATAACGCTGACCATTCACAGTAACGTGACGATAGTTATCGTCGACGATCGTAACGCCGCCGTTATTTTTTGTGGATGAAGTGGTGATTCATGAAGCACTTGTAGACTTTCAGCCGACTAATAACGCATATTTTGCTTATGTACGAACCCATTGAGCCAAAAATGAGCTTAGTCGAAAGTTGGAGTTAACGCCCTTAAAGTTGCTGTCGCCGACAACGAATTTTGGTAGAAAGATTTTAGATTCTTATAATTAGCAGAATTTTCTCGTTCGAGTACTTTGGCATGATGAAAATGTTGAGTTTACTGAATAAATTGACAGTGACAGTTTGATGATTAGTGACAGAGTGGGTTCACAAATTGAATTCAAAGTTGTCAAGTCCCTATTGGAAAACCCTTCCTATCTTTTCCAATCCTTTGTATGGTGTAACTCATCGGGCCACGGCGTCGCCGGCACATACGCACTCTCTTGTCGTAATTTACATGAAAATTCTACATGGATGTGCCTGAGCCTGAGCGATAGCTGCTTTTTATTGTTGACGGTTCTGGACGCGCTGCTTCCAGTCATCAAGACCAAGCTGTCTTGCATCTTATCCCGGAGGTTCGATCTTCCTCTCCTTCTCGAACCGGGGGGCTAGGATTCGAAGACCCTCTTAGCTGGGGCATAGTAACGTGTGCTCCAGTCGTTCGATGTGGCCGTGCTAGTGCAGATGACGTACATGGTAAAGCTCGTAGAGCTCGCGATTCTGTCTTTTCTTCCATTCGCCTTCCTCGCAGATGGGACCATATATCCGACGTAACATTTTTCTTTCGAAGGCACCAAGTATCACTTCCGCAGTTTTGCTTAGCGTCCAGGTTTCTGGCAAAATAAGAGCTTTGTAGAGCATGACCTTAGTCCTTCGAGTCAGGAGTTTTGACGCCAGTTGTTTTGATAAGCCGAAGTAACACCGGGTGTCAAAGGCGGTTCTACGTTGGATCTCCACAGTGATGGCGTTTGTGGAGTTTACGTTTGCCCCGAGTCAGACAAACTCCTTGAATAATAATAACAATAATATGGGTGGTGCTACAGTCCGAGGTGGACCTGGGCCTAGCTTCTCAGCAACCACTCGTGTTGTGCGTGCTACTGTTCGATCACGAAGGGACCTACAGTATAATGCCGACTCCGAACGGCGAAGTTGAGAAGCTTTTTCTAGACAGGAGTACTCTTTGAGGATTGTCAGTGACTCGAAAGACGTGGAGCCGTGAATTATCAAAGGTGGTAAATTCGGGTATCGAACCTGGCACCCTCTGCGTAAGAGTCGACGCACTTACCCACTACGCCACGGCGTAGTAGCTAGGCTGATATAGCTTCTAACAACTAACCTAATAACTCAAAATAAACTTCGTGAGCAGCATAAAATACACGGTACTTCCACAAATTTGTTTCTTACAAAATGTTAATGAAAAGGAGAGACCGCTTAAAAATGTATATATAAGGTATTTGCCCCGAATTGGATCTACTAAAAGAGACGTCATCTGCAGCAGCAAACTAAAAATCGTCGCACGTATTGAGTTAAAATTTTTTGGGTGTTGCAAGTAGTGAGTACTGTAAAAAAATGTATCGCAAAAATGTATGTCGAGTTGTGCAAGTACCGCATACTTTCAAGAACCGCGACCGTAATTTTATGTTCATTCATATAGCGTTCATTTTTGGACAAACAGATTCTTTAAAATTTTGACGGCAACCTCGCAACCGACCCGTAGGGAGTATGGCATAAGCATTTAACGAACATGACGAAGGTATCGCTCTTCTTTGATAACCAAGAAATTCCAACATCAGTCAAGTAACAGTACTCCCGCCTTGCTGAAGATCAAGTAATTGGCGAACTATTTTTGGATCGGTTTGAACCATATTTTAATCCTCCGTCAAAAGTGAGAGAGTGAGTTGTTAAGTGAGTCTACACTTACAGTTGAACTAGGAACACTCGAACCACGCCTCAAAAAAAAAATCGAGTTATGAACATAAAATATACACATAAAACGTAGACGAGCATAATTATTATTAAAAATAGTCTGCTACACATGACAGAAGAGCGGATTTTTTTGTTTTTTTTTTTTTCAGACAATCTTCAATGGGATTTAAACCATTGCAGGTACACAGAATTACTTGTTGTTTCATGAGTCTTTTAACATAAACGCAAAATGGATTATGAATTTGCAACCAACTCGTTAGAAGGTGGTTGAATCAAATCATCCTCAATTATCAGTTGGTAGAGTGCCTGCCCCTACAAAGCCGGGCTGTACTATCCAAAAACCCGGGTATGTTTCCGCAAGTAAATAAAATATTTCGGAGGAAAGATTAAAACGACATTCAAACCGTTAGACTTCTCAGGACGACAGACAACGAACACTTACTGACTTCAATTGGCATCGATCTAGGTGGGACAGTGCTGGACAATGACTTCTTCGTGGTTGAAGATCCCCAGGAAAAGGTTAAAGCTATTGGAGCAGTGTTCCAGAGAGTGTATACGGTCAACGAGGTTAGTATACCGAATCACGATCTAAACCACTTCTATCTCCGCAATGAGATAAGTCAATGGCGATCATAGAATTATGGTTTCACCAGGTTCAATGACGAGAACACGGCACATAGTGCCCTCGCCAATGATGGGAATCACATCTTGATTTCTCAAGAAGATCTCCAGGGTAGATAGTAGATAATTTAATTATTAAGCTAATCAGAAGGCATACTGCACGAGCTATTACCTCTTCGAACAGTCTGATCTTTGGGGCTTACTACCCCAATATTATGTACCACGAAAGGGTGCGCCATAACGGCTTTAATCCTCCCGAAGCATTCCTCTATCTAGACACACTTGACCTTATACAGGATTCACAAGGATATCCTATCATCCATGTCGTACGCCAAACAGTGGATAGGCGACTCAAATGCGCACCGTATGTCGTTCGCACACACGAGGATCTCCTCCGGTTCAGTAGAGCGATCCCCGCTCGAGATAGGAAAGAGTCTGCCAAAGAACGCCAATTTTACTGGTGGTTACACCAAAACCAGCCTCCGCCACTGCTGGCTTTTCCACAGGATCCGGTAGCTGACCATAGTGGCCAGCCTACATAGCTTTCTAAAGTAGCTTTTAAGAAAAAAAAAATATAAAACAAAGATAAAATCAAAAAAAAAACAATAAAAAACAAAAATAATAATAAAACAAAAAATCCAAAAAAAAATATATATATATATAAATGTAACAAAAAGGTGCATCACGGGGTATAAATTATATATGTTAGGCACATACACAACATATACACCCTTGTGCACGTGTCCGTACTGTCACGGACATAGTTAAGATAGTATTAAATTTTATGTTAGGTTAAGTGAGTATAAGGTAGTTTAAGTAGTTCAGTCTAGCCAAGTTTTTTATAAGATTTCTTGGCAAATGAATAAGGAAATAAAAGATTGTCTTAATGACTAAGAAAAACGTAGATTAAGCCGAAAGGCACATTCATAAAGTAGATAAGATTAGCTTAGAGTACCCACAGAGGGTCAGTAGGTTAGTACTAAGAACATTATAAGTTCTTAAGATAGTTAAGCTAGCTTTAAGTACTTTTGTCTAGAATGTAAGTTAAAATGTTTTAAATAAAACAAAATTGCATAAAAAAGAGTGCCTGCCCTTGGTGAAAGCAAAGTTAATACGCTTTTATCTGGTTTTCAAATCTGGTAAAATCACCATTTGCCGTTGGCATCAAATTAACGGCACTATCACTGGAGTAGTCAATCAGTGGTAGTAGTCTGACTAGGAGTATCAGAATGGACCAATATGGTCTAAGTGTGCTGGTGAATACACATCACATGTCATCGTTATTGCTGAGCTAAGGACGTTCGGATTCACATCTTAACATCTCGACGATATCTTCACCTGTGGGGAACTCCTAAGTTACAATATTGTCATCCACCTGCAGAAGATCATCATACGTAACACCTTGTATATTGTCAAGCTGCAAATTCCATCTGCAGTTGAATTCCTCCCTCATTTCTTTCGTTTCGGAGTCCATTTCTGAAAATCAAAGGAATTTCATCCTCTTCTCCAGCTGAGAATATTCACCAAAACAACGATTTTGTTTGTACTAGGTCAAAGGAACATGCAAACACAGTCCACGAAAGCAATTCCTCATAAAACGAACTTGTAGAATACGCAGAATTAGGGAATTTCTCTTCTGAATTCGATTTAACGAGGGTGATGCAAATAATCTCTTCGAGTTATTAAGACATTCGAGGAATCAAAGTTCGAGTTATCGAAGTCAAATTACATGTAAATTTCAGACTTGGCGCTATTGCCAACCAATTTCATTCGAGTTATTGAAGTTCGACTGTATTTTAAAAAAGGGCAAGTTATTAGACGAATAAGAAAACAAAAGAATTCTCGCGAAAATAGATCGGGGCTGGTAGAATATCTAGCAACCCCGTATGTAGGAAAAAAAAGTATTTAATTGTGGACTTATAACCCACCCAAGTGGGTCCTAACTCCATTGTAAACTTATGGCCTGTGGACTTATGACCCTGCACTGAGTTTTCGGGCCTTAAACCTACGAATTCAACTTTGCGGTGGTCGAATGTTCTTGGCATGTTGAAGCGTCTTCCAGGTCTGTATAAGAAATTATACACGCGAACAATATTGAAGGATTAAATTACACAGACTACTTTAATTTTCGTTATAATTTATTGTGATGAACGAAAGAACACAAATTGACAAAAAAGAATGAGCCGTCACTTGAAGAGCCGCTCGCCAAGATCTCCAGAATACAACTAAAGAGTCAAACAAAGAATTTATAGAAAAAAAGGCTTCAGTGCCTGTCAAAAAAGGGACACCCGCAAAAAAGGAAGAAAATGCTAATTGCCTTTCGGTGATGTCAACTGATGCGACAAAACCGCGTTTCCATCTGCAGGGGAATTCATGTACAACAGTCTTGTACGACGTCCCTTCCGATAACCTTGTCCAAAGCCTGAGAATTCTTTAAATGCAACTGCGCCGAATTGTGAACTTTTAAGCATTTATCCGAGCTTATCCATCGCCCGCCATGCATCGAACAAAAACTCTAATGAGAAGCGTATATAATACGAATTGGTATACAGTCCCCCCACTTGCCTGACCCATGCAAGCAGTACTGAGTACGCATATGGACAGCACTGGCCACCATCGTCTCTGAGTAATTGATGATCACACAATGAGTGCACACTTCAGACGGCGAGACCATGCAATGACGTTGAGCACCTCTCAACACATAGTCGACATTGATAGACCCTGAAACAGATTCCCTTCAGGCTGAGCCGGCAGAAAAGCCTTCATCATCGACAGAGTCAATTCGACAGCCACATCCCCCACGCCGGTGTCTGGCCTTTAGCTGGCTTCACTTCAAACACAATGAATCACGTTGCTAATTACAGGCGAACTTGTGCCTTGCCAGTCGCCGTTGTTACGTCACAACCCGATGGGATAATGACATGCCATTTGCGTGGGCGATGAGATAGCTCGCTAATTGACCACTCGGCTTTGAGATAAGTTATTAGGGCAACGCCGACAAGGTATGAAATTATTAACGGCCAATGTTGCTGTACGATTCCCTTGGTGGCGATGCTGCAAATTGGTTTTTCCTCCTCTGCACCGGGCTAAGCCTTTTGAAAAATGAAATTTCTCGCGGCTCAGGGAATTATGATTTACACTCCATTGTGCGGTCCTTGTCAGCTTGTGCGATTAAAGAGGGAATTTACTTTTCCACGAACCTTATTTTGCAATTAGGCTGGTGTTCCTTTGCAAAGGGATATAAGGTGATTACATTTCTTTGTTGGAGCTTTGGACATTCCATGGTAGGCTGGGACGAAAGGTGGTCCTTGGCACAGGACGACGACCAGAACCAGAGCTCCTCGTCACACAAAGTTGAGTGCTGAAACTGACACCAGCTGCTTGAGGAATTCATTGAATCCCAACTGCTCTGCACACTTCAGACATGGCCATCATCGAGGTGAGTTGTCGAGTGCCACCCTCGAGCACACCTTCCCTAAGCCCTGCCACCCCTGGCAGCTGGGTCGCATCGCACATCGTCCTTGTCTGTCATGCTGTGACGAACTTAATGGAAAACATAAACACGTCCCAGCAGGTCCAGGTGCCCTGCATAGGCACACGGAAGCTGGAATGTCGAATAAAATGCTTCACAAAAATTTATTGCATTATCGCAGCTTTCACAGTCTGCTGACTTCCCACCGACTGCCGCACGTCACACACGTCAGCATAGCAACCACTCACCGACCACCAGTCTTCGGCTTCGTTGCGAAAGGCTTCACAAAATTTCTTCAGGTCATTCCTCTGCAAATTGCTCAGCGATGCGGTGTGTGTGGCTGTGCAGTTTTAAGTGCAATTGGCTCCAGCCGTTGTGTGCAGCTCCCATCATCCCGGCATAACCATTTAGGTCCACTTCCATTGTGCACAGGATTACGAGAGCAATGATAATCTGTACTTACTAACCACTACCAGCTTAGCACAGTACACACTCGAGAGCTGCAATTCAGCTCTGTCTGCCCCTCCGGCGCAGCCATTGTGTGGGAAGCTCTTTGTGTGCGGGGATCTTCACAGGAATCGCAAACCGAGTCCGAGTTGAGTTGCAGAAAATTGTTTCTTCAAATTCACATGCAACCGCAAATGTACCTCGTCATCCTCTTCCTGGTTGCGGGGGAAGGGAAGGGTTTGACTTGAGTCTCGAGTGCAAATTGCGTTTTGCGACGGTGTGTCACGGGAAGCACGTGAACACGACACACATTTGGGACGTCCTTTGCCAACTTGTCGCGCCGAAGGACACTTGCTGATGGGAAGTGGCTCATCGTTTCGGATTATAGCCGAAGGAAAGTGTTTGCTACTTACCCGATAATTTTGAGATGATCGTAAATTTGATGGCACATGGTCGATGAGGGGAGTGTGTGCCCCGTTTATGGTCCAGAACCCTGTTTGTCGAGACACAAAAGTCATTCAAAATCGATGAGAGATGCCAGCATTAGGAAACTGAGCAAGCCTCTCTTTTGAGGGGATGCACTGTGGGGTATTTGACCCCAAAAACATGGCATAATCCCATAAAAGTGCACACACCATCATTCACGGATAAGAACACGCGGGTGAGATTGGCGCGATTGGTAGGACGCATGGAGCCCTGCACTAGACCTATCCAAACAGTAGCATCTAATAATAATAACAATAATAATATGGGTGGCGCTACAGCCCATAGAGGGCCAGGGCCTAGCTTCTCAGCAACCACTCGTGTTGTGCGTGCTATTGTTCTTTCACAAGTGGAAGGGACCTACAGTTTAATGCCGACTCCGAACGGCCAAGTTTGAGAAGCTTTTTCTAGACTGGAACTACTCTTTGAGCATTGTCAGTGACTCGAAAGAGGTGGAGCCGTGAATTATGATAGGTGGTAAATTCGGGCATCGAACCTGGCACCCTCTTCGTAGGAGTCGACGCACTAACCCACTACGCCACGGCGACCCAATAGTAGCATCTACAAATGGAAAAAGCTGCGAAGAGCAATCAACTTGCGAGTGACTGACTTATACCAATCAGTTGATGAACTGATAAATTTGTCGATCAAAACAGATTTCGGTGTTGTGTAACTCGGTTGATAAAATTTCTAACTAAATTGACTGTTTTGACTGGGACTGAAATTTGCATTTGTTTGTTTTTGTGTTTTGTTTGAGTAGTGTTTTCGTCGGAAATTTTTTAAATAATCTTAGATAGAATAAAGAAAGGAAATCTAATTTTAAAAATCAGTTCAGGTGGTTCGATGACGACGATCAGGATTCAAGATTTTTGGAAATTTTGAGCAGGAGAAGGCAACTAAGGGATGATTCCAACCCTCCAGAATTGGAGAATACTATGTAGGTGCCTTAGTAAAAGAAAAAAAGACTTTATAGCTGTTCCTTGTCAGTTTTGTAAAAAACATCCGTTTATCGAAACATCCGTTTTCTTATCTGTTGAGTGAAGTGGAAGGGAAAATAACTGTACTGGCTGTAAGATCTACATCAATCCCAAACATTATCAAACTAGCTAGCAACTGCATTGCGATTATGTGCACATGGGTCGTACCAGTTAAGCGTTGGGAATGAACATTCCATTGGCCTTGCGCAGTCAGCCATTTATCTGGTTCCGAAAGGCGTTTTTAACGTACTCCAAGAACATATTTGCCCGAAGTGGATAAAGTTTAACTACCCTGTATAGGACTGTAAGAAATTAATTATCAAAACGAGGGAAGTTCGATTGCAGTTAAGAGGCGAAGATGGGGGGGGGGGGAAGGAGTGGAATACCGGGTCTAATAGCCTGGGTGGATGGGACACATATTTTCAAAATTTCCAAATAGTTTCTCCAGTAAAACAACTGCAACAAGCGCACTACAACAGAAAGCGATTTTACAGTGTAAATGCTATGATAGTAAGATATATCTAAAAACTAAAACTTGAGTTATTTAATATTCACTATCGTTTTCTATTACTACTATCGGTTTGTGATGATGCGATGAAAATTCGGTTGTTCAATGCAAAATATCCCGGTTCGACGCATGATGCTAATGTTTTTAGCATGTCTTCCTTAAAATTAAAGCTGGAGCGAGAGTACCAAAGCTGGGAAAGACGTACGTGGTTATTAGGAAGTTTTTACTTTAATGCTTACTTATTTACTCATACTACATTCTAGGTGATGGTGGATACACTTTGAAGGCGTACTTATTACCACCTTTCCGTAATCCTGAACCTGGTTCACTTCAAAGTACAGTGGGTGTCATTAATATTCGGTTTTTTACTCGAATGTGTGAAAAATTGCAGTTAAAGTTTGAAACCAAATGGTTTTCATCCAAGCTTTCCCTGCTCGGTAAGTTGCTTAATTTTCTTCGAGATTAGCAATTTTTTGAGTAAAAACTCTTACCATTACCACAAGATTTGAATTTACACGAAAAACTATGAAAAAATTACTTTCATTATTAATCGGTTTTTTAACTTTTTTATATAATTTACATAAAAACATTTAAATAATCACAAGAAAAGAAAATTATTAATATTTTGTAGCGTATCCTTTATTCTCCAGAACTTGGGATAATCGCTTTGGCATATTATTTGCTATAAATTTCTATAATTTTCTTAAAAATAAACCTGACTTATTTTAGTCCATTCTTCCTGCAACCTAACCTTCAGAGCGTTTACGGAAGAAACAGGGTTCTCCCGCACTCGCTAGTTCCCATTCGGCCCACAAAATTTCGATGGGGTTGAGGTCAGGTGATTGAGCTGGTGTTGCAGAGTTTGTGTTCCCTTCTAAGCGGCGCTTATGTTTATAAGCAAAGTTCTTAACTTCTTCTTGGATTGGTTATATTCCAAGATCTCTGTGGATAACGTCGTTTCTGATATACCAATGGTGCATTGACGATGGTTCTAAGCACCTAATTTTGAAAAGTTTGTATTATGTTCGTATTACTTGCTTTGGAACAACCCCAAAGTTGTACGACATATGTACGTCCAAACAGGTTTTAGGAATTGCTTGTATACAAGCAGTTTGTTGTCAATTCTAAGCTTGGCATGTTTACCAATAAGCCAGTACAGATCTTTATATTTCATGTCAAGTTCTGCACGTTTCTTCTTAACGTGCTCCTTCTACTTGATTTTTACGTCAAGAGTCTTCCCGAGATATTTCACTTCATTGCCAAAAGGTATTTGGACACGATTTAGAATGACTGGCAAGTTATTAATGTGCCTATACGTTAAGTTAGTATTTACTAATTTGCTTTCATTATGGACAATTCGCCAGAAGTTCATCCATTCGTGTATCTGATCTAGTGAGCGTTGTAATTTTGCTGTAGACTCTTCAACCGTTTGGCTATTACAAAAATGGCGATTACGTCAGCAAATGTGCTTGGAATAAATGTGGTAAATCACTAGTATACAGTAGGTATAGCAGAGGGCCAAGAACACTCGCTTGCGGTACAGCATTTATATTTTTAAAAGCACAGTATTCATTTCCCTGCCTCACACGGAAGATCCTATCAGAGAGATACAGTTTCCCCGGTAGAGATCGGCAGAGTTTATATTTCAGGCTTTCATGCCAAACTTTGTCAAAGGCTTGAGAGACATCAATAAATGTGGCTGAACAAATGAGCTTTTGTTCAAATGGATTTTCTATAACATCAGTTATACGATGTACATGGCCAATAGTTGAGTGCTTACTTCTAAAACCCAATTGGTGAATTAGGTTAGGTTAGGTTAGATAGGTGGCCTGCTAGTGCATTCACCAGTACACTTAGACCATATTGGTCCATTGTGATACCCCTAGTCAGACTACTACCACTGATTGACAGTGATAGTGCCGTTAATTTGATCCCAACGGCAAATGGTGGAGCAGATTTGAAAACCAGTTAAAAGTGTATTAACTTTGCTTTCACTGGGATTCGAACCGAGGACCCCGCTAACCAGGGGCAGGCACTCTACCAACTGCGCCATCCAGTCGTTTCAATTGGTGATTTGGTATAAAAATTGTTTTTCTTCAACAATTAGACTTAAACGTCTAAGCAGAATTTTTTCAAATACTTTAGACATTATCGGGAGTAGTGAGACAGGTCTATAGGACCTTTTATCCGTTGGTGGTGTCCCGGGTTTTGGTACCATTATAACTTCTGCCACTTTCCATTGATTAGAAACGTGGCAAAGTCTAAGCGCAGCATTGATTAAGTAGAGTAACTTAAGAACGGCTTTCTTAGGTAACTCTTTACGAAATTCTCCTGTAATTAAATCTTCGGTTTGAGCTTCTTCCCTTCTTCCATGAGGTCCGCCAAGGTAGCACTTCTTAGAACCTAATTGTCGTCGTACACGTCAAATCCATTGTAAGTGACAGGAAGAGTTTGACCGTCGAATGGCTTAAACGTTTCTTCCAAGTAATCTGCGGAGAGATTAGCTTTATCTTTAGCTTTATCTTTGCCCACTCGTCTGCATTCTTTCGGATTGTCGCGTAATGTGATTCAGGTTTTTTAACCTGAATCACATTACGCCTTCCAGAGTGAGCACTTAGTTTTTTTTTTCCTGTACACAATGAAGTGTGTAGCTCGGACGATTGTTGGGACGGAATGAGTGCTGGGCGCTGCTCTAGATTCCTTGTGTCTTTTCCCGGTTTTACCAGAGTGCTGTCTGGTGTACTATGGACTTCCCTGCCTTGCTGCCACCTTGGCGTCGGGCCATG
The DNA here is from genome assembly GCA_964034865.1 of Eristalis intricaria. NCBI lineage: Eukaryota > Metazoa > Arthropoda > Insecta > Diptera > Syrphidae > Eristalis > Eristalis intricaria. Next base: position 65,160,221 of record OZ035874.1, on the reverse strand, counting down.
AGATTATTGATAAACAGCGTTAGTGCAAAATGGCAGAGAAGATCTTGTGTGAAAAGTCCCGGAGAGTCGAATGTGTGCCCATTCTTGAGCATGTCGGAAAGTGTCACCACTTGGCAAGCATGCCTTCAATCGACCAAGTCTTACAGATGAAGTGCTGCATACGCCTAACCACATCACTTCTTGCTGGCTTAGAGCTTGCTTCCGTAGATTGATTGACATCCATGTCATCATTTGTCTTATCAGAATAGGAACGAAAAATCAGTTTTCAAATTTTGCTTAAGTGGACCCCTGTATGTCCCTTTGAATGTTTCAATTATCCTAGATGAGCCAAAGGCCCATCAAACATCTGTGTTCACACAAACTGATAGAGTTGGGCAAAGATGTGATTTCGTATTCACAGGTATAGCTGCGATTGTGATTTTCCATTCACAGTGATTTTATGTTTTGAATTCAAATTTTGTATGTCCGATTTTTCGCTCTCCAAAAACTTACACCAAATATCGCTCTTATAATTCAACCATTCTGTATTGTACGAATGTACATACGCAGTCTTAGTGTACAGTATATTAACTTCTGATCATTGTTTGGAACGTATTCCCTGTGTGGAATGTATTCACTACGTGGAACGTATTCACTGTGTGGATGGTATTCACTGTTTTTCTCAATCATTTCGAGAAAGTAGCCGTTATTGTGGTTGTATTTGTATTTGTATTTGTATTTATTGAGTGTTTCGGTACATACAAGAAATTTTCTTAAGAATAAGTACAGTTCAGATTTAAAAGAGAACATATTACAATAGAGAACAAAAATACAGTTAGTGTTAGTGATTTTTCGTTCAACTCTACAAACTGATCCTTTCAAGAGGTATCTGATCTCTGTTTTGTCTACACCCTGCATCCAACTTCTATTGACGACGAACCATAATGGTTCCATTTGTCACGTTTTATAAACCTAGACCCAAAAACATATGAAACTCGATGCCGTTCCTTAAATTTTTAAAGATCAACTTTCTGATATGACTGAAAAGCTATCCTTCAATCGTCCTTCCAGTTATAATTCGTCGTGGCAGTTAAAATAAATAACAATAAGAAATCTGGCAATTCCAGTTCAAAGATAAAAATCATCATCATAATTCATAGTCGCGAGCGAACACAAATCAAGGGGTGCGGAACATTTGCACCGATGCTAACCACAAACCAGATTAGTGGGTGACAAATGGGTTGTTGTGGTTGCCGTTGGCGTCATCGATGGAGGCTTGCAACACCATAAATCAGCGAGTCGAACAAACACAAAATCAACCTTTTTCGCTAACCGCAGCAGAGGTTTTAGCACCTGGACTTGAGGGCGAAAAGGCAAATTTAAATTGGAGGTCATGGGAGAAGCTTATTTATTTTAAAGGGCCCGTGGGTTACCTGCGCCTGGAGCAACAAGAGTAAATACATTAATCCACGCTCTTGGCACACATTAACCATTCGCCATGAACTTGTGAGTTCAGGAAATCGATTTTTTGTCTTCCGCCCTTTTGTTTGGTTGGGACTGAGATTTCAGATATGATGGAGACGGGTTCAGGAAATCATATTCATGACTTTCTGCAATAAGTTTTCCCAAAGGTCATGGCCGGAGCCACCAAGTGTGCATGATGTGCGAATGCACAGGGCGATAAGCTCTTAGGGGCGCATTCGTGCAGTCTGGACACAATTATTTTCTGATAATATCTGTTCACACAAAAAACCTAGCACACAAGAAAATAGTTCCAAAAACAGCCAACATAGAAAATCTCATCAAGGCTTGCACAAGCACTCAAAAATTTCCATTAGAATAAATCTCATAATGATAAACTCATTTCGCAATCCCTATGGAATCGTCTAAGTAAAACAAATCTTATTTATACACGTGTGTACATACAGTCAGCCTCAACAGTGAGTGTACAGAATAAAGGTGCCTGCGTTTTTCAGCAAAAAATAATGTCAAACGGGACTTCAAGCAAAAAATCTTAAATGCCGTTTTCTAAGGTACATAGGGCAAAAAATAAAAAAAAAACAGTTTATCTCAAAAACTATAGGCACAGTGCGGATAGGATTGCTGAACACAGACAGTGAAGTAAATTGCTCAAAATGTGGAGAATGTGAAGCAGATAGATAGATGGATAGATCTTCAGTTCTTCTTCTTCTTCTGGTGTCGCTACAATCCTCTCCAGCCGGCACGATCTTTCGCCAGCTGTCTCCAACTGCGCACACCAAGCTGATTGAGGTCGTTCTCCACCTAGGTGCGCCATTGGTTCCGTGGGCGTCCTCTATTGCGTTGTCCCACTGGTTCGGAGTCGAAGACTCTTCGGGCTGGACAGTGTTGTCCATTCGCTCTACATGGCCCAGCCATCTTAGACGTTCAATCCGTAGACGACTGACTAGGCTCATGCCGCTGTACAGCCCGTACTGTTCGTGGTTGAATCTTCTCCTCCAATAACCAGCAACGCAGACAGGACCAAAGATTGAACGCAGAACTCTTCTCTCGAAAAGACCAAGTGCTTCTTCATCCGCTTTTGTGATTTTCCATGCTTCCGCACAATAGAGCAGGACAGGGATGATCAAGGTGTTACATAATGTTAGCTTGGTCCTTCGAGAGAAGACTCTACTACTCAATTGGCTCTTGAGCCCAAAGAAACAGCGGTTGGCAAGAGTTACTCTGCGTTTGATCTCGGTACTGATGTTGTTTGTACTGTTTACTGCGGAGCCGAGGTAGACGAAGTCCTTGACTACCTCGAAGTTATAGCTGCCTATGGTGACGTTTTGGCTTAGTCGTCAATGTTGTGTGTCTTTTCTTGATGACACCGTCTACTTAGTTTTGTCCTCGTTCACCGCTAAGCCCGTTTTGGCCGCCTCCGCTTCATTACCAGCAAACACTTCATTGATGGCTCGCTGTGTTCTGCCAATCACGTCAATGTCATCCGCGTATGCTAGCAGTTGTACGGACTTCTGGAAGATCGTGCCTCTAGTGTTGGCATATGAGTCTTGCACGATCTTTTCCAGGATGATGTTAAAGAAATCACATGACAGCGCGTCGCCTTGTCTAAAACATTCTTTGGCATTGAAGGTCTCTCGTGAGTTTGTCTCCGACCTTGATGGAGCAGAAAGTATTCCCCATCGTCGTCCTGTACCACCTGACAAGCTTGGTAGGAATGTCAAAACCAGATTGGTGTATAGCTCGTCCCTATGCACGCTGTCATATAATAATAATAATAATATGGGTGGCGCTACAGCCCATAGAGGGCCAGGGCCTAGCTTCTCAGCAACCACTCGTGTTGTGCGTGCTATTGTTCTCTCACGCGTGGAAGGGACCTACAGTTTAATGCCGACTCCGAACGGCGAAGTTGAGAAGCTTCTTCAAGACAGGAATACTCTCTGAGCATTGTCAGTGACTCGAAAGAGGTGGAGCCGTGAAATATGAGAGGTGGTAAATTCGGGTATCGAACCTGGCACCCTCTGCGTAGGAGTCGACGCACTTACCCACTACGCCACGGCGACCACTGCTTATTAAATACTTTTCTCAAAATCCTTATTTGCCAAATTATTTTTTTCACAAAAGGTCCTTCCCAACATAGAAGTTTATTATTTTAAGAAGCTCATTGGAGCATATCGTCGTGAGATAATAGAATATTCGAAGAGTACAGAAAGTATATACTTAATTGCTTAGTATGACTAGAAAACTTCATCTTATGAGCCCCAAATACTTAAATTCATGTACTTCCTTTTGTTAAAAGTAATAGAAGATGAGCTAGGATCACAATCGCAGCTAACGTCATTGTACTTTTGACATTCTGGTGCGTGATAGTTTTTCAGAGCATTCATTTGACATTAATTTATAAGGCTGAAAAACATTGCCTTAATTTTTGGGACTAATGTATAGGCCATGCTTAGCAAACCACAGTCTAAGAAGGCTAAGATTTTAATCGGATATGAGATACAAATAGCTTCTGGAGCCATAGGCACACCATATGTCATCAGCAAAAGCAGTAAGCTTACGCTTTAGCTTTAGAGAAAACTGAATTGATATAGATAAGGAACAAGATGGGTCCCAATAGGAAGCCTTGCGGAACACCTAAATTAAAAAAAAAAAAAAACTTTTTTCACTCCTCGTTTCACCAAACTTTACTCTTTGAGATATATTTGAGCGATACGATCGAAGCCAATAGAGAATGAAATCTCGAATACCCGCCTTTTGCACATTTTTCCAAAAGAATAACATGGTTAACCATATCAAATGCGTTCGCTGTATCAATGAATAACCCAGCGGTAAATATTTTAGCATCCAAATAAGAAAAGACATCTGAGCAAACGTCTAGAAGAGCGTCTTCAGTTGATTTACCCTGATGAGAACGAACTTTGTTTTACATAAAAAAAGGCATTATTCTTTATTTAACGACCTTCTCAAAGACTTTCGGAGGGTCTTTAATTCTTCATATCATCTGTAGAACCCTTTTTAAATTAAAGGGAAAAAAATCACTTAAAGACACTCTGATTAAAGATGAACTACGAAACAGGCGATATGTTTTAAAGTTTTATTCAAAATGCCATTAAAACCACAAACATTTGAGTGGTCAGTCTAAAATCACGTCTGGGCCCGGGTCATCACGGGATCGCGAGAATTGAGATCGCCGAAGAACTTGTGAGACCAGGATCAGAGGAGACATTCTTAGGACCTGAACCTGGGCTGGGACTATCTGCCTGCCCTCCATTGATGGCTGGGCTCTTGAGAGCACAACTGAAGGTGGCATGACTCCCCAGGATGCAGACAGGCGAAGCGCGTACCTGCTCAAGAATGGGTCACAACACCTTCGCCAAACACCTAAGTGTGCATGTCATAATCGACGAAACCCTTTACGACACCTGTGGGGAAAGACGGCAACTCTACAGAGTACTTCCTTTGCCACTGTGCCGCCTTTGCTTGGATTAGATGGCAGTGATTCGGTGCTGATGTGGTGAGAGCTGATGATTTCGGTTCCCCATGACAGAAGCGCCTGCTTCCTCCGCTGGACCAAGAAATTAAAACAAACGTAGGTTGCTGCTGTCAATCCTACGAACACAAGCGGAGATTGATCTTAATCAGCTTGAGGTCCTTATCTCGAGGCAAGCCATCCCCTCTGGACCGTACCGCCGTTCAAGAAAGAACACTACACCTCCATCTACTCATTCGCCCCAATGAATCCAGTCACTGAACAGACCAACAGACACTGAAAAGGATCACGAAGCAGAAGTTTATCCACCATCAAAACTTAACAATCATGAGCATAGATTCCCGATTAAAGTTGTGTTGAACTAAGACAATATTACCTCCTCGAGCGACTCGCAAATTCCATTCCAATTCCTGCGAGAACTTTACCCACTTATCTCGAGCAGCCAAGTAAAAAATCAAACACTTAGTGCCCGCCCGTCGCATCCTTGCATGCCGATGTTTCATTAACGCAACCGAGCAACGCGTACAAAAAGGAAATAAGAAAAAACATAGACAATCTGTTCCTCCTCAAGTGCTGGGGGAAACTATCTATTTATCTTCGGAATTGAATTTGCATTTCTTATCAAAAGCGCATCATAAACAGGGGCAAGAAGTTTGAGCAGCGATCTTTTTTCCGTGTCGCTCGGCGAAATGGGCGAAACGGACGAGACAACCACCCGCAACGGCGCAATCTGTCATGCCCACCCCCAACTCGCGGAAACCGTTGACAGTTAATTTCATCCTTATTCCGCTCTGTGCTTCGTGTCTATGCATAATCCCCCATCCACGGCGACTCTGAATTGGCGCACAGATGAAGTTTTCCAGCGGAGTTTCATGGTCTTGCTAATGACTTTGTGAGTCTCATACCATCCGCAAAAAATGCACATAGACGGAGAGAGCGGGAGATTGAGAGGAAATTTAGAGAAATAAAATAACGCTATCTAATGTCCAATTAATGACTTTCGCGTCATTATTAACCAATCGGCGAGAATGAGATACTTTTCTGCTTTGAGTACAAATTTCCCGCCACCATCTTGTCCCCGTCTAGAGCTGGGTCCACAGTGGGTTAACGGCGGAAAAAACGGTCTTTGGAAAAAGTCCTCTGTGGCCTTCTTAGTTTTATGTCGAAGTTTTTTTATTTTTTTAGAAAAATGTGTATAACCTTTTTCTAGCCCCTTTGTCTCAACCAAATTTTGACAACACGTGTGCCAAATTTCTTTAAGATAAGATTTAACAGACTTTTTTCCGCTCTCCCATACAAACTGACCCACTGTGCGGTCCCGAAGTGGAGCAACAAAGACTTTGCACTTAATTAGCACACTTCGTCTCCGCCATCAGGGCCGGGGCACAGTGAAGAGCACGCAGCAGCACTCCAGGATGAGCTTCGAAATAACAAATGCTTCGCAATTTGTCGACGACATTACAGCGAAGGGCCATTTAATTGGAACGATTGGGTGATTGAATGAGCTGTGTGATGGATTTTTAATTTATTTAATGTCCTCGTGGTCCTGGCGGTGGTCCTGATGGTTTAGTTCGTGGTCGACTACACGAGAGCGTGCGATGTTCATTTGGAATCGGTTTGCGACAGCAGCAATGACAATTTCATTCCAATTTAATGGTGACTCTTTCTCCACTCGCCTGCCTCCCTCCCAGTAGGTACCGCTCGTTGATGGTGTACTCAGGGATATTTGAAGAGTCATTAAATTGTTGTCTGTCCTTGTGCTGACGGAGCACAGCTCGCTGAACACCGTTAGTCAAAGGCTGGCCTTCCGGTGTGTCATAAAAAAGGCACGAAGTTGTCAAGGATTCACGCTTAATGTACTCCTCATCTAGGTTGCTCTGCATATTCGACATAATGGGACGTCCACTATTATTCCATGAAATTTCCCCGGCGTTTCTCGTTTCTCCAACTCAAAGGGCGCCACTGGGGTGGTTGCACAGAGACGAATGCCGTAAGTGCAGAGAGGGGGGGGGAAATTCAATTCAATTACCTGGATATACTCGGCTGGAGCACAAATGGAACTCTGGATGTGGAATGGAAAAGTCGGAACAAGAAGAAGAGGGACATTTTAAGGTAATCTTGTTGTGCAAGGTGTCCTGGAGGACTTTGATTGCGTTCAGTTTGCTTCAAGAAAATTCGAAAAACAGAATTACTCGCTGCTGGTGCAGCTGCGGCAGTGCGATGTTGGCTGCGATGGCGATGAGTTTAGTCAACCGATACAGTCGCACGGGCTGTGGATGAACACGGAATGAAGGCATGTTTGCACTCGTCTGCATGCAAACGCATCAATCCTGAAGAAGAAGGATGGAAGTGCCCATTCTTTCCGTGTGATCGCTGCTGACTGGTGTGCCTGATGCATGATGGAGTGGAATGTTCTGGAGACAACGTGCAGGGATACAATGCCCGGATGGAGGAAGCGTACGAGCAAATTGGAAGATGTTGTTACAAGGCATAAGACGGCAGTATCTGCAGGTTGACAGTGATTGGAGTGATTGACAGCGAAATGATATTCCCGGGAATGAAACAAGTTTGCTCCAATCACCGGGACATATTCCGGAGAAAGGATTTCAGTGGAATTCGGCTAGTCATTGCAATCAATTGGTTTTCGATGAGAAGGTATTGTCCTCTCAATTCGCTCCCGTGTGTATCAGTTCAACCCTAGACTGGGCTGACGCAGAAGAAGAAAATTAAATTGGGCGTCTCCTAAATTTAAGCACAGCTGGGGTACTATTTACTTATCAGGCATACGACCCATGGAGGGCCTGAGCCTGATTAATTGCTGCCTTCCATCGGTGGCGGTCCTAGGCACGATGCTTCCAGTCATCAAGACCAAGCTGACTTGGATTCGCGCTTGCATGGCCTTTATGCCGTAGATTCGGTCTTCCTGGCCTTCTCGATCCAGGAGGCTCGTTTTCAAAGACCTTCTTAGCTCGAGCTTTGGTGTCCATGCGCTCGATGTGTCGGAGCCAGTGCAGTTGTCGGATTTTTGCCTTCCGGACAACATCCATATCCTGACACAGTTCGTAGAGTGCCGGCTGGTGTCTTCTCCTTCATTCGCCATCCTCGTAGACGGAACCAAATATCCGATGTAGAATTTCGAAGGCACCAAGAATCATCTCCTCAGCGTTCAGCTCCATTTAGCACGACTGGCGAAATAAGAGCCTTGTAGAGCCTGATTTTGGTCCTTCGAGTCAGGAGTTTTGAGCCCAGTAGTTTTGAAAAACCGAAGCAGCATCGGTTGCCAAGGGCGATTCTACGTGAAGCTCAGCAGGAGGGAAAGTTACAAAATTTCCTCCTGCCTAAATGGGATGGGCCACCCTGCCTCTACTCGTCGATAGTGTGTGCCTGGAATCGTACGTTGATGTGCGAGTGGACTACCGATCTTGACTACCTGTCAATTGAGAGATTAATAGATTGATCGTGACCCTAATGTATTTTTGAAACACTGGTCTACCTCGGAATGTAATTGTTCAAAGAGTCGCATCGCATGACTCAATAACGTAGTGATCCACAGAAACAATGATCCCTTTTCTCTAAACACCATCACGGCTGAGTCTCTTAAAGCTCATGTTCCAAACAAATCATGCCTCTTGAGCAGTGCTGCCAGATGCCAGGATTTATCGTATTTTTACGACTTTTGAGCCAAAAACTTATACAATTCCACGATTTTCCATGTTTTTTTTTACATAAAAGTTCAAGACCAATTGGATTCTTTGAAGCTCAAAAACAACGATATTGAAACACTCAATTATACTTGCTTGGGTTTCTACATTAAACTTGTCCATCAAATCTTAAATGGTTTGCCTTTAAAAACAAATTACTCAAAGCACACCTAATTGACAGTTTTTTTTATATACATTACTATATTTTGTACCCGGCTTTGTCTGGGTTTGTCTCTGCAACCAGTACTTTACCTGCATTATAACCACACTTTTTAATTTAAAACAATAATAAGACTGCTCGAACCAGAACTCAGAGAAGAATTTGAATTTTCTTTTGTCGTTGATGCACATCCCTGCTTATAATAATAATAATATGGGTGGCGCGACAGTCCGAGACGGACCTAGGCCTAGCTTCTCAGCAACCACTCGTGTTGTGCGTGCTACTGTTCTCTCACGCGTGGAAGGGACCTACAGTTTAATGCCGACTCCGAACGGCGTAGTTGAGAAGCTTTTTCTAGACAGGAATACTCTTTGAGCATTGTCACTGACTCGAAAGAGGTGGAGCCGTGAAATATGAAAGGTGGTAAATTCGGGTATCGAACCTGGCACCCTCTGCGTAGGAGTCGACGCACTAACCCACTACGCCACGGCGACCCACATGATTGAGATTAGTGATTTCAAATTACTTCAATTATAATTTAAGAGTGTAGATTTCTGATTTTAAAATTTAATGTTATTAGAATACATATGTGTAGAGAAAGAGTTAAGACTGAAGTTACTAGGAATTATTTCAGTTCGAGCGGGATAAATATGAGAAACAAGCGTTACAAAATAGTCTGTACTTGGTCTTAGACCGTACCTGTGAGGGTAGGTGATTCCATAAATGAACAGCATGAATGAAAAAGTGCCTACGTGACATTAAACAGGTATAATTGGAGGGTTTCAAGGTAATATTACGACTTGATCGACAGAAGGTGATCTTTTCATATAAATATTTTGGCTGTTTCTTGTGAATAATTTTGAAGAGTAATAAGCACGACCGGTAGCATAAGAGTCCAGTTCGCAGGAGAATGCGACGTTGTTCCGAGACGTGATCAAATCTGCGAAGGTTAAAAACATACCGTCCAGCCGCGTTAATTGCTTTTGTCAATTTTAGGGAGGAAGAATAATCACAGTCAGCGAACAACTCAGATCTATATGTCAAGATTATATACACTATGACTGCTCTGGCAAGTTTTAATTTGATGTTCACAGGGAGAATGTATTTGCTGATTGATAAGCCTCTTAGGTCAGTCCACGTCAGTTCACTATTGCACATTATTCCAAGGTTTCTTACACATGTAACATATTCAATTGCGGTCGAGTTCGGTTCTATTAGCGGGAAATTTGACAAGGAAGGCGGTTGTTTCGAGAACGGGATTGTTTTGGTTTTGTAAGGATTGAGCATTAGACCATTTTGTGTAGCCCAGTTTGTAATAGAGCCCAAATCCTCGTTTATTTTAGCAACTGAGTCTTCAACCATACCAAGAGGGAAACTTAGGTAGATTTGGACATCGTCTGCATAGATGTGGAATTTACAATAGGATAAAACTAGTGGAAGGTCATTGATAAACATTGAAAATAATAAAGGACCGAAAATGGAACCTTGAGGAACACCATAGCGTGCGTCACAAAAGGATGACAGCTTAGAGTTATGAAAAACTGCTTGGACTCGGCTAGTAAAATACGAGAGAATTAATTTATTAGTAGGATTACAGAAATTGAATTGGGTGGACAGTTTATGACAAAGTATTGTTGGGTCTACGCAGTCAAATGCTTTCGAAAAGTCGAGTAAGGTTAGTATGGTCGTTTTGTCTTCGTCGATAGCTCTTCGAATATTGTCTGTTACTTTTAATAAGGCTGTGACACAGCTATGTCCTTTCCGGAAACCTGATTGCAGGGGGTTTAGAAGCTTGTTTCGCTCAATGTAATCTTTGATGTTTCGGCTAACAATAGATTCAAACACTTTTGAAAGAAACGGAAGGATTGCAATGGGTCGGAATTCAGGTGGATTAGTTTCCTTTGGTACTGGGATTATCTTAGCCTTCTTCCACAGTGTTGGGTAGCGGGACGTCATGATTATTGTGTTAATAATGTGCGTGATATGATGAAGTATCACTGGAAGCAATATTTTAATGAAGTCAGGGTGGATATAATCGAGGCCAACGGATTTTGACTTGATGGCAAATACTGCACAACCGGCTATGTAGGAATCGACTCTTGCGAGTTCAAAGGCATTTGCTCGAGTGTTGTTTAAAAGTATTGGAGGCATTCTTTCGGAGACTGCGGGATGATGAGGAGGAGTAGAAAGTTTTCGTTCTATTTTGGCTTTAATTTATTAAATCTTTCAACTTGAATAATTTACGTAGAATTGACATTTTATTTTATTTTGTTTTGTTTTTGTTTAATTTAAATGGAGTAGCAAAGGTCGCAAAACTTTATCCAATTAAGGGAGCTGTATGTTCATGGGGAAAAAGCTTTTAAAAAATTCAACCCGAAAAAATGATTTCATCTGCAGTCCATGAAATTCTAGTTGACTCTCTATGACTTCTCTCCTTCCCACAATGCCTTTTGGTATACATCAAACCAGTAAGCGAAGGAGATGTGCAACTCCACCATGTTTCGTCGCCCATACATAAATTACATAATATGTATGTTCTTATGACTCAACAAATAAATACACAAAATTATATTAAGCACATATTTTTACTATACAAATTCCAATAGTTTATTGAAAATTTTTTTACTTTGGAAGCAAACTCTGATTTTTGTATACAGTTTGAGTCTCCTACACCGTGATTTCCTATAACGCGGAGTTTTTCAGGAACCTATTCACCGCGTTTCAGGAGGTTTACCTGTATTTCTTTATAAATGTATATTCTAGTTATGCCTTGTTGCAAAGTTGCTAAAGCAAAAAAAAAGGAAATGGAAATTTATCGAAAGCTCGAGAAAAGTCTATAGAGATAAAACTGTATTGGACTGTATAACTAACTTATACAGTCCAATACAGTTTTATCTATCTTAAGTTCAAATGAATTGTTAGAGTTAAGCTAGAATTAAACATTTTGCCTAGGATTGAATTAGATATAACATTTGAACAAATAAAATTAATTAAAAAAACAAAAATATAAACCCGGGTATATCGAGATTTGTGAATGACAAGGCCACTGGCCTAGATTTTGTGCTTAAGAGACTGTAATGAGCACTTAACCAAGTGGAAAGTATACTCGAAGCCTTTGATAAAATGTTTGATATTCTTTCAAAATCTATTCGAATAGGTAATAGCGCAGGCAATTAGTTCCCGAAGTGGTAACTTCAAATTCGAATTCGTATATATTTTTGAAAAGAGGATTGCTCCAAGGACCGCATCTTGGGGTACACCTGTATTTGGCGACATCTCCACTTTACTTAGTACACAATTTACTCGGACATGCTGTTTTCTTTTTGATAGAAAGCTCTTAAAGCTGAGAGCTGAGAATACCACCTCTAAAAGCAATGTGATAAAACTTTTTCAAAAGTGTCTCATGGTTTACTAAATCAAATGCCTTAGTCAAATCTAAAAAGAGAGCAGGTGGTTTAAGGATGTTGTCGATTGGCATCACCAAGGCATAAGCTGTGTGGCATGACGCGCCATCCTGCATGAACCAGAGCTCGTACAAATCCATGTCTTCAATTTCAGAAAAAAAACTCGGTTGGTTTCCCTCTATAACACCTACCGTTGACCGAAACGTTGTTCCCAGACTCACTTTCAAAGAAAAATTTTCCAATTATGAACGGATTAAAGAAAAGAAAGATGGCTTAGGACTTCGTCTATTTCGGTTCCGCAGTAAATAATAGGAACAACTCCAGTACCGAGATCAAATGAAAAATAACTCTTGCCAACTGCTGTTTCTATGGGCTCAACAGGCAATTGAGTAATAGAGCGGCGCGGAGGCATGGAGAATCTCAAAAGCAGATGAGGAAGTTCTTGGTCTCTTCGAGAGAAATGTCTTGCGTGCGATTTTTTGCCAGAAAATTCAACCACTAACTGTATAGATGTACAACGACATGAGCTTACTCAGGCGTCTATGGATCCAACGTCTATGGGGCATGTGGAGCGTATAGATAACTCAGCTCTGGCCCGAAGAGTCTTCGACTCGGAACCAATGGAAGAACGAATCTAAAGTCTAGAGGGCCTTCTAGATAAAGTCCTTAGGTTAGGTTAGGTTAAGGTGATTGCCACCACTGTCGCAGTTGTGGCCCACTTAGATCCTCGGTCCTTAACCAACTTGGCGTGTGACTCTGGAGGCAGCTAGCCCGAGATCATGTTTGTAGGTTCAGACCCATTCCCTTTTTTGTAGGAAAAGACAAGGAATCTGTACATAAGACGGTGCAGTGCTGTCGATACACGATTTGTTTCGTTCAATATCCTAATCATTTGTGGGTTGATCCTTGTGATGAAATTTGTACTAAATCTGTACTAAATGTGTACTAAATGTAATACAATCATCTTTCAAAAAAAATGTCTTGCTGGAGTATGTCCTAAATATCGACCAAGGAAGGCGTGGGGATAGTCGTGTTCACTGTTTTTTGGGTAAAAACAAATTTGCGTAGAAATCTGAATTGTCGCGAAGTCTACCTTCTGAGAAGATTCAGAGTCTCAAATTCCTTTCTCCACAAGCACACCATTCCCTATTTCAGTGAGAACATCTTTAAAAGAACCATGGATCTGCTTGTCGCAGAGGGATACGCAGAAGCTGGATACGATCATAGGCGATTGTTGGCTGGGGCGGGAACGAGAAAAGGAAACCAACAAACTGGTCGAAAAACGCGAACGTTTTGCGAAAGGACTGAATGCATTGGCAGGCTACGTAAGTGACTATGTGAAGACTAAATCCTCATCCTCACGCTCACTTTATTCACATGACTCATGCGGAACTCTGACGTGTGCTTCATACCCAGGAGTCATCTGCTGGATGCACAGACAATGGCTAATTGGAACGTCGACTATGTGAAGTTCGACGGATACTACGCCGATGTCAACGACATGAACAAAAGATACCCGGAGTTTGGATCGCTGCTGAATGGGACCCGCAGGGCGATGGTGTTCTCTAGCAGCTGGCACGTGTACCAAGAGCAAGAGGAAAAATTGGTGAGCCAATTGAACATGTCCTCGCTGCGTCACTAATGCGTTCTCTTGCAACCAAACCACGAAGCGCTGAAGGAGAACTGCAATCTTTGGTGCAATTGCGGAGACATTGATGACTCGTATGAATCAGTTGCTTCAATCATGGATTACTTCTCGAAGAACCAGGACAGAATATAGGCATGGGGCCGCCGAGCCAGGACACGAACAGGAACGATTCGGACATGGTACGCACATCCAACTCGTGTTCCTTTCGAATCTTCATATTATCTTTGTCCTATCTTAGCTTATTCTTGGAAACTATGGCTTGAGCTACGAACAGAGTCGGACTCAAATGGCTGTGTGGGCGATCCTTGCAGCTTCTTTGATTATGTCCAACGACCTCCGAGCTGTCCCTCCAGAAATCAAGGAATTCCTTCTGAATCGGTACAAACACTTGTCAGCGTGTTTTTCTCTTGCAGTGACATCAGAGAAGTCAACCAAGACCCTCTCGGCATTCAAGGACGTCGGGTGCTATTCAGATGTCCATCAGATCTTTTGTGAATTTTGTCCTGGAATTTTCTTGGTTCATCGTATCAAAGAAGGGTCACCACAAGGAACTGCCATTGAGGTGCCTTTCATAGGCGCCCGCAGACATTTTTCCGGGGGGAAAGCTATGTTTTGTCTCATCCTCAATCCTCATTTTTCCGATACAGTAAAAAATTAATAAAAAATATTGACGAGATCATTGATTCGGGGGGGAGGGGTGGACAAGGTGAGGACCCCCCTCCTTCGGAAGCCTACGATGCCTTTAAAATAAATTCCAAAATGTCAACTTAAGATCCACCCGTCTCCACGAGACTTACAGAAGCTCGCTTAATCCCAGTCCAACCTGCCACTTTTTCCCCATTCCACGCATTGTTCACTTGAACGCGAAGAAGAACTCGCCAGGCAGACTTCACCCCAGCCAGGCCACGTCTTCGCTTTTCACTGCTTGACGCGACACTAATTGCCTCGAAAAGAATCGATTTGATGCGTGTCAAAAGGGAATCAATGCCGCACGATGCGGTTCATTAAATTCTTTCGCTCAATTGAAGCAGATTTTATTCTCGATATCTTCAATAGATCGAACATTTTGAGTACAGGCTGTGTGCGACCGCGTCTGGGGATTTTTTTTTTTGAATATTTAATAAGAGAGACGTGAGTGGAAGCCGAGGTAGCAGCGGAGAATGCTTTTTTTCACTGGGAACTGGTGAGGCGCTCTTTGTGAGCTTAACGAATCGCCTAAATGGAGGTGCTCCCCGTGTGTTTCCCTCTTAAGGCAATAAGGCGTCCCGCAGAACTTAAAAAGCAAAAATCTTAACGTTGCTGCAATGAAGATGCACCACGGTTCGTTGTCCTCTCCAGAAGTCGCACTTGTCCCACAACGCAACCTCTTCCCAGCCAAGGATCCACGACATCTTACCAGATTCATACACCCTCCCATCGCTCAAGGTATGGATATTTTTAATCTCTTTTACAAGCTGGTCCGCACAGGTCCCGCGGTTGATGACATTTCAAGTTCCACTTGGCTGTGACTCCACTTATCCCCCTCCGAGGCTAAAATCTCTCAAGGACAAAACTGAATTAAAGAATAATCCAAGTGATGTCATTAAGGAAGAGGAGCAGACCAGAAAGGCAGTTTTCCATGCTTCAACGACCCCTCCCGACGTTACTCCATTAAAAGTGTCATTAAAACTTTTCATTCAATTCTCAGCGAGTTACACCGAACGACAGTGGGCGGAAGGCCCCCGGGAATGACGGATTCGGATCCGAAAGCCCAACCACCATATTAAGGCTGTAAGTGATGCGGGATCATCAAACTTCCATCAGGCCCTCGAGCGCCGACAAACAGCGCCATGGCAAACAATTAAACTCTGACTGAACACAACAGCAGCTCCCATTCGAAATCCCACTCTCAGTGTCTGTGTCGGATATGATTCCTGTAAACAGGATGACATGAGACAATCTCCCCCTAATCCCCCATACATGGACAAAGGAAACTGTTGTGTGGAGAGGATGCCTGCGAAGCCAGATCATCACGAAGCCGAGTGTGTACGGGACAGAAGGACACACTGCAAGGTATCCATGGGCAAAATGAAGTCAGTTTCCGATGCCCAGTGCATCCCGCCCTCAAATGTAATTATACCTCAGCCAGATACCAGGACTATGTGTGAGTTGAGACAATAGGCCAAACTATGAGCGGATTAAATGCCATCAGACATTAATGTTCGGTCCGACTACAGAATGCACGAGCTGCAGATGATCCGCATGACAATTTTCCACTTGAAAGGAACCGACTCCCCGCCGCCGCCGAGGGAGAGGGCGAAATGATTTGCTTTTTGTTTAGACAAGCGCTGTGCGACCCCAAAAAAAGGGGGCCACAAGTGGGTGGCAATTGCCCCGCTACAGATTGGGGACAAGTACTTGCGGGGAGGGACAGGAGGGGCTTGTGACTGTGCCAAACCTTTGGGCTATGAAAACGGATTACGAGATTATTAAATTTCAGTCATTGCTTGGCTGTGCACCGACCCCGTCTGTCGAGAGTTGCTGCATCACCTACCGCAGTACTTACTCTAATTTTACGACACACATACCGACGCCGAATCAGCCGACAGTCAAAGCATGAATCCTTTCATTTGCGGACGAAGAGGAAAATATAATAAAAATATCTAAAGGGCGTAGCAAAGAGAAAATATCGTACAACATCCCGCCTCTGGCCGAATGCACGCCAAGTGCCAGAGCAGGCTGGGTGGGGAGGTGGCAAGTTTTTGGATGGAATTGAGAATTCAGAGCGGTTCCCGCTTGAGTGTGAGACCGAACGAGGAAGAAACAGAAATCTGGGATAACGACAAGTCCTATGCTCGATGACTGAGCACACTCGTGCATATGTGCACACTGTACACACGTTGTGTAGTGCATAATGGATCAGCGACACACACTCGCACACAGCCAGCCAGAGAGTGGATGCACACGGAAGTGAATTAGGAAATCTAAGAAACGACATTCAAAGGAGTTTACCTGAAAATTTGCTTCGGCAAAGCGCCACGAATGGATGCCGAGTGGATCCAGGGAGGGTGGGATAAGGGAAAAATGAAAATTTAATGAAATTTCCTCCAAAACGCACGACCGCCGAGGGAAGGACATTCCGACTGGTTCTCCTGCCAGAGCGAATTGCAATGAAAAGATGAACATTCACAGCCACTCCACGGGCTGTGGTGGAACACAGATTTTCGGAGTTCGGTTACGCAAGAAAGCGAGCGCCGGGGACGCTGGGAATGCCGACGATGACATCGAGAACACGGCACAAGGCACACGTGTGCTTAGTGAAGCCGACGAATTAAGATTACGTATACGCTCCCTTGGCCGGATTTATGACGATGCGCGTTCGACTTGGCTGCGCGTTATTGTTCCATCGAAATGACACGATTTTATGATTCGCTTCCAGGAAGGCTTTGAAGTAATCTCATTTTGTCTAGAGACCAAAGAACGCCCTCTCTGTCAATGATTTTCAAATCTTTATTTAGCTCCTTGCCGTGACGTGACCTCAATCCTGTGCGCGATGACGAATGGAGAAGTGGAAGAGGACAAACAATAATCAATGGCTTGGCTCCAGTCACTGTGCCAACACAGATGACTCACCAACCCCCGTCTAACGTGTATATTGGCTAAAGTGTTGGCTTGTTTTTTTTTTTGTCTCTATTTTTCTTCTCGCTCATAACTCACAGGCGTGGTGGTGGCGAAGGAGGAGGACTAGGTGAAGTCAACAACTAGAGCATCGTAAAATCTGTCACCCCTCTTGACAGAGGGGGAAATGAATATGGAAAACATTTAAGCATGACCTAGGAGATTTAAAAAGCAATGAAGCACTTTCAACATCAGCCCCGGACGTGGAGATATCAGCCTGTCGGATGTCGGTCTGCCAACCCTGACTCCGTTTCATTAAGGCTGCAATTTTCTTGTTCAATATTTGAACCGTGAACGGAGCGATTTTGTTTGGCATTCTTCTGTGACAGTCAGTCAAGACTCATCTCTCAAAAGAAAACCCCTTGACTCGCCACGTCCCCCCCTAGGTGGAGGGGAACAAGTGACGAGCGCATCTCTTTGACAAGGAATACATAATTTATTGTTTGAGTGAGGTGAACACATTGGGGAATGTAAGCTTAAGGAAAACATCGTCATATCGGCAAAAGGCTGTTTGGATTATTGGGGCACGATGATTGCTGGGACTAAGGGGAGGAAGTCAAATATCCCCTTGTCGACATTCGAATAATGTCAAAACTGAATAAAGACATCCTAGATAATTCAAGCTTTGTCATCTTCAAATGAACATCGCATACAAGATCATCCCCGCCGTTCTGTGTACTCACCTGAAGCCATTTATAGACGATCTGATAGATCCACATCAGTGTGGCTTGAGGCCAGGGACGTCCACCATCGACCAGATTTTCACACTACGACAGATCCCGGAAAAAGACACAACAAATGCAAATCGACACCCACCACCTTTACGTCGATCTTAAGGCCGCATATGCAAGCGTGCACAGGGACGAGCTTTATGACGCCATGTCTTGTTTTGACATTCCTGCCAAGCTCGACAGATTGTGCAGGAATAGGATGGAGAACTCTCGCTGCTCCGTCAAGGTCGGTAACGAACTCACCGAGGCCTCAAATGTCAAAAAGGGCCTTAGACAAGGCGACGCGCTGTAATGTGACTTCTTTAACATCACCCAGGAGAAGATCGTGCAAGACTCACACGCCAACACTAGAGGCAGGATATTTTTTACTTAGCTTGGTTTAGTGACATCGTTACTCAAGTACCTCAACAAATGCCAAGCTGACTGACAAATGCAACTATGTCTAATATATTCCGCAGTAATGCAGGTGTGGTTACCCTGACTGGTAACTTGTGCAATTAGCACGTCCTAGGGTTACAGTATTTCGTGCCTTGAAGCTAGGGAAGTTCATACAAAAAATACTTCGATTTTCATGCAACGTTACATCGATACCTAACGATGCATCCAATGAAAACATTGATGTTTTCGATACATGGAACAAAACCATATTTATAAAAATACAGGAAATAAGAAATATTATCCAATTTTCTTTGTTTAAATTATAATTATTAAAATTGGGTGGGTCGCCGTGGCGTAGTGGGTAAGTGCGTCGACTCCTACGCGGAGGGTGCCAGGTTCGAATCCTCAATCTACCAACTTTCATAATTCACAGCTTCCACCTCTTTCGAGTCACTGACAATCCTCAAAGAGTACTCTCAACTTCGCCGTTCGGAGTCGGCATTAAACTGTAGGTCCCTTCACTCGTGAGAAAACAATAGCACGCACAACACGAGTGGTTGCTGAGAGAAGCTAGGCCCAGGTCCACCTCGGACTGTAGCGCCACCCATATCATATTATAAATTATTAAAATTAATTCGTACATATGTATATATTCATATATATTGGCAGCTCTACACCCAGAGGCAGCGAGGGTAAGCCGCCACGTCCCCCATATCAAAAACAAAAATAAAATTATAGTTAAAATTAATTTATCATGATTTAAGAAGTCTCTTGTTTTGAATTTCGATATGTTCGAACTGTGCAGGAATAGAATTTTATTAACTCGCTTTCCTCGACTTCTATTACATTCCTGATTCAACACTTGTCAAGCTTTGGAAAAAAAAGTCTTTCGCAAGGCACTGAACTGGCAACCACAGTTAAGAACTTGTATGCAATTTTGTAAATTGTTGTTTAAAGTCCGATCATATTTTCCAACGCATTTTCGCCGAGGTGCCCAACAAGTTCACCGAAAGCTCATCAGAAACACTTTATTAATTTTTGTTTGTTTTCCTGTTTTGGGGAACTAGTTTGTGATGCTCGCTCGTAAGACTGAAATCTTCCGGTCCCTTGTCCACACCATCTGAATTAAATTCAATTGACTTCGTTCCTTTGTGTTTCTTCTTTCCACGTCATATTTGTGCAGATTTAACCATATTCGCTGATTACTAGGGGTGTGCCAGCCCGGGTTAAAAAACCGAATTAAGTCGGGTTACACCTAAACCGAGTAACATTTATTTCAAACCGAATTGGTAAAACCGGTGAAACAAACCGAAAACATAAAAAACTGTAGACGGTACAACCCGGTGTGAACATATGACGGCGAACCGAAACCAACCCCCAATCGACTTATACAATGCAAATCGATTTGTCTCAATCCATTTTGGATCGGGTCGTAGCCACCGCAACCGCAAGCTGCAAGCTGCAAGCTGCACCATTTCGGTAACTTTTCGGGTATTGTCTATTTTGTATGTATGCATAACATTCTCGCTTTTTTTGTGTGACGTGTCAAAGCAAGAAAAGCCCTTTTCTTCTCCCTTTTGTGATCTCAATCCGCTTTCACACAGGAAATGTGTTCAATATCGCCGTCGCAGATATTTTCGTGACTGTTTCTTATTCTCTATTCGTTGCTTCCCGGATGGGTTCATGGAGCAGAGAATTTTTTGTGATGGCAAAACTTCAGGGTGAAGTACTAGACTTTTTCTTGGCGATTATGTGAAAATTATTAATTTCGAAACGAATGGTGAAGTTAAGATTTTAATGAAATAAATAGAACTTCAGTCTATCTATGTCTATGTACAAAGAATGAGCTGCGTTGTATGAAAATCCCTGTCTCTGATATAGAATTACAAGTAACTCGATGGCAGGAGCAGTCCATGTGAAAGAATTCGTTGGCAAAATTAATTTAAAAGTCTTAACAAAATTCACAGCAAAATTTGACCAATTTTGAGATATTCCGATCTATCGCGTTTGCCAGCCGAGGTCAAAATAAAATAAATGCATGACACGATAAATATATTTATATATTCAGATAATAGAATAGTGAATGCAAAATATCCTCAATGCTTTGACATGAAATTGATAAAAATTATCCTTCAGGCACCCATTAAGACGAGATACCAACAGGCAACAAGACATGATATTTTTTGTTCACGCAACATTCTATTCGACTACATATGCAAATATCTTCTAAAAAACAATCATAAAGATTGGAGATCGACAGACAATCATCTCCCTACTTCCTTCCCAGAAAACCCCGACTTCAGAAAATGTCATGCGTTCTAGGCATCCGATAATTTTTTCCGCACACCAGACTCACAACGAACATACGAATAAAGCGACTCGAAAAAGAACCAAAGAGAGATACAAGAGAATACGGAAAATCCAAAAGCAAGCCCCGAGCACACGAGACGCGGGCTACTCCTAGCACGTGTCACATCCCTTGTCAACAAGATGGAAAAATCGCCGACAAAAGTTTGCTGTGTGAAAGCGGCCTAATTTGCGTTGCGCTTGCGGCGTGAGAGTAGAAGAAAATACGAAGAGAGATAAAAGAGAAGAGAGACAAATTTGCACACACACAGCCGGTATTTGCTTGTCCCGTGCGCCTATCGCTTTCCTTGCCAACACAATCTTTTCAGAATACACATGGGACACCGAAACCAACCAGAAACAAAATTGAATTGGACAATAGAACTCGACTTGCCCCATTTTATTTGCTTTCGGTTCATCATCAAACCGCGTTCGTCGAACCGGGTTACAACTCGGTCTGTTTCTATTGTAACCCGGGTCAACTCGGTTTGTAAGACTTTCGGGTTGCACACCACTATTAATTACACAGTAACAACTGCCGAGACTTTATTTGTTTCATATGCCCAATGGTTGCATGTTTTTTGAGCATAGTCCGTATGCATTACAGCGAGTTGATATACTCCCAATGTCACTGATTGGAACTCCGTGTTTAGACCGAATTGAGCTGTGTCGCCTAAGTACCAGCACATTTGCATGTCTGACCATATATCACTAGTTAAAGTGAGATATTCAACATTGGTAAGTTCATTGACAGAACATCATACTTGTCATCAAGCCAACGTGTCACGGTGGCTATGCTTGATATTTTACAATGAGAACATTAAGGTCAATGAATTCACCAGCACACTTAGACCGTGCTGGTCCATTATGACACAGTCAGGTCAATACCCCTGATTGGCCATTCTAGTGCGTTAATTTGATCGCAAGGGCAAATGGACATGTAAAGTTTTAGAACCTTCATTCTCTACCGCGAAGAAAGATTTATCACTTGACGAAGTAAGTATATGAATTTGATTCTTCAAAAGTTGTCTTTATTGAGATCTGAATCTTGAGACGTTTTAAAGGTAAATCTGCTTCGCGATCATTGTCGACATTCAGATTTGTTATAGCAGAGATAACCTATAATAGAGATATCCAACTTCTACCTCCCTTGCCCCTTGATTTCATCTGACAGCATTTTTTATACGCTTTTTGTCCCGTGTCTGTGAACACATGTGAGCTCTTGCGAACAGCTGATACGAATTTATTCACGAAAGTCCTTATAACTATGTAAGAAAATTCTCTTAAAAATACGAGTTAACATATGAACACCCTCCGAACAACATACCCATGTACGGTACATGGATTGTGGGCAAAATTCACGAATCAGCTGTCATTATTCCACTAAATTCATGAATCTTACGCGATTTCCCACAAAATTCACGAACCGGCCGCCATATTGTGGGGAATTGACGAGCGTTGTAAGAGTATAACGAAAATACAAGGATTACCACTCCATCTTCGTTGTGGGCTAGGGGTAAAAATGACCGAAGTTGGATATCTCTATTATCTCTGAGCTATAGTCTCATGAGTGACAGTATAATATAGATTGCTCTGGATTTACGATGCTGACATCTATAACTTCATCATTTCCTAGGCAAGACAAATTCGAATCTATTTTTTTTTTGTTGCATATTTTTAGTTTTCATTAGTTGTAAGTCAATATCAATTTGTCAAAGTCTGATTTGTGTCTATCGTCGTTATATCTTGTACAAACTATTTAGTCTGTCTTTTGGAAGGCATCCCAGAACTGTGTACAGCGCGTGCTTTGATTCGATCTATCGAATAAAATACATCGACACACATTAGGTCTGTACTTTCTGCAAAAAATTGTGAAGACTGTCACTTTTTAAGGAGTGGGAAGGAAAATCTCTCAGAGAGAAGCAAAATCTCAAGAAATTACGGGAACGCAGTTTCGCCAAATGTGTAAATTATGTCATTTATGAAGCGTCAAGTCTGACATCTCACATGCATACATACATGAAATTAACACATACGAAACGAAACCAAATGCACAGCTAACTATTTGAGGATTACACAAATCAATTCATTTGACATAAAACCAACAAACTGCCCGCAGAAATTTCTTGTGTTAAAATGGGCAGGGTGGGGAAATTTTTTACTCTCTCTCGAGAGCGCTCATTTGACATAAACCCCAAATTTTTGGCGTACGGGAACAGACTTTCGTAGATTTGTGTTGTTTATTTTGGGTACGGGAACAGACCTATTTAAACATCGAAAGCCTACGATGCGACTGTCGTTGGACCCCTCCTGTGGAACTTAATGTACGACGGAGTACTGAGACTAACACTGAAGCATGGAGTCAAGCTGACGACATCGCGGTCGTGACAGTGGCCAAGCACATCCACGAGGTGGAAGCAGCCACAAACGAAGAGATTGCCAGGTTCAAGGATGGGATAGAATCCGCGGGCCTAGAACTAGCTGACCATAAGACTGAGGCTGTATAATAACCAACCGAAAGACTGTAGAATACGAGAACTTCCGGGTTGGTTCCCAGATAATTCGATCGAAGGACTCCCTAAAATACCTAGGGGTAATGCTCGATAATAGGGTGAACTATAAAATGCATGTCGAGCACAAAAAAGCATCAAGGATGCAGGCAGCGCTCTCCGGAATGATGCCCAACATGGGAGGACCTGGATATGCAAGAAGGATCCTGCTTTCCAGAGTGGTAAGCACAATCCTTCTTTACTCTGCACAAGTATGGGCGAGGGCCCTTGCGACTACGGAGGCAGCAAAGAAGCTTTCGGCAACATACAGGCTCTGCGCGGTAAGATCAATCAGCGGTTTCCGAACAATTTCGTACGAATCAGTCTGCGTCAATGTGGGTATGGTCCCGATCGACATTTTCGCCACCGAAATGCAAAGGATCTACCTAGGGAGATCTGCAAAGCACGCGAAGACTAGCGCAAGATGTCTGAAGAACGAAGAAAGGACAACATCAGTGGCAAGCCAGATGGGACACCAGAACCAAAGGCAGACAGCCCCATAAATCGATGCCCACAGTAGTAGCCTGGACAACGAGAGCTCACGGGAACTACAAGTTCTTGTCGGGCCATGGAGCTTACCAGAAATACATCTACAGATTCGGTCATGACAGCTGACCCACCTGTCCAGAATGCGCGAAAATGAAGATGAAGACGCAGAGCACGCAATATTCCATTACAGACGCCTTGGCGTGGCGAGAGCATGTCTAGCAACTCCCGACCTCCTAGTTAACGGAGTCAGCTGACAAATGGATGGTGACCTGCTCCTTTATAACGAGCGCGAGTTACCTACATGTTGGCAACCCTACCCGTGGATCTTTCCTCCAGTCACCTGATGTTTGTTTGTCTTATTTGTGTACATTTCATGTGCCACGTGATCCTCTCTCCTATCGTCCACGTGTCACCTGATTATGTCTCCGCCTACTAAGCACCCGATCTCTCCTTTGTCTCGTGGCGTCACTAATCTATCGCCTGATCGTTCGTTTGTCCTACAAGTGTAATGTCACGTGATCCTTTGTTTGTTTATTTGTGTTATGTCACGTGACCCATTTCTCCTTGCGTATAAAAGGAGGACAGTTGGTGGAGAGCGAGTCAGTTTAGTGAAAACTGTTAAAGTGTAAAAATAAAACCTAATTAAGAACAAAATCGCTGTTTTATTTAGTCTATAACTCGCGCAGATCGAGCTAAGAACGCTCGAAAGAGAAAAAAAAGCCAAATTAGCAAATATAGATCACGTAGCGTGATATGCTAACCAGCCCCGCGAAGTAATAGCTAACGGCAGTTCCGCGGGGAGAGTGGTGGAAGTGTGCAGAGGTGTGGTTTGAAAAGAAGGAAAAAGAAGACGAAAACGGCACGGATTACCAGTATCTTGAAGAAGGTTCCACATCCATTGGCGCAAACCATAAAAAAAAGCCAACGATGCATCGGCTTGATTCGATACATCGGTGGTTCCATGTATCGATGTACAATGACCACCCCTACTTGAAGCACAAGAGCATGTGCATACACAGAGTTTAGAGATCAACTCCAAAGAATCAAGACAAGAAACATTCCATCACTTCGCTTCGACAAAAGACTACTTGCTCAACACTCATTTCATGTACACGCCTCCGAAAAGATTCTCCCGCACTCAACCCCAACCAGCACCTCAGAGCCAGCCTCAATGCAATCCGATTGTGAGGCTCTCAATAACCAAGTGTCCTTTGACGAATTCCAGCACCATTTCGTTGCTGGCATTAAAGTTATGCTCACGAATCAATTTCAGTGCCAGCAGCGCCTGGCATCGCCCGCCCGTCACCATCGATACGCATGCAATAAATTTTTACTGTACAAACATAAAATTGATTTGCCATACTAAACAAATACTCGAACACAAACAAACGGAACGGTATCTGGTATCTCCCCCGAAATGGCGTTGGCATGACATTTTACGCCATGTGATCTGCTATTCTCGCCGAATCGAATTGATTTCCGAGAAAAATCATTATTCTCTATGGCGTCGTATCCCAGCGGGAGGAGGCGACTGAAAGGAAACTCCTCACTTCGTGGCAACCATGCCGGCCCACACCCACCCACACGTGGAGGTGGGCTTGTGAGGCTGCCTTTTGATGATTTCGAGCACGTGTGTTCATTCGACTCGACTCCTTTAGTTCGTTATTCATGAAGTCCTGTTAGTTCTGCTGTTCTGCTGGGGATAGGGCACTAATAATTTGACAGGGGCCACTAGGTAGTGGTCGTGCACCTGGCAGCCGCTGTGCCGGGCGGTGGGTGGTTAAGGGACCGGCTGCGGCATATGCTACTCGGTTGTGGTTCGGTGAACATCACCGCAAAAAGCCCCGGCAGCGCCGAGCGTCTGGTTGCTGCCCCAATGTTAATTAGTCAGTTATTAAAACAAAACTTCGACCTCCGGCGCGTTTTGGTGAAATTTGAACGCATCCATCTGGCTGCGTCTCCACCTCATCGGTGCGGTGAGGTGTGTTCACTTATGATGCCAACTTAAACATTTCCCAGTCGTGGTTGCGAAATTCATTTCCCCCCGTTGGGCATTCTTCGAATCGTCGCTCGATAGGGATGCTGTACTTTTTTTTGTTAACTTGACGGTTGACAGAGACCACCAGATACCGGGGAAATTAACATAAATAACGAGCCCTTGTCGTGGTCAGGCGGCCGAATGCGAAATATTATTAATTTTTGAAAATCCACATGATCGCGGATGTGTTCGAATGTTCGATTACATTTTTTGTCCATTATTTAATTATTTTAGTTTTGTTGGTTGCATTTTTTTTTCGCCGTAATGTTTGTTTTCCGTCGGGTCATGTTTTAACAAATACGTACGTGCGACTCTGTTGAAGGGTAAATAATTATTTTTTGATAAATTTGTGGTGTACATATTTGCAAATTACGCTTGACGCTACACTTAATCTGGTGGTTTAATAAATTGCAAAAACAAACAAAAAAACACAACAGCCAAAGGCAAAATGATACACATGTTTCAATTATTAAAGTATCTGAAATCCGTCCACTTGTTCATGGAATTCGCTTCGCAAATGGAAGTGATTGTGTCCTGGATCTGTAATTCTCTGGTTCGCTTTTTTTCGTTTTCAAAAGAGAAATGCGGGATTATTTCAGTATTCGTCCAGAAGCAGCGGACAGTAATGATTTTTTGTGTAAGAACACATGGTTACAGTTGCTACTGTGCAACAGTGGCAACCTACCTAGCAACATATAAATTTTTTTTTCTGGCAAACACCCCTATACCATGACCCCGCCACTACCGTCTTAAATTGTTGGAAACAGGTTTTCTTTATTCCCTTCAATTGTTGGTTTTCGCCACACAATACCGCGCCCATTTAATTCAAATATGCAAAACTAGCTTTTGTTTGCGACTTTGTAGCTTTTTTCATTTTTAGGGTACTAATTTTCCGAATAATACAATACAATACATACTAACTGCAAGCCACCGTGATTTATTGAAAATATATTATTTTAACACATTTTTATATATAACACATTTTTATAAATTTTAATTTTATAAATTTAAGCACATAGAGTTATAATAATAATATGGGTGGCGCTTCAGCCCGTAGAGGGCCAGGACCTAGCTTCTCAGCAACCACTCGTGTTGTGCGTGCTATTGTGTTTTTTCACGAGTGATGGGACCTACAGTTTAATGCCGACTCCGAACGGCGAAGTTGAGAAGCTTTTTCTAGACAGGAATACTCTTTGAGAATTGTCAGAGACTCGAAAGATGTGGAAGCCGTGAATTAAGTAGGTAGATCGAGGATTCGAACCTGGCACCCTCCGCGTAGGAGTCGACGCACTTTTTTTTTTTTAACATAATTTTATTCAATTCATTCTGTTTCCTTACTTGCTAGACAAAATTACTTAAAACTAGCTTAACTATCTTAAGAATTTACAAATGTTCTTAATACTAACCTGCTGACCTTATGCGGGTAGTCTAAGCTAATCTGATCTACTTTCTAAATGTGCCTTTCGGCTTAGTCTGCGTTTGTTAAGTCTTTCTGACAATCTTTTATCACTCTTTTTTTTGCAAAGAAAAGTTGTGAAAAACTTGGCTAAACTTAACTACTTAAACTAACTTAACCTAACATAAAACTTAATACTATCTTAACTATGTCCGTGACAGTACAGACACGTGCACCAGGGCGTTTATGTTATGTATATGCCTGACATATATAATTTATACGCCGTGGTGCACCTTTTTTTTGTTTTTGTTTCATATATATACATTTTATTTTTGGATTTTTTGTTTAGTTAATTTTTTTGATTTTTTTTCGGATTTTTTGTTTTATATTTTTTTTTTCTTAAAGCTACCTTAAAAACTATGTAAGCTGGCCACTATGGTCAACTATCTGATCCTGTGGAAAAGCTAGCGGTGGCGGAGGCTGGTTTTGGTGTAACCACAAGTAAAATTGGCGTTCTCTGCCAGAGTCTTTCCTATCTCCAGCGGGGATCGCTCTACTGAACCGGAGGAGATCCTTGTGGGTGCGAACGACATCTGTCCACTGTTCGGCGTACGACATGGAAGATGATAGGACATCCTTGTGGATACTGTATAATGCCAATTGTGTCTGGATAGAGGAATGCTTAGGGAGGAAAAAAGCCGTTAAGGCGCATCCTTTCATTGTAGATACTATTGGGGTAGTAAGCCCCAAAGATCAGACTGTCGGAAGAGGTCATAGCTCGTGCAGTGTGCCTTCTTCTGATCAGCTTAGTAATGAAATTATCTACCCTGTTAACGTTTGCCTCGTTGCACAGGACCTCGTTAGGATAGTACTTCCTGTACTCAGACTCGGGTGTGCGATACAGACGGAGACAGCTCCTAAGACACTGCCTCTCGAATACCCTCATCTTTTCCATCATCACCATGTAGCAGATTACCTTCACTCTGGTATCAAGTTGGCCGCTGAAACACAGCCTCCTTGTCGCAGCAAAGGCTTTTCTGGCTTTCGTCAAAGCAATCCCTATATGTTTATCAAAATACAGATATTGATCCAGCCAAATGCCACGATATTTAACCACACTTTGTACAGCTAACGGCCGACCATGCGGGTCAACTATGCCGAACTTACGGTGCCCTGTCCAACGGGGTCCGGAAAAGAACAGTTTCGCACTTCTAGAAATTGATAAGCAGTTTCCAGTCGTCGCAAATCGCTGAATTTTTTCGAAGTCACGCTGCAACAAGATGTTTATTACCTCGACCTTCGGGCCTTCGGCCAATTAGGTCGTCGGCGTACACAATTAAGTGCGGCATGGAACCTACAGTGTCGGGCAAAACAATAGCACCGAATTACACCTCGCAATATTTTGCCCAAAAAAACTGTCTAAAAGTAAATCAATTTAAATGAATTTTATTTATGTTACTTAGGTAAACAACAGATCTTAAAATATTAAAAAACAAACTATGCAACTTCAACACTTAAAAAAATATAATAAAAAATAAAAAAATTCAACAAAATCAAACGCGACAAAATTAAAGCACTTATTTCAATTTTCTTCTAAACATCTTTTTTATTAATATTTTGTAGCAAACCCATTATTTTGAATAATTGCTTTACATCTCCGGGGCATTGACTCAATTAAATTATTTATGATATCTGCGGGGATATTCTTCCAAGCAATTTCAGCTTGACCAAAAAGCGAATCCTTGCCGTTACTCCTTTCCCGGTGAATTCTTGGTTAACAATCTCCCATAAGTTCTCTGTGGGGTTAAGATCTAGGGACTGCGCTGGCCACTTCAAAACATTGATTTTGTTATCGGAAAACCATTTTTGCACAATTTTCGCGGTGTGCTTCGGATCGTTTTCATGTTGGAATATCCATCTCAAGGGCATCTCTTCTTCAGCATATGGAAACATTACGTTTTGAAGAATATCCTTGGACATGAAACGATCCATTATTCCATCAATTTTATGAATTGGCCCGATTCCCTGGCTGGAAAAGCATCCCCAGACCATAATACTACCTCCCCCATGTTTTACTGTCCCTCTTGTAAATCGTCGATTCAGTCTTTCGCCTTTTGGTTGCGAACATGCTTCATTCCATCTGAATCCTTCAGGTTGAACTTGGATTCATCAGAGAACAAAACAGTTTTCCATTTGGCAACGGTCCAGCTGAAGTAAAAAACGTTTTTGTTCTCAAAAAGCTCAGTATCACTAATAACTTCCAAATGAACGTAATTTGTAGCATAGCACGATCGCAGGAAATGTAACAGTTAATTTACTCTAATATAGAAATAAATAAATCAAAAAAAAATCAGGGGAATAATCGAATGTAGCCTGCGCAATATGTTCGTGCTTAAGCTTTGTCGCGTTTGATTTTGTTGAATTTTTTTTATTTTTTATTATATTTTTTTAAGTGTTGAAGTTGCATAGTTTGTTTTTTAATATTTTAAGATCTGTTGTTTACCTAAGTAACATAAATAAAATTCATTTAAATTGATTTACTTTTAGACAGTTTATTTGGGCAAAATATTGCGAGGTGTGATTCGGTGCTATTGTTTTGTCCGACACTGTATAAGATCTGTAATCGAGTCGACGTATTTACCCACTACGCCACGGCAAACCTACAAGTTATTGAGTGAAATTATTCTTAATCGAATTGATTAGAGATAACATTTTATTTGTTGGAATGAAGTTGTAACAGCTTTTACTTTCAGAAGTCCCCTGAATTACTTCCAAAATTGATACAACATTCCGTTACTGGAGCGATTAGATACGGTTTTAAGTTTCAAACAAAATTACATGTGCAAAAAATTTTTGTAATTCACTGAATCTCATGCATATTGCTTATCAAATTTTGGTTGCTAAAATTCGTCTTAATTTTTTTGTGCTTCGTCAAATGTGGGGCCATTTAAAAAGTTGTTCGTCAGTTATACCCAACGGTTTGCGGGTTTTAAAACATTTATAAGGTCTCGAATTAAAACTAGTCAATGGGTAATCTGAACTTTAATTATATAGAAAGTTCAATTAAAAGTGCATGGAAGCATTTACAAAATGTGTTTATAATTTCTTCATTCTACGCATGAATGCTTGTAATGTGCCTAGTCACATTAAATTCGAATTATATTTCATTTAAAGCAAATTTTTTAAAAACTGCAGAAATTTTAAAAAAATATCTAAAATATCTACTGCATCTTGTTTTTACGTTCAAATCCTGCTAAAATCGCAGGAAACCTCTAAATCTGGTAACGCTGGGGACAAGGTATCCTAAGTAAGACAAAAATTGAAGGGGACGAATATTTTTCTTGGGGCGTTGTGAAATTCCTTTAGTGGTGAAGTACATCTTGTATGAGAAGCACAACACTACACCGGACCAACTTAGCGTCGAAGTGCAGCTGCAGATTCCAGTATTTTCTTAAGTTTTTTTTTTTTTAATTTAAGTTCATTTCCAAACCGAGGTTCGCAGATTAATGAATACAAGTGCAGAACATGAGATCAGTGATCAGTGGTCCTTGCTTAAAAAGTACTTTAAAAATTTTTGTGTTAATTAACTGAAAATCGAACGAATTTTACCATAAAACCGTTCACATTTTCACTGACTCATCAGTTCAATTAACCGGGTGAATATTTTCACACGAAGCCTATCAAGAGCGGCCGAACTTATCTCGCCCAGGGTCCAGACCATCGATGGCCTTTTGGGGATTCTGCGATTGTGGCCAGCAAACCATACGCAATAGTTCTTAATTGCTTCCCCACTTTGTACGCATATTTTGTCACTCGCATTAAATACCAGAGTCAATTACTCGATGGCCCTTGGTCTTTCCGAAACCCCACTCAAAGCCAAACGAAATCCATTCAGTCAATTGCCAATTATGCGGTTAAACATTCACACATTCCGGGTAAACTTGTCACGAATGCCTCCAAGCGTCACCACCACGCACGCTGCACAAATGCTTGCGGTGTTTCTGTTTTTTTTTTTTTGTTTCATCCCACTGACCTCGCTTATCACATCACCAACAAACAGCGATATTGTGATGACACTCGACATTTTTGTTGCTACACTATACATACAGCTTGTTGTTGACAAGAGCCAAGCCAACGCTTTTGCGGAAAACAAGAGAAAAAAAACCGCAAATTATTCCTCTCCAAACAAACTATGTTTGCATGGAACACGTATGGATTTATCCACACCAGCGGCACGGCTGCGGAATAATTAAATCAAATCTTGTTTGCTCCACTCGCTTCCAATTTACGAACACACACCCGCTCACACAGATTCACTCTCACCGCACTGTTCCACACCCAGCTACTGTCAATCCTAAAATTAACTCGACTCCTCAAATGGTTCCACTTGTGAGCGCTCTGGAGGGCGGGGTGCTCCAGTGCTTGGTTTAAGGATACTCGGCGAAATGACAAACAATTAAATTTTCGCCGCAACGAAATCAATTAAGGCGAAAAATCGTAAACTCCCGCAGAACCGCAAATTTGCAATTCTCCCTCTCGGTCTTTCCTTGCACCCTTCTCCGCGCTCATTCATGCTTCCACAGATTACAATGCTAACGGTTTTATTGCGACGTCAATTTTCTAGTTTCTCATTTTTTGTGTTATTTTTGGCGTTCACGGTTCTCGTTGGTGGAATCACAGGCAAATAGGGTGCGTTATGCTCTGTGCCGTCGCTCTTAACACAGATAGAGGTGGCATTCTGCTCCGAGGCGAACAACTGTGGTGTCTATGATCTAAGGAGTTGTCAACAATCGTTCACAGTTCTGTCACTCTCCTCGAGGGATTAGGGGACATCTTGTGTGATGTGTTAAAGTGAATCATCTTGTGTAGGCCCCTAGTTCATGTCATGAGTCAAATGTGTCCGACACTGAGGGATCCAAAGGCGACATGGAAATGGAAGAGGGCTCCGAGGTGTTGAGCTGCTGTAATGACAGTTGTACCTTCGGCAAGACTAGAAATCAACTTCAACTGATATTCGACTTAACTTCTGACAGTCCTACCTCTAGTTCCCGATGATTAAGAATAATAACGACAATTTTTGACAGATAACGATGAGTTAAGGCCGATACACAATTGACATGTGTCAGAACTGAACGAAAAGTAGCTAGGAAGAGCGTCAAATTTCTAAGTGCCTTACTTCTGGAAAGTACAAAGCCACATTAACTTGAGAAACGAGCGATGCTGCATGATATGACTGTTTTTATAACGCCCGCTTTCTACACTTTCGTTATGTTTCGTCGACTTAAGTGGGCGAGAAATGTACCCATGTAAATATCAACTTCAGTTTCGCTTAAGTTGCCAGAGGCAGTTTCATGACGACTTTAGCAACTCATATCGCCCCCACTTAAGAAAACAAAAGTGAACGAAACTCAACGAAACTGACCGAATTTTATTAGTTCGTTAGTTTCGTTAAGTTCACTTTTGCTAACTTTAGCCGGCGTAAAATGAGTTCATGTTTACCGACACAAATCAGTCAGCTAGAATTTTGCTGAAGTTGTCAGAAGCAATGCCTAAAACTCATTTCTTTCCCACTTAAGTAAGCAAAAGTGAACGAAACTCAACGAAACTGACCAAATTTTATTAGCTCACAGAAAATGAGTGAAAGTGCAAAAACGATGTGCATGGCCGTTTCTAGAATGATTGCTTTTCGCACACCTTTGTTAGTTTCGTTAAGTTCACTTTTGCTTACTTTAGTGGGCGGGAAATGAATTGTTGTTTACCTACACAAATCAGTCAGCTGGAATTTTGTTTAAGTTGTCAAAAGCAACATTATGGCGATGCCTGAAACTCCTGTCGCTCCCACTTAAGTAAGCAAAAATTTAACGAAACTCAACGAAACTGAACGAACAGTTGTCAGAAGCATCTCTATGATTATGTTAGCACCTCATTTCGCTCCCATTTAAGCAAACAAAAGTTGACGAAACTTAACGAAGCTGAACGAATTGGATTAGCTTGATTGCTTAAATTGACTTATTTAGATCCGCTATGGTTGGGCCTTTATGTTTACGTTCACTTGATTTAATTCATAGTTACACAACAAAAATGGCGACAAACATGTCAAACACTGTCCAACATTTCAATTGACAAGTGTGAGTCCTATATCTCTGCAAGACTAAATGCAGTGCCTGACAACAAATTCGTCATCTGTCCATTGAAACATCCATCAGCTGAACAATCCCGTCGCTATAGGGTACATCCATTCGTCAGCCACACAGCCTCAAGAGCTTCCCCGAGCAATTTAATTGCACATTTTATCTATTCAACCGCTCGAGCATTCCATTTTTACATCTATTATCCGCAATATTTTCATGTTTCCTGGTAATTGAGTCGTGGCTATTCACGGCGAACAATGGACAAGGTCATTAAATTTGATGGATAGTACAAAAGGACGAACTTTTCGTAATATCTGCGAACATGTACGTCCACGTCCACAGCCACGGCGATGGCCACATCCACGACCACGTTCGCATCCACATCATTGTCGTCGTCGTTGTCGTCGGGATTCTTCATTTTTTTTCCATCTGTTGCCCGGCACGGCGCAGCGCGGCCTTCAGATGCCAAAAACAAAACCAATCCCAACCATGGCCCGAGATTCAATTAGTTGAAAAATTGAGTGCCCGTCCGAGGGATTGCAATGAATTGTCATTCATCCTCGAGAGTCAGAGTCGTCGTCGTCGGTATCTGCCGGCACGGCACGACGACGACGAGTGCCTGGCCACTTGACGGCGAAAGCAGTGATTTCGTGATTGGATTGGAGGAAGATCTCATC
Organism: Eristalis intricaria; assembly: GCA_964034865.1. Classification (NCBI taxonomy): domain Eukaryota; kingdom Metazoa; phylum Arthropoda; class Insecta; order Diptera; family Syrphidae; genus Eristalis; species Eristalis intricaria. The sequence continues at coordinate 65,125,965 of OZ035874.1, read as the reverse complement.
TGTCGGTTGTGCGGAATCGGTTTCCGTGTGGGCGGGGGAAAATTGGGAAATTGTTTGAACACATTTTATCTTAATTCATTTTGATTAAGCGAAGCGGAAAATATGATACTCTCGCGCCAGTGCGCTGCTGGAGCATTGTGTGTATCTGGGATGCGGATGATACCCTCAGCAGGCACTTTGAGTGTATTTGCATCAGCGCTTGGGCGTATCGTGGGATTTTTGAGGAATGCTACGCTGCGAAGCATCCTTCTCTGTGATGTGGTCCTTGGCGCGTGGTTGTGGTTGAATATTTTCCACGCTGAAAGCAATCGCTCGTGATGGTTGATGGGTAATTTAAGAGCGACGAAGTCTCGTTTCAATGGCCGCAACGAAGTTTGCTGTTTCACAGTGACACGATGACAACTTGATTCGATGGAAACGACGTTAAGGAGCTCGTTGTCCAGCCGCAAGTGCGTTGGTGGGCTGGACATAGTGGTGGCGTCAAGGGGAAAAGGGTAATCAAAGGACACTGACTTCATTCGACGAAGTTTCGTGTTGCCGAGAAGTCTGCCAGCTCCTCTCTGGACTCTAAATGGAAGACATTTTGCTAGGAAATTTAAAACCACGTACACGTACATCCAATCCGCACTTCCCCCTGAATTCGCTCCCACTGTAGGTTGATGATCCTCCAAACACACTCAGCTTAATCTTCATTTGCCATTGAAACAATAAGTCACGTGGGACATCATGGAAACAAAGCACCACCGTTGGGCGATGCTCTGCTCCCAACAGTTTCGCTAAATAGTTTGCCTCCCACCACCCACTCCCATCCGCAGCACCAAGCTAACCTCAAATGAGTGCTTTGCACATAAACACGATATGAAAGATATTTACATGAGGATTATTTCGCCCACGGTGATGCTTGGGATCTCATTTGTGCTCAGGTGGTCGGAATGGGAAGACGCTCGTGTGTGGGGCGGTCGATGCAAAGAGCGGAAACTTCTTGGAAAACTACTTGGAAACTTAAATTTCAATCTTTTCCAAAGGATTTGCCTTTGCTGGGATGTTGACTCATTTGTGAATTGCATTTGCATTCTTTGTACAAACAACTCATCAATCAGTCGGTAAGGGAAGTCTTGTTTACTTTTTGTTCACTCGTTGGTCTGAGTGTATTTCTGGGAGGTCCCAGCATTTCTTAAGTTTTTGACGAATGAGTGGACCAAATATCATGGTTGGCTGTATCACTAAAATTAGTGTCCAAATGAATTTACAAGGTCCGTTGTCCGTTCATTCGAGGATCCTATTGTCGACAGTTTTGTTTTAGGTCAGAGGGTGCGAGGTACACGAGAGGATTCATTGCTATGGATCGTAAGAATACCCCATTCTGTACTGTTCAATCAGGTCCCTCATTATTGGATATGTCCCTGTGATCAAGGGCTGAAAGGTGTGCCCGCCCGAGGGATTGTAATGAATTGTCATTCATCCTCGGAGTCAGAATCGTCGTCGTCGGTATATGCCGGCACTTGCCTGTGATCAAGGGCTGAACATAGACTTAGCTTAGGTTCGGTTAGAGTGGCTGACTACCAAAAAGGTAGCCACACACAGGCAAAAGCTAGGCCCGTTGTGCTTCGATAAAGATCTAGTAGATGCTAGTTCGCAAACCATCTGGATCATTTGACAAAGCGATGGGGCTGACTGAGGCTCATATAGCGAGTGTTGGCTATCGACTGATAATCGCTCATTGTCGATTGTCGACTACCGATTCTGAAGTTTGGTATTGCGAATGTCGTTCGCAGTCGATATTTGTCGACTTGACAGCTTGACAGCATATTCGTGGTCGCTGGTTGTCGACTAAGAATTTTAGACTGAAAATGGAAGTATATTCCGGCAAATCGTTTGGGTTCTTGTAATGTTAAGCGATTTTATGTCACTGAAAGCAACAAATAAGAAGCAATAGAAGACTTTAGTGGAAAATCCAGACATCGGTGTCTTCTAGAATGTAAACAACCTATCTCAATATTTTTAGTTTGCAGATAACAAAGAACGTTTTGAGAGACGATTTATTTTCTTTTTTTACAGGATTTTCTTTTAACACAGAAAATACAATTGCTTACACTAAACTAACGCGAAATTCATTGCCGACACTTTTTTGGGAGTAATCTTGAGCACATAATCACAGAGTTTTCGCAAGTTTGATGATATTAGGTTCTTTCTCATCGAGAAGGTCTTTGAATGCCTATTTAGACAATAATTCAGAAAGCTGTAATAAATTTATAATTAGTAAATAAAGTGAATTATTAATGAACTTACTTACAGTTTGTCAGGTATTGCCAAAGGATAGAAGTACCCCTTAGCCGGCTACTTTTACGTGCAATTTCAAGGAAATCACTTGAAATTTCTTCGTCCCATTCACAACACAACTGATGCCATTAAATGTTTTGTTTTATTACTCCAGACTATTGAATATTTTATTCAAATTTAATAATTAATATTCACATAGACAAAGGAATATCCTTTGAAAAATGTACAATTGTAAAATATTCACAATATGAACTTTTTCATTCACAGTAATGGAAATATCTATCGACTGAGTTACACAATACCTAAAGTGATATCAGTCGATAGATAGTCAACACTCGTAATAGGGGCCTGATTCTAATCTTAATTAGTTCTGTCAGGGCATAGAAATATGGGGAGTCCAAGTGGTCGCCGTGGTGTAGTGGGTAAGTGCGTCGACTTCTACGCAGAGGGTGCCAGGTTCGATACCCGACTTTACCACCTATCATAATTCACGGCTCCACCTCTTTCGAGTCACTGACAATGCTCAAGGAGTATTCCTGTCTAGAAAAAGCTTCTCAACTTCACCGTTCGGAGTCGGTATAAAACTGTGGGTCCCTTCCTCTCGTGAAAGAACAATAGCACGCACAACACGAGTGGTTGCTGAAAAGCTAGGCCCAGGTCCACCTCGGACTGTCGCGCCACCCATATTATTATTATTAAGTGACTAATGCCACGTTTTCGAGTTTGAAGTGGTTTCGCTCGCAATTCTCAAGTCATTCGCTCTCAATGTAGGTATTAGTGCTCGCCAAAACAAATGTCACTCGCTCTCAAATTGTAAATGGCCGCCAAAACAGCTGTCTGTCAATGAGAGGTTGTCAAACAGAACAAGCCTACAGAGTGAACTTCAGTTTATTTTGGCAATCATTTTCTCATTCTATCTCCTTCAGACAGCTGTTCTGTCGGCCATTTAAAAATTGAGAACGAGTGACATTTATTTTGGCGGTCACTGAAATGAAGTATTACAGAGATGGCCGACTTCACAGCTGATTGCTCCCTAGTCCATCGACGAATTTGAGTGCCTTTTTCAGGGAAATTCATGAATTTTTGCCGGTTATTCAAGAAATAACGTAAATGCCCTCCTCTGATTGGTCAATTTGGTTGATGAACACGTTATAAAAACAGTTGTCAAAAATCTTAACGGGCAAGAGAGGTAGAAGTCGGGCATCTCTGTGATACTTCATTTCTGTACCTACATTGAGAGTTGTCACAATAGTGTAAGAACACCAGCAGACACAAAGAGAAGAGTGAGAAAATGATCACCAAAATAAACTGAAGTTCACTCTGTCGGCTTGTTCGGCTTGACAGCCTCTCATGGACGGATGAATTCAACGGGGCTGCAACCGGGCTTATCAGAAACCGCGAGGTTTGACCCTAAAAATGTATGGCGGAACCTGGTAGGTTCAGAGGAAATTGATGAATCCTCTCGGCTTCGTCCCGCGGAAACGTGGAGTAAGTCTGCGCGATGAGAGGGCATTGCAGTTACAAAGTGAGTGTGAAATGGCTTCTTCTTTCTCCTCATCTTTGCAGCTTCTAGAAAAATCGTTAAAGGGTACACCTAGTCTTGAGGAGTGAATTCCAATGGGACAGCGCCCGGTTATGACGCCGATGAGAGCTCTAAGATGTGGCCTACTCATCCTGACCAGGTCGCATGAGCGTTTTGGATCGATAGTAGGCCATAATTGCTTTGTGATGAGGCACCCAGGGCCAGGGGACCATCTACGCTTGGTGTGAGTAGGCAATGATAGCTGAAATACTTGGACATCTCGTTAAGAGACAGGCGGATAATGAGACCCGTCTTGGAGTTAAATGTAACTGAAATCAGAAGTTTCATCGCTGCTTGGCTGTCCGAACAGATGACAATATCTGGACCTATTTTTAGCCAGGATAGAGCTTAGACTGATAGAACCAGATTTTTACAGCTGAACTTGTCTCAGCCAGACAGCTAGACTTACTTATTTTCCTGTCAGGCATGAGAACCAGAAGAAAGATGGAAGAACCATTAAGTGCAAAAGTTACCTTCCATCGCTGACGGTCCAGAGCACCCTGCTTCTAGTTATCAGGACCAAATTATCTTGCGCCCACGCGAGCTTAGTTTTAATAGCCGGGATTCGGTTTTCTTCTCCGTCTTGAGGTGGCTACACAAGGATTTAAACACATTGCTGGAGCAATGGTGTCCATGCGCTCGATTTGGAAAACTGGGGCTTCAAGTTGATGCAATTTACACTGACACTGGCAAGGCTTTTGACTCTTTGACAGTTTTGTGGTGGATCTCACCGTTTTTAGTGGGGAGGGTACAAAAAGTCTCCTCTGATAACCACTACTCAAGGATCTCCTTCAAAAGTCTCTATTCTCTTCCACAAGGTAGTCATTTGGGCCTCTTGCTTTTTATCATTTTTATAAATGATATTGGAGTGCATTCCGTTAGGAGGGAGAGTCGGGATCTTAAAGCTCAGACTTGAAAGGTCAACTTTGGCTCTGGTGCAGGTGTATGCATGAAGTCAGAGTATGGGGCTTTCCTGGATGAAGTTGATGCTGCACTTGATAGGGTAGCGGAGATGGATTCCTATATCCTAATGGGTGACTTCAACGGTCATGTGGGTATTGATGTAACCACATGGGGGAGTGTGATTGGGAGGAACAGTGATCCTCACCAGAACGCCAACGGAGAGAAGCTGTTGGACTTTTGCTGTTCAAATGGCATGTGCATAATGAACACCTTCTTTCCACACAAAGCCATCCATAAATACACGTGGTACCATAGACGTGGTCATAGTCTTCAACAGAAATCGTTGATAGATCTCTTTTTGGTACCAGCGTGTAGGAAACGGATAGTTTGTGACGTTCGTGTGATGAGAGGGGCTGAACTGTCAACTGATTATCACCTGGTGTTGTGTACGCTGTACCTCACTGATAAAGTACCTCTTCTGCCAAGACGGAAACCAAGAATGGTTCCACGCATACGGTGGGAGAAACTACAGAACAGTGAGTTGCGGCTAAATTTTGAACGGTACATGTCTGAAAGGTTTGAGCGAATTCCAACTGCTCCATCGCATGCAGAGGAAGCATATTTTCAACAGTGGCGGCTGGTGGTGAGAATAGAACTGCGTGGTTAAAAACACCCGGAGTTCAAGAACCCATCAGAGAGAAAAAGAAGACCTACAGAGACTGAATTCTCTTGGGGGACTCTGCTTCTCGTGACCGGTACACTGAGTCGCGAAGAACTTGCAAATTGCCTGTGCGAGCAGCTAAAGAGTAGTCTCGGAAGGAGTTCGGCGAGAAGTTGGAAAGCGACCATAGATCTGCGAATAAGGTGTTCTGGCAAACCATTCACCGGAGTCAAATCCAAAAATGGTGTGGTGCTTTCCAATGAGGAGGACATCTTACGCAGATTGAGCGAGCACTTTTCGGAGCTGATCAATACCCAACAGGGCACTGAGGATAACAGACCCGAAGTCTTAAGTGGGGCCATTTAAGCTGCTGTCTACCTACCGACTAGTTCTATCGTTGGGAGGTTAAGGAGTATGTCTATGAGCTTCGGAGGAGGTTGTCCTTAGTGCTCCGCTGATACCTACGCAAGCCATCCTCTGAACTCTGTCGAGGGGTATGCGGTTGATTTTCTTTTCGAGTGCAGTCCACCAAAATTGCGACGTCATACAGCAGTATGGGTCTGACTGAAACAAATAGCCAGTGGACCATGCGGGGTTGTAGTCTCCATTTGCACCCTATGGCCCTTTACAGCAGTAGAGAGCCGTGGAGGCCTTCTTGACACGTTCCTGGATATTTGGATTCCAGCTTAGGTTCGGGTGTTATGTAAGACCTAAGAATTTTGCCGCAATTACTAAGCTTTTAAGGAGTAAGTAGTTTTGGCGACATCCCTGGCTTGTGTTGTCGTTAGCACTGTAAAGCTAGCTTGTTCGGTAATCCTCTTCTAATGAGAACATGGTCCGTCCAGTTTCATACCACTCCAGCACAAGATGGCCTCAAAGTTGCCCCCTAGAATCATGATTTGATTTTCAACAACTTCCTCTACGCCAATCAACATACTCCAAGGACTATGGAATTTAAATCACTGAAATGTCCTGAAAAATCCTAAATCATCCCCGGAATATTTGATTGAACCCACTCCTAATCACTTCCTTTAAGGACGACTCTTTAATTCCGTACAATGGTTCTTGTCCCACAACCCCACATGCACCCCGTCAGCTCAGAACCCTCATCCCCTGACGTGACATATTAAATTAGCTTTCAAATCCAGAGCACTCCCGCCCAGCCTACAAACCCTCCTCCACAGGGACCTCAAGTCATTATAAATTTATCTTGCGCCCATTACGGAGCAAAGAGGAGAATTTGAAAATAGCTCACATGCACCCCATTTAACCACCCTCCCACCACCGTCGCCCCCGGTTGTGCCCTCACAGCAGGACATCAGAAACTACTACGACTGGAAACAATTTAATGAAGAGATCATCAATTCTGAAACAAATCCCCCCCCCCCCCCCACCGCCACTCCTCCCAGCACTTTGCATGTCATTCGATTTGAATTCAATAAGACATCGTAAATCCCTGAGGGAGCATCAAAATCTCAGGGCCTACCGGACACGATTCCAGCACTCACAAGCATAAGGAGCTTTTCAACACCATGAGGTGTAATAAGGTTGGCTCACATCTGGCCGACGACGACGCACAGTTGCCCGGAGGGTGTGTGGATGTCATGTCAAATGTTCCTCCAATGGAAACAGTTTAATAAAATACACTCTCTCGGTTTATTGTCTAATAACATCCGCATGTGGCCCGCACTAGCCGAACAATACCGCCTCCTCGGCATTCCTGCAGGCGGCTCCTTCGCCATCCAAAGGCATTACTCACCCGGACAATGCTCCATTTTGTCCGAATGGATTTACACAACCTCTGCACTTTCCATTTCTCCGCGCTCCACAATAACGTTATTCATTCGCTATCTATACCTGCCACCCCGACCAGCCCCCCTCCTGCCGAGGGATGACAGGCTAAGGCTAGCCCACAATCTATTCATTGCACGTCCGTATGACTTTCCACCACCGTTCCCTCTCCCGCGGCCCAGACGGAGGTAGGATCCTTGCAAGGATTCCGAGCGTCTCAGCTCGAGCACAGTGGGTGGTGTGGCACACAGAGAGAGAGAAGAAGAAGAAAGCGGACATTTTTGGGTCGCAATCGACCAGTGCAAGCATTTTGTATTCACCGGGTGAACACGACGGTGGGGCGGGGGGTCACAACGACCGCCTGGAACCCATCGGCCATCGGCACCCAACCGGCTGACCCACATCAACTTGGGCATGGTTGGCTACGACTCCAAAACTCCCTCCCTTCCTCTCTCTCTATCTCGCTCTCGGACAAGCGCCTTTTTTGGCGTGTATTCAATTGAAAATGTTTTCGTCCTTCAATGGAATTTTAATAAACAAGGCGACCTGTGAGCCAGGCGACCAGCACAAAAGTCGCACAAGACCCAAGAAAAAACAAAAAAAAAACGAACAAACAAACGGCGGTTCCTTGGCTGGTGTACGTGCCTCCCACGCCGGGACTGGGTTAGACGTTATCGTCGGCGGTTCCTTCAAAAAATATTTGTTTCCAAAATAGATGATTTTCTTGTGTACTCTTATTTTCTTTTGTTGTTGCTGCCATCTTTCCTTTGCTTGCCCCCTCCCCCCATTCGGGTGAATGGGTACTTTTTTTTTTGTCCGCCATTTTCGCCGTAGGATCCAATTATGGCTAATTAACTTGAATACACACTTAATAATGTGTAATCCACGAGCGACTGCGAAGAAATCCTTGAATTTTGAGGATAAATCCGAGCCCACACAGGGGTACGTTACGTCCGAAATGCACGTGCGTTCGTCGAATAGATGTGGGAATCATTTTGGGGGGATGTGCGGAAGGTGAAGGAATGGAAGTTGGTGAAGCGGAGCGGCATGGCGGCGGTGCTCTAAGCCATTATTAGCTAGATGTGGGTTAATAAATCAAAATTCCACACAAAGGTTCATTAAAACGGGACGACTTGGAATGGGACCAGGAACAGGGTGTACATGCATGTACACTAACACACACGCGCACATCGCCCCGAGCAGAGGGTTTGTGTTTAAATTGAAAACCGGGATCAGATTCGTTTGGCAGGCCGTGGCGCTGTGGTGGAGAGGGTTAAGCCGTACCGCCTCCCGCATACCATTCGGCGACGACCTTCGAACGTAGCTAACGGATGGTATTTATAATTAACGGCTTTTTGGGAGAATGCTCCTTTTTTGTGCACACCACCCATCGGCGAGGATGCTGGCATTCGTCTTGGAAAGAAAAGACACAACATAGATCGTATTGCGTTTTCCGAGAGAGGGATTCTTAATTGCTTTGGTTTTTTCTTCTTCTTCTTCTCCTCCTCCTCGCATGCTTGTGCTTGCAAGGATTTAAACTTAATTAGATCCCGAAATGCGTGTGGGTGACTCGCTGGGTGGGTGTGTGCCTGCAGAAGAAGTTTGCACTTTAAATATTGACTAGGATTCGGTGTCGAGAAATTGGTTCGTCGAAACGGTTGTGGGAACATAATTGGGGACTAATTGCAGGCTGGCAAGGACACATTCCACAGCGAGGAGCACGTATAACGAGCAAGTTGTTGATTAAGGAAGTTTACTCCGACGCTGAAGGATGTGCAGAGTAAGTGAGCCATTCCCCGGCTGATTCACTGGTATGCTTTTTCTTGTCTCCCGTTCTTCGTATGGGTCTGTGTGTGCGTGGTTGCTCATGGCATGTGAATGCTTGAGGACGCTACCCTCGCCTCGTTTGAGTGCGCCACGAATGGTGTGAACTTTGATACTGAATATTGAATCGTCCTCGTCGCCCTCGCTTGGAGTGGATGGTAATTTGAAAAGTTTTTGAGTGCATATTGAAGCGCAAGGAAAAGAGAAGAAGAAGAAAGAAAACAGCAAATCATCGAGGAACTGCGAAGTGGTTGGCAATTTCAATGCAAATGTAAGAGATGCTTCAATTTGACTAATGGGCGTTTTTCTACTTGGGATGATGGAACGCCAAGCGTCCGCAAATTGATGCGGTTCCCTTGTGGATGGGCGTGATCTAAATTCGCCCTGTGCGTGTGAATTCACCCCAACAACGGACTGAGTTCGATGGCCGTGAATTTAATTCTACTGCTTCACATTGGACCTTTTACTTGACGTCCTTCGGCTCCTGGAGATGGGCCCAGGGAATCTGAGAGAAGACTCAGCTCTTGGTGGAGTTTCAAGTCCAGTCTTACAATCTCAAACCTGACTCGTGCGTCAAGCATGAGGTTGAGATTTTGCACGCAATTTCCTGACTGGACATCATCTTAGGCAAGGGATGACACATAAAAATACACCCGCTCTGGGTCTCACAAGCCAGAGCACACGTCACGACTCTCCCAGCAATTAGAGCCACATTCCAGTGTGTCAGTGAACCCCATTAACGTTCCATGTAACATCAAAATCTCGGCGCGGTCTCAAAGTGACGAGCATAGTCGTCTCATTACTCTTTCAAAAGCCGCCCACCGCGGGCCTTCCCACTTTAATTTAATTCCACGTCACAAGTGGTAGACGCAAAGTGCTGTTTCAGTTTCAATCTCTCCCCCCGACGTGCATGAACTTGGAACTTTTGCATTACAGGTGGACTCACAGCAGAGTGCCCTGTGCGCTTCTTGAAAGCTGCATTGAGAGAAAATGCAAACGCAGGGGAAAAAAATACACACCACTCGCTGTCCCATTTATCATTGTCTCTGGCATATCGGCCATCCACGTATCCTGCAGCGGCGGTGGAGGTGGACGACAATGAATCGTATGCGTGCATAAGCACACTCATTTGTCTTCTGCTGCTCGTGATACTTTTTTGTGTTGTAAATTTTCCACGACCTCTGGAAAATAGAACATGACTTATGTCGCTGCCAGATAAGGCTGGCTAATGTATGCTCCAACGTTGGGGACGAACGCGGCAATCACTTTAGATGTGGTAAGAGGTAAAGTGACTGTTTCACGAGAACGATAAACGAACGCTGGACAACCAAATTCCAGACCACGGTTGCCGCTGAAATATTTGAGAAAGTCGCAAAAAAAAAAAAAAAGCAACTGGTGATCTGATAGCTTATCTCTCCGAAAAGTCACCCACCAGTCTTTGCACAATGAAGGCGAAAGCAAGATCGTTGCGCTTGATATTTCTAAAGCATTTGACAGAGTTTGGCATCAAGCTCTCTTGTCGAAAATGCGTGCCTATGGTATCGATGAATCTCTTCTTCTATGGTTAGAAATTACCTTTCGAACCGTTCAATTCAAGTTGTTTTGGATGGGTTCAAGTCTGGTATCCACCAAATAAATGCTGGTGTTCCCCAAGGCTCAGTTTTGTCTCCGACACTCTTTCTCATTTTTATAAATGATCTCTTGTCTGCTACTTCTAATCCAATCCATTCCTTCGCTGATGACAGCACCCTCAGCTTTTCATATTCGTTCCAAGACTCACGGCCCCCCGGCAGCGTATGTTAAGCACATTGAATTCCGATCCCGGAAAAACAATACACTGGAATTCAATGCTTCAAAAACTCAATGCTGTCTGCTGTCACTCAAGCGAACCCTTGATAATCAGCCATTATCCATGAATGGCGCTTGTGTCGATGAAACCGGAAAACTTTCCATTCTTAGTATGTGTATCAACACAACACTTAGTTGGAGCGATCACATATTTGAGGTCGCCAAAAATGATGCGAAATGTTTAGGTTTTCTTAATCGATGCAAAAAGTATTTCACCCTTCTGATTTGGCTTTAATTTATAAGGCGTACATCCGCCCCAAGCTTGAGTATAACGCTCATATCTGGTCTGGTGCCCCCAGACCACACTGCACCTACTTGATAGAATCCAAAAGCGAGCGATAAAACTTATAGGAGACAACAATATCGCAGAGTCATTGGACTCGCTCGAGCATCGATGTACCGTCTCTTCTTTGTCCGTGTTTCAACAAACGATGCTCAAGTGAACTAGCCAACTGCATCCCTCCTCTCCATGAATTCATTCGCAATACTCGTCTCGCCAGGAATGCCCATCAGTATACCCTCAAGCCTACTTTCGGACGCACTGTTAAATTCAGAGACTCGTTCTTCAGCCGCACTGCACGAATATGGAATGCTCTTCCCAGCCTTATATTTTCCCTCAGACTACAAGCCGCAGGTATTTAAGACCAATGTGCACAAGTACCTCCTCTCCTTTTCTCCATCTGTACCTTCGGCCCATGCTGTGTCTTGACCCCGGACACATAAGGGTATTAGCAATCCCTTGAGCACGCGCAAATTATAAAAAAAAAAAAACGAGACGGGGTGTAAACACTGAACATGGAAAGCAGCACCGGACAATCAATGTGAGCATTAATGACGCCATGAGCGAAAAGAACTGAATAATAAGTCCTTCTTACATGCAGTTGCTTTAGATCGATAAGCTGACATTTAGCATTATAATCTGGCATATTTGAATTCCGTGGGTCGCCGTGGTCGTAGGTAGTGCGTCGACTCCTACGCAGAGGGTGCCAGGTTCGATACCCGAACTTACCACCTTTCATATTTCACGGCTCCACCTCTTTCCAGTCACTGACAATGCTCAAAGAGTAGTTCCAGTCTAGAAAAAGCTTCTCAAACTTGGCCGTTCGGAGTCGGCATTAAACTGTAGGTCCCTTCCACGCGTGAGAGAACAATAGCACGCACAACACGAGTGGTTGCTGAGAAGCTAGGCCCAGGTCCGCCTCGGACTGTAGCGCCACCCATATTATTATTATTATATTTGAATTCCACGACATCTTTCGAAGAGCAAACCTATTAAATCTTTTTTGTATTCTCTCAATACGAATAGCGCTATTGTTATATAAAGGATTCCATATTAAACAACAGTATTCTAATATAGAGCGAATCAACGAAACATACACAGACTTAAGAGTGTAAGGGTCTTGAAAATCTTTTGAATTTCGAAACAAGAATCCTAGCATGGAGTTGGCCTTTGAAATAATATAGTCTATGTGCATAGAAAAAGTCAGTTGAACGTCGAATATAACCCCTAGATCTTTATGCGAACATACTCCTGTTAAGATTGTATTATCAATCTTATATTTATAGATTATAGGAGATAAAATTCTAAAAAATGTCATAACTGAGTAGGCCATTCAAATCGCACCAATTCTGTACAGATGAGATACCGTTTTGCAACTCCATTGCATCGGCCAATGATCGCACTGATTTAAAAATGTTTAAATCGTCAGCGTATAAAAGGCAGTTAGAATGGGAAACATAGGAAGGCAAATCGTCAGTAAAAAGAAGAAACAGAAGAGGGCCGAGGTGACTACCTTGAGGTACCCCAGAGAAAATGAAAATTACCCGTGACAGATCATTACCTATTTTTACAAACTGTCTGCGATTTGTATGGTAGCTAGTTATCCATTTCAAGATTTTAGAATGAAAACCAATCATCTCTAGCGTTTTTATGAGCACATTATGTTGAACACGGTCAAATGCCTTCGGTCGAATGGAGTCAACTTGAAGTCTCGCTTCCATGGAACTTAGGCAAAAGTTTGTAAATATAACCAAATTGGTCGAAGTTGATCTTCCACTCACAAAGCCATGTTGAAATTGTGATATTTGGTTTCGAACTTCAGGAAATATTATTTTTCTTAAAAACAGCCTCGAATAATTTCGGTATTAATTGGAGTTTAGCTATTGGTCTGTAGTTGACAATAGAATTGGGGTGATGAGAGAATCCTTCCAGCAATCCAAAAATTCGCCGCGAGCCAGTGACATATTAAAAATGATAGTCAGGGGCTTGACTAATCCGTCCTTACACATTTATGATGCAAACATGTCGCATATAACCTTACGGTCACCAGTAGATACATTGTCGTAGGACATATTCGATGGAATTCCAACAGAATTACGTTTAGTATTGATAAACGTCCAGAAAGTTTTTGAGTTCTGTTTGATCCTTGACTCAAGAGAAATTATGAATTGCCTGTAAGCAAATCTCACCAGGAATTCATATTCTTTCCGCATTCAACACAATACGCCACGCAGTGAATAGTCCTTAGCAGATCTCTTACATATTTTGTTTAAAGCATTTTTGTGCCTGCATAAGCTTCGGTTGAACCAGATGGGTTTTTTTGGAATTAGCAGATATCTTAATAGGAACAGACCTGGATATGGCATCTTCTAATATGTTTCGAAACTTAGTATAAGCTACGTTTAAAATTGGGAAGTCAAAAGTTTTATCCCAGTCGACTGAAAGGAAATTATTATTAAATAAATTGTAATCAGCTTTTATGAAATCCAACTTAGGCTTATCTTCGGAAGGACCAGACTCAAAGAAATTAAAAACAATCATATTAAATGAAACTAGCAGTGCTTTATGATACATACTATTATTCAGCAAAGGATGATCAACTTCCAAGACAACAACCTCTAGTTCTTCATCAACAAAAATTAAATCTAATATTCTTTCCATTGAATTACGAATTGTATTAGCCTGCCTAATGTACAAAGCATTCATTGAGTCGATGACTTCAAATTCGAAATTTTCAGTAACATTATAAGCAAACATACATTTGTCTTCTTCGTCATTGATTGCATTTCAACGCAAATGAAATGTATTTCATTAGAGTTGAGTGTAATCTGAGTACTTCTGTGATCGGATTTTTTGCTGACTTTTTTTAGATTTTTAAAATATGCGTAGCAACGCGAGTCATATTCATGTCAACGCCAGCATTCTCGGATGTGACAGGTCCAGGGGTTACTCATACTCACACCCCAGCAGATAAGGATGTCATAGTCCCAAATGACGATGTCGTCATACGATCGCCAAATGGAACGATCGTTAAATAGTAAATCCACTTGAGCTAAAATGGCCTAACCACTTGAGCTCACAGTGCGATAACGACCTTTTTTTCATTGTAACTTTATTTTATTCTGAATAATTTTACTTACGTGCTAGACAAAAGTACTTAAAACTAACTTAAGAATTTACAAATGTTCTTAATACTAACATACTGACCCTATGCGGGTACTAATCTAATCTGATCCACTTTCTAAATTTGCCTTTCGGCTTAATCTACGTTTTTGTTTAGTCATTAAGACTATCTTTTATTTCTTTTTTCATTTGCCAAGAAAACTTCTAAGAAACTTGGCTAACGTGATAACGACCTATCATGAAAGGGATGCAATGGAGATTGAGCGAATAATCGTCGCAGTCTCCAGTTCGACCAGAACGTGTCAAGTTCTCCCTAGTGTTTAAGATTATTTTCTTTTTAAAATAAATGTTTTAAATAGTTTTCCAAGTGCGTTCTTTGATTTAATTTCTCCTTCTGTTGTTTTTATTTATTTTTTGGATAACATTGTTTACAACTAGTTGTTATATAAATGTTTCCTTAGGCTCGGCAATATTTGTTAACATACATTACAGAATAGTCGCTTGGTGTGCAGATCTTGACCTTTCCATTGAAATCACATTTCCCATCCTTTGAAATACAGTCGAACTTCGATTACTCGAATCACCACTTGCCACAAAAAAAAACTTCGAGTTATCAAGTAAAATACAAAATTGATATAAATATTTATTTAATATAATAATAATACCATGGGCGGCGCGACAGTCCGAGGCGGACTTGGGCCGAGCTTCTTAGCAACCACTCGTGTTGTGCGTGTTCTTTCACGAGTGGAAGGCACCTACAGTTTAATGCCGACTCCGAACGGCGAAGTTGAGAAGCTTTTTCTAGACAAGAATACTCTTTGAGTATTGTCAGTGACTCGAAAGAGGTGGAGCCGTGAATTTTCAAAGGTGGTAAATTCGGGTATATAATCTGGCACCCTCTGCGTAGGAGTCGACGCACTTACCCACTACGCCAAGGCGGCCCAAATATTTATTTAACTTAACACATGACTGAAGAGCGGATTTTTTGTTTTGTTGTTTTTAAGACAATCATTAATGGAATTTAAACCATTGTAGGTACACAGAATCGTTGTCCTTGATAATATAAATAAGGACAACGATTTTCGGTTCTGCACGCGGAATGTGAGGTCGCTGAACAGACCACGTGCAGCCGATGAACTTGCGGAAGCCCTCGAAGCTTATAAGGCAGATATCACCGCCATTCAGGAGGTGCGGTGGGAGGGGTCCCCAAAAAGAGGATAAAAAACTGATTGCTTTAAAGAGCGAAGGCAGCGCTTGTTCGGATGCGGGTTTGTTTTTCGAGGCAGATTTAGGCAAGAAGTCTTAAGCTTTAAATACATAATCGAGCGCCTCATAACAATCCGCATCAAGGCTACATTCGTCAACATCAGCCTGATCTGCGCCCACGCCCCAACGGAGGATAAAGATGACGACAGCAAAGATGACATTTACGATCTCCTAGAAAGAACGTACGATCAATGCCCCAGCTACGACACCAAGATCGTTCTAGGAGATTTCAGCGCAAAGCGGGGCAAGGAAGATATCTTTGCTAGAGTCATCGAAAAGCACAGCCTGCACGACAACACATCCGAGAACGGACTCAGGCCGGTGAACTATGTAACGGGCCGAAACCTCTCTGTAGCAGGTACGCGACTCCCTCACCTCAACATCTACTAAGGGACGTGGCGGTCCCCTGATCAAACAGCTTGATCACATTGCGATCGACCTCAGACACTCATCCAGCATTCTCGATGTCCGAACATTCCGCGGAGCCAACATCGACTCGGATCATTTCCTTGTTGTAGCCAAGGTAAGAACACGGATATCGATATGACAACGGAGTGGAGCAAGACCAAAACAGTTTGACGTCGGAAAGCTATAATCGCAATTGACCGCTAGCAACTTTGCCGATCGAGTCTCCCTAAAACTCTCAGAGAGTCCAACCATGCCAGACGAAAATATGGACGAACTATGGAACCGTTGTCAAAACGCCATCAGAGAAGCTGCATCTGATGCGCTGGGTTTTAAAATGCCACCTCAAAAAAACCCCTGGTTGGACAACGAGTGCAGGCAGGCACATTCAGCGAAGCAAGCAGCATACAAGGCGATGCTGGACAGAAGGACGAGAGCGGTTCGTGAGCTCTACGAACTTAAAAGAAGGGAAGAGCACCAGCTTCTCAAAAAGAAAAAGAAAGAGCATGAGAAGCACGCGATCGAGGACATGGAGAGATGTTACGGCAGAAATGACGTCCGAAAGTTCTACCAACGGGTAAAACAACTATCCAATGGATACAAAATTCGGGCAGAAGCATGTCGTGACGCAGAGGGACAACTCGTAGTAGACTCGCAGTCGATACTGAGAATCTGGAAGGATCATTTCTGTAGATTGTTAAACGGCGAGGAAGACTCCAATACCGCAGTCAGGCAGAATGTTCCACTCAACGCAATTGACGATGATCGACGAGAATTTCGTCCCCCCGACCTAGACGAAGTCAAGATAGCTATATCGAGACTAAAGTCGAATAAAGCTGCTGGTGCAGACGGACTGTCTGCGGAACTGTTTAAGGCAGCTGGAGATGAACTGGTAGGGTACATGCACCAACTCAACTGTAAGATATGGTCGGAGGAAAGCATGCCCGACGAGTGGAACCTCAGTATCGTTTGCCCGATCCACAAGAAAGGAGACCCCTTTGACTGCACTAACTATAAAGGGATAAGTCTCCTTAACATCGCCTATAAGATCCTCTCTGCCGTTTTGTGTGAGCGCCTGGAACCATTCGTCAACAACCTGATTTTCTGATGGTCCTTATCAGTGCAGTTTCAGGCCGGGGAAGTCCACCATCGACCAGATTTTCACACTACGGCAGATCCTGGAAAAGACCCAAGAAATGTAAATCGACACCCACCACCTTTTTGTCGATTTCAAGGCCGCATGTGACAGCGTGCATAGGGACGAGCTTTACAACGCCATGTCTAGTTTTGACATTCTTGTCAAACTCGTCAGGTTGTGCAGGATGACGATGGAGAACTCTCGCTGCTCCATCAAGGTCGGTACCGAACTTACCGAGACTTGCTGCTTCAAAAAAGGATTTAGACAAGGCGACGCGCTGTAATGTGATTTCTTTAACATCATCCTGGAAAAGATCGTGCAAGACTCACACGCCAACACTAGAGGCACGATCTTTCAGAAGTCCGTACAACTGCTAGCATACGCGGATGACATTGACGTGATTGGCAGAACACAGCGAGCCGTCAATGAGGCGTTTGCTGGCATTGAGGCGGAGGCGGCTAAAATGGGTCTAGCGGTCAGTGTCGGGCAAAACGAAGTATATGCTGTCATCAAGAAAGGACACACAACATCGACGTCTTGGACAGAGCATTACAATGGAGAGCTATAACTTCGAGGTAGTCAAGGACTTCGTCTACCTCGGTTCGCAAGTGAACAGTACGAACAACACCAGTACCGAGATCAAACGCAGAGTAACTCTTGCCAACCGCTGTTTCTATGGGCTCAAGAGGCAATTGAGTAGTAGAGTCCTCTCTCGAAGGACCAAGCTAACATTATATAACACCTTGATCATCCCTGTCCTGCTCTATGGTGCGGAAGCATGAACAATCTCAAAAGCGGATGAAGAAGCACTTGGTCTTTTCGAGAGAAAAGTTCTGCGTTCAATCATTGGTCCGGTCTGCGTTGATGGTTATTGGAGAAGAAGATTCAATCACGAACTGTACGGGGTGTACAGCGGCATGAGCCTAGTCAGGCGTCTACAGATTGAACGTCTAGGATGGCTGGGCCATGCGCATGGACAACACTGCTCTAGACCGAAGAGTCTTCGACCCCGAACCAGTGGGACAACGCAATAGGGGAAGCCCACGGAACCGATGGCGCACCCAGGTGGAGAAGGACAACTTGGTGTGCGCAGTTGGAGACAGCTGGCTAAAGATCGTGCAGGCTGGAGAGGCTTACTGGTTGAGTCCCAGGTCCACCCCGGACTGTAGCGCCACCAGAAGAAGAAGAAGAAGGTACACAGAATCTTTTGTTGTTCCACTGTTCTTTTAACATAAACGCAAAATGAGTAATGAATTTGCAACCAACTCGTTTGAAGGTGGTTGAATCAATCCTCAATTCTGGCCAAGGTCTTTCCCTATTAGATCACTGCTGTCATCGTTATTGTCGATTTCAGAGAAGATTCGGATTCACATCTAAATAGTATCCCGACAATATCTTCATCTGTGGGAAACGCCTACGTAACAATATCGCCATCCACCTGCAGAAAATCATCATACCTAACACCTTGATATTTCTGCTTTTTTTCTCTCTTATTTCTTTCGTTTGGGCGTTCAGTTCTGAAAATCAAAGGAAATTCATCCTCTTCCCCCCGCTCAGAGTATTCACCAAAACCACGATTTAGCTTATACCAGGTCAAAGCGACATACAAACGCAGATCCTCGAAAGCGATTCCTTTTAAAACAAACTTGTAGGATACGCAGAATTTGGGAATAGCTCTTCAGAATTCGACTTATCGAAGATGACGCCAAATAAAACTGTTCGCGTTAACAAGACATTCGAATAATTGAAGTTCTAGCTATCGAAGTCAAATTACATGTAAATTTCAGTCTTGGCGCTATTGCCAGCCAATTTCATTCGAGTTATCAAATAATCGAGTTATTGAAGTTCGACTGTAATTCCTTTTCAAACTAAAATGGACTCTCCCTAAGACGAACTCCCCCCAATTCGAAACTCTCTCTAACTTGAATTTCTTCGCCATATTTTACACACATCTCCCGTCGACTGTATTTTCAAATAGTGTGGCTCTTCAACTGAATCCGCAAAGCATACTGATCTGATTCTGAGCCGACGACGAATCTAATACATAAGAGAAATGTTATCTCTTATAAAATAGTCTCCAAAAGTCGCAAGAAAATATAAAAAGTGTCAAAATGGAGGTATTTTTCAAAAAAGGGTCAAATGTCGACTAAAGTCGCATAGCGGCAACCCTGTTCTAGACCATTGCATCATCATCTCTCTCTCTCTTTAGCCCCTCTCTCTATCTATTTTTCTCGTTCTCTCTTTATCTCCCTCTCTCGCCCTCCCTCCCTCTTTAACGCACTCTCACCGAGAGCCATGCGTTCGACGAGATGTGTACATTAACTGATTCTGTGTGTTGGATGTTTAAGGCACACGTTGATGGGATCATTGAATGATGCTGCTGGTGCTACCTGCTCTAATGGCCTGATTAGCTTAAGTTTCGTAAGTGGGGCAAGGATATCCTTTCAGGACGTCAATCCCTAAAACTCTCACCAACGAGTTAATAGCCAATTTACTTTGCAAGTGGTTCTCTTTTCAAATTCAGGAGGATTTGAGTGATAGAACCCCCTTGAGATGCAATAGGTCGGTTTTAAACAAGTCATTATCATCGCAGGTCTGGCCCTGGATGATCTGGGAGAGGCAGTGCCAGCATAGCATTTGAAGGTTTTGGTAAACGTCCCTAAGACTCAAGGTCGAACCGATCGATTTTTTTTTAAATCTTTGTTTTTTTTCCATCTTCTCTGCGAATCTATGTTTTTTTTTTTAAAACATAGAATTTATTTTTTAAATTATTTTTTTATCATTTAAATTTAATAAGTAGAGTTCTGCTACTACCATGGGACCTTATTTCTGAATCATCTAGTTCTTACTCTATTCAGGGCTTCGTCTTCCCGTTTTCTTCGTTCGAAGCTAAGCGGCGTGAGCGCGTAAAGGATTGCCCGGTATTCTCCAAGCTCAGGTCCGTTCTTCGCTATAGTGTCCGCTTTTTCGTTTCCTTGGATGCCAGTATGGCCTGGTACCCAACTTAGGGTCATCGTGTTCACCAAGATTGTCTCACTGACGCTCTGTCTACATAACATGACAAGTTTCGATGTCAGGATGTCCGATGCCATGGCTTTTATTGCCGCTTGGCTGTCGGGGAAAATAGAGATCCTTTTCATGGTCATGTTGCGTTCTCTCAGCGCGAGTGCTGCTTCATGTATCGCAGCCACTTCCCCCTGGAAGACGCTGCAGTCGTCTCTTAATGCCAGGAATTTTTCGAATAGGTCACAGAAGACCCATGCGCCTATACCCGCACTCGTTTTGAGCCGAGAATTACCTTTCTGCTGCTACCAGTTGCTCCTGCCATTTTTTCCGGTCTAGGAAACGAAGGGCGAATGTCTTTTCCGAAGCAAATGTTGGTGGCAGTTAGTCCGTTTGATATAAAACGTAAATAGCGTAATAGGCATTAATTTTACCCGTGCAGCATCAATTACACAAATGTAACTTATGATCACGCTGCCAACCGATATTCATTGTGCCGACCGACATCTGGAAAGTACACCACCCGCCCTTGCACTCAAGCCATCGCTTTGATTTGTTGCGGCGCATGTGGCCATTACCAACGAGTCAACATCAAATTGAAACCAGCCTGTTCCAAGCATGATTATCAAATAACCACTACCAGCTTGTAGTGTGTCGCCCTCCCCCGCACCCGTGCCTCAGCGTTGAAACCACAGCACACTCATGTCCTCGTTTCAAAAGCACAAACCCCATTTAACCCGACCATAACATCATCTCCAATTCCTAATCATTACACGACGGTAATTGGTTGCTACACGAGTCGTGGAACTCGTTGACCAGCTCAAATGGCAACTCGCCAATATCTCCGTTTCTCCTTCGCAACCAGTGCCAGCTGCATGCTGCCCCGCACTTCCGCACAGCCATTCACCTGGCCGCAGAAATCAAATCACTGCGCATTGTTCTCCAAGTCACCCCCTCGGTCCATCCCTCGGTCACCCCCTCGGTCCAACCCACGCCCCCGAACCAAATCAGGGCTCCAGTCAGGACCACGTTATGACATTTGCGATATTAATTTTTCCCTGCGAATTCCTTTCACCGTCTCGTCTCGCTCCTCGCTCCCACCAGTTGGCAGATAGTTCGGAAACTCACCCCCCAGACGTGGGTGGAGGGGGTGTTGGTGGCTGGTGGGGAGACGAAGCAAAACTTCTGACTCGGCAAATCCGTAGCGAATGAAAATTGACAATTTCCAAAGATAAAGTTCTTCGCTGAGAACTTTCACAGGAAAGCAAACAATTCTTCCATGTCATCCTGTCATGCCGCCACCGCCGCCACGCCGCCGACGCCAACGCCATCGGGGCCGGTGAATGGCATGCAGGTCGTCCTGCTACTGGCTGCTGGTGTTGGTGCGTCCGGTGCCGAATTCGAAATGCAGATGACGTCGGAAACGAGTTTATGCCGGTGCAGGGTGCATGGCAAATCGGCGAACGAATAAATACACGTTGTCCGGGATGCTGGACGAAAGTTTGACAAACAACGTGTGCATGTGGTGGGCCGGGGATGAGGCCGATGCATTTATAATTGCTAACGAGCCAGTGGAATAGCCGCGTGAAGTCGTTTTTTTCAAATGCCGGTCGGGAGCAGGTCTGGTGTCGTAAACGCACAAAAGAGTTGCGTCACTTTTTCGCCGGATTTACGCTGACTAGACTTTTACGACGAAGCCATAAAACCAAATGGCCCGGAATGCGGGGGGGATTCGAGGCTGCGGTCCCGAGCCGGGGATCACCGAATTTGTAGCCGATTTTGTCGATAAGTTATGCCCTTATGGTCGGTTGGCTGTGGCTGGTTACAGGTTGATTTAACAGCGCGGCTGGGGCGGGGAACCCATCCCCCACACAATGCTCCCGTGTCCTGTGGCGCTGCTGCTTTTGTTCGGATACCTACAAGGGGAATTTTTTGGTCTTGTGGGTGAATGGGTGCATGGAGACGACGACGTCTTAATTATTCGGTGTTCACAATGGGATCCGCACAGACTTTGGGCCTCTAATGAATTGCAGACCGAGTCGCACGTGCGGGAGAGCACTCGGCATGAGTCTGGTCGTTATTCATGAGATGACTGAGTGCACAAGAGGTGACGATGTTATGGCGAGACTGGAGCTGTGTGTAAGGTCAGCACTCGTTGCTGCTCGCTCTTGGCAGTTTCGTGTCAAGGTTCAGTTCAGAATTTTGGGTGTGCTGGAGGGCGGCGCGTAAGAAATTCAGGCAGACATTTATTGCTTGTTTGGATGATGTTATGCCAGTGATGAAATGCCTCGTTACATTCGTGACGGTTGGGGGTTTGATATGCGAATTCGATTTTGTATGCACATAAATTTTAGTCGTTTCGGGAGGTGTGGCGCGGGGGATGTGGCTGCGTTTTGTTGATAGAGTCGTTCACGTGTCGTTCTGCGTTGGAAGCTAGGATGGCTTTTGTTTCTTTATTGTTTGCGCCAAGGGATGTGGAATCTGCTGGTAATCCGTGCTACCAGCATGAACGATTCACGGGGTATTATTCTCCTCTTTCCTCGCGCCTACATCCTAGACCACACCACTGTACAGCACCCCCGTTAGCTGTTGCTCCGCGGGGCTAGTTAGCATATCACGCTACGTGATCTATATTTGCTAATTCGGCTTTTCTTTCTCTTTCTTAGCTCGATTTGCGCGCTCGTTATAAAGGAACAGGTCACCAGCCATTTGTCAGCTGACTCCGCTAACTAGGAGCTCGGGAGTTGGTAGACTTGCTCTCGCCACGGCAAGCCGTCTGCAATGGAATATTGCGTGCTCTGCGTCTTCATCTTTCGCCCGCGCACTCTGGACAGGTGAGTGAGCTGTCGTGACCGAATCTGTGGATGTATTTATGGTAACCTCCATGGCCCGACAAGAACTGCGTGAGGTGGTGGTTGCGGTTCCCGTGAGCTCTCGTTGTCCACGCTTCTATTGTGGGCATCAATTTTTATGGGGCCATCTGCCTTTGGTTGTGGTGTCCCATCTGGCTTGCCACTGATGTTGCCCTTTCTTCGTTCTTCAGACATCTTGCGCTAGTCTCCGCGTGATTTGCAGTTCTCCGTAGGTAGATCCTTTGCATTTTTCGTCGATCGGGACCATACCCGCAATGACACAGGTTGCTTCGTTCGAAATTGTTGGCAGCAAGAATGGCTGTGTTATGTTTATAGAGTCATGTAAGTAAGAGTGTGGTCGCTATGCGACTTTAGTCGGATTTTGGCACCACAGAGAAAAGCCCAGGGCTCTAATAGCGCAAGGCGACAATCGTCTCGAGGTAGCCTTTCGACGATAGTTTCGCTTCATGTAAGCATAACAAAAAGGATAGCGTCTGAGAGATATCGTTTTGCCTGCTTCGCGTAGACTGAAAACTGTCATTAACTATCGTCACGACGACTGATTTTTGGCGATACCTAGGGTAAACTACCCAGTATCAAGGCTCCTGAAGGAAAGTTTTGACTTCGTTGCTCTCTTAAAATTAATTTCTTAGATACATGAGCACAAATTTATCATTTAAGGAAAGCTTGATGTATAAGAGTTTGATATAAACAATAACTTTTTGTAAGTATTGGACTCAAATTTCCAGGTTCCTGTTTCACTTGCCATAAAATGGGGCACTTCCGCAAAGATTGTCCGATGCTGAGACAAGAAAAAAAAACTACACACAGTGTTACGTATATCAAATGCGGTGCCTCTCTATCGATGGACCCAGATGTACTGTGCTGATGAAGACGATGTACTACATATGGAAAAGGTATGTTCAAATCTGTGTGTCCGTAGTGGTCCTTTTGGGATGGCGTGGTGGTGTGGTAGTCGATTTAGCCTCGATGATGCTTGCTATCGCTGCTCTGGTAGAATCCATGCACCTCCTTGCTCGACATCGTTGAAAATTTCTACTCGTTTAGCAGACTTAGCGCGTTGAGGTAGCGTTGTCCGGGGATAGATTGCCTCGTTAGGATGGTTGTTAAGATCTTGAAGCTGCTTTCTGAACATTGTCACTGATTATGAATATTTGAAATGTGCTGCATTATTGCATGCCGCCTTAATTACCCTATAATCATGTAAAATACTTGTCCCTCTTTTCTTTTCAACATGTACTCAAAATATTGTAAGCTCTCTTTAAAATTTCAAGTAACGTTACTTGCAGAATAATGAAGTTGCAAACAAAGCATGATATTGTAACGCATTTACGAACGCTCCCGCCTGAAGTTTGACAGAAGAACCTGCACATACCGGGAAACCTGTCACTTATGACAGAACACTCTTGATTTGACCGCCGAGTAATAAAGTCTAGTTTTTCGTTGAACTTAAGGCACGTGCTTCATTTTTCTCAAAATCGTTTATTACATTCGCCATCCTATCGTTGATCTCCTTAAAATCCGCAAATACGCAACAATATGAAATGTAATACTTTTTCTCTTCCATTTGGGTTTCGACTACAAACAATAGAGTAAGGAGTTGTCAAATAAAGCTGTTCGTTGCTACTCGATTTTCGCATATTTTCTTATCCAACTGCTGATCCTGCAAGATATTCGTATACAGTCACCATGTACCCTTGCAAGGGGATGATGCCTAAAGCTTCTTCCTGTCGCGATGCCTTTGATGGATCCTGCCGAAGGTGAGACGGGTACATATTCGAAAATTTGTAATTTTGTGAGTTGAGTTTATTTTTTGGAAATCTTTGTTGTTTGCGTAAAATTGTAACTTTTTTTGGGGATAAATTGTAAGATGTTACAACCTATCACGCTGCTATGAACATGAACACTGCTTACCATGCCTATAGGGACTACAATCAACTTCTTTCTATCCTGAGGAGATAATGCCCTATCTCCATATCGAGAGAATCAGCCATATTCACCGATATTCTAGAGAAAGAAGCACTCTTAGAAAGAAAATAAAACAGAAAACTCCAGTCTTAGATGCCTCATCCGAGGACGAAGACGAGGGCTTTTTTTTCGTTTTTCCATCCATATTTGGTTGTTTTCCATACGGGCAGGTTGTAACACCAGGACTTTTACATTCAAACTTGTACCCGTAGACTTGTTGTTTGGCTGATCTTTTTTGAAAAATTTGTATTTGACACATGCATTTTTAATTAAAACAAAAGGTTTGGCTGAGTTGCAGCGTTACCAGATTTAGCAGTTTCATGCGATTTTAGCAGGATTTGACCATACAAATAGGATGCAGCAGATTTTTCAGCATTTTTTAAAATTCTGTAGTTCTTGAAAAAAATTGGGTTTAAAGGAAAATGAGTTAATGTGGCGAGGCACATTAGTAGGCACACAATGTAGAGAGGCATACAGCATTCATGCATCGAATAAGGAAGGTTTAAACATTTTAGTAATAAGATACTGAGAATTTGGAAGAACCATTTCTGCGGACTGCTAAACGGCGATGATGACACCAATACCGCTGTCAGGCAGAATGTTCCACTCAATATGGACGATGATCGACGAGAATTCCGTCCCCCCGACTTAGACGAGGTCAAGATAGCAATATCAAGACTGAAGTCTAACAAAGCTGCCGGTGCGGACGGACTGTCCGCTGAAATCTTTAAGGCAGCTGGAGATGATCTGGTAGGGCGTATGCACCAGCTCATCTGTAAGATATGGTCGGAGGAGAGCATGCCCGATGAGTGGAATCTCAGTACCGTTTGCCCGATCCACAAGAAAGGAGACCCCTTTGACTGCGCCAACTATAGAGGGATAAGTCTCCTGAGCATCGCATATAAGATCTTCTCTGCCGTTTTGTGTACTCGCCTGAAGCCGTTTATAAATAACCTGATAGGTCCATATCAGTGTGGCTTCAGGCCGGGGAAGTCCACCATCGACTAAATTTTCACACTACGGCAGATCCTGGAAAAGACCCAAGAAATGCAAATCGACACCCACCACTTATTCGTCGATTTCAAGGCCGCATATGACAGCGTGCATAGGGACGAGCTATACAACGCCATGTCTAGTTTTGACATTCCTGCCAAACTCGTCAGGTTGTGCAGGATGACGATGGAGAATTCTCGCGGCTCCATCAAGGTCGGTAACGAACTCACCGAGACCTTCAATATCAAAAAAGGATTTAGACAAGGCGACGCGCTGTCATGTGATTTCTTTAACATCATCCTGGAGAAGATCGTGCAAGACTCACACGCCAACACTAGAGGCACGATCTTCCAGAAGTCCGTACAACTGCTAGCATACGCGGATGACATTGACGTGATTGGCAGAACACAGCGAGCCGTCAATGAAGCGTTTGCTGGTATTGAAGCGTAGGCGGCCAAAATGGGTTTAGCGGTGAATGAAGGCAAAACGAAGTATATGCTGTCATCAAGAAAGGACACACAACATCGACAACATGGACAGCTGTCCATTGTAATGCTCTGTCCAAGACGTCGATGACTTCGAGGTAGTCAAGGACTTCGTCTACATCGGTTCGCAAGTGAACAGTACGAACAACACCAGTACCGAGATCAAACGCAGAGTAACTCTTGCCAACCGCTGTTTCTATGGGCTCAAGAGGCAATTGAGTAGTAGAGTCCTCTCTCGAAGGACTAAGCTGACTTTATACAAGACCTTGATCATCCCAGTCCTGCTGTGCGGCGCGGAGGCATGGACAATCTCAAAAGCGGATGAAAAAGTCCTTGGTATTTTCGAGAGAAAGGCTCTGCGTGCGATCTTTGGTCCTGCTTGCGTTGACAGTTTCTGGAGGAGAAGATTCAACCACGAACTGTACGGGCTGTACAGCAACATGAGTCTAGTCAGGCGTCTTTGGATCCAACGCCTAAGATGGCTAGGCCATGTAGAGCGTATGGACAACTCCAAACCCGTGGGACAACGTAACAGAGGACGACCGCGTTAAAGGTGGCGCACCCAGGTGGAGAAAGACCTCAACCAACTTGGTGTGCGACGCTGGAGACAGCTAGCCAGAGACCGTGCTAGCTGGAGAGGCTTGTTGCTTGAGGCCCAGGTCCACCCCGGACTGTAGCGCCAAATAAAGAAGAAGAAGAAGTGTCAATGTGGCGAGGCACAATTAGTAGGCACACTGTAGCACACAATGTAGCGAAGAACACAGCATTCATTCGCCGAATAAAGAAGGTATAAACATTTTTAATGCTTCCACGCATTTTAAATTAAACTCTTTATAAATTAAGTACTTAATTGTATTTAAAAGAAAAAACACGTGTAGGCGTTTATTTAAAACTACTGAGTATTTTTTTTTTTGCTCAACTGTATCCCACCAATGGTTGTCAATCTTTTCCTTAACATACACACAGATGCCTCACCTTCCATATGATCGTGTGATCAACTCGAAACGGTGAATTTCCAAACCTTCATCAGTATAAATACTTGTGTAGTACAACTTCACTCTCTCTTCAGTCTGTACGCTCTCTTCAGTCGGCATTCACACAACAAGCGGTTGTTTTTCTTCTTTGTGTCCACACACTCTTCCTACACACGTTTTATTATTTAAGCTAATAATCGTTTATTCATCTGTCTTCTTATGACACAATATTACCACTGACACCGATGCGTAGATCGATCTACCACCTTCTCAGAGAGAAGAGATGAGAGACCGCTATTGTGCTGAGAGATCACCAACGCACGCTCAATGTTGAATAGCTCAAGCAATTGAGCGTCGCGAGAGTACAACAACTCGCACTTGCATCGGTGTGGTGGCGAGTGTCAGAGTTATGCCTCTAGGGGTATTCATCACTTATGTAACAATATATAATCCAAGTCCAGGTTACCCAATGACAATCTATTAATTCGAGACATTATATTTTTAAGTCTGCAAGCCATAAATACTTAGGAAAAAATTGATAGAATGTCCACATTTGGCGATAATAAAAAAAATGTACGATGAATATCGGCGTATCTTTCTGACATCGGGTTTTAACAACAATAAGATTCAGTCAGTTGAACAAAAAACATTTTCACATGTAATTTTGTTTGAAACTGAAAACCGTGATCGCTTCAGTAACGAAAATGATGCATCAATTTTGCAAGTAATTCAATTTCAGACTTCTGAAAGTAAAAGCTGTTACAAATTCATTCCAAAAAATCAGGCGTTATCTCTAATACATTCGATTCAGAATAATTTCAGTCAACAACTTTGTAAATACGTAAACTTAGAAATTATCATCTTAACTATAAAGCAGAAAGTTTGTGTGTCTGGCCGACAAAGGCTCCGAAACTACACGTCGCAGCTCTGAAATTTTCAACAAAAATCATTCTAAAATTTAGATGCTGAATGTGACAATTTTTAAGTCGGTACGAAAAAGTTACATCACTTTTTAAACGGGAATAAAATTCTCAAAATAAGTGTGCGTGCATCAATCCGGTATGAAACCATTTCAAGTTGCGTAGTCGTGGATATCAACCATCCCCCAGTGTGTTGTAACTTCCATATATACACACACATTTTTCATATTTTGCTTTGGTGTAACCATTCATTTTTTTGTACGTCTCAATCGAACATATACGAACGACTGCCTGAGCCACCAAACGAAAAGGAAACAATAAACATTTTCGCACTTTTCTTATTTTGTCATACCCTAACTATCTATGCCTGTACATATACACAGCTACACAAAAATCATTAAATTTCGCTGAAATTGTGAATATTGAACTTCTGAACGGATTAGCCGATTTAGATAAAATTGCAGAGCTAGACTAATTACATAATGGGTTACAAGATAGGCAAATTTTGTTCTTGGTGCATGAAGTTTGACTTCAATTTGCACAACAAGTGAACATCGCGCGCAGGTACATAGATGGGATTTCCAAGAACTTTTTGTTTTATGAATCGCATGATATCCCTCCACGTTGTGTGTAAATGGTTGAGAAAACACCGTAATTTCCGTCGGTTTTGCTGCAGCACACATTGATAATTCAAACTTCAACATGCATGCACACAGTCAACGAATTGTACTCATTATTAGAGGGTCGCCGTGGCGTAGTGGGTAAGTGCGTCGACTCCTACGCGGAGGGTGCCAGGTTCGAATCCTCAATCTACCAACTTTCATAATTCACGGCTTCCACCTCTTTCGAGTCACTGACAATGCTCAAAGAGTATTCCTGTCTAGAAAAAGCTTCTCAACTTCGCCGTTCGGAGTCGGCATTAAACTGTAGGTCCCCCCTTCCACTCGTGAAAGAACAATAGCACGCACAACACGAGTGGTTGCTGAGAAGCTAAGCCCAGGTCCGTCTCGGACTGTCGCGCCACCCGTGTTATTATTGTTATGAGTAGGGATGCGAATGAGAGATTGGGATAGGCATCAATGACAAATGAAAATTCAAATTCTTCTCTGAGTTCTGGTTCGAGCAGTCTTATTATTGTTTTAAATTAAAAAGTGTGGTTATAATGCAGGTAATTTACCGGTTGAAGAAACAAACCCGGGCAAAGCCGGGTACGAAATCTAGTGCTTTTAAATTAACATCTTCCATGACAGTAATTATTTACCACGAATAATAAATGCATAAAACCACTGTTTCATGCCGACCCCCAACGGCCAACTTCTTTAAAGCTTTTCCTAGACAGTTATTAGGTTAGGTAGTTGGGCTGCTAGTGCATTCACCAGCACACTTAGACCATATTGGTCCATTGTGATACCCATAGTCAGACTACCACCACTGATTGACTACTCTAGTGATAGTGCCGATAATTTGATCCCATCGGCAAATGGTGACTGGGTCAGATTTGAAAACCCGAAAAAAGCGTATTAATTGTGCTTTCACTGGGATTCGAACCGGGGCAGGCAGGCACTCGTTTTTTTCAATGTAATTTTATTTAATTCAATATATTTTTAGTTACTTGCTAGACAAAAGTGCTTAAAACTAGCTTAACTAACTAAAGAATTTGTTCTTAATAATAACCTACTGACCCTATGCGGGTACTCTAAGTTAATCTGAACTACATTATAACTGTGCCTTTCGGCTTAATCTACGTTTTTTTTTTTGTTGTCTTTATGAAAATCTTATATAAAATTTGTCATTTGCCAAGAAAACTTGTAAAAAACTTGGCTAAACTTAACTACTTAAACTAACTTAACCTAATTTATTTAAAACTTGACTATGTCCGTGACAGTAGGGACACGTGCACCAGGGCGTATACAGCGGCGAGCAAAACTGGTCGGAGGTTTGTCAAACCTAAGTTCATATTGCTGTTAAACTTGTAAAAATTATTCAATTTGCTAATTTATTACTCTCATCATTGAATAACATAAAATGTAATAAAACAAACATAGAAACAGAAACTTCTTAGAAAAAAACAAAAAAAAGTCCAGTTTTGCACGCAAGACTCAGCATACAAAAAACAACGATTTAAATAAAATTTTAGTGCTTGGACCAGAGACCCTTTCTTTTTAAAACACTTTTCACTCTTCTTGGCATACTTTCCACTAATTTTTCAATTGTTGTGTTTGGTATATTGGTCCCGGCAACTTGGACTCGATCCCATAGCTCGTTCAAATTATTCGGAGGCGAATCGTGCTGGCACAAAGTTCTTTTAACAATTGCCCACACATTCTCAATTGGATTGAGATCTGGGCTTTGTGCAGGCCATTTCAATGTTTTAAATGGTTGGTTTTCAAGCCACTCTTTCACTGTTTTTGTATTGTTGCTTGGGGTCTCCATCTTGTTGGAATACACTTTCCTCAATTGGATACGCACACTGATCAACAAACTCAGGCAAATATGTTTGCAAGATATTTAGGTAGCCTTCCTTCTTCATTATTCCTTCTATTTTATGGATATCATCGACGTGCCACCAAGTGACACATGCCTACGCCATTATACTACCGCGCCATGTTTCTTAGTTTTTTTTTACTTGGTGTTGCTGAAGCTGCTCACCGGGTCGGTGCCAATAATATGACTTACCATCCGATAAAATACGATTGATCTTCGTTTCTTCAGACCATATAATACGTTTCCAGTCTTCATCAGACCAGTTTTTGTGTTCTCTACAAAACTGTAATCGAGCTGATATGTTTTCCTTGGAAAGCGCAGGTGCTTCTTTCTTCCCATTCTTTTCAGTGATCTTCTGGCTGTCCATTCGCTTATTGGTTTGTTAATGGCCAGTGTAGCTCCTTTAGGTGTTAGCTTGGAGCTCTTACGAAGCTACCGTTCCATTTCACGAGCGACTTTCCGTCAGAATCCTTTGTCGCCCTCCAAAAGCAACCGGAGACTCCAAATTATTTCTTTTTCGTACTGCTATCACTGTTGAATTTCCAACGCCAGTCTTTTCAGCTATTTTTCGTGTACTTTGCTTTCGGTTTTCCAAATCTTTAGTGATTTTCTTTATTTTGCACTAATTGAACAACAATTTCACAATTTTTGGGTATAACATTGTTAACTCTTCACCGTATTACTTTATAATGATGAAATAATTAAAGAAACGCAATAAGCTCTTGACAAATTTCATAAAGATAACGGTAAAATAATGTTTTTTACATGCTGAGTCTGTCGTGCAAAACTGGACGCTGGACTTTTTTTGTTTTTTCTAAGAAGTTTCTGTTTTTATGTTTGTTTTATTACATTTTATGTTATTCAATGATGAGAATAATAAATTAGCAAATTGAGTAATTTTTATAAGTTTAACAGCAATATGAACTTAGGTTTGACAAACATCCGATAAGTTTTGCTCGCCACTGTATGTTATGTATATGCCTAACATATAGAATTTATACGCCATGGTGCATCGTTTTTTCTTTTTGTTTCATATATACATTTTTTTTTTATTTTTTGTTTTATATTTTTTTTGGATTTTATTATTGTTTTATATTTTTTTTTGCGTAGAAACTACGTCAAAAGCTATGTAAGCTGGCCGCTATGGTCAACTACCTGATCCTGTGGAAAAGCTAGCGGTGGCGGAGGCTGGTTTTGGTGTAACCACAAGTAAAATTGGCGTTCTTTGGCAGACTCTTTCCTATCTCAAGCGGGGATCGCTCTACTGAACCAGAGGAGCTGCTTGTGGGTGCGAACGACATCTGTCCACTGTTCGGCGTATGACATGGAAGATGATAGGACATCCTTGTGGATCCTGTATAACGCCAATTGCGTCTAGATAGAGGAATGCTTCGGGAGGAATAAAGCCGTTAAGGCGCACCCTTTCATGGTACATACTATTGGGGTGGTAAGCCCCAAAGATCAGACTGTTGGCAGAGGTCATAGCTCATGCAGTGAGCCTTCTGATCAGCTTAATAATAAAATTATCTACTATCTACCCTGGAGATCTTCTTGAGAAATCAAGATGTGATTCCCATCATTGGCGACGGCGCTATGTGCCATGTTCTCGTCGTAGAACCTGGTGAAACCTGGATTCTCTGATCGCCATTGACTTATCTCATTGCGGCGATAGAAGTGGTTTAGCAAGATCGTGATTCGGTCTACTAACCTCGTTGACCGTATACACTCTCTGGAACACTGCACCTATAGCTTTAGCCTTTTCCTGGGGATCTTCAACCACGAAGAAGTCATTGTCCAGCACTGTCCCACCTGGATCGATGCCAATTGAAGTCAGTAAGTGTTCGTTGTCTGTCGTCCTGAGAAGTCTAATGATTTGAATGTCATTTTGATCTTTCCTCCGAAATATTTTATTTACTTGCGGGAACATACCCGGGTTGTTGGATAGTACAGCCCGGATTTTGTAGGGGCAGGCACTCTACCAACTGCGCCATCCAGTCGTTAGACGGTTATTACTCTTTGAACATTGTCAGGGCCTCGAAAGAGGTGGGGTGGTCCGTGAAAATTATTTTGGTGTTACCGAGAATCGAACCCAGGCAGCTAGGTTCAGAGGACGAACAGACCCACAACCCCACGGTCGCCGCAATTTATACTTAATACAACTGTGTAAATGCCCTTAAATTAAACTAAAAACTAAAAATAAACGTATTTCTTGGGGGGAAACCCATCGCAGGTTTATTTAAGCATTTTTTTCATTCTTGTCTAGCCGATTTAGCAGTTTTTCTACCCAGCTTTAGCAGGTTTGAACAAAATAATCTGGTGACGCTGCTGAGTGGTGTCCAATATTGTGGGAGCAGCATAGATTCAAGTAAAAAGTTTTACTTTTTGTCCCACTCTCCCCCAGAGAATCACTTGTCCGAATTCAGTTTCTGTCAATGGACCAAGCACTCAATCCACTTTTCATGGAAAATCTCCCGAATCGGCTTGGCCCTTATGGGAATCTCAAAAATGTTAAGCGGAACATATTGTGTAAAGCTCGGCTTGTTATCATTTGCGAAGTGGTCCGCAAGGCCGGTCCGATTTAATTCCAACGAAATTGACCTTTTCATTTTTTCTTCCATTCGTCTGTTCATTCGACAATCCAAGTCCTGCTGACTCATTGCAGGTGAAACTTGTTCCCGACGAGAACTCGTTGCAAGTGTAACGAAGACCTGAAGGCTGTTCCTGAAGAACTTGCCCCTTAACTGCTCGAAGAAGGGTTTTCTTAATTAGATATCGCAATTATCCAATGACCACTACAACTACTATTCTCCCGCCTCCATCGCCTATCCGCTGCTTGAATTACTTCATTTCCTCGTGCACAAAGCACAGCCCTTCGGCAAATTGCACAGCAACTACCCGGCAGAGTCCTCCAGATGCAATCACAGTTCGGTGGAAGAGATTCCGCACTGCCCCTGGACATTTCTCATTTTCCTGCGAAACACCACAGTTCCTTTCCAACTCGAGTGCAATTAAAAGAGAAAATGTCACAAGGGTCACCTTTCGTCTCCGCCGAGACAACGCGGCCAGTCGCAGTCACTGTGCAGTGACTAAATATTTTTTAATGAACCTTTAATGACAGACCAACTGTGTTTGCATCCCACAATGCCGGGGCCGTCCGCACTGGAGTCACTACAAAACCCGTGGCCTGCGGGCATACGCCTGTGTTCGCTGTCAGTCGATCGGTTTAAATTAATTGCAATTAAGGATTTCAAGCGGAGGCAAAAAAAAAAATCCACAAAATATAACTGTACAAGGTATTCAACCATTAATTTTGATTGTTCAATGAAAATTGATTTTGTTAACGGCTTGTCAATTTGTTAATTGTTAACAATCGATTGTTTTGGCATTTAATCGCCGGGGGGCATCGCAAGGATAACATATGCGTGCGTTGGAAATATCTGATGGCAGGCAAGTTGATTGAAATTGATTTGTGAATGTGGTCAACGGGCGGGCTTTGTGAGGGGGAATTGGATTCTTCGTTGAAGATTGAGCGAGCTTGAGGAGCCTTGACGGCGAGATCTTGAGAACCGCATGCATGTGGAGACGGCCATGTAAGTACGTAATTTTTTCGTGCACACAACACGGTCCTGGGGCGACATGGATGTCGATGTAGTAAGCAGGAGTTGACGTGCGCGAATCTCAGCCACATTGTGCCATCGAAGGAGGAATGTATGGTCGGATGTACGGTCTTGTCAGCGGGGGAGGTGGATGGAGGAGGAGACCGTGACAACAGTGAACTTTATTCAAGGATTCAAGGACTCAAGGTAAGACGTCTTCGAGTCCATACCTCTTGGTTTGAAAAGGAAAACAAGGCCGAATCCTCGACATAAAGATCAAACTATCGCGGAGGCAGCATGCTCAGGACGACAATGACTGACTGACTACTGCTCAGACCCTTCATGCGTCGGAGGCGGGAGAACTTCTGCAATCTCGTGGCACGTTCCAAGAAATTAGTGCTGAATGCAATAAGGTTGGGTTTGGTTAGGGTTATGTGATTGCCACAACTGAAGCAGTTGTGGCCCACTTATGTAGATCCGGATTGGATCCATTGTGATATCACTAATCGGCAGCTTACGTGCCGGCTCACCTTTGGGGACTAACTCGTATGCTAGTGGCATATCCTGGATGATGCACTCCTTTGCTGGGTTACGGTGGATAAGTATGTTTTTTTTATAAATTTTGCTATGTCCAGAATTTTAATGGCAGACATTCGATCCTCGAGGTTATGAATAGCTGACGAGCGTGTTTTTCCTTGTCCTTGCAAGTCCTGGGCAGGCGCAGAAGTAGTGAAGTATAGTTTCTTCTTCCTCTTCGTCCCTACAACTCCTGCAAAAGTCATAGTAGGGGGTTCCCCTTCTCCTTGCGTGTATGACGAGTAGGCAATGCCCAGTAATAATGGCAACTACATTGCTGATATCCTTTCCATTTATATTTAAGAGTGTGCTTGTTTTTCTGAGATTTGTCGAAGACCATGTTAGCCTTGAAGTCATGCAAGTATCTAATGCCATCCACCTCCGATTGGCGACGTTGATGGCATCTGTAAGTAGTGCAATAAACTATTTCAAAAATTGAATACTTTCCAAGCGATCCAAACGAAGGACCCTCCTCGAAAGACAAGTGCTGCTGAAGACCGACCTATCACGGCTTGTGCCAAAAAAAAAAAAGCACTTGCGCAGAGACATTTGGAGGAAACATTTCAGCCTTTTGATGGACAAATGTTGGAAGATGATCCAAGTGTCACTTCTACACTCTCTAAAGTAGTTCTTGAAACGTACAGACGTGTTCTTTAAGTGCCTTGGTTAGAAGATAAATAACATAGTTCAATTTAAAATAAAACAACAAAGGTTTTTAATTAAGTATATTTGGCAAAGGCAAGTATATAATTACATACATAAATACACCTATACATATTTGTTATTGTTTCTATAATCCACACATTTCATCATAACAAAATCGAAAATGGTGAAATGCGGAAACTGCGAGGAAGATATTGTCAGCGAAAGCGACAGTGTAAGGTGCTTCTCTTGTACCAGAAAATTGCATTTTGGCTGTACCACCATCACAGCTAGAACTTACAGGGGATGTCATCCGATCAGAAAAAGTCCTGGAAATGCCAATATTGTCGTACACCTTCCGCAACCGATCAAATTCTACGAGAAGATAGACCTGATGATAGAAATCTAAATGCAGAAGTACTCAGCGCAGATGTTAAAAAAGACATCACAGAAATTAAGGAAACGCTGAAGGAATACTTGAGATATGTGGAGTTTCTATCCAGGGGCTATGATGAGATGAAGGAGACAATGAACTATTGCATGCACTGACTGGACAGATAAACGAGCTAAAAGCTGAATGCAAAAACAAAGACACAACAATATCAACAATGTAAGAACAAATTAACAGAATGGAACATGAAATAATCAATATCTGTTTTTTTTATCCAAGCGTATATATAGCTTAATTTTGAAGTGCACAAAAAACTATCATCGGCGCTTAACGATTCATCATAAAATCTTGGCAGCACCGACGACATTTATGACATTTGCTAAGCAGTCTGGGGTGTAGTCGTGGAAGGTGATGGTCGATCTTTGATATTCGCAATCTTCGTTTTTTGACTGTGTAGCGTGACCATCGCAAAAACACTTA
Organism: Eristalis intricaria; assembly: GCA_964034865.1. NCBI lineage: Eukaryota > Metazoa > Arthropoda > Insecta > Diptera > Syrphidae > Eristalis > Eristalis intricaria. Next base: position 65,089,479 of record OZ035874.1, on the reverse strand, counting down.
ATAATTATAAAATATAAACAATTTTAAACAAATGAAACGAATCGAGTACGAAATATACCAAAAATTGCATACTTATGGATGCCAAAAAATTGAAAAATGATCTAATACATCAACCAAGCCTGCAGGTGTAAGCCACATACAGCAACCTAAACAATGAATGAATGAATTCAGGAATGAACACACAGAAAATAAAGATTGGACGCGTTGTTTTTATCCGCGCTTATTCCTTAAGCGGCGATAGATATGATGAGTAACTTAAGCGGATATAGGACTCGTTGTTAGTGTATTTTACATGCAAATTGAAAAAAACGCAGCTATTGTTTATTTGCTATTGATTATTTCTTGTTCCATTCTGTTAATTTGTTTTTGCATTGTTGATATTGTTGTGTCTTTGTCTTTGCATTCAGCTTTTAGCTCGTTTATCTGTCCAGTCAGTGCATGCAATCGAGATAACAAATGTCCCATACACAAGATGTGAACAATTAACAGAAATGGTAACCGAAGTTGCAAAGGCAATTGGTACCGAAATAAATACCACCGATATTGACAATGTATATCGTTTAAACACCAAACAGAACACTAAAGCACCGAAAATAGTGGTATCTTTCACAAATTCGATGTGCAAAGAAAAACTACTGCACACCGCCAAAGCATATGCACGACATTAGCGAAAGTAAGAAAACCGAAATTTTAAACAGTAAGATTTACATAAACAGCCAGCTTACGGCAGCGAACAAACAACTATTATGGCAAGCGAAAACAAAAGCTAGAACCGCTGCTTGGAAATTTGTGTGGATCCGCGACGGTAAAATTTTGGCACGTAAAGACGAAGGCACAATTGTCTTGCGAATTGACCTATCGTCATTTGACTTCAGCACCCCCTGGTGCCATCTTTTACTACCTCATTTGCGAACCCGAATCCCGTCAGCTAATTCGCTCGAAGCAATTTGTATGGGAATTTGAAATTCGGTGCAGATCTATATTTGGTAAAACTTATATAAAATAATTGATTTTGAATAATATTAAGGGTGAAATACCGGGAAAAAAGTGTGCCAGTTTAGTTATTAGTGCTTGTCAAGTTCTTGGAAGTGATAGTTTACTTGGAATCGCATAATGAAAAATGTAAACAAACCACTTATGTACCAGTAACTATTTATTGTGCATTTTGTCATTATGCGAATAGTGAATAATATTAAGAGTTGATTTACTGCATATTCATTGTTTTATAATAGAACAATGTCTGTGGTAGTGAAATACAGCTGAAATTCGCACGCTACATACATTATTCCATATTACGGCCTACTAATATAGCAACAATTCCAAGGCGCTTTCTTTGCGTATGAAGAGTTCGCTCACGTATGCACGTGAAGAGTTCATATAAATTGGTTTCCGTTTAAACCAATAAGTTAATTATATGATATAAACAATTTCTTATAATTAATTCAAGCAATAAGCGAACCCAACATAATGTATTATTCTTTCATTTTGCACAAAGCAAATGGAATATTTTGCTATATTGGAGGATATGTACATACATACATACATTGCAGATTAAACTGCACTGAATATGTATAAATTAATTTATTCAACAAACTATGACGAAATAACACTTAATATTGTTCACGATTCAGTGTATATTGTGTTGAAGAATGATAAAGCAACAACAATTTCATGTCAAACTGGTGATTTGTTTACACTTTTCAAAGCGGCATTCCTCAAAATCTATCACAAATAGACACTTGACAACACCTTAAATCAAAACTCCTGTATTTTAACTCGGCATTAAAACATTTATGGGAATAAAAAATGATTATTTTATATTTTTTCTAATTTTTTTAATTGCGCACTACATTTCACCATTTGCACGTAAATTCCTATCCCAGTTCTGACAGCTCAGAATCCATCACGCATTCACGGTTCCAAAATTATCCGCAAGAGGTATAGGTCGATCGGTCAATTGCTGATGTCGATGATATAAGCAGAATAATATAGTATCAATCTAAAATATCTGTCAAACGTCAAAACATTAAAACAAAGTCATATCGCTATCAAGGCTGACACCAATTATACCAACGCAAATGAGTGTGTTCAAATGTCAACTATCGATTATAAGGTACATAATACGTTTTCTGACATAAAAAATTATGACATGGAAAATTAAGAATTTTTATGTGTATACTTAAATATTAGATCATTAAGGAAAAACTGTGGGTCGCCGTGGCGTAGGGGGTAAGTGCGTCAACTCCTACGCAGAGGGTGCCAGGTTCGATACCCGAATTTACCACCTATCATAATTCACGGCTCCACCTCTTTCCAGTCACTGACAATGCTGAAAGAGTACTCCTGTCTAGAAAAAGCTTCTCAACTTCGCCGTTCGGAGTCGGCATTAAAATGTAGGTCCCTTCCACTCGTGAAAGAACAATAGCACGCACAACACAAGTGGTTACTGAGAAGCTAGGCCCAGGTCCACCTCGGACTGTCGCGCCACCCATATTATTATATTATAAGGAAAAACTGGGATTTGTTTATATGTAACATCAATAAGATAATTCGTATAACAAATATTTGTGATGATGAGAACTGGCTATATCATCTGGATGGATTCAAGACAGAATTTATTAACAGGCAAAATAGAAATGTCGGTGGAATTGCACTATACGTACGGAAAGAAATATCTTACGAAAAAATTAATTATAGTACTTCCCACTATGAAAACATACAGATTCAAATCAAAGCAATCGAAAAAGAATCGACCATATTAGCAATTTATCGACCACCACCAAGTTGAGTGAAGCCAACTTCATAGAAGAAATGGAAAATCAAATTAATTCACAGCTCTAGGATGGAAAGAGTATCGCTAAACGAACTCTGCCAGGCTATCCAAAATCTAATAAAACAACAAGGCTCCTGGCTATGATCTAATAACCGGACAGAACTTTCCGAAAAAGGCGCTAATTATACTCCTCTACTTAATTTACGCTTCCCTTAGGTTATTATAAGCCTATCTTCCTTTCTTTTGAAGAGATTGGAAAAATTGATCGCCGTATTCACAAACTATCGATCTCTCAGCATGTCTACAACAAGGGCAAATCTGTGGAAACAGCCCTGCACTCGCTTGTAGGCACGATCTTAAGGTATTTACCCTCACTGCCTTTGTCGATATCGAAGGAGCCTTCGATAACATAGAACCTCACGTGAGGTGAGTGACTTTTATTCACCGGCATCAAAAGGACAGAGTGATAAGCTCAAAGCTTGGTGATACCACGATCCGCAAATCTGTGAACAGAGGCAGACCGCAGGGTGGTGTACTCTCCCCTCAACTGTGGAACATAGTAGTCAACGAACTGCTTGTGAAACTTGAAGGGACTGGGTGTAAGGTCATTGCCCATGCAGATGATATTGCCATCGCAGTATCTGGGAAATATATATCCACGATCAGGGATATTATACAATCTGCCCTATCCAAGCTAGTGAAATGGACCTAGGTGTCAATCCGCAAAAAACGGATCTAGTCCTCTTTACTGGGAAGTATGTAATTCCTAACTTTGACCCTCCCACACCATGCGGGACCCCCTTGGTGCTAAGCGAGAGCGCTTAATTCTTAGGCCTTATACTAGATACGAAGTTAAGCTGGAATCCAAATATCCAGGAACGTTTCAAGAAGACCTCCACGGCTCTCTACTGCTGTAAAAAGGCCATTGGATGCAAATGGGACTGCAACCCCGAATGGTTCACTGGCTATTTGTTTCAGCAGTCAGACCCATACTGCTGTATGGCGTCGCAATTTGGTGGGCTGCAGTCGAAAAGAAAACCAACCTCATCCCACTCGCTAGAGTGCAGAGGATAGCTTGTGTATGCATTAGCGGGGCTACCTCCTCCGAAGCACTAAGCATACTCCTCAATCTTCCACCGATAGAACTAATTGGCAGACAGACAGCAGCTTTCACGGCGATTAGATTAAGATCGCTGAGCAGCTGAAAAGAACTGCAGTCTTGACATTCAACGATCCCACGTAGGTATGCCTCTATACCCATAGACACAGACCTCACTTTACCTAAACTCACTTTACCTTTCTCAACCAGCATACCGCCCAGATCTTCCTGGGATTCTGAACACCAGACGCTGTAAGGTCCACTGCGAGTATTCACAGATGGATCGAAGATGGATGCAGGTGTGGGTGCAGGTGTCTACTCCAACGATCTAAATATCTTTTCGACTACCTAATCACTGTAGCGTCTTTCAGGCTGAAACTATAGCGATTAAGGAAGCCCTTTCCTGGCTGAAAAACAATGTAATATCGCGCACAGATATCGTCATCTGTTCCGATAGCCAGGCAGCGATCAAATCTCTGAGTTCAGTCACTTTTAATTCCAAGACTTCCCTTAATTGCCGCCTATCTCTCAACGAGATGGCCAAGTAAACATCCACCTAATCGGGGAGACGGGACACTGTGGCATTGCAGAGAATTGCGAAGCGGATGAACTCTCTAGAAAGGGCACAAACTACGTGCTCTTTCCGGTTGGAGACCCACCCCCATGCCTATCCTACTATAAAACATCTGCTAAGGCTTGAAACGCTTGCTTAGGCAAACCGTGAATGGATATCTGGCACAGGATGCCTCAGTTCCAAACAACTTTGTCCTATGATCGATCTCAAACTATCGCTTAGCTTGATCAGATTAAGCAGGCCAAACCTCAGATCTCTTCTTGGCGTTATAACAGGGCATTGTACCATCGGACTTCTAGACTAGGCCTTCCCAATAATGATTTCTGTAGAAGCTGCTTGGGCGAGGATGAGGAAGAAACCATCGAACACTTGCTCACACTTGACTCAGACCTCTGGGGGTCATATTTCTTTGATAATCTGGCTGAACTGAGCAGCATCAGAATCAGCCTTCTTCTTCGCTTTATCAAAAGCACAAATTGGTTTGCGGAATAGTTAGCCTAAGATCCGCGTGGTAACACAATGTGCCTATGCTTGGCCTAAGTGTGTCAGCTGTCCATATGCGCGGCAGTCAGCCACCTCAACATAACCTAACCTAGGCTTTTACATGTTCCAGACTCAGGGAAGGTTGCAGAAGTGATTATGGTTCCAAAACCGGGCAAACCGTTAAGCAAAAAAAAGTCGTACGGACACATATGGCTTTTACCAAAAATATCCAACATTTTTGAAAAACTTTTATTAAAACGCATTCAAAAATTCATCGAAGTGAAGCAACTAATACCTGACCATCAGTTCGGGTTTCGAGCGAAACACTCGACAATTGACCAGGTATACAGAATAACGAATGAAATTGATGGAGCATGAGAGGAGAAGAAGATCTGCTCTACCGCCCTACTTGACGTTTCCCAGGCCTTCGACAAAGTCTGGCATGAAGGCCTAAAATACAAGCTCAGCAGGCTTATATAAGGTCCTAGAATCCTACCTCGATAATAGGATATTTAGAGTTAAACACGGAACCGAATACTCCGATTTTAAAGAGATCCGAGCAGGAGTCCCTCAAGGGAGTGTCCTTGGCCCTACATTGTACCTGTTATACACTAGAGACATACTTCAAAGTGAGGATAAACCTTGTGGCTACATTTGCGGATGACACAGCGATCCTGGCAACAGGAAGCTCAGTTGAGTCCTCAGCTGAAAAATTGCAACGAGCTGTGGACAAAATAAAGGAATCGTCTAAACGCTGGCGCATTGCTCCCAATGAGACTAAATCAACGCATATAAATTTTACCTACAGAAATATTGAAAATCTACCAAATCTGCGCAAATACCGCACTCTAATGAAGCAAAAAATCTTGGTATGACTCTTGATGCGAAACTCAAGTGGAAGGCCCACGTGAAAAAGAAATGGGATGAGCTCGAACACCTGATAGAGTCAAGGGAAGGCACTCCAAGTTAAACATGTACAAGAAACTGCTATTATACAAGCAACTACTGAAGCCTATATGGACTTATGGTATACAACTATGGGGTTGTACCAAATCAAGTAACAGAGGATTTATTCAGTCCTTTCAAAATAAAATTATACGGGATATTGTGAAAGCTCCCTGGTATCTCAGGACATGTGATATACACAGGGACCTAGGGATAACTACCGTCGACGAAGAAATAGCAAACTCCGCTCGATAGCTAAGAATAAGATTTCATGGTCACTGTAAAAATGCCTTCCTCCAAACTTTGAACATGAGACGTTTAGTGCGCCGAACCCAACGTACGAGACCGCTGGATTCGGCGCAATAGTAATCGTGCCGGCTGGACAGGCTTACTGGTTGAGGCCCAGGTCTACCCCGGACAGTAGCGTCACCAGAAGATGAAGAAGAAGTAACTCAGTCGATAGATAGTTCTATTACTGTGAATGAAAAAGTTCATATTGTGAATATTTTACAATTTGATAGCTAAAACTCCAATTGTATATTTTTCAAAGGATATTATTATGTCTGGGTGAATATTAATCATTAAATTTGAATAACATATTGAATAGTCTGGAGTAATAAAACAAAACATTTAATGGCATCAGTTGTGTTGTGAATGGGACGAAGAAATTTCAAGTGATTTCCTTGAAATTGCACGTAAAAGGAGCCGGCGAAGGGGTATTTCTATCCTTTGGAAATACGTCACAAACTGTAAGTAGGCTCATTAATAATTCAGTTTATTTACTAATTATATATTTATTACAGCTTTCTGAAGCTAAAGTCAGCTAAATAGGCATTCAAAGACCCTCTCGATGAAAAAGAACCTAATATCATCAAACTTGCGAAAACTCTGTGTTTATGTGCTCAAGATTACTCCCAAAAAAGTGTCGGCAATGAATTTCGCGTTAGTTTAGTGTAAGCAATTGTAATGTCTGTGTTAAAAGAAAATCCTGTAAAAAAAGAAAATAAATCGTCTCTCAAAACGTTCTTTGTTATCTGCAAACTAAAAGTATTGAGATAGGTTGTTTACATTCTAGAAGAAACCGATGTCTGGATTTTCTACTAAAGTCTTCTATTGCTTCTTATTTGTTGCTTTCAGTGACATAAAATCGCTTAACATTACAAAAACCCAAACGATTTGCCGGAATATACTTCCATTTTCCGTCTAAAATTCTTAGTCGATAACCAGCGACCACGAATTTGCAATCGCTAAAAAACTGCTGTAAAGTCGACAACTATCACATTCGCAATACCAAACTTCAGAATCGATACTTGACAATGAGCGATTATGAGTCGATAGTCGACACTCGCAATAGGGAGCTTAGTTGTGGTATAGAAAAACCACAAGGGAAGGGTGATATTAGACACGGGTCACATAGTGTCTTGTTGAAGCCAAAAAGAAAAAATAAATATTTGTATTAAGGGTGTCGAGCTACTAATTGTATCAAGCCATGACTTACTTAATTGCTTATCAGGCTGACGACCCATGCAGGGTTCGAGCCTGAGCGATAGCTGCTTTCCATCCCTGACGGTCCTGGGGACGCTGCTTCCACTCCAAGACCAAGTTGTCTTGCATCCGCTTACTTGGTTCTTATGCCGGACGTTCGGTCTTCCTCTCCTTCTCGAACCAGGAGGTCCGGATTCGGAGACCCTCTTAGCTGGAGCATTGTTGTCCATACGCTCAATGTGGCCGAGCCAGTGCATAAGACGAATTTTTGCCTTCCGGACCGCATCCGCAACCTGGTACAGTTCGTAGAGTTCTCGGTTCTGTCTTCTCCTCCATTCGCCTTCCTCGCAGACGAGACCATATATCCGACGTAGAATTTTTCTTTCGAAGGCACAAAGAATCAGGTCCACAGCTTTGCTTCGGCTCCATATAGCACGACTGGCAAAATAAGAGTTTTGTAGAGCCGGATTTTGGTCCTTCGAGTCAGGAGTTTTGACGCCAATTGTTTTGACAACCCGAAGTAACACCGGTTGCCAAAGGCGGTTCTACGTCGGTTCACAGTGATGTCATTCGTGCAGTTCACGTTTGCCCCGAGGTAGACAAACTCCTTTACTACCACGAAATCGCAGCTGTCGACTGTGATATTTTGTCCTCGGTGGCGTGTGACGGATCGTTTTTTGGTCGACAGCATATACTTTGTTTTATCCTCGTTGGCCTTAAGACCAGCTCGCTTCGCCTCTTCTTCAAGTGCCCTAAATGCTTCCACTACGGCACGTTGGTAACGCGCTATGATGTCGATGTCATCTGCATATCCCAACAGTTGGACTGACTTGTAGAAGATAATGCCTTCCGTGTTTACAGCTGCCCGCCGCACTATCTTCTTCAGTACCAAATTGAAGAAATCCCACGACGGCGCATCTCTTTGCCGAAATCCGGTACAGGTTTCAAACGTCTCGGAGGTCCTTGAGCCGATCTGCCGGATCAGTATTCCCGCACGGAATAACTCCTTGCGACGAATGCTGTCGTAAGCGACTTTAAAATCGACAAAGAGGTGGTGCGTATCGATTTGAAACTCGCTGGTCTTCTCCAGGATTTGTCTTAGTGTGAAGATTTGGTTTATTTTCGATTTGTCGGGCCGGAAGCCGCACTGGTACGTGCCGATTACGTAAGTACGCTGAACAAGATCTTGAAGGCGACGTTGAGCAGGGCTGTACCTCTATAGTCGTTGCAAGAGGCAGGATCGCCTTTTTTGTAGTTGGGGCATATGGAGCTGGTATTCCAGTCGTCGGGCATACTTTCGTCCTCCGAAGTTCCACAGATGATCTGGTGCATGCTCTCTACCAGAACATTGCCACCGGCCTTGAAGAGCTCCGATGGTAGGCCATCTGAGCCTGCAGCTTTGTTGTTCTTCAGCCTGTGGTGGGAGGACTACTTTATCCACTGGAGTTGTGATTTCTCGATTCCCTATCACTTTCACCTCAGGCTCGTTAAGCAGCTGTTGGAAGTGCTGCTTTACCACATCCACTATTCCCTGCGGGTCAGTAATCAGGTAACCCTCACAGTTTCGAAGAGCCTGGGTGCCTTTCCTAAAGCCAGCGGCAAGGCTTTTGGCTTTTTTTCGTAGAAGGATCGTATTTTATGCTTGTCCCTAGACTCTTCGATATCCTTGAGCTGCGCTGCCCTAGTTTTTCGTTGCAGCACCTTGTATCAAGCGACGAACTCGGGTAAATTGAGAACATGCATTTTAGCTAAAAGCAACCCAAAGATCTTTTTCCTCCCACAGTATAGCGTGCACGACTTCATGTGTCTAGAGCTCAACCCTGAAGAGGGGAAGCGCATCTGGGTAGCCTCTGCATGCCTCCCCAATGGAGCGGATGGACCATTACCAGCCGATCCAATCCGGAAGGCAATAAGAGCCGCACAAGAGGCAGACAAATCACCACTTACATGCTGTCAAGATCACGCGAGAAGAATATTGAAACTGAACATCTCTGAATCCAAGGAACTAACAACAGCTGGCACTTAGACTCTAACTAAGCTAAGCTCCACTTTCTCGAAATTTTAAATGTTGTTCCCAAAAGTGTTTATTCTCCACCACACTCTCTGTCGCATTTAGTCTCAGTGAAAGAACTTGTGCAAGATCAATCGAAAAGTCTTCGCAGCCAAGGGCTTGGGATCTGATCAAAGACTCTTAGGCAATTTCCTTTGCCCAAGGCATCACAAATGTCCCGAAGACACCTTCATGGCAAGCATTCACAACCACAGGGCATACTACTGGCCACGGAAGGCCTCTGACGACTCACCCAGTCGAATTAGTGTAACAACCTGAGGAAGCAATTAGCTATACGCCAAAATTAAAAAAAACATCCCTCAATTTAAAACAAAGTGGATTATGTTCAGTCTAGTGACCTAATCATTTCAAACAACCGCGCCGCCCGGTCTCCGGAACCAATCTCCTAATCAGTCAATAGCTTACGCAAAGCCCGTGCAATCAGACAATCATCCCTTAAATCCCCTGAGTGCAAATTAATTCACACTATCCCCCGGATTACGTAGCCGCGCTGCATCGACTGCATCCGCTCACGTTCAGCTCAGTTTGCATTTGCCGAACATAGGCAATTTTTGCCCGTCTAATTAGCTTCACACTTTCACCTCGAACATTGTTGAATTGCGCTCCTCTTCATTATTCCGCCCAGCAGGGAGACCATGCTCAACCCAACGGCAGTGGGGAGGAAAATAGGACACTCTTGTGCGACCACACCGACCTTTCGGTCCTTAATCCCCACCACATAATCGATTTCCAATTCAACGCAAATAAAATTAAATGCGCTTCGTTTAACTGCGCATTACCATCATCACTCCACCGCAGCCCACCGCCAGCCCCGATGGAACAAATGAGAAAAGGGAAAAATGACAAGAATCATCTCCCGAGCCCGTCCCTGTTTCGCGGTAGTCATGCATACAAAATGCAACGCGAGAGGTCCCCTTTGTGCATCCGTGGCAAAATGAATACCAACCACGCCACCACCACAAGAGCACCAGCGTGCAGTCACACACCGACCATGACCCCATTTCTCAACATCCCCTTGTTTCGCGCACTCACCTACTGGGACTGAGACAAGCGCGCGCGGGGCTTTCCTCACAATTGTTTCAATTAAAAATCGGACATAATACTCGTGAGGGCGAACAGAATCATCCTCATCACTCCCTTCGTCCGATATCGAGACCCCGGCGAGGAGGGTGGGCAGCACCCCCAACCCGTGGACAACAAGAACAAACGCAGCAGAAACGACGGCAATCCTCTGACGAAGTACAAACACCAAGTACAAGGCGACAAAGGAGAGGACGGGTGCCCCAGCAACACGCAGGACGACAGACGCGCGAACCGAGAAGGACGGCAAAAAATACATGGACTCCCAGCAGACAATTTGAATTTGCATAAAAATAAGCTGACAATGAATGAAAAGGATACGCCGGGACAGGACGATGTGTATGACAAAATGCGACGTCGACAGACACGACAATGACTACGCTGCTCACGATGAGACACTTTCAAGTTCGTCCTGGATGTCGTCCTATGCCTGTGCCTGTGCCAGTGCCACGTCCTGTGATTGTTGTTGTGGCTGCTGTAAATCTGCCGCAATTAGACGTAATATGACGAAGGATGCCAGGACAACAGATGGGGGGGAGTGTTTTGCATAACCTTGAACTTTTGCAACCAATAAAACCGACCGAGCAGGAGCAACAGAGAGTGAGAGCAAGAGAGCCAGCCCCCCCACCCAGCTCCAGCCAGCAGCCACGCAAGGAGATGAACAACCATGCAGTTCATAACTTTGCTTCGTAAAATTATTTCGGTGCCGACAAGGGCGCACCCCTTGAGGCAGGGTGGCTTTTCATTAGGCGACTAAGTTAGGCGTAAACTGTGCGAGAGTGTGCTCTCTTGTTTTCGCCTCTCTGTGAAGGGACAAATTTTCTTGGCCATTGTTCGCTGCGAAAGAGATTAGTAGTGAACAAGAGCCGGGACTTGTTATCACGGTGATGTCCATTATCTCGCCAGATGCAACCAACCCTTCTCTCCAGGCGCAGGAGGGTGATGGGTGGGTTTCTTAAGTGGTTCACCTGCCCGGAGGATGGGCCAGCCAGAAGTTGTTTGCACCCTGGGGCTGGGTAAACAAATTTTTTCCCGTTGCAACTGCATGGCAGGTGTCCTGGTGCCTGGGGATGAGGTGACGGCGGAAGGGAGCTTTTCTATATTTACTGCTCGCAGATATGGTCGACCTTCGGTCGTTGTTACAGCGTGTGGGTAATATTTTGCTGTGTGGTTGGCAGAGGGGTGGACACACGGAGAGAGAGGAATGAAGGAAAATAACGCACCCCCCGAGAGAAGGAACTTCACTGAGATAATCCTGTGTCGTCTGCTGGAGCAGTGTTTTGACATCGCCCCAGAGAGGGATGCTTGTGTGAGAACGGCGCGGTGTGGCGGCACGGCGACGGTGACGGCAGCGATGACTAAACAAAAATAAACACCTGCAACATTCGAAAGTTCACTTCTCTCTCAAACATGCGCGCGGTGACTCTCTGTGCTTTGCTAACAAACTTTCACAGAGAGACAGAGAGAGGGAGAGAATAAAAGCTCTTCTAAACTTTTTATAGGCAACAATGCTGCTGGCGACTTGTTGACCATCCACAAACTGTTGCGAAGCTTTGAAAACACACATCGAAGGAGGATGCTGGACACATTCGGTTCGTTAAGTTGATACACCCCCATCCCCAGCCAACAGGGGGAATGCTGAATCTGCACAGATTGAAGGGGAATTCACAGCCACTGTCGCTGTCACATAGATTTGTATAAGCCGCATCGTGGTCTGGATGATTGAACCAGCTATGTGCCAAAGTCACTTTATTTGGTTTCAATTAGTGGACAACCAAAACATTTGTTTTCCCGAGGAGCGTACCCCAAGCCCTCTCCCCCCGTCCACCAGAGCACCTTTGCGGCCGACGCGTCACCATATGGAAGTGCATTTTGCTGACAATTAAGCCAGGGGGGGAAGGAAGCCACCCTGTTGGCGGTTTAGTTTGCATTTTCACAACTTATAAGTGAATAGGATGTCCTGGGGGGCTTTTCTGTGTTTTGTTTTCGTATTTTACTTTTCGCTTGAGTAACTTCCTCGAAAAGAGAGAAGTTTCTTTCATAAGATTGCGCCGCCTTATCGCAGTGGACAAACAAAGTTTGCCTCTCGTCTCCGGCCGGCTGGAAGTAGGTTAAAATCGGACAAGGCAATGGCCTTTCAATAGTTTTTCGTTTAACCAAGGGAACAGGAAGCCACTGAGATGGCGAAGGGAGTGGGTGTGTTTGCTTGGGAAGAGTGGGAGGGTGGATGGTGGGTGGGGTGCTCGACCAATGCTGCAGGATACGTTGTGAAAGTTTTCAACCATGTCCACTGAAAGTTGCGTCGAATTGAATTCATGCATTGAGTCTCGTTGAAAGGGAGCGTGTGTATGTTCTTGGTGGACACTGGCCAGAGGGACTATAAGCGGTTTTTGGGCAAAGTGGTGTAAAATTGTTCGATTGTGTGGTTGGACAGAATGGTTGAGGAATAATCCTTGAGGAGTATGCATCTTGAAGGAACTCACAAGAGGCATCTGGGACTTGGGTGCAATTTGTTTACAATTTTGATGCCAATAAGGATTCTCATAGCCACTTGGTGGTTGTCAGACTTTTGCACAAAGGCAACCGCCAAGACTGGGCAGGAGCTGTTGAATTGGCGTAAGATTATGGACGATGTGTAGGTGGGGGTGGAGGGGTTTTCGAGCGTGGCTTTATTCAAGCGATGATACTGATCGAATCATTGGCTTCGATGTGTTCATTTTTTGTGGTTAGGAAGAGTAGAATAGAACCCAAATTTCTGAACGAGAATTGTAACCCGGATCTGGCCAAGGCATGGAATAGAGATAAATCATACGTGCCAGTCGAGTGGACGTGTCGAAGGACACATCTCCAGTCACACTTGGCACTCGATGGTAATGTGGTTCTCCCACGAGTGAAGGTGCCCATCTTCGGACTACGGAGTTTAAAAAAATGTACTCTTGAGCACGCTACAGAATGTGCACAGATATGCTTAAGGCAATGGATAAAGAGGGAGCTTCGAAGTGTCATTAAGGTGGTCTAGGAACGCGGTGAGACACCTGGCGATTGGGTTTTTTTTCCCCTCTTGTTAAAAAGGGGGGACAAAAGAGACTGCTCGAACTCCAAGACCATATCGCTTTTAAGTCTCCCCGGGAAAGCCAACACTTATGTTTTGGAAGCGCGTTCTAGGTCTACAGTCGAGCCCAGAGTGGGAGATGAACAGTGCGGCTTTTGAAGTACAACCCACCAACTGTTCACTCTAAGAATGTTACTTGAGAAGACTTGAGAGTATGCCAAACCCATCTACAGCTGTTTTGCAGATTTTGTAAAGGCATACGACCGGGATCCTTGACGTGTTGTGCAGGTCCTCTATTGAGAGCCATTCAGTCTCTATACTCTGTTCGGTTTAACACCTTTCACCGTGGGCGTTGGACTTCGCCAAGAATACGTGTTGTCACCTTCTGCAGCTACGCCACCAGACAACTTCAGATGCTTCAACTACTCCAACCACGGGCATCCAGCCCATTGTCCGAAGAAACGACAAGATGCGCATTCATCCGGGACAAGTAGCAGCAAGTTAAACTTGAGGAAAAGTCCAGCGATGAATAATTGGCCCAAGATCTAAAGTCCGTTGAAATGTCTTCAGTCTTCAGCCATCAGTCTTCAATCGGTTGCCATCCCATTAAAAGAGCTGAACTTCCGCGGTGACTGCACTCGGTCTATCGAGCGGCGATGTAGAGTTCAGTTTGGTCTAGTTGTAGTACAGAATTTAAATTTGTAACATCCCTGATCCTCTGATCTAAAGTCGCATTTGTCACTTTTGCGGGAACCATCAAAGTGGGAACATCGTATTCAGCGAGAAAATTCTTAATTGTCAAATAGTGTGTAAGGACCTTCAGGTTAACTTGAAATAAAATTCAATTTGATTTAACTCTCAATATTATGATGGGTTGCACCTAAGGAGCATATAGCGGTATCAGGGATTCTGCGAATCATATCTGTATCGGGCCAACCTAGTCGCCAAGATTTTGCCAGCCTGTCAATGCTCTTCCTCCACGGTCTTGCTCTAAGGCAGTCCACCAAGCAGCTGCAGTTTTCGAATAGCATTACTTCTTAAATAAAGGAGATACCCTGACAATTGCCACGATGTCCACAGGAAGGTAAACTTCATGTGATCTTCGACTGGGAGGTTATGCTGTGTCCCAGCTGAGAACGGTCGCTCTACTGGCAAGCACACAAGTCGGGAATACATCAACAAGCCATGGGCTATTTCTTTTACAGACTGTCATCGCCAGCAATGCGAAAGTCAATAAGACCCACGACTCAGGTGAAACTCTTTAAAAATAAATTACAATAAACATTACATCCCATTACCAATAGTTCCCCTGGAAGTGCCCACCTAACGACATACCCCGGCGAACCCAAAACCCATGTTTACATGCAGATCCTGGTGCTGAAAGGCACTAAAATTGATTCAGCTCAGCAGTAAAACTCACACATGCAAGCCAGCAACAGACCAGCACACGTTGCCAGCCCATTTGAGTCGCATCCACATCCGACCTAGAAACGAACATCAAACACCGACTACGTGCCCGTTGCGAATGAACATTTTAATTTTGTATCCACTCAAGGTGAAGACCATAAACCGATAAACATAAAACATCGAAGGATAAACGGCTGAGAGAATAAACACAAGACATAACCGAGACGACACAGCCCAGCGCCTCGCGCCCCGCGCTCTTTGGAGCAGCGAAAGGGTGGTGTTCCGCGCATTGCATGAGTGAAAATAAATATCCCGAAAAGTGGTGTAAATCACGAGAGAAAACGAAATGCGAAACGGCATCACGCATTGGAATACGCGTCCATAAAGCATTCCCCAATCGACACATAGTGACGGTGTAATCAGATTCGTTTTGAATTATGACACCATTGGCTTAGTCTTGCGATGGAATCCTGCCATCACGGATGCCAGGATGCAGAACCAGTTTATGGTTCACGAAATTCCAGTTTAAGGACTATACACACACGCACACACACGCACGCACTAGATTCCAAGTGAATGGAGTTGAATGCAATTCGGAGCGGAATGGAGGAGGACCGAGATGAGTGGAAGCAGGGAGCACTTCAAGGACCCATCCGAGCAAGTGGAGACGAAACGAAAAGTCAAATTGTGAAGACATATTTGTTTAAGGTGTTCCTTGTACCGTAAGATGATATAGGGGATCGGGCGATGGGAATTTTTCGCTTCTTTGACTTTCCGCATTCGTCGTTGCACATGATGGGACTCACGAGAGTGAGACACTAGTCCTTTTAAATTGAAGGTCTTACGTTAAGAGACTAACAAGCTCACAAGCCTGACCTCCGACGTCTTCTCAAATGTGTCCAGTGTCGGGCGCCATGATTCTTATTCGAGTGGACATCAGATCAGATAGTCGTCCCAGTGTATAGAGATTGCGTTCATAAGAGACATAATTATAACTGCTTTTGTTGGCACAGGGTGGGACTGCCGTGCGTGAGGTTTGATAAGTCACTCCCTATTCTTGGTTTCAAAAAATTTATTCAATTTTATTTAATTTGAACCTATAACTATTTAAGAATGTTCCTTTAAAATTTCAAGTGAAAATTTCAAAAATTCTTGAATATATGGCAGATTTATGGTAAAAGCGTCAGGCGACGGAGAGAGCGCGAGTTACGATCACATCACCATACGACAACTCAACGCCGACATCATCATTGGCAACCACGTGACATAGTTGCGATCACATCACCATGGACACAAACAAACCAAACAAACCCAACAACATCAGAGCATATAACGGGTGCAAGGATGGAAGCTCTAGAGACAGCCAAGTGCTAACAATTGTCAGAAGCGTGTCGACCTTCTGGAGGAGAAGATTCAACCACGAACTGTACGGGCTGTACAGCGACATGAGTCCAGTCAGGCGTCTTCGGATCCAACGCCTAAGATGGCTAGGCCATGTAGAGCGTATGGACAACTCAGCTCCGGCCCTGAGAGTCTTCGACTCCGAACCCGTGGGACAACGCAACAGAGAACGCCCGCATTTAAGGTGGCGCACCCAGGTGGAGAAGGACCTCAACCAACTTGGCGTGTGATACTGGAGACAGCTAGCCAGAGACCGTGCTAGCTGGAGAGGCTTGTTGGTTGAGGCCCAGGTCCACCCCGGACTGTAGCGCCAAATGAAGAAGAAGAAGTGCCGACCTTGACAGTGACCAGAAGTGTCCTCTTATTATTAAATAAACAAAATAGAAAGTAATGCGCGCGTGCAGCATGGGCCACCTCGCGAGTACCTAGCTCTCATTAGCGTCCCTGTCCCTTCATGTGATCCCCTTCGGCATATTTTGTGACTACCTGTTTAAAAAATACGCTTCTAGTCCGCCCTATTTACCGAAATAAGGAGGAGGAAAGAGAATACATAAATAATACATAATAACTTTAAACGGGTTTTTCCGGAAACAGAGTTTTAACGACTGCCGCATGAGGTTACTCAAAAACAAACAATCGGTCCCAAATTTTTCTACCTTATTCTATTCGTATATAGCTATGGTATGAACTAGGATAAATCAAATCGGCGAAGATCTTCTTTACTTTTTAACTTGATCTGCGACTGAAAAAAGGCGATTTAAAAAAAAAAATTCAAAGGTCCGCCATTTTGTTAATTTTTGTGCGACATAAATAATCCTAATTCATATCAGGGCCAAACATGTACTCTTTCTAATCCCGTTGGAATTTTTGGTTTCAGATGTTCCAGTGAGCGGAAGTCACATGCGCCGCCGAACAGAAGGGCTTTTGTTTGATCACAACAGAAAAAGGAATTATGTAAAATTTTCTTCTTTTTTTAAGCCTGGTTAAGTTACAAGCCTAAAAAATAATTTATGTTCATTTACCAGCAGATTGAAAATCGTAAAAATTTTAAATCGGGAACGGGGGGATGGAGGTCCCATATTCCTGTTAGATCAAGCTGATGAACAGATAGTGTTGGTTGATGAGGGGTTTTTTTTCGATCCACAAAAAGAAGAACTAGTCAACTTCAACCTGTCGAAGTTAAAGGAAGGGGTGATAGAGCATAGAATCATAATCTCTCTTGAAATGCTCACATCAACTAAACAAACATTAAGGCTATTTTAACTCTCTGGTCCTTAACATAGCTCGACGGTAAGCCTGAAGACTTTACCCAAAGTTAAACTTTAAAAAATACTGTATATCATGTAAGGAGGAATGAAACCACGAACCCACTTAGAGTCCAAAATTGGTACACAGGTGGGTCGAAATGTGAAAACAAAGTTCGGGCTGGTGTAACAGGACCAAGATACAGCCTACACATTCCTCTCTGCTCTGCTCCTCTCAACAATATTCCAAGCGGAAGTCCTTGCAATCAACGAAGCTGGACATAGCATTAGTGATAGAAGACCTATCAATAACACCAAAAGGCTCGTAAGAGTTACTCATTTAACCTTAGGGCTGCCTGGGAATGTTACAAGACACTAAATACACTGGCAAACATTTTATAATTGGAGGAGAGCTATATTTTTATAATTGGGAGGATACTCTGATCAATGTTAAACGACAACAGGAGGCAAATAATTATTCAACGACACTAGATAATACGGATGCGAAGTCTTGTCAACCGCAAAATCGACATACTGGGCACTGATCGAAATGAAATACACCACTATTGCCTTCAAGCGATCTAAGCTCCTCTCATTCTTCAATAATATAATAATATGGATGGCGCTACAGCACGTAGAGGCCAGGGCCTAGCTTCTCAGCAACCACTCGCGTTGTGCGTGCTATTGTTCTTTCACGAGTGGAAGGGACCTACGGTTTTATGCCGACTCCAATCGGCGAAGTTGAGGAGCTTTTTCTAGACAGGAGTACTCTTTGAGCATTGTCAGTGACTCGAAAGAGGTGGAGCCGTACGTAGGAGTCGACGCACTAACCCACTACGCCACGGTGACCCCACCCATTCTTCAATAATACTCACCTTAAAAGAGAGTGTAATACAGAAACAAAGCAAATAAAGACACTGACCAAGTATGCCAATATACAATACTGAACAACTGGATGGAGAAGTGGAAAAACTAGTCGCTGATATTCAACAGAATTCAATTATCTTATATGCAAGAGTAAAAGGAAGTATCTGTGAAAAGGAATACGCAGCATCTGGTTTCAGGACAACATCAGCGATTTGCAGGAGCTATACTGAGCTTGATATCGGTACTGATCGTACGGCTAGATCAGTACCGAGATCAAGCTCAGCAGTGCGAGCTCATTGGACTCAAGAGGTTTAGAGATTTATACAGTGTCGAGACAAAACTAAACGAAACAATCTCACCCAAAAGTTAAGATGAAAAATTAGAGGACTAACACCTTAACCCTGTGTTATCAAAGATATTGATCGTTCAAGACCGGTTTTATGGCGCAAATCGGATGATGACAAGTTTGTGGTATTTTCGAGAGATTAATTCTGAATTGATTTCTGTGTGATCGGTACGATGGCGACACATGCGAGCAAAGGCTCCACGGCAAAGCACAGTCGCCCCTGTAGTCCCAGTTGTCAGTCCAGAGCATCAATTTCGATTCTCTCTCCCCAAACGTGACTCTCACACTTGACATCCCAACTCAGTCGGCCGAACCGTTGCTCTTGGGGACGTTAGAAGGACACACCGAATCATCGTTAGAGTGTCTCCATAAAGGCCTATTTCGGACTTCACTCACGACCCAAAATTCCAAAATTCAAAGGAATGGTGTCGTCGGCACCGTCTCAAGTCTACCATCCTCACTTCATCACTCCGTCAAGAGGCCCTCTCGAGCTACGGTGGCACTCGACGTCCTGTCGCTTGACATCGAGTCGATGTTCACTTCGTTTTACTTACCTTCGCCGAACCATGGACTGTTCAAGTGGAGTCATATTTGCCAAAATTCTATCCTCCTCCGTAGGCGCACGTCACACCAGCCCATGTCTGCCGCCTCATCGTCGATTCATGACTCAATTTGGAAGTCACCCAGTGAGACGAACTCATCCATTAACCTGATAAGAATCAAGGATAATTGAGTTGAACGATTAGTTTATCAAAAAGACTCCTTAATCTGAAAAAAACGTTCCTGCGTCCTCGGCGTGTCCTTCATCCCCACCTCCGCATCGGCCTGCCTCAAGACAACGTCATCTGACACGGCCCCAATGCATTCCACTCCCTGATTCGATTCCGTTTCAATTTCAAAACCCCCGTCTGACAATGCACGATAATGGCGACGACGTCGGTGTGCCCTCAAGTCGTTCCAATTTTTTTGCTTTTCCCGTCTTCAATTGCAATCAAGGCATCAAGAGTCGTCGAATCGAATTTCTGACCAATTCCCTTTCATCTTGTACGCCGTCTGTAGGTGGCAGGCACTTGTCTGAGGTGGGAGCCCTCTCCTCTTCCTGCCTCATGCCGCGGTAAAAGGTGGTGCTTAAGAAACTTTTAATGACTTACGTTGACAATTCTCGATTTCACGTCGAGCGGGACGGGAGAGGGAGAAGCGCAAAAAAGAAAACGAGAAGCACTCGTTTATTGATTCCTTTCTTTTGAAAGGACCCCCATCGCGGGTGAGGGGATTTGCCTTTGAAGGTGATACCCGGGCGAGCACAAAAGGACTCACGGGCGTTACGAAAACATCTCGACGATCCTTGAATGCGATGATATCTGTTTGCATTTTTTTTCCTTCCTTTTTTTTGGTTGGAAGTTATCGCAAGCCTTTGATGTCTCTACCGCGAAATATGTGCCGCCAGCGTCTGTCTCCACGGCCACCGACTAATTCCATCGCCGCGTGGGAGAATAATCGCAATCCGATTAAATGATTATGAGCGACGAAAATTGCGTAATTGCCTGCTGGATGTGGCCTTGTGCTTCTGTGGGCTGATGACTGCATGCGACGGAAGTTCTAAAGAACGCCCGGCATCGGTGAATCCTTAAATAGCTTCTGGCCCCGCTCACCCTGCTGCCATGACCGCTTTACATGTTCATGCGGGTGGAAAGGACTGGCGTCGTCGCGGAGAAGCAGCTGGAGGCGGTGGTTGCGAATTCTGCTCTTGACGGACGAAGGGACAACAATAAACCTGGTTCGTCATATTTTTATTTTTATTTCCACACGCTCTAGTCCTTGCCTCAGTTCCAGGTCAGTTCTTGTGTCGAGGGTATGATGGATTCCGTGCCCGTTTTGCGGTGCCAACTATTGGCCACCCTCGTGGGGCGGGGGATGCAAAGGGCTGGGGAGGGAGAAAAACGCTGACCACAATCGATATGGATGTCGATAGCATCGCGTATTGCAAGAGGTGGGCAATAATTTACTTTGCCTCAGCGTAAGCTGCCGCCCGAAGGGGGTGTTGATTCGGTGGGCGGGTGGAAGGACCTTTTATATGCCTGAAACGGGGTCATTTGGTCGTGGCGAGAAATAAACCAACACATGGTGTGGTGTGTTGGAGGAGGAGGTGGAAGAGGTAATGAATCGGAATATTTTATGAAAGCGGGGACGGGGGTTTGCGAGCTTGAGTAAAACTCGCGACGGAGCGCCGGATGTCGGTGTCTGATAGTTATGAACGATGAATCCGTGTAATTTGTCATTCTTGCCAGAGTTATGGGCACTCAGAGAAAAGTATTTTTACGACGGTTCGCATCGTAAACGAGAGCGAGTTTAGAGCCGGGTTTGTTCGAGCGCGAATGGCTCGTGCCCTAGTTGCTGATGGGCTCTAATCAGAGGCGTGTTTATTCTGCAAGATTTCCTCGACGTTGATATTGAATTTATGTGACGAGCTGTGTCACAGAAAAAGGGGTGATCGTGGATTTCGTTTGGATTCTTAGACTGACTTTGGGACTGGGGTGAAGGCAAGAAGAATGACTTATTACGAGGGCATTTCTCAATCAACTTGAACGGCGTTCTTTCGGAAGTAACTTTTCACAAGTCACGGGTAGACCTCGTTGATGTTGGGCACAATTTCGGAGTTGAGGGAGGACCGCTGAAACCACTTGGGTGAGTGCCATAAGACTGGTCGGTCTTTGCACTCATTCACTTTTGTTCTCAAATCATGAGAAACCTCGAGGATAAAGAATGCACCGCTGGTCTATTTATTGGTTCACATTCACATCACCAAAGCGGTTGATATGGTAAGTTAGGTTAGGTTAGGTAATGTGGGTTAAGAATGACCGAAGTTGGATATCTCTATCCTCCATTATTTCTGGTTCGGATATCGCTTGTAGAATTTGAGTGCGCTTAGGAGGAGAGAAAAAGTGAAAACAATTTAAAATAATGGAAAATACTCCGTCGGAAGAGGAATACTTTGACGAATTGAACCTTAATCCTAAAAAAAAAGGAAATCTGGAATGGACGATCACGATTTTATCAAGTGTTTGCAACTTTATCCGTGCTTGATGGAAAAAAGCCAAACTCCAGACATGAAAGATAAAAAGCAATTTGTGTTGAAAGCTATGAAAGATGAAATTTAAAAAATCCATGGCTTTAATTTTAACATCGCGCATTGATAACGCGAAGTCCCGCGTCGACGGGCAATCTTCCCAAGACATTAAAAGAACACGAAAAGGAACTCCTCGATTTGATGGATTATAAAAACAATCAAAGGTATAGCTTCAACACGGGTTTCTTCAGGAATATCGGAAAGGAAATGAGCCCTTAACCAAGCCATGATATGAAGATCGAATCTATACACGTTCTTGAAACTATCCCCTGTGTCCCCGGACATGAGTTATAATTCTTTGCTTTTCGCGTATTATTGCATATACTTTGCACCCACATTTACCCGACTTTGCAGGGTGAGTGCACGCCAAGAACTCTAGTTTTCAAACGTCAACTGAAGGGAGGGTACCTACTTTGAGGACATTTTTCATTCACACCAAATTGAGTATTTCCTGTAACGACAATACTCGACTCATGTGTCTTCACTCGGAGTGTTTTCTCAGTTTTCACTCATTGAGTGGTGTGAATAAAAATTGAGTGTCAGTCTTCCCTCTGAATTTTTGGGGGAATAAAACTAGACTACTACTCACGTATTTTCAATTTTATGTGTTCTCTCCATTCTGGCGTGAAAATAGATGGAATGTATCATGTGAACACTTGAAGAAGATTAGTGTGCATTGGAGGTAGCTTCAAGAGAAAAAAAAATTTAAAAAATATGCATTAAGTGAAAAAGCGTCAAAAGAATCTGGCATGGAAGAAGAGAATGAAAATTAAAAAACCTTAAGCCCAACTTTGAAGGATATGCAAGAATAAGTTAAATCCTCAATTCTTCGATCGATGAGGGAAATTTCCTCCATAGATTTTGCACATATCGCACAACACACTGTTCTTAAAGCAGTGCTTCTACGAATCCCAATCAACTTGCAGTCCCGTTCACCAATGTATCGAGGGAATATTTCCATCGTCTCAATTCCTGGAATGGCACCAACATAAGTTTCTTCGGATATTTCTTCGGAAATACACCGATTGCTTGAATATTTCATGTCGAGTTTGAACTCGAATACAGATTTTTGAAACTATCCCCGAAACACCATGAATTATACATAAATCTTTGTTTTTCGCGTTTGTATGCTTAAACAAATTGCTGAAAATGAATACTCCCTTTGCCCCCGCTATTTTTGATTACCTCACAAGAATGTTGACAAATAACCGCTCCACTTTAGTTTCCGAACGTCAATTTCAGAGATAAGGGATAATAGATGGAGATATCCAACTTCGGTCATTTTTTCACAATGCAAGAGTAGTTGTATTCCCTTGTATTTCATAAATACTTTTACACAAACCATGGCATATTCGTGGATTTTAGTGGGAAATGGCCGCAGATTCATGAATTTAGTGGGAAAAAATGGCGGCACATTGCTGAATTTGCCCACGATCGATGTATGTTGCTCGGGGCGTGTTCAAAAGCTGACTCGTATATTTAAGACCATATAAGTCTAATATCAACGGCCCTTATTATTCATTCTCTTAGCTTAACGTAACCTACCTTGACAATAATGAAATAACGTTAATACCTAAAACTTAAGGTTATTGTGCTGTGGTTTGGGAAATGCTGACAATAGCCGTGTTTTTTTCAAAAATCTATAAATAGTGAAGTTTAGGTTTCTGCACGTAAAACACATACAACAACCTACTGCCTATAACTGCTTATAATATCGGGAGTGAAAAGTGATTGTCGAATTCGAACCCTTGTTCGCACGCAATTTTGCTAAAATAAAAAAATATATTTTTGTGTTTTTTGTTTAGCTTAAATAAAATCAAGAAGAGTTGAAAATTGTCAAATTGACTTGTCCAGTCAATTGTCAAATTTGAATCAAAAAGTTTTGCGATTGCTGCAGATTGACCTGAATAATAACATGTTCGGATGAATAATAAAGAATGTACATATGTCTTCTTCTTCTTCTTCTGGTGGGGCTACAGGTCCAGGGCCCTGGGCGCCAACCAGTAAGCCTCTCCAGCCTGCACGATCTTTAGCCAGCTGTCTCCAACTGCGCACACCAACTTGATTGAGGTCCTTCTCCACCTGGGTGCGCCATCGGTTCCGTGGGCGTCCTCTATTGCGTTGTCCCACTGGTTCGGAGTCGAAGACTCTTCGTGCTGGAACAGTGTTGCCCAGCAGCCCAGCCATCTTAGGCATTGGATCCCTAGACACTACTAGGCTGACTAGGCTAGAGCACTGACTAGGCTAGAGCACTGACTAGACTCATGTCGCTGTAAAGCCCGTACAGTTCGTGGTTGAATCTCCTCCTCCAGAAACTGTCAACGCAAGCAGGACCAAAGATCGCACGCAGGGCTTTTCTTTCGAAAATACCAAGGACTTCTTCATCCGCTTTTGAGATTGTCCATGCCTCTGCACCATAGAGCAGGACTAAGATCATCAAGGTCCTGTATAAAGTCAGCTTTTTCCTTCGGGCTCTACTATTCATTTGCCCCTTGAGCCGGTAAAAAGAGCGGTTTTCAAGAATTTCTCTGCGGTTGTCTCGGTACTGATGTTGTTCATACTACTTACTGCGGACCCGAGGTAAGTGAAGTCCTTCACTACATCGAAGTTAAAGCTGCCCATTGTGATGCTCTGTCTAAGACGGCGATGTTGTGTGTCATTTCTTGATGACAGCATATACTTCGTTTTGCCCTCATTCACCGCTAGACCCATTTTAGCCACTACCGCCTCAATACCAGCAAAAGCCTCATTGACGGCTCGCTGTGTTCGACCAATCACGTGAATGTCATCCGCGTATGCCAACAGTTGTACGGACTTTTGGAAGATCGTGCCTCTTGTGTTAGCGTGTGAGTTCTGCACGATCTTCTCAAGAATAATGTTGAAAAAGTCACATGACAGCGCGTTGCCTTGTCTAAAACCTTTTTTGACATTGAAGGTCTCGGTACATATGTCATAAATTTCATTTATTAGACTGATGATTATGCTTGAATCCATTTCTTGATGTCCATTTCGATATTTTACAGGCCATTAACGAACAAAGGTTGCGAATAATTGATTGGAGAATTGGAGGATATGGATGCTGCAGGTCGACACAAAGTGGGATTATGCAGCATCAATATTCCATTCTTGAAAAGTCGAGGACTTGCAATCTGACAGTCAAAATATTCAGGAGTGTCCCCAAGTGGACGGAGCTATTACAGTTTGGATTAACCAACTAAGGTTGTCTGGGCTTGTTTTGTTTGACAACCTCTCATGGACGGATGAGTTCAACGGGGCTGCAATGAGGTTTATCAGAAACCGCAAGGTTTGCAGACCCTGAAAATGTATAGCGGAACCTGGTGGTTTCGGGGAAAATTGATGAAACCTCACGGTTTCGTTCGGTGGGTGGGAGGTGGGGAGTACACAACACTTCACTGATGAGTGTTCCCTTAGTTTTTATTCACACCACCCATTGGCCATTATACAGCAAGAAGTCG
Organism: Eristalis intricaria; assembly: GCA_964034865.1. Taxonomy (NCBI): domain Eukaryota; kingdom Metazoa; phylum Arthropoda; class Insecta; order Diptera; family Syrphidae; genus Eristalis; species Eristalis intricaria. The sequence goes on along the minus strand of OZ035874.1, from coordinate 65,064,049 downwards.
ATGTATCCGATAGTGGTAGTATCTTCATCCTGATAACATCAGATGTGTCCACTGTCGAGTCAATGGATTGTTTAGGACAGTAAACCTAGACCTAACATCAGTGACCTTGTTTTCCGACAGGAAACGACTCTCTCAGTTCATAGGTGGCTCAAGAGGAACTCCATTGTCTGCAGGTGTCGAAAGAAAACTTGTTGCCCCCGAGAAACTCCATTCAACACCAGCCCACAAATTCAAAGATGCCACGAAGAGCTACTCCCACCCACGGCGCCCCAAAAGCCCTCTCGAGCTGAGAACCCCATCAAACAAGTGAACCTCCTTCCCCGAACAAGAGAACACAAAAATCACAAGGAAACCACTTCTTTAGTTGAATCAATCCTTTATTGACCGTTGCAATCTATAAACGTATGAGGTGACGGGATGAGGAGAGATTATATAATTTTTTTTTTCCTATCGCAGTATGGTACGAGAACGAGTCTTCAGCGCAGTCAGTCAATTCTTACCACGTTCCTGGAGCGGGAGCAACGTTGATCGAAGCCGCTGAATTGATGTATCCGGGCAGGGGGGCGGTGTGAATGGCACCACGGGTCTTGGCCACATAAGTGGCACCTGGCGCAACAAGTGGGCTCAGAACCGAAGCCTGTTTGGCAACAGCGATACCTCCAATTGGTCCAGAGGCGATGTTCACGGCAGCTGGCAGCTGTGGGGTGATGATCTTGAGAGCACCTGGATAGCCGAGCAATCCAATGCCGGGGTTGGGAAGACCAAGTCCGAGTCCCAGGCCGGGAACACCGTACCCAGAAAGGCCCAGTCCCAGACCGGGAACTCCCCATCCAAGACCCAGTCCCAGTCCGGGAACACCGCTGATCAGGGACGACTGCGCTCCCATGGCGACGGCCAACACGACTACGGCAGCAAGGACGAACTGTAAGCACAAGGAAACTGCGTTAAAGCGGATGCCAAAGTGGACACTGCACACGGCAATTACCTTCATGTTGGTTATGTTGGATTTGGTTGAATAGACTGCTCAACGAACGAATGGAACTGATTCTGATTCAATCGCCGAATCTGGTGCACATTTTATACCCAAACCGACGGCGTGCGGCCTTTCACTTTTGCGGCTCGAGGAGGTGGTCCACATGTAACAACGGCGCTTGTTACACCCAGCTATTGGCATTGATTGTAAACTAATTGCCGCTAGCTGCGGCCTGTGCGGGACCGGTGGTGTGGGCCCGTGAAATATTTGGATACGTTTCGTCAACCAAAGGCTGGAATGTGTTTCCTTGTTGAGTGCGTCCCTCGCCCACAATGGGTCACCTGCTGGTTTGGTTGGAATGCTGTGCGGCGACTTCGGACTAGAAGTGTGTGTCGGAAGTGAGTGTTTCGCTGTTGGCACTATGCATAGGGACACGGTGCAGTGTGCATCGACTTAGATTGAGTTTCCCAATCTGGTTATCAGTCCGTTGGTCAGACAAATCAACTCTGTTGGCAGAGTTCAAGTCTGCTGGGATCAGTGCAGCGTGTGTAGTGCTTGTGCACACGCCACGGAATCGGACACCTGTAATCGAGTGAGTTTTATGAGACGTCTTGATTGCGGCTGCGAGGAGAGGTGCTGGCAGCTGTGAGTGGCAGTGTCTCAGTAGGTTAACCCAATTTGATGCAAAACAGAAACCAATTCATAACGATATCAGGATCGTGTCAAATCACTATTATTCGCCCGATGGCTTGTTCGGAGCGGGATTTCGCAACGTGGTCAGTGAGAAATGGTCACAAGAGACCCTGTGCGGCGGTCGGCGTAACTTATCACGTTGCGTTTGCTCGCGGAAACGTTTTCAAAATTGTTCTGTTTGGAAAAATATTTTAGGTGTCTGGTATATCATTTCTGTCATTGGAAAATATATTTTTAATTTTTTTCTATTCTATAATATTTATTTACTATTTTTGGTTCCTTACGTTTTGACAGTTAAACATGCAACATTGTAATTTTCTCTCAGCCAAGTTTCGACTCAGGGGACATTGTCACTGCGTCACAATAGTCCGTTTACGTAACTCCCTATCATCGTCGTATTGATATCAATGCAACACTCGACACCCTGTTCCACAACATTATCTTTTTACGGACTTTCTCGGGCTTCAGCATCGTCACTATCGTCACCATCGTCACCATCGTCACCATAGTGACCATCGTCACCATCATCACTATCGTCGCCATGGTCTCCATCGTCCCCATCATCACTATCGTCAATATCGTCACTATAGTCACTATCGTCAATATCGTCACTATCGTCACCTTCGTCACCATCGTCACCAATATCCCCATCGTCACTATCGTCACTATCGTCACCTTCGTCACCATCGTCACTATCGTCGCCATGGTCTCCATCGTCCCCATCATCACTATCGTCAATATCGTCACTATAGTCACTATCGTCAATATCGTCACTATCGTCACCTTCGTCACCATCGTCACTATCGTCGCCATGGTCTCCATTGTCCCCATCATCACTATCGTCAATATCGTCACTATAGTCACTATCGTCAATATCGTCACTATCGTCACCTTCGTCACCATCGTCACCAATATCCCCATCGTCACCATCGTCACCATCGTTACTATCGTCACCATCGTCACCATCGTTACTATCGTCGCCATGGTCTCCATCGTCCCCATCATCACTATCGTCGCCATGGTCTCCATCGTCCCCATCATCACTATCGTCAATATCGTCACCATCGTCACCAATATCTCCATCGTCACCATCGTTACTATCGTCGCCATGGTCTCCATCGTCCCCATCATCACTATCGTCGCCATGGTCTCCATCGTCCCCATCATCACTATCGTCAATATCGTCACCATCGTCACCAATATCCCCATCGTCACCATCGTTACTAACGTCACCATCATCACCGCCGTCACCGTCGTCACCATCGTCACCATCGTCACCATCGTCACCATCGGCAAGATCGTCACCATCGTCACCAACGTCACCAACGTCACTATCGTCACCATCATCCCCGTCATCACTATCGTCACCATCGTCACCATCGTCCCCATCATCACTATCGTCAATATCGTCACCATCGTCACCTTCGTCACCATCATCGCCATCGTCACCATCGTCCCCATCATCACTATCGTCAATATCGTCACCATCGTCACCAATATCTCCATCGTCACGATCGTCACTATCGTCACTATAGTCACTATCGTCAATATCGTCACTATCGTCACCTTCGTCACCATCGTCACCAATATCCCCATCGTCACCATCGTCACCATCGTTACTATCGTTACCATCGTCACCATCGTTACTATCGTCACCATCATCACCGCCGTCACCGTCGTCACTATCGTCACCATCATCCCCGTCATCACTATCGTCACCTTCGTCACCATCGTCACCAATATCCCCATCGTCACCATCGTCACCATCGTCACCATCGGCAAGATCGTCACCATCGTCACCAACGTCACCAACGTCACTATCGTCACCATCATCCCCGTCATCACTATCGTCACCATCGTCACCATCGTCCCCATCATCACTATCGTCAATATCGTCACCATCGTCACCTTCGTCACCATCATCGCCATCGTCACCATCGTCCCCATCATCACTATCGTCAATATCGTCACCATCGTCACCAATATCTCCATCGTCACCATCGTCACTATCGTCACTATAGTCACTATCGTCAATATCGTCACTATCGTCACCTTCGTCACCATCGTCACCAATATCCCCATCGTCACCATCGTCACCATCGTTACTATCGTTACCATCGTCACCATCGTTACTATCGTCACCATCATCACCGCCGTCACCGTCGTCACTATCGTCACCATCATCCCCGTCATCACTATCGTCACCTTCGTCACCATCGTCACCAATATCCCCATCGTCACCATCGTCCCCATCGTCACCTTCGTCACCATCGTCACCAATATCCCCATCGTCACCATCGTCACCATCGTTACTATCGTTACCATCGTCACCATCGTTACTATCGTCACCATCATCACCGCCGTCACCGTCGTCACTATCGTCACCATCATCCCCGTCATCACTATCGTCACCTTCGTCACCATCGTCACCAATATCCCCATCGTCACCATCGTCACCATCGTCCCCATCATCACTATCGTCAATATCGTCACCATCGTCACCTTCGTCACCATCATCGCCATCGTCACCATCGTCCCCATCATCACTATCGTCAATATCGTCACCATCGTCACCAATATCTCCATCGTCACCATCGTCACTATCGTCACTATAGTCACTATCGTCAATATCGTCACTATCGTCACCTTCGTCACCATCGTCACCAATATCCCCATCGTCACCATCGTCACCATCGTTACTATCGTTACCATCGTCACCATCGTTACTATCGTCACCATCATCACCGCCGTCACCGTCGTCACTATCGTCACCATCATCCCCGTCATCACTATCGTCACTATCGTCCCCATCGTCACCATCGTCACCATCATCCCCGTCATCACTATCGCCGTTCCACGTTCCAGCAAAAAAAAGTGAAATAGCGTTTTCAAAATATGTGATAGGCTTCACCCGCCGTGTACTCCAGCACTACGCACCGCGTTTCAAGGCCAAAGGGTCCAAGAAACTTCAGAGTAAACTCATTAAACAACTTCTCCTTCGCCGGCGAACGGTGAAAGTTCATAAATCAATCCCTCTTTGATCTCCGCCAGCGCAAAATCCACAACCAAGCCTCACGTTCAGGGATCCAACAAAAAATCACGCTTGACCTCTAAACCCCTCTCCCATCGCTCCCGGGGTGCCCTGAATCAAAACCGCCCATCAGTCCAAGGCCATGGCGACCATTTAAAATTCAACCTGTCCCGGCATTTGTAAACATTCCACCGCCCCGCCAATAGAATTTAAAGGAGCCTACACTTACGAGTTCATTAGCATTTCAATCCCGTCCCTGTGCACCATCCATCTCCGGCCCCAGCCATCGCCACATTGTAAACTTTGCCTCTGCGCCGCAGAATATAAAGCAGCGAAGCAGCCCACTCCCCCGAAGAAGAAACCCAATTTAAAAAGTTCGACTCTCTCTCGCTCTCAATCGGAATCCCATCAATGTCTCCTGCAACCGCCAAATTGTACCGACACTCGCCTCCACCCTTCCGGCACAGACATCCACGGGCCACCGCAGCCGGCAGCCACACTCGCTGCCGCCGCAACTAACTCCGAGACAAGTAATTTCATTAATCACCTCGTTGAAACTATGTCAAGAAAGTTTGGCAACTTTCTGGCCCTCGGGCGGCAGCGCACCACCCAGCCACAGCCGCACCCAGAGATCTCCCCTCCCGGCCAAGGGTTAACAGAGTAAACTCCGCTTTGTCTCTGTCAGTCGAGAGATTTTGCCAAGGCGGTCGGGGAGCGGTAAATACTGATGTCAATTGAATGTGAAGACTATCGGGCCATCCACTCGCAGCCAGGACGAGCAACATGTAGGCTCTGGCCATTTGGAGACAAAACACATCCCCTCCTCTGGCCCGTCATCGACATCACAAGCGATTTGCTCACGGAACCACATACGAAGCGTCTTACGATGCCCAACCGCACACCGGTGCAAAAGTTTACGTTCCCAAACTTTTGTGGCTGCGAGGGGGGACAGACGAAGACGACCATGACGATGGCGACGTCGACGACCTCCGCCAGAGACAGTTGGGTTTGTTTTGTTGTTGTTGCGAGAGAGGAAGATATTGACACACTCCCTCACAAACACACACGACGTCGGAAAGTCATCGACCGAGGGACGACGATACGGTAATTCAACTTTAGTCAGCCTGACTGTGGGAAGCTCAGAATCTCTATCACCCATCGGCAGACATGCAGCCACGCAGTCAATCTCTGAACGAACCACCCTAATACAGTTATTAATGGAAGGTATATGCAAATGGTTCTATCAGGATATCCCTTCCAGCTATAGACCTCTTCCGACTCCGACCGACGACGCATCGACAACGCCTGTGCCGCGCCGTTGAAAGTGAGATTGTCGGGTATCCAGTTCAGACCCGATAGGCAATCGAGAGGGTTGCTGAATGACTAAACACGTTAAAGCTCGTCGAACCGGCTTAAGGAGACGTATGAGTGGGTGTGAACCGTGGGAGCTATGTGAGCCCGACTGCGCCGTGTGAGGCAGTGGGATGTGATGAGAAGGTAACCGCCGCCACCGCCACCGCCGTCTGCAGATGTTCCTGAAAATGTTACTTTATCCCTCAAACCGAGAGAGGGATAGCGGGCTCTATTATCGGGCCCTTCTTCGGAGGACATGGTAATGATGAATGGCAAGGATTTGGCATTCTGCCTGAGTGCGTGTAAGCACCGATTCAGGACACATCATTTCGAACCGGTAGGGAGGGAGGCCAAGTCGAGACTCAATTGTTTGCCTCTCAAAAAAGGGTTATCCCCAAACAAACACACACACACACACGACGCCAACAGACAACCTGAATCCCCTCTCAGATGAAAGTGATCCTGATTTTTTATTGTCACTGTCAATATATCCTGACGAGTAAGTGACCGTTAGAGAGATGAGAGACATGATAGCCCTTATTTAGTTATTTGCTGGGTATGCTCCTCCAGGTGGGCGCACTCAAGATTGATATCCCTTTTTGCGGATGCCCGAATTACCGGGCAAATATTTGCAGATTATGCCGAGTGTAATCGCATTGATTATGATGTCTGGGGCCTGTTTCAATATTTGGCAGAAGGTTGTTTGTCGATAATTGTCGGTCGATGCTGGAGCGAGTGTGCGTGTGGCTGGTCTTAGTTTAAACTGCCTCGACTACTCAAGCCAACCAATGTTGAAGAGAGTAATAAATGATGCTGGCCTGACTTGGGGCTGAATGGGCCACCACCCCCACCCACTGTGTGTGTGTGTGTGAATTTTGGGGCGGAAGTCAAATTAATGGACTGCCATTTATGATTGATGATCGAGTATGGGGTGTGTCGGAAGGCACTTTAAAGGGGACCAACCACACCAAGGACAAGGAGGAGGAGACGCTCGGACAGGCCCGGCCGGTTGATTTGTGAACAGAGGAAGGCCTAATGGAAATTTATGATGAGGCCCGAGGAGTGATAGTTTATGGGATAGGTTCGATTATGGGCGCAAATCATTTCGAATATTTATGCCGGCGTTTCCTGGAATCGGCTGAGGCACGTGCTGGTGTCGATGGGTTGAAAATCGACTCGTGGATTTAGGCAATCCATGTCATCTGTCAATTTATTTCGAATCGAAGTGAGTGAGTTCTTGGAATCTTAGAATGACAACTCAGATCGGAATCACAATAATCAAGATCGGATGTGATGACTTGATGATGTGTTCACTGATTTCTTCTCGTGAAAATGACAGGCTTTGAGCAGATCTAGTTTGACATAAGCTTCGTTGTGATTAGGCTTGTCACTAGGAAGAAGGATAGCCAACAATAAAATGCACAGAATGTCGTCAAGAAAGTAATAATCTCAAATGCGGGCGGACAAGCCCGGTGGATAATAAGCGTCTTGGTTTATGGAAGCGTGGCTCTATAATCAACCCAACCATACATCCTACAACCATCTTTTGTCATTGATGCCTATCCCAATCTCTCATTCACATCCCTACTCATAATGAGTAGAATTCGTTGACTGTGTGCATACATGTTGAAGTTTGAATTATCAATGTGTGCTGCAGCAAAACGGACGGAAATTACGGTTTTTTCTCAACCATTTACACACAACGTGGAGGGATATCAAGCGATTCATATAAAAACAGTTCTTGGAAATCCCATCTATGTACCTGCGCGCGATGTTCACTTGTTGTGCAAATTGAAGTCAAACTTCATGCACCATGAACAAAATTGGCCTATCTTGTAACACATTATGTAATTAGTCTAGCTCTGCAATTTTATCTAAATCGGCTAATCCGTTCAGAAGTTCAATATTCACTATTTCAGCAAAATTGAATGATTCGTGTGTAGCTGTACAGGCACAGATAGTTTGGGTATGACAAAATAAGAAAAGTGCGAAAATGTTTATTGTTTCCTTTTCGTTTGGTGGCTCAGGCAGTCGTTCGTATATGTTCGATTGAGACGTACAAAAAAATGAATGGTTACACCAAAGCAAAATATGAAAAATGTGTGTGTATATATGGAAGTTACAACACACTGGGGGACGGTTGATATCCACGACTACGCAACTTGAAATGGTTTCGTACCGGATTGATGCACGCACACTTATTTTGAGAATTTTATTCCCGTTTAAAAAGTGATGTAACTTCTTCGTACCGACTTAAAAATTGTCACATTCAGCATCTAAATTTTAGAATGATTTTTGTTGAAAATTTCAGAGCTCTGCGACGTGTAGTTTCGGAGCCTTTGTCGGTCAGACACACAAACTTTCTGCTTTATAGTTACACAAAAAAAGTTAAAAAGTGAAAGAAGACAATAGCTGTGTTTTACACACCTAATTTTGAAGTGCACAAAAAAAACGATCATCGGCGCTTAATGATTCATCATAAAATCTTGGCAGCACCGACGACATTTATGACATTTGCTAAGCATTCAGGGGTGTAGTCGTGGAAGGTGATGGTTGATCTTTGATGGTCACAATCTTCGTTTTGTGACTGTGTACTTTAAACCACGTACGTGACCATCACTTTAAAAGCAAAAACACTTAATAATTATAAAATAAAAAAATGTTCATCAAATGAAAAGAATCGATTACGACACATAAACGCAATGTATAGCAGAGACTCTGGATATACCAAAAATTGCATACTTATGGATGCCAAAAAATTGAAAAATGATCTAATACATCAACCAAGCCTGCAGGTGTAAGCCACGTACAGCAACCTAAACAATGAATGAATGAATTCAGGAATGAACACACAGAAATTAATGATTGGGAGCATTGTTTTTATCCGCGCTTATTCCTTAAGCGGCGATAGATATGATGAGTAACTTAAGCGGATATAGGACTCGTTGTTAGTGTATTTTACATGCAAACTGAAATTTAGGCGTATATACGCTTGCAAAAAAACGCAGCTAATAGCCCTGTTTTTTTCATCGCTATCGATAGTGATGTAACAGGCTTGTCAGCGAAAAAAGATACCAACTACTCACTCTGGAAAGCAGCCCACGGTGTAAGAAAACCCCAACCACATACGGCCCCAATTCGGAAAAAAGCCAACACGAGTGGACCGAAGAAGATAAAAAGAAAGCAGATCTCTTCGCAGATCATTTGGAAGCAACGTTTAAATCGCGCGATTGACGAACACCTCCTGTATACTTCTATACGGTTCAGACTCGAATTATGACAATTTTTCTACAAGAAATTCTACTTTGACAGAACTTAAGGAAGAATTGAAAAAACTCAAGCCCAAGAAAGCTCCTGGCTATGATTTAATCACAGGAGAAGTTCTGGAAGAATTACCTGAGAGAGCGCTTCTTATGTTTCTCCACATTATTAACGCCGCCTTTAGATTAGAACATGTCCCTAGTCAGTGGAACATGTCCCTAGGTAGCGGAAATAATTATGGTGTCGAAACCGGGTAAACCCTCAACAGACAAAAAGTCTTATATACCGATTTCACTTCTTCCCACAACGTCTAAAGTGTTCTAACGAATATTACTTAGACGTTTAAGCCCGAATGTAGAAGAAAGACGACTTATTCCTAACCACCAGTTCGGTTTTCGAAGCAAGCATTCAACTATTGACCAAGTACATCGCATAACTGAAGTTATAGAAAAATCGTTTGAACAAAAGCAAGTCTGCTCAGCTGTATTTCATGATGTTTCTCAAGCCTTTGACAAGGTTTGGCACGAAGGCTTGAAACACAAGCTTCAACAATTCCTCCCGAGAAAACTTTTGCACAATTTTATCGAACTATCTATCGGATAGAATCTTCCGGGTGAAATATGGGAAGGAATACTCCTTATTTAAATCTACACAAGCTGGAGTACCACAAGGAAGTGTTCTTGATCCCCTCCTTTACTAATTGTATAGCAGCGATATACCGCACATTTGCTGACGACACCGCCATTTTGGTAACTGCCAAAACGGTCGAAGAATCAACTAGAAAATTGCAATGTGCTTTTGACCGGATACACGAATGGACGAACAGTCAGCGAGTTGAGCTCAACGAAGCTAAATCCGTTCATATGAATTTTACGTATAAGAACGTGAATAATTTGCCCGCTTTTATAAATAATGTTTAAATACCCTTCGGCAATGACGCAAAATACCTCGGAATGACTCTCGATGTTAAGCTTAATGGAAGAAGCACGTCAAAAAGAAACGGCAGGAGCTCCAATTAAGATACAAAGACATGTACTGGCTTATTGGAAAATATTCCAATCTAAGAACTGACAACAAATTACTATAATAAAATGCGAGATTTGCCGGTTGGTTGCTGCATGTCGACTGAGACGAGAATCTTGCCCAAGAAAACACACACAGGAAAACACACGCTGGTCAAAATGTTCAGAGTTGCATTATAGTTTCCCGAGAAGCCATAGGCAACCAACGGACGCGCGAAAGCAGACGACGAGGCAAAAGTGTCAACGAATCAACAGGTATCCACGGTTAATCTTATGACCGATGGAATGCTTCCCGTATCATGTTCTTTATGATAGACACTCGCACGCACAAGTCGTCTACTTAAGGCGGCCGTATGTCATTATATACAAGCAAGTGCTAAAACCCGTCTGGACGTATGGTATACAACTATGGGGTTGTACCAAAGAAAGTAATAGAAAACAACATACAAACTTTCCAAAATAAAGTGCTAAGGGCCATCGTCAACGCACCCTGTTATACACGAAACAACGATTTCCACAGAGATCTTGGAATTTCTTCAGTCCAAGATGAAGTTAAGAATTTTGCTCGTAAGCATAAGCGTCGCCTGGAAGAACACATAAACTCTGCTGTCCTTCCAATTCTCGACGAAAGAAAGGATTAAACCCCTTCACCCAGACCGAGTTGTAACCCGGGTTGATGAACTCGGTTTGATGATGAACCGAAAGCAAACAAACATGGGGCAAGTCAAGTTGTATTGTCCAATTATATTTTGTTTCGGGCTACTTTCGGTGTTCTATGTGTATCCTAAGACGATTGTATTGGCAAGGGAAGTGTTAGGCGCCCGGGATAGCCAAGCAAATAGCGGCTGTGTGTGTGCAAATTGTTTCAATTTTCCTCTCTTCTCGTTTATCTCCCTCCGTATTTTCTTCTACTCGCACGCCGCAACGCAGCTTAAGGCTCCGGCACATAGAATACTTTACTTGCGTAGCGTCAGAGCATGCGAACACGCTGAAGTATTTGACGCAAGGAGATGACACAATGAATGTTTCAACGCACACCTGGTTTCATTTGACAGTTTCAAATTTTAATTGGAAATTCAAGATGTTTTGCTAATTTATGCACAATTGAAATATGTATTTTAATATAAATACTCAGTTATAAACATTTCTTTATGTTTTTATTTATTTTGCACGTGGCTTCAACGAAAACCAACTCCCAAACTTTGACATAAAATTCGAATTCTCTTGAAATGTCACAATGTGAGGATTGTCAACGCTGAAAGAGAGAGAAAAGTTGAAAGTTGAGTAACTATATCCGTCACGTGATCGTCAGCGTTGGGCTATGTGTTACCTCCCATAAGAACACATGTCTTTTATGTACCTGCCAAAGTATTGCTGACGCTCACGCATGTAAAGTTTTCTATATGCCGGAGCCTACTTGCTTTGACACGTCACGTCACACAAAAAAAGAGAGAATATTATGTATACCTACAAAGCAGACAATGTACGAAAAGTTAAAGGAATGCTGCAGCTTGCTGTGATGGCTACGACCCGAATCAATATGGAATGAGACAAATCGAATTGTAAGTCGATTTGGGGTTGGTTTCGGTTCGGCATCATATGCTCACACCGTGTTGTACCACAGTTTTTTTATGCATTCGGGTCGCTTCATCGGTTTGGCCAATTCGGTTTGAAATAAATGTTACTCGGTTTGAGTCGGTTTAGGTGTAACCCGGGTTAATTCGGTTTTTTAACCCGGGTTGACACACCACTAATTGGAATTGTGGGAGAAAGGGACGCAAACAGATAAATTGACCCTCATGCTACGTTCCGACCAAACGAACTCGCGAGATTGCATCAAATTCCTACAAACATACGAGGCTTTGCAATACATTTTCGGGATTTCGAAAACTCGCACTTTCCGTGAAATCTAGTGGAAAGCCCCATGAGTTCGAGGATGTCAAACCGAACAAAACTACGGCGTTAACTTCAGTTTATTTTTGGCAATAATTTTTGCTCAACTCTATTAATGGGTAGTCGTAAAAGTCTTTTCGTATTTCTAACCAAACTTTTTTCATAGACAATTCATGTGGTACCCAAACATCGAGCTTCTTTTTGTAGCCAGCCTATCTTAAACGGTTTGAAACCGTTTGATGATGAATGTTTAGATGCTTGGCGATGTCATGGCTGTTTATGTGAACGTCCTGGTCAATCTTTTCCATAATTTCATCGACTTTTTAAACGATAGGTCGACCAGAGCCAGGTGCATCTTTCACATCGAAATTTCCAGAACGGAAGCGATCGAACCATTGTTGTGCTACACGAACTGATACAGCATCGTCTCCGTAAATTTCACAAATTTCATTGGTGGCTTTCGAGGCATCCTTCCCTTTTTTATACAAAAATTTCAAAATTTAGCGAATTTCTTCATTATTTGCATTCATTTTTGAACAGCTGTAACTTTTTTCAACTTCTCTCTTTTTTTTTGGTTGAACGATGCTTAAAATGTCACCTATCCAACACCATACGGTATGACACAATGTGATTGGTAGCACTGGATTTCTATCCCCGACATCTATTGACAAAATACGAAAAGCCCCATTATTTCCCGCCTGTTTTACTGGGCACTTCCAAAGTGACAGCTAATGACATTTCAAAAAACTTCAAAGTCGGTGGGAATGGCCTATTGAGGTTTCAGTAGTCAGTCACTTCGGTTCGGTGGGAACACCGCATCAATCAAAATCGGGACATTTAAACGTAAGGAAATAGCATAGGACCACAAAAGAGAATTTGTAAGGACTCAGAGTAAAGTGACCCCTCGTGTAGAAGCCGCTGACGCAATCAAACAGTTTCGGAAGCTTTTCAAAAATAACAGCAGTACTCCCTTCGACAACTGCCTACAAGATAAAGGTGATTCCCCCCGAAACGTCTATGATGAATAAAAAATCTCCTCCTATTATTCTAGTCTGTCGCCATTATCAATTTTCCCAAAGTCGGTAACCTCCTTCCCCCGTCACCAAGCGAGGATGCTCTCACGGGGCATCGCATTACCCATCCAGCTGTGCCCCACGACAATTTGTGAGCAAACTTTTCTCGATCAACGAAGAAGTCCCCACGGCCCTACGTCTATCGGTGAAAAGATTACGTCCCTAACCTCCCCGCGCTGTCATCGAAACACCCAAAACTTTAGTCTGACAGTCAGCCATATCGTGTCAACGGCCGACCTTAAGTCTGCCATCGATTTTCAATTTTTCCATGTGAGCCACAGCGCCATTGTCTCAAACGCCCTCAGACACCCCCGCCCATCGGCATTCCCCAAGAACCGACAATCATCATCTGCTTATCCGGCGAACAACAGGATTAACGAATGCCAAGCAATGTGATTACGAACACCTTTCCTTCCTTCCCCAGCCGCCCAGCCTGTGCCGTCACCGTAGTTTTTCACACATGCCGACGCACGTCTCCCGCAAAAAAGGGATGAAAATAACCTTAAATAAACCTCTTTGGGCCACCCTGCGCCCGCCCCCCCCTAGACACGGAGGCACTTTATCCACATCTAAGCCCTGGGAAAGTTTATCAAAACTTTTTGGGTTGGGTCAAATCCCTCCTCGAAATCCCAGGGGACATTTATTCTAAGTGCCTCTTTCGGAATCCTTTGACTACACCCTTGTAAGTAACCAAATCCGCCCCGGCACTACATCACGCTGCCATCATCTCTGCCCTGCCCTGCCCCGCCCTGCCCGGCGAGCATCCCCGCAAGGATAACATTCGTAAATTTATGAACGGTAAAACCGTGATTGCTGCAATTTTCTCGTGTTCCGTGTGACATCTACACACGCACACTCGCCGCGCCGGCACACTGACAGACGCATAGCGTGACACCATCCGCGCTCGAGCCCCAACCGTAATGAGGTACTCATTGTAACGAACAACGGCAACGCACACAGGATGTAGCTGATGGTTTTCGGAACCTTCACCGCTGCCATTCTGAGCCATTCCGGGCCATCTCCGGCCCACCCCGACCCCATCCGGGCCCCACAGTGCTTGTTCCCGTCAACCATCCGCTCCCATTTCGTGCCCGTCACTAATTGTCAGAATTTAGTGTCGCTTCTGCATTCCGCGGCACCTACAGATAGCGTTACGTTTGGCTTGCGTTGGCAAATTTCATTGCTTCATTTTTAGCGAGCGAGTGCCTAAATTAACGGGTAGTGCTCTCATCCGGCACATCTCTCGACCCGACAGCATCGTCGCCGATGCCGCCACACCGCGCCGCTGACGAGGATCCTGTGGGGGAGAACGAGGACAAAGAGGAGGAGTACGAGAACGGAGAGGAGTACGAGAACGAAGAGGAGTAAGCGACGTGCCAGATAAACGTGTTTCAAGGGGTAGCTGGGGGACGAGAGAGAGAGAGAGTGTGTTATTGCCTCATTACAGCTAGAGCTCATCGGGACGTTGGGTCTTTCATCGGGTCGCTAGCGTGTGCATGGCATGGCAGCGCAGCCACCCAGCGACATGGTAAATAAATTTGATGAAGCTTCCGGCTGGAAGGCTGATGATTAATTGTGAAATGCTTGACGGCTGTGTGAATAGACGGAAGCTGCGCTGGGCGGGCTTGAGCGGCTCTGGCGGCGGGGCGTTTCGGATTGCGTGCCAAGTGTGCGTATTGAAAAGTGAATAAAACCCAGCCGTACGTGCTGGCGAACACGAATGCTCTCGGTATTCGGCGACGCGTCGGAGTGAAATGCCTGCATTCGTTCGGGATCCTCTTTTGGAATTTTCGGTGGGACAGGAAAAGACAAATTGCTTCACAGGACATTTGAAAAGTTATAATGTGAATTTTTGGACCTTTGCGGCACGTAGTCGGCGGCAGGGGTTGGGACATAATTACTTGCTTGTCACAAGAGCTCCCGACACGGGTTCGCTCGGATGGGGCGGGTGTCCTTGAGGGTGCCTTTACATCTGTTGCCTCCGGCCGGGGCAGGTGGCGGTTAATGATGAGGTGCTCGAGGTGTTAAGACACTCGAAGTGGTGGTGGAGGCTGCCAAGAGGACTCGCAAATTTGATTTAGCATCTGTTGGCTACTGAAACTGAAATTAGTCGCATCCGCTGTTGACGTCGTGAATCTGCTGTGAGTCGTTTGTCAAGTGAGCTGTCAGTTGGGGATCTGACAGAAAATTATGGCTGTTCGTGAGTATTCTAGCGAGCTTTGTAAATTCGCTGTGAGATTTTTCTGGGGATTTATGTCGGGCGCCATTAAAGCGGTTCGAAATTCGAGATGTGGGCGACCGAGATATGCTCTGGAAATTCGTTCTTCAATCATGGAGACCCCAAATTAAATTTTCACGGAAACAAGTTACCTCTTTTCTTTCTTACACGCTCAAACACACGCTTCCTATCTTTAAATTTACATAAAAAAATGCTTATGAGATATTGTTTATAAGTTTATACCCATTAGTTGTTGGTAACACTCTGCGATTTCGCGCTTCTCGTGCTCTTCCTTTTTCCTACTGAGAAGCCGGTGCTTTTCCTCTCCCTTAAGTTCGTTGAGCTCACGAACCGCTCTCGTCCTTCTGTCCAGCATCGCCTTGAATGCTGCTTGCTTCGCTGAATGTGCCTGCCTGCACTCGTTGTCAAACCAGGGGTTTTTTTGAGGTGGCATTTTAAGACCCAGCGCATCAGATGCAGCTTCTCTGATGGCGTTTTGACAACGGTTCCATAGTTCGTCCATATTTTCGTCTGGCATGGTTGGATTCTCTGAGATGTTTAGGGAAACTTGATCGGCAAAGTTGCTAGCGGTCAATGGCAATTGTAGCTTTCCGAAGTCAAAATGTTTTGGTCTTGCTCTACTCCGTTGTCGTATCGATATCCGTGTTCTTACCTTGGCTACAACAAGGAAATGATCCGAGTCGATGTTGGCTCCGCGGAATGTTCGGGCATCGAGAAAGCTGGAGGAGTGTCTGACTTCGGTCGCAATGTGATCAATCTGGTTGACGGTTGATTGATCAGGGGACCTTTGTGGAGGTGATCGAACTGCGTATTGGCTACAAAGAGGTTTCGGCCCGTTACGAAGTCCACCAGCCTGATTCCGTTCTCGGAAGTGTTGTCGTGCAGGCTGTACTTCCCGATGACTCTAGCAAAGATGTTCCGTGGTCAGCTCTACGTTAAAATCTCCCCGAACGATCTTAGTGACGTAGCTGGGGGATTATGCGTAGGTCCTTTCTAGAAGATCATAAAAGTCATATTTGCTGTCGTCATCTTTATCCTTCGTTGGGACGTGGGGTGCAGATTAGGCTGATGTTGCCGAATGTAGTCTTGATGCGAGTTGTTATGAGACACTCGCTCATGTATGTAAAGCTCAAGACTTCTTGCCTAAGTCTGCCTCGAACAACAAACCCGCATCCGAACAAGCGCTGCTTTCGCTCTTTGTAGCAATCGCCGAAGTATATATCGCAGTTTTTCATCCTCTTTTTGACCGAACCATCCCACCACACCCCCTGGCGCCTTCGCAAGTTCATCGGCTGCACGTGGTCTGTTGAGAGACTTCACATTCCGCGTGCAGAACCGAAAATCGTTGACCTTCTTCCATTGTCCATGGTCATCAGCAGTAGGTACGCATCCTCACAAAATTATTCGCACAAGACTTCATTTATATTTATTCATTCCACTAGTTTAGTCGTGAAAAATTAATTGAATAAAATTAAAAAAAAAATTAGAATTAGTAAAAGATTAAAAATTAGTACAAAAAAATCAAATATTAATAAAGCCAAGTAGGCCAGAGACGAAAATAAACAAACTGACTTCAATTAAACGTAACACAAGTCTACGTCTCTCACTTAGTTGCTCTTCGTAGGTTTTGGCAATCTCGGGTGCGCTTAGGCGTCCAATGTCAAAACTCCTCTTTATTGGCTGGTGTAGCTTTCTGACATTGATCAGTCGAGCACTGAATCTTGCTTCTACGAGGAAATGGTCAGAGTCGACCTTTGCTCCCCTGAATGTTCGCACATCTATGACTGTACTTTCCGATAAATCCGTCAAAGATGTTTTCCTTACCGACATTTTGACATTGAAATCTCCGAGCACGATCCTTACATCGTACTCCGGACAGGCTCCGTAGGTACCGTCCAACCTAATAGTTATCTTTGACAGAGTCTTCATCCGAAGCTGCTTGCTCTCTGATAACTGTTATCTTTTTTATGTGGGCGTCTTGTTAGGCCTCCGCACAACCACAAAGGGATCGATGCATGCATTGGTTCACCTAACAACGGGTGCTGTGAAGGCTATCCAGGGGGCGGCGCACAGTGGTCCCGCAGTGGAAATAAATACCCGAAGTGACATATCTTTCCCGGCCAAATGGTTTATGTTTTTCGATTCTACAAATATGAGAACCTAGAAAGCCAACATTTTGTTGACTTTGGATCATCCGTCTGGCTGTACCGTTAGCTCAAAGTTGGGACTTTGAAAATTACAAAAATGTACGTATTTTTTAAACAAATTTGATGTGCCATAACTCCTAAAACTATGTACACTGGAAACTAAAGTAACATCTTGCTGTCAAACTGCGTTTTTTCCATATTGCTTACCAATTTTTTAAACCAGGCTTTTAAGTAAAGGCACATTTTGAGAGGGGCATTTCAATTTTTGATGAACTATAACAAAAATGCTCCAAGAGTCTCCAACGGGAGACCAACTTTTTCTGAAAGCTAAAAGTATTGGCTATCGATGCAGAAGAAACTAGAGACCACTTTCAAACGATTTCCCTTGCAATGCATGTATTGTGCACACGCTATGCGACATGACGAGGATGTTTTTATTATTGTGAATTAGAATTCTTTGGGTCATAAAATTGTTACAATTATGAAACTTATTGCTTTTATCTTGTTTTGTTTGCGGTGTCATAAATGAACGTCGCAATGGGGCAAAAAAGGGGGTTAGATTAGAGCGTTAATGGCGAATATCTATTTCTGACTTTGAGGCATCGGGAATCAGTTTATGATTCCGATTCATATTTGTTCATGACATCGTACCGCTGCAATTGACGGAATCGGATGAAAGTAGTGAAATTTGGTAAAATCCTCCACCTTCCTCAACACGTTACTGTAGGCCAGTGAAGCGAGAAGAAATAACCAGAATTGAAAATGAAATTCACAATTTGCGGGATTCAATTATATAAAAGTGAAATCGACCGTTATTAAAGTAAGGCATGAATTGCACTTAACGATGATAGATGGCAAAGTAGCACAGGCTGTGACAAACACGTCTTCTGCAAGTTCATATGTTATATGTGGCGCGAAACCATCAGAGATGAATGATTTTGAGTTACTTAGAGCAAAACCAAGAAATCAGGAATTTCACCCTTGCACGCTCGCATCCGTTTTATGGAATACTTGCTACATGTAGCCTACAATTTGGAGTTTAGAGCTTGGAGAACAACAAAACCGACACAGCCCATACAACAGGCAAGGAAGAGTCAAATTCAGCAGAAGTTCATACAAAAAATGGGTATTAAAGTAGATATAATAAAGCAAGGATTTGGCACAACCAACGATGGGAACACATCTAGAAGATTTTTTGAAGACCCATTATCAACGGCAGAAATAAGGGAAATAGAGGAGAGGTGCAACTCATAAAAAGATTCAGTGTTATCCTGGAGACAATATGCAGCAATTTTTGGATTAACCCCGACAAGTTTGGAGCTTATGCCCAGGAAAGTGCATAAAATTCTGTTCCACGGAGCAGAAATAATATCAACAGCAGCCTTGCCCGTCGGATCATTGTCAGAGGAGGCGCAGGAATTCCGGAATAAAGACTATAGGTACTATCGTATTAATAATAGTAGAAAATTTTCTCGTTCGGCAACAAATGAAGATGTTATTCATCAAATGTTGTTATCGTCTGATCCCTGGATTGCGTATTTAAGGCCTGAACCAAAAACAAAAGATTCGCTGCCACTTAGAACTGAAACGCAAGCCTTATTATACTGAATTGCTTATTTTCTTTAATTCCAAATAAAGTGTACGTTACCAAAATTGTAAAATTGAATTTATATGCTTTAAGTCCCAATTTCGAGTCATCGACAATAATAAATAATTATTTTATGCATTTAAACAAAAAAAAGTGTTTTATTATTTTTTAACTTAAGATTGATTATGAGATATACCAACCATTTTTGAAACATAATAAGATCGTAGTACTTGCACTATGTTTCAAATTTCATTAAAATCGGTTCACGTTTTCAAAAGTTACAGATTTATTTCCAACTCTCCCATGCAACGGGACCACTGTGCGCCGCGGGTAGGCTGTATGCCAACTTAATCTGTGCATCAACAAGGATAGTTGCTGCCATCCCGGCCAGTTGAGAGCGGTCAACAACTTTGTCCTGTGTGCACAGATCCTGCCCTCCATCGTTTACAAAACCAGTGGACTCAAAAGTATCCTCCACGCTGCGACTGGTCCTCTTGGTAGGACTATCATCCATCCATGTTAATTTAGAAAAACAGACTCAATGACAGCAAATTTGACATATGTAGCTTCAACAGTATGGCCGCTATCAACTGTCGAAGTTCGGAAGTCCCTATTGGGAAGGAAGAGAGTGGCAGTGAGGTGTCTCCTCTTAAATTAGTTTTGGGCAGTGGAGTTTTTTTTTCGCAGTGTTCTAAGGAACGTTAATCTGAAAATACGACATTACGGTTTAACCATCTTTGGCCTGTTTTATTAAGTTTATTTTGGAAAAAAGAGGATTTGAATAATAATATAATGTTTAACGATAGCTTCTAAATATTTTTTTTTTAAAAACGAAAAAAAGTGTATTGTTTTTGGCCTTATTGAATTTCTTTTTTTCCAGTAGTTCTAGTAGTGTTTCCGAAGTAAAACAGTATTTTCCTCATTTTTTTCAGTAGTAGTAAGTAGTAAAATATTTGTATTTCTTTCATTATAAAAACAAAATACAAAGTTGCATTTAAATTTCAAAAATAAATTGATTGACAAAAACTTTCAAAGTTAGGTTGTTGCGATTTCCATTTGAATAATTAAGCTTGAATTGGAATTGAATTGGATTCTAGTAATATACTCTGCTACCATCAGATCTCTGGATTACAACTTTAAGGACTAAATCGAAGACAAGGCATGCATTGAAGCGCATGCCTTATGATACTTGAGGGCCTATTTTTAAACAGTCAGATAGGAGTTAACTGTCAGTTAAGACATAAATGCATTTTTCAATAGTCGTTTAGCAGCTATTCGAAGAATATATCATCTAAGTGTCCAATAAAGTTATTTGCCCGATTCAGAGGCAGATAAAATGTAATTCTCCAGTTAAATTAAGCGAACTGTCAAATTTAAAAAGTTTGTTTACGAAGTTGTCTTGCGAAATATTGTTCTAATGGATTTTTTCGATATTATCGAAGATATTCTTAATGAGGAAGAAGAATTAGTGCATAATTACTTAAATCTATATTCAAGAAAGGAAAGAGTAGGGAGACAGAGACCTGACCATTATACGGAATGCACTATTGGTTCAGTATCCGCCAAATCATTTGAAGCTTCATCGGGAAGGTTAACTTGGCTTGTTTCATTGATAGCATCCGGTATAAACAAAGTACTCGAAGCTGGTGGATAGTTGATGTAGATGAGTTATTTGATTGGTTTATTACCTCAAACTTTGTTAATTTCTTGTAATATATATGTATATATATATACATTCCTTTGCATTGCTGTAGTATTTAACTTCAGTATTCAGTTCCTGTACATATCTGGCGATTCCTTTAGCTTATAAGATATTTTATTGTCAACCCATTGTATGAAAAATCAATTAGAAAACATACTAAATGAATGACTAATCATAGTTTTCCTTCAAATGTTCTTTGTAAGTAAATGAATGTCTATTCAATAATAATCTATACATTTTCCAGTTGTAAGATATAATGTAAATATCAAATCTCTGTACAAGCTGCGTATTTTCTCAAACATTACATATGTTTCTATGACTTATTCTATGACAAAATAAACGTATCCATCTACGTATCTTGTGGTCGCCGTGGCGTAGTGGGTAAGTGCGTCGACTCCTACGCAGAGGGTGCCAGGTTCGATACCCGAACTTACCACATATCATAATTCACGGCTCCACCTCTTTCGAGTCACTGACAATGCTCAAAGAGTATTTCCTGTTTAGAAAAAGCTTCTCAACTTGGCCGTTCGGAGTCGGCATTAAACTGTAGGTCCCTGCCACGCGTGAGAGAACAATAGCACGCACAACACGAGTGGTTGCTGAGAAGCAAGGCCCTGGCCCTCTACGGGCTGTAGCGGCACCCATATTATTATTATTATCTACGTATCTTATAGCACTGCCAAATGTATTTCTGGAGACATACCTGTGACTTAGTCACTGTCGTACCGAGCTTCCAAGCCGTCAATGTTTGAACACATAGACAGTACTTTTTCTTCCGCGCTTGAAAATATTTCCCTATGTTGCTTCTCCGCCACCTGTTTTATACAGTTCCTGGCGATTGTGTGCTGCTTTCTTTTTTGCATTTTTTTAATGCTCTCATATTTGAGTTTTAAATTGTTTGAAGACCGTATATTCACACCACTTGCACTGTTAAATAAATCTGCAATTTCAGTCCACGCAGCTTCTTTGTCTCTGTTCGTGATTGCATCAGTTTGTTTATTATGCGATACTTGACCATCCAAATCAGTTAATAACTTTGTTTCCCTCGAAGTAAGATTAGCAGCTCTCTCCCGCTTTTTCCATTCCTACAATTTTATTCAGACTTTGATATCGAAACGACAAATTAAGGACAAATTCCTAACTATGAGTATAACCAGCTTCTATGCTCTAACACGAAAAACTGTCGATCAAGCTGTGAAGTTAGACATAGCTCATATATTTAGTTCTTCAAAAACCGTCAAATAACTATCCAGCTGTTATTTTTTGATGAAAACTCAAACTCCTTATCTAGCAGATAATGAGTAGAATATATTTATTCATTAGTTAGCAATCTGACTGTTTATCTGACTATTGAAAAATCGGCCCTTAAATAATATAAAGTATACATAAAATAATTTAATTTGAAAATATATACAAAATTTATGTAAAATTTAGATTGTATTTGTAATTTCATCGTTTTGAAGACTTAATTCGACATCATAGATGAGATAAAAAAAAAATATATTTTCCGTATTCAAACAAAATTTGCTTACATTTTTTATATATTTTATACCTAAATTGTTCAACTACCTAAACAATTATTCACACGTTGATCGGGCTCCTCCCATTCGTAATATATTTCAAATTTCATTACAATCGGTGCAGTGCTTTCGATTTTACAGAATTATTGCCGCCGCTCCCTTGTAATGGAACCACTGTGCAACATACAAACTTCTTCTTATTTCTTTATTTGGCGCTACAGTCAGGGGTCTTGACAACAATAACAACAAGCCTTTCTAACAAGCCTCTCTAACAAGCACGGCCTTTAGCTAGATGCCTGACGCACGCGAAGTTGGTTGACTTCCTTCTCCACCTGGGTGCGCCACCCTAGACGCGAGAGCACTTTGTTGTTCTGTCCCACCGGTCCCTTCGGGGCGGAGCTGAGTTAACCATATGCTCTACATGTTCTAGCCATCCTAGGCGTTGGACGCCTGACTAGACTCATGTCGCGGTGAAGCCCGTACAGTTCGTGGTTGAATCATCGCCTCCAAAAACCGTCAACGCAAACATGACCAAAGATCGCATGCGGAGCTTTCCTCTCGAAGAGACCACGGACTTCCTCATCCGCTTTTGAGATTGTCCATGCCACCGCGCCGTACAGCAGGACTGGGATGATCAAGGTCTTGTATAAGGTCAGTTTGGTCCTTCGAGAGATGGCTCTACTACTCAATTGCATCTTGAGCCCATAGAAACAGCGGTTGGCAAGAGTTACTCTGCGTTTGATCTCGGTACTGATGCTGTTCGTACTATTTACTGCGGAGCCGAGGTAGACGAAGTCCTTCATTACCTCGAAGTTATAGATGTCCATTGCTACGCTCCGTCCAAGACGTCGACGTTGTGTGTCCTTTCTTGATGACAGCATATACTTCGTTTTGCCCTCATTCACCGCCAGAGCCATGTTAGCCGCTTTCGCCTCAATGACAGCAAACGCCTCATTGACGGCTCGCTGTGTTCTGTCAATCACGTCAATGTCATAGGCGTATGCTAACAGTGGTGCAGACTGCTGGAAGATCGTATCTCTTTTGTTAACGTGATTGATTTGCACGATCTTCTGCAGGTTGATTTTGAAGAAGTCACATGACAGCGTGTCGCCTTGTCTAAATCCCTCTTTTGACATTGAAGGTCTCGGTGAGTTCGTTTCCGAACTTGATGCAGCAGCGAGAGCTCTCCATCGTCATTTTGCACAAGCTGACGAGTTTTGAAGCTCGACATGGGGTTGTTTAGCTCGTATTTATGCACGCGCTGTTGAAATCGACAAATAGGTTGTGTATGTATCTTCGAACTTCTTGGGTCTGTTTCAGGATTTGCCGTGAATGTGAATATCTGGTTGATGGTGGACTTCCTTGGCTTGAAGCCACACTGATACGGACCTGTGAGACTAGTTAAAGACGGCTTTAGGCGGTCACACAAAACGACACACAAGATCTTGCACGTGATGTTAATGAGACATATCCCTCTGTACGTGGCGCTGTTACAGGGATCTCCTTTTTGTGAATCGGGCAACGGATACTGGGATTCCACTCGTCGGGCACGCTTTCCTACGACCATATCTCATAGATGAGTTTGTGCATAAGACCGACCAAATCATCTCAATCCCGTCCTCTCCGGCAGCTCTGTTAGACTTCAATCTTGATATTGCTAGGTCTCTAGTCAGGATTAGTTAATCATTTGATGAAAGTCGATTGAAAGCCAATATTCACTCCATTTTTGCCGACACAAGACTCACGTGCTATGTACTGGCAGAAGGTGGGGGAGATTGGATTATAGAATAGCTCCTGTCGAGCGAAATCCACTAATCACACTCAAAACTGCATAACAAAGTGCCATGGCCATGACCCATATCGCCCTTTGAGCACCCTTTGCTTCTGAATGAATAGCCTCAACGCATTCCCTAGTGAGACGAGTTTTGCTTGACGTCCACACTCTGCAGTTGACATCCACAGACCATTAGCACCCGTGTTCCACTCCAACAAGGTGCCACACCGAAAGAGAGAGAGAGACGGACAGGCAGTTGTGCCTCGTGCTAACCACAACACAATTCCGTACCTAATTACTCCAATTAAACACGGCTTCCAAGTCGAATGCGAAACCCGAAAGTAATTACAATCTAGGATCGACTAGTTCCACCCCGACACCCACCGGCTCTCGTTAACTTTCGCAGTAATGCTTGCATGCGCCTCCATTTAGTCGAAATCTCATTATCCCCCGAATAATGCTTCAGTCTGGGAATCCTTCAATTAACGCTCACTGATTTGATCGCACACGCTGTCGACTGGGCGGCAGACGCCCGCCTTCAACAACGCAAAACTCACTTCATCGCCTCCCAGTGAACGAGTCGTCCCGAATTGAGTCTCTGTCGCTCGGCAAAAGTGGAATCTAGAAAATCTCTTTCTCGTGTAACTGCACTCACTGTCACCGGCACTGGTTCTCGGGAAACAATACAAATCCCAGGTGCAACCGCAACCAGGAATTCACCACCTTTCATCGCTCCGAACGAACGTGCCGAGTTCTATTGCGTCCTGGTGGAGGCTGATGGAGGCTGATGGAGGCTGATGGAGTCCGACGGAGACTACCGGCACAGGGCACAGACCCTGCATCCAATCCAGCAATCCAGCCATCCAGTTATTATAGTATAATTTGCATGGCGGTCCCTTGTTTCACTGCAGTCGGTTAGGCAGTCACTCAGGCGTAACTGTGGAGAGGGTGTGTGCGCGGGGCCAAAGTCAGCCGTCACTGGGAGAATAATGAAAGCCCAGGCCGGCCTCCGCATGTGACTGTGCAACAGGATGGCAGTGAAAAACTAACTTCCACCTCGTAGACTGCTTGATGGACTGCCACTCCATCACTTTGATTCCACGCCACAGGATACGTGAATGCAAATTGGCACAAACTCTCTAAAGTACACTCGGCACGCCGGGAGATAGGGCCAGACGTCGTCGATGTCGTCGTCGTGTATGCAGACGTTCAGACAGATTTATGCACCTAAAGGAATCCCTCATGGCGGCCCAACAGCCATTGAAGCGAGCGGTTGCATGCTTGCAGGATCGAGAGGCGCAACGGGGTTGGTGGTGGCGGATTCATTAATCGGACGACGAGTCAAACGCACTCAAGTATGGCCCGGAGAATCCGTTCGCAATTCACCATCGCCACCGCCAGCAGGATGTCGTCCTTGTTCTGGTTTCTCGGATGCTCCTGTGCGCTCCCATTTTGTGCAAATGATGCATATTCCATGCTCCACGGTTCGAATGGAATCTTTTTATATCCTCCACGCGGTCCTTTATTTTCCACCCTCCACCCACAGCTCATTCTTGTGCTCGACGTGATCATCGTCGTTGCACGCTCCCTTCGCCTCAGACTCGACCTCGGGTGCCTGCACCCTCTGCCGATGCAGTGCATCCTTGTACGTCCTTGCATGCTGGAGCATGGTGTATATCTGTTATTTGATAGATTTCCGTTTGGTTTGATGGTACACAGGAAGAGTCTTCGTTGACTTTGAGGTTTCCGCTTCATTGCATGGGGATGACGCTGGCGGCGCGGCGCATGAATACGTATATGCCAATGGAGCGATGCTCCCGCTCCGGCGATGTACCATCAGGGATGCTATCACCCTGGCTGCTTCGGAGAAGGCAACCAAGGAGCGCCGGCATGGCATGGCCCCATCCAATCTGCCGGCAAAGGAGCACATGAATTCCAGAATTGATTTAGTTTTAACTGATATTCGGGGGTAGTGGGCACGGATTGAATTCCGAATGCGAAGGGACGGTTCTGTGGAGCAGAGATTTGTCGCTCACGGGAATTTGCACTTGATGACGCTCCGTCGTCGGTCCTGTGTTTATGGCATTTTGCGTGAACTCATCCAGATGCGCCAGGCGGGAGAGGAATTCAATTTCAATTCAAGGGGATCAGATTATTTTGTTAATTGCCCACTGGTGGCAGTTGCGTTGACTGAACATGATCGAATGCAAGGACCTTCTAATGTCACTGTTTACACTCGACTTTAATTGAATGAAACCGAAATCTGACAGGCGGGCGGGGGGTGTTCCGCACTCTGTACCGAGAGCTTGACTGTGAATCGATTCAATTAGACGAAAAGCCCTTAATTACTTCTGAATTCTTGGTTCCTGATGATTGCATTCACTTGAGGCTGCCTTAAGGACCCGATTGTGTTCCTAATGATGTCGTGGATGATTGCAGCTTAGTCACAAGATTCACATTTAATTTCACTCTGGCTTCCGCTGGGGTTATGGGGTTGGTAAGGGGACGTCTTTAAGTAGTGAAACAAGGGGTGGAGAAGTGCTTTGCGAACAGAGACCGAGGATGGAGACACAAGAGACGGTTTCCATAGGATTGGGGGTTGTGTGATGGGGATCATGGGGAAGGCTCATTAGACTCGGTCCTGTGAAGATGTTCTTCGATTTTATTGGGGACCGACCATCGAAATGGGAGCAGTTTTTTTTTTCGTTTATTGGATCGGCTTGGGTCTTGTAAAATGACAAGGCTTTTGTTTCGATAATGTTTACCGTCGCGTGATGTTCCAAAAGTGCCAGATCTATTGAACGTGTTTGGCATCGAATTAATTTTACAAGCATCTGTTGACAGGCATCAGCAGCAGCGAAGAAGTTTTTCGTGTGAATCGATGACATGACATTGGTGGATCCCTCTCTCTCTCTCGCTTTCATGAGAGTGCGACATCTCATGAGACCGTCGACATCTCAAGAGAGCGGCGGCATCTGAGAAGGGATGCAGTTATAATCATACTAGGACTGTAAAAGTAACGACAATTTGGGTACTCGCACGTATTCGTTACTTAGAATCTGAATACTCGTAATCGTTACCGGCTACCGTTACATTCATCAAAATTGTAATAATTACAGTGAATCAAACTCAAATTCGTACAGTAGGAAAATAATAACTCTTTTTCGATTTATGCAAGAACCACTAAAACTTGCAATGTCATTTGTTTGTAAAATCAAAGATCTGGTGAACATCAACACAAAATAAACGCAGTCCTTCACCAAAAACAGAACATTTAATAACAAAAACTAAAAAAACCAATCAACAGACAACAAGTTCATATTCATACAAATAACTTAGATAGACAGATAGATAGATATTTATTTCGTCATAAAATATTTACATTGATTTTAGCTATCGCACAGTATCTATTACAGAGACTTGATACATCATATATCCTACTACTGGAAAATGGGTTAAACTTATATTGAATCTAAATAAAATTGATAAGAATTAAATCAAACAAACTGAAGGAAAGACGACAAAACCTCCAATAAAAAAAAAATATATATATATATAAAAATATATTTCAGTATATGTATGTGTACATAAGAAAATTGTTGTTTCATATCAGTAAATTAATATCACAAAGAAGCCGTTAAAAGTAGATAAATAAATCAATAAATAAATAAATAAATAAATAAATAAATAAATAAATAAATAAATAAATAAATAAATAAATAAATAAATAAATAAATAAATAAAGAAATAAGTAAATAAATAAATAAATAAATAAATAAATAAATAAATAAATAAATAAATAAATAAATAAATAAATAAATAAATAAATAAATAAATAAATAAATATATGAATTTGTAAGTATATTAACAATTAATAAATAAAATAATAACATATACTGAACCTTATTCATTTAGGGAATTACAATTTGTTAACTCATTGACTAGCGGATTGTCAGCAAAAGCACATGAATAATTAAACTTATGTGTCAGTTTCAATATTCTTTTATAAACCAGTTCAACACCCGCTCTTTTGTGAAGTTTTAAGGTGGAATAATCACGTGGTAGGTCTAACATCATTTTTAAAACTTTGATTTGAGCTATTTGTAATTTTTTAATGTGGCAATGAGCGGAATTTCCCCATACAGGGCAACCGTAAAGAATTATTGCTTGGAATATAGATTTAAGAATGATTACTTTGTTGGGGAGGGACAAAAACGATTTTCTGTTAATGAAAGGGTAAAGTATTTTCTTTGCAATGTTTACTTTCTTAAGGGTCTGATTGATGTGCTCATAAAAAGTCAATTTACTGTCAAGATGTATACCAAGGTACCTAACGGAGTTCTTCCACTCAACGTTGATTCAATTCACCCTCAAGCTAGAACTAGGAAGAAAACAAGCTTTTCTTTTTCGTGTGAAAAAGATCGCTTGTAATTTATCTTCATTGTACTTTATCTTCCATTTATCACAGTATCTAAAAATAATTTCCATCGCAAATTTAAGATTGCTCTCAATGCTAAGAGCGAAGTACGGTAGGAAAAAAACAAATCTTTTTCGATTTATGCAAGAACCACTAAAACTTGCAATGTCATTTGTTTGTAAAATCAATGATCTGGTGAACATCAACACAAAATTAATGCAATCCTTCACCAAAAAAAGAACATTTAATAACAAAAACTAAAAAAACCAATCAACAGACAACAAGTTCATATTCATACAAATAACTTTTTTTTGGTAAGAAACAAGAAAATTAATAAATTTTAATATTTTGTGGCATATCCATTATTTTTAATTACATGCTTAAGCATATTTGGCATGGATTGGACAAGTTTTTTGGTAGTTTCAACCGAAATTTTTTCCCATTCTTGCACTATCTTCGCTTTTAGGTCTGTTGCATAATTTTCTTATTTGCTGGTCTAAATAGTCCCATCAATTTTCGAAGGGGTTAATATCCGGTGACTGGGGTAGAGTTTCCATCACTTGAGGACAATTGTATAGGAGCCACATCCGAGTATTGTAAGCTTTATGCATTGGGTCAATGGCTTGGTAAAAAGTGAAATCGTTGTGCAGACCCAATTTTCGTGCGCTTTCTGCCAAATTTATCTTTAAAATATCAATATATTTCCTGTGGTCCATTATTCCGTCAAATACTATGAAGTTTTCCCACCCCACCTGCCGAGAAACAACCCCAAACCTTCACCGATCTGCCATGCTTTACTGTTTGTTGATTTGATTTGATTTTACAGACAATTTTTTTCAGATGACGCATAATGCTGGTAAGACATTATTTATCTAATTTTGAATAAATTGATTAAATTTAGTTTATGATTACGAATAATTGGTGATTCATATAAAATGGAAAAAAAAGTATAGTTGTGGTTAAAAACAGTGTTAAGATAATTTCGCAGCTACTGTACGAATATGAATTTGATTGACTGTATGTCAAAATTTATACTTCTGATCTTATAACCTTAAATAGGTACATAGTAATTCGCAGTCGATACAGAGAATCTGGAAGGATCATTTCTGTAGACTGTTAAACGGCGAGGATGACTCCAATACCGCTGTCAGGCAGAATGTTCCACTCAACGCAATTGACGATGATCGACGAGAATTTCGTCCCCCTGACCTAGACGAAGTCAAGATAGCGATATCGAGTCGATAAACGATGGACTGTCTGCAGAACTCTTTAAGGCAGCTGGAGATGAGCTGGTAAGGTACATGCACCAATTCATCTGTAAGATATGGTCGGAGGAAAGCATGCGCGACGAGTGGAACCTCAGTATCCGTTGCCCGATCTACAAGAAAGGAGACCCCTTTGACTGTACCCACTATAAAGGGATAAGTCTCCTTAACATCGCCTATAAGATCCTCTCTGCCGTTTTGTGTGAGCGCGTGGAACTATTCGTAAACAACCTGATAGGCCCTTATCAGTGCGGTTTCAGGCCGGGGAAGTCCACCATCGACCAAATCTTCACGCTACTGCAGATCCTGGAAAAAACCCAAAAAATGCAGATCGACACCCACCACCTATTCGTAGATTTCAAGGCCGCATATGACAGCGTGCATAGGGACGAGCTATACAACGCTATGTCTAGTTTTGACATTCTTGCCAAAATCGTCGGGTTGTGCACGATGACGATGGAGAACTCTCGCTGCTCCATCAAGGTCGGTAACGAACTCACCGAGACCTTCAATGTCAAAAAAGGTTTTAGACAAGGCGACGCGCTGTCATGTGATTTCGTTAACATCATCCTGGAAAAGATCGTGCAAGACTCACACGCCAACACTAGAGGCACGATCTTCCAGAAGTCCGTACAACTGCTAGCATACGCGGATGACATTGACGTGATCGGCAGAACACAGCGAGCCGTCAATGAGGCGTTTGCTGGCATTGAGGCGGAGGCGGCTAAAATGGGTCTAGCGGTGAATGAGGGCAAAACGAAGTATATGCTGTCATCGAGAAAGGACGCACAACATCAACGACTTGGTCAAAACGTCACCATAGGCAGCTATAACTTCGAGGTAGTGAAGGACTTCGTCTACCTCGGCTCGCAAGCGAACAGTACGAACAACACCAGTACCGAGATTAAACGTAGAATTACTCTTGCCAATCGCTGTTTCTTTGGGCTCAAGAGGCAATTGAGTTGTTGTGAGGCATCTCACGAAGGACCAAGCTGACTTTATACAAGACCTTGATCATCCCAGTCCTGCTCTATGGTGCGGAAGCATGGACAATCTCAAAAGCGGATGAAGAAGCACGTGGTCTTTTCGAGAGAAAAGTTCTGCGTTCAATCTTTGGTCATGTCTGCGTTGATGGTAGATTCAACCACGAACTTTACGGGCTGTACAGCGACATGAGTCTAGTCAGGCGTCTACGGATTCAACGCCTAAGATGGCTGGGCCATGTAGAGCGTATGGACAACACTGCTCCAGCCCGAAGCAATTCCCCTGTGATTCAGATACGGCTGATCTTTGAATACTGTTTATCAATTTAAGATTCGATTTGTTACTCAGTACTGGCCACCAAACATATATACATCCAGTTTTAATTCCCCATGTGGGGGGGGGGGGGCAAGGGTTATTTTACATGTGTAAATAGCTTACATGTGTAAATAGCTTAATACGTTCCCTAAAGTTTTCTTTCCATCTTAACTTGCTGTCTAGGATTACTTCTAAGTACTTGGCCTGACTAGTGCAGCTAAGTTTCTTTCTCTTCAGATTAGGGGACTCTATCGGCGATATGATACGTCTTCTCGTGAAAAGTGCGAGCTGTGTTTTGGATGGGTTAACGTCCAGGCCGGCTTTTCCTGTCCACTTCTCTATTTTGTAATAAGCTCACTCTCAGAATGGTTTGCTTAAAAAATGCTCGTGTAATTTATCAATGAGATGTGACATGGTATTTACATTTGCTTTTTCATGGAGCCTCATTGTAGATAACTGTCAAGGCAGATGTAACACTAGCTTTAGCACCTTGTTTTGACATATTTGTAGTTTTTTTAACGTGAGATTTGGCACAATCAGCCCACACAGGTGCACCGTACGTTAAGATTGGTTGAAAAATTAGTAGTTTGTTATCAATACTAAGTTTTGATTTGCGATTGATAAAGGGATATAGGATTTTAATGATAAGGTTTGCTTTCTGAACCGTTTTCGAAATATGTTTTTCAAATGTGAGTTTTTTATCGAATGTTACTCCTAAATACTTACAGCTTTCAGACCACACGATGCTGGTCGAGTTCAATTGTAGGTTTGCTTGAGGTGGGAACTGCTGTTTTCTGCGTCGAGTAAACCACATAGCCTGAGATTTATCTGCATTCGGTTTGATTTTCCATCTGAAGCAGAATAACTGAAACGCATCAAGTGCATTTTGAAGAGAAGTTAGCGTGTTTTCTGCTCAAATCTTGGATGAGAACAGGGCTGTGTCATCAGCGAACAAAGCTAAGAAAGTGTTGTCACTAGGTACTGGCATGTCGGACATGAAAATATCAAATAAAATGGGAGCCAATACCGAACCTTGAGGTACGCCAGAGTTAGTGGTATATAATGATGAGAGACGTTCATAATAGCCCTAACGGTGTGAAGAAATTTTCCCTTTACAACTGGGGCTTCGTAATACTTTCTAGAAGGTTCTTATGGAATTTAAGAAAATTGCGCACAAGTTTGAGCAGTCTCAGAAATTCGGAGATATGATCGGAATTTGGGTGATGTTGGCTTGAAATTGTAATAAAATCCAAACTGCTTAACCAATATATTTACAACAGAGCGCACACATTGAAGACAGAGACCCACAGATCCGTGATCTCAATCCCGTTGTACTCTTACGGGATATCTTAGATAGACGCTTGCAAAGCATACAAAACAGTGTTGGAATCTAGATTAAGATTACTCTGGTTGGAGCTTATCAGCCGAGATATAAAACTACTGCAAGATTCCTTTCATACCCGATTGCAAAGCTGGTATCAAGCAAAGAGTAAAACCGTTTCTCTTGGCCATTCACCGTCAATCTGCAATATTCGAAGAATTTTAACGAATTAATGTGGAAAAGTGTGGGTCGCCGTGGCGTAGTGTGTTAGTGCGTCGACTCCTACGCAGAGGGTGCCAGGTTCGATACCCGAACTTACCACCTTTCATATTTCACGGCTCCACCTCTTTCGAGTCACTGACAACGCTCAAAGAGTATCCCTGTCTAGAAAGAGCTTCTCAACTTCGCCGTTCGGAGTCGGCATTAAACTGTAGGTCCCTTCCACGCGTGACAGAACAATAGCACGCACAACACGAGTGGTTGCTGAGAAGCTAGGCCCAGGTCCACCTCGGACTGTCGCGCCACCCATATTATATTATTTTTATTATATAATGTGGAAAAGTATGATTTATTTGCATCGTCAGTCGGTAATTCCGTTGCCTTCTTTAATTGCACCCACTTCTTCCGAACCTCACATATCTCCGTAGAAACTAATTTAAATGTGAATGCAAAGCACCCACGCGAAGGCCTCTTCACGGTTTGATTACGCGAATCTAAACGCGCATCGCATGTGTTCTTTTAATAAACTGATGCATGAAGCGCAGTCTTGCATGAGGCGCTACAATGTTCGGAGTGCATTCCACATTAATGCCATTCAAATGTGGAATTTTATTATTTTTGAGGGACCATGAAATCGATACGTTCATTAGTCCATGAAGCACGCCAGATGTGAGGTTCGTGCCTTATGATTTGAAATTGTGAACTCTGGTTTGAATTACAAGAACGGCGTGAAGAGATCGCTGCTTTGAATGGCTGTTTGTCAAACATGTGCGATAACGTCACAAATAGAAGAGAAGGGAAGAGCCCCGGCTTCTCAGGAGGAAAAAGACTGAACACGAGAAGCGCGTGGTCTTGGAGATGGAGAGGTGGTACGGCAGGAATGGCGGCCGAATGTTTTACCTGAGGGTGAAATAGTTATCCAGTGGATATAATGACAGAAGCCTGCCGCGACGAAAATGGAAAACTTGTAGTAAAGTCGCAGTCGATACTGGGAATTTGGAAGACTTTTCTTTCTGCAGACTGCTAAACGGCGATGAGGACACAAATACTGCTGTCAGGCAAAATGTTCCAATCCATCGGACGATGATAAACGAGAATTTCGTCGCATCGACTTAGACGATGTGAAGATAGCAAGACGGAGGTCTAACAAAGCTGCCGATGAGGACAGCCCGCTGAAATCTTCAAGACTGTTGGAGATGATTGGTTGGTCTGGTATGCACCAGCTCATCTGTGAGATATGCCCGACGAGTGGAATCTCAGTATCCGTTGCCCGATCCACAAAAAAGGAGATCTCTGTAACTGCTCTACCAATAGAGGGATACGTCTCCTTAACATCACGTACAAGATCTTGTGTGTCGTTTTGTGTGGCCGCCTAAAACCATCTATAACCAGTCTCATAGGTTCATATCAGCGTGATTTCAATCCAAGGAAGTCCACCATCAACTAGATATTCACACTCACGGCAGATCCTTTAAAAACCCAAGAATCGATTTCTATACCGCGTACATAAATACGAGCTAAACAACCCCATGTCAAGCTTCAAAACTCTTCAGGTTGTGCAAAATGACGATGGAGAGCTCACGCTGCTGCATCAAGTTCGGAAACGAACTCACCGAGACTTCAATGTCAAAAGAGGGATTTAGACAAGGCGACACGCTGTCATGTGACTTCTTCAAAATCAACCTGCAGAAGATCGTCCAAATCAATCACGTTAACAAAAGAGATACGATCTTCCAGAAGTCTGCACCACTGTTAGCATACGCCTATGACATTGACGTGATTGACAGAGCACAGCGGGCTGTCAATGAGGCGTTTGCTGGTATTGAGGCGGAAGCGACTAAAATGGCTCTGGCGGTGAATGAGGGCAAAACGAAGCATATGCTGTCATCAAGAAAGGACACACAACGTCGACGTCTTGGACGGAGCGTAGCAATGGGCATCTATAACTTCGAGGTAGTGAAGGACTTCGTCTACCTCGGCTCCGCAGTAAATAGTACGAACAGCATCAGTACCGAGATCAAACGCAGAGTAACTCTTGCCAACCGCTGTTTCTATGGGCTCAAGATGCAATTGAGTAGTAGAGCCATCTCTCGAAGGACCAAACTGACCTTATACAAGACCTTGATCATCCCAGTCCTGCTGTACGGCGCGGCGGCATGGACATTCTGAAAGCGGATGTGGAAGTCCTTGGTATTTTCGAGAGAAAAGCTCTGCGTGCGATCTTTGGTCCTGTTTGCGTTGACGGTTATTGGAGGAGAAGATTCAACCACGAACTGTACGGGCTAAACCGCGACATAAGCGTAGTCAGGCGTCCATGGATAACTCAGCACCGCCCCGAAGAGACCCGTGGGACAACACAACAAAGTGCTCCCGCGTCTAAGGTGGCGTACCCAGGTGTTGAAGGCCCTCAACCAAGTTGGCGTGCGACACTGGAGGCAGCTAGCCAGAAATCCAGCTAGTTGCAGAGGCTAGTTGGTAGAGGCCCATGTCTAGCCCGGATTGTAGCGCCAAAAGAAGGAGAAATATAATGACTTTGGAGTGATGGCGTCCCTGAGAGTGTCGAAGAAGTATTTACCAAGTATCTTCTCTCTTGTGTTTGCCAATGCTGGACAGTTGCAAAAATGATGATCCATTGTTTTGATCTCTCCCGATTCTCTATACTTGCTGTATGTGCTAGTTGCAAAACTGACAAGCACTGTGCCTGAGCTATAGATGCATGCCATTGTTGACAGGCTGCTTCCAGTCGTCAAGACCAAGCTGTCTTATAGCCGCGTTTACTTGGACTTTATAGGGGAGTTTCAGAACCAGGAGGCTCGGAATCGAAGACCCTCTCAGCTGGAGCGTTCGTGTTCGTGCACTCGATGTGGACGAGTCAGTGCAGTCGACGGATTTTTGCCTTCTGGACTACATCCACATCCTGGTAGTGGAGTTCGCGATTGTGTGACCATATACCCGACGTAGAATTTTTCTTTCGCACCTTTCTCAGCTCCTTTATTTCTTGATGACTTAAATCTTTTGGTGTTTTGTATTTTTGCTCGGCGAAATATGGTCACCGTAGGCATATCCGATGTACACGCCAGAAGAATCCGTATGTTCATTCAAAAGTCCACCCGATTCAAGGATAAACAAGCATGGTCTGAAAGAGTGGCAATGTCACTGCGCCAAATGGGTCTTGCCCTAAGCCTATAGGCTCACTGGCATTTAAATCAAACGAATCAATGGAATGCAAGGAATGTGCAAAAGGAATGTTACTTGGAAGTGAATGAGATGAATGTCGTTGTCGCGTAAAGAATTCAGGTTAAGTGGTACGACAAGGAAACCACCTCAAAGAAACGCTTTTCACAAGCAATTCCGCAGAATAAGCCTACCACAACCCGAAACCAATGGCAAAGGACTCATTGAATGTAATTTTAAGTGTGGAACTGCCTGGGGATTAAGCGAATACCCTCTCATTGAGATCCTTGCGCCCGGCATTAAAGCGTTCGTAATAAAACCGGATTAAATTCTCTGTGGCAAATATTTAATGGAGCCCACCCCACGCACACATAGTCACAATAATCCCGTACACGCCCACACACCCGCAGTGGATTTCAACAATGAAATAAAATTTAATATTTCGAAATGAAAAATAATAATTTTCCGGGCGAACGCAGAACTTACGCAACACAACGCACAGCGGAACACTAGCGCCGCACTAATTAACAAGTTATGTTCATTAAAACAAACACAACTATGCTCCTTGGTCGTTAAACAGAAACTTTTTAATAAATATCAATTTATGGCCGTCAGGCAGGACGGAATTAACGTGAAGTTGAGAGGGATTGATGAAATGTCCCGTTGTCGATGAAATTATTTAAATTCATTATTTCACGAAACAACGTTCGAGTTAATTTATCGAACGGGACCGAAAGGCCGTCCGCAAATGTAAGCGTGGCCGCAATCAGCAGAATGTCGGCGCTCCAGAGCTGGTCCGCTAAATCATATTGGCGGAGAGATGAACATTTTGTTTTGGTTCGGGCGGTTTTAATTCAACATTTACACGGCAGCGGCGACGGTCGGGGTTGAATTTAACGGTTGCTTACACTAGTTCAACACTGCGTAAATGATCCGCGGACATGTCAGTTGTTCGCGTTCACACGCTGTTAACCTGAATCAACATCCTGTGGCGGGTTAACGCGCATAATGGAATCACAAACAATGTTTCGGAGGTTATGGTGAGTTCACTACACTTTTGGTGGGTTTCGGCGATAATTTTCAAATGTTCTTTATGCAAATTGATGCAAATTTTGAACGGATTTAACCAGTTCCGGGGAAATAAGTGCGATTTAATCCATTTAATGAGCCATCTCTTTGCACTGAAGACCTCAACGCATCCATCGGCGATAGATGTTGTCGCTCTGAAGCGTATCAGATCATATCGTGCATAATTGTGTGGTTAATGAATAATTTGTGAAATTGATTTAATCGAGAGAGCGTGTGTTCCGTCATGATGGAATCGATGCGCTTCTGAGGAAACATCGCTTTGGGCAACGATCCGTGGCGTGTTTTATTTATCAGTTCATTAGTGAGTGAGTCGGTGGATCGGCGTGGCTGAAGCTTCCTTAACCGTATAGGGTAGAGGCACTAGTATCCGGACAGTGCTAGTATCCAGTCGTTGTGGGAAAAAATAAATGCAAAACCAACGCCCTATGTTTCTTAAATACACACACGCAGTTTCCAATAGATGCGACAATTGGTCTACGAAATATGCGTCGGTTTGTACGTGGTAGTCGTGAAAGGAGTGAGGAAGTGCGTTTTTTTTTTTCTAAAAATAATATTGGCGCCATTTTCAAAATATTAGTATTTTAACCATTATTTATTTTATTTTGTCAGAGATTTCAGATTGTCAGAGTCGATCTTCGAGAACTCGAACTTCGAGAACTCGAATATTTGACTGAAATTTACTTAATTTGACTTTGATAACTCGAACTTCGATTACAACAGATTATTTGGCGTCACCTTCGATGAATCGAATTCTGGAGAGAAATTCCCGAATTCCGCGCACGCCATAAGTTCGTTTTTATAAGGAATCGCTTTCGGGGCACTGCGTTTGTATGTTCATTTGACTTAGTATAAACAAAATCGTGGTGTTGGTGAATATTCTGAGCAGGGGAAACAGGATGAAATTCCTATGATTTTCAGAACGAAAGAAATGAGGGAGAAATTCAACTGCAAATGGAATTTGAAGCTTGAAAAATACCAGAAATATACAGAGTTACGAGTTTCCCATGGATGAAGATACTGTCGAGATATTAAGATGTGAATCTGAATGTTCTAAGCTCGACAATAACGATGATAGCGGCAGTGATGTAATAGGGATCGACTGCCGCAATTGAGGATGATTTGATTCAACCACCTTCAAACGAGTTGGTTACAATTTCATTACGCATTTGCGTTTATGTTAAAAGTCTCATGAAACAACAAATGATTATTTGTCTTACTTACTTACTTATCAGGCTGACGACCCATGCAGGGTCCGAGCCTGAGCGACAGCTGCTTTACATTCCTGACGCCTCCCCCCCCCCCCCCCCCCTCCCCTCCCCCTTCCACCCCTCCACCGGCCATCAACTTGTCGAACCAGGAGGCTCGAATTCGAAGACCCTCTTAGCTGGAGCATCGTTGTCCATACGCTCAATGTGGCCAAGCCAGTGCAGTCGAAGTTGCCTTCCGGACTACATCCACATCCTGGTACAGCTCGTAGAGTTCGTGGTTGTGTCTTCTCCTACATTCGCCTTCCTCGCAGACGGGACCATGTATCCGACCTAGAATGTTTCTTTCGAAGCCACCAAGAAACAGTTCTGCAGTTTTGCTTATCGTCCAGCTTTTGGGCGCCATATAGCACGACTAGCAAAATAAGAGTTTAGTAGAGCCTGATTTTGGTCCTTCGAGTCAGGAGTTTTGACGCCAATTGTTTTGACAACCCGAAGTAACACCGGTTGCCAAAGGCGGTTCTACGTCGGTTCACAGTGATCTCTTTCGTGCAGTTCACGTATGCCCCGAGGTAGACAAACTCCTTTACTACCACGAAATCGCAGCTGTCGATTGTGATATTTTGTCCTCGGTGGTGTGGGACGGATCGTTTTTTGGACAGCATATACATTGTTTTATCCTCGTTGGCCTTAAGACCAGCTCGCTTCGCCTCTTCTTCAACTGCCGTAAATGCTTCTACTACGGCACGTTGGAAACCCGCGACGAGGTCGATGTCGTCTGTGTATCCCAACAGTGGGACTGACTTGTAGAAGATAGTGCCTTCCGTGTTTACAGCTGCCCGCCACAAATTGAAAAAATCACACAATCATCTCCTTGCTGAAATCCGGTACAGGTTTCAAACGACTCGGAAGTCCTCGAGCCGAACTGCACGGTGCGTCGTGTATTTGCTAGCGTAGTGCGATACAACCGGGTCAGTTTTCCCGTGATCCCGAATTCGGCCATCGCACCGAATAACCTTATGAGATGAATGCTTTCGTATGCGGGTTTAAAATCGATAAAAAGGTGGTGCGTTTCGATTTGAAACTCACTGGTCTACTCCAGGACTTGCGCTAGTGTGAAGATCTGGTCTATTGTCGATTTGCCGGGCCGGAAACTGCATTGGTACGTGCCGATTAGTGCGGTGCAAAACGGCTTTAGACTTTCACACAGTTCACTGAAAAGGATCTTGTAGGCGACGTTGAGCAGGGAAATACCTCTATAGCTGTTGCAAGAGGTAGGATCGCCTATATTTTTGGATGGGATTTTTCTGGAATTTTCTTTGTACCTACAATGGTTTAAATTCCATTGAAGATTGTCTTGAAAAAAATATCGGCTATTGAGTCATGTGTAATAGACT
The DNA here is from genome assembly GCA_964034865.1 of Eristalis intricaria. Taxonomy (NCBI): domain Eukaryota; kingdom Metazoa; phylum Arthropoda; class Insecta; order Diptera; family Syrphidae; genus Eristalis; species Eristalis intricaria. Next base: position 65,024,394 of record OZ035874.1, on the reverse strand, counting down.
ATTTTAAATAATAATTATGCTCCCCTACGTTTTATGTGTTATATCGCAAATAAATAAATATTTATATCAATTTTGTATTTTACTGGATAACTCGAATTTTCTTTGCGGCAATTGGTGGTTCGCGTTATCGAAGTTCGGCTATATATTTTACGCAAATTATTTGGCTTCCGGAAATTGGAGACCAAATTTTATACAGATTTCAGTTTCCGGACGGATTGTCCGGATATATTTGATGCACTAAGACGCGTGTATATTGATGGAAAAAAGGGAGGAACTTAAACGAAAAATTATTTCATTAACACAAAAGATTACAAGTAATAAATAATAAGTAAATTGTGGATTGGGAATACAATTTTCTTTTATTAGTTTTTTTCCGATGTCTAAATGTGTAATGCTGGGACTCCCGCAATCGACATTTTGATGACTTCTTAATATTTGGCACGTCTTTGCATTCAATCATTGCGTTTTTATTTATTAATTGAATACCGATTCTCGTTTATTTGGAAAGATCTCCTTTAAGTTTTCCAAATAAAAGGACTATTTTTTATTTATTTATTAATGTTGTATACTTTTGTAGACATTTTTCATGAATTTAGAAATTTACAATTATATACACTCTTCACAAATTAGTTCGTTTTATTACTTCAATACATTTAATTTTGAATAAGTCGCTATCGGTTTCTAATTTGAATTCATGAGGAAGTTTATTAAACAGTTTGAGTCCTTTTATCATCAAAGTATTTTCAGATCTTGCTGTTCTTGTTTGCTCCAGCCTGTAGTTGTTTGCATTTACTGTATATGCATATTATTTTGCTCACTACACCGTTATTGCCTTTTTGTGCTATTGTTGCTTGCTCTGCCTTTTTTTTGCTTATTTTGATGTTTTCTCAAAGCTTGTTCGCTTAGAAGTTCTAGAAAAATTCGCGTTTGCATGTACAGTGGCGGAAAGATAAATAGCAACCCATACTTTGTAATATGAAATTATACGAACTTGATGCATGTATAAAATAAGACTAAGACGTCAGTGATTTCGTAAATACTTATGAGATTATATTTCTTTTGAACCCAACCATTTTTTTTTTAAATTATATGTTGTAGACCATTCTGAACAACTTTTGTTCTACGACTTTTCATATAACTCATCTAATTATGTGACAGGTGACTTTAGATAGCCCGATTAGGCACGTTGGGCATTACCGACGAAAAAAAATTAAAAGATTTAGGTTAACGACACTAGTGGTCGACACCTCTCTAGTGGTCGGGCACTTTCACCGTTTTCGTCCGGTAATATAAGAACCGTTAGACATTTTTCGAATGTGACGGCGCATTTACAAACAGCAAAATGTTCTACACATTAACCCACAAATTCAATAAAAGCTGCGTTTTTTTGCAAGCGTATACACGCCTAAATTTCAATTTGCATGTAAAATACACTAACAAGAAGTCCTATATCCACTTAAGTTACTCATCATATCTATCGCCGCTTAAGGAATAAGCGCGGATAAAAACAATGCTTCCAATCGTTCCTGAATTCATTCATTCATTGCTTAGGTTGCTGTATGTGGCTTACACCTGCAGGTTTGGTTGATGTATTAGATCATTTTTAATTTTATTGGCATCCATAAGTATGCAATTTTTGGTATACTTAGAGTGTCTCTGCTATACATTCCGTTTTGGCTTCGTAAGCGATTCTTTTCATTTCACGAAATTTCTTTTTATTTTATAATTATTAAGTGTTTTTGCTTTTAAAGTGATGGTCACGCTAAACAGTCACAAAACGAAGATTGTGACCATCAAAGATCAACCATCACCTTTCACAACTACACAGGGGTGTAGCAGTGCTTAGCAAATGTCATAAATGTCATCGGTGCTGCCAAGATTTCATGATGAATCATTAAGCGCCGATGATCGGTTTTTTGTGCACTTCAAAATTAAGCGTATATACGCTTGCAAAACAACGTAGCTTACTTCAGCTGGCAATTCCAATTTGCAATTATTCTTATTTTTTAGTGGTGCGTGTTTATACGTTTCTGCTGTAATTTAATGATAGGGCAAAGTTAATAAAAACATAAGCAATATGTATTGCTTATCTAATTGTGGTCCAAAGTTGAAAAAATGTTGAAATCCCAAAATGTGGCGTCAGAAAACACAGCTCAACAGAAATAATTTAAATAAGACACATTTTCCTTTTTAATATTAATTTAACTTATTATTATTGTCTTCACGACTGACACTTTGAACACTCGACAACGATTGAATATGAAACTTAGAATTCCGGCAATCACAGCCTCTCTCGATACATGCATGTGTATATGCATAGTGTGATTTTGCATTCGCGACAATTCCTGGTTTTTCAAAAAAAAATGTTCATACCGGTGAAAGTAATGGCCGACTACTAGCACTCAATTTAATGCGATTTTCAGTCGCCGGCCGTTGATGGTCGAGCACTAAAGAAATGCACTTTAGCTTAAATTTATCTATTGAAGTAAAATATTGAAAGTATATTTATGTTCGACTTTGATTTCACCGTTAACCGATCAAGTATTTTTTTTTTTATAATTTGCGCGTGCTCAAGGGATTGCTAATACCCTTATGTGCCCGGGGTCAAGACACAGCACGGCCGAAGGTACAGAGAGAGAAAAGGAGAGGAGGTACCTGTACACATTGTTCTTAAATATCTGCGGGTTGTAGTCTGTGGGAAATATTAGGCTGGGAAGAGCATTCCATATTCGTGCAGCGCGGCTGAAGAACGAGTCTTTGAATTTGACTGTGCGTCCGAAAGTAGGCTTACGGGTATACTGATGGGCATTCCTGGCGAGACGAGTATTGCGGGTGAATTCATGGAGAGGAGGAATGCAGTTGAGCATCGTTTGTTGAAATAACGATAAAACCCGGACAAAGAAGAGACGGTACATCGATGTTCGAGCGAGTCTAATGACTCTGCGATATTGTTGTCTCCTATAACTTTTATCGCTCGCTTTTGCATTCTATCAAGTAGGTGCAGTGTGGTCTTGGGGGCACCAGACCAGATATGAGCGTTGTACTCAAGCTTGGGGCGGATGTACGCCTTTTAAATTAAAGCCAAATTAGAAGGGGTGAAATATTTCTTGCATCATTTTGGGCGACCTCAACTATGTGATCGTTCGAACTAAGTGTCGTGTTGATACACATACCAAGGATGGAAAGTTTTCCGGTTTCATCGACACAAGCGCCATTCATGGATAATGGCTGATTATCAAGGGTTCGCTTGAGTGACAGCAGACAGCATTGAGTTTTTGAAGCATTGAATTCCACTCTATTGTTTTTTCCCCAGTTAATTGTGCTGTCAGGATCGGAATTCAATGTGCTTAACATACGCTGCCGGGGGGTCGTGAGTCTTGGAACGAATAATATGAAAAGCTAAGGGTGCTGTCATCAGCGAAGGAATGGATTGGATTAGAAGTAGCAGACAAGAGATCATTTATAAAAATGAGAAAGAGTGTCGGAGACAGAACTGAGCCTTGGGGAACACCAGCATTTATTTGGTGGATACCAGACTTGAACCCATCCAACACACCTTGAATTGAACGGTTCGAAAGGTAATTTCTAATCCAAAGAAGAAGAGATTCATCGATGCCATAGGCACGCATTTTCGACAAGAGGGCTTGATGCCAAACTCTGTCAAATGCTTTAGAAATATCAAGCGCAACGATCTTCCTTTCGCATGCATTGTCCAAAGACTGGTGGGTGACTTTTCGGTGAGATAAGCTATCAGATCACCAGTGGACCTGTCGCTGCGGAAACAATATTGTCGTTAATTAAGAAGCTTCCGCGATTCAAGATATTTCACAAGCTGACGATTAATCACCGTTTCCATGACCTTAGAAAGAAGGGGCGTAAGTGCTATGGGTCGGTACGAGGTGGGTGACGAAGATTCGCCCTTTTTACGGACGGGCTGGACAAATGCTGTTTTCCATCTGCTCGGAAAGAGACCTAAAGAGTAGGATAGATGAAAAAGCTTACGCAGTGGTTTTGCCAGCGCAGAAGAACACCTCTTCAGAAGAATGGGGGGAAGTCGATCGGGGACAGCGGATTTGTTCACGTCGAGATCTTTCAGTACTCTTGCAACTGTTCGAGTGCGGAAGTGGATTTGTCCCATGGTGAAATCAAAGCTCTCAAGTACAGGTGGAGACATATTGGAATCTGGCAGTGTTGAGCTGGCTGCAAAATGAGCCTCAAGCAGATTAGCTTTGTCTAATGAGCTGACCGCTGGAATGTCATTGTAAATGAGTGTGGGAATTGATGACGAGGCGGAATTCTTTATGTTTTTAACAAATGACCAAAAGTTTTTGCTACCCTTGGGACATTGTAGCACTTTTTGCCTCAACTTTTGCTCATAAGAGTATTTCACACGTCTGATGGTTGTATTGGAGTCATTTCTGGCCCGTTTAAACTTGTTCCGGTTTTCCTCAGTAGGGTTGGTTTTGTATGTCGGGAAATTAGACTCTCTCATCCTAATAGCCTCTAACAGCCTCTATACAGTAGTACCATGCGTTTGCTTTGGGCTCTGTGAAGAAGGAAGGTTCTCGTGCCCAGCAGAAAAATATTTGTGATCATATCAGCAGCGGCATCCACGTCACTATCGAGGAAGCAAAGGGACCAGTTAAAATTCCTAAAGAAGTTGTTTCTTTGAGAAATTCTAGTGTCGCGTGCGTACTGTCGGCCGAATACGAATCTAGTGCTCGGCCGCTGAATACTATTTGTATTGATATCGCGCTAGTTGCCTAATCGTATGTACTGCAATTTGAATTACACACAATGGAAAGTGATCAAACGGAGAAAAGAATCCTAGGTTGAAGATCCCAGGAATCAAAAGCGACAAGCAGATCAAATAAGAATCCTGATAAAGACAGAATGGCCCTGGCTCTTCTTGACATAAGAAATAACATTTTTGAGCATTAGAAAAGCCCCCGCAACCTAGAGGATTCCCTAGATCTAGTAGAAGCCAACCTTTTCTTCTGGTGGCGCTACAGTCCGGGGTGGACCTGGGCCTCAACCAGTAAGCCTTTCCAGTCGGCACGATCTTTAGCCAGCTGTCTTCAACTGCGCACACCAAGTGGATGTGTGTGGATGGAGGTCCTTCTCCATCGTTCCGTGTGCGTCCTCAATTGCGTTGTCCCACTCGTTCGGAATCGAAGACTCTTCGGGCTGGAGCCGTGTTGTCGTTGAATCCGTAGACGCCTGACTAGGCTCATGCCGCTGTATAGCCCGTACAGTTCGTGGTTGAATCTTCTTCTCCAATATCCATCAACGCAGAGAGGACCAAAGATTGAAAGCCGAACTTTTCTCTCGAAAAGACCAAGTGCTTCTTCATCCGCTTTTGTGATTGTCCATGTCTCCGCACCATAGAGCAGGACAGGGATAATCAAGGTGTTATATAATGTTAGCTTGGTCCTTCGAGAGAGGACTCTACTACTCAATTGCCTCTTGAGCACAAAGAAACAGCGATTGGCAAGAGTGATTCTGCGTTTAATCTCGGTTCTGGTGTTGTTCGTACTGTTCACTTCCGAACCGAGGAAGAGGAAGTCCTTCACTACCTCGAAGTTGTATCTGCCTATGGTGACGTTCTGTCCAAGACGTCGATGTTGTGCGTCCTTTCTTGATGACAGCATATACTTCATTTTGCCTTCATTCACCGCTAGACGCAATTTAGCCGCTTTCGCCTCAATGCCAGCAAACGCCTCATTGACGGCTCGCTGTGTTCTGCCGATCACGTCAATGTCATCCGCGTATGCTAGCAGTTGTACGGACTTCTGGAAGATCGTGCCTCTAGTGTTGGCGTGTGAGTCTTGCACGATCTTTTCCAGGATGATGTTAAAGAAATCACATGACAGCGCGTCGCCTTGTCTAAAACCTTTTTTGACATTGAAGGTCTCGGTGAGTTCGTTACCGACCTTGATGGAGCAGCGAGAGTTCTAGACCAGGACAGGGATGATCAAGGTGTTATATAATGTTAGCTAGAAGCCCACCTAGTATATCCTAAACCAAGGAAAGCCAAAAACTCTACAAGGTCTTCAAGTGCTATATCTTCACAAGGTTGGAGCGACGTTTTTTTGAAGAAAGAGCGGAAAAAGCAAATGGATCCAGAAGCCATATTACAGCGGAAGGAAGAACGTAAACTTCAACAGCAGGCTCGAGAGATAAACAAATTTGCAAGAATTGTTTTGATGAACTCATAAGTGATGTTGAGGATGATGATTTGAAAAATATAGAGTGTGGTTCGTGTCCTTCGTGGTTCCACCTCAAATGTACTTACTTGAAAGAGCTGGGTTATGCAGATGCATCAAACTCAGATTTTGTCGGCAAATTTTGTGCAATTTAGTTTATCTATTTATATTTTTGTTTAAGTATGAATTTGTTCTTGTTTTGTTTTTAAACATTGTTAATCTTTGTTAATCTCGTAAGTATTTTTCGAGCCTCGTATTTGAAAGAATTGTTGCCAACTTCATGTCTTTTTCTTTATTTTTTTTTACTTTCTTTTCAAAAATAAATAAGTATTGTTTATTTCATATTTTACTTCTAAATAAATCCTTAAATTCTATCATTGAAATTGTTTTATTTATTGATTGATTTCACTTGGCTGAGCACTAGAACTTGCCGGCTACTAAAATTGTGTGGCCGACCACTAGCCCAATATGACTTTTTCCATTATTTTGGTAGTTTCTAAATACCAGTGAGTGTTAAATTTAAAAATTCAATTGTTAATCTATTTAGATTTTGTCCCCGTATTCAATGACAATTTTTAAACTTTTTTTCATAAAATACTTTAGTAACTGGACCAGAGCAAAATGAAAAAAAAAATGTTAGGTTACCGACCACTAGTGCCTTTACCCTATTTGTATGCAACATTTTTTTATTGAAAATAAGCGAACAAAGTTGTATGAACATGATTTAACGAAAAGAAAAGCACCGCGGCGCATCTCAGGTTGAGTGAAATTCCATGAAATACTTCCTTTCACTACTGAACTTGACATTTCCGGCAAACAAATCGAGTTTTTGAGTTTCATCCACGTTTTTTTTTTACGTCGATGTCGAGTTGTATCGTGCTCCGGCAAGTGGTCGTTGTGTTGCCGTACATCCTTCGGGGCAATGGAGCACCACTTAGATGCGATCAGCGATTTCAATTTCGATGGGCGACCAGATTTTCGTGTCAACAGTATGCCGGATTTTGTTAGACAAGTGACTTCCACGATAAACTCGTACAATTTTAGTAACTTCGTAGTTTGTACTGTACAATCGAAGTGGCGTCAATAACATCCAAGCATTGGTGATGGCCATAGCGTACATGTGGTAGAAAAGGTTTTGCTATTAAAGGGGTTCCTTATATCCGGGGAGTACTGTAGCATATTTATTCAAGCGAAAAAAAAATTGAATTTATATTTATATTTTACCATCACAGGGCAAACACAAAACATTACATTCTTTTAGTGTATGCCCTCAGTAGCGCCTTACACAATAGATGTTTGCTGCGTGACTTAGGATCATCTACCGATCTTGCATCTCATAGATTACATAAAATAAACAATATTATTTAAAGAATATTGTATTAATAAATTTTTTAAACTGCAATCGAGACAAGCTAGAATCAATTTCGTTGCAAAGTTCATTAAAACCTTATACACCTTGTAATAGGTTCATTACAACCATAGTTGGTTCTATGCCTCTTATCGCAAATTTCTCACTCGAAGAGATCTTTCATGAGAAAAAGTAATTCTGAGGAATTTGCACAGCAATTAAAGGCTGCCTTATGGCAGCGTCAGCCAAATTTATCCGCGATATTCAGCCCTATTCCCAAATCAGACGGATCAGAGATTCGCTTCACTCGTTCGATTCACGAGAACGGATTCGTGCTATCAATGAATCCGTCGGATGCACTATATTATCGACATCACTTTATCGACTCTCTTTTTCGAAATCAGCTGTTCCGCGATTTGACGTTTGATTGAAGAAATTTAATTTGAAATTCAAACAATGGAAATTGTGTTTTCCGTTCCAAATTGTTTGTTTAATAAACATAATGCATAGTATTGCTCACTTTTTTGATGGCACAAAACAAAGCAACAGTGTGATCATGTTTAAGGGTAACTGCTGGTGAGTTCTTCACTGGCAAACTGACTCATATGAAGCAAGTCGGATAAAAACAAAACAATGGGAAGTTAATACATGATGTAAGTACATACATATATTTACATGTATGCATGTACTAGCGCATAAATAAAATTGCATTTATTCAACGTTAAAGATAAAAAATCTCTTATGGCTGAAACACAATAGTGCGCTGCGCCAGCCGACTTTATGTTACGATGACGCACTACGTTGAAATAAATACTCAGTTTATCAGCTGTTTTCTCTCTCATCAACCAGATGAACAATATTGCCGCCTTTCTGCATACACTCATTTTAAATGACTTTTGCCGTCAAATTATTTTTAATCAGTTCTGTTTTCGTTTCTTAAATGACAGTTGATACAAAATACTCTCAATTTGGGAGAAAATATCTCTCACAGCGCAACCCTCTGTCAAAAAATATTCAACATGCTGAATAATGACGTGCGATGGACTACGTTTTACGTTTTACGTTTTATTACTATCCTCTCAATCTCTCTCATTATTCACTAACGCAGGTCGACACTGTATTTTGTGCTTGGCCATTGATTTGTGTGTGTTGAAAGCCAACGCCAGCGCAAACGCACTATTGTGTTTCAGGCATTACTCCTTCATGGCGTATTTTGTTTTTCGCTGTCAAGATATTTTTTTTCAAATCCTGTATGTAGTTTTCTTCCTACAATTTCATGTGTTAAATAATGCTAATCACAATAAAAATAACTTACATCTTTACTAATAAACTACTTAACATACTACTATTTTTACTATTTTACTATGTTACTTTTACTATTTTACTACTTAATATACGAATCCGCAACGATTTTGATGCGGATCCGTTTGTATGGAGTGATCGATTCGAACGGATTTAAGAAAGCAGTGAATCTCAATTCACATTACCGACATGCGGACGATTCACTTCGACAGCATTTCGGAATTGAAAATTTTCGATACCGGTGGACGATTCGCTCCGGCGGATTTGGGAATAGGGGTGATTATACATTTATATACAGTGGACTCCCCCTAAGTCCAATTGTCACGGTATACCAAAATTTGTTCGGGTTAGAGAGAGGTTTTTGTATGGAAAATTGAGGGAAATGTATGTAAAATATGGCGGAAAATTTCGAGTTAGAGAGAGTTTCGACTTAGAGAGAGTTCCACTTAGGGAGAGTCCACTGTACTTACAAAATTTTTATGAAAAGGACACGACTTCACAAGAAACGCTTTGATACGCAATGAATTATTTGGGTTTCATAAATGTCAAAGTATGTATAGGGTGTTTTAATTCGAACGTTTTTTACGGTGGTCTCAAAACGCATTCACATTACCGGCAAGTATTCAACGATCAAGAGTTCTGAATTTGAGTGAAACGTTCCCCCCGACATATTCTACAGTAGGGGTGATTATAACATAACACTTTGTTCATTCCTGTCCTGCTCTATAGCGCGGAGACATGGGCAATATCAAGAGCAGATGAAAAAGCCCCTGGTCTTTTCGAGAGAAAAGTACTGCGTTCAATCTTTGGTCCTGTCTAAGTTGATGGTATTTAGTATTTACAGATTTCAAGAAACAAGTGCACAGCGACATGAGGTGGCTAGACCTGAAGAACGCACGAGGAATCTTCGACTCCGAACCAGTGGCGCGACACAATCATCCTGATATCCAATGTCGTAAACGACAACCAACGACACGACAAAAAGAAATCGGTATTCTGTTTGTCGTTTTTGCCGTGTAAAAACGTCAGCTGTCGTTGATCTATTCCATTTCCTAATTACCTAAGTCGATTCGAAGCGACATTCGGTCGTAAAATCGACAATTTCTGTCGATTTTGAGTGAACGACAACAAATTAAGCTTGGACTTGGATATTCACACATTCCATTTGCGGTGCTACAGGCTATAATAATAGATAGATAAAAAAAATCACTCAATAGAAACAGCAATGAGGCGTAAGAACTGCTTGAATGGCAAAATCAAAGAACCCATTCCACTTCATAGTAGTATAATTTATTTTCTCTAAATTTTTCAATATTTCATATAATAATATATATATGTATATATATATCAATATCAATAAGTTTTCTTCATTTTATTTATTTATTCATTATCATACTTATTAAAAATTGTTGACTTGTATTTATTAGTTTTAAAAAAACTAGTTTTACACATTATTTTATTTTATTTTGTTTTTTATTCATGCAATTAATTAAATATTTCACTTTTGTCTTTTATTTGAATTATTATTAACTTCCGTTAGTAGTTAGTTTCCTTCAATACAAAATACTTCTTCAACATAACCATAAGTGAACGGAAACAGAGACAAGGACATAGGATAACAAACAAACACGACGAGTACACCAAAAAACAAAAAAAAAATAGTGTTTAACACAAAACAGAGGACGCTAATATAAATACATATGTTTTCATTTAGATATACATATACTTTCGACTTAGGTTAACCTATCGGATTAAATCAACGTGTCTGCACTTAATTTTTGCATTCATCTTTTCTTTTTTTTAAGTTAATTGTTTTGTATTATTCATTTGTTTACTTTTCTTTTGTATTACATCGTAATGATCAAAAAGGGACGGTGAAAATTACAATAAAATCGAATAATCCAAGAATTTTTATTATATAATATTAGTAAATATGTTTTGTTTTGTTTTAAAAATTCGTTAAATCTTACGATGGTTCCACTTTCACTTGTGTGAGTGTTTTGAATATTTCTTCTTTTTTTTTTTTTTTCATCAACATACTAGTAATTTTTGTTTTACTTTACTCTCTATGATATTGCAAATTGTGTGTTCCTTAATTGTTCACATCTTAGTTAATTACTCTATATACACTCACAATGCTATTATTTTCTTTAGTTAGTTCCACATTTTGTTGTTTTCATTTTTTTTCTGTTTGTTTTGTTGACGTGTTGTATGTATGAGTGTGTGTTTGGCATTTATTCGAATGAGTTCTCATTCCGCGAATATGTGTGTGTGTGTTTGTTTCAATAAATTCAATTGAATGGCTCGGTATAGATTGTGTTTTCTTTAATTTATTTTTATCCTTATACTTAACCAACTAATTTATAAACTTCGTTTCGTTATCATTTATTGCGACGGTTTTTTCTTTTTTAATTTATTTTTTGTTTTATTAAATTTCTTAATTTGATGTAGAAAAAAAGAAACAAAATAGAAGGTGCTTGGAGGTTGCAGGATGCACCTGGAATGGTGTTCTCTAACTGGCCAAGTATAATATATGTAGCGGGTAGCGTCTCGCTGCTAATAAGATTTGCTTGAATACCTTTCTCAATTCTAAGTGGTTATGTTATTTAATTTTTAAACAGTAATTTATTTTATTTAAACTCTCATCCAATTTGGTTGAATTGACAAACTTTTACTTGAAACTTGGCTACGAATAGCTAGGCTAGGCTATGCGATATTTTATATTTAACTGAAAAGATACTCTCTCTCTAACTTGTCCTTGTTGGAGGTTATGTTCTAATGGTTATCATATTAATTTCTTTTATATTGAATACGTATTTATGTGGAAATTTGAATTAATAAACTCAGCTACTTGGGCGTATATGCAACATATTTGATTAAAACTGGAGCCTAATAAACTGGTTATTGTAAATATTCTTTGGTTAGTCTAGTATTGAATTTAACATTGTTCATCGAAGTTCATCAATAGGAGTCTAACATGAAGAGATGTCATTAGCTGGCACGGATAACCATGACGAATCCATTTCACGTTGAGAGCTGTGAAAACTCAATTTATGAAGTTTTCCGACCTTACATGGTTTACATAAACTTGGAGTAGTTTTTAAGACAGATTTTGTTTGTTTGACATAAGCTTGCTTCGAAAGTAGAGTAGTTTTTAAGACAGATTTTCTTTGTTTGACAGGTTTGCTAGAAAGCAATACACCACCATGTTCATGGGAAAATAGTCTTCTCTGTCATCTGTCAGTAGATGGTTGCTAGACAACACGTTTGTTGATTCTTTTCAAGTAACAGTGGAAAAACTGGTTTACCCTATGGAAAGTAAGTCTAGCAAATCAATTAAAGACTCAATTTCACACTATCTTCCAAGAGCCTACGACATCACAGATCTAAACACGAATGCTGCGAGTTCAAAACTGTCAAGCAAGGGTGCTGGCTATAGTCCTGGGACAGCTCAACCGTAGACCTTCCAACGATCGTTGGCATAACTTCTCACATTATTTTCTACTCGTATATCTACTAGATAAACTCTGACAACAACACCTCGGCAGAGATAAAACGGACAATTACCCTTGATGTTTCTTTGGACTGAGAAGGCGATTGAGTAGTAAGGCCCTATCCCGAACAACTAAGGAGATCCTATATAAGACCTTGATCCTCCCAGTCCTACTTTATGGCGCCTGAAGCATGGATTTTGTCAAAAGCGGATGAGGATATCCTCCGCCGGTTTGAAAATATATGGTCCCGTATGCGTTGACTGGCTCTGAAAAAGGAGATTCAACGACAAACTACACGAGCTGCACAGCGACATTGACCTGGTCAAAAAAACTGCGCATCAATTGCTTAAGATGACTATGTAATGTAGACCGAAAGGACACCAATTTCCCGTGCCGCAGAGTCTTCCAATCTGAACCGGATAGAAAATGCAGTAGAGGAAGACCACGCCCTATGTGGTGCGCACAAGCTGAAGGGGACCTCGGTGTGGAGTGCGCAACTGAAGGCAGCTAGCTAAAGACCGTACTAGCGTGAGAGGCTTGCTAGTTGAGGCCCAGGTTCACTCCGACCTGTAGCGCCATCAATATAAGTAAGTAAGTTTATCTACTATAAGAATCAGGATTGATATGTTCTACTATAAAACTACAACCTCAAGGGTTCGTCAGGAACTCAGAAGAACTTAAATATTTGTACCATCAACTATCAGGTGAACTGTAGGGGATTCCCTTTCACTAGGAACGAGGCGAACAGTTGCTTTAGTTAACGTTTGTAGTGGAAAATAAGAAATGACGCCTTTCATTATCTCCTCTTAGTTTTAAGACATTTAACTTAAGACTGACGTGGAATTAGCAGACTGTCTTCAAGGATAATAGCATGCAATGTAAGAATAGTTAGTTTTATGATTAAGATTGGGTGTTCGATGTCGAGGAGTAGGCAGGGTCTATGCACACAGGGCAAAGTTGTTGATCGCTCCCAACTTGGCGGGATGCCAGGAACGATCCTTGTGTTTGCATGGATCAAGTTGACGTACAGCCTCCTCGCGGCGCCCTCTAGATAGCCATTGCAACACCTATTGTGAGGTGAACTAATGTATGCAGTGATCTCCTTGCCACCCACGTAAAAAACTGATTGTCACGAGAACGCAAGCATCATCGGAGCAATGGACGAATACACAACGACGACAACACGCCATGAAAAAGGACAATGATTTGCAAGTGTGCACTTGGAATGTAAGAACAGTCTACACTCCAGGGCCCGCTCGTAAGCTGGAAAATATCCAAGCAGTACAAGGCGGAAATATGCTGGACATGTCGGACTTGTGCGGCAGCTCAACGTAGGACCCCTCTATTTAAACTGGCGCAAACAGGTTACAACCAATACACCAAATACCAGTCATAATTTAATAATATGGGTGGCGCGACAGTTCGAGGCTGACCTGGTCCAAGCTTCTACGGTAATCACTCGTATTATGCGTGCTATTGTTCTTGCACGAGCTAATGGGACCTACAGTTTATTGCCGACTCGGAACGGCGAAGTTGAGAAGCTGTTTCTAGGCACGTATACTCTATGAGCATTGTCAGTGAATCGAAAGAGGTGGAGTGTATCGGGTCACGAACCTGACACCCTCTAGGACTCTGTGTAGGAGTCGACTCAGAATCAACCACATCAAAGAGCACATCAGGACATTGTATGCATTCTCAACAATCATCTATCAAGTCAAAGATGAGTCTACACGAAGAGACTGAGGCATGCAATATAGGTACTCCTGTCCTCCCTTCAGTTTTGTGAAGGTATTATTTTATAGATATGACAGTGAATTTTGTTCATTTACCGATTCTAGTTACCAAGAGATTGTCGTCACAGCCATTTCTTTTGTTAAACTAGACAAATGGGTATTAGTCTACAGAGAGTTACCATGTCTGTGACGGATTCAAGACATCTTTGGATTCGACAGCTAACGCAGCACGCACTGAGCGAATCTTTGAACTATAACGATACCTACGATTAAGGAGCACAATCGACCAGAATTACTGGGCCTTGATCGAACCATAAGATACAACAAGAAGAATGGTATACATCGAGAAGCAAGCGTCCTCTCAACTCTCAATGACCGAAAAAAATCGTTTTTACGACAGTATGTTGGGTCGAATTGAGTTAAGGTATTAGGAAATGACATACATCAACGACTGAAGATCTACGGCTAACGTATGTTCGAACAACGATGTACAGAATCCCTATTGCGTCATTGTGTGTTGTCTCCGACATAGGGAATCACTCGGATTATAATAATTTAGATTGGTGGCAGTGCAGCTCTTACATCGGCCTAGCTTCTACAACAACCATTCGTATTGTGTGTGTGTGTGTACTGTTGTTATCCAGTACCCACAGGAGATCTACAGTTTCATTGTAGACCCCGAATTGAGAAATTTGAGACCCCTTTTCTAAGCAATAACACTTTCTGAGCATTGTGACCAGAGACAGGATAATACGTTGATTGCGAAAATTGCTCGTCGTCTGAATTGAGCCTAGAAACCCTCCTCATTTAGAACGTCCTTTCACTGAACTAATCATCTATTCACATAGAAGCCACAAAAAATATTCGTGCACCAGAACAAAAAATACAAGTGGAACGATTTTTTTCACTTTTCAGCAAATGCTACGGCAGATCCGCATCCAAATTCCTCATCTTACTTCAAGCAATGGTGCACCCTCTTTAATATCAAATCGAAGCTTAATCCGTACCTGCCATGTAAATAAACGTAGGCTTATGTCAGAATCGAACGATAAGTAACCTGAAGCGTTTTAAAATTTCAAAGCTACCATAATTCCTGCTCAGAAAGTGTGATTCTTTTCGCTCCCTCTTCAGTAAGGAAAAATGAACGAAACTTAACGTAGCCGTCATTATGGGCACAGTGTATCATTTCTTCGCTTCTTTAAGTAAGCAAAAGTGAACGAAACTTAACATAACTGAGCGAAGCGGTCATTATGGTCAGTGTATCATTTTTTCGCTCCCTTAAGTAAGCTAAAGTGAACGAAACTTAACGTAACTGAGCGAAGCGGTCATTATGGTCAGTGTATCATTTCTTCGCTTCCTTAAGTAAACAAAACTGAACGAAGCTTAACGAAACTGAGCTAAGCGGTCATTATAGTCATTGTGCATTATTTTGGTTTATCGGCTCGATTTCTTAAGTTTACTTACGTCTATTATAATTGGGTCTTAAGTATGTTTATTGATATCGTACTAAGAGAATACATATCACAGTCCCTGGTGAATATAATAGAGACAACGTTTGTTTCCGGAGTGCAAAAGCAATGCTAAACGTCTCAAATTATGATGACATCATGTCAACGATCTTGTGTGTCGCTAAAGACACTCTATCTTTATGTCAAACTCTATTCACGAACTTCATTAATTTATATATTTTTTTGTATTGATTATAAACTTTGACGCGCTAACTACACCTACACCTCTACGGTATCACTATATAAAATATTCAAATTTAACGTTCTATACAAAAAATTTATTATCCATTCCAGGTGGTCATTCAAAAATTTCCAAAAATCAAAATCAAAAGAAAAACACTAAGTTCCTCGAAAAAACACCAAAACGTTTCTTTGTTTTCTTTTTTCATTTAGTTATAAATCAATCAGTAAACAGAATTACATGTAACATGTTTAAAAAGGACAATAACAGAATCTCTAAGGATTAGTGTATATAATAAGATTTACTCTTTTTGTTTGTATCATTTCTATTAAATATAATTCTTTATCGTTTTATTTAAATATATTTATACTTATGTTCATACTCAATTGTTTATATTCAAAAATCACAACAATAAACAAATACGTTCGTGTTCGTGTGTTTTTGTGTATGTGTTTGCACGTATGCAACATGTTTGCTTGCATGTGTATGTTTTTTTTTTTTTTGGAAGGACATATTGATGATGGAAATAAAAAATACATTTCTCAAATATATGTACGATATAAGGTAGTAGAAGCCGACAACAGTTTAGTAGAAAATAAATTGCAGAGTCACAAAAAATAAATACAATTAAATTTTCACTTTCAATGATGGACGATTTTTTGTTTTGTTTTTTTTTTCTTTGTGTTTTCATTTAAAAATACATATGTTCTTTTGTTTGCTTAATTCACTTGTTATAAAATTGTTGTTATTAATTGTTTTGTTTTGTTTATTAAATATTACCTTAAAATTCAAGTATTATTTATTTACTAGAGTTTTGTTTTAGTTTTCTTGTTTTGTTGTTTTTTTTGTTTTAATAAATATTACGTTTTTGTCTTAGAGACTATAAAATATTGTTGCTGCCATATTTCTCTAGTTCCTTGCAGTGATTTTCTTTCGTTTTTTTGTCTAATTTTTAGGGGACACCTTTTGTAGGTGTGCCAATGCAGACGTTAAATAAAAAGTATACTTTAAGGAGTATGTATAAATTAGAAGAAAACATAACATTGAAAGAATAGATTTACACCCAATTCATCGATTGTTTGTGTTTTCTTATCGCGTACAGCTGTTTTTTTGAAAAAAAAAAAACCGAATGAAAATAATAACTTGCTGACTGTGTTGTTTTTTCTTTCTTTTAACGAGAAACTGAAATAATTGATCTAACTTCAAATTAAGTAACGTACCGTTCATACTGATAATAATTTCTTTTTTTGTTTTATAATAATAATAATAACTTTAACCATAGTACACTGAGTTTTGAGAGAACATCAGAAAAGGTACATTTACGCTCCATTTGGGTCTATGCCACAGATTTGTTTGCTTCTGTTTTGTGTTTTTTTTTTTTTATTTTGATACGAAAAAATTGGACGTTTGTGGCAAGTAGGAACGATAGCTTCTCTCTCAATCGTCAGTTGACTTCATTTCATAGTGTATAGTGTAAGATTAGTTAATCAACGATTTATCTTTCTGTCTTACAATATTTTCTCTTCGCTTTGTGTTTTGTTTAATTTTTGGGGAATATAAATTAAAAAAAAAAAAAAAAATATGAAAAAATTTAACAAAGTTTTGTTTTCTTTTTATAACTTAAGTAAAGTATAAACTAATGCTAAAAGTTTACGCTGCACGCTGATTTTATGTTAGAAGGGACTCTGATTATTTGCAGCGGGATTTCGTGGTGACGGTCGGGAGAATGATGATTTGCCACTGGTGCCGCGTTGCGGGGCCATTGGTCGGCGAGCATGTCGTAATTCACTGCAAAAATAAAACCAAGAGCACAATTAGTTTCTGGATTAGTTTTTCTGTTGCGAAAAGAACAAAAAGCTTATGACTTTCTTTTATTGGTATTAAGTTACAGAGATGAGCAGGGAAGTTTTGTTTGAGTTAATTTTTTAAGGGTTTTGAATGTCATACATTTCAGGCGGAAAATCAAGCAGTTGTGCGCAATTTGTTCGTTATTGTGTGCTGAGGTAAGAGTACGCTTCATACTATATTTCAGGGTTTATTTATTGTTATTCATGCATTAGCTGTTTATTTAGGGAATTTGTTTAGCTATCGCAAATGTTTTAGATAAATTCGGGACTCTACGGTGGACTTCAAGAATGTGTATCACAGTTTTCGATTTAAGGAAAGTGGTGGGGAATAATTATTAACCACGCAAGCATGGTATGTTGTTCGAGGCAACGCTGTGTACCGATTTCTTGTCGTGCATTTTCTCTTGTTCACCACAACCTCTTGTCAGCTACTGGCCCGTGATGTGTAGATTTCCTCTTGTAGCCAGACAACTACCCAATTGATAATTTTTAGGAATGAAAGGATTGCGTCAGGAAATTAAAGAAGTCTAAACTAAAAAGAGCTGTATATAACTTTGAGGTGGTGAAGGGCTTCGTCTGCCTCGGCTCCGAGGTAAACAGCGCAAAGAACATCAGTACCGAGATCTGACGGAGAAATCTCTTGCCAATCGTTGTTTCTATGTGCTCAAGAGGCTATGGAATAATAGAGCCTTCTCTCGGAAGACCAAGCTGACTCTGCATAAGACCTTGATCATCCCCATCTTTCTCTACGGCGCATGTCCTATGGGCGTGATTGCGTTGATGGCATTTGGAGAAGAAGGTTCAACCACGAACTGCAGGCGTTTACAGATCCAACGCCTAAGATAGTTAGGCCATGTAGATCGTATGAACAACTTAACCGCAGCCCGAGGAACCTTCGACTCTGAACCTGTGGGCCAACGCAACGGAGGACGCCCACGTACAAGTTGGCGCACACGAGTCGAAGGGGACCTCAACCGGCTTGGTGTGCGAAACTGGACACAGATGGCGAGAGATAGGGCCGGCTAGGGAGGCATGTTGACTGAAACCCAGGTTCTCCTCGGACTGTAGCGCCCTGAGACTAAGAAAAGAATCTAAAAAGGATAGCACTCCGCGATCAAGTGTGATTCAACTTTAAAACCTAAATCCAACGTTGTCGTAGCTTGATTCTATGTAGGATTTAGATCTCCGTTGATTTATGCGCTCTTGTCACGGACTGGAGCTGCATACATTAACAAATCGCTTTTCAGGTATTGTAATAACTTCATCAGATTCTGGCAATGCATCAGGTAGGCGATCACTTGGCAGACCTAAGAAGATGCGGTTTGAATAAGTCCTAAAACGTGCCTAGTTCTGTTGGGTAGGGTCGAGTCGATAGCGGAGGATCGAGTGGCCTGGATCTATTATGCGACCTTTTAAGTGGATCATACGGGTCGCAGGATGACGATGATCCTGGGAAACATCCAAGCCATCTGTAAACATGAGCGGGTCAGACTGATGTGAGTGGGGAAATGCAGGTGGTGTGGCCGCGAACGTGCTGTGCTGTCCTCAAGAAAGCGCATACATTCACAATGTGAATAGTATCAACATCAGTGCCATAATCAATTGTAGAATAACCCTTGCTAATCGATGTGTATTTCTTTTCCTCAGAGGGCAGTTGTTCCTCATCGGAGCGAAAAAAGGTCTTCAATTTGAAAAATCATCTATATCTCGAAAACGGCGCGTTTTTCGACGTTGTCACTATGGGAGCTTTATAGAGAATGAAAATACGCTGAATCCTAAGCCATGCCGTTCTGCGTACAATTTCTGTGTCCTGATGGAATTGGAGATTTAGAGGAGACGATTCAAACACGTACTATATGATCTGTATGCAGCGGCACGAGTCCAGCCAGGCGTCAGTGGATCCAAGGCCTAGCTTGTCTAGCCAGGCTTGTGGTACAACGTAAAAAGGATGCCCACTTCAAAGGTACGGCAACACAAATGGAGTAAAAGCTCAATCTTAAGCAACTCGGGGCTATTAATAAGAGAAACGAAGAATAAGATGCCACAGCCCACTGCCACTACAATTAAATGCAGCTGATGGACTGTTTGAAGGCACACGCACGGCAAATAATAAGAATATGGGTGGCGGTACAGCCTATAGAGGGCCAGGCCAAGGCCTATCTTCTGCAACAACCACTCGTGTTGTGCGTGCATTTGGTCTCTCACGAGTCACGATTATCAATACTGGGAAATCAGTACTTATATGCTTAATGAGACCATCCCGAGGTGGATGCAGATCAGCAGTCAAATGTCGGAGCATAAAGTTAGTGCTCCATAACAGTACTGAGATATCAACGGACCAAAATGTCAAGTATCTTGGCGTTAAGTTCACGGAATGGTTGAAGTTCAACAGCGATTCGAAACTGACCCTTCAGAAGGGCAACCTAGGCTTCCATCGCGTCCATCCTTCGATGCGGAAGCAAAATGGATTAAGCGAGAGGACTAAGCTAGTGCTCTAAAAGCAGCTTATACGGTCCATCTTAACGTACGGCTTCCCAATATGGCACATCAAGAGACGACACGCATGGAGAAGCTCGCAATTTTCGAAAGGAATATACTGCGGACACACCTTCGACAGGGACCGTCAAAGACACCACAGCAACAACAAGCTTTACGACCAAGCACGCACAGCAGTACATGATGACACTGTTCAGAAAGCAGACCCTAGACATCAATAATCATTCCAATGAGGCTATCAGGAACCTAAGTAACACAATCCAGTAGCTACTAGACATCAACAATCATCCTAATGAGGAAATCAGGAGCTTGAGAAACACAACGCTACCTCAACGCGCTAAATCTGCTAAACGTCATTCCAACAACGTCGAGCAACGAGCTGTATGGGTTCTACCAGAGCAACGATTGCAATCATCATCGAGGCTAAATCGGGTAACACACAACCACCCCATCCCAAAATGACCGCGGGCATACGGAATTGAACAACCCGATATATGCAACAGCTATTGTAGAATAAAAAAAATAAACATAAGAATAAATGTTAAATCGAACAACGTACATCAGTTGGGCCCCTATTTCAATTGTAAAAATACTTTTTATGTTCCAATAAATTTTTTAAATCCCTTTAAATCGTTCACGTGTGGATGGAACCTAGAGTTTCATGCCGACTCCGAAGGGCGAAGTTGAGAAGCTATTCCTAGACAGTTACAACTCTTTGACAATTGTCAGTGACTCGAAAGAGGTGGGGCTGTGAAAAGGTCGTACCGAGAATCGAACCCAGGCGGCGAGGTTCAATTGCGTAGGAATCGACACTCAGATACCAACGCCACACCTAAGGCTGCTGCAGTAAGAAAAAAGAAGCAAATAAAATACATTTTCCCTGCCAGCTAAACTCAAACGCGATTGTTGGAGCTCTCCGTCTCCTGTTTGACTCGCCCGCTTTAAATTCCTGTACGTGCCTTAACCAACATTCTGAAACTCTGTCTTATTGGGGAATAAATGAATCTGATTATTGGTCACTTGTCTACAAGCTGGTGATGTCTCCGTTGATGTTGCAGTTATTCCATCCAGATTGAGATTCCACGACTCTGTCACAGTTTAACCCAGGAAAAAATAAAAAGAAACCCCCAGCCACTGATATTCGGTACGGAATCGGAACCGCGAATATAGTAACAAAATTACTTTTACCCTTCAACGTCAAATTTTTAGATGTTCGCTTAGACCAGACCTAGCACTTGGGCCTATGCTGGCCAAAGTCTCTCCGTACAGCAGTCAGCCGCTTCAACCTAGATCAGACCACGGGGGCAGACTGTCCTCTCCGTCTGCTCCTTCTATCGAACACTCCAACAGAGATCACATTACATTCAAAGAAATAACAGTATTTACAGAATTAGTGACGCATATTTGCAGCAGCAGCAAGAAATTGTTTACAAGACGGAAGGCTTAATAGGTTTTGCTTTGCTTTTTTTTCTGGTTAGTTCATGCACATCGACTGAGCAAATCAATTCTTACCAATTTTTAACGGATATCGGGTGAATTATTACTTTTTTGTTTTCGAATTAATTTATTAAAAGAGAACGAAAATAAAATCGCAAAAATTAAATTCGCTCCCACTCTCTCTCTCTCTCTCTCTGTCTATGTTTTTTGTTTTGTTTTGTTTTCGCGGTTGTGGTTTCCGTTTCGCTTTCTTTGTCCCTCTCATCACAAAACCAAAAACACTACTTGAGTTCTAATTATTGACGAAAATTAACCCACCGATCCATCTCGATCTCCTCTAAACGTTGTGTCAGCGTTAACTTCTGTTGCACAGCGAGCCTTAGCAATTGATTAAGGGTCTTCTTCTCCTCCTCAGCTGCTTCCAATTGACGATTCAGATCATCGACCTGAGTAACATATTCCTCACAACGTGCAGCGAACATAGCACGCAGGCCTAGAAACAAAAGAGAAACGGTTACAATCCATCACAATATGTGCAGATGATCGCCACCATTTTTGTTTTTTTTTTGGTAGTGAAATACTCACTTGAGAATGTTGCCGCGTCTTCTTTAAGAATTTTCAGTTCATTTCTCAACTTAGACATCGTATCACTCACAACTAACTTGTCATTTTCATATTTCGACTTAAGATTGGTAAGTGCAACTTCGGCAGTCTGTTTATTGGACTTGAGTACTGTGCGCAGGGTGGCGATCTGTTCGCGTTTCGTCGACAACAGACTCTTGAGCTTAATGATTTGCTCTTGCAGTTCTTCGATTTCTTCGCGGTTGAATTTGTCTAGAGTATAAGCATAGGGGTCAAAAGGGCATCGATGAGAGTAAACACAAATGTCTTACCCTCACTGATATCGCCTCGGACCTTATTTTTATTTAGATCAATTGTGTGCTCTACAGCGGTTTTAAGATACTTGATTTGATCATTAACTGTATCGACGTATTTTTTTATTTCAACTGAATCTGCCAAACCCTGAAGATCTTCAACTATCTGTGATCTCGACAGAAAGACATCAGACTTAAACTGTGACTGAATGGCCGTGAGGGAATCATTTTCAAAACTAGAAATTAAAGATATTATATTAGCTTTGATTGTTAACAAAAATTTGTGCATGATTTAGTTGAATGGATGTTGAGGGATGGATGTGAATGTGAATGTGAATGTGAAAATGTGTGTGTCGTGTTGATGTTGTTACATTATCTGGTGAATCAATATGTTGGATGAGAAATCAACTTACTGTTCATAACTTAAATATATATTGTTTCTTTCTTTATCGTCATCAGGCTTCTCTATATCTGCACCTGTTCTTCTCAATCATTCTTCTTGAACACACGCATAACATTCTGGTTGGACACTTGACGAAGTTCACATGCATCAAACAAACTCACAAACAAACAAGACAAGCCCCCCTCACCACACTCAATTCTTGTTATTTATCCCATCAAGCTGAGTTATAAATTCTTGCTAGAAAGAGGTTATGTCTGGCAGAAGACAGACGTTCAACACCATCGTTAGCTGGTTAACAACAGATGCACTTGACAAATTGTTTATGACTGCGTCTTCCAACACTCGGTTCTGGGACCTTGTTCGTCCGTCTGTCGTCTGTCTTGAAAGCTTGACATTGCGGTCGGAAAATGATTTATGGTTTCCAAAGTGACTGACTCTCAAATAATTTTTTACAGTAATTGGATGAGTCTTGAACTTTTTCAGACAGTCTCAAGTGAGGTCGTGACAAATGCAGAGAATGGAAGAATTCGGTGCTGTGACATTATAACACGTGTTCTTTTTGGCAAAACACGAAAAATAGGTTAATTGCCTCACACGGCTCGAGTGTGAAGTGGAACCAATGAAGTGCAAAAGCATAATTCTATTCCATGCTGTCCTGACTAGACAAAAAGCATTAAGGTCGAGCATTACTCATTCTAGAACTAAATCATTTCGCGTTAGTACTGTTTTCGTCTCTGTTTCAGTAACAAAGACATCACTGGTTCGTTGTGAACAACACAATCAATCATTAGCTGGTTAACAACATTAGGGACATGCTCGCTATTAGTTTGTGGTTGATAAACACGAAACAAATGTTCTCTTCTTGAACAAGCCTCTTCATCCCCTGCTTGCTTGCAACACTTGCTTCCCACACAAACGAACACACAAAACAAAACAAAAACAAAAACAATAAACAAAAAAAAAACACATGCATATCACCCCATTACACAAAGATTCAACAACTCACCTCATGTCTTCGTTTTTATGATCAAGCAACACCCTGGTTGGTGTCTCCCCATTCACCGTACAGACTAGATGATACAGCTGCGCCAAGTCATCGCTCAGCGCAACCAATGTGGACCGGGCCGAACCCAAGCTTTGTCCAGCATTCTGAGAGATTTGCGTCAGAGTATGCACATCACTCTGTAAGTCCAATGACTTCTGCTCCGACGACAGGAGTTTATTCTTCAGGCTTGTGATTTCATTTCGCAACGTAACCATAGCATCGGAATAATTCAAACCCTTCTGCAATTCACTGATGTCAGTCTTCAAGCCGTCGATTTCCTTCGAACTGAGCGTGAACCAATTTGTGTACTGTGTGAGCACATCACGTAGCTTTTGATTCAAATTCAATTCATCGTTCTTATCCTTGTTGTTCTTGGTCAATGCCGTTAGATTATCATCCTTCGAGTCGACCTGCTTTTTGAGTTGTGTCAGTGCATCGACATGCGCTGCCAGAAGCGCAAGTCTGGACATGAAATTCTGCAATTCATTTTGACTCTTGTCCAGGTTAGTTTGTGCCTCTCGCAAGTTCGACGTTAGGTGTGACTTTTCGTTTTCCATTGACTCAAGTTGTTTCTCCAGTTTCTTCAGTTCGTTCAGATGGATCTCGGAGAAGAGGTCAACCTTTGTGCCATCGGGTGATTTGAGTTCCGTTGTTAGATCGGCTTCCAGACGCTTCAGGGCTAAGTTCTCCTCCTCACCATCGCTATTGCCACCAGCATTGTCATCAATGTTTCTATAGCTGTATGCCAGATTGCTGATGTGGTACATCGACTCTCTGTTGATATGTCCGTCGAGTTCCTTCTTCAGGGCATACTTTGCCTCCCGTTCACCCTGCAAGAAGTCAGAGAATGCATTCAAGGTGCAAATGACCACGATTGCAAAAGCAGACTTACTTGTAGAGCCTCTAAAGCTTCTTCCATTTGCTTCTCAGCAATCTTCTTTAGATTTGTCAGCTCATCCACTTGGTTGTTGAGCAGCTCCAGTTCTTCTGTGAGTCTTCGGATTTCATGTTTGGCACCTTCAAATTCAACCTACAAACACATTACATCCATTAGAACAGGATTTACACAGTCAATCGTCTATGCAACTTACTTGTGAGCTTCTCAAGCTGGACACTTGTTTCTGAAGTGATATGTTCTCCTCCTCCAACTCCGAGTACTCGGTCAGCATGCGGGTCTCGCGGAATTTCAGTTCTTTCAGCTCGGCTTTGAGTCGTATCTTCTCGGCCTCGTTATCGGACTTGTCACGACCAATGTCTGAGTTCTCTTGCAGCATGCGATCGCGTTCATTACGCACACGTTCCAGTTCGTGTCGTAACTGTTTCACTTCGTTTTCTAGTTCAAGAATTTGTAGATTGAGTGATGTCTCAATTGCAGCGGACTCATTGAGGAGTGTCTCTTCCTGCTCAATGCCGGTTTTTGTTGTGACCTTCTGTGATGTTTGGAATTTTGCTAGAGCCTGCAAAGAAACAAAAGAAATCGTTCACATTAGTCAATTGAATTTCATAATGCCCACCGAGACAGTGGGACTGTGTGTTATGCGGCTTCCGCCTAGACAATTGAAATTATGTTTGCTTTCGTTCGAATAGGTTTTCTTGTACGTCTGCTGGAATCGACACCCAAGAGAGATGATGACGCGATTTTTTTTGTGTCATGCACCGTGTCGGATCCGATTTCAACAAAGCGACAGAAACAACATTCATTCAGGTTCTTGTAAACTTCCACTTGAGCAATAAACTTGATCAACTGTAAGCAATGAGATTACCGAAGCCCTTCGATGTGTGGTGGGTGGGACATTTCATCTATTGATGAGCAAGCAATGAGCATTCATTGGTGCTTTAGTGCTGACGATGCGTGAAGAAATGAATGTCTTAAGCTATGCATGTCAGCGGACCTGAAGTGTATTTGTAGGACAAAGAGGCGCTCGTTTGATGGGAACAGACTTGTTGATTCTGTTGGCATGTTTTTAGAAATGGAGGAAGTTGAAATATAAGACAAGACAGCCAGGAAGCGACAAAGTAACAACAAATGTGGCGATCAGGCGTTGGGTTACAATGAAATTGGAGAGAGGAACAATGAGAGATGGGTTTTAACGTCAAATCGTTTGACATTGACAATAGCAGATCAGCTGCTGCCTGCTTAATGGACAAACATGGGAGTTTTGGTCGGCTAATGGCGAGCAAACCCGTGGGACTACAATACAGATGGCGTTCGCGTTTACGGTGGCGCACCCAGGTAGAGACCAGCTTGGAGTGTGACACTAGAGACAGCTAGCTAGAGCTCGTTCTAGTTTTAGAGATTTGTTTGTTGAGGCCTAGGTGCACGCCGGACTGTGGACGGATGGATAGCACACAGCGTAAGATTCAGCAAGAGTCAAATATATGTAGATCGACTACCTTGGCTTAACAGAACGCGATGAGCTTTTATCTTTCAACGAAGAGTCAACGAGAGTTTAGTTTTCCAACTCTTCCCGATTCTCTGCTATCTCCGTGCCGTTCCCGATTGTCTGAAAGACTTCCGATTTGACACCTATCTTGTTCGGGAATGAGAACACGCCTTGATTAATGCTGCCGCCAATCCGTTGCTGCAGCGTCATCACTGTTCGCTCTTTGAAGTCCAAGCACGATCTACTTGCAGTCCGGTTGAAGTGCTAATTTCTTAGGGCTTCCGTGAGACGTGCATGTCTATTAGGTGTTACTTTGTTCGGAATCGATTCACACGCCACTCCTTCTCGCTGACCACCACCAGCTTTTGCAGAGTGATCGGCAACGAAAATACGCCGTCTTATCACGAAAACCACGAGAACGTAGCGACCGTGCGCCGTGCCCGCTTGGACCAATTACCACCACACCCACCACGAGCGTATTTACAAAGTATAAAAGAAAATTAGAGCACAGGGAGCTCACAATTAATTTGATTGTTTACAACCCCCCTGCTGTCGGCGAAGAAGGAACAGAGAAAAAAGCGCGCATAAGTGAATCTGTACAAGCGAGGGGATGGACGCGTCCCCACATCCCCATTCCAACCGATATGAAAACACAGCGCGCTGGTGTAATGGATTTAAATATTCAAACAGAACAGCGGCGAACCAGGGCCCAGAAATGCGTTCAAAGTGAAGGAGAACAAAGTGCCAGCGAATCAGTTGAAACGCGCCATGGAATATGAATGCCGGGCTTGATCTCTCCCATTTCGTCCACAACGCGGCACAGAAAATTACACTAAGGTGTAGGGCGCGCGCTTCCAAGGCCGCCCTCTCACGATTTACATGCATAACTGAGCGAAGCACAGTCGCGTGCTTGTGGGAGTGGCGGGGGGCTTCGATAAACCAGTTCCAGAGGCAGTGCCGCCACGGCTGTCATTCTGGGACGAGGCTTGTGTTTGCGGAATGTGGATTTCATTTCGTATAAGTTCACCGCAACTGAAATAACGCAACAACAACTACGAATGGAATGAACATTAAGGGTTATGCGCGACGCCAGGGATGGGCTTCACAGGGATGGGGGTTGGTACTGCTTCGCTGTGAAATGCTCGGCCGACGACGGGCTTGTTGCTGTGTACTGAAGCCGCCCTTCTGTTAAGCCAAATTGTATTTACCCATTTCGACAAAGTGAATGAATGCTTAATAGGAAATGGGCGCGGCATTGTATTACACCTAGCCAGTGGTGTGCGGGCGGGGGGCTCGAGAGGGTTGGTTGGTTGCCGCCGAACCCGTCATGTGTATCTCAATCCGTCTGAGTGGAGGCGGTTAACCACGGCACACAAGAAAAAAAACCGCTTTTCTGGTCAAGCAGTGTGGAAATTTAATATTCGTCTGCTGGCAATTGCCGGGATTAATGTTTTTTTTTTCTCACAGAGTTTAAGGACATTCGTCTGCGTTTGACTCCGAGGCGAATCCTAATGATGGAAGTTGCACTGATTTTTTTCGTTCACCCTTCTCCGATTTTCAGTTTCAGTTTTTCATTAACCAATGCACATCCTTTCATGCGGAATGTGAACACAACTGTGCCAGAACTAGACTGCCACAGCGCGCTGAGTACCAGAGCACACACACCCCTCGATGTGAGTGAGTGCGGGCAACTATTTCATATCACAACTCGAAACTGGAGGCATGAATAATTTATTCGAGTGTTTATCCTTGTCATTATGATTTCTCATTTCAGATATCTCCAACTAACCAGCCCCGTCGTTGTCATCCCCTCGCCACTGCTGCTATTCCAGTCATTATCTGCACTCGACGAGGTGGTGCATCTATGCGATTGTGTGCACAAACGACCGACGCAAGGATGCTTAGCGTAGCGCCGAGATTATGCAAATGAAAAGTTAGATTTGGTTTTCAGCGTTTTTTTTTTTTTCTGTTTGGCTTCCTTTTAATTTTCCTAAGAACTTTGCCACCAGCACGCCAGCACCACCACCGCGTGGAGGCATGGAGCGGTGTCATGGAAATGTGTTATTTTGCTGCGAGCTAAGTGGTCGGGCAGTGCGAGTGGAGGGTGAGAAGGACTCGGACTTTAAGGAACTTTGGAATTTTAGCAGACGCTCTTAAGCATTCTCCACTGTAAGGACATCTTCCGTGAAATATTTTTTTCTCCTTCTTCTTTTCTTCCTTTTTTCGTATTTAATCGCGGTCATTACAAAAGTCTACCGGTTGGAGGGATGACGCGTTTTTGGTGTCCCTAGAGGGTGGGCTTTTGAAATCACTGAGTGCGCCGTGAGAGGCATGGAGTTCTTAAGAAAGCGTACACTTTACGATGGAGCTCATTTCATTATGTTTGTCCATTTCTTTCGTATAAGAGCGGGTTTGCTATCCTGTTTGCGGAAACAGGTCATACGGAATGGGAGGCTGCATGATGCTAAGAGCTTTACTTTAGGCGGAACGTTGACAATTTTGAAATCACTTACTATGGACGCTAAGATGCGCACGGCAAGAGGCTTTGCGTGCGACGGCTTAAGGGATTTCGGATCACAAGCATGTAATTTACAGCGGATTTGAAGTTAAATTAAGAGCATAAAAAAAAAATGCTTCTTTCAATGGAACTTCTGTCGAAACGGGGATTAATAGTTTGTGTTTTTTTTTTGAAGACTACTTGATGTAAATCCAATTAAAAGTTAGGAAATGAAGGTGTGTAACTTAAACATCCAAGTCGCGACCCATGGAGGGTGAGTGCCTGTGGAATGTTTTATAGCAGCTGTGTCCCAAAAGTCCCATTAAATGCTAGTCCGTCCAAAAAGGAGGAATCGACTAAATCAGACTAAAACATTTGTTTGAAAGCCGTCCGCAAAAATAGGAATCACAAGGAAATTGACATTTATCAAAGAAATTTATCTCAATTGATAATTGTGAGTATCAAACCAAACCACTTTGGCTCCATTCACAATGAACAAATTGACAACGATATCGTCTATCGCCAATTTTTTGACACTCGCAATAGGGGGATATTTTTCGACGGACACACCAACAACACCACGGCTCGCCTGTAATAATAATAATATGGGTGGCGCGACAGTCCGATGTGGACCTGGGTCTAGCTTCTCAGCATCCACTGGTGTTGTGCGTGCTATTGTTCTTTCACGAGTGGAAGGGACCTACAGTTTAATGCCGACTCCAAACGGCGAAGTTGAGAAGCTTTCTCTAGACAGGAATACTGTTTGAACATTGTCAGTGACTCGAAAGAGGTGGAGCCTTGAATTATGATAGGTGGTAAATTCGGGTATCGACCTTGGGACCCTCTGCGTAGGAGTCGACGCATTTACCCACTACGCCACGGCGACCCACTTCCCGCCTGTACTTAGCGCAAAAATGTATCAATCAAAGCAATTAATCAATCAACTGTCCCGTTATTTGACTCTTCTTCGTAAGGGTTCCCACAAATTTTCATTTCAATACTAGCTAGAAAAAGCAAACTATCTTTCACGTTTCATCAATATTCAAACACAAGGTTAGGGGCTACTACTGTAAGCATTCACGGATGACATTGACGTGATTGGCAGACTACAGCGAGACGTCAAGGAGACGTTTGCTGGCATTGAGAAGGAAGCGGCTCAAATGGGTCTAGCGGTGAATGAGGCCAAACAAAAACATCGACATCTTCGACAGAGCGTCACAATGGTCAGCTATAACTTCGAGGTATTGAGGGACTTTGTTTACCTTGGCGAACAACATCGGCACTGAGATCAAACGCAGACTAACTCTTGACAACTGCTATTTCTATGTGTTCACGAGGCAATTGAGTAATAGAGCCATCTTCCGAAGGAGTTGGCTATATGAGAGTTTGATTGTCCCCGTCTTTCTCTATGCAGCGGAAGTATGGCCAATCTTCGTCTTTGCTCTCTCAGAGAGAAAAATTCTGCGTGCGATCTAGGGTCCTGTTTGCGTTCACGATTTTCAAGATTCAACCACGAACTATACAGACTGTACAGCGATATGAGTTGAGCTGCGACAGACGACAGTCGAACAGACAACCAGCTCCAGCCCGAAGTCTTCGACTCCAGAACTGCGTAACAACTCAACAGAGGACGTCCGCGGGTAAGGTGGCGTACTCAGATGGAGAAGGACCTCAATCAACTTGACGTGCGACACGTGCAAGTATGATGAGCTTGTTGGTTGAGGCTCAGGTCCACACTGGACTGTTTAGGGGTGAGAGCTCAACAAAAAAAAAACTGTCTAATTTATAATATTTATTAGTAGAATTTAAGGATAGAATACACAAGATTCAGAATGCGATAACAAATGTCATAAAAGACTGTTTTAATCACCGTGACTCATTTATATGTTAAGTGAATCAGAGATTGGTCAAATTCCGAAACCAACAAATCTAATTTTCATGACACGTCCTCTTTCGATTGACTGTCAATGCAGATGGAGTAGAACTGCAAAGAAAGGCGTCAGAATATCTTTCTGGAATTTGACTTTTCCCTTCACTATATGCGTTTGTTCATACTTTCTCGAAATCCGCTAATGTGATCTCGGGAGGTTCTTTAAAGGCTATCAACCTCAAGGCAGGTAGGTGAGTTTGGTTGATCAATTAGAGTGGATGAATTAAGCACTCGCGGGGAACCATCTGGAGCTGGATGAAGCGAGACATGGATCGCTTAATCCATCAAACCGGCACCGGACTGACACGCCACTTTTGCACTGATAGCCTGAAATATTCTGAAAATAAGTAAGCTGATCCTTAATGCATCACCTTGATTCTAAAGAAGATTGGCGGCTTTCAACGCAGTATGTATTCTAACTCTCATCTATGGTCATGAATTTTGGCCAATGACCGAAAGAATAAGATCGCGATCCAAACCAGCTGCTGAGGTGAGATTGGGAAAAGGGACGCAGCACACGGCGAACATTGAGCAGCTGCTTCTTCGTACGGAAAGAGGAATGCCTCGTTGGTTTGGCCACGTAGCACGGAGGTCCCCACCATCACGACTTCTGTGGCGAACGTTAAATGCGATTCCATCAGGTAGCCGACCACTAAGCAGACTCAGGATGAGGTGGTTGGTCCAAGTCCGTAAACTAGCCTGGTTACGCTTGAACATTACTCCTGATGAGTTAGAGTCGATGGCGAAGGATCAAGTTCCTGAGGATCTCTCATACGAGCTGTACCTCCGTGACCCCTAATGGAGCATGCGGGTAAGAAGATGATGATGATGAGCCTCATTCAACGCATTCACTTGTAGTAATAAATAAAAAGTAAATCCTAAAGTGAAAATAAACTTTTCATACCCACTGTACCCTGTCAAAATCAATTCCAATTCTTTTTCGAATCCCCCGTTAGATTTTACTCATTTAGCATCGCTCTCTTTTGTCAGCTAAAGAATTTTAATGGAATGTAAAATTAACCAAAAGAAGAAAAGAATAAAGTGACGTGTTGTTTTTATTTAATTCTTCAAAAATGTAGTTTACACACTTATTCACATTATTAATCGTGCTGTCTCCGAGATTTCATGAATCTCCTCTGTATGAATACATCGAATTGGAAACGAGGATTAGAGCTGATTTGGATAGAAATAGAAATAAGGGCGTCTCTGCAGCTTTTGCAGAATTCATTTTAGGGAAGTTCTAGTACAGAGGCATGGGTTCCGATGGCGCAATGTACTGTTAGAACGCCGTACTGTACTGTTAGAAACGCGAACGCTATGTTTCGGCCTACTCGGCCTGATCAGACCAATCGACCGCTTAGGGTCAAGCGTAGGCCAATATGACTACAACTCCTAAGGTCAACTAAAGCATAGCAGTCGATCATAAAGTTGGACTGCGCACGTTCTATTGATTGGGGTTGGCGCGTTTAACATTTTCGTTAACACGGTAAAACGCATGCCGTGTGCATGAGCTGTTGTGGTCTGACCAAAATGGATGAAATGAAGTAACGCGACAAGTGTGTGCTTCAGTCAAAATCTCCAAGAAGAAGCTGAATTTCAAGTGCCTGTCCTATGGAAAATATCAGCGTTTATGAGTTACGGGAGGATGCTTGGAACTGAATGCACTCCCCATCCCCACAACACAAACACAACCAGGATCCATTTAAATCCACCTGAACTGCGGCTAATCATAGCTCCAGACGTAAATGCAAGCTCCAGATGGACACGTGCCCATGCTACGAGGTCCTTTTGTGATCCGTAAACGCAATTAAAACTCACTCACATCCACGCACAGCCTTCGGGCAACAGAAGAGCCGACAATCTACAATCAACCGACTCCTCTACCGCACTCCGTCGAGTACATGTTTATTCTGAATCTCCATCAATTTCAAATCACCACCGGCATCCCGGACCCAAGAAAACCAAGCCACAATCCACGGCAGAGGTAGCAGCAACGTTTCAGCGCACAAGCCTCGCCGTCTAATTTCGTTCACTTTGCGCCATGCAACGGCGGTGGCATTGCTAGCGACGATGACTGTGCCGCAGCCCCATGCTACACCCAATTTGTGCCCAGAGAGTGAAGTGACTAGTGTGCGGCATCACATGCAAATTAAATTCCCCCCAAATTAACCGGCATCGGCTCGGTGTACTAGGCTGGTGGTGGGGGCCGGTTCCATCATCCGGCAAATAAAAGATCCGATGAGCGAGTGTGTCTTATCTACATCTCGTGTGTGTGTGTGCACAGCGGTTCGTGTTCTTGCCTAATTACGAAACGAAATTCTCCGGCTTCATCGTGTTTCGGGGTGGAGAGGGGAGACAGCAGCATGAACAGCCCTCTCGTCTGCACTAAGCCAAAATTAGTTTAGTGCAGGTGAGACTGCCACACCTTCAAGGACAGACCCCACCCCCGCGTCGCCTGATGTCTTGGCGTTGCTCAGTTACAGTTTCAGCGCCGGTGCGCGCCTTGACGAGGTGAGCGTTAATGCCTATTTGCTTGTTTTAATAATGACGGCAATCCTATGTAGCTTCTCCCCCAATTATAAGGGTTGATGATAATGAGAGTGTATTGCGCCATCACCACCAGCTACGTCCTCCACCTCCGGCTTCGGCTTCTGCTCCATCTCTTGACCCCATTTCCCGCACGCACACACACACAGCCTCGTAGCCAGCAAAGGAAATGAAATGAAATCACGACGAAATTTGACCGGATCTCCTCCCCCTCTTCTGTCGAAAATGTCCACCAGCAGCAGCGCCCCCTCCGGTCGCCGGAAATGACAGTAGTTACTGTCAGCCATTTGTCACTTGACCCACAAAATCTTCGCCAAAGAACAATAGCTCCGGCGAGGGTCTCTCGCTTTCTGGTGAGTTTTTTCTTTCCGAAGGCAGAACCGAGGCCAGGCTTGAAGGGATGTTGGAGAGCTCCAGAAAACGACACAACAAACGAGGTTAGGGGTAGAAGCGCTAGCAACTGGTAGCAAAAGTGCATTTCGCTGAATTGCTTCCTCTGCTGCGTTCATTTGGAGCGTCGACGTTTTTGTTACATTTTTCTTTTTTCTTTTTCATTTTTGTTCTCCGCCCAGCAACGGCAAACGCGGCTTGAAGAGATGAGTTAAACGCTCCCCCTTGGCAGCTGTAATGCGGAACACAAATAGCATTGTTCTCCAGAGTTTCACATGGTGAACTGCTCCCACTGGATGATGGGATGTCAGTGCTTGGGATGATGATGATGACGATGGTGATGGTGACGGCAACGGCAACGGCGACGACGACGTATCGCCGTCGTCGTTGCCTCAGCCTCAATGGCTTAATTGGAATCAAGCACGCATCGGGAAGTGTTTATTGCGCGCTCTCATTCTTATCGTTCACCACAGTGCGTTGTGCGCTGTGTACCGTGTGTTCCCGTTCTGAAAATGCTGCTTCTAGCTTCTAGCTCTCGGTTCTCTGGGCACGACAGCTGAATGGTAGGCTCTGACGAAAGACCCACAGCTGTCACAGTGTTTTCCACTTCTCCACTATCGTTCTCTCTCTCTCTCTCTCTTTCTCTGTCGTTCTTTTGGGTGTCTCCACGCAAAGGAGCTTTGGCGTTCATTATGCTGAATGACAATGGATTTAATTGCAATTTCCTACGCCCGCCACAAGCAGCGGTGCGGGCAGGGAGCAGCGCACATAAATGAGAGCTTAAACGAAACGAGTGCTGCAACTAGAGAGAGCCTACCGGAAGGGCGGGGTTCCTTACAAATTTCACTCAGGATAATTGAAAATTTATGAAGTGACAGATTTCGAGCTGTAATTTCACCGCTAATTGTGGGTAATTCAGTTCGACGAAGAGCAAACGACGCTAATTCGGTAACTTTACGGGCGATGCTGAAGTGTTGAGCTAACGACCTCTTCATTGGCTTCAGTCACGATAAAGGATTTCCCTGAGCTCAAATGCAAGGAGTGTACTGGGCGCACCAGCCTGAGTGAGGGAGCCAATTAATTTCGGAGAATGTCGAGTGCTTGAGTGGCAATCTGTTCTCGTTTCTGTTCCGTTGTTCTCTTTGCATTTGACGATGAGTTGGTGTTCCTCGAGGGATGTTTCGTTTTTTCCCAGTCCACTCGGAAGACTCTGAAGTTTGGGGTGCTGCTTGAAGTGGTCAAGTTTTCAACTTTTGGAATTTTCGTCCGGAAATCTTTTAAAATGGGGTGGAGTTCAACCTCAGTTCTGGTAGCGTCCCAAGTTTTTTTTTTTTTTTTTTTTTTTGTTTACAGCAAGTGCTCAAGTTGTGGCCAGAAATACGCCCTAAGGTTGTGGCAACATGACACGCAAGGGGGCGTGTTAACAATTTAGGCTTGGTCCTCGCGTGCTAGAGATTGCACGTGTGTGTAGAACAGCTGTTCGCTTAACTGCTGCTAAATAACTTTAAAATGACTTAATGTCCATGTCATTTTGAAAGTGATATTGTAAAGCTGCGCACCTTTTAACTTGACCTTTATTGACCTTTACGAGCTGTTTAATAATAACTGTGAAGTTGCGTAGCTTCATTCGTTTTGAGAGGACGGTGACTCACGACAGATGATGTCGAAAAAATAAAAAATCCGTGGACCTGAACACTCCACAGGAACAGCTTGTTTAAAGGGCGTTGTTTTCGAAAGAATCGAAATGCACTTCGCACAATGGGCGGCTGTAGTTCAATCGGCCTCTTGCCTTGAATTGTGAGTGAATTACAATAATGATGTTGTGCTTGCTATTGTTCTCGCACGAGTGGAGAGGACTTACAGTTTTATGCCCACTCCGTCAGTCGTGAATTATTAAAGTTGTTCGTATTGACGCACACTGCGCCACAGCAGTCACGAGTAAGTTGACGATCCAGTGCAGGGAACTAAGTCCCCGGGAACAAAGTCCACTTAGGGACTTGGTTCCCATTAAATGGACTAAGTTCCCATTTCCCTCATTCAAGATTTTCACCCCTAGATAAGGTAGTGACCTGTCGTGGAAACTTTAGTGCACAATGCGTCAGTGCTTCGAATTCCATGTTTAAGTCAAAATTTCAAGAATTATTCGGTGTACATATTGAACAAACAAAAAATAAGAAAAAAATTAGTAAAAATGACAAGAATAAGCTACAATGGAGTTTTCAGAAAAAAAAAAACGCTTAGTGATTTTAATGCAATACTTTCCAGACATAAGATCAGCCCTAAGTATGGCATCAATAGAATGGTGATATGGCGATTAATGTGGAAATATCGTACAACCGGTGAGTCGCCGTTGCGTAGTGGATAGTGCGTCGACTCCTACGCAGAGGGTGCAAGGTTCGTATCCTCAATCTGCCAACTTTCATAATTCACGGCTTCCACCTCTTTCGATTCACTGCAAATGCTCAAGGAGTATTCCTGTCTAGAAAAAGCTTCTCAAATTTGCCGTTCGGAGTCGGTATCAGTAAACTGTAGGTCCCTTCCACTCGTGGAAGAACAATAGAACGCCCAACACCGCTGAGGAACTAGGCCCAGGTCCGCCTCGGACTGTCCATATTATTATTATTTTG
Organism: Eristalis intricaria; assembly: GCA_964034865.1. Taxonomy (NCBI): domain Eukaryota; kingdom Metazoa; phylum Arthropoda; class Insecta; order Diptera; family Syrphidae; genus Eristalis; species Eristalis intricaria. The sequence goes on along the minus strand of OZ035874.1, from coordinate 64,988,144 downwards.
CGGCTGAAGAAAAGGTTTGAGGCGGAAGCGGCTAAAATTTATCTAGCGGTGAATGAGGGCAAAACGAAGTATATGCTGCGACATCGACGTCTTGGACAGAGCGTCACAATGGGCAGCTATAACTTCGAGGTACTGAAGGACTTCGTCTACCTCGGCTCCGCAGTAAACAGTACAAACAACATCAGTACCGAGATCAAACGCAGACTAACTCTTGCCAACCGCTGTTTCTATGGGCTCAAGAGGCAATTGATTATTAGAGCCATCTCTCGAAGGACCAAGCTGACTTTATAAAAGGCTTTGATCATCCCAGTCCTGATGTACGGCGCGGAGGCATGGACAATATCAAAAGCGGATGAGGAAGTCTTTGGTATCTTCGCGAGAAAAGCTCTGCGTGCGATCTTTGGTCCTGTCAACGCAGGTTTCTGGAGGAGAAGATTCAACCACGAACTGTACGGGCTACACCGCGAGATGAGTCTAGCCAGGCGTCTTCGGATCCAACGCCTAAGATGGCTAGGCCATGTAGAGCGTATGGACAACTCAGCTCCGGCCCGAAGTTCTTCGACTCCGAACCCGTGAGACAACGCAATAGAGGACGCCCGCGTTTAAGGTGGCGCACCCAGGTGGAGAAGAACCTCAACCAACTTGGAGTGCGACACTGGAGACAGCTAGCCAGAGATTGTGCTAGCTTGGAGAGGCTTGTTGGTTGAGGACCAGGTCCACCCCGGACTGTAGCGCCAAATAAAGAAGAAGAAAAGGTTTCAAGGGTCCGCCATTTTGTTAATTTTTGTGCGAAATTAATAATCCATACCAGAACCAAACATGTGCTCTTTCTAATCCCGTTGGAATTTTTGGTTTCAGATGTTCCAGTGAGCGGAAATCACATAATAATAATAATATTGGTGGCGCGACAGTCCGATGCAGAACTGGGCCTAGCTCCTCAGCAACCACTGGTGTTGTGCGTGCTATTGTTCTTTCACGAGTGGAAGGGACCTACAGTTTAATGTTGCTGACTCCGAACGGCAAATTTGAGAACCTTTTTCTAGACAGGAATACGCTTTGAGCATTGTCAGTGACTCGAAAGAGGTGGAAGCCGTGAATTATGAAAGTTGGTAAATTGGGGATTCGAACCTGGCACCCTCTGCGTAGGAGTCGACGCACTAACTCACTACGCCACGGCGACCATGTTTTGTCGGTCGCCGTTTGAAATTACTAGACGTCTAAAATGGAAGTGGCATCAAACAGAATTAGGAGCGTTTACATTTCATGTCATGTGCCTGAACAGTCAAGTTGTGGAACACTCCCCTGGAATTGAACAGAGTTGAAGGGAAAACTATCCAAATCTCCATGAAATTCGTTACCATTTAGAATATGTATTTGTAAATCATAGAGGCGACTGGATGGAGCAGTTGGTTGAGAGCCACCCCATGGTTAGCGGGGTCTCCGGTTCGAATCCAAGTGAAAGAAAAATGAATACACTTTTATCTGGTTTTCAAATCTGGTCCAGACACCATTTGTGGTTGGAGTGGTCAATCAGTAATAGTAGTCTAACTGGGGGTATCACAATGGACGAACATGGTCTAAGTGGGCTGGTGAATGCACTAACAGCACCCCTACCCAACCTAACCTCCTAACCTAAATCATTGATTGGTGTGAATAAAAACTGAGTGTGAGCATTTCCTCAGCATTTCATCTGGTGTGAATAAAAATGTATTTCGTTAAGTTTAACGAATCCTCTCGGCTCAGATATTTTGACAGCTGAGTCTTACCTCCGTTTTGGCGTGAATAAAGATGGAATATGCTCAGATATCGCTTGTAGAAGTTGAGTGTGCATAGGAGGTGACTTCAAGAGAGAAAAAAGTGAAAACAATTTAAAATAATGGAAAATACTGCGTCGGAAGAGGAATACTTTGACGGATTAAGCCTTAATCCTCAAAAATAAAAGGAAATCTGGTATGGACGATGACGATTTCATCAAGTGTTTGCAATTTTATCCGTGCTTGCTGGTAAGAAGCCAAACTCCAGACGTGAAAAGTAAAAAGCATTCTGACTTGAAAGCTATGAGAGAAAAAATTAAAAAAAAATCAATGGGTTTAATTTGAACATCTCTTGAACACAGGATACCATGAAGGCCCGCGTCAAATCAAAAGGTGATAAGAAAAAAAAACGGGAAATCTTCCCACTACATTAAAAGACCAAAAACAATCAAAGGTACGGCACCTCCACGGGTGTCTTCAGGAATATTGGAAAGGAAATGGGTACTTAACCATTCCATGTATCAATACACGTTCTTGAAATTATCCGCAGTGTCCCCGAAAGGACACGACTTATAATTCTTTGTTTTTCGCGTTTGTATGTTTAAAAACATTATTGCATATACTTTGCAGCCACCTTTACCCGACTTTGCACTCACCCTTAAACGCCAAGAACCCTAGTTCTCAAACGACGACTTAAGGGAGGGTACCTACTTTGAGGCAATTTTTTATTCACATTAAATTGAGTATTTCCTTTAACGAACATACTCGACTCACGTGTTCATACTCGGAGTGTTTTCTCAGTTTTTATTCACACCACCCATTGTAAGACAAAATTGCAATGATTTCTTTGCAATGGAATTCCAATGCAACGGAACGACGGTTGAAGCAAACTTTTACGGAAAACTTAAAGAAAAGTGTGAAAGAAACCTAAGAAATCATATAAAAATCCAAGAAAAGAAAAAGAAATCCTTGAGAACTTCGAGGAGCTTTAAAAGTAAAGATGACGGTCTGATGTTTCAGTACATCCCCTCTTGTGTCGTTTCTGTTTCTGTTGCTACTTGCCCAGCTAAATGACTGTGCCAACATCACATGAGCTTTTACGTGTTTTTAAAGAGTCCTAAACCTCACGACTGAGGATATTCTCGTTGGATCCAGTTACTGTATCACCCCTGAAAACATGACAAGCACAGCCACGCGCATCGCAACCTCTCTCTCTCTGCAGATATAATTTACCGCCCATGACCTTGGAAGAAAAAAAGGCACATCCCCTGTGATTTAAATCATTCCATCGCAGGCAAATGCCCCTCGCACTAAAGAGAGTCCAACTCGTGCGAAGGCACACAGCAACAAGAGACCCGTTCTTTAATTAAGCTAATTTAAATTATCACAATTTCATCACATCCTCCCGGAGCGGCCGTAGTCACAATCATTAAATATAGTGCGGTCGCAAGGACAAAAACAGCGCTCAGCAGTCAGATGGACTGTCAAATGAGGCCGCATTCAACTGATTAAAAACGAACCACCGGCAATCACCCCAACACAGATCGGTGGCAGGACATATTGCCCGGGCACGGACATGTGGCAAGCATTGCAATATGCATGCCCCTTGGACGGACGCATGCCAGTTGTTTGAGCTCAATTCGGTTTCTCTCACCTCCTCTGGCGTTCATTTGCATTTTTGACCACCAGTTGACCTTTTGGTCGAATCGTTGAAATTGTTGATGAAAATCTCACCCTCGGGCGGTAACAAAAACTTTTCACATCCCACAACTACATCTGTTCTGTCATGTCCTTCAAACTTTCACAAGCCTCGTCCTCGCTTCCTCTCCACACAGACACACAAACACACACACACCACACTATAGCCTGTCAGATTGCATTTTGGATTTTCATCAACTTTCTGAAGTGGACAACGAGATTGCAATAAGCCAATCGACAATTGGATCTGAAAATTGCACCCAGAAAAAAAAAGCCAAGCAAAATGTGGTGCCTCCAGGCCTCTGCCAAAAAGAAACAAAACAAAAAAACGACAAACAATGACAAATGGGTGGGAGGCAGGAGGAACGTATGAATAAAGAGCCGATGCCGAAGGAGGCGAAAAATGCTCAAAAATATATAAGCTTTGCCTTTGTTCGCTGGTCTCAACGAAAAAAATAAAGTTTTCCAGTCGTAATTCCCATCATCATCAGCATCAGCATCATAATCCTCGTCGAAGTCGAAGTCTTCGTTGCCGGCACTGCTGAAATCATCGTCATCGTCGTCGTCGTTGTTGTGGTGGTTGTCGTTGTCGTCGTCGTCTTCATGCTCATGGGGTAGTAGTCCCATTCAAGAACAGAACCGACCATTCTCCGAGTACCATTAAACCGAGAAATATTTTTTCCGTTCCCGTTCTTGTGTTTTCTCTGCATTTCTCTTCATTTTTTTGTTTGCTTTTTGTTTTTTTTTTTCCATCATTTTTCTTTGCCATCCCCTGCCGTCGTCGTTGTTGTTGTTGTTCTACTTTACCATGCACACTCTGGGCCCTTCTGCTGTTAGGCTGGTTTATTTAGCGTTAGCCAGCCTGCCTCACCCTCCCCCTCGGCTTGGCTTACGTCTCATTTCATTCGAATTCTCGTCTCTGACGGAGCACTTTATGCAGTTTTTCTCTCGTTTGGTTCGGCAAAAGTGAAAAACTTTTCATATTTAAAACACAAAACATTCTGTCCGTCCAGCCGTTCGCTGATAGACCACCACCACCTCACTCCGGCCCGCGGGCGGTGCTGCAAAAGCCCCCGAGTCAGTGTCTCCCTTCATCCAGCACTTAACTCGGGATGAATTGAAGCGAAAACGATTTCGCTGCACTATTAGTAGCATCATTTGTGTCTGAACTCTGCCCGAGGTTTGCTCCAGCAGATCCTCGCACACAGTTGAACATTCTTGACGCCCGAGCCTCCTCCACCGCCTGGCAGCCGGTTTGTCCAGCATTCACCCCAACCCGATGCAGCACACTTTGTTGGCAGTCCTAACCCCCATTAAATGGAAATGGGGTGCAAGTTGTGCAACACTCCGCCTCACACACACACATGGGGTTGGGTTGCGCACGACACATTCCACCGGCACCTCCATTCGACACTGACACCGACACCGACACGGCGACGGCACACACTGCACATTCATGTTGTGTTTATGTTTAGTGGCGCTGCAGGCAGCGGAAGTCTCATTTTATTTTTCCTTTTGTCTGCGCTGCATCTTCCTCCTTCGCCGGGCCTTTTGTTGCTGGCCTCCGTGTTTCGCACTTGCCTTGGGAAATGTTCACCTCTCGCCGCTGCCGTCGCGATTTGGAGGCAATTGCAAGGGTGGCGCTGCTGTGTATGGACGACGGAGCGGGAGGCGGTTGATGGGACTTTTCGAATGTCCCATTTGATTTAGAAACTAAAAATAGTGGCATCGCTTGCGGGGTCTGCGTTCGGGTTGGAGGCCGGTGGTTTGTTTCAGACTCAGGGCGAGAGCGGGGGAGGCTGTCTTCTTCCTTTTGATATGGAATTCCTTTGAGGTGTTCGCTTTTCTCCGGCTCTTTCTTGCGCTGGAATCAAGGCTGTTATAAATAAGCTTTACAGGGAGTGAAAGCAAATAGCTAGGGGATTACGAAATAAGCCGATGAGTAGGTGAAAAGTACGTACATTCTCTTCGATGGGGGGCGGATGGTGGGATGCTGAGAATGATAAACACACATCCAGGGACACTGAATCATGTCTTGAGACAAAAGGAATTTAAGGGAATTCCTCTTAATATGCGGAAACACATGTGTGGGTCGTTGGATCGCCAAAGTGGTTGCGGATGTGCTTGGCTTCCCTGAGTGCCTCCCCGCTCTGGCTGTTGCATTCGTTCGAGGATGACCTTCTCAGGATAAGTAAGATGGTTGGCGTGATTTCTATCGATCGAGTCAGGAAAAAGAGGATTTTGAGACGATTTTCATGGGCGCATGGTGGAGGAGGGGGAGGCTAGTGACAAATGATTGCAGAGAATTTAACGATTACAACAAATCACTTGAGGCAGGTAAGGAGATTGACTTTTCGGTGTCTGATTCGTTGGACACTGAGAACTTGCCGGGTTAATTGGGGAAGGTCTGGGAACCAACAATCTCACTGATGCTGAACACGTACTTCGACTTTGATCGATTGCAGAAATATTTGCAAGCAGGAGCTGATCAAGGTTGTCTTATTTCATTCACCTTGCCTTTGTGGAGGCAGAATAAGTGACGTTAGTTGTGGTGACCCCTTAATGTGAGCGCTCAGTTATCGTCTTTGACAGGAGTAACTACCATTGTTCCATAACATAACCATGCTCCACTTACACCCAGGTGGGTCCATTTGGCTGCCACTGCCCAGCTTTATATCCTGGCACCTCGTTGACACTTCTGCTGTTCTCCCTGTTATTTGGCTCAGCTTTGGCTAATTTAATCAACATTGTATACACATATTATGGATATATGACCTTGAATACGTTTGACAGGTCTAAACAACCAAATCTTTTGTGAATCAGTGTTTTAGTTTCGAGGTTTTAATCCGTTCTTTGACAAGCTAACAAACAGTTAAGACAAACGAAAAAAAGAAAACGGCAAATGCTTGCGTTCATAAGGTGTGTTTTTTTTGCAAGCAACTCGAACAAATCATGGTATCCCGTGAAAATTCGACAAAGGGGTAATCCATTGCAATTTGCATGTAAAATACACTAACCACAAATCATATATCTGCTTAAGTCATCCGGGATAATTATCGCCGCTTGTGAAATTAGGGCGGATAAAACAATGCTTCCATCCATTTTCTGTTTTATTGATAATTTGCTTGGAAACGTTAGCAAATTCCATCCTTGAATTGATTTAATTGACAACAAAACAAAAAATGAAAAATGAAAAGATAATGAAAATGTCTGAGGAATAAATTCACGGAAATCCTTACTGTGTTCTCCATTATTATTTGTTCTCAATTATTTACAATTCCTATTTAATTCTTTTTACAATTTTTTTAACAGCTAACTGTCACAAATTTCATCTGTGGTGGGAGGTTTTTATGATGAATTATTAAGCGCAGATTCGCCGTTTTTTGCAATTATAATTTGAGCGTATAACCTTGTAAAAAACATATGATTGTAGACTGTATGATCTTCGGAAAAATTTGGCAGCACTTCCGTTCATAAACGTCAATTGACAATCCATATGCCGCAAATTTTTTTCAGATATGCAGCAAATTTCATTCATAAACGTCAGAAAGGGCCGTGAAACAAATGGTTCTTAAATTGATTTTTGACCTTTTACCCAAATTGCGAAAAACATTCCAAAAAGTACTTTGCAAATAAAAATGTTTTCTTTCAAAAGCGCCCTTTTTGCTGTCCGACATCAAAGACATATTGACGTTTATGACCAGTAGGTACTGCAGTTTAACTAAGTGTCAACCGACGAACACTGCCCAAAAGTTCGAAGCATCAATTCACGCACATCTCTAGAAACAGGGCCCTCAACAAAATTTTATAAAAACGAAAACGGAATAGTGAACAATAAGGAGACAGTTGAATGAGCAAAGTTGAATCGCATATTGCCATCGTGACATAAGTTAGTATGATCGTAAATTTGCATTAATGATCATGCCTAACGCAGTCCTTTGTTAGTATGGCGTTTATGAAAGCACCCTTCATTTTGTTGCACAATTCAGAAATACCGTAAGTGTCGCGTTCTGCTGTTTATCAAAGCTGTTGCGGGTTATTTACTGAAAACATGTGAGCTTTTTGAACTCAGTCACATCATACAAATGACACAGAGGAGATGTAAGTAACTAAAAAGGTTGACAGCCATTGGTATTGTAATCAATGACAAGGTGTAAAATGATTGAAAGGGACGCTCAATATTTGTAATTTACTTGACCCAAATGACACAAGACGTTCGATTTTTTATTTGTACAATTTTTCTCGGTTGATGGTTTAAGCGTCGACTCCTAAACCTACAGTGCCTAGGTTCGACAAGAATTATTTTCACGGTCCCACCTCTTTCTCTTTCGAGTCACTAACTATACGCGAAGAGTAGCAATTTTCTGAAAGAAGCTTCTGAAAATTTGCCATTAGGAGTCGACATTAAAGTTCTAAGTCCTTTCCAGTCGTGAAAGAACCCAAGACGAGCGGTGCCAGTAGAAGCTAGGCCTTGGCCCTCTACGGGCTGTAGCACCACCGATACTATTCTCATATACAACTTCTTAGTTGACGTCGCCGATAATGCTGATACTGAATGAGCAAAGATAAATCAATTCACCAGCTTTGCTCGTTTACGAGAAATTAAATAAAAACCAACACATTTTATGGAAACTGAAAGTTTATAAAGCGTTTAGGTAGGTTCATACGCGAGCCTATGAGAGCGTGTTTATGCTCATAATCTACAAACGCTTGACGCTTTCAAACAGAATAATTCTCAAGTTGTATACGCAAAACAAAAAGCCACCGAGTCGTGTCAGAACTTGCATGATAAACACTTGGATGCTGGTCTCCCTTCAAAATGGTAAAATCAAAACAAGTAATTATCTGCTTTATTTAAATGTACTTCAGTAACCATGAAACATACGACCCTGTACCAGCAAAACTGATCTAAGAATTCATCACGGGCCATAGCAGTAGGCCCGTGCATTTTAATTCAGTCCAGAGAGCTCTCAATTTAGTTCAAATCAGTTTCACTAATCATCAAACTGTCACTGTCAATTTTTTCAGTAAACTCAACATTTTCACCACGATAAACTACACGAACGAGCAACGTCTGCAAATTATAAAAATTTTCTACCGAAATTCGGAGTCGGTGACCGCAACTTTAAGAGTTTTAACTCTAATTTTCAACGGAGCTCATTTTTGCGTGCGTTCGTCAATAAGTAAAACATGCAAAAATTGGTCTGGTGAAAATCCACATGTGATTCATGAATCACGACTTCATCCACAAAAAATAACTGTTTGGTGCGGTTTGCATGCCGGTGGGATATTTTTTCGTCGACGATAAAGATCGTCACGTTACTGTGAATGGTCAGCGTTATCGCGTCATGATTATAGATTATTTTTGGCCCGAAGTGGAAGATATGGACTTGGACGACATGTTGTTTCAAGAGGATGGTGTCACAAGCCACACAGCATACGTTGCACTCGATTTATTGAAGAGTAAGTATTTAGAGCGTGTTATCTGCCTTGTTCGTGCGATTTGACGCCGCTTGACTATTTTCTGTGGGGCAACGTTAAGTCATTGGTTTAGCCGACGACGGTGGAAGAACTCAGAGGCAACATTGAACGCGAAATAGCGGCCGTTTCGGCAGAAATGTGTGGCCGATTCGTTGAAAATTGGGTCCAACGAATCGACCGCTGCAAACGTCCCCGCGGTGGACATATGCACGAAGTCGACTTCCATTCATAAATGTTTTGGTTGTACTTCAAGCCGATTTAATTTAAAAAAAGGTGTCAAGTCCTTATTGGAAAACCCTTTAGTTTCCATAGTTCACTTGTAAGAGCTGTTTTTTGAACTAGTTCTTCCGTCCGTATTGTGTAGTTACAAAATAATTGCCAACACCGCATGTAGATGGATCAAACCTCTCGTTCACATATGTTTTAGTTCGATAGCAACAAACGAGTATAACAACTTAAAAGCCTCCAATGTACTGCCAAATCAGTCAAACCTAATTCACAAACAATGAAACTTCATCATCTTTCGAGCAGCATTGCAATGAACTAAGCCCTCATTTGCGGTCCATTCAAACGTCTTTACCTCAGTAAATGCTAACAAGACGTTTATCAGTTCCATTCAAACGCCTGAACAAAGTTAACAAAAAGTTCCTCATCACAATCATTTTGCGTCCACGACAAAACATCAATCCCAAACTCCAATTAACGACCATTGACAAATCAATTGACATCTGATGAATTGACCATTCCCCGCAGCCGAATAGATGCCAACAATCAAGGCCGGGCTCTGTGTTTGTTTACTCAACTCCCGAACGGTCGTAAAATAAATAAATATACACTGGCCATCGCGAAATGTTTATTCATTTCGTGTTGTCATTCAAAAAAAAACAAACAGAAACCGATACTTTTTCACAGCAACCGAAAACGTCCCTCAGGATGCCAGGAAAACAAAGGGAAAACGGAGAAAAAAGGCACACCCACATGATGAAGCCGGCTCCGAATTGCCGCACTCCATCTTGTCGGTTGACGTATTAATTCCCAATTAGATCGACTCCACCTCACGGACGTGCCCACATATTTCTTGCGGAGCGCCCTTCGTCCTCGGGGAGTGTTGTGAGCGCCCGTATTTTAATTCGAAAATAATTTAAATTCTAACCCAATCGAGGTGCATGCATGCAGCACCAGAAGCAGTGCCGTCGTCGGTAGCATCGCCCCAAGAAGTGGCCGTACATCTTCCCCTGGTTCGACGCTAACGAAGTTAATTGACCGTAAAGAAACGCTCCGCCTGCATTGGTGAATTAGACGATACAGAGCCAGCATCAGGCATCGAGTCTGCACATCCCAGTCGTGTCCTTTAATTTTGTAATTACACTCGCATTCCGTTGCACAGGTGAGTCCCAGGTATCCGCTGCACTCGGCTCACTTGCACCCGGCCCACTTAGCGTCAGCAACTTGAGAGCCATCCCCCGTGCTCGCAATTAGGAAGACGAGAAGCGCCGGGAACCGGGCAGCCTTTGAATTAATTTCAGGTTTTTTTTTCTCTTTACATCCAGCTTTAGGTTGAGGAGCTGAACATCCTTGTGCGAGCTCAGCACCATCGCCATGGGGGCACAGCAATTGAGATTTTATTTCATTGAACCATGGCACTTGTGGCACGGGATTGCCGCTGATTCAATTTGCCGAGTGATACCGGCAGCCTCCACTTGAAGGTATCATAGTTAACGCTCTAATAAATATGAGGGGGATTAACTTTATTCCATGTGCGCCCGTAGTTAGCTGAGTATCCGCCCGAGGTGGTGAGGTGCGGCCTATGGTAAGGCTAATTTCTCTGCGGAATGGTGCGGGCTTAATGCTTGCTCGGGGCTGTGCAAAAGAACACCTCGATACAGAGCCAAAGAGCCACGTTCGCGACGTTCCTTTGCCCAGCGCTTGGTTTGAGGACGAGCAGAAGGTGATCATCTAAGTTTAGGTTAAGAGGGTTGTTACGTGAGTAAAGTCATCTTTTCAAAGTTTGGTCCTTTCTATGGCGAAGGGTGAATGCACTTGTGGCGCGTGTTGAAAGGAATATCTTGACACACTTTAAGGGCACAACCACACTGTAGCGTTGGCTCTGGCAATGAGAGACTAGGTGACACTTGGAGAATCTCCGAGAATCTGCTTCGCCTTCTTGTTTCACGGATGAACGCCATGGCTCCGACTGAAACGTGGGGCAAGTTGACCAATGCGATGTTCCCACTAGTTGTGTGTCAGCCCGGGTTAAAAAACCGAATTAACCCGGGTTAAACCTAAACCGACTCAAACTGAGTGACATTTATTTCAAACCGAATTGGCAAAAATGATGAAACGAACCGAATACATAAAAAAACTGTCAACGGTACAATCCGGTGTGAGCATATGACTCCGAACCGAACCGAAACCAACCCCAAATAGATTTAGACAATACAAATGCCTTGTTCTATATGTGTTCGCGTCGTATCCACCACAGCAGACTGCAGCATTTCGTTAACTTTTCGCGTATATTCTCTCTTTTTGTGTGACGTCCCAAAGCAAGTATGAAGTAGAAAGAGGATAGACTGAGATAAAAGAGTAGAGAGAAAAATTAAAACAATTTGCACTCGCACAGCCGGTATTGGCCTGGCCACCCCGAGCGCCTATCGCTTCCGAAACCAACCCAAAATAGAATTGGACAATACAACTCGACTTGCCCCATTCCATAATTCATAATTTTTGCTTTCGGTTCATCATCAAACCGAGTTCGTCAACTCGTTACAACTCGGTCTGTTTCTATTTTAACCCGGGTTAACTCGGGTTGTAAAACTTTCGGGTTGGCACAGCACTAGGTTCCACCGAACCGAAACCGCGAGGTTCGAATGAACGTTTACTGAAACCTCAATACGCCGCACAGTGGGTTAACAGCGAAAGAAAGTTCTTTAGAGAAAGTCCTCTGTAGTATTCTTAGTCTTATGTCTAAGTACTTTTAGATAACCTGGCCCAATGATTCTAAGGCTAATACTTATTTACAAGCCCTCAAAGTCCGTTAATGAGTAATCCGTTTGAGATACATCAATCATTTTTAAATCACGTCTCGTGGCACGTGTACTATGTTTCAAATTTCATTAAGATCTGTTCACGGGTTCAAAAGTTACATATTTATTTCCGCGGTCCCATACAAAGCGAACCACTGTGCGCCGAGGTTGAAGTGGTGGTTTCGCTCTCTACTTTCGAGTCACTCGCTCTCAGTGTATAAGTCAAAACAAATGTCACTCGCTCTCAATTGTATGGGCACCATCAGAAATGAAGTATAACAAAGATGCATGACGTCTACCTCTCTTGCCCCTTGAAAATGTTGACAACTGTTTTTTATAACGTTTTTAAAACCAAATTGACCAATCAGAGGACCGCATTTACGTTATTTCGTGAATAACCATCAAAAGTTTATGAATATCTGTCAAAAAGGCTGATAGGCCATATTAGCTGTCTGTTGACAGCAAGTAATAGAGAGAGAGAGCACCGAAATGAGAAAATGAACCCCAAAATGACCAAAATAAACTGAAGTTCACGCTGTTGGCTTGTTCGCTTTGACAACCACTCACGGACGGATGAACACTCGGTTTCGCGAAAAGCGCGAGGTTTCGACGTCCCAAATATTTATGGCGAAACCTGATAGATTTTGGAGAAATTTGTGGAAAATTTAGTGCAAACGTAGCCCCTGGAAAAGGAGCACACGCCAAACTGACGCACCGTTGATGTGGAATCAACTCCAAATCGCGTGGGATTAACACTCGACTCTTGAATTTTCTCGAAAGACGACAGCCGGCTTTCAGCTACCGTTTGTAAGCTCATCATAAATGAATACATCGTTGAGTGGGAGATGTACTTAAGCGCGTTGGTAAATCCTTTCAACTGTCATCCTCGCAGACACATTCCCACAGGGACAACCCAAACGGATGGCCTCCGTCGGAGTCAAATCCCAGTGCTTCCAAATCCTTTGCAATCTCCAATGAATTTGAAAATCCGCACATTTCCAGGAATCAACATCCCCAGCAGCGAATGGATCTCATTTTAAATGCCGTCTACACTTCTGACATCATCCCTTGTCACGCAGCATTTCCTGATGCACACAAAATGCCAATAAATTCACCACGCTATCAGCCATGGCTGTCCCCCACGGGCCTGGGAGTGTTCATGAGTTTCATGGCAACAATAAATAAGGAGAACGCTCCCAAAGTTGTTCCCGAGGAACCACATAAACTGATAAACCATTCGACTTGGAAATATCCGAATAGCCTTTCATGGCTATTTAAGTGGAAAACTTTATCCCCCCAGCCACCGCCGGCCCGCGCCTGTGTTGCTTCGGCTGGCTACAGAGGGTGTCGATGCATTGTTAAATTTGCATCTCGCCCCCGCGCGTCACAGACTCCTCTGCACACGCAATTCGAAACTTTATCTCGTTTATCCTTGTATCTCGGATGGAATAACAACTTTGAGTGCAATTTTTAATCATTTCCCTGGAATCGACAATGGGGTGGGGGTGGAGACGGGGTTGGTGCCGAATGAAATGATGATAAATGCACAAGGTGTTCCGAAAGTTTTGCTGCAATATTGCAATTGCGTCATCATTAAATTAAAAAGTTTTCTTTTTGTCGAAACCAACCCCCAGTTGGCCGCGCACACACCCTTGCTACCCTTTATTCGAAACCGACTGACGGCAGGAGGACAAAAAGTCGTCGTCGCCGTCTCCCCCTCGTTGAAAACCTGCCCGTAATGGGTCATGCTCATGATTGAAAATCCGCTCCATCTGTCACCTGTGCCTGTCAGCGTTGCCTGTGTGATGGAATGAAGGGTTAAATTTAATTTGGACGAATTCAGTTTCTAAATTAATATCGATATGGCTGGCATACAGGACTTGAGTGCTCTGCTCCGTTTTTCCCTACTGCCAATCACAAGGGCCCCCACCACTCACTCGGGCCACCCACACCGAGAGGCGCCCTCGCAAACATTAAGTTCCCCGAACAGGGATGTTAATTAAAAGTTTTGCGTGGTTTTAACAGGCGTACAACTTTTCGAAATGTGGGACTTAACTGTTTGAAATGCCGTCCGGTTTCCCACGACCATTTCGACGGAACAGGTAAAATTCGCTTTAAATCCTTCTCGCGCAGCGGATACCATTTATCATGTACTTCGTGATTTATGGTTATTTATTGTCCCTAATGGTTTCGGGGTTCGCAGTTCTTCGGGAAATAAAAATCCTTAATACCGGCCGATTATGGCGGAAGTTCAATAAATTTAACGCGGCGTTTTCGGTTAATCTGCCGCACACCATGATTTCGGCCAATAAACTGGATAACTTAACATGAGTCTACTAGTCGCGCAATTGGACGGGCTCTTCTGTTTTTCATGTTTCCCTTCAATTTATGACGCGAGATGATGGTGCAGAGGGAGTCGTAATATTAAACACGTACTGTTTTGGGAACGATTGTCCAGGTACACGAGTTGAATTTTGAATTCCGAACGATGGTGTTCGGCGCGACGGGGAGCTTGTTTGTCGTTGAAGGTCTCAGTTTGATAAATTGCAGACGCAATTCACGTGCTCAAGGGATGCGTGTTAAAAGGACAAATGTGTTTGCGTTGAGTAAGAGAAACCCGACAGAATGATGGATGCGATGCGAGAATGTGTATTGAAGAAGATTGCAGGCAATTTATGCCAACGATCGGTGGCCTTGGATGAGACAAGTTATCCTGAGGAAGTAAGTTATTTTTCAAGCAAAGGATCAGTTTTGAGTTTTTTTTTTTTGGAATTTATGATGGGGGGGAGTCGTTTCAAAAAATAAGCACAAATCGGAATGGAGTCCTTCTTCGAATTCAGGGACATGGGCAGAGTGGAAGTACTCGGATAAATAAAGGCGCCTTTGGTAAATTTGAGGGAATGTGTCTTCTTGTTTATGGAAAAGGAATACACCACGAACTAGGCACACATACAACACGTCTGCAATGAACATAAATGGTGTCCGGTTCAAGCTTAAGGCAAGATTTGAATTGAATAGAAAAGATGGTTTTTATTCGGGCCTCCAAAGCTTTGAAGGCTTTTTGTTCAAAATGTTGCATTATCCCTCTACATTAATGTGGCTGAATTACATTGGTGAAGCATTTGATTTCCTCCTGTAACGCAAGAGTGATTGTAGGCCACAGGCCTGTTGCAATCACAGACATATATGACTACCATAAAACAAAAACGTAAGGAACGCGGTGGCAATGCCTTAAACACGCGAAATTGCTCTCAGGGAACGTTGCGGCTGAAGGGTTAAAAATTGAGTTTCTTATTTGTTCCAGATAAAAATTTAATATCCCGGTATTTTCCCACATTTTTACGACTTGCTCCGCTGAGCTTTGAAAAATATCTGGCAATGCTAATGTCCACAAAGAGAGAATTTAGCAGAAACCAGTCAGCTAACAATATTCGGCCTGACTTTGTTCGTCGCGCTGATTGTTTGTGGACAGGGGTTTTAATTTTTTTTTGACAAGCAAAAGCAAGTCAATTGTGTAGTAATCAATTGAGGGTGTTGAGTGTTATATTTTTTGCGTGCAGAAAAGAGTGTAGAATATAATAGAGTGAAATGCAGTAACGTTTCCGTGTTGTTTATGTTGCTTTGGATTTTTTTTTGTTAGAAAAGTGGCTTAAGACGGTTTAAATAATGTGCTTACATTTTTTGGGGTTTTTTTTTAGATGGCCGGAGTTCGTTCAAGGAAGAATACATGAGGAAATGTGGACTTGTCGGCCTACAAAGTGGCTTATGAGGAGGTGAATGCAGGCATTTCATTGCAGAATTCGACAGAGAACCAAGGAATGAATCACAGCTGTCTGTTAAACTTCATTCAAAGGAAAACACCAATGCACCATGGGATACAGAGCATGCAATGAAGTACCTTCCCAAGACCAAGGAAAGGAGGAATCGAAATATTTCAAGCTTTTTAAGAGATGTGTCCATTGAATCAGCTTCTGTTTCGATTCATTCCTTGGTTTTTTGGATACTTTCGAAAACATACAAATGCTTCCACATCACTCAAAATTTCACCTTCCCACCTTACCAACCATATCAATTCACTTGATTTTTGAAAGGAGAGCGGCATTATCTTTCCAACTCCATTGTTCGCACAAACTTCAGCCTCCTGATAGTTCGGCTTATGGCCCGAACGCGTGCTTTCCGTCTTGTCAAAGAATTGACAGTGTTATATTTTTTGCGTGCAGAAAAGAGTGTAGAATATAATAGAGTGAAATGCAGTAACGTTTCCGTGTTGTTTATGTTGCTTTGGATTTTTTTTTTGGTTAGAAAAGTGGCTTAAGACGTTTAAAATAATGTGCTTACATTTTTTGGGGTTTTTTTTTTTTTAGATGGCCGTAGTTCGTGCAAGGAAGAATACAAGAGGAAATGTGGACTTGTCAGCCTACAAAGTGGCTTATGAGGAGGTGAATGCAGGCAGTTCATTGCAGAATTCGACAGAGAACCAAGGAATGAATCACGGCTCTCTGTTAAGCTTCATTCGAAAGCGAGATGCGCCCAAAGGAAAAGACCAATGCACCATGGGATACAAAGCATGCAATAAAGTATCTTCCCAAGACCGAGGAAAGGAGGAATCGAAATATTTCAAGCTTTTTAAGAGATGTGTCCATTGGATCAGCTTCTGTTTCCATTTATTCCTTGGTTTTTTGGATACTTTCGAAAACATACAAATGCTTCCACATCACTCAAAATTTCACCTTCCTACCTAACCAACCATATCAATTCACTTGGTTTTTGAAAGAAGAACGGCATTATCTTTCCCACTAAATTGTTCGCACAAACTTCAGCCTCCTGATAGTTCGGCTTATGGCCCGAACGCGTGCTTTCCGTCTTGTCAAAGAATTGACAGCTCATGAGGGAGAGAGACAGCAAATGCAGCCCACAAGTGAAATTCACCACGACGGATGGAATTCGTCAACTTATAACCCGAAATTAAGTATTACGGAGATGCCCGACTTCTACTTCTCTTGCCCCTTAAAATGTTGACAAATGTTTTTTTATAAAGTTTTCTCAAACCAAATTGACCATTCAGAGGACGGTATTTTCGTATATTTCGTGAACAACCCTCAAAAATTCATGAATATCTGTCAAAAAGGCACTCAAATCCGTTGATGGACTAGGGGGCAATCAGCTGTGAAGTCGGCTATCTCTGTAATACTTCATTTCTGCTTATAACTTTCTGTGCGTTTGACAAATGTTTCCATGGAAATTCAATCGGGTGCTTCTTATATGATTGTTTTTACGATATTTTATGTATGAAGGAATGTGTTTTGTTTTATTTAAAACAAAATATATTCATACAATACAGGAACTTTAAAATTTCTAATTTCATAGATTTATACAAGAGTGGATGGTATGGAACGTATGTCATTCGACACCTCTTTGCAATCCCGCAGCAAAGATTTTTGTGGACTACAAGCGCAATGTACGCAACGGATTCTATGGGTTTGGGCCTTCAGTCAGACAAAAGTGCTGCGATTGTCGCTGTCCGCCTATAGTGACGTGCAACACACTGCTTTGCACTTACAAGAGAGCAACAAGAAAAACAAAACACGAGATGTTTACTGCAGGTACAATCTACCAAATTCGAATGCAACAAAAGCGAAGATTGCAATCATGTGATCTGTGTCAAACTGCACTTCTTGTACTTTAAAGCGCGTGGCTATCTCCGTCTCTTTCTTTCGCTTGGTTTGGCTTTGTGCTGTGTTCAATTAAGTTCTGTTATTTTTGATTAGAATGCTAAGAGAAATTATGCATAATATTTTTGGAAGTCAGTCAGTTTTGTAGTGGAGATCATTGAATAAAGACCATGTTTAAAAAAATCGAAAAGAAAGTTTTGTGTTTTTTTTTCTATTAATAAGTGAAACAAGTGAAATAAAGTGAATTTACATTACTCTATGGGAGCTTTCACTGCAAACGCCACAATGGATTCTAACAGTATGTAGAAAAAAAATTTATTTAATCAACTTAAAATATTCCAAAACAACAAACAAAGAAATGAGCTGCAATGTGTTCTGCGATGCGTGTTCCAACTGTGGAACGCATTTGCTCTCATTCACGCATTCCACATACAAGATCGCGTGAATTCTATCAAGTTGAGTTAATTCTGTTGGAGGACGGACTGCTAGCAGAAACTACTGTAAGACGGAAATTGGTTCAAATAACCTGGCTTTAAACAATAATCATTTGATGTTGGATGCTTCTCATGGATTCTCGAGCTTAATAATAATAATAATATGGGTGGCGCTACAGACCGATGTGGACCTGGGCCTAGCTTCTTAGCAACCACTCGTGGTGTGCGTTCTTTCACGCGTGGAGGGGATCTACAGTTTAATGCCGACTCCGAACGGCAAAGTTGAGAAGTTTTTTCTAGGCAGGAATACTCTTTGAGCATTGTCAGTGACTCGAAAGAGGTGGAGCCGTGAATTATCAAAGGTGGTAAATTCGGGTATCGAACCTGGCACCCTCTGCGTAGGAGTCGACGCACTTACCCACTACGCCACGGCGACCCACACGAATCACGAGCTTAGTTATGTCAAAAATGCCTTATCTCCGTGGCACTAAATTTACCATTCCAGAGTTAGCATAAAGCCAGTTGTCTCCGAAGTTGTTGGACGACGGACTGCTAGCCATAAACTAACAGCACTCAAAATAATGCCGGTTGAAATCAAACATCTGCCGACTTAACGAATCTCTTGTCGTCCAGACGCTTCACACTTCGATTCAGAAAATGTTAAGAATTTCGCAACCATGCCACATGACAACACATATTCCTTAAATCAAACTCCAGTTCCTCATCGTAACATTTTCACTATTTTCTGCTTCAGAGCTTAATTGTTATTCTACAGCGGCTGAATTTTAATTTCGCAAGTGAATCAATGCTTGCTCATACGCATTGACCAAATATGACAAAATAAATCACTGAACCGACACCAAAAAAAAAAGAAAATCACATGAAAGTTGGCGTCCAAACTGCCCACAAGGTGACGCCATCGATGAATAACCCAACAGAAAAATATGCGTTAAGTGCTAACCCCGCACTTTGTGTCTCCCGATCTCTAGAACTGACAACATACCTACACTATAAACAGAATGAAGGCAGCACCAAATGAATTGCAAAGGTTGAGGTTTATGCTTGGCCGAAGGTTATCCACGACAGTTTACTGCTCTAGGAGTCGATTCAGAGTACGAGTTGATTTATTCGAAATTCGGGCGAATTCAATTCTGCCAGAACGAAGAGAAGTCGGATATTTGCGATTACAACGCAGATCCAAGGGAAAACTTGCTGTTCAGAGGTCGCCATTACCTGCGATGTCGATCATAAAAACAAATACGACAAGACATGGTAGAGAGACGGTGCGTAGTTTGACACGTGGAACGATGTAATGGCGTAAGAGCCACAGCAAGTGAACTCAAAGTGAATAAAAGAAGACAGAAATTAACCTCGGAACTCCGCATGGAATCGGAGAAAACGAGAAATCTTGGATTTTTTTCCCTAAATCTAATTGCCCTCTTCAAGCAGCATCAGAAAGAGATACAGAATACAAAAGCATCTGTATCCACTTCAATCGACAACCATCCACTTGCTTCCTCAAATTAAGTGAATTCCTCACCGGAAAAGAAGTAGAAGTCCCACCGAAATTGGAATATCTCAAAGGCCACTTGCATTGCAGCTCCACAACAGCATGAGATGAAAGTAAACTCGAGAAGTTGCATAATCTCCAGTCTATCCCATCGTGACATTCAATTTAGAAATTCTCCGTTACAGAGACGACGACGACGACGACGACGACGACGACGACGACGACGATAACAAAAGAGTTTCCCATTCGAAGCAGCATTTCTCCGAGTGGAAGAGACGTTCATATGCCCCCCTTCCGTGTCAGTTTTAATTTCCGCAACGCACACAAAATGCCAACCTTGAACGTGCACATGATCAAGACACATTTCAGAAACAGCGCTCCACTTCCCTCTCGCCGCCAAAACGACCAAAGCACAATCAGTGCTCGCGAAATTTCGTATCATCACACTTATCTGCAACTTTATCGCTTTCTAAACGATGATGCCGAGTGAGTGAGGCGTGATGCGTGAGGCAAGAAGATTTCCCAAAAGGCCTAAAAGGTCCCCGCAAAGTTGACCCTAGGCACTCCGAACTATAACATGAACTATAGCCGAAAATAACTTCAAACAAAAGCTTGCTGAAGTGTGTATCGTCTTTTTATCGTTTCGCTCATAAAAAAATAAAAATAAAAAATAACCCAGCAGATGACAAACACATCGAACGACGACCAAGACGTGCGAAATTCAAAACGCACACATGCCAAAGAGGAGCAGAAAACAAGGTGAAACAAGACAACACCACTCTGCGGACACACCCGCCACTCACTGGAGAGAAAGAGGAAGCGATAAGGAGCACATGATGATTACTCATTAGTTAATAACCTCCACGAGCACCAGGTAGACTGACAGAGGGGCTCTTCTCCCCCCACCCAAAACTGGTGATTACGTGGTGTTTGCTTTAGTTCAGTTTTCGCTTTTTGCCACATTGGCAAAGCAAAAGCAGCAGAACCATGGCTCGGCGACAGAGCAGCACAGCAGGGGATGGGGGCGATGTGATCAAAGACCCATTACATCGGTTAGCATTTGTTAATTAATTAAAAAATATAAACCGATTGTCCTGCACTCCCTGGCCGAGTGCGAGCAATGGATTTTGCAACAAGATTACTGTTCGTTAGCACGGTCCGAATGCCCACTGAAGAGGCACGACACATTCAGACCGAGGTCTTTCTCCTCGTAAGAGGATTGCTCTATCACTCCGAGTGCACCGTCAACATCCTCATCGTCATTCACGTTCGCTGGCTGGTTTATACACGATGAATCATTTTATTCAATTTGAACTTCCACCGAGGTGAACTGAGTGATGAGGTGAGGTGAGGTGTGGTGAGCTGGAGGTTGACTGGTTGACTGGCTGGCTCGTCGGTTATGGTTTGCAACATTTCGCGCGCGCATTTTCCACCAGCCACCATCGCGCTGATGTGTACGTCCGGTTGAGATTAGATGTGTGCAGGAGGATTGCTCGGCCACTTCAATTGTTGCTAATTTTCAATGCAAATGTAGGCTATTTGCGGTGTGCGATGTGATGACGATAGGCAAAGAGGAGATTTCATGCACGCACACCACGGCAACCGCAATCCGTGTTTGGAATTGGCAAACGGGCATGATTTTCGCCAACAATCGAAGGGGTTGTCAAATAATTGCATAACTCTCCTGCATCATGTATCGGTGTGCTGAAGGATCTATGCATACCCCTCCTGCCGTGCACATGCTGTGTGTCTCCTTATGGAAATTCAATTTCGATACGATAATGGCCAGTGTTCTGGAAATCCAGGGTCCAGGGAAAATTCTTATCGAAACTTTGACTCACCTTGTGTTCTCGCTGGAAGCATGCAAATTTGCAGAAGACTTTCTCCGCACAAACCACAATCGTCTGAAGCAATCTCAAGTGGTTTTGAGGAGGAGGACCGCATCTGGACCAACTCAGATGTTTGCGTTCCCCAGTGGTTGTCACAAAATTATTCAAGCAACAGCAAAGACTGCCCCTCATTCCGCCATCCCATCGTTAATTGGAAAATCACCGCCGGCCCTCCATGAGGTTTCCTACAACCTCCACATCTAACACATAGTTCCCGCTATTCACACATCAATTGAAGCAAATGACTTTGAATCTTGACAAGTGACAATAATGGACATAAACATCGAATTGCGCAAGCAAAGCGATTACCACTTCACCTTCAACTCATGTGAAATGTTACAAATTAGAGCGCGTTGACACAATGCCAAGAGGCAATTGAGGAGTACGCGAAATGTGTTACAATTTCCATTGACTGACTAATGCCAGGCCGGTGAGCAATTCCATCCAAAGAAGGAGATTGATTCAATTGAACGCTACCCAATTGGTGGTGAATTGTTTTGAAAAACTCACTCGTAGTGTGACGTACCCCACATCGCAATGCATGCACAGCTGAAGTGTGCGTTCGATTGGTGTGCAAAAAATTCGTTTCCCACATGTCAAGGCAGAAAATTGCAGGAACAGATGAGTGTGAACAAGAAACAAGGTCGTGCATTGAGATCAAGTGATTGACAGGCCACGAGAGAGCACACGTGCAAAGGCAGTCAAGCCACACGAGAGATTTTCGCTTTCAGCTGAGAAGAGAGAGAGAGAGTTAGGTTCGGAAGGGCAGCAACTCAAGGTCTCTCGGTGATATCGGTAAACTTTCGGTTTCGAGTCACATTGGGATCACGGCAAGTGCGATACTCAATGATCGCTCATGACCTGAAAGTAAAGATTTTCGAGATTTTCGCAAAAACCAACCACTTTGCGAAATCGAGGCTATAAAGGTTTCGTAAAATTAATTGCCTTACTCACCGCCGAAGATTTGATTTCAGAAAAATATCGCGTGGCCAGGGAGCCCTGAAGGCCAACACGTTCAGAGTGACATTTCTCTCATCGATCTCAAGGGCCATTCATATGAGCTCACTACGAATCACGAATTTCGCAAACTCTGACACTACCTTCATATGGAGCAGAAATGAAGTATTACAGAGTAATACTGGCCTCCTAGGCCATCGAGAAATTTGAGTGCCTTTTTGACAGATATTCATGAATTTTTGACGGTTATTCACGAAATAACGCAAATGCCGTTCTCTGATTGGTCAATTTGGTTTAAAAACACATAAAAAAACAGTTGTCAAAAATCTTAAGGGACAAGAGAGGTAGAATCATTTCTAATATGGAGTTTTCTCATTCGCAGAAAGCAATGGGTACAATTTGAGCAAACACACACTCCACCGCGAATTTTTTGCTCGAGAATGTGTGGATCGCGTTTGCCTCGCTCTGTATTGCGAACCCAGGTTGACAGTTCGCAAAGAGAATGATTGATTCGTGGGTAAAAAATTTAGAATCGTTCATAAGGATACTTAAACTAATTATTGTTGAGATTTTAGTCGATACTGAAACTCGATAATTCTCGCCCCAACTACTTGCATACTGAGAAGTATAACTTTTTGTTTATATTCTGTGGAAGTTGCTTGTTTCTGAAAGTTCGCGTTTGCAGTTCGTGGCTACAAAAGGCGTGTATTTTTGCAAGCGTATATACAATATATACAGTTTGCATGTAAAATACACTAACAACAAATCCTATATCCGCTTAAGTTATCCGGGATAATTATCGTCGCTTCTGAAATCAACGCGGATAAAAACGCGGATATGTGTTATCGATAATTTGCTCAGAAACGTCACAAAATTCATCCACGAATTCAGTGGACAACGATAAAGAAAAAATTAAAAATGCAAAGACATTGAACATGTTTGAGGAAGAAATTAACAGATTTAATGTGCCGCTCCTGACCATATTCCTATTCCTCTGAACTGGAACTTGAACTGTCGGCACGGCATATCCATTATTATTCGTTCCAAATTATAACAGCCGACTGTCTCAAATGACATAATTGTCGCCTGTGCTGCCATGATTTTATGATGAATTATTAAACGCCGATGATCGTTTTTTTGTGCGCTTTTAATTTAAACGTACGTAACATGCCTAATAATGCGACAAGTTTTGTCTGTTAGCCAGACTTCGAAATTACAATCGAAATACAGTGGACTCTCCCTAAGTCGAACTCTCCTTAAGTCGAAACTGTCTCTAATTCGAACATTTTCGTCATTTTTTACACACATTTCTCCCAATTTTCCACACAAAAACCTTTTTCTAAGTCGAAACTCCCTCTAACTCGAACAAATTTTGGTACCCCGTGACAATTCGACTTAGGGTGAGTCCATTGTATATCAATGTTTCCTTTCTACAAGTCTCAGCTGCCAATCTTAATTCTTTGTTCCTGGAGTTGTTATTTTTTTTTTAAATACAGTGGTCTCCCTAAGTCGAATTATCACAGGATACCATAATTTTTTCAAGCTAGAGAGAGGTTTTTGGGTAAAAAATTGAGGGAAATGTATGTAAAATAAGGCGAAAAATTGGAGTTAGAGAGAGAGTTTCAACTTAGAAGAGTCCACTGAACTTTTATAATAGAAATACACTTGGTTTTACCATGAAACCGCTAGGAATATAGAGAATAAATATTACGTGTGTGCAGTGAAACCGCGAAACCAATAGGAAGCAAGGTGTAAATTGCGTGGGAGTTGTCAAATCGCACGCAAATATTTGAACATGTTGTAAGTAAATGTGTAAATGCGTTTACTCCATTTTTTTCAACAAACTTAAAAGTGGTAGCATGATGCCTGAAACTCAAGGGTGTTTGCTCTAGCGTTGACTTTAAACACACATAAAGTCATGCACAAGATACTGTGTCGACCTGAGTTGGTAAAAAATGAGAGAGGTGAGAGACATTGTGACACTATTTTCGAAATTTTAAAGTCTATCACCTCTACTACCCAAAGTACAAAATCTATGACACATTGATGTTCTCCTCTTTTATGCCATTTGTTGTTGCTTTTTGTTCTTGAAACTTTTCTCAAACATAACTTCGAACCAAAATGTGTGCAAAAAATTGCAAAGAGGTGTTATTAGTAACGACTGTGTTTTCAAAATATATTCCCATAGGAAAGTAAGTAGATGTTTAATTTCATTTATGAAAGCGTTAACGTAGTGTGTGATATTTCTTACAAATTCAGTGGATAAACGAGGTCTACCACGCATTTTCTTCGGGTTCTACTACACTTTGAAAATGTTAAGTCCCAACATTGAATAGAACGTAAAACCTTAGTCCATCGCACGCACGCTTTTGGAGACAAGTGGTGATCTATGGGAGATCAGTGCTTTCTTAACTTGAGCTTCAGATGAGTCAAAACATCAAAGTTGAAATATTTTGTAGAAACCTAATAGCAGTGTATGGAGCTGCCTTAGGTGTGTGATCATGATGACAGACCAAAGACAGAAAGTCTTTTGGTTTCAACGACCCAAGCCCCATTCATGAATAATGGCTGATTGTTAAGGGCTTTAGAAGCATTAAAGGTGGCACGCTGGTCCAAGAGGAATCTGATTCTAGCTTCTACAACTTAGTGCTTTAGAGATCTGCATTTAAATTTTGCTGTTTACTTACTTTTGTGATTGACTGTAAGTCTACGTATACACGCACAGTACATCGTTCATATAAATGACAAAGTTGACTAAATTCTAAGCAAGCTCATTATGTTTGGACCCTAAATTCGACTTGCATTTGCATTTCTGAACAGATCTCTGTTAATTGTCCGTCATTTACTAAAACACCGTATAAAGTGACGAGCAAAACTGGGTACATCATTTTAGTTACTGTGGTTTTTCACCAATAAAATTGTTCCCTAACGATGGATTTGATTGACATTTTCAGGGCTGTTTTCTTGTTTAATTACTAAAAGAAATGTCGATGAAAGAAATCGTACAATTACAACGACTGAAATAAAATAAAAACCATGAGGACCATGAGATTCCTTTTTTTTTTGTGTATTCAATGTCTACACTGGTCTACACTTGGCGTATCATACTTTATGATATTGGCATCATGGTTAGCGTTAACAGCGACATTCTAGTTTAAAAACCAGGTTTCTATTTTTAAAATTTAAAAAAATAATATATATGAAAATATATAAAAAATACTTAGAACAACATCGTTTTACCCTCTCAAAAAGTCTTTAATCATGCGAAATTGCACAGAAATGCGGTCTATGCAAGCGCAACGTACTTTTGGTACAAAAAGGTCAGTGTCTAAAACTCTTTATCCCCACCTTATTGAGATCGGTATCGGCAAAAACGGTTTCCACACCACCAAAAGCTATTGCGAAAACTACGCAAGAGGAATTTTACAAGGACCCTCAGTAAAAATGGGCTGATGTCCGCTGTTAAAAAAAAAAAAAAAACAGCACTGCACGAAAAAGAATATAGAAGAAAAAAATAGGCTCGATCAAATTACAAAGAAAATACAAACTGAATTGCAGAAGACTATAAACGGGTCAAAATCAGCAGGTTCCAGTCCGGCGGAAATTGACCATTTCAATCAAATCCGTCGCAAGTAAACAATTTTATAGAAGGAAAACCACAAAAATTAAAATTATGTATCCACTTTTGCCCGCCACTGTATGTATAATTGACCCAGAAAAATGTGCCGTATTTTTGGCAACATGCAATAACTCTCGTTCTCCGGCTAACAAAGCGTCTTTGCGTAAAATGGAAAGTCGTCTCGTTATTTTACGAAGGTCACCCTCAGAAAGTTGATCAAGTTCAAATGTAAAACACACGCACGTGTTCATCTCCACAAAATCGACTTCTTTTGCATAAAATTCAAATATATATTTAATTTCGCTTCAATTTATTTCTTTGTTTTCCCTCCTTCAGCATTAAAAAGCAATTGCTTTCGCTTTCAGTGAAATCAACTTCATAGAATGAGATCAGCCACAGACGCCTAGGCCGACTTTATGACGTTCAAACTCCAAGCCAACAATATATGACTGACATGTGTCACACCGTCAACACGACTCTCTTTTGCACACGCCCTCAGCCGTCAGAGTGTTCATCATCTCCTTAACGACACCCGCCTCCGGAGACTCCATTTCAAGCGAATCTCGATGTAACACTTTCGGAATGCAATCAAACCCACTTTTCCACTGTGCTGCAGTGTTTGCCTGATAATTCGAAATCCTTATTAGATCCCACAGGCCGGGAAAGGAAAACATTTTAATTGACTTCCACTTCAATAAACTAACACGACAACCCAGCGCATAGAGAGAGAGATGCGTTATTCATAGAAATAATCAATTATACCTCCGTTCTGAGGTTCTATAAATAATACCGCTGGAGGCAGTTCTGCCTGCAACGCCCCGTTGTTTGGCTGTTATCGTAATCGCTCGGATTGCTCTACGAATTCCCCAGAAGATTCAGTAACTTTACAATCTCGTCAGTTATTTATCTGCTCTCCATCCCAGGAGACGAGACTCAATTATCTAATCTAGTTTAAATAAGAGTCAAGCGAAACAAAAGCGAACTCATGCACGAGGCACAATGGCACAGATTGTCCGATGCACACAACACAAGATATCAAATTATTAGTCAAATGTGGACACACCGAAGGTGCTCCCCATTCCAAGTATTTGCTCAAGGTATTGGCATAATCACAATTAGCCTACAGATGGGAAATGAATATCCATGGATTATCTGAATTGTTGATCGTTGCGTGCACGATATGTGCAGGGGCCGTGGGAGGGAGCGAGGCGGGCCGATGAGAACAAGAAGTCATCCATAGGTGACGCATTCGCCAAAGCTTTCTCCGGGTAGCTTCATAACTATTTGGACGACACTGACCAGCCAACCGTGATGACGATAGGAAGCGATACGTGAACATTCATTTCGCACACACGCCGCCGCCGTGCCATGGCATGCAATAAAATGAAACATGGTTTCTGAAATGCTTGACACAATTCTCTGAATCGTTTTTGACCAAAGCAACTCGAGGAAAAAGAAGGGCGAAAGCGAAAGCGAGCATCTGTGCGGTTCTAACGCATGGCGCACTTGTAGTTCATTAGACGCTGGCTGTCATCGCTTGATGGACTGCAACGCGATATGCTAACTTCTTCGAGTGGAAACGACATGGCGTCTAGTTAAGTAAAATACAGGTTTTACGCATCAAGAGTCACAGTCAAGTGCTGTCATTTGAATTAATCCACGTTGCACGTTCCACAGACGGGCAGATTGCTGTAATGGATATTAAACCCAAGCTGAAAAATGCATTTGGAAGACTATGGTCTATATCGCGCCTGAAGGTCATTTGCAGCTGGGACAGAACATGCGTTTATCTGTTGGAACGAACGTGAATGTTAGATCTTCAGAACTGGTGTCATGTATCACAGCGAGTAACGTTTTCGAAATGTTGTAATTCGTGGCGTTAATGTGTGCTTGAAGAGTTTGTACTCAGATTCGAGGGCAACAGAGAAGTGTTTCGTTGGGTACATGCTTGCTTTCAGGCATGAGCTTGTGAGGTGCGTAACCTGGTTAGCCAACGCTAAGGTCGCTTGTTGTGTCTTAGATGATTGCCAGCTCCACACACTCTTCGATCCACGATCCAATTGGATCTCTACCAGGAAACACCGAACTCACGTTACGTAAACTCATCTTCGAGAAAAATTTCGCCCCCAGATCTTACTGGATGTCTGAACACCAGACGCTGGACGGTCCTTTGCGCATTTTCACAGATGCATCGAAGATGGGCGAAGGAGTGGGTGTTGGAGTCTACTCTAAGTCATTTCCACTAAACTCTCACTGAAGCGTCTTTCAGGCAGAGACTAGGTTAGGTTAGGAGGGCTGCTAGTGCATTCACCAGCACACTTAGATCATGTTAGTCCATTGTGATACCCATAGTCAGACGACTACCACTGATTGACTACTCCAGTGACAGTGCCGATAATTTGATCCCAACGGCAAATGGTAACTGGACTAGATTTGAAAACCAGATAAAAGCGTACAGGGATTCGAACCGCGAACGCGCTAACCAGCAGCATGCCCTCTACCAACTGCGCCGTCCAGTCGTGAGGCGGAGACTATCTATAGCTCTATCCTGGCTAAACAAAAAAAAAAAACAATGTAATAAAGGGTTTTCCAATAGTGACTTGACAACTTCCAATTTAATTTTTCAACGCACTCTTTCACTAATCTTCAAACTGTCACTGTCATTTTATTCAATAAACTCAACATTTTCACCACGATAAACTACACGAACGAGCAACGTCTGCAAATTATAAAAATCTACTACCGAAATTCGAAGTCGGTGACATCAACTTTAAGAGCGTCAACTCCAATTTTCGGTCGTAATTCTCGCCCTAGTAGACAGGCAATAACAAGTTTAGTCCAAAAAGAGTTGAGTCTACATATTTGTTGCTGTTTCAGTCAAACAACGGGTTGGTCGAAGTGACGAAAATATCGCTGCCCTTCAGGCGTTCGTAGCAAACGATGCCAATCAGTCAATTCCACGGCGTTCTCAACAATTGGACATCGCTCAGACGACATTATGGAGTATTTTGCGTAAGGATCTTGGTGTACACTCATACAAGATCAAGCTGACTCAAGAATTGCAGCCGATGGGCCATATGAAGCGTTCTGCAGGAGATGCGCCAAGATGAGAATTTCATCGCAAAATCATCTTCAGTAACGTAGCCCATTTTTGGCTAAATGGGTTCGTCAAGAAGCAAAATATGCGTTATTGGTTGGGTAAAAATCCCCACGTGCTTCATGAATCACCACTTTATCCACAAAAAATAACTGTTTGCTGCAGTTTGGATATTTTTTTGTCGACGATAACGATCGTCACGTTACTGTGAATGGTCAGTGTTATCGCGTCATGATTACCGATTATTTTTGGCCCGAATTGGAAGATATGGACTTGGACGACATGTGGTTTCAGCAGGATGGTGCCACAAGCCACACAGCACACGTTACAATCGATTCATTGAAGAATAAGTATGGTGAGCGTGTATGTCAAGAAATTGGCCAGTCGATTGGACGACTCGTTCGTTTGATTTAACGCCGCTTGACTATTTTCTCTGGGCCTACGTTAAGTCGTCGGTTTATGCCAACAACCCGGCAACGTTGGAAGAACTCAAAGTCAACATTGATGTGTGGCCGAGTGGCTATAAATTGGTTCCAACGAACGGACCGCTGCAAACGTGCCCGCGAGTGGTGAATGAGGTTCGGGCCACAAGAGAAAATTGAGTATTGCTAGGACATGGCCAAAGGGCGTCGATGGACACAGGACGACCGTTTAAAAACGTTTATAAGCAGGTACCTATTGTAAGAAACTGCTTTGACAAGCACGGATGTGCTTGAGCGATTTGTCTCAGCTGCCCAAACTACACGACGAAGTTTAACCAACAACAAAATCAGGAAATGCTTCTCGATTCATAATAACAAACATAAGAACATTATTTATAAACAAAATCGTTAATTTAGTCGGTCGCTTTTTAAAACAATTCGAGATCTCCTCCTCTACCTCTGGAGTGTACACATCATCAAAAATGGACTGAAATCTGGATCATATGGCCCAGGCAGTCCTACTTTTACTTAGCGAATATTCATGACGTTTCACACAAAAGTACTTGACTTGTTCATGAATACCTACAACTTGACTTGTTCATGAATGCCTACAATCGCACTCGGTTTTTTAAAGTGCTTAGTCTGCAGGCAGTTATCGCGGACTCAAGGCAGCTGGATCTTGATGACTGGAAGCAGCGTGCCCAGGATCGTCAGCAATTTCGCAAGCTCGGTTCTTCTCTGGGTCGGAGGCTTGCTAGGTAAGGAATTATAGGTGGCAACTCTAAGATCATCAAAAGAGGACTCACATAGCCGATGAAAACATTCACATCCACAATGTTTTCATTGTACTTCAAGCCGATAATAGAGTTCTTGGAATATCTCAAATGGTTTGCGTTTTATTTAAAAAAAAAAAAACAGTTGTCAAGTCCTTATTGGAAGCCTTATGAAAGCCCTTTATGAGGCACAGCGATAAAATTTCTGAGTGCAGTCCATTTACCGCCAAGACTTCCCTCAATTGCCGCCTCTCTTAAAAAGATGAACAAGTATTTTAACATTCAACTTAGGTGGGTGCTGGGACACAGTGACAACCCAGAGAATTGCGAAGCGGACGAACTAGCTACAAAGAGCGTGAACTGCACTCGGTGAACTGCCTATCGCTACTGCAAAACATTTACTAAAGCTTGAAACGCTTACTCGCAGCAAACGGGGACTTCTGGCACTGGGTGCCTCATCTCAAATCTACTATCGAAAACGCTCTCACGACCTGATCAGAATGAGCAGGACGAATCTTAGAACTCTCATCGGCGTCATAACCGGGCACTGTCCCTTTGGAATTCACGCCTCAAGACACGGTGTAGCCTATAATGATTTCTTTGGAAGTTGCAGAGGTGAAGAGTAAGACGAAACAGCATTGTGTGCCCCCTCATCTCGCAGACTTAGTCACTTGGACGCCTCATATTTCTACGACTTGACAGAACTAAGCAATATAAGCATCATTCAAATTCATCTCCTTATGGAAAAGCTCCAGATGTTTTGGCGAGTAGGATCTACTAGATCTTTGTGGTAACACAACGGACCTACTTCTGGCCTAGGAGGTAGTCAGCCGCTCTAACCTAACCTAGATCATTGCCTCGTGATGGGAAGTGTTTAGTGACTGAAGATGTTGCAGGAAATCGATAGTACTTAGTCGACTTAATGGGTGTTAATAAAATGTCATGACGTCTTGAGTCTTATTGTTCTTGCTGACACTGCTGTCACCTCACTTTGTGTAGACTTTCTCGTCGCATCTGCCACAGTAATTGGAAGATCTCAGCAGACTGCACTTCTTCCAAACATTCTTCGTAACGCCTTACCGGTAAGAAAGACGAGGATACACAACTATTGCAACCGAAATAAAATTTAGTTAAGTGTCGGCACCTAAATTAAGTAGATTAAAATGGGGCAGACGCGTTTTCGTAACAGGAGACGAGAGAGAGGCTTGGCAAGGCCAGAGGGACAGCCACACCCTGGCTGACTAAAGCAGCGATGAGATGATTACATCGGATTAGATAATTCAGACCCGTGAAAAGTTTATGATTTGCAACCGCCCATGGATGAGGATGACTTGCACACGACCATGTCCAAAACAGAGTCGTTTTATTTGCTAGTCAGACAGTCGGACTTTGAAGGTGTGTACATTCCATGAGCAATAGTTTGTTCTACGTCAAAGACAAATGCGGGCTTATTAAGGGAATGTACTTTATATCTACTGAATGTCCTAGGGCAGGGGGGTTCCCAAAGTGTGCGCCGCGCCGTGAATTATTCACAAAATTACAATTACACAACATTTAAGCTTCGCATTGCTTTTAAACATACCTAACTTTGACTTGCAAAAATGAATTAATTTGGCCCGTTATAACATTTAAGTGCAACTGCAGTTACTTTTTTGCCAAAATAAGTCGACTGCACGTTTCTTTTTAAAGTGGCAACCTCTCCTTTGACACATCAGTCCAACGAGAACAAGGACATGCACGATGCGTATTTTTAGCTAGTGTAAGTATATTTGTGCGATGTATTTGAGAAACTTAAGAATGGGATCAGTCCTTGCAAGGCGCGGTCTGAAACAATTGGAGAAGGTTGCCGCGTTTGGAAAGAAATTTAATTGAGATGAAGGAAGATGTCCGTAAAGATTTGGACATCTCACCAGACCAGATGGCCCTTTTCACGGAGCACCTTTCGCAACTCATCGAATCGTATTCAAAATACTTTGCAGGTGATGATGTCGAAAAGTTTGCGTGGGCCCAAGATCCATTTCTTCCACAAGATCTACCAGAATTCACACAAAAAGTCTTATTGAAATCTCAGCAGTCGACAGCAGTCTTGAAACTAGATCAGCCAGTCGGGGTAGCTGGAGTTTTGGTTATCAATTCAAAATGAATATCCAAATTTATCTTCAAAAGCTGTAGGAAGTTTCATTCCATTTGGAACATACAGTCGAACTTCGATAAATCGAACCACCACTTGCCACAAAAAAAATCGAGTTATCTAGTGAAATTCAAAATTGATATAAGTATATATTTATCTGGGATATCACACGTAAAACGTAGAGGAGCATAATTATAATTTAAAATAATCTGTTACACATGACAGAAGAGCGGATTTCTTGTTTTTTTTTTTAAGACATCTTCAAAGGAATTTAAACCATTCTAGGTAAACAGAATCATTTGTTGCTTCAAGAGTCTTTTAATATAAACGCAAAATGAATAATAATTTGCCATCAACTGGTTTGAAGCTTGCAGAATTAAGTCAGGGCCCATCTTCTCAGCAAACACTCGTGTTGTGCGTGCTATTATTCTCTCACGCGTGGAAAGGGACCTACAGTTTAATGTCGACGCCGAACGGCGTAGTTGAGAAGCTTTTTCTAGACAGGAAATACTCTTTGAGCATTGTCAGTGACTCGAAAGAAGTGGAGCTATGAATTATCAAAGGTTGGTAAATTCGGGTATCGAACCTGGCACCCTCTGCGTAGGAGTCGACGCACTAACCCACGGCGACCCACTGCTTTATTTATCTGCTTATCTATTTATTATTTCATTCGACTGTTGCTTTTTAAAATAGCTTAAGTAGGGCTTCGTGACAAAATATTAAACTTAGAGGTGCGCCGCGGGCTGAAAGAGATTGGGAACCTCTGTCCTAGGGGATTGGATTTTATAGTGCACTCTGTATGACTTATTTAAATTACGACAGGAACAACTTTCATAATTCACTCCATTATGCAAGTGTCACAGGCATGCGTTAAGTTGCTACAAGTCTACACGTTCCCTCCAACCGTGACAACACGAGTTCTTGACAAGTGCACATCGGACTACAGTGTCAAGCTTGACAGTCTCATTTTAGGAATTTCAACGCAATTTATTGCAAGTCCAAAACGACTGGATGGCGCAGTTGGTTGAGTGGCTACCTCTGGTTAGTGGGGTCTCCGGTTCGAATTCTGTACGTTTTTATTTGGTCTTCAAATCTGGTCCAGTCACCATTTGCCCTTGGGATCAAATTAACCGCACTGTAGTCAATGTAGTCAATCAGTGGTAGTAGTCTGACTGTGGGTGTCACAATGGACCAACTTGTGAATTCACCTAACCTAAGCAGGTCCACAAGATTTACACGATTTTCATTGCTTTTCTGTGGGAACGTACATCTTTTCAGCTATTAACACGTATTTTTGTTTTCTTGGCATGTCCAAATTATTTCAGTCTCTGGCGATTCCAAGAACGTCCTCCGTGGATCCCATGTTGTTTGTCAAACTACTACCTGCGTCTACAGAGCATGACAATGGTTTACTTTCACTGCTCGAGCAATAAGATAACACCCTTGCCGGTAATATACATTCTCACGTGAACAGTGATCGTTTCACGCACCAGCAATTGCAGCAGAATCCTTAAAAATTAGTGCAACAAGCGAGAGACAATCAGGAGGTTTCTCGAAAAAAAGGGAACAGAATGGAAAGACACAAAACATGGCAACATTTTCTTCAGCACCGCAATCAGACTTACGTCATTGTTCACGAGGCAATTAACCAATAAAGCCCTTTCTTGTGATCATCCCTGTTAGGTTTGCTACCTGAATGGTCCCCTCTGAAACTACCTGAGACGGAGAGAATGAAAGGGAGTGCTTCCTACTAACGCAAATAAAAAAGTCGATACACCAGAAGGCTACATAAGAATAGCCTCTTCAGGTAACCGAGTTCTAGGAAGGAGACTTTGACAAAATTCATTATAATCACCAGAAAAACGTATACACAGTTGAGCAATTTCCACAGTGATGTACCACTTCAGTGATTAATGAACTGAAGATATGTTTCGGTAACAGCAGCGCAAGTTGCACTACATGATTCGATGCGATTTTGCAACCTGAGCTCGTGCATGAAAAGGAGAGTAAGTGATGCTTGTGTTGAACATATTAAGAGGAGACATTACTCTAGTCTTAAATTAGATGTATTCCGAACAGAAAAGTGTTTAAGTCACATAGTAGAAGTTAACCAGCATTGTGAAATGGGAATATGTAATCAAGTCGACCGTAAGACAAGATTAAAAATTAACACTCTGCTCAAGGCGACACAAATGGCGTCATCATTGAGTGCATCTGATGACTAAGAGAGTGAAGATTCTATTAGCTATGATTAATCCAAGAACCAGTCTCAAGTGTGCATGAAGAAAACGTGATGCATTGGAATTAAGGTGGTTTAGACTATCTCCTCGTATGCGTACCCCAAAGGAAAATTAAGTGCTGAAGGCAGGGATATTGCATTTCAGACAACAATTACTCGTGACAAAAGCAAAAAAGATTATCCTGTTTACGCTGTACTGTCTGAGTTAAGAGTCAATAATAACAACAAATTGAAATAAATCTCCTTCTGTAGAGAGAAAAGAAGAACAGAAAGATGAGGTTACGGTTCCGCACTGTGACAACTAAAACAAGACGGATTTCAACATCTTATGGCTTCCTTCTGCGAATAGTAATGTTGCACCAATAATGCTGGGATGCATAGCGTGATGCAAATTCAATGTAGTCCTTAGCATTCACAGGGACAGGAAGTGATAGACTGGACCTTAATAAAATAAATAGAATCGAGGGATGAGTCATTCGATTGTATTGAATCGTTTGAAATCGGAAACCCAAACTGTATCCCTGTCAAACAGTAAGTTCGAGCAAAGCGACTATGTCCCCCTATTGACAGTGACAGTGAAAGGAACATGTACAAATAAGAGGAAGACATTTTTCATTTCTGATTGATACAAGGGTTCACAGGAACAGAAAGCATGGGAGGCACAAATCAACTGTGTGGAAGGAAGACAAATAATTGCATGCCAAGCACACGAATAATCCTTTAAGGAACTGTCAGGCAACATACGTACAACCGGACGGATTCTGATTCGTCTCTCCGCACATCCAGATTTGGGTTAGATTAAGGCTTGTAATGGGAGCACTCAACTTCTTTACATCTGCAAAAGCCGATGATTTCAAATTAACTTTACTTCGATGTAAATTCCACAATCTTGACACCGCATTCGAAACAAATCTTGTCGAGAGAGGAGAAAACAAATTAAACCTTATCTCACATCGAATTGCGCGGTCTACCTCCATTCCTTACCCACCCAACATAAGCCGGAAACAATCAACATAAGGTTCATCGGTACCATCGGTCAATCGGTACCCTCGGTCCATCGGAAAACGAACCAATCAACAGCATCTCAAGACCCAAACAAAGCCATGTGCTGTTGAAATCGAACTTCAGCAATATTGTGTATGATTCAACCGTTTCTCAGAAGACCCAGAAATCCATGAGCCATTGCGACGCTACAAATTATTACCACAACAAAGTGGAGCCTAACTTCTTCTCCAAGTAATCTCATTCGAAACATCTCAGTTATTCATAAGGGGATACAAATTCGTTATGAACGACCCGACAAGTGCCCGGGGGAACTGATTTTGAATTCATAAATCCGAATCAATCAACTCACGGAGGGCTCCCATCCACGGCTGGCTTGAGTGGCCACGACTCTGTGACTAACACCCATACAAATGGTGAATCTCATTACATCACATAGACAACGCACTTGGCGGGGCACAACTTCTAGTCCTCCACACATCGAATACCGCCACTGAAACTGGTTATCGATTTTTTTTAACAGATTAACTTTAATTATTCAAATAAAGGTATTCATGACACACCAAGAGCGAGAGAGTGGCTCGGCATTTCTTAATAATGGATGACCACATCACACGGGGCTGTGTTCTATTAATTTTGAGTGAAATCCGATGTAGATGTTGTCATTAGCCGTCAGGGATCATTCTCATCTAGAGAAACACTCCCTTTGTGAATGGGGCCCATTTTTGGAAGCATTAACCCAATTTTTTTTGCAGTAAACCGAGAGGGAGAAGTTAAGGAGAGTGAAAATGAAACACTTACCTCTTGTGTTATGGTCAATTCATGTTTTGTATTCTCGTACATCGCATCCAGTTCCTCGCATTTTAGCTGAAGGGCGCTCTTTTCGTCGAGCAACACCAAACCAAATTGGGCGGATTGAACTTTTTCACTGCTAGCTTGATCTAGCTCCCGGGATAGTCGTTGTATCTCCAGGCGTAACTCCTCAATGGTAGCTGCATCATTAGCAGCTGTTACGGGCCCGCTGCCACCTCCTCCGGCTGCGGCAGGAGTCGTCGAGGACATGGTTTACTCGCGGCGAAAACAATTCTGACAGAGGAACAGGAACTTCCTCACAGTGGTAGTGCTGCTGATGTCGTCTCGTTTAGGGGGGACCGTAGAATCCACACGTTCACTCACAACACACACTCTCCTCACAGGAAGTTGTTTTTGTATTTTCACTTGTTATTTCGCCTTCTTTTTACCGTTTCTTTTTGTGCTTGTTTTTTTTTCACAAAATTAATGAGGGAACACCACTCTTGTTGTGTTGCAAACACCACTTCGCCACTTCGACGACCGAGCATACACTTTTCTTGTATCAATGCCACATATGCACAACAATGGACTTCGAATGCGAAACAATCCTTTTTTAAATCTCTATTCCGTTTTGTTCTTAATCTTAACTTTTACGTGTTTTCTTTTTCGTTTTTCGTTCTATTTTATAATTTTCTTTTTTTTCACTACAAATTTGTGTTTGCTTTTGCGTTTTTCGTCGAGTGAAACTTTATTTTTCTCTTTGGGATTCTTCTATCTACTACATACGTGTGGATATTTCGCTGGACGTTTGTTCACTTCTTTTGCTCTTGGTGTCTTTCGGCCTCCCCTTTGCACAGGTGAAAGAATGATGTCGCTTTTATTGGATTATGTGTGTTGGCGAAGAAGTTGCGGTGAGTTTGTTCGAGCAAAGACAACGTTTGGATGGAAAAATGAATGAAGGAATAGGGATGAAACTGTTCGAATGCAGAGTTTTGTGTAAAAAAAAAATAATAATTAACTTTTTTCACTTTTCCTCCCCTTTTTTCGTTAAGGTACTCTTTCGTGCGAGAGTGTGTGACGGAATGTCGTGGAAAATTGAGAAAAGCAAAAATGAGGCAATCAAGTACGATGGTATTCGGAACTGTCAAAATGTTCAGAAAATGAGTCAAGCATGTGTGCGAGAGAGATGGCATGCTATACGTGACGGGTATGTTCGCCAATGAGAGAAATTGCATCGAAATATGGGATATGTTCGGTAATAGGAGGGCAACGTTTTATATATTTTCTGTAGTAATAGAGTAAAGAAAATTTGATTAGTTATAAATTAGTGATCACATTTATTCGAAGCAAAAGCGGGAAATATTTTCAAAACTTCGCAGGGAGTGAAAATTATGATTTTTTTCAGTAACAATTAAAATATTACGAGTAATACACACCATATTTGAACCTATACTTTTTTTGACGTACTTAAGTTCGCGATTGGTCTAACACTGTCGTGTTTATTGATGTGTATGAGTCGTTCATTTATTTTATGTAGGAAAGATTCACTCTTATGTAAATTCAATATATCGCCTATGTTTATAAGCAAGAGAAGTCATTTTTCAATAAATGTCAAATTTTTCTTGTTCTTCTTCTGGTGGCGCTACACTCTACAGTCCGTGTGGATCCCTGCCTAAACCAACAAGCTTCTCCAGCTAGCACGGTCTCTGGCTAGTTGCCTACAGTGGCCGCACGCCGAGTTGCTTGAGGTCATTCTCCACCTGGATCGGCCACCTTAAACGCGGGCATCCTCTATTGCGTTGCGCCACTGGTTCGGAGTCGAACACTCTTCGGGCCGGAGATGTGTTGCCCTTACGCTGTACATGGTCCATCCATCTTAGGCGTTGGTTCTGTGGACGCCTCAGTAGGCTCACGTCGCTGTACAGCCCAGTTCATGGTTGAATCTTCTCCTCTAAGAACCGTCAATGCAAACAGGACCAAAGAGCGCACGCAGAGCTTTTTTGTCGAAGAGACCAAGGGCTTCTTCATTTGTTTTTGACATTGTCTAGGCTTCCGCGCCATAGATTACGACAGGGATGATCAAAGTCTTTTATAGTGTTGTCTTGGTCTTTCGAGAGAGGCTCACAATCGCCTCTTGAGCCCACAGAAACAGCGATTGGCAAGAGTTAGTCTGCGTTTAATCTTGCAATTGATGTTGTTCGTACTGTTTACTTGGGAGCCGAGGTACTTGGGTGCCTAGAAGTTATAACTGGCTACAGTGACGTTCTGGGCGAGTCGTCGATGTTGTGCGTCCTTTCTCGATGACAGCTTATACATCGTTTTGCCCTCGCTTACACCTAAGCCCATTTTAGCCGCCTCCATTTTAATGCCAGCAAACGCTTCATTGACGGCTCGCTGTGTTCGACCAATCACGTCAATGTCACCGTGTGCTAGCAACTGCACGGACTTTTGGAAGATCTTGTGTGTTGGCGAGTGAGTTTTGCACAAACTTCTCAAGAACGATGTTAGGGTTAGGTTAGGCAGAGAGCTGCTAGTACATTCACCAGCACACTTAGCCCACGTTGGGCCATTGTGATATATATATGATCCCAACGGCAAATGGTGACTGGACCAGATTTAAAACCCAGATAAAAGCGTATTAACTTTGCTTTGGGATTCGAACCGGGGACCCCGCTAACCAGGGGCAGGCGTTCTACCAACTACGCCATCCAGTCGGAGGAGGTAGAGGAACTATGTTAAAAAACGCATGACAGCGAGTTGCCTTGTCTTAAACCTTTTTTGACATTGAAGGTCTCTTTGTGTACCGACCTTTTCTCCATCGTCATCCTGCACCATGGCATTGACATCTTGTCAAAACCGCATTTCTGACGTCACTCAGGGTTCGTTTTTGACATTGGACAGATGTGTTAGGTTAGGTTAGGTAGGTGGGCCGGTAGTGTATTCACCAGCACACTTAGACAATATTGGTCCATTATGATACCCATAATCAGACTACTACTACTGATTGACTACTCCAGTGATAGACTCCAGACAATTCGATTTAGTACATAAAATTTTCAAATTGATCAAATTGATGCAAAATGAAAGAATTTAATTATTTTTTTTATTTATAGAATTAAAGAATTTAATTTATTTATTGGAATTATATTGGAAAATAGTAAATTGTTGCAGAAGCTGTAATGAGTAGGAAAATGTTGAAAAGCAATGCATTCCAGTTTTTAAGTGTGTGAACAATTTGATTTGTTTCCACCTTTAAGTTTCTGTTGACACACGCATTCTCGCGATGACGTCACGCAGGGCTTCAATAGAACTGTCCAGCACACCGTATTATCCTTACACCATTATACTGGCGAGTGCCATGACGGTGTAAAGCTCGTCTGTATGCAGAGAATAGGTGAAGGGTAATATAGAATTTCATCTAATTCGAAGCAGTTTCCTTTGGCTACCAGAAGTGGACCGCTGAGAACAAGGAAATCGCCAAAAATCCCTAAATGCATATCCAACCATCATTCCTGTCGCCTACGAACAAATTTCCAAAAAAAATTCAATTAAACGCATAAGATTAACGACCTACAATAATAATGCAGAAACCGTTAATGTGTCAAATGCAAATTGTTTCCTTGGAAAAATACGAGCAGGGAATAAACACGGATTAGGCGCATCCATCCATATGTTGACGCAAAGAATTTCCCAAAGGATTAACATGCGGTTACCGCTTCGCTTGCATCGATTCCCTGAATTCATTGAACAAAATTACCCCAAGATCTTGCAACGAACAGAAAATCCGAGGCACATCATAATACCTGGACTTTCCATTTGAAAATTATCGAAAGGAGCCGAGAATCGCCTATACAGCGTCTCGTTGGTGGAAGGCGGACTCCAGTCCACACATTTAACACGATTGTGTATTCCGGTCGCGAGTTATAATCCCTCGAGGTAGCGGGCTACTGCATGCAATAAATCGCAGATCTTGCCGACAATAAAAACCAGTTTGCTGAAGGGTGCCTCTATATCCGGAGAGCAGAACAGGTTCATCGCAGCCAGATTTTATGGCCTAGACATACTCGCCGATAATTGTAGGAAGTAGACTAATCGAAGACAAAATAAATATTCCAACTTCGAGATGCACTTGCGTACATGCAGGAAGCAATTAGTGTGCAGACGTTAGTGTCTAAACATATGCCGGCTTGTTTTTCTTTTTTTTGTGGATGCTTGTCGGTGTTTTTTTCAACGGATCCTGTCGCCATCGACAACTGCAGTAAATTCATTGGTTTAAGAATAACTTTTCATTGATTCATTTTCATTTAACTACTTCTATCAAGTATAGTAGGTTATTTTTTCCACTAAACTAGTTTCTTACTCCACATGCCGTCAACGAAAACAGGACCACAAATCCAAGGCCATAGACTGCTACTTTTGAAATTGTCTATGACACTGTGCCGTACCGCACCTTTATCACCTAGATCCTTCGCGTCGGGGTTTTATTATTCTGGAGCCAAAGAAACAGCGGTTGGCAAGAGTTATTCTGCGTTTGGACTCGGTGCCGATGATGCGGTATTTAATCACAGAGCCAGGGAAGACGTAGTCTTCTTACTCCGACCAAGACGTCGCTGTTCTGAGAAACTTCTCGCTAGCGGAACCAACATGATTGTCCGTTCTAGGGGTTTTAGGGATTGTACAGCAGCCCAATAAAGATGTGAATTCATGCCCGTGTAGGAGGGATTGAAATACGCGATTACCCATGACGAATTAAACGTAAGGAGAGGTCACTTATAGAGGAGGGCTCGTAAAGACATTGTTTTATACTTATGCCTGATTTCAAAGTGTGAGCTTAAGAGTCAATCCATCGCTAAACTCAGAATCTATAGAAATTTGGTTTTCACAGTGGAAGTTAAGTGACAGATTCCACTTAAACAGTGCTTTAACTTAAGCCACCGATTGCCATTGCTTAAGTGTCAATCCAGAGAGTTCATAATTGCCATTAGTGTGCTAAAATAATTTCAACCTCAAAATACAAAGAGAAAACCCGCTTAAGCAACCAATTATTTTGTCTGGCAATGCTTCTGAAGAGAACAAAAAACACACACATGAATACAGTGGACTCCCCCTTAGTCGAATTGTCACGGGATACCATAATTTGTTAGAGTCATAGGGAGTTTGACTTTGAGAGAGATTTTTGTGTGGAAATTTGAAGAAAATGTACGGAAAATATGGCGAAAAACTTCGAGTTAGGGAGAGTCCGCTGTAGATGCACGCATATCATAACAATATCCTTACATGCATGATCATTCGCTTGTTGAGTTGCTGTGTTCTCTTTTCTGTTCGTGTTCAATCACAATTACTATTTTGTTCATCGTTCACATAGTTGGTGGATTCAATAGGTCACAATGCCAGTTAATCCATGGCTTACCTAATGCATCTCTAAATATTGCGTGGAGTTTAAGTTCAATCCTACACTTAGCTAAACCAGCAGCACTGTGAAATCGGGCATTAGCCTTCGTTTTATATTATCCCACCGGCCGACACATTTAAGATCATTTTCCCAATAATAAAAAACAAGAAAATTTCTTACCATATGCTAAGGACTATAGTGCTCCTCAAAGTAGAGTTCTGGATTAGTGCCCGATTACATTGATGTGAACTTGCTTTCGTCACCTTCCTGTCAGCACCAAAATCGGACTATTCACACAATTACGTGTTTGCATTTAATTTCAGCTTAGAAGTATTCTAACTGGAATTGTGTTCTCACATGAATTCTTATATGCTCCACTGAACGAAACCACGAGGTTTCGTAAAATTCCTCCAAACTTAGAGGTTCCGCCATACATTTCCGGCGTATCGAAAACTCGTGCTCTCTGCGAAACCTAGTTGCAACTCCCTAGATTTCACCCGTTGTCCAACCAAACAAGCCAAGAATTTCATTTCATGTTGGTATCATTTCATATGTATTTTCTGGTGTTCTCCATGCAATTAGTTCTTGTCAACAAACATCTGTTTTGCCAAAATTAAGAGCTAATGATATTTGAAAACACAAAAAAATCTATTGAGGTTTCAGTAAAAGTTCAACCAAGCCTCGCGGTTTTGTATCGAAAAGATAGTATTACATTTCACGAACTACTAGCCGTGTTTTTTTCATCGCTATCGATAGTTAAGTGAAGTAAGATGCGAAAAAACGATTCGCAGTGTCTTTAATTTTGATCTGTCAAAATATATGAAGAAATCAATTTATACATATGTTCGAATCACTGTCAAAATATATGAAACAAATTCGGAGTCGAATTTTTATCGGCAGCCACTTTTCACTGCCGGATATTATAGGCAGTGATAGACAGTAGGTTGTTGTATGTGCTTTACTTGCAAAATCTTACTTCACTATTTATAGATTTTTGAAAAAAAAAACACGGCTATCATACATTTTTTGCAGTGTCTCCATCCAATTCTCTGCGCAGTCAGTGGATTCTCTCATCCTCTCCACTTAATAAGAAATCATACGTTCTCGTTCCGAGAGTTTTACGTGACAACATCAACGTTAACCACTTAGCCAATAAGTCTAACCATCACGATGAAGGTCCAGTTGACTGTGTCATATTCAACGTTTATATCCTCTCTTGTCCAGCCCCATAAGCTCGGAATCGGACATTTTTGGTAGCGGAATAAAGCTGTTTTTTATTTTTTTATTTAATTTAATTATATTATTTAATTAATTATTTATTTATTTATTCATTTTTTTTATT
Organism: Eristalis intricaria; assembly: GCA_964034865.1. Taxonomy (NCBI): domain Eukaryota; kingdom Metazoa; phylum Arthropoda; class Insecta; order Diptera; family Syrphidae; genus Eristalis; species Eristalis intricaria. Next base: position 64,944,917 of record OZ035874.1, on the reverse strand, counting down.
CGTTTGCATATTTAACCATTGATTGTGAACTTATTTATTAATTTTGTTTAATTACATATTTGTCAATTCGCAATGAACATTTAACTAATATTATAATACTTCACTAACATGAAGCTCAAACATACAGAACGAACGATACATACGAACGAAGGTTTTTTTTTTGGCTTTTCCTTCGAATATATCATTTTTTGGTTAGGTTCTGGAAGAAGTGCTGGCCAGAAGGTTATATGCTTTCATAGAAAAATATAATATACTCAACCACAATCAATTTGGATTTCGGAAAGGAAAAAACATAAACAGACTACTTGGAGAGTTCGCTGACAAAATGTACCAAAGTTTGGACAAAAACAATAGCTCAGTAGTTCTGTTTATTGACTTTAAGAAAGCCTTTGATACCTTGAGTCACAGACAAATCTTGACTCAGCTAGAAACGATTGGTGTACGCGGTCACATCTTGAAGTGGTTTGAGAGCTACTTAAGCAACAGATTGTTCCAAGTTAAAATTGGTCACCACACAAGCTGTGAAGAAAAGGTCGAGTATGGTGTTCCACGGGGCTCAAAACTAGGCCCGCTCCTCTTTATTATATACGTCAATGATCTACTGTCTGTGCTGAAGTACAGTACGGGGTATGCGTATGGGGACGACACAGCGATCGTAGTTAGCCATAGGAGCGTTGACGAAGCTGCGAAACTTATGCAATTAGATTTTAACAGAATCGTAGCTTGGTGTCACGACCATGGACTAATTATCAACGCACTTAAGACAAAGGTAATGCACATTCGCCCGCCGCATATTCCCAGAACAAAACTTAAGATTAAAATGCACAGCGTAGATTGTTTGCACAGACGTGGCTGTGATGGAATAACAGAGGGCAACGATGACTGCACCGAATTCATAAATTATGTGTCAAAATATAAATATCTAGGGCTGGCGATTGACTACAATTTTTAATGGAAATACCATTTAGAGCTGTTGAAGAATAAGCTGTGCCAATCTGCGTACGCCCTTTTCCACCTGCGCAAACTCTGCACACCAAGAGTACTGAGGCAGTGCTATATGGGCATGGTGGAATCCTACATAAGGTACGGCATTCTGGCGTGGGGAAGAGCGTCCCAAATGCAATCCCTGCAGAAAGTGCACAGAAGACTCCAGAAACTTGTGCTAGAAGCAGGAAGCCCCAGAGATGTTCAACCAACACGTCTGCTCAACATCAGCCATATATACAATCTGGAAATCTTGGCCAACTTCGGTGACGACAACACGTACAGGACCCAGACGCAGCAAATGGTGAACACCAGACGACGACAGCAGCAGATATGTGAAGTTCCGAGGTACTGGAATGAGTATGGTCGAAGAACTTTTAAGGTCACAACTCCAACCATCCTTAACGAACTCCCAAGGGAAATTCGCAACCTACAAAAAAGAGACATGGTTAAAAAAGCAAAAGAAATATATTTAAACTCTTAAAACTAAAATGTAAAATGTCATTGTAAATCCAAAAATCGTCATCTATTCTATTCTTGCGTAATATCTGTAAATTGAAACAACTCTTAATTGTTAATTGTAATGTATTCAAAACTGTTTAACTTGAATTTCAACGTATATATTTGCAACATTTTTGTGACAAGTCATCTGCAGACAAGCCATTCAGGCTTTGCAGATAAACAATGTAAAAATTGCAAAATGAATTTATACAAATAAAATTGAATTGAATTGAATTGAATTGAATTTTTTCGATTTATTTTTTGTTTGCATTAAAGTCTTATCATTAGTAAGGTAGATGGCTCCCATTAGTGACGGGAACTATCGAATTGTTCGATAGTCGAAAATCGTTCATTTATACAATCCAATGAAAAAACCATTCAAAAGGTTTATTCGATATTTTAAATGATTTTTGTGTACTCACTCTGGCGACGCTGCTCTCAGTGAGAATTTTATGTATTTTTTATGTATACAAGCACATTGTCAAAATATCTATCGAGCTGTGATGGGACTTGGGCAATGAATAATAGGTAAGCAGAAAAAAAGGTGGTAGAAAAGTGGTAGCAAGGACAAAAAAGACTTCCATGTTAATTCACATATTCATATATCATATACTATATGATGAATGAATATGTACAGTTACGGACAAAACAATAGGGCCACCGAATATCTTTATAAGATTCCATTCCAAGACGCTGAAGTCATTTTTTGATGCAGTATCTACCTTTGACCATCAGATCATTCCAAATTCACTTTTCCCTCACCGAAATAATGAATATTTTCTATTTTTTTTTTGTTTTTTGAAACTTAAGTGGTCTGCGAATTTAGGATGGTTTATCCTACGATTTTTGTAAGGACCGGCGTTACTCTCGGCTACATCTTCCAAAGAAATTTTGTTCTTCAAGTATTTTTTGTATTATTGGGGATTAGACTAGTAAGTTTAATTCAACCATAATCTATGTAGCTGATTTGATAGGGCTTTTCATTGGCAGACCTTTAATTTGGTTATAATCTCTTAGCAATTTTGATGAGCGGAACAGACGAAGGGTGTCCGCATCTATTTTAAATATTGTTCTCAGTAAAGGTAGGATGATCAAAGTCAATTTTCAAGGCGGCTATATGACTTAATTTCATGTTGGCATCTAAGAATCAGCATTTTGCAGGAGCTGGGGTCTATTTCACAGAACATACATCTCGGACATTGTATGATTCTGACACTTTCGCTGTATGATTTCTGCTTCTCAGATTTGTTGTATGAGCAGCTGTGATACAGCGTGTATCACCTAAAGTTTACACTGGAAATATGGGAAAGTTGTACGATTCTGTTTCATAGAAAATATCATAAACATCATACAACGGTTTGATTACAAATGTATTATACATTTCATACAGCACTTCAAATTCCTTATCAAAGCTAATTCAATGTTGGTCAGGTGTACCGCAAGGTAGTCACTTTGGCCCTTTATTATTAATAATATTCATTAACGATATTACTCTCTCAGTTAAACACAGTAGATGTTTGCTATATGCTGACGACGTGAAAATATTTAAAACAATTCGAAATGTTAATGAATGTATCATGCTTCAATCAGATATAAACAGCATCTTTGATTGGTGTGTAAATAATGAACTTGGTCTTAACTTAAGTGAATGCAATTATATCTCTTTTACGAAATCAGCTTTTCAAATCCAATTTAATTATTCAATTGGTAATTCATATCTTTCGACTGTAAGCAGTGTCAAAGATTTGGGTTTTATGTTGAACTCCCCATTTTCATTTCAAAATCATATCTCTCATATTTTAGCAAAAGCCAACTCAGCAGTCGGCTTCATCAAACGTAATACTAAGGGATTTACTGATCCATTTGCGTTATTAGCACTGCATATTTCCCTAGTCCGACCTTTCCTTGAATATGCGGTCGTAGTCTGGAACCCGGCTTTCAGCACTTTTTCCGAACGTATTGAAAAAGTTCAAAAGCGATTCACCAAGTAAATCTTCTTTAAAATGCACTGGAATTTTCATCCTAGCTACAAAGCTAGATGCCAACTGCTTGGTATAAAGTCTCTATCAACTAGACGCACTATCCACGATGTTATATTTGTCAGGGATATACTCTGCAATCATATAAAATGTTCATGTCTCTTATCTGAGATTCAATTTCATATGCCTTCAAGGTCACTCCGTACTTGGGATTTTTTATTTGAAAGGTTTCATAGCACAGACTATGGTAAAAACGAACCATTAACAAGAATAATTCGTGTTTTTAACGAACATTCAAAACATTTGGACCTGTCCCATACTAGACAGCACTTTAAAAGTAACCTTTTAAGCCTTTTTACTTTTTAAAATGTATTGAGTTCTGAAATAAAGTATTAACTTATCATTAAATATTGTACAATTATAAAACACTTCACAAAATCTTTTAATACATATGTAATTTGTAGATTTTAGATAAATAAATATATAAATAAATAAATAAATTCTGAGTGACAGTAAATTGCTGTAACCACTACAAAAATGAATTTTCAAAAGAGTAAATACACAAAAATAAGAATTTTTGCGCTTATGATTTTTGAATAATGAATGATTGTTAATTTTTTTTTTTAAATGGAACAAGGAATGCTAGTTCTTCAAGAAATTTGTATTAAAATGCATGTACTATTTGGAAACACAGTTGAATGATATCTCTATTCATTACTGGGGAACTCTGTTATTTATTTTTTTATGTCTTTGCAATCCACTCATATGGTGTCTGGGTTTCATTCACGACACTATTTAGTTTTCAAGGAAATTTGTCATTCATAATTAAACGTCAAAATTATACACATCATACAACAAAGAAGATATCATACAATACTTCAAGTGGAATCTGAGAAATAGAAAACTGTATGATGTGTATGATGTATGACAGTTTTGTTTTTTTGTTTGTTGTATGAAATGTATGTGATGTATGATCTGTGAAATAGGCCCCTGTTCTGCTTATGATATTTGAATTTGCGAGGTCCGTTGTGAATTTCTGGTTAAGTTTTCGCCCGGTATATCCACTTCGGACTGCCAGGTACGGCCATACATTTTCAAAGTCTACAAACCTCGCGGTTTCTGATAAACCAAGTTGCAGAAGTTGTTAAATCGAACAAGCCTACAGAGTGAACTTTTGTTTATTTTGGTGATCATTATCTCATTCTATGTCACTTTCTATGTGCTCGTGTTCTCACACTATTATCGCCTGTCCACAAATAGCTGTTCTAGTGGCCATATAAATATTGATAGCGAATGACTCGAAAATCGAAGGCGAAACCACTTCAACATCGATGGGAACGGTCTATTGAGGTTTCTGTAAAAGTTCATCCGAACGTCGCGGTTTCGGTGCGGTGCAAACGTGGTATAACACGCAATCTGATTTCAAAAAGATAATACCACATTCCACGCAGTCGGCAGAAAATGTTTACTATATAATAAAAATGCACTTGTCTGAGAGAGATTTTTATCAAATTTCTTCAAATATACCAGATTTCGCCATATATTATCAGAGTTACAAAATCATTCGATTTCCTTGAAATCAAATTGAATCCCCATCGAGTTCATCCCGCCGTCAGAGGTTGCCAAAGCGAACAAGCCATAGGGGTGAACAGACAGCTGTTGACACTTCAAACTCGGTGGAAACCGCCTATTGAAGTTTCAGTAAGAATTCATCCAAATTACTCGATTTCGGTTCGGTTGCAATGTTGCATTATGCGAGATAGATGGTTGTTGCCTTTTTTTTCTTGGAAAGTAGAAGTCCTACGCATTTCTAAACGCATTTTTTTTTTCTAATAAGAATAACGCCACCTGCATGCAAACCGCACCAAACAGTTATTTCTGGTGGATGAAGTGGTGATTCATGAAGCACGTGTGGATTTTCACCCGACTAATAACGCACATTTTGCTTATTGACGAACCCATTGAGCCAAAAATGGGCTTCGTCACAGAAGATGATTTTGCGATGAAATTCATCATCTTGGCGCATCTCCAACAGAACGCTTGAAATGACCCATCGCCTTCAATTCTTGAGTCAGCTTGATCTTGTATGAGTTTACACCAAGATCCTTACGCAAAATACTCCAAAATGTCGTCTGAGCGATGTCCAATTCTTGAGAACGCTGTGGAATTGACTGATTGGCATCGTTTGCTACGAACGCCTGAAGGGCAGCGATATTTTCGTCACTTCGACCAACCCGTTGTTTCACTGACACGGCAACGAATATGCCAACTCTTTTTGCGCTGAACTTGTTATTGCCTGTTTACTAGGGCGAGAATTACGACCGAAAATTGGAGTTGACGCTCTTAAAGTTGCTGTCACCGACTCCGAATTTCGGTAGACAATTTTTATAATTTGCAGACGTTGCTCGTTCGTGTAGTTTACCATGATCAAAATGTTGAGTTTACTGGATAAATTGACAGCGACAGTTTGATGATTAGCGAAAGAGCGCGTTTTCAAATTAAATTCAAAGTTGTGAAGTCCCTATTGGAAAACCCTTTCTATAAAAGTTATGAAATTGTGACGGGCGCACCGAAATTATAAAGGTTCCACTTTTGATTACGGATAAGTCAGCAGATCAGTTCTACGAATCAAAGTGAAGTGTTAATTAAAAAGGGTCAAGAAGTCAACAACCGTCACATTTAAACACGATCCATTTAGGTCAGAGTAGCAATTCACGTATCAAGTGTCTCACCACAAAAGGGTGCATATTAATTTGACGCTGGGAAAAAAAACAGACCAATGTTTGTGTGCGTAACTATTGGCAACTAACAATCGCTTGCATTGTCTATATGAACGATCTATGGATGAATGGAAATGTGTGTAAATTCACATTAAGACACAATTACTGCTATTAAAATGCAATGATCCTCGTGTCTTTTCTACGATCAGTTATGATTTGTATTTTCAGTTCAGACAATAGGCCTGTTCAACAGTATCTACTTCTTTGATCGAATGCTACAAGAGCAGATTTCTTGTTTAAATTAATTTGCTATCAGTAAACGGTTTTCAATTCGAAATAGTCAACTGTGACCTAGTTGTGTCTGGTTGGTATGTTTAGCTCCAGATCCAAGTTAAGTGATGATCGTATCTACTAAGTATATACACTTTTCTAACTATGTCATTGAATGATATGAGAAGTTTATGCTGAGACAGAGAGTCAAGCTCGCAATAGATTACCGTAATGTTGTCAATCACAGCTGCAACAAGGTCTTAATAAGTCTGAGCTTTCCATTAGTCGGGGTAAAATCTCCAGATAGCCAGAGCTTAGGGAGTGGAGCAAAAATACGTCCCACAATGTTGTGTATGTGGTCAGTGGCTGAGAAAAAACGATTTAGGGCTGTTTGCTGATACTACTGTTGGAAGGAAACGAACAACAGGATGTACAATTGTGAACGATTTATTGTTTGAGAAGGAATCTAAAAGTGACTACAAACCAGAAATGAAGTATTACAGAGATGCCCGACTTCTACCTCTCTTGCCCTTAAGATTTTCGACAACAGTTTTTATAAGGTGTTCTTAAACCAAGTTGACCAATCAGAGGACGGCATTTACGTTATTTCGTGAATAACCGTCAAAAATTCAGGAATATCTGTCAAAAAAGTACTCAAATTCATCGATGGGCTAGGAGGCAATCAGTTGTGAAGTCGACTATCTCTGTAATACTTCATTTCTGCTACAAACTAAGCAAAATAAGAAGCTAAACATAGCTTGCTAAATATACATGGGAATTTGTGCAGTAAAAATGTGTACAGAATATTTTATTTTGTTCAAGAACTACACTTAAATCTACTTCATAACCAAGTTACACTTCAACCTTAAGTTTAACTTTACCTATTTTGCGGTGCTCGTAAATATTTAAGTGTGGCTTAGCTCCTTCAATTAGATTTTAAATGTCAAATTCGTTATTTTTGTAAGTCGAAGTCAAATTGTCATCGGATACCATAAGCTGTTCGAGTTGGACAGAGTTTGACTTAGAGAGATGTTTTTGTATGGGAAGTTGAGGTAAATGTATGTAAAATATGGCGAAAAAGTTCGAGTAAGGGAGAGTTTCGACCTAAGGAGAGTTCGACTTAGAGAGAGTTCGACTTACTTCGTCCACTGTAAATGAGTGCGGGAATGAGAATTTGATGTGGGTTCCATAGATGGCGCAATCACTAATAGAAACGAAGCTATTGGAAAGAAATATTTTTTGGCATTTGCCATAGTTGTCTTCGGTAACTTTTGTATGTTATATCAAAACAGTTCTGTATCCCCATGAAACCTACATTTCCTCGAAGTGTAACCTTTTGTTAATAAGTTCATATCGTATAAAACATCAATGTGACAACGGTTGATTAATGGGCCTTCTTGAAAATAAACGCTGATACAAAAATTTGGATTAGGAAATGAATAAGGAAAACCGTACCCGTTGACAGGACATTCACCGCTTTGATTTACTATTGGTCATACCACAGCCATAAAAAGGTATAGAATAACGTGAAATTTGTAACCGATTGGATTAATAGTTCTTGAGTACCCTTAAGAGAGGCATGAAAATTAAAAGATACTTTACAAAGATTAAAATGATTTACTTGATTTCTTAGTCGAAATTGGCAAAATTTTGAAGCTACCATTTGAGGCACCATTTAGATTCTTAAGGTTCTTCTTTTTCCGCTTTCAGACTCAGTTTTTTGATAAGCTCTTGTGCATTTTGTAATCCCATGTTTCTGCGATAGACCTAATCTTGACAAGGCGGTTTCCAATTTCCTCAAAATCTCAGCCTTTTCCTTGATCGTAAAGAATCTGTGTTACTTTTGCTTCGCAGAAGCCATAGCTTTAAATTTTTACGGAAGCGATACAGGAACTCCACACAGCACAAGGCATACGAGAAACTGGCAAACAAAATTTAACCTTAAAACCACTAAGAACAGAAATTAACATCTGCGCGACTAACGTACACTGAGTCTGCTCTGGGATGGTACCATATTAGTTCGTTTCTGTTCCCTCTTCCCTTTTAAAACCGTTAGACTTTGCAAGCAAACAAGACACGAAACAAAGGCGAGTTAAAACAGAATTCACATTTCCGAATAGTAAGAAATGGTCACGAGATCATATTTTAGAGAAGGTATTGCACCATTTTTTTCAATTCACATTATCGGGGTTCACATTATCGAGATTCTACTGTAGTACACAATAATAAATTAATTATCATTTCGGCGCATAAAGCATTTCGTCCGTGTTACAGAGAATACCTTCAGTTTTAGTCTCTGTCTCAGCCGAACGAATGTTTCGAAAATAATTATTAAGAAAATTATCCCGAGGTGGCGTCGTCGTTGCATAGTCTGTTGTTAAGTCCCTCTGTCTAAATTGCATTTGCAGGGAGAAGTAAACCTTATGTCTCGTCAATAACAATCAATCCCAAACGATCTATTATCCCACGACGTCGCGGCGGTCTGTAGTTACGTAGTTCTTTCTTGATTACTGTGCTGTAGCTGAACAATTTACGTATTCACTGCAGGTAATTTTTATGAGTCATAAATCTTTCCGCGGCAACCAATGGCAAAACTTTGAGCGAGGAAAATTATGACCAGCTTGAAAAAAATTATGTTGTTTTTTCAATAAGAAGATTTTGCACATGATCTTCCATAAAGCATATTTTCGAAAATGGAAAATAAACTGAATTAGCAAATATTCCAAAAGAAAACACGCAACAAGTGAATCTTATTTGCGCTCCCAACTGTATGGTAACTTTGGCGTGATCGTACGATAGCCACCCTTCTCAACTGTCATTCGTTCAAAACAAAGGAAAAAATACCACCACATGTAGCGAGCTACCACCATCGACCAGCAGCCACCACTATTCATGCGGGTGTACACACACCACCAGAGCCACCATCAAGGGAATGCCACACACAAAATTCCACCATTTCGGTTCCCTTGGCTGTTGCGCTGTGGTGGCTCGCTCTCGCCATGAGCACATGAACGAGAAAAAAAAATACCAACTTCAATTTCAGTACCAACTCAAGCCAACCCTGTTCGATGATAATGGCGATGAGATCCCATATGGCCAGGCATCGACACAAGAGCGAGCGAGCTAGCGCGAGTGATGTCAGGTGCGCTTTTTTTTTGTTATGTTGTTTTCAATTTGAAATGGCATTTTTTTTTTTCATCGTTTTCTGTTGTTTTATCTTGTTTGGTTTGCAGCGGAAGTGAACTGTCAAAAAATTGTGTGTGTTGCCTGTTCGTCGATAGCGCAGCAGCGGCAGCCAGAGCGAGAGGAACGCTGAATGTGTTGAATATCATTTCATCGTCGTCGCCGTCTGTGGTGCTTATAGTTCGACCGTCTAGTTGTGGAAGAATTACAGAATGAATTTGGTGTGTGGTGTTCGAATCGAAAGTGTGCAGAGATAAAAATATACAAAAAAAATATTCCAATTGTTCTCAGCTTGTAAGAAACATCTCGCAGTTGTTGTTCACAAATGAAACAGATTCATAAGTGTGGTGAAATATTGAATAAATACGAAATTCACAGTGAAGGCGAATAAAACTCGAAAAAAAAAAATCGGTGAAAGAAGAACGAATTTTTTTTATGAATCAGTGCGTAATTCGCGGTGCAAATTAATGAACGAAAGAAAAAACCCAAAAAGAACTAAAGAACTGAATGTGGATCATGCGCAAGTGCGATAATAGGCTTCGTACTCGTCGTTGTCGTTGCCGTATCCGGAGGATCACTTGTTGAACGCCTTTTCTCGGGGTTTTCTTTTTTTTTCTTTTCTTTGATTCGTGTTTTTTTTTTTTTTCTACAACTATACACACGATCGATTCTATCCATGAATGAACTGAAGAGGAAGTAATTTTTTTTTCTTCTTACCTACCGCCATATATACAAACAAATATACACACAAGGGGGGGAAGAGTGTGTGAGAGCGTGAGCGAGAGCGAGAGAGAGAGGGAACGAGAACTAAAGAAAGAAAGAGCAAGGGAGAGAGCAAAAAATAGAGAAGAGAGAGCGGCAGCGGAGCGCCAGGAAAGAGCGCACATAGATCGTGTCGCTGCTACGAACGTCCACCAACAACGATCCGATCCGATCGCGGGGGAAAAACTGACAAACAGACAGAGAGAGGCAGAGATTATGGTGTGTGGCCTTTTTGTAATAAATTTGTTAAGTTAAACAATTATTTCTTTCCCTTCAACTTACTTTGATTTGATTTGACTTTAATCTAAACTTTAAATCCTTAAAGAAGTGATATACATACATACCTGTGTATATATTTATATAAAAAGAGTGTGAGACTTCATCTCGTCCTCTGATCTTCCCACTTCCTAACTACTGTTTTTCTGTTCTTTTTTTTGATTTTTGTTTTTTCTTCTTATTTTTACCTATTTTTTTTTTTTTTTTGATTTCATTCTCTATTAGAATTTTTTTAATTTTGCATCGTTGATCAACTTCTTGTTGTGTTTACTGTTTACATATAGTATAAATGGGCAAAACGTATAATACACTACTATCTTTCGTAATATCTGTACATACGCACCACATACACTACTAAAAAAAATAAAAGAATATAGTATAACTATAAATAAGTTAAGATCACAAAACTATAAGCTAAAGTAAAATAAAACAAAAAAAAAATATTGAGATCACACTAAAACCTAAGATGCGATTGAAAAAGAATCGAAAAGTTACATTTCTACCGAATCTCGTTCAGGGTAAGAATGTATTCATAAAGGAGGAGCAGCACCAGCATCTACAGCAGGACTCATCATTGCATGGAACCGAAGATGGTGCAACATTACGGAGCTTATCGGATTTGTCAGATCATGAAACATCATTGGATGTACCAGTGCAGATACCACCGTTCACACCGGGTACCAATAAGAAAGTAGCCGAGGTGCTAAAGGCATCGTTTGCCTCATGGGAGAAGGAAGTACAAAACTGTAATATCACCAAAGATCCACGCGAATGGACTGAAGAACATGTGATCTATTGGCTTAACTGGGCCACCAAGGAGTTCTCATTGGAGTCAATGAATATTCAGCCGTTCTTAAAGATGACCGGTCGCGAAATGGTTGCATTGGGACGTGAACGATTCTTAGCCATTGCTCCACCATTCACGGGCGATATACTGTGGGAACACTTAGAGATTCTACAAAAGGATTGTGAAGATGGCGGCGGTACTGGCATGAATTCATATATGGGTGGATCGTCGTCAATCTGTGGATCAGACCAAATAGCTAATTATTTAGGTAACAACAATAATCAAAGATTAACCGCACACGATTACTCTTCTAGTGATAACAGCAGTTTTCATTCGACCTCGCATGGGTCTGTGGTTGTTGGAGCGTCAGTAACACCGCATAGCGGTACCCCGCCACCGCCACCGCCGCCCACCCAGCAGCAGCAACAGCAGCAACAACAACAACAGCAACAGCAGCAACAGCAACAACAACAGCAACAGCATCAACAAATGTCACAACAACTATCCCAGTCGGAGAGAGTGGGGCTAAGCATTCATCCGGTGATAGCGTCCCATACCCCGCAGCAGCAACAACAACAACAACACCACCAAGTGGCAACAAATAGTAGTACGACAAGTAGCAGTAGTAATAGCAATAGTAGTGGCTCAACAATAGTTGGACATGGTGACACACGGAGCGCCGCCGATTACTCGCACAACAATAACACGGCTGCGCTCAACCTAACTTACATGCACATGGCAATGAATGCTGGCTCCGGGGGTGGATCCAATTCGGGAGCACCACTCTATCACCATATCAAGGAAGAACCCGGCCTGCGGACCAGTGACGATGGATGGATGGATCATCATCATCCGCATCATGCGCCCCCGCCTTCCTATCAAATGGATACCGGTGGTGGAGGTGGCGGTGGCGGAGGAGGAGGCGGTAGCGGAGGTTCAGCATCCACTCATACACCAGGGCCAGATTACTATCCAGGTATGCTAGGTGAACACAAATACCACCCATATGGCCGCCCTCGGTATCATGAATCCTATCAATCGCCCGAATTCGTTCCCTATCCACCGCCTTCGTCAGCGTTTCAGAACAGTCATCACCCGCCGCCTGCGTCGCATCAATCCAATCTCGGAACCGAGCAATGGAGTCAGCACAGTCTAGCCGCCTACATGAGTTCGATGGGCCTGGAAAAGGGGCTCGGCGGTGGAGGCTATCCTACGGCAACCGGTGGAGTGCCCTGCTTCACGGGTTCCGGCCCCATTCAGTTGTGGCAATTTCTGCTAGAACTGCTCATGGACAAAACCTGCCAAAGTTTTATCTCATGGACCGGTGACGGTTGGGAATTCAAATTAACGGATCCAGATGAAGTCGCCCGAAGATGGGGAATCCGAAAGAACAAGCCAAAAATGAACTACGAGAAGCTGAGTCGTGGTTTGCGGTACTATTACGATAAGAATATTATACACAAGACGGCGGGCAAACGATACGTCTACCGATTTGTCGGCGATCTGCAGAACCTGATAGGCCTCTCGCCCGAAGAACTGTGTGCTAAATATGATCTTAAAACGGACAACAAAGATGATGACTAGACTTAAGGCTAAGAGTGAAAGATGTGCACAAATTGTAACTCAAAATACACAAAATATTATAAATATGTTTTTTTTTTTTGTTTTTTGTATGTTTTTAAATTAATTAACGATAATTTATTTTCGATTGGCTCGTTTATATTTCACTTGTTTGTGTCTGGATTGATTTCCTAACAATTAGGAAAGATATACATATAATTATTGTAACTGTAATTTTTATTTTATAAAATACACACATCCACACATACACACACTTGTAATTTGTATGATCAACTACAAAAATGAAAAAATGAAGAAAAAACAAAAAAAAAACTTAGGAAATATGCAAAAACAAAAAATTAATGATTTTCACACACAAGAACCACACATGATCTATGCATACAAATATATATTATATATACACAATATTTATACTTGTATTTTAAAGTGTTAAACAAGCAAAACAGTCTACTGTAATGTAAATGTAACGTTAAACAATAATGAAAGGGGGCTTCCGAAAGACTCAAGTACATATATATATATATATTTAATAAAAAGAAAAATGTTTCAAATGTATCAAATCGTTTCAAGATCGTATCAAGAAATAAATATTTTACACGAAAAAAAAAAAAAAAAAACAAACATAAAACTGCTTTTCCTGTGCGGGTACTTTGTGTGCGCCGATACATAGATCTGGCGATCACTATCTGTGGTCTGTGGGAGAATTGGTAAGTTTGTACTTCTCATATCCGGTACAATTGCAGCAGCAGCAGCAGCAAGACGAAGAATCGATGATCAGCACTGAACATTGAACATTGCTGTTGCACTTACAGCACATCATAACAGAACCGAAACCAGTGAATAACAGAGGAGATTGTATTTGCCGGTGAATTCATTCATGGGGTGATTTGTTTGTACATTCTGTTATGTGTGTGCAACAACCATTTTGTAGAGCATGACGACAGGTGCAATGGTAAGCTAAGGCGAGACGTTTTTTTCTTTTTTTCTTTTTTTTTTCCTTGTTTTTCTCTTTTACATACTGAGGTACGGGAAGGGATTTTCTTATTGCCTTCCACGGTGTGTTTATATTCAATGACAGTTTCTTCCATGCGGCGCGATGTGTATGGACAATTAAGATGCTGTTCAGGGTTTCGTTCGCTTTCATATTGGATTTGACGTTTCTGATGAGTTATGCTTCTCTTTGCATATGTTCAGCGATAGGTACTCGCATGGTGAAGTGGATTTCTGTGTGATTTGCCTCGACGTCGTCAAGATTACAACACCTGCCGGGATTTTCTGCTCGCGCAACCAATGGACGTTGGTGTGGTCCAGGTTATGTCTTTCTTTCATAGACCAACGTGCGAAGCGAGTCATTTTGCAAGACTATGTATGTTTCATTTCCATGTAGGTATTTTGCCAAGAATCTCAGTTTCCACCTGCTGATCATTTCCATGAACCACTGAAGACGTCTCCAGTTAATTTTAACGAGCACTATAACGAGTTTTGATGTAGCTAGTTCTATCTAATTTCTGAGCTAACTTTCTCCGCCGTCGATAATAGAAATTATGCAAAAATATCTTCCGAACGTTAATGCTGCTGGTTCGGCGAGTGGGTGACACGATGTGCATAGGATCACATCAAAAATATTAGACAATGCATACAAAAGTAACCACTTTCGGATACTGAAGGCGACGTTCCAAAGTAATTGCATTTCACAATATCGTATAGATATGTACGTTTTGTCACAGACGTCTCAGTCGAGCGATGACTGAGACTGTGCGATTTTATCACCAACCATATGCATGTACTTCTGATAAGAATGAAAAAGAGTGATTTTAAAGGAAAGTCCAATGAATGCTGCTTCCCATCGAGTAGATTCTGTTAAGGCAATTCAGATCCTGCAACATGACGTGCGGCTCTACATCGTTCTCCTTATCACTTTCACTTTGAAATGCACACATTTGTTTGGACTGGATTTTCTTCGCAGCATTAATGACCGTAATTTGCATACGACTGTGATGTATTTTACGCATGAATAGAGCGAGAAAGTGAATAAGCAGTGCGCGTGCATTTTGTATGTGGAATGACAAGAAAGAGTTGAATATGGTTGATGCACATATTAATTCGTGGTAAACGTGGGTACGTATGCAACCACGTACGACTGTGTCCTGAGAAGCAAACGCCATGGTGCGGTGAACTAGAATGGAAAAAAGAGTTAAGTTGTAAATTTCAAGCTTAAAGCAACGATTCGTTTTTAGCAACTAGTTAGGAGCCAACCGGACTTAGGGACCATGCGAAGTATATTTTCGATGGGTACACAACTGAAATCACATAGGTCGTTGATAAAGTGAACTCCCAGGAAAAAAATCGGATGCGAAAATATTCCCTCCGCAGTGAATCCGCCGGTTTCCCTAATTGGCATGTATACCTGCAAGACATCAGAGCTAGCCGGAAGCAGAGGAAGGATAGGTACTGTGTTTTCAGAAGTTATTTGCTTTAATCCCCTGACGTGATTTTCTAAAAGTCAGTGTCATATCTACGTTAGTTAATAACTACGTTAATATCTACGTGATTGAAATGAAATTTATTTATTTATTGAACAGTTACAATATAAAATGAAGATAACATTGTAGCTTAATGGCCAGAGCACCAAGACTGATATTTTATTTGTTCAAAAAAAGGAGCTTCTCAGAGCGATCGGGATACCCGGTTGCATCGGCCTGGTTGTATTTTGGGGGCTTGGCGTGTAATCTGTTAATCCATTCACTGTCCTATGTAGCAATCTTTGGTCCTGTTTACGTTGATGGTTCGGGGAGAAGACATGAGTCTCGCCAGGCGTCTGCGGATTCAAGAGCGCATGGACAACACTGCTCCACCTCGAAGAGCCTTTGACTCTGAAACATAACTCAATAGAGGACGCCCACAAAACCGATGATGCCCACAAATGGAAGTGGAGGAGAAGGACAACTAACCTGGCGTGTGAAATTGGAGGCTGCTGGCTAAAGATGGAGAGTCTTGTTGGCTAAGGCTTAGGTCCACCGCGGATTGCAGCGTCCAACGATGAAGATGTCCTATGTAACAAGAGTTTGCAGGTGGCGAGGAAAATTCCTTTTGAAGCCGCAGTTTCCTGTGAGACTTTGGAATGTTTTTGTTTGGGGCGCTGGACCTAGGTAGGTAGGTACACTGAGCACACCAGTACACACTTAGACCATTTTGATACCCACTGTGAGACTACTAACACTGATCGACCACTCGAGTGATAGTGCCGTTAATTTAATCACAGCGGCTATGGTAACTGGACCAGATTTGGAAACCTGATATGAGCGTATTAACTTTGTTTCACTGGGATTCGAACCGGACAGACTTAAACTTAAAAACAAGAACTTCTCACCAACCACCACCACTGCGAATCTTCACAGATGGATCGAAGGTGGATGCCGGTCTAGGTAGTAGCGTCTATTTCAAGGATCTAAGCATCCAGCTATTTTTCCGACTACCTAAACACTGTAGCGTCCTTTAGTCTGAAACTATAGCGATTAAGGAACATTTGTTTTGTCTAGAAAAATAGAAGAGAAGAGAGAAGATATCATCATCTGTTCCGATAGCCAGGCTGCGATCAAATCTCTAAATTCAGTCACATTCCAAGACTTCCCTTAATTTCCGACGAACTCTTAACGAGATGACCCAGTATTTTAGCATTCATCTTATGTGCGTGCCGAGACTCTGTGGCATTCCAGAGAATTCCGTTCCATACTAATACTAGAAATGAATCGCAGATGGTCAACCGGCCTCATTACCAAGCAACTCTGGCCTATAATCGACCCTAAGCGATCGCTTAGTCTTATTAGACTAAGCAGGCCAAATCTTACAACTCCCATTGGCGTTATAACAGGGCATTGCGCCATAGGAACTCACGCCTCCAGACTTGGTCATACAACGACTTCTGCAGAACCTGCAGAGACGAGTAGGAGAAATAAACCATTGTACACTTGCTATGCAACTGCAGTGCTCTCTCATCCCCTAGCATTAGACTTCTGGGAGATTAATTCTTTGATAGCCTGGGTGAACTAAGCCGCATAAAAGTTAGCTATCTTCTTCGCTTAATTAAAATCACCAACTGATTTGCGTAGAACAATGGGCATATGCTGGTCTAATTATGTCTGCTGTCATTCCGAACAGTTGTCAGCCGCTTCAACCTAACCTAACATATCTCTTTTCTATCCTATCATAGTACAAACATTGGCTAACATGATCATCATCATCATCTTCTGATGCGCATGATCCACTAAAGGGGTCGCGGGTGTAAACCACGCACCATACACCTCCAGCCAACTCGATCCTCTCCCATCGACACCACTCTACTCATCAGGGGTTATGCCCAAGCGTAGCCAGGCGAGCTTATGGACTTGGTCCAACCACCTCATCCTTGGTCTACCAAGGCCCGCTTCGGATGTCGTGGTGGTGGGGACTATCGTGATACGTAACCAAACCAAGGAAGCATAGCTCTATCCGTTCGAAGAAGCAGCTACTCAACGTTAAGTTCCTCGCGCACTGTCGTGTTTCTCACCCTATTCCGACGGGTAATTCCCACAACAGCACGAAGAAATCTCATCTCAGCAGCTTGTATTCGCGATCTCATTCTTTCAGTCATTACCCAAATTTCATGATCTCAGTGAGAATAAGTAAGTCAGCCGCAAAAAGAAGATGACTTAACCTCAACTCTCCCAATGTGCCCTCAAAAGAGGACCCTCAATCCCATGCTCCTGCAGAATACTCCAGACTTTACCTCGAGGAACTCGGTCATATGCCTTTTCCCCATCCTGCGCTTCCAAAACCTTAGAGTAGACTTTCCCGGGAAGACTTAAGAGGGATATGCCCCTGTAGTTGGAGCAGTCGTCGCTTACCTGAGGGAATCGCATTCAACGCCCGCTTCGGATGTCGTGGTGGTGGGGACTATCGTGATACGTAACCAAACCAAGGAAGCATAGCTCTATCCGTTCGAAGAAGCAGCTACTCAACGTTAAGTTCCTCGCGCACTGTCGTGTTTCTCACCCTATTCCGACGGGTAATTCCCACAACAGCACGAAGAAATCTCATCTCAGCAGCTTGTATTCGCGATCTCATTCTTTCAGTCATTACCCAAATTTCATGATCTCAGTGAGAATAAGTAAGTCAGCCGCAAAAAGAAGATGACTTAACCTCAACTCTCCCAATGTGCCCTCAAAAGAGGACCCTCAATCCCATGCTCCTGCAGAATACTCCAGACTTTACCTCGAGGAACTCGGTCATATGCCTTTTCCCCATCCTGCGCTTCCAAAACCTTAGAGTAGACTTTCCCGGGAAGACTTAAGAGGGATATGCCCCTGTAGTTGGAGCAGTCTCTTTTGTCCCCCTTCTTAAAGAGAGAGGACTTTGTCTAACATTGCCTTCCTAATGCATTTCCAATTGGCTCCTAACAACTTTCCCCGATCTTTTTCAACATGCTCACCGCAGGGAATTGAAACGCCATCACTGCAAGATTAACGAGGTATTCTGCTGTAGCTGTAGACAGATTTTACAACCAAAGGAATGAAAACACCAAATCCTCGGCAAGTGATTGTTGTGAATGATTTTCGCTGGACGAAGTTTATTTCAGAATACATTTCACAGATTGGTGGTCATTAAAAATTTAAAAAAAGATACAAAACAAAGACTAAGCGCTGAGAATGGATTTCATTTTATTTTGTTTCATAAATAATATACTTGACAATTTTCTTCCACTTAAGAATGGCTATTTAATTTTGATTAGTCCATTAATCTATAGAAAGAATTTGCGTGTGTAGGTTGCTTGATTAACTTGAGTAGGCATGCGTATGCGCGTCAGTGTGTATTGTATCTAAACCAACCCGCATCGTATGCCTTCGATCATATCGGCCAATTGGACAAGAATGATTTTCGGCAGTACAGTCTTTGAAATAGTTTCAATCACTTAATCAGAGATTAAGACGAAACACTGTCGAGGAGGGTCGCGGCTCGGTGCGGACCAATTTTGTGAGATTTATGCAAACACATGAGTGTGTTGTTTTGTTATTTGGGGGATCTCAGGAACATCGCAATTGATGTGAGATGACAGCTTGATATGCAGAGCACTAAGCCTTCGATGATTGGAACCAGAAATTAAGTATTACTGAGATGCCCGACTTCTACCTCTCTTTCCCCTTAAGATTTTTGACAACTGCTTTTTTATAACGTTTTCTTAAACCAAATTGACCAATCAGAGGACGGCATTTACGTTATTTCATGAATAACCGTCAACAATTCATGAATATCTGTCAAAAAGGCACTCAAATTTGTCGATGGACTAGGGGGCAATCAGCTGTGAAGTCGACTATCTCTGTAGTAATTCATTTCTGATTGGAACTATAAATTGAACGAACAGCTGTATCAATAAAAAGAGTTTCGCGTCAGCGAATGCGTAGGAACATGTGGGCTGAGTTTGTTTTGCACTAGTCGTCATAAGTTGCAAAAACTCAAATCAGGTGCTGCGCCAAGCGCCGAAATCTCTCTTCGATTTCGAATAAGTTTGCAAATACTCGTAATATGCGTGAGATGTGTCGGCGTAGAGGTGGACAGGAATTCCGTTATTCCCCAGGCGACCCTTACACTAAATGGAAATGAAAATTAATATACGCATACGTGCGTACCTCATTACTCTGATTAGCATCGCCCATTCTTAGTGGAAAAGCGTGGTCCAAATCAACACAAAATACTCGTTATTCGAATCTTTACACTCGCGCCTACGCAACAGACATTAAAATGGGAATCTCCTACGTAAATATGGATGTGTGAATGAAAAAACGACAAAAATCGAATTACGGAACCCCTCGCCATACTTTGGGGTCATGTGTGTCTCGTCTTGGGAACATTGAGTTTTTATGTGCATTGGGCGTTTGTTCCCCTGCGGTGACAGTTCTCCCACGACAAGCACCGGCGAGGCTAGCTGAAGGAGCTCATTAGTGGGTTGGCACAGTCCTTACCAGAGAGAGACTGCTTGTAGGCTTCAGTGGCACAATTCCTTCGCTTCTTTTCCACGTCAAGGGTCAACTCGCACTTAGGTTAAGCCAAAAAATGTACTAATGTCCGTGAGATGAAGATCCATTCTAAAGCGGCATTTTAGTAAGTACGGTTCTGACACGAAAAGCCATTCAGTTTTTGTACACAAAATTTAGTCCTGCAAGTCCCGGCCTACAGAAGTGGAACATGCACATTAACGAACGCGGAAGAATAAACTATTGGCCTCTTTTGAAATACACTCTTAACCACATCTGTATTCATTTTAATTTTGGTTTTATTTACTGTTATTGTAACTCTTTCTGACCATATTTCAAATAAAGTTTTTTTGCTTATAGTTTTTCTTCTGATTACGAATGAATTCTGATACAAAATTAATTTTCTTCTGATACAAATGAAGATACGTACGTACAAACAAAACGAATGTATTTCAGTAGTAAGATTGTAAATTATCACATCTCTGTGCAAGTTGTGCTTAATTACTGTAAACAATGTAAATATTAAAATTAACACCTTTCACCGTGAGCGTTGGACTTCGCCAAGGGTGCGTCTTGTCACCTCTCCTTTTCATTGTTTATATGGACTGGATGTTGCAGCGCAGCCGAGGCGGAGAATGTTTCACATTGGGAGAGTTGAGGGAAGGGAAGGTTAGGTTAGGTTAGGTAGGCGGGCTGCTAGTGCATTCACCAGCACACTTAGACCATATTGGTCAATTGTGATACCCACAGTCAGGCTATTATCACTGATTGACTACTCCAGTGACAGCGTCGTTAATTTGATCCCAACGGCAAATGGTGACTGGACCAAATTTGAAACCCAGATAAAAGCGTATTAACTTTTCTTTCACTGGGATTCGAACCGAGGATTCCGCTAACCAGGGACAGGCACTCTAACAACTGCGCCATAGAGTCGTTCGAGAGTTGAGGGTAAGTCATCTTCTTTTTGCGGATGACTTAGTTATCCTCACATTTTCCCAGACGGAACTCCAGCGGGCACTCGATAGGTTTGTGGCTGTATGTGCTGATTCTGGGATGAAAGTTAACGTGGACAAATCAGAGGTTATGGTAATTTCAAGAAGGTATGTTCAATACACTCTGCATGTTAGTGGAGTTCCATTGAAGCAGGTGCAGAAGTTTAAGTCTTCTTCACGACTGATGGGAGGAGTAATACTGAACTTTTCCGTAGGATTGGTCAAGCTGGGTCAGTTTTGACACAGCTTGGGAGATCTGCAATTAGGAAGGCCGAGCTTAGTGTGAAAGCCAAGTGAGAAGTTTTCAACGGTATTTGTTGCAACTCTCACCTATGGTCATGAAATTTGGGAAAGAATTTCGAAAGAATAAGATCGCGAATACAAGCTGCTGAGATGAGATTTCTTCGTGCTGTTGTGGAAATTTCTTGCCGGGATAGGCTGAAAAACACGACAGTGCGCGAGGAACTTAACGTTGAGTAGCTGCTCCTTCGAACGGATAGAGCTATGCTTCCTTGGTTTGGTCACGAATCACGATAGTCCCCACCACCACGACATCCGAGGCGGGCGTTGAATACGATTCCCTCAGGTAAGCGACCACTTGTCAGACCCAGGATAGGTGGTTGGACCAAGTCCATAAGCTCGCCTGGCTACGCTTGGGCATAACCCCTGATGAGTGAGAGTCGATGGCGGAGGATCAAGTTGCTTGGAGGTCTCTCGTGCGTGGTTTACACCCGCGACCCCTTTAATGGATCACGCGGGTCAGAAGATGATGATGATGTAAATATTATACTACACGAAAGTTAAAGTATCTATCTACTATTGGTCTCTTCGAAAGAAATCTTCTGGATGCGATATATTCACTTACTTTGTTTCGTACTTCTCCTGGACACGCTGATTCCAGTCATCAAGTGGCACAGTCATCAAGAGTCTTAGTCTTTATACCGGAGGTTAAAATTTCTGTTTGCAAGAGCGTTGTTCAACATCCACATCTTGGCACAGCTCAAAGAGCTCCCGGTGCCTCCATTTACCCTCCCAGCAGCCGGGGCTATGTATTCGAAAAGTTCATGGACACAAATGCTGCAGCTAAGAGGATTTTCGAATCCGATTCTCCTGGTTCGAGAAGGAGGAGAAGACTGAATCTCCGGTACAAGAACCAAGCCATCGAGGAAACGGGACTACTTGGTCGGACGGAAACCTACAGATTATACCATGTAAACGTCAGAATCGACGTTCACATTATTATTATTATTGTTGAGGGTATATTGCACCGCTACCCTTAGATTTATTGTGCCCCCTTTTCATACCTTTGCTTTCTTAAAAGTTCCCCTCTCATGTAGTTCTTTTCAGAGTTCTATTAAGGGTTATGGACTCCTGTGGCGCGAAGGTTGAAGAGGTTTATTCTAGACTATTCTCTCTAAGCCAGTTTCCTTTAGGAATCTGAGAACAAGAGCTGGTTCTTGTGACCTCAATCCTTTCAATCCAGTAGGTGCATTTCCAAATCTCTGTCTTTTATGGGCTAGTGGCTCACAGTACATGCTCTGGAATTTCATTACATTCTCCACAAAAACCTTCTTCTGATACTCCTAGTTTCCTTTGGTGCTCCCTGAGTCTCCAGTGCCCTGTTAGGAAGCCTGTAAGGATATGGACGGTCGTCTTGCTCACCCTGATATAGGCATTAAACCTTTATCCGGTTGTCTTGGCTTCATTCATGCCATGGGTGTTGTTCCAAGTATCTGCCTGGTTCCTTCTTTCTTGTTTCCTGAATTCTTCCCTGACGACATGGTCTCATGGCTCCTACAGCTACACAATTTTCCAAGATCTTGTTGATGGTTTCAGGCTGTAACTCACGAATGGCTTGGACCTTAAGTACTTGAATCGTTTGGCAAAATATCGTCCTTTCACGGTTCGCAGCTCCGAGACCGCTAATTGTCATCGCCAAGACGGCTGACAACACGATTTGGGAATTTGGTGCGCTAAAGATCGATTGTGGCATGGAGTGTCATCCTGCATTCATCAGAGGCCCTTCAAGTCCATGTCTTCAATTTCAGTAAAAAAAAGTCGGTTAACATGACTCTGTAACGCGCACAATTGACTGAAACGCTATTCCCAGTCTCATTTTCGAAGAAAAATGACCCAATGATGCTCTCGTCCACAGCAGGCATGTGCCTCTCATCCAGGGACCATTTTGTCCAGTCAACTAGAGGGCCATTCATATGAGCTGACTATAGGCCCAAACCCATAGAACCCGTCGCTTGCGTTGCGCCGTGTCAAAAAGTTGACAACTCTAAAGCCCTTATGAGAGGGAGAGAGACAGCAAATACAGCCCGCAAGTGCAATTCACCACGACGGATGGAATTAATCAACTTATTACCTATATCGCAATGGCGCGTTCAGGCGTTTGGGCTTTAACATTTTCAGTAGGATACATGTAAATCATATGTAAAAGTCGAAATGGGGCGGTTGCACGGTGAATTTTCACTGACCGTAATATCGTAAGCGCGAGCATCAATTTCTAGGTGGAAACACTATCCCGTCACTCGGGCTTTCTTACATTTTTAAGATTTATTTCTCAATTTGAACTTTTGGCAAACTGAGACGATTATTTCCTTAAGTAATTCATTATTTTCTAGGAATTTTATTTACAGCAATTTCATATTTTTTCTTGAAAATTATATTTCAAACGATTTGAGTAGGGTAAACGCAAGCCATCATTTTGATCAAAAATGAAGTATGACAGAGATGCCCGACTTCAACCTCCCTTTCCCCTTAAGATTTTTGACAACCAAATTGACCAATCAGAGTACGACATTTAAGTTATTTCGTGAATAACCGTCAAATATTCATGAATATCTGTCAAAAAGGCACTCAAATTCGTCGATGGAGTAGGGAGCAATCAGCCGTGAAGTCGACTATCTCTGTAATACTTCATTTCTGATTTCGATTTGGAAAACTGAGGATGCCGCTTTCTGGCATAACATTCTCGTAAGCTCGATAAATCGCGTTGCAACGCCTATCACAGACCGACCGTCAGCCTTTTAACTTTCTGTGCGTTTGACAGATGTTCGGATAATCCATGGAAATTCAGTCGGCTGTTCCTTATGTGATTGTTTCTACCATATTTTTTTAATGAAAGAATACGTTTTATTTGAAATTATTTTTGAATAACTCCTAATAATACTGGAAGTTTAAAATTTGGAATTTCTCATATTTATGGAAGAGTGGATTGCGCACGCACAGTTCTTGTGGATTCCAGACGCAACGTACGCAACGGATTCTATGGGTTTGATCTTTACGACTCACGAACTGCTCAAATTCTGACACTTCCTTCATATGCAGTTTTCTCATCCGCAGAGAGCAATGGGTACAATTTGAGCAAACACACATTTCATCGCGAATTTTTTGGTAGTGAATATGTGGATCGCGTTTGCTTCGCTCGTGTATTGCGAACTCAGGTTGACAGTTCGCAAAGAGAATGATTGATTCTTGGAGAAACATTTTAAAATTGTTCATAAGGATACTTAAACTAATTATTGTTGAAATTTTGGTCGATAAAAAAACTCGATAATTCAATCCCCATCATTTTGCATACCAAGAAGTATAACTTTTTATTTATATTTGACGGAAATTGTATGTTTCTGAAAGTTTGCAAGAATGGCCCTTAACATACCACTCTTACGAAATTTTGCACAAACTTGCGTACATGAGTCGCGGTGGGAGCCTCATTCTTGCAAAAGACTTCTTTTCAAAAAATGGACTGTTTGGGCTACATAGCACCCATTTTGGAATTAAGTTTTCAATATTTCCGAATGTTGTTCAAGCGTAAAGCGACTCATTTCGTTCCGCGGAGGTATGATGCTGACTCTCTGTCAAGATTTCGAGCGGTAAGCAGCTGTCAGTGTCAAAATAACCCATGACATACAAAAATCACTAGAAAGCCACCCTTTATGTGTAAATCCCTTGAATGACTAATTTCTTATTCGAGACAGCGCAGAAAACGTTAACAGCGTTGGTGTGTCACATCCTCTTAAGAAGGATGATTGATTACCCAGAAGAAATTCCTAGCAACGCGAGTTTGTTCACAACCATTTGAAATGGACGTTGACAGTCACTCATATCATTTGACATGTCTCATCCCGTCTTCGGATTCGGGATGGTCGCCACCAGTTCCGATGGTAAAAACCAATCTTGGACGTTCCTCTACGTTTTATAACGGCGTAATGCGAGTACCATAATCGAGTAATTTGAAAAATAAGATATCACTTTACTTTTATTATCAATTACGGTGTTTACACGCCAATAATATTCGATACGTACGTAATTGTGGCGAAGTGATGAGTGGTTGTTTGATCATCTACAGAGCCATAAAGGGGACCAGTGAAGGGAAAAATAATCCATAAAGCGAGCTTTATTACTATCACTCCCAAAGTGCAAAGTTTTTATCAACTCGCTTCATTAGTCACGCCTCCTCACCACCGTGCAACGGTCTTGCAAGCAACTTCTCGTCCAAATTCAGAAAAAGAAAGAAAAATAAAAAAGAAATCATCACTCTGGTCGCTCCAGTCCAGACCTCAATTGCAAGTTGCGGCTTTAAAGTTTAAATTCACTTCAATTCGCCGAAATTAGATAAGTTTTCGTTTTATTGTTTACTGCCTAATACTAGCAATCTTTATAGGTCTGTGTTTTTGTTTTGTAGAGCGCTGATAGGGAAGGGTTTTTCGCGCGTTTCTCTTGAACAAACTCATTCATTAATTCTTCAAAGACCTGCCTTATCGTCGGCTACTATCAGTATCAGCAAGCCTGCGTGTATGGGTGTACTTATTTGTTTTAAAATGACGTATGTGCAACTTATTTTTATGCCGTTGAACTTGCGAGAGTGTGTGCGAAGATTGCACACCACGCAGTTTACGTTTTCTCGAGAATGATTTATAGGTTAGACTGAAGTCTGACAGAGTGTGCCTGCCCATAGATATGTATGACGAATGCTGAAAGTTGTTTTACCTGACGAAAACAAAATGCTTAATGCCTTCCCGAAATTGTCCGCCGCCTTCGAACGAGCCAAATAGGGTGGCCAGCGGTCACATAAATTAGTGGCGCCATGCCGGTTGTGAGGACCGAATGCAAAATAAGGAAGAAATGCTTTGAACTAATTAATTGGCTTTTGTTTCGGCGATTTAATGGATCAATTGATGGGATTTGACAAAAGAGTTAGACTGTCGTAGCTGTGTGGGAAGAGATTTCATTAATTCCGAAACTAGAGCGCTTGTGCCTGTGGCTGATGACGATGGCTGGGAATCGAAAGTGGGCAGCCGCGATGACTACAACATTGAAAAGAAGACGTTCAGTTGTGGTTGTTGTTGAATTCACTGGAATAGTTCTGGAAAGAATTTGAATAGGAGCGAGTTATTCAAGATAAAGGAGAAATGGTGTCGATGCGTGGACTTCAGACAGCACGGTCGTTTTTTAAACTGGAGGTGTGTTTTGAGTTATTCGAAGTACCTTTATAATTATAATACAGTACCACCCCGCTAATTCGAAGACTCAGTAATTCGAACGCTCCACTAATTCGATCACCTACATTACCTCACAAAATTGAGCATACACCTATCATTACTCCATATTTGTGCTATCTTAGAGCTAAGCAATATGTACGTATGCACTTTATGTTTTCAGATGAAACAAAAATACATTTACAGTGGACTCTCCCTAAGTCGAACTCTTCTTTAGTCGAAACTCTCCCTTACTCGAACTTTTTCGCCATATTTTACATACATTTCCCTCAACTTTCCATACAAAAATCACTCTCTTAGTCAAACTCTCTCTAACTCGAACAAATGTTGGTATCCCGTGACAATTCGACTTAGGGGGAGTCCACTGTATTTGGATCAGATTGCAGACAAGTTATTTTGGGGGGGGGGGGACCAAATACAATTCTGAAAGCAAAAAACATAAAGTCAACCATAGAACATGGTGGAGGTTGGGTGATGTTGTGGGGTTGTATGGCTTAAATGATTCGAGGCACACCTCCTATTTAGTATGCGAAGGGTTGTTTTATAATGCTCCAAAGCAGC
Organism: Eristalis intricaria; assembly: GCA_964034865.1. Taxonomy (NCBI): domain Eukaryota; kingdom Metazoa; phylum Arthropoda; class Insecta; order Diptera; family Syrphidae; genus Eristalis; species Eristalis intricaria. The sequence goes on along the minus strand of OZ035874.1, from coordinate 64,917,807 downwards.
TAAAAACACACTCCACAATCGCCGGATCTCAACTCTACCTGAACACCAATGGCACAAAATAAAAGTGCTGGTTAAAGAAAGTACCTGCTTCAATAAGCAAGAGCTGAAACCTGAAATTCAGGCAGCTTGGGATAGCATTCCGCCATCTTTTACTGTAAAACTGGTAAAATCTGTGCCCCGATGGTTACAAGCTGTCATAGATGATGGAGGAGGTGCCACGCGGTACTAAAATTTTAATTGTAACTATTTTTGATTTGCGTTTTAGCCATAAATTGAACTTACTTTTAATGTATGCTTTTTTTTAACATTCTGCTGAGGAATAGACTGTTTTGTTAAGAATTTTGATATTTTTGTTTTTACTAAATGAAATATGTGAATTGGATCTACATTTTTGTTTCATTAATTAACAACTTCTGCGAAAAAAGCAAAAACTTAAGTTGCGAGTGTATGCTAAATTTTGTGAGGTACTGTATTTCTTTGCATATGTATCTTGTAATTCGAACTCTTGCCAAAATGTGTACTCTCTAATTCGACTCGATTTTTCCGTCGCTTCTTTGCTGAGTGCTTTAACAGTTTACAGATTTAGAAGTATTTTCTTAGAAATATAAGGGGAAAAACAGTTTTACGATGAAGACATGTTGAATCCAGTTCAGTGGGTGATGAGTTTTTTTTAAACAAATTTCAACTGAATTCATTCCTTCTTTTTTTTTTTTCTTATTTCCACCTTATTTCTAACCGGCAGCCTTGCTTTTAGGCGGTGTTGTGGTAAATCACTAAAAACTGCTACACTTCCATATTTTTCAAACAAATATCAGAACAGTCCGTTAGAATTCTTCCATCGAAAAGAAAAATGGCCTGTTAGTTACTGCTTTTTCATTCGAAATGTTGACTTCGAAAAAAGTTGGAGGTTGTACTGTAATAATAATATGGAGGGCACTACCAGAGATAAGGGATAATAGAGATATCCAACTTCGGCCATTATTTCCCCTGGTCCACATCGGAGAAAAATGAAAAAGTATTGGTATTCCCTTGTATTTCATAAATACTCTCACAAACCATGGATCCACCACGCAATGGCGGCCGATTCGTGAACTTTAGTGGGAAATGACTGCAGATTCGTGAATTTAGTGTGAGAAATGGCGTCAGATTTCTGAATTTGCCCACAATCCATGTACGAACCATGTAACATAGGTGGGTATGTTGTTCGGAGGGTATTCAAATGTTAACTCGTATTTTTAAGAGAATTTTCTTACATTGTTATATGGACTTTTGTGAATAAAAATGTATTGCAATGCCCATTATCTGGAACTTTTTGACCTCAAATTAATTCTTAAGTATATACAGCCTATTCTTAAACCATATCTGACAAATTAACTCAAAAAATGAGGTCCGTTGAGTACACTTAATTCATTAATTCTGAAAAACTCATGATTTCAATTTAAACAATATGATAAGAACAATGGCAAGATATTGCAACTATTACTAATGCACAAAAATGGTTGTCAAAACTTCTTATTTGTGATTCACTCTTCAATAATATTTTTATTATTGGTTAACTGAACGTGTGAATGTTTTATTAATTTTTATTCATATGCAAAAATTCACAATATGTTGTGCGTTCATTAATTATGTCCCAGTATCTCAGATTGCAATTTTGCTCAAAGTTTTAATGAACCGACTTCATGAACATAAGCTTTGTTCGTTCGTTTACCCCTCCATACTGTGTTGAAAATTGAACACCGAAATTTGAAAAAACGTTCAAATAACGAGCGAATTTTCAAATAAGAACTCTAATTCACCCCATTACTAAAGTGGGGAAGGGTAACAGCTGATTAACAGCTGTTGTCAAGAGCTCACACGTATTCAGACTGTCACTGTCTGGATGTCAGATGAAATCAAGGGGCAAGGGAGGTAGAAGTTGGATATCTCTATTATCTCTAATCTCTGGCACTACAGTCCGAAATAGTATTGGGCTCATGTACGTCCTACAGCAACCACTCGTCCTGTGCATGGGGTGTAGTGGTGCTCCCAACATGCAGTTTTTCGCCGACTCTAAGGGCCGAAGTTTGACACGCTTACTGAAGCCAAGTTTACAACCGGAGTATAACCAGACCGCCCTCGTAGGGACCTAAGTGTTACCCTAGGGTACTCAACTCAATCCCTAAAAGACACATATTTTGTGCAATGCTGGATATTATGGTCAGTGAATAAAAATTATACAGATCACACGAGTAATATTGAATGATTAAATTACAAAGACTAGTTAATTTTCGTTATAATTTATTATGATGAACGAAAGAACACAAATTCACAAGAAAAGAGAATGAGCCGTCACTTGAAGAGCCGCTCGCCAGGATCAACAGAATACAACTAACAAGTTAAGTAAAGAAGTTAAGCAAATAGAAAAAAAGGCTTCAGTGCCTGTTAAAAAAGGAACACCCGAAAAAGGAACAAAGAGCTATTTGCCTTTCGGTGCTGCCAAATAATGCGACAAAACCGCGTTTCCATCAACAGGGGAATTCATGTGCAACAATCTTGTACAGTCAGTCAACATTTTTTTTATAACATTGGACTCCAGAAGTCGCGTATGGTTCACTGATGGATTCTGTAGTTTCTGTATGTCCCTTCCACTCGTGAAAGAACAATAGCACTCACAACACGAGTGGTTGTTGAGAAGCTAGTCCCAGGTCCACCTCGGACTGTCGCGCCACCCATATTTTTGTTATATGTGCTTGACTTGCAAAATTCTACTTCATTATTTATAGATTTTTGAAAAAAAAAAACCACGGCTATTATCAGGAATATCAAATTAACGGCACTATCACTGCAGAAGTCAATCAGTGGTAGTAGGCTAACTATGGGTATCACATTAGATCAACATGGTCTAAGTGTGCTGGTGAATGCACTAGCAGCCCGCCTTCCTAACCTAACCTATCCACCCAAGGCGGTCTTAACAGTTAGACAGTGTTTGGATCTTGGCCTATTTCTACATCTAAAAGGTCCAACATTTTTTTATTGATTTTATGATAAAAAAAAATAATAAATCGAAAAGTAAGGCATTAGAGGGTTAAGGCGTTATTATACAATCTAAGGGACTCAAACCATAGGATCAGATGTCAAGCATACGCTGGTGATATAGTCATTATAGCCAGGGGCAAGATGGAGGAGGCCCAATGCGATATCAATAACTGAGGAATGGTCCTTGTCGGCTGGGCTAAACCTAAAATCAGCAAAACCACCATACTGCCCTTCACAAGAAAGGAAAAAAGGACTAAAACCAATAAGTCTGTCGGGTACAACACTGGCTCGAGTAAACGAAGTTGAATATTTAGGAGTAATTTTGCACAGTAAGACTCATCTGGAAGAGGTGACCAGGAAAGCGAAGCGTGGATTAATGATTTGTCGGAGCTTGGCGGGGAAATCCTGGGGATGCAATCCAAGCATCGTGAGATGGATGTTTAGAGCTATTACTTGCATGGCCCAAATGAACTAACCTAATCAGTGGAAGAGAGACACTCAACAAAGTTCAAAGGTGGCCATGCCTCTGCATTACAGGGGCCATCGCCGTGAGAACTTGCCCAACTGCTGCCCTGTAGGTGCTATTGGAGCTGAATACCTTGCATCTGGTAACTGAAGAATGTGTTAACAAAAAAAAAAAAAAAAACATGAGGATGTCTAAAGAAGTGATAGAAAAGAAGGTGCATTACATCGAGACAACTCGAGGTACTAGTCAAAAAGCTATCACTCTTCGGCATTCCGAAGGAATCCAATTTTCAGAAGAATTTTACCATTAAGCTTAGCAGAAAAAAGGAACTGCAATGAATCCATTGTAGTTCACAGACTGATCAGCAATATGGGAAAATGGTATAAAGATGGATCAGGAACTGGTGAAGGGACCTGATGGGCATTAGTATTTGGACGAGGGACAAAAGTACTAAGAATCTATGGGCAAACGCACCAGCATCTCTCAACCAGAAACCTATGCCATAGACAGATGCGTTCCAATCAATCGGGAGAATCAGGAGAATCAGAGTAAGATTCTGCAGAATACCTGGCCATACAGGGGAAGATGTTAGAAGTGAAATTGCCGACTTCCTTGTCCCTTTTCCAGATGAGTCTTGCTGTCCAGGATTACTCCTAATCTTCAACTTCGCCTATACATTTTAACCTTTTATAGTCCCGAACCATTCTGCGCAGTAGGAGACCATGTCCTCGGGGAAGAATTCAGGGAACTAGAAGGAATCAACCGGGCAGATACCTGGATCAACGCACATCGCATAAGACAGGCCAGAAACTTGGGTCAACTTATCCGGAAGAGGTTTCAGGCAAGAACAACCTCCATATCCTAACAGGATTCCTAACAGGGCACTGCAGACTCAGGGAGCACCTAAGGGAACAAGGAGCATCAGAAGAAGGTCCTTACAGATTCTGCAGAGAAACTAACGAAATTCCAGAACATGTACTGGGATCTTATGAGGCACTGGCCCACAAAAGACTAATATATCTGGGCAAGCACGTACTACCAGAGGAAGAGGACTAGCTCTCATTCTCAAATTCCTAAAGGAAGCTGGCTTAGAGAGAATGCTCTAGAATAAAGCTCTTCCACCTTCGCGCTACAGGAGTCCATAACCCTCGATACAACTCTGAAATGTGAGGGGAACTCTTAAAAAAGCAAAGGTATGAAAAGGGGGCGCAATTGATGTAAAGGTCGCGGTGCAATATGCCCTCATCAATAATAATAATGGACTTTTAAACGGTCAAGTGTTGCTAAGACGCACTACAATCCCATGCTAGACACAATAAAGTGGAGCTAAGCTGGTTCTCTAGACACAAGTGGCTTGCAGACAACTAATCTGGAGATGAGCTCACTTGAGCTGACTCAGAATCTACCCTTAGGGTTCAGGACCTAACCCTACTTTAATGTCAATTGGACAATAGCTTCAACGCTGATTGACGAATGACAAAAGAACTTCGCCCAGACTATTTTCTGCCTCAACAAGGAAAGTATAAGAATGCTAACGTGTTTTCTAACTGACCACTGGGGCCTGAATTATCACCTAATCAACATTAATCTGTGCCAAGACAGGAAATGTCGGCTTTGCCTAGAAGAGGGTGAAACATTCGAGCACATTTTATGTGAATATCCCGCACTACTCTAGTTAATTGAATGTTAGTCGATGTTATTCAAAATGGGTATGGCTTCGTGAATCACACCATTTCCTTGACTAGTTCTTCTCACTCGTCTCTCATTGGCCGGTCATCTTTTTAAAACGACGATGACATTGCCATCACCATCAACAGAGAGCACTACCCTTGAACGATGAAGCATCGAATAAAACAACAAATTCGAATAAACACAACTTATTTTATTTAATGTTAACACATACTGCTCTGTACTGAAAAATCTTTCCTAAAATCAGGCACACACATTTTGGTAGCTTCCTTGTCGACATTCATTGTTCTCAATAGGATGATTCCTTCATGTTCTGCATATCAGCGTGTTCCAAGAAATGCCCAAGATATCTTAAAGATTCCGGTAGAGAGTCCGTCCTAAAGCTCAAGTCAGATTCCATCTGTCACAAACCACGAGCACTTAAATAAGGACCCCGTCCAAATGCTTCCATTTCTTGAAACCTCATGATTTAAATGGGTTTGCCGACAACCTCAGCAAAATGTGGGAGTCAATATCTAGGTAATCAATTATGTCATGAGCCGATATTGATTGATAAGAAAAGGTACTCGCATTGTGTGAATCCCCTCGCCAAAATCGGAACTCAAAAGAAACCCAACAGTGATCTCCACCACCCACCCAACTGATAAGTGAAATGTGATGACTAACCAGTTAAATATACTTCCAAGTTTACCGGCATCACAGGTAAACACACATGCATGTAAGAATGATGAGATTGTAAAATTTTTACCGCCAAGATAAGATAAGGACTCAGGGATGCCAATCATGGCAAATCGACTACGCTTTCAAATAGATGTGATAGATAAAGGTTACTGCGTGTAGACTGACATCACGTATTTACCGATCGACTTCAATTAAGTCAGCTTCTTCTTCTTCTTCTTTGTGTGACACTGCAGTTAGGGGTGGAATTGCATCTGAAGCAACAAGCGTCTTCGGCTAGCGCGGTCTCTGGCGAGTTGCGAGGATGCAAAAAAATAGGAGAAGCACGCTACTAATTCTCAAGTTAACAAATAGGAGAATAAAGGAATAGAATAGGTGGCATCACCAATTGGGAAAATACGCTTTAAAAGAATGCATTTGATGCAATTGACAAGCCTAGTGCTAATGTGGAGCGTGGAGCATTTGTAAATAGCAAAAGTTATCTTAGACAAGGAGTTCACATTAATTTTTTCATCGCAGCGATAGAAAAATCGTGGTCACAAACAACTATGACCCTGCACGCACTTGCGGTTTTCTGTAGCACAAAAGTAGAACACACAGCTTTTATGCCTGAAACACAATAGTGTGTTGCGCCAGCCGACTTCATGTTACGGAGAGAGTGCGATGACGCACCGCGTTGAAATGATTACTCAATTTATCAGCTGTTCTCTCTCTCATCTAGCAAATGAAAAATATTGCCACCTTTCCACCTTTTCCTGCATACACTCATTTGAAATGACTTTTGTTGTTAAATTATTTTTAATCAGCTGTTTTCATTTCTCAATTAACAGTTGACACAAAATACTCTCAATTTGGAAGAAAATCTCTCTCACAGCGCCCCTCTCTGTCAAACAATATCCAACATGTTCGATAACGACATGATGGACTTACGTTTTACGTTTTATTACGATCCTCTCATCTCTCTCATTTTTTACTAACGCAGGGCTCTAATCGCGTAAAGCGACAATCGACTTGCCCTAGCGTAGGCTTAAAAAATGCTTCATGTAGGCATAAAAAAACAAAAGCGTCTGAGAGATATCGTTTTGCCTGCTTCTCGTAAGCAGTAACTATCGTCTCGACGACTGATTTTTGGCGATACCTATTTCAGTATCGTCTCCTACTAAATGAGAACAAATTGTGTATACATATCTTGTTGTACACTTTTGAGAAAATTTTAGAGTTGTAAGTCGCATTTGTATTAGTTTTGTTCGCAAACTGTAATGAGAATGTGTTAGTGAAATTTGAGAGGAATGAGAGCACAGATGTCATTTTTACGTGAGAGATATTATTTTCAGCGCACACAAACTGTGAAAATAGGCGAGATGATAGTGATGGACTTAGGCCGGTTTCACACTCGCTAAGATTCGTTGGCGATTCTTTCAAATTCGTTTTGTGATCTCAAGCCTCTTTCACACAGGAAATCTTTCAGTCTCTGCAATTGAGAAATTTTTTCAATGTTGAACTTTTTCTGTTTCCTACCCCCTCTCACACATGCGTCATCTCTTTCTCACACATGTACATCATGCTTCCAATACGAAACATTGAGAACATAAGAATAAAGCAACTCAAAGAAAAAACGAAGAGAGATAAAAGATAATAGAAAATCCAAAAGCAAACCCCGAGCACACCAGATGCGGGCTACCCCTTACACGTCTAACCTCCCTTGTCCACAAAGATGGAAAAATCGCCGACAAAATTTTTGTGTGTGAAAGCGGCCTTACATGAATGATGTTACCGACGATATCATCGAAGTGAATCAAAAGGACGATAGTCGTCTGAAAAGTTGCTCGATGACAGCCCAGGTCGATGATGTATTTTGTGCATGGCCATCGAATAGTGTGCGTTGAAAGACAGCGCCAGTGCAAACGCACTAACAACGCACATATATGCGACCAAATAATCGCAACGGTTAGCGAACTCTATTTGGTTGACGATTGCTTTGCCGCAAAATAAACTGGATCATATGGATGATCGTTCATAAACTTTCACGCACTTGCGACTTGTTTTTTGACAAAGTATGCAGTTCTCAAATTGGTGATGAAACATCAGTGAACCCTTTTATCGATATAGACAAAATAACATAACCACGACATTGAGTTAATGCCCAGATAAACGTTCCTCAACAGATATAGATTTCCGCCATTTTGTGTCCTGGTATTGTGTTTTGGGCCCAATTCATTGCAGTAATTCACCAAACATTTGCCACTCATTCTATAGCACTACAAACTCTTGTTTGGGTATTCTTTTAAATAGTGGTGAATCCTATGAAACTGTCCTTTAAATAATCTTTCGCTTATTACGGGCAGGATCCAATATATTTTTACGCCTTTTTTAAATGTTAACCGTAACAGAAGAGGCGCAATTAAAAACTTTCCCGTAAAATCCATTTTTATACTGACGAGATTTCAATCACAGTCTCAAGTGCTATGATTCATGCTAATCCATGTGTTCCTTTTCAATTTGCGGCAAAAAAATCGTTAATAACATGGGGCCCGTTGCATTTTTTTAATCGCTGCTATTAATTAGTCGCATGTCTCTATTATGTCTCAGTTGTTGCGACTAAATTATGATCTGATAGAAAATCGCAAGTGCGTGCATGCCCACATCTTCCTGCGACAGCGATTTTTTAATCGCAACGATTTAAATCGCATGTGTGTGTATACTCTTGTCAGTACATATGATTAATTTTAAGTTGGGACTATCGCGTGGTCAGAAAAGTGGGACAAATCGCAAACATTTAATCGTTGCGATTGTGTGTTGTCATGTACACACATTGAAAGTTAGTGTTCTCCTTTTTGCGACTAAATAATCGTGCGATTGAAAACGCATGTGATTTCGTCGCATCGACTGAAAGGCATGTTGGGAAGGGAAGTGAAAAGTGCAGGGGTACCCTTTTCGCAGCGGAGTAGACATTCTAGTGAACTTTCGCACATTTTCTCGCCTCTTCCTATCCGGAAGAATGTAACGCGAGTTTGGCAAAGAGAAAAACACAGAAAGTATCGTCTATTATCAAAATTTGTTAATTTCACTGACTTTAACGTGGCCTCAGTTCAACTTGAGGTCGTTACCCACTTTTATGTACCACCACTGGATTGAGGAAAATGTGGATGTAACAAGCACATAGAACAGTCTCCACGATGTATTTATTTAGCCTCCTTTCCTGATCTAGGACTTTAGAGCTGCATTGAGTAATTTGATAATCTACCTAGATGGAATGTCTCCTGAAGAGGTCAGATTTGGACACTCGACGATTAGGTGTTCCTGAATTGTACACATTGTGCACAGTTTTCTGAGCTGCTGAGTCCAGACCAGAATTGCTTGAAAAGTGAGCATTTAGTGCGCCACATAGTGTCTTAAAAACAGGTTAGTTACAATTTAGGGTCTCCTTGGTTCTGCTGGAATCGATTCTCATGCTTTTTTTTGGATTGTGTTAGTTCTTCCTAGTTTTGTTGTTTGGGTGTTATTGTGCGTCAATGTGGGTAAATCCATGAAGAGGGAAAGGTAGAATGAGCTCCTTTCTCTGGGTCTTGCATGGCCGAACTCTGCCTTATGATCTATCACCTGAAACGTATTCAGTAATAGGGCACCACGTTTTAAGCCCGATCAATTTTCTGTAGTGAAAAGGCGTAGCAGAATAATTTCAACTAAAACACACAGTTTAGGTTATATGGAAACAAATCCGCCTGAATAAAGTCCAATATCAATTCTTCCGTTCTTGTCGAAAGTATTCGAATCGATCATCGAGTCGTCAGTCGAGTGATTAAGGACCACGTTGAGGGAAACGATCTCTTAAATCGATCGTTAATCGCAATCAGAATTCCGTAAAGAACATAGCAGTATTACAGCCTTACTTAAAGTTATCGACGACATACGAAAAGCTGTTGACGAAGATAAAACAACCTTAGGACAAGTCCACGCTCCGAGCGGCAAGGGACAGAACGGTAAAACTCTGAGTGACCAAAAAAGGGAAAACATATAAAATTGTATTCTTGCGACCACGTAGTCGCTAAGCGACAAGCGACGTTTCTGAGCGACAGAGCGTTGTCGAAAAGATTACCACCACAATTTGTGCAAATTTTTGAATTGATGTCAGAAGTGGGGTGAAGAAAATGTCTCACGCTTAATGCTGACAAAACCAAAGTCAATCCATTTTCAAAATATCATCCCTCATTTTCGAACTTTCCTTCCATACAACTAAACCCTGTTTCAGTCGAAAATGCAGCCTCTGCAAAAAATATTGCTATAGTGTCTGTGCCTAAAAGTTAAAACAGTTTTAAAAATAATTTTGGTGCACTTAAGATTCTTTACCGGAAAAAATGTACGCTCCCAATCAATGTAAGATCAAAACATACCGAAGCACTCGTAGATGCAGCCATTCTTAACATTACTGACTGTTATAACTCCTCTGTGTAAAAGCAATCAACGCGATGTTTCTAACCTTCGAAGATTTGATCATGTCTCGGAACAACGTCACTGCAGGTCCCTTCCACGCATGAGAGAACAATAGTAATCACAACAAGAGTAGTTGCCGTAGAAGATAGCTCCCTCTAAGGGCTGTAGCGCCACCCATATTATTATTATTAATACGTATTTGATATACCGCCTAAGAACTCCCCTTTCGAATTGAAGTTGTGATAAATGTGTAGCTTGTCATAATTTGCACGAGTAAAATAACATAATAAGAAAATTTAATTCATATATCCTCAATAACATACCTGTCATTGTACAGAAATCACATCCATACCCGAATCAGTGTCGAACACCTCGATGATTGGATGTGTCATCTTTGACAATTCTCAACCAGCTGCGGTGCAGTTTTTCTGCAATTTGTTTGTGTCTCGCAAAAACCGAATTTGTTTTCCTTTGATAAACAAAGAAAATTCCATTGCAAATTGTCAAGTTCATATACATCACAACGCACAACTGTGCAATGTAATTAAAAGTGCCACAATTATCAAATTGTTTCACAACGAATAACATTCAAAAATAAGTGTGCTACTTGAGTAAAAAATCGAAGCAAAAACATCCGTACTAAGAACTCACCCACTCGTCTTGTCCCCACCACCCACCTGGTATGAAATAATTAAAATTCTCCTATGTCCAACCAGTCAATTGTCATTTTCCCTTCGTCACTGACACCAATTCCGAGTGAATTTTTAGTTTTAAATGTCAATTGGTTTTTCTCAGTCAATTGGTTCTAATAGGAGCATCTAACTTGTCTTGGAATATCTATTTTACAGGCGTTGTCGCCGCTATAGAGTGCTAGTGGTTGCGGTGCAAAGACTTACGACCTCTCAACTATACACTCTGTCTGGAGTATTTTGGTAACTTTTGCTGTGCTTTTTTTTTAAATGAAGATGGAAATGAAAATGGTGCTGGACAAGGAAGGAAGGGATGCGAAAAATGTGCTTGCATATCAAATAAGTGCTAACGACGAGACGGCACCTAATGAAAGTGAGTTAATAGTCATTAGTTTGGTCACATTATGTAGGTAGTGGGTTCTGTTTTTCTTTGTGCATGCGGTTGAAATAAGTGTCTGCGCCATCTATGTTCGAGATTGTGTACGCCATGGTTTGGGTATTCGGTTGCTGTGCTCTAGTTGGAATTTTCACATCTAAAAATACGTTGCTGGACTTGCACGTGAATTTGAATTCAAATGCGACGTTTAGAGACTTCACGGGCCTCACGGCGTTTGATGATTTATGTTTGTGCATGCGTCCAACTTCATGTAGTTGCATTAACTGTTCCCTGGCATTAACTTTTCCATGACTAACCTTCTATTCATTTTATATTCCTTCTCCCAAAGGAATACTGACGAGTCACCTCTATTTCATAGGGAATGCATCGCTGCCACGCAAACCACCACGATCTCCGCTGCTGACACCGCATAGGAAGAGCCAGCAGCAGTCACGGGTGGCAAAGCAAAATTCCGGACCAAGAGTGCGCAGTGCTTCAACAGGACGTGACAAGAGGTCGGAACTCCAAGCCAGATACTGGGCGCTGTTATTCGGCAATCTCCAGAGAGCAGTCAATGAGATCTATCAAACCGTTGAGTGCTATGAGAACATATCCTCGTGCCAGGAGACGATCCTCGTGTTGGAGAACTACGTGCGTGACTTCAAGGCCCTCAGTGAGTGGTTCAAGGTGTCGTGGGACTACGAGGCAACGCCGCTGCCTCAACGACCCCACTCTCTGGCCTGGGAGGTGCGCAAAAGTAATCCAGTTCCCCGCGTTCGTGCCAAAAGTCTTTCCAGTCCGATATCGGTGTCGGGCAAGTCGTCCCCGTGCTTCTCCGGCAAGAGTAGTCCTTGCTCGACCATTGACGAAAAGCAGCTGTCCCCGCGAAAGAACATCACATCGAAGAGCGCCACCCGCGTCAATATTCGGGAACTATTCTCTTCCAGCAAACGGCCAGCTCCGTCGGATGCGCCGGTCATCGGCAAACAGGATGAGTCCCTCAAGCAGGCTCAGCACCCTCAAGTTCAACAACAGCAGGTACAAGAGCAGCTCCCTCCGGCGCAAGAGGAAGAGCCGAAAACAAGCTGGAATCAGATGATCGAAATGGACAGCGCCGTGGAGGTAGACGCCATCGAGAGGAAGGATCAGTTCGCTCAGACGGACCTGGAAGACGAGAACCTCACGTTGGCCGAGGTTCGGGAGAAAATGCGAAAACTTGAGGAGCAGGCCAACGAGAGCACCCAGGAGAGTGAATGTTCTGTGATTAGTCGTGAGCCAACGGCTGTTGAGTTGACTGTGAAGAAGCTGAACGCGATGGAGAGCGAATTTCTTAACAAGGACGCTATGAAGCCAGCCACACCGCCGACGACTGAAGTGAAAAAAGTCGATCCAGCGAAGCCCCCAGACCAGAAAAAGGTGCAAAACAGTCCGCTAAAGTATTCGATCGTGCTCAACCGACCGCCAGCCAACCGAAATGCAACCGCAGCTAAAGTCAACACCACCCGCACCACACGACCGTTAAATACTGTGCAATCTCTGCAAAAGCCACCACCGGCTGCTGTTCGTCGCTATCCCATTCCAAAACCCCCAACAACGGCGTCTCCAAACGTCCCTCGCCGAAATCCAGTTCCCGCGGCTCCGTTGTCGGCGCGTTCGAATCTCAAAACCGCGAATGCGGGTTCCCGGCTGGCGACGCGATCTCGAACCATGATTGAAATGCCAAACAAAAACCAACGACCATTCCAACCTGGAGTTCTGCGCAAGTCTTCGCGGGAAGACGTCACCAGTTCCAGTTCAACACTGAAGGCCAGTAACGAGAAAATAGGCTCATCCCGAGGAAGCGTCTTTGAGCCCCAAGAACGGCGTTCTGAACCCAAGCAGTTGACTATAGAGGCCAATAATGAAGAAGGATGGCTAACCGTTAAAAATCGACGGCGTTCCAGTCTCCATTGGGCGAATCGCTATAACCAACCAACGGGCTACGCCAGCTTACCCACTCTGGCGCTCTTCAACGAAAAGGAAGAGCTGCAGAAAAGTTCGGGTGCAACATCGCAAAAGGCTTCCAAGGAAAAGGTGACTGCGAAGACCGGTCCAAGAACACCACAGGAGAAGTCAGCGAAAACACCAACCAGGCCCGAAATCAAGAACGCTAAAGCCAAGGTTAACTCTCTTCCACAGAGGCCAGCAGCGAAATCCAGCCCGGCCGCGGGGATTGTAGTCACCGCTTCGTCGCCGTCAACGGGATCGACAGCCTTCCGCCAGACGTTCATCAAACGCCAGAAGTCCGATCTCACCGGCTTGAAGATTACGTCGTTGCACAAGGAGTACATGCGCAGCGAGAAGTTCAACAAGATCCCTGGTTCGGCCAAGGAGCGCAATGAAGCTGAGTCCACTGATAACTCCTCAGACGTAGCTAAGAGCGCAACACCCGAACTAGACAGTGATGCCAACAAGATCGACATCAAAATCCAGACGAACCGCGACTTCTCCAAGGCCATAGGCGACCTCTATCAGGCAGTGCAGGCGAATCATCATCCACTTTCGAGTTGCGATGAAAGTGAAGAGAAGGATGACACCGACTGTGACGAGGACCAGCGGAAGCTGCTGGAGGAGCAGGAATCACTCGAGAGACAAATCCGCGAGCTCGAGAACACAGAAATCGACGTGGACACGGAAACCGACGAGACCGACTGCGAAGCTTTGCTCGAGAAAGATCGAGAATTTGACGATGACGAAAACGAAGCCGGTGAGGTCTTCGTTGATGACGAAAATCTGAGCCTCGCAACGCGGTATCAGGCCCTCTTGTCCGACATGTCGTGGGGAGAGCGCGAGGAGGCCTTGGCCACTTTGCAAGCGTACGTCAGTCGACACCCGGGACGAGCGCAAGAGCTCCACCAAAAGCTCTCGAGTCCATCGAGGAGGCGTTCACTGCAGGAAACGCTGAAGAAATACCAAGTGAAACAGGCCCGAGCGCAGGAGAAGCGAGAGCTGCTGCAAAAGGAGAAAGCATTTAAAATCCAGCACCTCCTGGCACGGGTGGAGGACGTCAAGGCCGCCAAGCGGCAGCTGATCGAGGAGAAGCGACTGAAGATGGAAGGACGACTCCAGCGAGCGGCGGAAAACCGAAATCAATATCTGCGTCAGATCATCGAAAAAGCGCACGACGAGGAGAAGAAACTCAAAGAAATCAATTTCATCAAAAACATCGAAGCCCAGAACAAGAGGTTGGACCTGATTGAGTCCTCGAAGGAGACGGAGGGACGCCTACAAGATTTGGAGCAGGAACGACAGAAGCGTCTCGAAGAGAAGGCCGCCAAAGAAGCCGCTGTGGAGCGACGAAGACAGGAGCTAGAGCAAGCGCGCCAACGGAAGCTGGAGAAAATGAACGAGACACGGCTGGAGAAGGAGCAACGAATAGGAAAGATGCAAGAGCAGAAGGAGAAGCAGCGGCAAGCACTCGCCCGGGAGAAGGCTAGAGATCGTGAAGAGAGACTGCTCGCGCTTCAAGTCCAGCAACAGCAGACCACGGAGGAGCTACAACGAAAGATACTGCAGAAGCAGAAGGAGTCAGCGCGCCGTCATGAGGAGAACATCGAGCACATACGACAGCGGGCCTTGGAGTTAACGATCCCGAGTCGGAATACGGATGAGAACGGTCAGCAGGAAGACGGCGAGGAGGGCGAAGGTGATGCAGCTAATGGGGACGGAGACATGTCGTCCACCGTCTCCGACGTAAGCCGAGAACATTCCAGGGGCTACAAGAAGAAGATGAAGAAGCTGAAACTGCGAATGTCGCAGAGGTGAGTAGTACCAACTTCTTGATGTGACCGTCTGACTTCTTTGATTTTTTCCAGCGCCGAGGAGTATATGAAGGAGCTACAGCCAGTCCCGATGCACATGAAACGCGAAAGTCAGGTGCCGAAGTTCTTGAATCTCATATCGAAGGGTGGTGGCGCTCAGGGTCTAGAGCGACCCCTGGGCCAACTGGTGCGTTTGATGGCCAAAGCCCAAGTCTTCGACTTCCAGTGTTTCCTGCTCATGGACGGCTTGGGCACAATTACGTCCATGATCACAAAGGGAATGGAATCCGGCTCGGAAATATCCAAAAAGTAAGCTCTTCCTCAACACATCCTCGTGCCTCATATTCAAACCATCTTTCAATTAATTTTGCAGGGCTGTCATCCTGGCAGTGCAGCTGTATCGGAACGCGTGCACGCTGTGCCCGCAAATAGCTCGACATGCTATTTTGGGCAATTCCATCACGGCGCTCTTTGATGCGTTGTTCCAGAGTTTACAAGTAAGTTTTTTCTTTTGCCTTCGCTTCGCGGCGCTAACATGTTTCAGTGGCACTTGTGGACTTTCTCTGATGCGGCATCGATTTTTTGACTATTTTATGACCATGTGGCGATGACACCTACATTACTGCGTCGTAGACTGTTTATTTTGGACAGCGGCGTGCATTAGCACGCGTGTCGTTTTGGTCGATGATTGATTGACGGGCTGTTTACCCGTTTGGCGTCGCGGGCAATCAGTTATGTTGTGGTGTTGATGAATTGTTTCGCTGCAGACTCCGGGAAGCAATGGTCGCCAGCCGTACAGGGTCATTGATTCTGTTTATGAAAATCAAAAACTGAAGAAAAAACATGTTTGTGTATAGTTCTCTTGTGAAGATCCGCCGGAGATGGATGAAAGGGAAGTCTGAGTGATGATCCATCAATGTGTGGGCGTGCTTGCAAATTTTTGTGAATTGCCGAATTCATTGGAAGCAGATTCATGACAGAAGCGATGCGTTGATGGCTGTTCGGATAGCGAGTTGGGAATAAAGAGACTTAAAGGATATCTATACGATGCTAGAAATATGCTTTAGCGACGGAAGTGTTTGAAGGTTGGTTTGGAGCGGTTTTTTCGCGATTTGTTGTGTATTTTGGGACAAGCCTTAAATATTTCGGAAGACAAAATCACGGATAGGGAGACGATGATGAAAAATGACGGATAGGCACTACACGTATGTAAGTTAGGAAGTACGTTTGAAGCTTAACTCTACGAGACCTTTCCCGCCCCCGTTACTGGTCAATTATTGAGCTGTCTGATGGTACTACCGTTCTAAATCATCTCTTCTTCTACCAGCTATAGGGACTGTAGCATTCTAACACTTACCGTTTCAAGGGAAGACTTTGGTAGTAATCTTGAGCAGATAATCACAGACAATCACAGTTTTCGCAAGTTTGATGATATAAGGAACATATGCGTTGATCTGCATGTGTTTCACCAAAGGTTCTTTTCCATCGAGAAGGTCTTTGAATGCCTATTTAGTCAGTCATTCAGTAAAGCTGTAACGAATATATAATTAGTAAATAAACTGAATTTTTAATTAACCTACTTACAGTTTGTCAGATATTTCCAAAGGATAGGAGAACCCCTTAGCCGTCTCCTTTTACGTGCAATTTCAAGGAAATCACTTGAAATTTCTTCGTCCCATTCACAACACAACTGATGCCATTAAATGTTTTGTTTTATTACTCCACACTATTCAATATTTTATTCAAATTTAATAATCAATATTCACAGGAACAAAAGAATATCCTTTGAAATTGGAGTTTTAGCTGTCAAATTGTAAAATATTCACAAAATGAACTTTTTCATTCACAGTAATACAACTATCTATCGACTGAGTTACACAATGCCAAAAGTGATATCAGTCGATAAATTTGTCGACAAGCGATTCGGTCGATAGTCGACTTGCTTGAAATCTGAACTGAAAGAAATACTCTTCGGCAAGGTCTTCATTTCGCTCTTCAGCGTCCAAAATTATACCTACTTACTCTACCTACCACTCTTCACACAAAATGTGACAAACAAAACAAAACAAAAAGAACAGCAAAGTTTTGCGATATTCTATGCATGCATCGCATCTGCAGACAAACAAAAAAATAATGCAGTCGGGGTGGAGCTACGAAGATTTTAGTCGTTTCGTATCTTTTTTTTCAAAAACGGAAAAATCGGGTTATAAGCGATATGTTAGGTTAGGTTAGGTTAGGTTAGGTTGCAAACACACTTAGGCCAAGCATAGGCCCATTGTGTTACCACGCGGATCTTAGGCTACCTATTCCGCAAACTAATTTGTGCTTTTGATAAAGCGAAGAAGAGGGCTGATTCTGATGCTGCTCTGTTCAGCCAGATTAACAAAGAAATAGGACCCCCAGAAGTCTGAGTCTACAGGATGAGAGAGCACTGCAGCTACCTAGCAAGTGTTCGACGGTTTCTTCCTACTCCTCGTCCAAGCAGCTTCTATAGAAATCATTTTAGGGAATGCCTAGTCTAGAGACGTGAGTTCCGATGGCACAATGCCCTGTTAGAATGCCAATAAGAGATCTGAGATTTGGCCTGCTTAATCTGATCAAGCTAAGCGATCGCTTGGGATCGATCATCGGCCATAGTTCTTTGGCAATGAGGTGTCTTCTGCCAGATGTCCGTCTGCGGTTTGTTTGAGCAAGTGTTTCAAGCTTTAACAGATGTTTTATTTAGCGATAGGCATGGAGGGTGGGTCTCCACCCGGAAAGAGTACGGAGTTTGTGCCCTTTCTAGCGAGTTCGTCCGCTTCGCAATTCTCTAGAATGTCACAGTGTCCCGGAACCCACATAAGTTGGATGTTTAAGTACTTGGCCATCTCGTTAAGAGATAGGCGGCAATTATGGGAAGATAGGTGAAT
Organism: Eristalis intricaria; assembly: GCA_964034865.1. Taxonomy (NCBI): domain Eukaryota; kingdom Metazoa; phylum Arthropoda; class Insecta; order Diptera; family Syrphidae; genus Eristalis; species Eristalis intricaria. The sequence continues at coordinate 64,899,751 of OZ035874.1, read as the reverse complement.
TAAAGGTGACTGAATCCAGAGAGTTGATCGCTGCCTGGCTATCGGAACAGATGACGATATCTGTGCGCGATAGTACATTGTTTTTCAGCCAGGAAAGGGCTTCCTTAATCGCTATAGTTTCAGCCTGAAAGACGCTACAGTGATTAGGTAGTCGAAAAGATAGCTGGAAATTTAGATCCTTGGAATAGACACCAGCCATCTGTGAAGATTCGCAGTGGACCTTCCAGCGTCTGGTGTTCAGACTCCCAGTAAGATCTGGGCGGTATGCTGGTTGAGAAATTCTTCTCGAAGAGGAGTTTAGGTAGAGTGAGGTCTGTATCTATGGGTTTAGAGGCATACCTGCGTAGGATCGTTGAATGTCCCGACTCCAGTTCCTTCCAGCTGCTCAGCGATCTTAATCTCATCGTCGTGCTAGCTACAGTCTGTCTGCCAATTAGTTCTATCGGTGGCAGGTTGAGGAGTATGTTTAATGTTTCGGCGGAGGTAGTCCTTAGCGCCCCGCTAATGCATACGCATGCCTTCCTCTGCACTCTACCGAGTGGGATGATGTTGATTCTCTTATCGAGTGCGGTCCACCAAATTGGCTACTGATATAAATAGCCAGTGAACCATTTGCAGTCCCCATTTGCACCCAATGGCCCTTTTACAGTAGTAGAGAACCGTTGAGGTCTTCTTGACACGCTCCTGGATATTTAGCTTCTAGCTTAACTTCATGTCTATTATAAGGCCTAATAATTTGGCGCTGTCGCTTAGCACCAAGGGAGTCCCGCATATTGTGGGAGGGTCAAAGTTAGGATTTTTATACTTCCTAGTAAAGAGGACGTGACCCGTTTTTAGTGGATTTACACCTAGGCCGCACTAGCTTGGATAGGGCAGATTGCATAATATCTCTGATGGTGGATAAATATTTCCCAGATACAGCTATGGCAATGTCATCTGCATAGGCAACGACCTTGCAACCAGATCCTTCTAGTTTTACAGTGGTAGTTCATTAACCACTATGTTCCACAATAGAGGGGAGAGTACACCACCCTGCGGTGCGCCTCTGTTCACAGATTTACGGATCGTGGTATCACCAAGCTTCGAGCTTATCACTCTGTTATTGAGAAGCCGGTGGATAAAAGTCACTATAGGCTTTTCGATCCCAAGTCTGTTGAGTGCTGAGGTTATTGCGTGAGGTTCTATGTTATTAAAGGCTCGCTCGACAAAGGCAGTGAGAGTAAATTCCTTGAAATCGAGGAATCTTTCTATAGTGCCAACAAGTGAGTCCAGGGCTGTTTCCACAGATTTGCCCTTATTGTAAGCATGCTGAGAGATCGAAGGTTTGTCTGTGACTAAGTGTCGGATAAATACATCGATAAATTTTTCCAATGTCTTCAGAAGAAAGGAAGACAGGCTTAAAGCCCTTAGATCCTTTGGGTTGACATGTGATCATTTCCCAGTCTTGGGTATGATAGGTTATAGAATGTTATTCAATGGGATTATAATGGACATCAGCAGGGAACTAAGAATTTGGTCGCTATAACCGATGTCGTTATAAACGGTTTTGACTGTATATATAATTTACATTTTACGTACGCTAGGTATGTACAGTATATGTCAGATATAAGAAAGTTCAAAAATGCCGAACAAATCTTTATTATAACCGTTTTTTCTTATACCCAATAAACGGATATAAGAAACAAATGTGCTTATATCCGAAGAACTGATATAAGAACAAAAACTTTCGTATAAAAATCTTTTTATTAAGAAAACATTGCATTTTATATTTATTTATACAGTGACTCAACTAATTGATCACATGTTTATAAAATAACCTGTTTTTTTTACCATAACTATTTTATTTACAAAGACAACGTGAAATAATTTTTGGCAACATAAAAAAATAATATTATAATTCATAAGAAACAACATAGAGATCGAAATTCATTTGTAAACTTTTTCTAACTTAACGAAAACAATAAAAGAAGGCTTGATCAATTAGTTGGACGTTGTTCAGTCCTTCGTATGGCTTTCTTTTGCTTGGAGATCGCCTTGTATCCTTCTAGGCATGGATTCTATTAACGTTCTGCATAGATATGAGTTAATATTTTGCCAGGCAGTTTGTATATTTAATATCGCCTGGCAAATCTGTAATGGCTCGTTTGACTTCAACCCAAAGATGATCAATCGGATTGTGGACCGAAAATTGCGGTGGCTAATCTAGTACTTCAAAGTGGTTACTTTGCAGCCCTGCTTTGGTAATTCGGGCTGTGTGTTTCGGATCACTATCTTGTTGGAAGATAATGTCCGACACATTTTTGTTCCAGCTTTCAAGAATTGTTAAGAGTCTGCTTTCTTAAATGGTGATGTATTGAAAGGCATTCAAGCGACCTGTTACCTTAACACATTGACCAACCCCATTCATGCACATGCATCCCTAAAACCTGAGCTTTCTACCTCCAAACTTCAGTGCTGGCTTGATGTGGCGATCCCTGATTGGCTCCCTAGGTTTTCTCCATGTCCATTAACGACCACTGGACCCCAAACGGTTAAATTTTGTTTTGTCCGACCCAATTACCTTTTGTCCAGTCATCGACACTATAGTTTTTGTATTTTCGGGCAAATTCCAGCCTTAATTTCCTATGGCGGTCAGTCAGAAGGTGCTTCTTAATTTTAGCCCGGCCGTTCGAAACCCGTTCTTGCGCAAAATTGTTTCCCATCGACAGTTGTTGCCGTAATTTGATCATTCTGTAAAAGATCTTTATTGATTTAGGCCGCGTTGCCATGTATTACTTTATAATAATATGGGTGGCGCTACAGCCCGTAGAGGTCCAGGGCCTAGCTTCTCAGCAACCACTTGTGTTGTGCGTGCTATTTTTCTCTCACGCGTGGATGGCCTACAGTTTTAAGCCGACACCGAACGGCGAAGTTGAGAAGCTTTTTCCAGACAGGAATACTCTTTGAGTATTGTCCGTGACTCGAAAGAGGTGGAAGCCGTGAATTATGGAAGTTGGTATGTTAAGGACTCGAACCTGGCACCCTCTGCGCAGGAGTCGACGTACTAACCGACTACGCTACGGCGATTCACTTAGTGAATCCTGATGTGAATTCAGTTGTCATTCAGACTCTGCCCCTTCAACCTTCCCCATGTTTTGACTAGTTCAAAGTCTGCACATGCCATTTGCATACAATTGGCGCCTTTCTCACACGCTCGTCCTCGACTATCTGTTTCCCAGGAACATCTCTGTTCCACCGTCCGTAACCCACGTCCCATGGATCCACTCTCCCATTGGATCATCGGCTGGTGTGTGATCACGAAGTACTTATGGCATCACGAGGCGGAGGTGGGCTATCTAGTTCCGTCCTTATCTGCCACACGAATAGCCATTTTGAGGAATCCAGCGCCAGCAAGGGCTTGCCCACCTCATATACGAATCGTAAACGTGCCTTATGAACAGTCTTATCTCGAACTTTGAAGATCATAAAACTGACTGCCCGCCATGACTCATGGCGGCCTCCCCACGCTGCCAACGGAGGCGGCTTATTCGTGAATCCGAAAAGGGAAAGAAAACGATACACAAAGACGGTATAAACCATTTTAATAGCCGCAGACGCACCTAACCCCTAAGTGGACCACCGCTCTGCATTTATTGCCTCGCCGAACTCAACCCACAAGTCTTATCTGTCAAGAGCAAGGAACGCAAACCTGCCGGTGGGGCCTGCTGCAACAGTGTCATCCATTAATTCGGATAAACGTCAAGCGAGTGGCGCCACTTGTTCCCGCTTGCGACTCGAGATGATGAATTGATCGCACCCGGGTCAAGTACTGTGCGCAAAGGAGCGTGCACCACAAACTCCATTGTTTCTCCCTCCGTTCATCAACCTTAGACATAATGGACGGCGCGGCGGACGGTGGATGTTGGACAGTGGATTGTGGACAGTGGACGCGTGTGTCACTTTGACCGCCGCAACTACCTCGTTTAATCGGCTTTATGTTGTCGTTATTATACGCATTGTCGTTGTCTACGCTCTTACCGCTGTTGTCGTCGGCCATCATCATTGTTTTATTGTTATTGTTGTTTGGCATCGCATCGGAGCGAGGAAGGAGAAGGAGGAGGGGGATCAGCTCTGCAGCAACGACTAATAAAACAAAAATAAGCAAGACACGCATATCACATTCCTTGTAGCAAGTCTGCTGTCCCGAAATCAATAAATTAGTGGCCCTCAAGTGCTTTTGACGGCCGCTGGTGCGATGTCTTGTGTATCGAGATGTCAGTCTATCCATTATCGTAAAAATAAACATAAGCCGGCAGAGCGCAAATGAACCGACAATCAAAGTGCGTTAAAGTTTACTTCTTCTCGCATAAAACACGAGCGCGAGGAGACCCCAAAGCCTCGCCACAAACCGTCGCAGAGAAACGCATCGAAGACGGAATTGACAAAATGATGGCTAATAAATAAAACGAAAACTTTATTTGGCCTATTAGGTGATAAATTATCTTTTTGATGTCAGTAGTCAGTAGATAAACGAACGAACGTTATGAACGTTCCCAGTCGAGGCGACACTTAAATTTGGTTTATTATTCTTCTAAACCCGCCCGGGATGGTAGGAAGGTAAACAACAAAAACAAAAACAAAAAAAACTCACCACAACCGATAGGGTTCTCCGCGCGCAGGAATAGAACCCAGCACACGTGGCGGGATTGTAAAGATTGATTTTTCAGGTTTATCCGATGGAATGATTTGATTGGGAACTCCTGTGGGGCATGCCATAATCCCCAATGGACTGGTTCGTTATTTCTATTTCTGTTGATTACCAGCTACCTGTCGGTATGTGTGTGGATTCAAGAGTGGACGCTTATTGCTCTATAAAGTAAGGCTTCGACGTTAAGTGATTCAAGAGTCGGAAGCGCTTGCTTTTAATAAGTTGAGCGATGGGGTGTAGTAAAAATTGGTGTTCCACCCAACTTAACCCTGCGTTCGCATCACTTAAGACTGAGGTTAGATTAGGTTTAGGAAGGGGTGGTGATGGTTGGACATCACTTCCACTCGGGGGCCTGAGGACTCATTCTGGACTACACATTCATATCCTGTGTCACGTGATGGCTTCAACCACCCCATGCTCTTTGCAAATCTTAAATGATCAGATATATCCGCATTCGCTCAGTCCGCGGTCCCTGTGAAGAATCTTTGGCCCAGCGAAGCTTGGCGCCGATTCTGGAGAGCTGGGCAGTGGCATAGGAAATGTTGGATCGTCTCGGTTTCGTCCTCGTTGCACCGTCTGATGAATTGCTGTTTTAGTGGGACTTTAATTCCAAAAATGCTCAAAAGTAAAAAAACCCCACTTTTTCTTCACAGCATAAACCTCCCACGTATTGACTGCAATTTTGTTATTGTGACAGTGCGGCAACAACAAAAATAATCGCACATTTCAAATTGTGTGTAATTCTTTGATAAGAAAATTAGTTTGAGGAGTACGTGTTGATTTCGTTTTCTAAGAGGTTCGTGTACCTCTTCTTGACCTTTTTTTTTCTTTTGGATTAAGAGGGCTCTTACTGAATATAAAATATTAGTCAATATGTCAATATTAGTGGGGGAAATGAAACGAGAAATTAGAGATAAAATATGTGTTCTTTGTATTCATTGGACGAAAAGTATAATTGTTCAGTGTTGTTCAAATTGGAGGTCATATTTGTTGTAAAGCTGAGGAGGACGGCGTTACGATTGCGGTTGCACGGCTTGGTATGTTAAAGGACATCGAGTTAGCAAACGTGACTAGGTCGGACAGATCTTGGAATCGACGACAGAGATACTAACCGATATTAGCTGTCTCTTTTTGCAAGTGTATATACGCTTAATTTATAAGTGCACAAAAAACGATCATCGGCACTTAATGATTCATCATAAAATCTAGGCAGCGCCAGGGGTGTAGTCGTATGATGGTTGATCTTTGATGGTCACAATCTTCGTTTTGTGACTGTGTAGCGTGACCATCATTTTAAAAGCAAAAACACTTAATAATTCTAAATTAAAAAAAAAGAATCGATTACGAAACCTAAACGGAATGTAAAGCAGAGCCACTCTTTGTATACCAAAAGTTGCATACTTATAGATGCAAAAATATATAAAAATGATCTAATACATCAGCCACATCTACAAATATAAGCCACATACTTCAACCTAAACAGTAAATGAATGAATTCAGTAATGAACACACAGAAAATAATGTTTGGAAGCATTGTTTTTATCCGCGCTTATTTCTTAAGCGGCGGTAGATATTATGAGTAACTTAAGCGGATATAGGACTTGTTGTTAGTGTATTTTACATGCAAATTAAAATTTAAGCGTATATACGCTTGCAAAAAAGCACACCTATTATCAAGGATCAAGGATACTTTAAGGACATGGTCACTACAGAGGTGGAGAAGAGTCAGATGCAAATGGTGTCTACCTTTGACAAAATTTGGAAACCTGAAAAGCTCCGGTCACCGCTATAGTGACCCAGCTAGACCAAGTGGACGCGACGAGTACAGCACGGAAACGCATTTCAAATAACGGACGCCCACACGACAGACAACACGGCAGGAGGAAAGACGCGGCACTTGGCGACAGGAACTGACTCCCCCAACTATTCGCTCAAAAGTGGATGTACACAAGTGGGGAGTCAAGTTCGACGGCACCAGCAAGACAAAGTCGGTGGACAGCTTCATCTTCAGTATTGAGATGTTGCAGAAAGCAAATGGACTGTCCATCGAACAACTAATTAAAAACTTCCACCATCTGTTGAGGGGTCCTGCGGAACTATGGTACTGGCTATAAAGCCATGATTAAGGAGTTTTTCGGTCCCCTTGAACAGCATGACCTTCAAGATTTTTGGTGATTTGGTCATCCGTCTCAAGCAATGAGTTTTTCCAGCTGGGGGCGGCTATACCTCCAATTGCACACACCAAGCTGGTTGAGGTTGTTCCCCACTTGTGTGCGTCACTTTTGTGTTGTCCCAAAGGCTTGGAATTGAAAACTCTTTAGATTAGCCATCTCAGGCGCTGTATCCTGGTCAGACTCATGTTGCTGTTAACACCATAGGGTCCTCCTCCAGATGTTCTCAATGCAAACAAGACCAAAGTTTGCAGAACTTTTTCACAGAAGGACCAAGGATGAGATTGTCCATAACCTGTAGAGCAGGACTGGGATGATCAATGATTCGTATAAAGTCTTCGAAAAATATCCATTTCACTTTCTTGTCTCTTGAGTCGAAACAAACAGTGGGTATTCTGCAAGAGTTATTCTGCGAGTCTAATAGTATTGTTTTCACTACCTGGTTGGTGGGTTTATGTGGCTACCCGATTTAGCTCAATCTGCGCAATTGTGCGCTGTTTTAATACAACAACTCGTAGACCTGGGTTGCCTAGATTGGCTAAATCCCCCCGGTAGAGCCTCGAAATTTCATTGTTTTTTTTTTACTCTCCCCAAGTTGAAACTTGAACTTTTTCGCCATATTTTCCTCAATTTTTTATACAAAAGCCTCTCTCTAATTCGAACAAATACGTGACAATTCGACAATTCAAATATCCCGTGACAATTCGACTTAGCGAGAGTCCACTGTATTTTGATCAGCGATCTCGCAGAGATCACTAAGGAAAGGTTTGTTGAACGCGATATATCTCTGTTTGGCTTGTGCCGGACAGTCACAAAGGCAGACGTTCCTTTGAGAGAGTGTCAATGACAGTGTGGGCTGAATGGTACTTCGAGTTTATCAGCGGGCATGCCTATGGGCCAGTGCCCCGTGCTTATTGCCACGACTCTAGCTATTTCGGAGCGATTTCTTTTGAGTCCAGGAGGGTCAGGTTTTCCTAGAAAATTTGTACTTGGATGACCTAGTCCACCTCAGGACAGGAAGTGTTGGTAGATGATGTATTTCAGGTGGTTGATTGGGGGCTCACCAATTCAGAGGGGCTACTTGCCCTGCCAGTTTGTCGGCAATGTCATTTCCCACTATGAACCCAGAGGAGAGTGATATTGTACCTGTCACTGGCCTGTCTGATTTCTTCCGTGCACTGCTGCACAAATTTATAGCAAGTGATTACTAAGGAGATGGCCCTTATGGCTCGCTGCGACTCTACCATAAGGACGGGTTGTACTGAGAAGTATTCACGCTTCTCTGGTCGCTAGTACATCAGCCTGGAATATACTCGACTGATCTGGGAAGCGATAAAATTTAGAGGTGTTGAAATCTGCCCCATCTACAAAAAAGATAATCCTACCTCTTGCAACAACTATAAAGGGCCCCTGCTCAACGGCGCCTACAAGATCATGTCCAGCGTACTTCGTGAACGTCTAAAGCCGTTTTTACCGCACTAATCGACACGTACTAGTGCGGCTTCCGGCCCGGCAAATCGGCTATAGACCAAATCTTCACACTAAGGTGGGTCGCCGTGTCGTAGTGGGTAAGTGTGTCGACTCTTACGCGTGCCAGGTTCGATACCCGAATTTACCACCTTTCATATTTCACGGCTCCGCCTCTGTCGAGTCACTGACAATGCTCAAAGAGTATTCCTGTCTAGAAAAAGCTTCTCAACTTCGCCGTTCGGAGTCGGCATTAAACTATAGGTCCCTTCCACTCGTGAAAGAACAATAGGACGCACAACACGAGTGGTTGCTGAGAAGCTAGGCCCTGGCCCTCTACGGGCTGTAGCGCCACCCATATTATTATATAGAAGGTAAATCTTGGAAAAGAAAAGCGAGTTTCAAATCGATACACACCACCTCTCCTCTTCATCGATTTTAAAGCCGCATACGACAGCATTCATCGCAAGGAGCTATTGGGTGCGATGGCCGAATTCGGGATCCCGGGAAAACTGATCCGATTGTGTAGCGCCACGCCAACAAATCCGCGATGCACCGTGCATTTCGGCTCGAGGACTTCCGTGCCGTTGGAAACCTGCACCGGATTTCGGCACGAAGATGCGCTGTCGTATGATTTCTTCAACTTGGTACTGGAGAAGATAGTGCGGCGGGCAGCCGTAAACATGGAGGCACTATCTTCTAGAAGTCAGTCCAACTGTTGGGATATGCAGACGACATCGACATCGTCGCGTGCACCCAACCGTAGAGGAAGCATTTACAATTGGAGAAGAGGCGAAGCGAGCTGGTCTTAAGGTCAACGAGGATAAAACTAAGTACAGTGGACTCTCCATAAGTCGAAACTCTCTCTAACTCGAACAGCTTATGGCATCCGATGACAATTCGACTTAGGGGGAGTCGACTGTATATGCAGTCGACCAAAAAACGATCTGTCACACACCACCTAGGACAATATTTAACAATCGACAGCTAAAATTTCGAGGTAGTAAAGGAGTTTTTCTGCCTCGGGGCAAACGTAAACTCCCCAAACGACATCACCGTGAAGATCCGACGTGAAGAACCGCCTTTGGCAGCCGCTGTTACTTCGGTTTACAAAAACTCCTGACTCGAAGGACTAAGATCATGCTCTACAAAAAACTTATTTTGCCAGTCCTGCTATATGGAGCCGAAAGGTGGACGATAAGCAAAACTGCGGAGCTGATTCTTGGTGCCTTCGAAAGAAAAATTCTACTTCGGCTATATGGTCTCGTCTGCGAAGGCGAATGCAGGAGAAAACACAACCGCAAACTCTAGAAGCTGTACCAGGATGTGGTTGTAGACCGGAAGGCAAAGATCCGTCGACTGCACTGGCTCGGCTACATAGAGCGCATGGACAAAAACAACCGAGTCTCCTGGTTCGAGAGGAAGACCGAATCTCCGGTGTAAAGACCAAGTAATCGCGGATGCAAGACAGCATGGTCTTTATGAATGGAAGCAACGTGCCCAGGACCGTCAAGAATGGAAACAGCTATCGCTCAGGCTCGGAGCCTGCATGGGTCGCCAGCCTGATAAGTGATTAAGTAAGAAAACCGCCGAGAAGACCGCTGAGCCTATACCCCGTGGTCTAGCTTTGTATTCTGAGGCGAGTGATTGCGTTTTCCAGTTCTCTCTGGATGGAAATCGGCATTGTGTCGAGTTGCCGAAGTCTATGGTGGGGGTAGCGCAGTCCGTGGGAGCTGCGGTTAGGTTTTGAGCCAGAGTTGCAGACCTCTGCTATGGCCATACGGTCCTGCTGACCAACCTTCCGCTTCTCTGAGTCTGATGGCGTTACACGTGTACTTGATATAAAGGTCCAGTGGCAGGAGGTGTAGGAGCACGCTCAGTGCTTCGGTGGGGCATGATCAAATTCCTCCGGAAAATGCGACTCCTGCCGATCTTTGGACTTTGTTGAGTGCCCAAAGATCTGTTATAAGTAGGCAATTAAGACAACTTCGATGTCTAGGCAAGTAGCAAGGGTCTCTCCACGGTACGCAACACTGTGTGCAGTGGCATTTCTGTGGATTTGCCCTTGAGGTAAACGTGTTGAGAGTTTGATAGGAGGCTTGGTTTCAGAAGCTCTCGCATGTGCGAATCGAGCACACGTTCGAGTGTTTTAAGCGGAAAGAATGTAAGACTGATGGGACGGAAATCCGTGGCAGATTCGTGTCCCCTTTTTCCTACCCTTGGGATAAATACAACTAGGACTCTGCTCCACGACTGGCGAACATAACTTAAAAATAAATAGCTGTGAGGGGGTGTTACCTTATTTATGGTCTTTTGGAGCTTGGCTGAAATAATTCATCAATCCTTGGTGAGAAGCTGTAGCTGGCCCAGGAAACCCCTTTCTCGATAGCTTTGGATGTAATTTGTTCGCAAATTTCCACCTGAGAGCCCTGTATGGGAGGCAAGCTTTCAGGGACAGGGAAATGAGTGAGGGTCAGAAGTCCCACAGACTCTTTGGCTGAGCCCGTCCAACTTCCGTCCTGTCGCTTAATGAACGGGGCTGGAGTGGCCTTTCAGTCTCGACTTTTTACAATATGCCTGTATATAGTAGATATTGAAGATGACCCTTGTCATTCTTCTCATATCGGATAAATCCTCGCTGCATCAGGATCGAACGGATTTTCTGCTGTGCTTCATGTGGCATGAGTTTTAAAAACCGACATCCATGGCCTTCTCTAAGTCGGCTAGCTGGGGAGAGTGTTAGTTAAGAGGGTACAATTTTGTTGAACTCACAGTAATAATTTTACTAGCCATGTACTGGGGTCTCACTGTTGGGTGCCGAGTCTAACTTCCTTGTGCCTACGGAAAGTCACAAGCCAACGCTGAAAAACCGCATTGAAAGTCGGTGCTTTAATCTCTGATTTTCAAGAAAACCGAATTCTCGCTTCCACTGTCGGATTCAAGAACTGCCATCGCATTCATCGCGTTTCAATGTGCAACCAGTATGTACTTAGTTCCCATATGCACTTAGTTCGATATTAATTGCGCCCATAATCAGGTCAGGTGTACTCCTCCAAGCTGACCAACATTCACACTTCTGGCAGAGTTTCAAATATGCCCAAAGTTTCTGCAAAGCCCAGGGGACGAGTAACACTACACCAAGTTTCGGAATTCTCAAACAACAACAAAAACAGTCATTAAAGCGTACTCTCTCCCTATTACACAAAATTCGCTTTCCAACCCCATCCGGGTCCGCTTTAAAATGTATGCCTGTCCGACTTCAAAATTCGGCCACCAGAGAGGTCATCGCTTCCTCTCCATCATCATCATCATCATCATCAACAACATCATCATCATCCCCTCGTCGTCGTCGGTGTCGGCGTCTAAACGCACCTGGAAGAGCGAAAGTGCAAGTGCCAGAGAGGTGTTCCATTTGCTTTTGTTTTCTTTTTTATTTTTTTCCCGAAATTTTCATCTCATTATTGATTTTCCGTTCAAAAACGACAGCAAACCAAAAAAAAAAACGTGTCTAAAAATTCAATAAACCATTTTCTACGTGAATTTGTTTCCCCACCACCCCACCTTTCGGCGGTTCGTGTACTCCATTTCAAAATCTAAACATGCATATTGCCGTCCATCTCGCTCTAACGCACAGCATTTCGACTTGTCTTCCCCAGCTGCCCGAGGAGAAGTCACCCCAGCATCCCGTCGAGCTGTCCACAGAAATCATGTTGGCCTGCACGGTGGCGCTATCTCCATCTTATACGAAGAAGCACTCACACCCCAAGGTTGTGGAACGCCTACCGGACCTCATAAGGTGAGTTTTTCTTATTTTCTCTTTGCTTCGTTCCTCTTTTTCTTTTTCACCACGATTCGCATTTCCCCTCGTTTTTCGAAGTCGATTTCGATCAAATGCCTACGGAACAAAATAACTTGCCGGTGTGTGCATGTGTGCGTGTGTGAAGAAGAGAAGGGCGTGGCCAAAGTGTTATATACCACGCCGAACCCTCATTTATTTACCACGGACCACGAGCGAGACGGCAACACGGACCGCGACAAAGATGTGTGCGCGACGAAACGCGCTCTTGGAGTCTTTAAAATTCACTTTAATTTTGATTTTCGTCCTTTTTGTGCTGTTGTTCCTGTGTCCTGCTTTGTTGTCTCTCTTTTATTTTTGCTCAGTAACACAGGAAAATATTTTTATTTTTCGGTCTGTCAACATTTATACCTCCCCTCGGCCGGCGCGGCGCGTCAGCCGCCCGTGTGCCTTTGTTCGGGTGGTTCCATCGGATACCGTTGCTGGCGGCACGGCGGCGGGTGTGATGGAGGAGAATTAAATTTCACTTTTTCATGTCGTCCCGCGTATCCTTTCATTGGCGTGTGTGGCTCTTTAATTTGCAGTTGAAAGAGCGCTTTTTTTTGAAACTTCATCGATTCATCGACAATGAAACGCGCGGCGCGTCGTTGCCGCTGTGGAGACTAGGTAGGCAGTGGCAGGTACCCACTGTGGCGGCGAAGGACCTTCATGTCCTCCGCCCTGTCTGCTGCATGAGCGGGGGGATTTGTTCAGAAAACGGAAAATTGAATTTTGTTTTCTTTCGATGTCGTCCTTGATGTTTTTATTTCGGAAAATCTCAAGTGTCATCGTTGATGGTTTTGGTGTGTCCTGTGTGTTCCTTTTACGCTATTTTCAAATTTACACCGAGAACTTTGTCTATGCGCGTGGTTTCGTCCTCGAGTCCAGCTATGCCCCAGCGGGGGAAGAGGGTGGCTGGGCGCGATGTTCGTGTGTACATAGGTGTGTGTCTGTGTAAGGGACGACCTAATTGCAAAAGGATCTAGTCGTACACCGAAGCGTAAGTTTTATGTATTTTCGATGGTATCTCAAAGGACTTTGCCCCTAATTGGGGGGTTTTTTGTCGAAGTCCTGGATCTGTGATTTGTAATTTGTAATTTTGTTATCAATTCTGTGTAGCTTTTAATTTTCGCTCCCTCCCTCTTTAAGGGGCAGTTTTGTTTTGGAATAATTGAATTTCTACCTTTCCTGCTGCCGGGGGTTCTGCTGTTGGTTTTGTCTGGGCGGGTCTTTGCCTTAATGGAGCCTTGTTTTGACAATAATTTTGATTTTTGTGAAACGGAATGACTGGTAATTGCGTATGGGGGATTAAATTAAAGTTCATTAGATTTAATTAGGGATGCGATGGTGAGGACTGCTTTGGATGCTGACCTATTTGCTGTGGTTGCGGGGCTAATGTAGATGACCAGTGTAGATTCGATGGGTGGGCTCTTTGTAATCGACTAATGCATCGGAGGTAAGTGACCGGACCACATGTGTAAGAAGCACTTTGAGCTTGCATTCTCAAAGCTGGAGTGCAGACCACAACGAGGCACGCATATGCATTTCTTTTACGTGACTTTCGTGATGGCATGGGCTTCATTAATCAGTTAGCTGGGAGGGAATTGCGGCTTTCGTGGCACGTCGAGCTACGTTGTGCTAAAGGTGAGTGTGGATCAAGATGCTGTAGAGAAGTAGAGTCTCTGAGCATAAGCTCAGATGCTTCCCTGATTAGTTTGATGGCTTTGGGACTTAATTTGGCTTCTTTCATAAGGATTGCTTAATCAAACGTAAACGTTCCTCAAATTTTCTGACGCGAGTCACTGACAACATCACTCCTTCTAGCGATAGGTAAAATCTTCAGGAAACTAGTTAAAACAAGAATGCTTAGCTATCTTAGGTTAGGTTAGGTTGAAGTGGCTGACTGCCGCGCAAACGGACAGCAGACACACTTAGGCCAAACATAAACCCATTGTGTTACCACGCGGATCTTAGACTACCTATTCCGCAAACTAATTTGTGCTCTTTATAAAGCGAAGCAGAGGGCTGATTCTGATGCTGCTCAGTTCAGTCAGATTAACAAAGTAATGTGCCCTCCAGAAGTCTGAATCTACGGGATGAGAGAGCACTGCAATTACATAGCAAGTGTTCGACGGTTTCTTCCTCATCCTCGTCCAAGCAGCTTCTACAGAAATCATTTTAGGGAATGCCTAGTCTAGAGACGTGAGTTCCGATGGCACAATGCCCTGTTAGAATGCCAATAAGAGATCTGAGATTTGGCCTGCTTAATCTGATCAAGCTAAGCGATCGCTTGGGATCGATCACCGGCCATAGTTGTTTGGTAATGAGGCGTCTTCTACCAGATGTCCATCTGCGGTTTGTTTGAGCAAGTGTTTCAAGCTTTAACAGATGTTCTATAGTAGCAATATGCATGGAGGGTGGGTCTCCACCCGGAAAGAGTACGGAGTTTGTGCCCTTTCTAGCGAGCTTGTCCGCTTTGCAATTCTCTGGAATGTCACAGTGTCCCGGCACTCACATAAGTTTGAGTTTAAAGTACTTAGCCATCTCGTTAATAGATAGGCGGCTATTAAGGGAAGTCTTGGAAATTAAAGGTGACTGAATCCAGAGAGTTGATCGCTGCCTGGCTATCGGAACAGATGACGATATCTGTGCGCGTTATTATATTGTTTTTTTTAGCCATGACAGGGCTTCCTTAATGCCTATAGTTTCAGCTTGAAAGACGCTACAGTGATTAGGTAGTCGAAAAGATAGCTGAAAATTTAGATCCTTGGAATAGACACCAGCCATCTGTGAAGATTCGCAGTGGACCTTCCAGCGTCTGGTGTTCAGACTCCCAGTAAGATCTGGGCGGTATGCTGGTTCAGAAATTCTTCTCGAAGAGGAGTTTAGGTAGAGTGAGGTCTGTATCTATGGGTTTAGAGGCTGCGTAGGATCGTTGAATGTCCCGACTCCAGTTCTTTCCAGCTGCTCAGCGATCTTAATCTCATCGTCGTGCTAGCTACAGTCTGTCTGCCACTTAGTTCTATCGGTGGCAGGGTGAGGAGTATGTTTAATGTTTCGGCGGAGGTAGTCCTTAGCGCCCCGCTAATGCATACGCATGCCTTCCTCTGCACTCTACCGAGTGGGATGATGTTGATTCTCTTATCGAGTGCGGTCCACCAAATTGGCTACTGATATAAATAGCCAGTGAACCATTTGCAGTCCCCATTTGCACCCAATGGCCCTTTTACAGCCGTTGATGCCTTCTTGACACGTTCGTGGATATTTAGCTTCCAGCTTAACTTCATGTCTAGTATAAGGCCTAAGAATTTGGCGCTGTCGCTTAGCACCAAGGGGGTCCCGCATAGTGTGGGAGGGTCAAAGTTAGGAATTTTAAACTTCCTAGTAAAGAGGACGTGACCCGTTTTTAGTGGATTTACACCTAGGCCGCACTAGCTTGGATAGGGCAGATTGCATAATATCTCTGATCGTGGATAAATATTTCCCAGATACAGCTATGGCAATGTCATCTGCATAGGCAACGACCTTGCACCCAGACCCTTCTAGTTTCACAAGTAGTTCGTTAACCACTATGTTCCACAGTAGAGGGGAGAGAACACCACCCTGCGGTGCGCCTCTGTTCACAGATTTACGGATCGTGGTATCACCAAGCTTCGAGCTTATCACTCTGTTATTGAGAAGCCGGTGGATAAAAGTCACTATAGGCTTTTCGATCCCAAGTCTGTTGAGTGCTGAGGTTATTGCGTGAGGTTCTATGTTATTAAAGGCTCGCTCGACAAAGGCAGTGAGAGTAAATTCCTTGAAATCGAGGAATCTTTCTATAGTGCCAACAAGTGAGTCTAGGGCTGTTTCCACAGATTTGCCCTTATTGTAATCATGCTGAAAGATCGAAAGCTTACCTGTGACTTAGTGTCGGATGAATACATCGATCAATTTTTCCAATGTCTTTAGAAGAAAGGAGAATAGGCTTATATGCCTAAGATCCTTTGGTTTGACATGTGATCATTTTCCAGTCTTGCGTATGAATACGACAATGGTCGTTCTCCAAGTTGCGGGTACGTGGCCTAGATCTAAACATCCTTTAAAGATGTTGACCAGCCAGGTCGAGATTAGGACTGCAACTTTTTGCAGTTCTGCCGGAAAAATGCCATCAGATCTTGCCATATTGTAGGGCTTAAAGGAGTTGATGGCCCACAGGACTCTGTTTTTGGTCACCCTCAGGGAGCTGAGATGGGGGTGGGGATGACTGGTTGGACTGGTTGGAAGGGGATGGGTGTATTCCTCCCTTATCACTGCAGCCTGGGAAGTGGGTGTCAATGAGAAGACCCAGACTCTCCAGGCTGGAGTTAGTCCGTGTTCCATCAGCCCTTTGAATCAGGGAGGGCATTCTGGGTGATGACGCTAATATTTTTCGCAGACGGAAAGTCTCAGAGGCCTCTTCGATCTTCCCACAAAAGAGTCTCCAGGATGATCTTTTGGCTGTTCTTAGCTCATATTTGAAGGTACTGAGAGCTTTTTTTTTTTCAGATTCCCAGTCGGCATTGATTCGGGTTACCTTGGCTCTGTTGAATAGCTTCCTGCAACCTTTGCGGAGGGAATCCATGGAAGGTTTAGGTTTTCCCCTTACTATCCTTATGGGACCAGATCTGACTAGAGCCTGATTCAGGATAGCAGTGATTCTCTCCACTGATGAGTCAAGCGCTGAAGGGTTGGGATTTGTCAGAAGCCGCTAACAGGTGACTGACAGTCCCCCTATACATGTCCCAGTTTGTTCTCCTGATGTTGCGGAAGGGAGTTACACCAGGGGTGGAGCTTGTAAAGCTGAAAGTGATATAACGCTGGTCAGAGAATGAGTGGTCCTTAGACACCCTCCACTCCATTATACCATCCGCTATGTGGTCAGAGACAAGGGTTAGGTCTAGAACCCCCTGTCTGATTTTTCTTAATATACTGTCACAAACATATTCATATTATAGTTGAATTCTGTGAATTACCTTTAAATAAAAATCAAACAATCAATTGTTCTACGGCTAATGGAGATCGACTCTCTCCTCTTATTGGCACATGCCACTGTCATCTGTTGCTTTTTATCAGTTCACTCGAAGGCCGACCGATGGAAGATGGAAGGTGGACAGTATATTCATTCACAAGAAGGACAATCTCATTAATAAAAAATCTTTAATAAAACCAAACCAATACACCATACCTCCGTTCTGCCCAATCTAAGTTATCACTTGTGGATCATGTGGAACTCATCACGCATCTCGTGTCGAAGCAATAAGACTTGAATTCGAAAAGAATCCGCGATGCTGTGACCTAAAAGAACCCACCATTGGCAGCATCTCTCTCGCATATACACTCGTAAATTAAGTGTTAAATTAACCGTGGAGCCAAGATATAGATGAGTGCATAACTATATTCAATTCATCGTTGCCCATTGCAGTCTGCTTCGGTCTAAATGACGAATGAAATCTTTGTGCGTGCTGGTCTTATCTGAACCGTGCATAATAAGTATGTATCTCTGCATCGGGTAATGATGCTTCAATCCTCGTATAAATAGTCAAGATTAATTAAGAAAATCTTAAATAAGAGGCTTATCCGTCGGTTTTTTTCTACAACTCTTATATCTAAAAAAAACAAGCAAGTTGTAGGGAGGGAATGTGGTCTTAAAGAAATAGTCCACGAAAGAGTTTGCCAAGAAAGCAAGTTGCATGTCTCTGATATCAACGATTCTGTGGTAGAATTTCAGTGTTCCACAGTTTGAGGAATTTAATTGGAGTGACAACAAAATATTTTTTACAGAGATAGCCGACTTCACAGCTGATTGACCCCTAGTCCATCGACGAATTTGAGTGCCTTTTTGACGAATATTCACGAAATAACCTAAATGCCGTCATTTGGTTCATGAACACCTTGTAAAAATCAGTTGTCAAAAATCTCAAGGGGTAAGAGAGGTAGAAGTCGGGCATATCTGTAATACTTCATTTCAGTTTTTTACAAATAATAATACATGACATGGTTACTAAGATATGAATTGACTAGAGAAGCAAAGTGTTTTTGAACAAAGTGTTTCAACAGATTCTCGTCATTCTTTTAGAAGGCTGGGCTGCACGCAGTTTATGACAGCCGTGTTTTTTTGCAAGCGTATATACGCTTAAATTTCAATTTGCATGTAAAATACACTAACAACAAATCCTATATCCGCTTAAGTTACTCATCATATCTATCGCCGCTTAAGAAAATAAAGAGAATGCTCCCAATAATTATTTTCTGTGGGTTCATTACTGAATTCATTCATTTACTGTTTTTTTTTTTTTTTTTTTTTTTAATTCATTTTTATTTTTTTAATTCAATAAATACTTATATACTAGACAAAAATGCTTAAAACTAGATAGACGAACATGATGCTAAATATAACTTAATGGCCCTCGGCGGGCACTCTAAGCTAAGCTTAAACTTATATGCTGTGTCTTTCGACCTAAAGTGACAACCTGTCTACTTACGCTAAACATAGATATTGAGAATATGAAATTAAGAAAAGTTATGCAAAAACTTAATAACAGAACAGTTTTCCTTAAAACTTATATACTAACTTACATGCTACCTTAAAATAACTTAAACTACCTTATGCTAAAATTGCATACATATATATATGTGTATATGATGACATATACAGGTATATACATATATGCACTTAATATATGTACATATGCATACACATAGATACATGCAAGTGTACACATGTGTATACCAAACATTTTTTTTTTTTATATTTTTTTTTTTTATTTTTATTTTTTTTTTTTTTTTTTTTATTTTTATTTTTTTTTTATTTTTTATTTTTATGTACAACTTACGACTACCTTAAAACTACCCTACTATGTACAAGTCAGCCATAGGATGCAGTAGATAGACCTTAGACCTACTTCCAATCCACTGCACGACAGAGACCGACTATTCTCCCATTCGGAGAAACGTACTACCCTTTTTACCCCGGGTCTAAAGGGTTCGACGCTGGAGTTCCCTCTCTCCCCAGCCACCAGAACTTTCGATGTTGCATAGCAACATCCTTAACATCTCGTCTTGAGACCGCCGTACTGAACCGGAGGAGACCCTCCTCAGCTCGTTGTGCGACGGAACGGTCGTGGTTGAGTCGCCCATCCACAGTTGATCTGGCGATGTGGTAGATGAGCGGTACCGCATTTATATCTTGTAGCAATCCGTTTTTGTCTAGGTGCAGGAAAGCTTCTGGGGGGACGAAGCCACTGTGACGTACCCTTTCATGGTATTGAGAATTGGGGTAGTAAGCCCCTGAGATCAAGTTATTGACCGAGTTCATCGCTCTAACAGTGTGACCTCGAATCAACTTCAACAGGAAAATGTCCACTCTTATCAGGTTTGCCCTGTTGTATAAGACCTCATTGGAATAGTATTTTATGTACTGGGACTCTGGAGTTCGATAAAGACGAAGGCAAGCCCTAAGACAAGCCCTCTCGAACAACCGAATCTTTTCCATTAAGCTTGCACTCACGTTGAACCACACGGGACAGCCATAGGTGAGCATGGGCCGGATGAGGGCCATGTAGCAGATAACCTTCACCCTCGCATCGAGTTGGCTGTTGTAAAACAGTCTCTTTGTAAGGGCAAAAGCGCCTCGGGCCCTGGCCAGAGCAGCATCTACATGTTTATTAAAATATAGATACTGGTCTAGCCAGATCCCGAGGTATCTGACTACCGTCCTTTGCGCCAGTGGTTCCCCGTGTCGTCCGACGATTGAGAACTTTCGCCAATTATTTTTCGTGTCCGCCGAGGCCTTATACAACGGCGTCCTGAACAGAATGGTTTCCGACTTCCGGAAGTTGATACTCAACTTCCAGTCATCGCAACTTCTCATAAATGAATCGAAGTCACCCTGCGTGAGGGTAGTGATTTCCTCGATCTTTTTGTCTGATCTGTACACGATCAAGTCATCGGCATACGCAATTGCATGAGGAAGAGATCTTAACAGATCGCTCAAGTAAATGTTGAACAGGATCGGCGAATTAACGGCGCCCTGTTGGAGACCATTTTTAACTTGAAATATACCTGTCGAGTTCACGTTGCCATACTTGACTACGAACCGTCTACCGGTAAGCATGTTACACAGTAGGTACAGCAGTGGTTTGCTAATGCCTAGCCGATTGAGCTTGTAGAAAAGTCCTTCTAGCCATACGGTATCAAAGGCCTTCTCCAGGTCAATCAAGCAGGCACCCGTACATTGTTTCTGGCTCTTGTTCCATTGGATATCCGACACCAGTTTCGACGCGGCATGAATAGTGTCATGCCCCGCTTTGAAACCGAATTGGTTATCCGGAATAATATGTTTGTCTTCAGTCCAGTTGATCAAGGCTCTATTGATCACCTTCTCGAATACCTTGCTGATGTTCGGAAGGAGACTTATTGACCGGAGGTTGCAAGGATTCGAAGAATCTTTTCCTCTCTTGGATATGGGTTGTACAATCGCATTTTTCCAATGTTCCGGATAATGTGCATTATTCAGAGCATTGTTAAACAGGATTGTGTACATATTAACCACTTCTAAAGGGAGGTGTCTTAACACAATGTTCGAGATCCCGTCGACACCCACTGACTTTTTCTTCTTTAATGATTCATTTACTGTTTAGGTTGAAGTATGTGGCTTATATTTGTCGATGTGGTTGATGTATTAGATAATTTTTAATTATTTTGGCATCCATAAGTATGCAATTTTTGGTATACCCAGAGTGTCTCTGCTATACGTTCCGTTTAGGTTTCGTAAACGATTATTTTCATTTGATGAACATTTTTTTTATTTTATAATTATTAAGTGCTTTTGCTTTTAAAGTGGTTGTCACGCTACAAAATCGCAAAACCGAAGATTGTGACCATCAAAGATCAACCATCACCTTAAACGGTTCCACCATTGACTAACACAAATGTTATATATGTTGTTGGTGCTGCCACTTGCACAAAAAAACACAGCTGACATTACACAGATTTGCAGCTGCGGTTTCACAGGGTGGTTCAACCACGATGTCCTATTTTCAAATTCAATGACATTGACGGCAGTGGTCATTTTGCAGCTAATTGGCAGGGACCTGCGACGCAAAACTCTTACCATTCCAAACCGCAAGATCTCGTTTTCGAAGGGTCCGACTGACAATGTCACTGATCCATGATGCCAGACAAACAGTAACTTTCCAGCCTTGATGGAGCTCGTGTAGGTTGACATCGTTACAGTTCCAGCAACTCTTACGCTTCCTTCCAAAAATAAACCCCTTCGCAGAAGATCGGTTTAATTTATGTATTCGGATGTAACTTAACCAAAAGCAAAGGTTTTTTACATACCACGTTCACTCGTGAAAGAACAATAGCACACACAACGCGAGTGGTTGCTGAGAAGCTAGGCCTAGGTCCGCCTCGGACTGTAGCGCCACCCATATTATTATTATTAGATTACATACCATTACAGCTCTTGCCCTCTTTTTGACTCGTACCGTGCAATTTTCTGCGAAATCGAAAGAAAAGGATCGCTCCCGTGATGTCATTTCTTCGTGTCGTTGTCAGAGTTTCTCACCGGGAAACGGATCTCCGTAACACACGACGAACGGTTTCTACTGACAAAGGCTTCTGTATCGTTGTAGAAACTTCTGACGCTAGCTTTGGTATACTAATTTTTCGGCTGCACTTACCTTTACGAACAATTAAACGTTCGTCTTGCTCCGATATAATTTTTTTCTTACCTCTTCCAGGAGCATTTTTAAGTGTACCTTCATTTTTTAGTTGTACCTGAGTTCGCCCTGCAGTCCTACCAATCTTTCGTAAAGATTCTCCCTCTTAAAATAGCTTAATGATAAGCTTTCGTGTTGAAATATCAGTTTCTGTCCTTGTTTTCTCCATGCCAGAAAGAAAATGCTTTCGAGTACCTTTTAACACAAAAGTCGCAACACAAATGGTCAATAAACACATTTCTCTCCTTTCTTTAACTTGACTTAACAGTAAACATTGTTTTTTTTTTCATAGGATTCATGTGTTTCCCAAGTATTTTTATTTGTGTACGCTCAATTTTGTGTGAGTGAAGGGGGTGATTTTCTTGTTTTGGAAGGAAAATGTTTTAAAATTTTGGATCCATAATTTAAAATATCCAAAGAATATGTGGATAAATCAAATTGCATTTCTAAATTATATTTAAAAACATTTCTTCGCGCCGAAAAAGAAAAGCTTGTTTTCTTCCTTCCAGTAGCTTGCAGGTAAATGGAAATGATGTGGAATGGCGAAACTTCGTAAAGTACTTAGGTGTATATCTAGACTTCAAATTAACTTTTCGTGAGCACATCGCACAAACCGTTAATAAGGTTAAAATTGCAACGACAATTTTATATCCATTTATTAATAGGAAATCGTTATTGTCTATATCAAACAAAAGCATAATATTTTAGGTCATATTCCAAGCTATACTTTTGTATGGATGGCCGGTATGGGGAAAATCCGCCCAGTGCCACATTAGGAAATTACAAGTGGCTCAAAACAAAGTCCTTAAAATGATGTTAAATCTACCATATGATTTCCCTACTTCAAGACTGCAGGAAAGAGCGGGTGTTGACCCAATCACTTCACGAATATTAAAATTAACAAATAAATTTATAAACTCATGCGCTTTGACCGAAAATCCCTTAATTAACGACTTGTGTACCAATAATTAAAACATATACATATATATTTTGTTTATTTATTTATTTAAATTGTTTTCATTGTACATTTTTGTTTTAGTTATTCATATATATATATATATCTATTTATTTATTTATTTATTTATTTATTCATTTATTTGTTTATTTATTTATTTATTTACTTATTTGTTTATTTATCTATTTATTTATTTATTTATTTATTTATTTTTATACTTATTTTTATATACGAATATAATCATGTATTTTATATATATATATATATATATATATATTTTTTTTTTTCTCTCTCTCTTATTGAAGGTTTTTCTCGTATTTTCCTTCAATTTTCATGAAAAATAAATAACTTAAAATATAAATATAAACGTTTTTCAGAAGAAATTCATCACATCTCTGTAATATATATTGTGCGATAAACTAAATCAAATGTAAACTTTTTATACGGAAATAAACTATCTATCTATCTATCTATCTATCTTCGCATCGAAAAAGGCGAAATTATATCCATGCAAAGGGTGTACGCTCAATTTTGTGAGGTACTGTATTTCTCTGGAACCACCTTGCCTCTGTTTAATCCAATCTTGATAGAAGTTGCGGAAGTAAACCGAAAGGCTCCGGCACATAGAATACTATACTTGCGTAGCGTCAGAGCATACGCACACGCTGAAGTATTTGAGGCAAGGGTATGACACAATGAATACTCAACGCACAGCTGATTACATTTGACAGTTTCAAGTTTGAAATGGAAATTCAAGTTGTTTTGCTTATTTATGCACGATTAATATATGTATTGTAATAAAAATACTCAATTCACAACATTCATTTATGTTTTTATATATTTTGAACGTTTCTTCAACGAGAGCCAACTTCTAAACTTTAACATAAAATTCGAATTCTCTTCAAATGTCACAATGTGAGGATTGTCAACGCTGAAGGAGAGAGAAAAGTTAAAAGTTGAGTAACTATAGCCCTCGCGTGAGCCTCAGCGTTGGTCTATGTGTCACCACCCATAAGAACACATGTATTTTATGTATCTGTCAAAGTATTGCTGACGCTCTCGCATGGAAAGTATTCTATGTGAAAAACGACAAGTTCCGTTAGAGAAAACATCCGTCAAAGTGTTTGTGTTTGACATGTTCATTTCCGTCATTTCTGAGATCCGAAGATTTGAACTTCTTGACTTAAATCAAAGAGAGTACTTCTCTTCTCCCTCAGAAGACGTTTCAATTTTCTGCTTTCCGTGGTAAGTTATTCTGCTTCAATCTTGTAATGAGCAATTTTGATTAAGAGACAAAAGTGAGTTCGCCCAAGTTCTGCCAAGACTCCTTTTCCCGCATCCGCCTGCTGGCGGTTACGCTGAAAGACTGTGTGTCGTCTTCCGCTCATTTTCTGCGTAATCTCTTGCGAGTGAGTTTGTCTATAAGTCGGATAATACTTGCCATCCCCCGGTGGCACCTTAGGCCTTTTGTTTTTCATTTCCTTGCAGATGTCTCACATTTGTTTGTGTTTTCCATATCAAATTACGCACAACACTCGTATTCGCAGTGCTGGCTTCTGTCGAGTTGGCGTGTCCCGTCTCCTGTCCGAAAGTCATCAGTTCGTGGATTCTGTGATTTACTTAGTAACAAGGGATTACTCACGGTACATTGGCTGCATTGAAGCACTTAGCTTGTCGCATTTAAACGCTGCGCGACTGGCTGAGGCATACTTGCCGACCCTCCTCGGGGCTATTATCTACTTTGATCGACTGAGGGGTGCTTATCCTGCCGTTAAGCCCTCATCATTGAGATTTGATTGACTCATCCTTTTGTCTGCTCAGCAGGACTACTTCTGCGCGAGCATAGGGGGAGGGGAGAGATACAGCAGCACCCTGCCGCCGATGATGATCACCGTGCAGAGGAGTGCTGCCTTGCCATTAAATTAAGACCTCATCCAGCACTTTACACATTTTACATATGCCACACCGAAAATTCAATGAGATCCTTCCCTGAGTGGATATCAACCCTAACCTCTTGTGTGCAGAGAGCGAGAGTGGCCCTGCTCGAGTGTAATCCAATGATGTGTTCGGCGACGAACGGGCCAAGGAAAATTCATCGCATATGGTCAGGTTTGGTGCGTGTTTCGGGGGTTTTGTGACATGGAAATCCTTTGCCCCCGAGGACGTTCAGTTTGCCTTTTTGTTTTTTTGTTTGACTGTGATGCAGAACACGGTGCATTGTGATTGACTGTGATATGACAGTTTTTGATGTGAAATCAGAAACTCTGGCGTGACAGATTGAATTCGTGTTTGGCCTGAGGGGATCGTGTCTCGCTGGGCGACTGTGGAAGGTGGGGGAATTTAGGTGTTCTTTGCTCATCTTCCGATGGCAAAAAGTTGATTGTCGTTTCTTGGCCACATCCGTAGCTCCATCGATTCCTCTCTGACGACATCAGCTTCTGTCATCGGAAGCAGATTCGACATGGTTTTCAACCTCCGTCAGCAGCTCATTGGAAGCGACGAGCGACTTAACAAACGACGATCGCTTGGCCCATTGTCGTCGCAGAATGCTTAACACACCGAGCAGCCTAGCCCCCATTAAGCAAACAAGACTCGTTCTCTCAGCTGATGGCATTTATCAGAATTGGAACCAACTCGCTCGACTCGGATAAATTTAGATCGTCAACGAGCGACAGAACACCCAAGTCTGTAACTCAATCTAATTGACTCTTCCTTTCAACGGCCACCCTGACGCCACCCACGGTACGTCATTCCACCATTCCACGAAGCCAAAGTGTTACGAAGCCCGTGACAGCTTTCGACTGACTGACAATCACAGCCATCGCTGACAGTTCGCACAAATTGTCGTCCCCTCGGTGCGTCCGCGTCCGCGTGATTAGTACAATCGAATGACACATAACCGCGTCTCCGTCGCTCCACGAATGGATGGATTCCATTTGGGTTTTATTTCGGGTGCCGGTTTCGTGAAAAAACATCCACATCTGTGTGGAATCCAGGGAACTGTCAAAACATCACCCTTTTCCGTTTCGAGTGCTGGAACTCGTTGGGTGGCGCGCCGCGGCGCAGATCTAGGCGACGGTCTTAGAAAAACACTTGTTGTCTCTGGGAAATGGAAATCTCATTAACTCCTGCCGCAGAGCTGACAGGACTCTGATCGCTGACATCCGTGCGGCTGTGATCCGTGGAAAAACATTCCGAGACGAAAATAAACCACCCAACCTACCGCGTGGGGAAAGTCTCAAATTTCCAGCGGTGGCGGTGGCATCGTGAATCAGAGTAGGGCTCCCACTAAGCGAAACTTGTCCATTAATCGCTTCTCCTGATAATTGCTGTGTTCGGCAACATGCATGCAGATACTAAGTACAAGACGTCGAGTAATCTGCCACGACTCAAGTTGTCCCTCTCCGCCTATCCGGGGCCTTGTCTAATCGGAAACATGTCCGAATAGCTGGCCGGTTGGCTGTGTTCACTTGGCGACCAGTTTAGGCGATCATGTGTGCGCTGCCCCTGCCTATCTGCCTGCGTGCTCGCTGCCTGCCTTGCCGGTTGGGAGTTGGATATCCATTTTGTTGGAGGCTTCTCTTCCTTTTTCCGCCGGTCGTCGCAACTGGTTTCGCTGTGGGAAGGATGTGCATATAATTGCGAGGTTTGCTAGAGCAAACAGGTTGATAAATATGTGCACTCGAGTTCGTCGGCGTCGCGGCGGTGGCGGTTGCGGTGGCGGCGAAGCGACCGATGGTACTTGCTCTCGGTTTGCTTGTTCGCAGATGCGAATCTTGTAAGTGGATGACACTTGGAAGCGTCTTGTGTGCTAGCTGAGATTTATGCAGCAATTGTCGTGATGAGTAATCGAGGATATAAACGAACACTTCGCCTGCCATGTACACGACGCAATTAAGAATTCGTGCTGTGGCCGGGATGTGCGATCGTTTACGTGAAGTTTGGTGCATTATGAGCAATTAGGGCGTAATTGCGAGAAGCCCCTGGGCCTCTGATTTGTGCACGAGGTAGTGGGTCGCTGAGGAGTGGGGAATTTGAATGCCAAGAGGGGTGCGAGTTCAATGCCTTTTGGCAGGGCGAGAGAGAGAGAGAGAGAGAGAGAGGGAGGGGTGTCCAGAAGTGGAATTTTAGATGGTCCCTCCCTTGTTACGTGTTATGTCAGCAAGATGCTCGTACCAGGAAACTTCCTAAATGGATATACCACAGCACAACCATGTCCTGTGCCTTCTGTAGCGAATAACGTACCATGATTCTAGTCTGGGATAGCGCCATATACACATTTGGCTGTGGCCTCTTCCCTTTTAAAACCGTTGGACTTTGCAGGCAATCAAGAAAAGGTACAAAGATGAGATAATTAAATGATTCACATTTTTGAATACCCAGAAATGGCCACATGTTCACATTTTAGAATGTGTTAGAATGTAGCCAGTGCGCGGCTCCAGCACCTCAAGATCCACAAAGCGACCTGGCGGTCCCCTGATCAATCAACCGTCAACCAGATTGATCACATTGCGATCGACGTCAGACACTCCTCCAGCATTCTCGATGTCCGAACATTCCGAGGAGCCAACATCGACTCGGATCATTTCCTTGTTGTAGCCAAGATATGAACGCGGATATCGATACACAACGGAGTAGAGCAAGACCAAAACAACTTGACGTCGGAATGCTACAATCGCAATTGACCGCTAGCAAATTTGCCGATCGAGTCTCCCTGAAGCTCTCAGAGTGTCCAACCCTGCCAGGCGAAACAATCGCCATCAGAGAAGCTGCATCTGATATGCTGGGTTTTAAAACGCCACCAAAAAAAAACCCCTGATTTGACAACGAGTCCAGGCAGGCACATTCAACGAAGCAAGCAGCCTACAAGGCGACGCTGGACAGAAGGACGAGAGCGGTTCGTGAGCTCTACGAACTTAAAGAAAAAGAAAGAGCATGAGAAGCGCGCGATCGAGGAAATGGAGAGGTGTTACGGCAGAAATGACGTCCGAAAGTTCTACCAACGGGTAAAACAACTATTCAATGGATACAAAATCCAGACAGAAGCCTGTCGTGACGCAGGGGGACAACTCGAAGTGGATTCGCAGTCGATACTGAGAATCTGGAGAGATCATTTTTGTAGACTGTTAAACGGCGAGGAAGACTCGCCCGTCAGGCAGTATGTTCCACTCCACAGAATGGACGAAAATTCCTTCACCCCGGCCAAGACGAAGTCAAGATAGCGGGTGGACTGTCTGCAGAACGCATTAAGGCAGCTGGAGATGAGCTGGTAGGGTACGTGCACCAACTCATGTGGACGGAGGAAAGCATTCCCGACGAGTGCAATCTCAGTATCGTTTGCCCAATCCACAAGCAAGGAGGCCCCTTCAACTGCGCCAACTACCGTGGTATAAGTCTCCTCAAGATCCTTGCTGCCGTTTTGTGTCTGAAAACCATTCGTCAATAACTTGATAGGCCCTTATCAGTGCGGTTTCAGGCCGGGGAAGTCCACCATCGACCAAATCTTCCATTACGGCAGATCCTGGAAAAAAACCCAAGAAATGCAGATCGACACCCACCACCTATCCGTCGATTTCAAGGCCGCATATGACAGCGGGCATAGGGACGAGCTATACAACGCCATGTCTAGTTTTGACATTCCTGCCAAACTCGTCAGGTTGTGCAGGATGACGATGGAGAATTCTCGATGCTCCATCAAGGTCGGTAACGAACTCACCGAGACCTTCAATGTCAAAAAAGGTTTTAGACAAGGCGACCCGACCATGTGACTTCTTGAAACTTCTATTATTCTTGACAAGGTCGTGCAGAACTCACACGCTAACACCAGAGGCACGATCTTCCAGAAGTCCGGACAACTGCTAGCATACGCGGATGACATTGATGTGATTGGTCGAAGATAGCGAGCCGTCTATGATGCGTTTGCTGCTTAAGACGGAAGCGGCCAAAATGGGTTTAGCGGTGAACGAGGGCAAAATGAAGTACAGTAGAAGTTCGGAAAAGTTGACTCTCGGAAAAGTTGACCAAATTTTAGCAACCACACGTTACCTTAAAAAGTTGACTTTTCTCCTTTGCTCAACTTTTTAGAGCATGCCTCTTTTTTTCACCTGTATTCCTTTTTTATGTATCAAATATAATTAACAATGTCAAATACATAACACAGCAGCGTCAATAAATTTTTTTTATCCAGATGCCATTGGAAGCATGTATAATTATGTGCTAAACCGAAGATTTCGAGCTAACCCGAGTTGGAATTGTTGCAACTCGAGTTGGCTAACTGGGTTTCAAACATAATTATTTGATTTATTGATTGCCAAGCTTCATAAAATTGATTCAAACACAGTTCGGTAAAGGGTGTCCCACAATTTACGCAAAATATTTTTTAATTAGAGAGCTAAACGTTTTTTTATTCAGAGTATATACAGATTGGGGTTAAGTTTGGGGTTAAGTAATGGCCGCCATAGTTATCATGTCACGATAACGGAGACCGATAATTGTTGCATGCATTTTCGAAAAAGAATGGTCCGCTAATGCATCCAGCCCAAAGTCCGGACCAAACAAAAACACAACTCATGCGTTGTCGATGCATTTCTATCTCTGCAATTACTCGTGGGTCTTCTGAGCACTAAATGTGACAATTTGGAGGATTAGCGAAGCCATCAAGATGCAAATGAAATGAAATACAGCCAAATTAATGCAGAATGGCCATAGAAAATGCCAACAAAAGAGTGCGCATATTTTAGCAATCTCGTGGTGGCCGGGCACGATTTGACATAAATTTAACTCGGTTCAACTCGGATTGGATGTCACTCGGGTTAACCCGGTTTATCAACTCGAGTTGATGGACCCACCAGTAAGCGTGAGTGAATTGATCAAATGGTGCGGCGAAAATAACGAAACTCACCATATACCAAAGCTGGTGGTATTACGTACAAACATTGTAAAACTACTCTTTCTTCAACCAGATTTTGAGGTTTTGCTTTTAATAAATAAAATAAAACTAATTGAAACTAAAACTAAACAAAATACAAATTTTCTACAGATCTTGAAAAGTGTCCAGAAAAGTTGACTTTTCGGATAAGTTGACAAGCTCTGGGAAATTTCGATCAACTTTTCCGAGCTTCTACTGTATACGCTGAAAAAAGGACGCACAACATCGACGACTCGGCCAGAACGTCACCATTGGTAGCTATAACTTCGAGGCAATTAGGGACTTCGTCTATCTTGGTTCCCAAGTAAACAGTACGAACAACACCAGTTCCGATCTTAAACGCAGAACTCTTGCCAATCGCTGCTTCTTTTGGCTCAAGAGCCAATTGAGTAGTAGAGTCCTCTCTCGAAGGACCAAGCTAACATTATATAACACCTTGATCATCCCTGTCCTGCTTTATGGTGCGGAGGCATGGACAATCTCAAAAGCGGATGAGGAAGCCCTTGGTCTTTTCAGGAGAAAAGTTCTGCGTTCAATCTTTGGTCCAGTCTGCGTTGATGGTTATTGGAGGAGAAGATTCAACCATGAACTGTACGGCGGCATGAGCCTAGTCAGGCGTCTACGGATTCAACGCCTAAGATGGCTGGGCCATGTAGAGCGCATGGACAACACTGCTCCAGCCCGAAGAGTCTTCGACTCCGAACCAGTGGGGCAACGCAACAGAGGACGCCCACGGAACCGATGGCGCACCCAGGTGGAAAAGGACCTCAATCGACTTGGTGTGGCGCAGTTGGAGACAGCTGGCTAAAGATCGTGCCGGCTGGAGGGGCTTACTGGTTGAGGCCCAGGCCCACCCCCGACCTTTGGCACCACCAGAAAAAGCAGAAGAATGCATAATTTCTCCACAGTTCACATTGTCGTCGATCATTTTATCGAGATTCTCCCCTCGAAGAAAACAGCCACGTATGAACTTACTTCTTCGACGACCTAGGCGCGTTAAGTGATGGTAGAGTCAACCCGCGTAACAGTGGTCTGAGAGTGAATAGAGTAGAAAATGATTTGTGAGAGTATTTTTAATGGCCGAAGCTCATAGAATCCATTGCGAGTGTTGCGTTCTGTCAAAAATTGACAAGCTGCCCTGATGAGAAGGAGAGAGACAGCAAATGCGGCCCACAAGTGGAACACATCACGACGGATGAAGTAGGCGTTTGACAGATGTATCCATGAAGATTCATTTGCGTGATCTTTATAAGTTTGTCTTTACGATATACAGTGGGCTCCCCCTAAGTCGAATTTTAACGGGATACCATGATGAGTTCGATGCAAATCTATTCGGGAGAGTTCGACGGTATTATGCTTACTTCCTAGCAGGCTGGCGACCCATGCAGGTTCCGAATCTGAGCAGTAGTTGCTTTCCATTGTTGACGGTCCTGGGCACGCTGCTTCCAGTCATCAGGACCAAGCTGTCTTGCATCCGCGATTACTTGGTCTTTATACCGTAGATTCGGTCTTCCTCTCCTTCTCGAATCAGGAGCCTCGGATTCGAAGACCCTCTTAGTTGGAGCATCATTATCCATGCGCTCGGTGTGGCCGAGCCAGTGCGGACTGTATTATCAGGCCACTGAATTTCTTAGTGGATTGCACACGCGACATACGTCTTTGGGCACCCCTTTGCAATTTTTGTAGATTCCAAACGCAACGGAATACAAACCCATAGAATCTGGTGCGCAAACAACTACGATTTTTGTGGATTCCAAACGCAACGGAATCCACATAAATCGTAGTAGTTTGCGGAACGGATTCTATGGGTTTGGGCCTTAAGAAATTGATCAATTCACCAAACTCTTGCCAAACTGTTCGTCAAGACTCAGCACTTCTTCAAACGCAACGGAATACAAACCCATAGAATCTGGTGCGCAAACAACTACGATTTTTGTGGATTCCAAACGCAATGGAATCCACATAAATCGTAGTTGTTTGCGGAACGGATTCTATGGCTTTGGGCCTTAAGAAATGGATCAATTCAGCAAACTCTTGCCAAACTGTTCGTCAAGACTCAGCACTTCTTCAAACGCAACGGAATACAAACCCATAGAATCTGGTGCGCAAACAACTACGATTTTTGTGGATTCCAAACGCAATGGAATCCACATAAATCGTTGTTGTTTGCGGAACGGATTCTATGGGTTTGGGCCTTAAGAAATTGATCAATTCACCAAACTCTTGCCAAACTGTTCGTCAAGACTCAGCACTTCTTCAAGCGAATTTTGCCCCACCCAAATCCATTTCAACATTCGCAACAGTGGAACACAGAAAAGTTCCATAAAACGCCCGCCAGGCACTTCCAAAGTAACCCTAGCAACTCGGTGGAAAATGTTTTGTCGCCATTTGAAATTTACAACCGCCCACCAAGCAAATGACCGGAACCAGAAAAACCCGTCCAGCCGCACTCAAAAAACTCCCCCCCCCCCCCATCTCCTCGCGTAAGAACCACCGAAACAAGTCCTATTGAAGGCAGACAGAGTCACCTAAGAACCGCCATAACCGCCCTTCAGCACACACGGGTGAGACACATTTTATGAACACCTCCACACACGGGAATTGCAGGAACCTGCTGCGGTAAAACGTTGTGGCTCCACCTAAAGTGCCATATCACATTCGCTTTTACAGTCAAAATAAAAAGGACACCTCAAGGACCATGCCACAAAAAGGGAATCTCTTCGTACGAACATGACCGACAAATGGTCTAACCATCCCAAAATGGTGATAAAATGCCAGCGCAGTGTCGCCGTTGGCGGCTGGACGTTTGTAAAATTTAAATTTGATTCAAAAGATACCGGGTGACACAACACCCACGCAGGCAGAGGAAACACACAGAAAATACCGCCACAGCCGATGGCCATTAGCAAGTGCACTCGCTGAACGTTTCACCCCATTTGGGTGGGCAAACTCCCTTGGGATGTTTTTATGCGGATAATATGAATTTAATAGTTTCGAATGCATCCTCTCGTAGCGTGATTTCAGTTTTCAGTTGCTTGTCGTTGGTCGGTCCCCTCCTTGTTGCCGATGTCTCAATTCAATTTATTCATGGGCATGGCCATGGGCATGGGCACTGAATGAAAGTGAGGTTAATTCCGGGTGACACAGCCCGAAGGGTTGCACACTTTCGCGCCGCCAGTCTCGAGATGCGGATGACAACGATGAGCAATTGTTGTTTTTGTATGCATATTGGTTCTGACATTTGCTCACTGTGAACATGTGCCACGGCAGGAATTCGAGTAAGGGTTGCTCTCTGCCGCACGATACCGGCAAGGGGAGGCGGTTCGGTGGCTCTTTTTATGAATTTGCGTATTCGTTACGCTTCGGCTGATTATTATGATGATTATTAGGAATAATTTTATTACTCGGTCGACGGGGGACGAGGCGGTAGCTGTAATCAATTTGATGTTTGATTTATGAACGATAATGCGAACGGACGTCAGGCGTCGCTTGGAAAATGAGGAGGATCTTGGTTGACAATAGAGAGGTTGCCTTTTTTTTTTCTGCAACATATGGATACATTTGTGATTTGCATTTGATTCTAATGAAAGGGTTCTGTGACTGCGTTATGAGACAGGAATGCGTTCAGAAAGGAGCGATTTATTTGGCACGCGTTTTCGAATCTAACGTGACATATGCGACTTGGGGATGGAATTGAGGCGTCAATCTGTGGCCAATTTAAGTGAGTGGCAGTTCAGGGGCATGTTGCGTTGCATGAGAGTATGCACTTCCAACTCTAGCGTGTGTTCCGAGAGGAAGAAGATTAGTTAGCGGACATACTCGCTAATAAGGGTTTAAAACGTTAAATTTTTTTGCTTGAAAAGTCGAACAGTGACATTTTCAGTGCTTTACTTCCCAATTCCAATGAGTGTCTAATTTAGTTACGTAGTTACTTCCAACTCTAGCGTGTGTTCCGAGAGGAAGAAGATTAGTTAGCGGACATCCTCGCTAATAAGGGTTTAAAACGTTCAATTTTTTTGCTTGAAAAGTCAAACAGTGACATTTTCAGTGCTTTACTTCCCAATTCCAATGAGTGTCTACTTTAGTTACGTAGTTACTTCCCTCAATACTTGAGAAAAAAAATATATTTTCATCCCAAAAGACAAAAATAATTGCGCTTTTTGTTGTTGAATCACAAAAGATCCGCACTTACATTAAAAAACAAAAGCTGGGCGTATTGTTATTTCTTGCAGCTAGAAAGCACACACTCGTGATGTTGAAGACAATAGACCGCCATTCAACACCTTTTTTTCCTCGGGCCTGTGAGCCCATCCGTTGTATGAGAAAATGACAATGCACATGGCAGACACAATCTGCCATCGGATTTGAGTCTCTTCTGTTTTCACAATTTTCATAAAAGCAAACATGTGATTTGTGAATGGGAGAAGGGAAATTCTCCTGGTTTTTTTTTCAAGCTAATCTTAGCCCCACTTCCAAGAGGTTGAAGCTGGCTCAAAAGAAATGCCAACAGAACACGCTTTCTGTCCAACTCTTCTGTCCAAAAAGAAAGAAGGAGGAAGGTGTATGAAGAAATGAGGACGGGATCAAAAGCTGATTTTCTATGAATTTTGCTACCAAATTGAAAGTTGAAAGTCGCGCTGCATTGATCAATTAGGCCTAGAATGGTGAAAAAGTGGTCGAAGAGGAAATTAAGGGTTTTCCAATAAGGGCTTGACAACTTTTTTTTTAAATAAAACGCAAGTCATTTGAGATATTTCAAAAACTTTATCATTGGCTTGAAGTACATTTTTGAACTCGACTTCCTTCATATGGCCATCGCGGGCACGATTGCAGCGGTCGATTATTTGGACCCAATTTTAACGACTCGCCACACATCTCGGCCGAAACGGCCGCTATTTCGCGTTCAATATTGGCTCTGAGTTCTTCCACCGTCGTCGGCTTGTTGGCATAAACCAATGACTTAACGTAGCCCCAAAAAAAAATAGTCAAGCGGCGTTAAATCGCACGAACGAGGCGACCAATCGATTCTTACTTGATTGAGGGTACTTTCTTTTCCCTTCTCCCACTCACAAATCACATGTTTGCTTTTATTCAATAAATCAATTGTAACGCGATCTGTATGGCTTGTGGCACCATCTTGTTGAAACCCCATGTCGTTGAAGTCCATATCGTAATTATGGCCCGATAACCCTGACCATTCACAGTAACGTGACGATCGTTATCGTCGACGAAAAAATATGGCCCAATAACGCCGCTGGCATGCAAACAGTACCAAGCAGTTATTTTGTGTGAATGAAGTGTTGATTCATGAAGCTCATGTGGATTTTCTCATGTGGAACCCATTGAGCCAAAAATGGGCTTCGTCACTGAAGATGAAATTCATCATCTTGGCGCATCTCCAACAGAACGCTTTAAATGGCCCATCGCCTTCAATTCTTGAGTCAGCTTGATCTTGTATGAGTGTACACCAAGATCCTTACGCAAAATACTCCATAAAGTGGTCTGAGCGATGCCCAATTCTTGAGAACGCCGTGGAATTGACTGATTTGAACGGCAGCGATATTTTCGTCACTTCGACCAACCCGTTGTTTCACTGACAAGGCAACGAATTTGTAGACTCAACTCTTTTTGCACTAAACTTGTTATTGCCTGTCTACTAGGGCGAGAATTACGACCGAAAATTGGAGTTGACGCTCTTAAAGTTGCGGTCACCGACTCTGAATTTCGGTAGAAAATTCTTATAATTTGCAGGCGTTTCTCGTTCGTCAACTTTACCATGGTGAAAATGTTGAGTTTGCTGAATAAATTGACAGTGACAGTTTGATGATTAGTGAAAGAGTGCGTTCACAAATTAAATTCAAAGTTATCAAGTCCCCATTGGCAAACCCTTTAGCTGAGAGTGTTTATAAATTTCGTCAGATCCCGACTTGACAGTCTCAAATATGTCAGAGAATGGGAGTGTAAGGGTATGTTCATGAATGAAACTGAGACAAAAACTACTTATTGAGTCATATACTTTTTCAAGTCAAGGTCGATTGATATGAAAATGTCTATAATTGCGAAAATATGAACACATGAATAATTACTAGGTGGAGTGCTACAAATATGACACACGTTTACAACCACGTTATCTGAAAACAGGAAAACCATAGGCATGCGATTGTACTTTATTTTCATTAATTTTCGAAGTTACTCTCGATCGTTGCAATTTGTCCATTCTTCAACAGATGTGTTGAGTAGACTGTAGAGCAGGTGGGTGATGTTTAATTATTTATTTATAACTTTTGGAATAAGTTTTGCTAAGACCTTTTGGATAAATTTGTGTGAAAATGAATGACGGTGTTGTCACACCCTGTGATGCTCACATAAATATATTAATTTGTAAAATCGAAATGAGAGATATTAAAGAAAAAAAAGTGAAATAGGTCGATATTGGTAATTTGGCTAACTGCAGCTATTTCTGACGGCCGCAGCCGTGACGTTGTAGGCTAATTGTAGCTAATTTTCACGGCCCAACTCTTTCGACTCACTGACAATGCTCAAAAAGTAATTAATGTCTAGAAAAAGCATCTCAAACTTGGCTGTTCGGAGTCGGCATAAATCTGTAGGTCTTTCCACTCTTGAGAAAACAACAACACGAGGGGTTGCTGTGGAAGCTAGGCCCTAGGCCCACCAATATTTCTACAATAGAAGTTCGCAAAAGCTGACTCTCAGAAAAGTTTACTACACAGAAAAGTTGACCAAATTTTAGGTGCCATACATTACCTTAAAAAGTAGACTTTTGCTCAACTTTTTAGAGCATCCCTCTTTTTTTCACCTGTATTCCTTTTTTTATGTATCAAATAGAATTAACAATGCCAAATACATAACACAGCAGCGTCAACAAAATTTTTTTATCCAGATGCCAATGGAAGCATGAACAGTGATGTGCCGAACCGAAGATTTCGAGTTAACCCGAGTTGGAATTGTTGCAACTCGAGTTGGCTAACTGGGTTTCAAACACAATTATTTAATTTATTCACTGTCAAGCTTAATAAAATTGATTCAAACACAGTTCGGTAAAGGGTGTCCCACAATTCACGCATGTTTTTTAATTAGAGAGCTAAACATTTTTTTATTCACAGTATATACAGATTGGGGTTAAGTTTGGGGTTAAGTAATGGCCGCCATAGTTATCAATGTCACGATAACGAACACCATTAATTGGTGCATGCATTTTCGAAAAAGAATGGTCCGCTAATGCATCCAGCCCAAAGTCCGGACCAAACAAAAATACAACTCATGCGTTGTCGATGCATTTCTATCTCTACAATTACTCGTGGGTTTTCTGAGCACTAAATGTGACAATTTGGAGGATTAGCGAAGCCATCAAGATGCAAATGAAATGAAAAGCAGCCATATTGATGCAGAATGGCCATAGAAAATGCCAACAAAAGAGTGCGCATGTTTCAGCAATCCCGTGGTGGCCGGGCACAATTTGACATAAATTTAACTCGGTTCCACTCGGTTGGGATGTCACTCGGATTAACCCGGTTTATCAACTCGAGTTGATGGACCCACCAGTAAGAGTGAGTGAATTGATCAAATGGTGAGGCGAAAATAACGAAACTCACCATATACCAAAGCTGGTGGTATTACGTACAAACATTGTAAAAC
Source organism: Eristalis intricaria (assembly GCA_964034865.1). NCBI lineage: Eukaryota > Metazoa > Arthropoda > Insecta > Diptera > Syrphidae > Eristalis > Eristalis intricaria. Next base: position 64,862,306 of record OZ035874.1, on the reverse strand, counting down.
TACTCTTTCTTCAAACCAGTTAAACATCGCTAAGATTTTGAGGTTTTGCTTTTAATAAATAAAATACAACTAATTAAAACTAAAACTAAACAAAATACAAATTTTCTACAGATCTTGAGAAGTGTCCAGAAAAGTTGACTTTTCGGATAAGTTGACAAGCTCTGGGACATTTCGATCAACTTCCGAGCTTCTACTGAATTTTTTTTATCATTTAATCAACTAAATAGAAACAAAAAAATGGTTTTGAGAAGTACACCTAATTCTCTGTCGATTTTGTTTTTGTACGAGTTGTTTTGTTCTATCACGAATATAGTTTTAACACTATATACGGTGTATATAAAGGTCAGGTCCTATTCCTTAACCCTCGGACGAAGGGTCCGGGTTTATGCGGTGTCGGTAACCTCGCTGAGGCTGAGAGCTTGGCTCTAAAGCTATAGGGACCTTCCGCCGCCATCTCAATTCCATGGCCCCGACCCGAAAATGAAATAACTTTCTAGACCTGTGCTCCGAAAATGTCGAAGTAGCTCTAGAAGGACTGCGCACCAGGTAGTTCCTACTGACTGGAGTTTCGGATGCCTCCGCTTGCCAGACAGTTTTCAAGCTCATCCGCTGCCGTGCATAAATAGAGATGAGCCATGGTACAGACTCACTCTCCCCCTCTCTCTCGTCTGCAGCCGCTAACGACGTCCCACAGGGGTTGGTTACCCCATCTTCGATCGAAGGTGCCCGGCTCCCAGATTTCGCCACGTGGAGGTGAGAGTAGGAGTTCGTCGATAAAGGAGTGCAGACGCTTGTGCCTGCATAAGACGCCATATCAACGCTTTGAAATCTAATCGAATTCATTGCTGTTTGTCATCTCTTTGGTAGCTAGCCAAATTCGTCCATCTTGAGGTCGAGGAAGAAGGAAGTCGAAGATGTGAACAGTGTTTCTAAAAAAACACTCTGCATTGACTCCTATACAGTGGACTCCCCCAAAGTCGAACTCTCCCCAAGTCGAAACGCTCTCTAACTCGAACATTTTCGCCATATTTTGCATACATTTCCCTCAATGTTCTGTACAAAAACCTTTCTCTACGACACACTCTCACTAACTCGAACAAATTAGGGTATCCCGTGAGAATTCGACTTGGGGGGAGTCCACTGTATGTAGCTCTTAACCGGTGTTAGAACAAAATCACGACAACCATCATGAAGGTAACTGACTTCAACGCATATGGCATCCAGTTTCCTTGTTGTTGCATGAAACCCAAAGCTTTTAGACGCTTGCAAATTGCTTGCCTTAAGCCTGAGACTGCCACGTTTAACCAAGCCGTTTCTTGTCTTCGGTATCAAGATAACACTTCGGAACTAAATCTCGCTTGTTTTCAACGAAGGGATGTGTTCTCAATTGACTGTTGACAGGATTCGATAACACAGCACTTTTATTCGAACTGAAAAATATTTTAAATCAAACCAAACAGTTGAACATACTGCCTAACGACTTTTGCAGAAGTTGCAGAGATGAGGAAGGAACAGAATGTATCCAACATCTGCTCGACTTTAGGAAAGAAAAGAAAACAATTCCTAGGAAAGCACTTCTTCATAGAGCTGAACGCCTTTCTTCTTCTTCTTCTGGTGGCGCTACAGTCCGGGTGGACCTGGGCCTCAACCAGTAAGCCTCTCCAGCCGGCACGATCTTTACCCAGCTGTCTCCAACTGCGCACATCAAGTCGATTGAGGTCCTTCTCCACCTGGGTGTGCCATCGGTTCTGTGGGCGTCCTCTATTGCTATCCCACTGGTTCGGAGTCGAAGACTCTCCGGGCTGCAGCAGTGTTGTCCATGCGCTCTACATGGCCCAGCCATCTTAGGCGTTGAATCCGTAGACGCCTGGCTAGGCTCATGTCGCCGAACAGTTCGTGGTTGAATCTTCTCCTCCAATAACCATCAACGCAGACAGGACCAAAGGTTGAACGCAGAACAGCGCGTCGCCTTGTCTAAAACCTTTTTTGAGATTGAAGGTCTCGGTGAGTTCGTTACCGACCTTGATGGAGCAGCGAGAATTCTCCATCGTCATTCTGCACAACCTGACGAGTTTGGCAGGAATGTCAAAACTAGACATGGCGTCGTCCCTATGCACGGTGTCATATGCGGCCTTGAATGATGAGTTGGTGCATGTACCTTACCAGCTCATCTCCAGCTGCCTTAAAGAGTTCTGCAGACAGTCCATCATTTATCGACTCGATATCGCTATCTTGACTTCGTCTAGGTCGGGGTGACGGAATTCTCGTGGATCATCGTCAATTGCGTGGAGAGGAACATTCTGCCTGACAGCGGTATTGGAGTCTTCCTCGCCGTTTAACAGTCTACAGAAATGATCTTTCCAGATTCGCGGTATCGACTGCGAATCCACCACGAGTTGTCCCTCTGCATCACGACTGGCTTCTGTCTGGATTTTGTATCCATTGGATAGTTGTTTTACCCGTTGGTAGAACTTTCGGACGTTATTTCTGCCGTACCACCTCTCCATGTCCTCGATCGCGCGCTTCTCATGCTCTTTCTTTTTCTTTTTGAGAAGCCGGTGCTTTTCCCTTCTTTTATGTTCGTAGAGCTCACGTGAGCTGAACGCCTTTAGTTAACTGGAAAACCTCTTGGGATTCATATCCGCATCTGGTATTAGGACTTAAGTAGGTCTCACGGTAGTAAACCCTTCCCAAACTTCCCTAGCTCCGTGGCCTAGCTTCTATAGCAACCATTCGTGTTGTGCTTGCTGATGTTCTCTCAAAAGTGGAAGGGATCAATAGTTTTATACCGACTGCGGACGGCTAATTTCGGTAAGATTCTTTGAGCATTGTCAGTGACCCAAAAAAATTGGGGCCGTGAACATTTTTTTTTTTGTCGTACCGAGAAACGAACCTACGCATCGAGGTTCAAGTGCATAGGTTTCGGCGCACAAACTCGCCGCCAGTAGATGTGATTTATCTTTTTTTAAATCCTCATTAAATCCAATTACTCACTCAATGTCACATAAAGTGACAAATGCAGTAAAAATCTGTCACACTGACATGTGACACGACTAAGAAATTGTCTGGCACGCTAGCTTCGCCTTATGTCGATAGATTTAGATATTCTTCAACACTTTTCCTAATAAGAGGCACGTTTTGATGTCTGATGGAAAGGTTTTTCAGATGGCCAATAATGGTGACCACAATCTGGTTGCAATGTACGAATCATACCCACAACAGAATCAATATTTTTGTAGTAAGTGATCACAATTTGAACACGTTCAACGGTTGCTAAACGGTCCGTGCTGTGAAAGGGCAAACTTTAAAATAACTATTCTTAGTCTCGGATGACAGTTCGGTTTGACGTTTATTATGGAAACAGAAACATGAAACACGGACCGATACACACATTCGAAGCTTTCCTCGCTGCACATCATTTGCAAAAATGTGGAACGACGTTACGTTCCACTGTCCATTTAAGAGCTTCTCAGAAAACAAATTGTTATTTTCGTCGCTCACATGCATACACGAGCCAATTTGGTCCAACTCCCTCTTGATAGAACAAATGCAGTCCGACCACAAAGCCACAAGTGAAGTCCCTGCATCAGCTTTGCTTGCCTTGACTTGCCATCATGAGGCAAGTTGTGAAAAAGGAAACGTTTTCATTTTCAACAGCTCCGGTCTGTAAAACTTCTCAACCGTGGCACATTTTCTCGCCAAAAGCTTGACACCGTCGCCCCGTAATCCCACCACATAACTCGGCACGAAGCGCCTTGGCAGCGACAACGACGGGAGTAAGTCCTTCCTTGGATGTCATTTTTGGCATTTTAATTTCACGTTTCCATCTCGTGTTTTGGTAAATTAAACATGCTCCCCTCGGCTGCCGCACCCAGTCTCGCGACGCCGTTCTGAGACACTTCAGAGGAGAAAATAAATTCAAGGAAATCTTAGGTAAAGAAAAACAAAAACAGACGACGCCCCCTTCCTGGTCCGCGTTCTACGCAGCCATGCATAGCACATCCTGACATCCTTACGCACTACACCGCCGCGGCACAGCCATCAGCACACCATTGACGTCCTCGTTGCCGTCCACAAAGTCAATATTATTATTTGGAATCCCATCATCAGCGCTTTTGGCGCAGGATATGAAAGAATACACATACAACGCCATCCTAAACCCAAACGGCGGGAGAACGAGCGAAACCAGATACGCCACACCACCGCGCGGTGGTTTGCTGAGCAAGAAGCTCGTTGTGTGTGGGAATCGCTGTCATCTGACAGCACACAGTGCTCGTCCGCGTACACAGCCAGGACAAAGAACTGCCGGATGGCGAATGATATTTTGTTTAGAAGCAGCGAAGGGAGTGCTGAATCCGAACAATGGGATGATGGGCTATAGATACATTCGTGGGGTGCTGTATCCCCTGCAGTACACACTTGAACACATGATACCGTGCTCCGATCCGCTGTTGGTGTGTGTCCTCCTGCTATTGTTACAGTTGCTGACTGTCCTTTTGTTTGTAATCAAATTTAGGGAAGCGTGCAGCGTATGAAGCAGGCGCTACGCTACGCTTGGTCTGCCATTCGATACGGTTACTTAAAGGGTAATTAAACGAGAGGTGGCAATGACTGCGTTCCGCACTGGCTACAGCGCGGCCACGGCATGATGTGGATGGTGGCTCTTAATTATCGACGAATGAATTGGGACTTTTAACGGAAGACAAATGATGCGCGAGTCGGGAAACTGCCGCTCCGGCAGCAGATTGAATGAATGCGAAGAAATGTTACTGGTTCTGGGGATGGGGTTTACGGGACGTCACACAGTGGAAATAAATACCCGAAGTGACGTATTTTTCTCAGCCAAATGGTATAGGTTCTTCGATTCTACAAATATGAGTACTTAGGTTAGGTTGGGTAGGTGGGCGGCTAGTGATTGTGATGGGTCAGACTACTGATTAACCACTCCAGTGATAGTGCCGTTAATTTGATCCCAGCGGCAAATGGTGACTGGACCGGATTTGAAGACCAGATAAAAGCGTATTAACTTTGCTTTCACTGGGATTCGAACCGGGGACCCCGCTAACCAGGGGCAGGCACTCTACCAACTGCGCCATTCAGTCGTCTCTAAATATATGAGAACTTAGAAAGTCAAATTTTTAATGATCTGCTAGGCTCTACCGTTAGCTCAAAGTTGGGAAATTTGATGTGGCATATTTCCTAAAATTACGGTACTTTGTAACCTTGGCCTTGAAACAGCGTCAACAGTGTTTTCTTAGTCCTTAAAAATTTGAATAATCGGGCTTTTAATTAAATCCACTTTTTGAGGGAAAGTATCAGTTTCAGATCCTCATCACCTTCCCAACATGCGCATCGCAAAGGTTTCTCTACAGGAACAGCGCTTCACTCACTAGTCTAGTGAAAAATCCCTCATTAACAAAGAATATTCAGTGGCTGCTTGCCTTGATAAAGAGGAAGCTTTTAGCAAAAAGTTAAATTTGAGGCGTTGTTCATGCTCTAGATAGGCTCAATGTAGTAGATTTGTCTCTATTCGAAGATGGAATGGCATTTTCCTATTCCGAAGGTATATCCAGTCCGAACTAGGTCATCACAAAATAACCAGGAAAGTATTCAGGGGAACCCCACAAGCGGGGTTCTCCCTTCTTAGGATATTGGAAGTTGACGAAATTCTTAAGCTAATAGACTCGGCAGACGACTAAGCCCTAGTTTTAAGGGGAACATTTCTTTACACCGTCAGGGATATCACACGTCTCACTAAATAAAATAGAGAAGTGGCAGCCTGGACGTTCTTCTCCTTCTTCTAGTGGCGCTACAGTCCGGGGTGGACCTGGACCTCAACCAGTAAGCCTCTCCAGCCGGCCTCTCCAACTGCGCACACCGTCGATTGAGGTCCTTCTCCACCTGGGTGCGCCATCGGTTCCGTGGCCGTCCTCTATTGCGTTGTCCCACTGGTTCGGAGTCGAAGACTCACCGGGCTGCAGCAGTGTTGTCCATGCGCTCTACATGGCCCAGCCATCTTAGGCGCTGGATCCGAAGACGCCTGGCTAGGTACATGTCGCCGTACAGTTCATGGTTGAATCTTCTCCTCCAATAACCATCAACGCAGACAGGACCAACGATTGGACGCAGGACTTTTCTCTCGAAAAGACCAAGGGCTTCCTCATCCGCTTTTGAGATTGTCCATGCCTCCGCACCATAGAGCAGGACAGGGATGATCAAGGTGTTATATAATGTAAGCTTGGTCCTTCGAGAGAGGACTCTACTACTCAATTGCCTCTTGAGCCCAAAGAAACAGCGGTTGGCAAGAGTAATTCTGCGTTTAATCTCGGAACTGGTGTTGTTCGTACTGTTCACTTGCGAGCCTTGCGAGTCGAAGTCCTTCACTACGTCGAAGATATAGCTACCTATGGTGACGTTTTGGCCAAGTCGACGATGTTGTGCGTCCTTTCTCGATGACAGCATGTACTTCGTTTTGCTCTCGTTCACCGCTAAGCCCATTTTGGCCGCCTCCGCTTCAATACCAGCAAACGCTTCGTTGACGGCTCGCTGTGTTCGACCAATCACATCAATGTCATCCGCGTATGCAGTTGTACGGACTTTTGGAAGATCGTGCCTCTGGTGTTAGCGTGTGAGTTCTGCACGACATTGTCAAGAATAATAGAAGTTTCAAGAAGTCACATGACAGCGCGTCGCCTTGTCTAAAACCTTTTTTAACATTGAAGGTCTCGGTGAGTTCGTTACCGAGCAGCGAGAATTCTCCATCGTCATCCTGCTCAGTCTGACGAGTTTGGCAGGAATGTCAAAGCTAGACATGGCGTTGTATAGCTCGTCCCTATGTACGCTGTCATATGCGGCCGTGAAATCGACGAATAGGTGCTGGGTGTCGATCTGCATTTCTTGGGGTTTTTCCGTAATCTGAAGATTTGGTCGATGGTGAACTTCCCCGGCCTGAAACCGCACTGATAACGACCTATCAGGTTGTTGACGAATGGTTTCAGGCGCTCACACAAAACTGCAGAGAGGATCTTGAGGAGACTTATCCCTCGGTAGTTGGCGCAGTTGAAGGGGTTTCCTTTCTTGTGGATCGGGCCTGGTCGTTAACCCGTCCAAAACAGAGCTCCTACTTTTCACGAGAAGACGTATCATACCTCCAATAGAGCCCCATTAGCTTAGGAAAAAGGAACTCAGTTCAACTAGTCATGCCAAATACTTAGGCGTGATTTTAGACAGCAAATTAAGCTGGAAACTGATCATTAAGGAACGCTCTAAGAAGGCGGCAGCATCTGTTTACACATGTAAGAGAATCCCTGGCCCCACATGGGGAATTAAACCAAGAATGGCTCACTGGATGTATACGGCTGTTGTTGGACCCATCTTACCGTACGGCATCTTTGTTTGGTGGCCAGCACTGAATAACAAATCCAATCTTAAATCGATAAGGCAGCATTCAAAGATAAGCGTGTATGCGCATCACAGGCGCCACAGTCGCCATGGTAATATTGCTAGAGCTTCTTCGCATGGACATCTGTGGGTTAGCTGGTAGCTACCAAGGCAGCATTAAGGTTACGGGAGTGCAACCGCTGGAACAGATCACATAGAACCAATGCATACAGCCCATACAGCACCGCTTAAGACTTCGAGTTTGGGTTCAAAACACTCATCTCAGACAGAGAAGATTGGGCAAAAGATCTGGTAAGAAAACCGGGCTACCTGGAAATCTGAACAGATGGCTCAAAAACAGACGAAGCCACCGGACTAGGAGTATTCGCGGTATCGCCGGACGTATCCTCTTCCCTTTCTCTTCGACTGCCCGACCATTTTAGTGTATTTCAGGCAGAAGTTTAAGCTAGCCAAGAGGCTGCCCGCTTACTGTCGATGAGCCATCTACATTGATAGTCAGGCGGCCATTAAGGCTCTGGCTACACCATCAATTAAATCGAAGATGGTAAAACTTTGCCGTCTATCGCTTAGGGAGATAGCGGTTAGATGCAACCTAACCCTTTTTTTTCAATTCATTTTTATTTCAAAATTCATGACATGCTTACGTACTAGACAAAAATGCTTAAAACTCGTTGGACGAACAGTATTACTTTACATATAACTTACTGGCCCTCGGCGGGCACTCTAAGCTAAACTTAATCTTATCCTATGTCTTTCGACTTAAACTAAAAATCCATGCATTTAAAGAATAACTACTTTATCTGTGCAACTTAATATTAAGAAAAATTTAAGCAAAAAACTTAATTAAAAATTACGTTAATAAGCTACATCAACCATTTCCCGCCAAGACCATAATAAGAAGTCGTGGCACTTGTACTTTGTTTTAAATTTCATTAAGATCGGTCAACGGGTTCAAAAGTTACTGATTTTTTTTCCAACTCTCCCACACAACGGTACCACTTTGCGTTACCTGTGTGTTTTTTTTTTAAATCCGAAAAATTCCATTTAAAGCTCAATCGTTTGGTGGAAGTTCGGTATTCTGACAAAGATCATTTCTTTCAAGCCCCACTGTGAGCACGACCGAAAGATGAATGAGTCGAAAATAGATTGACCTTTTCGCGCAGACTCATGCTACCGAATATCAATTAAAATTCCACAAAACTCCTCAGATTATAATTTTCATTGTCTTCCCCGCCCGCCCCCCACCCACACGCAGTATGGATCTCGCGCTCTTAATTAACCAAAAAAACAAATGCAAATTTTTGTGCGCCCTGTTGTGCGCTGTTGTTCGCCGTGGAATTTATTGGCGGATGCGGCATGTTCGCATGGGTATCTGTGAAATCAATAACTCAATTATAAGGCAACCCGTTTCCTTGCAAATCTCCGGCCAGTGTGACAACAAAGACCGCGCTGATGTCACACAGCCGAATGGAAGGACTCACACGGCAGCAGCAGCTCCTCGCTCCTCGCTCCTTTGCACTGCAGTAGTTTCGGCCGCGATTCGACTACAAGCGAATAAATATTGTCACACACAGCGAGAGCGTGGAGTCAGACGGAACACGATGTGTGGCAGCGGCGTCGGCGGTGAAAAGAAAAAGAAAATCCACTTGAAGGTTGTTTTTCGTCCTGACATCGAGTACTGTGTAAATATGCGTCCAGCGAGCTGGAACGACTGTGTCACTGCCAGAGCAGATGCAGGGTCATGGCACAAAAAGTCGAGTGGGCTCTTCGGTGCGTGTGCGCGTTGGAAGAGTGTATTCATTGGGATCACCATCAAGGGCAATCACATGACAGCGAAGAAGCTCAGCTTTGACAACGCGACGCGAACGGTGGTGACTGACCGAAGTACGCTTGTTTCAGTTTTCGTGTGTGTTTGGGCAAATCTGTTGCCCGTTCACCTAGATCGTGGAAGTGTGCATGACATTGCGGCGGAGTGGAAGTCAACACGACTCTGAAGCACCATATGGATGTGCGCAAGTAATTCACAAAGTTAGGGGTGGGTAGTGGGTTTCGTTCGCAACCCCCGGGGAATTGCTTGTTACTCGATTACCCTGATCAAGTCGGCAGAGACGGGAGACGGGAGTGTGTCGGTGGTCGGCTGGGTGTCTCTGGAGAGTAGATCGTTATGAAGAGACTGATGTCGGCTGGCGTGGAGTGCCGGGCTATGGAACATTGGGAGGAGGTGTGTGGTTGATTTACGGTGTGGTCCGGAAGTTTTGACTTTTCTCATGATTTGTTAACTGTGCTTAGGTCTTGATGTGGTTTAAAGGGTTTGAGGGAATCGGGCTTGGGCGCGGAATAGCAAAAAGGCTTCTCCACAACTACAGCTGTGGACATATACACATCCTCACAAAATTATTTGCACAAGACTTCATTTAACGAAATAAGCTAAATTCCACTAGCTTAGTCGTGACAAATGAATTCAATAAAATTAAAAAAAATAGAATTAGTAAAAGATTAAAAATTAGAGTACAAAAAAAATCAAATATTAATAAATCCAAGTAGGCAAAGACGAAAATAAACAAACTGACTTCAGTTAAACGTAACACAAAATAATTCGCACAAAAACAAAATTATGAAAAAATACATAAAATAAAGTAGGTGAGTGGCACATCAGTATCTAGTTGCACCACCCTTAGCATCAATAACGGCTCTTAGTCGTTTTGACATACTCCCGACAAGTTTCTTGCAAAATCATCTGGGCGTAAAAGTTTCCATTCTCGTTGTAGAGCTTCTTTAAGAGAAGCTTTGCTGCTGATAGCTCGATTTCGAATATTTTTTTCAAGCTCAGCCCACAAATGTGTCAATGGGGTTGATGTCGGGTGACTGTGGAGGCGTTTTGAGTTGCGAGCGAGCATTGAAAAGCAGCCACATTTTGACATTGTGAGCAGTGTGCTTTGGGTCGTTGTCTTGTTGAAAGACATAATTTGACCCTAGACCCATTTTAGTAGCGCTTTGCTGCAAATTTCTTTTTAGGATGTCGAGGTAGTCATATTGGTTCATTCGTTAGTCAATGAACTCCATTTGACCAACCCCACATCATGATATTACCACCGCCATGTTTCACCGTCGCTTGAAGAGACTAGCTTCATGCAGTTCAGTATTTAGTTTTCGCCAAGCCCTTTGCTTCCCGTCATTGCCAAACAAGTTAAACTTGCTTTCGTCACTAAAAATAACGGTGTTCCAAAAGTCTAGAGTCTTGTCAACATTCTCATTGGCGAACGCGAGTCTTTTTTCTTTGTTAACTTTGGAAATAAAGGGTTTCCGACGTGCAACTCTATTTGACCTTAAACTCCGCCTTACTGTTTCGACAGAGAGTGGTTTTTTAATGATTCCTGACATCTCTGCGGTCAATAATTTTACTGGCGTCTTAGGGTTTTTCTTGATTTTCTTGACAATATGCCTCTCATTTGCCTCCGATAATATTTTTTTTTCGACCCCTACTTTTCTTATTTTCTAAACAACCCTCACTTCTGAACTTATGGACAACATCCCTAACTACGGTATAGGATCTTCCAACAAGTTCAGCAGTCTCTCGGTACGTTTTGCCTTCGCAAACTAACTTTAAAATAACCTTTCGCTCTTCTGTAGAAGTTTCTGATTTTGTTCGTTCCATTTTTATATGGAAGTTACAACACACTGGGGGATGGTTGATATCCACGACTACGCAGCTTGAAATGGTTTCATACCGGATTGATGCAACCGTATCGTAAATGCGAAACCGTATGTCTAACTGACTTAAAATTATCATATTCAGCATCTAAACTTTAGAATGATTTTTGTTGAAAATTTCAGAGCTCTGCGACCTGTAGTTTCGGAGCCTTTGTTGGTCAGACACACAAACTGTCTGCTTTATAATTTAATTTTTTTTATTGCTTATTTTTCTTGTTTTTATAAACATTTTCTAAAGTCTTATTGTAAACAATATTCTGTACTAGTTATAAGTTATGCTTGATGTACAGTGTTGCTTAAATTAAAACAAATAGAAACAAACTATGAGACGCTTAGTCTACTGAAGGACCGGTGTGCCTTCACCCAGCAAGTGTTTGGCTGATGTACATGTTCACCGATGACTGCTGCCAAGCCGCTAAAGAATGAGAATAAATTACATCCAGAGAGTACACGATTTAGTGGAATAATATTTGTAGAAGATGCACGTCTAGAATTGGCAGCTGACATTCTTCATGAATCACCTCATTTCTCATCTTCTTCTTCTTCTTCTTCTTCTTCTTCTTCTTCTTCTTCTTCTTCTTCTTCTTCTTCTTCTTCTTCTTCTTCTTCTTCTTCTGATGGCGCTACAGTCCGGGGTGGACTTGGCCTCAACCAGTAAGCCTCTCCAGCCGGCACGATCTTTAGCCAGCTGTCTCCAACTGCGCCACACCAAGTCGATTGAGGTCCTTTTCCACCTGGGTGCGCCATCGGTTCCGTGGGCGTCCTATATTGCGTTGTCCCACTGGTTCGGAGTCGAAGACTCTTCGGGCTGGAGCAGTGTTGTCCATGCGCTCTACATGGCCCAGCCATCTTAGGCGTTGAATCCGTAGACGCCTTGCTAGGCTCAATTCGCCGTTCAGTTCGTGTTTCAATCTTCTCCTCCAGAAACCTTCCACTCAAACAGCACCAAAGATCGCACGCAGAACTTTTCTCTCGAAGAACTTCCTCATCCGTTTTTGAGATTGTCCATGCCTCCGCACCATAGAGCAGGACAGGGATGATCAAGGTCTTGTATAAAGTCAGCTTGGTCCTTCGAGAGAGGACTCTACTACTCAATTGCCTCTTGAGCCCAAAGAAACAGCGATTGGCAAGAGTAATTCTGCGTTTAATCTCGGTACTGATGTTGTTCGTACAGTTCACTTGCGAGCCGAGGTAGACGAAGTCCTTCACTACCTCGAAGATATAGCTGCCTATGGTGACGTTTTGACCAAGTCGTCGATGTTGTGCTCGATTCTCGTTTTACCCTCGTTCACCGCTAGACCCATTTTAGTCGCTTCCGCTTCAATGCCAGCAAACGCTTCATTGAGGGCTCGCTGTGTTCTGCCAATCACGTCAATGTCATCCGCGTACGCTAGCCGTCTTACCGACTTCTGGAAGATCGTGCCTCTAGAGTTGGCGTGTGAGTCTTGCACGATCTTTTCCAGGATGATGTTAAAGAAATCACAAGAATCTTCCCTGCTCTTACTGAGCCGTATATCTTCGTCGTCTGAGCGGCGACCGTTTTGATGCCTCATTCGCCATCTTGTTCCGAAGCCTTGATTATATCTTGGGTGCCTCAGTATTGACAACTCAGACCAGCACACTGGAAGGATCTAAACTTTGCTCGCTGTTGCTAAACTCTGAGCGAAGACTGTTGTCGGACAAGATTAAGTTACGTCCCATCGCATCGTATTTCAGAAAATATCCCCTCGCCTGAGTTACGATCTTGCCAATAAAAGTATGATGCATCCCTGTGGACACTCATTTCGGTTCACTTTCGTGGCGGTCGCCATTCATGGAATGTGACCAAAGTTTTGTGACAAGTCATCATTTGCACGATTGTGCCTCTTCCCACAAACTCATGTTCAGCTTTGTTTGACTCGATTCCAAAGCTATTGGCCTTGATTAGCATGACAGACATACAACAGTGAATTAAAAATTCATTAAACAGTCCAATAAAACTGTTAATACCTCTTCGCGTTCGCGATCGGGTCTTGGGAACAAATTTTTATAACCCAGACAAAAGTTATTCGCCCGATGACAGGGGCCGAGCAAGCGACGGGCCAAGACACGACACTTCCTCCCATTCCACGACAGTTACTCATTTGAAATTCAAATTAATTAATTCAGCATCGTGTCAAGATTCAGCACAATCAATAAATTACAAGCGCGAACAAATTTTCAGCGGCTTCCAGTGTCGGTGTGGGTACGGCGGCCGGACGCCGCGTTGGCTTGTCCCATTGTGTCTTTCCAATTCGAATTCATACCTGATGCTGCCGTTTGTGCGACTGCGGCTGCGGTTGCTGTTGCTGTTGCTTATGGTCTTGTGTCAAGAACTTCCGTTCCGTGGGGCAGCCCCCGGCGAACAGGAACTCTGAGGGACGAGAAATGAAACAGAAATCCGCTGTCACACTGTCCACCCGCTCGGGCACTACCACCAGCGAACAAATTTATTTCATTCGATTAGATTTTGAGTTTTGAATTTATGGCAGGAGTGGTTTTTCGCTCGGCGGTAATTAAAAATATCTGAACGAGACTGTCGCAGTCGCAGTCGGAGTCGCTCGCTGGCCAGCAATCCAAGGCGACAGGTAAGCAGGGCGCGAATAAAACTTTTGTTTTTGTTTCCTCAACTGTCAAGGTGAAATTTAAAATCTCGCAGATACGTGTGTCCCCCGAGGGGAGAGCTGTACAGCTCACAAAAGTTCGACATTTGTGCGGCTCTTATCAGCGCGGCTGTGGTCGGGGCAATAACTTAGCGGCGAAAGAGAGGGATTCCTCGTCGCTTCGGTGACCGCATTCAGAGGATGACTAGACCGCGTTAACCACCGGGGACAGCTTGAAACTTTGTTTTATTGAGATCCGCGCTGCGAGGATTCCACACAGACGGCAAGACAATCGAAATGGTTTCTTCTTTTTTCCCCAAACACTGGATCATTGTGACAGGTAGGGGCTTTCGGAAGAGCACACTGCCAACAGTGTGGGCCGCAGAAAATGGAACGAGACTCACTTGTCAACTGCCAGGCATGCATTAATGAGCGCCTCGTCTTGTTTCGGCTGTGACAAGCTCACAAGTCGCAGAGCTCTGCTCGTTTGACTCGTGAATCATTCAAGGAATCGATTGACTTGTACAGCCTTCAATCAGTTCGGGCCCGAGCTTGAATGGATGGTGTGCCTCATCCGAGATGAATCCGCGTTATTTATTGAATCGATTGATTTCACAATTCTTTGGACCGCAATTTAAGTGTTAATCTTGGTGACGGCTTTGTTTCGAGGTGGCCATCAACTCTTGGGTGTAACGACCCTCTCTAGTGTGGAATGTGGTTCAAGATGGCGATGCACGGAATGTGGCCTGTGGAATGTGGTTTTATGAATACAAATTTGTAAACGGTGACCAACTTTATTCATAACATTTGATTATGCAGCTGAGTTGGAATTGATTGACTTGTTGCAACTGAGATCGAGTGGAATTGTCGAGTGGTTTGACTCATGAGACAGATCGCGTAAAGGCGAGGCTATAGTATGGGCACGGGAACCTGAACGTCAACCAACAGCCTCTCCAAACTTTGTCAAAGGCCTGGGATTCTTCTTCTTGTGGTGGCGCTACAGTCCGAGGTGGACCTGGGCTTAACCAGTAAGCCTCTCAAGCCGGCCTCTCCAACTGCGCACACCAAGTCCATGGATGTCCTTCTCCATTTGGGTGCACCATCGGAGTCGAAGAATCTTCGGGCTGGAGCAGTGTTGTCCATGCGCTCTACATGGCCCAGCCATCTAAGGCGTTGAATCCGAAGACGCCTGGCTATGCTCATGTCGCCGTACAGTTCATGGTTGAAACTTCTTCTCCAATAACCATCAACGCAGACAGGACCAACGATTGGACGCAGTACTTTTCTCCCGAAAAGACCAAGTGCTTCTTCATTCGCTTTTGAGATTGTCCATGCCTCTGCACCATAGAGCAGGACAGGGATGATGAAGGTGTTATATACTGTAAGCTTGGTCCTTCGAGAGAGGACTCTACTACTCAATAGCCTCTTGTGCCAAAGAATCAGCGATTGGCAAGAGTAATTCTGCGTTTGATCTCGGAACTGGTGTTGTTCGTACTGTTCACTTGCGAGCCGAGGTAGATGAAGTCATTTACTACGTCGAAGATATAGCTGCCTATGGTGACGTTTTCACCAAGTCAAAACTCGTCCATTCTCGATGACAGCATATACTTCGTTTTGCCCTTGTTCACCGTTAAACCCATTTTGGCTGCCTCCGCTTTAATACCAGCAAACGCTTCATTGACGGCTCGCTGTGTTCTGCCAATCACGTCAATGTCATCCGCGTGTGCTAGCAGTTGTACGGACTTTTGGAAGATCGTGCCTCTTGTGTTAGCGTGTGAATTCTGCATGACCTTCTCAAGAATAATGTTTAAAAAGTCACATGACAGCGCGTCGCCTTGACCTTTTTTGACGTTGAAGGTCTTGGTGAGTTCCTTTCTGACCTTGATGGAGCAGCGAGAATTCTCCATCGTCATCCTGCTCAGTCTGACGAGTTTGGCAGGAATGTAAAAAACTAGACTTGGCGTTGTATAGCTCGTCCCAATGCACGCTGTCATATGCGGCCTTGAAATCGACGAATAGGTGGTGGTTGTCGATCTGCATTTCTTGGGGTTTTTCCAGGATCTCCCGTAATGTGAAGATTTGGTCGATGGTGGACTTCCCCGGCCTAAAACTGCACTGATAAGGACCTATCAGGTTGTTGACGAATAGTTTCAGGTGCTCACACAAAACGGCAGAGAGGATCTTATAGGCGATGTTGAGGAGACTTATCCCTCGGTACTTGAACGGGTCTCCTTTCTTGTGGATCTTGTGGGACCCCGAATGTCTCAAACCACCTCAAATACATCATCTACCAACACTTCCTGTGCTTAGCTAATAGAAGACATCCAATTATAAGTTCTCTAGGAGAACTTGCCCCTCCTACGTGATAAGAAGCACAGACGATCTCCTCAAAAGATTTCGCTCCGAAATAGCTAGAGTCTTGGCGAAAGGCACAGGGCTCTGGCGCATGGGCATCCACGCTGCTAGAATGGGAATGCTGTTCAGCCCACAGTATCGCAGTTCCGTGGACAACCCTCTCAAAGGAAAGTTTGTCTCACTTTCTCTGTGACTGTCCGGCTTAGCGAAACAAAGATATGTCGCGTTTGGCAAAGTTTTCTTTGTGAGCTCTATGGGACAGCTAGTCAGAGTATGCTAAACATAGTCAAATTCCTAAACTCCACAAGTTGGTTTCAAAAGAACCCAGGTCCACAAATTGTGCCTTATTCAGTAGCCACCTTATTTAACCAACCAACCAAGAGACAAAAATGTTGAACCGACCCCTTGTTAGTGATTATGTCGCGAAGCTGAGATAGACCATGTCCCAGATTACCTCAAATTCATAGACACCCATTGTGATACTCTGTAGTCGTTGTTGCTGTGTCCTTTCTTGTAGAAAGAAGATCTTTGTTTTGACGCATTTAAGCCGCTTCCGTCTCAACTAGCAAATGTTTTAATGGCAGCTCGCTATGTTCGAGAAGCACGGATCCTCAAAGATCCGACAATCTGGTTCGTGATATGTCAAGTTCTTTCGTGGATTTTAAGATGTG
Source organism: Eristalis intricaria (assembly GCA_964034865.1). Classification (NCBI taxonomy): domain Eukaryota; kingdom Metazoa; phylum Arthropoda; class Insecta; order Diptera; family Syrphidae; genus Eristalis; species Eristalis intricaria. The sequence continues at coordinate 64,845,547 of OZ035874.1, read as the reverse complement.
GATACTGGAGACCCCATGCATATAGGAAACGAGGTGATGTGACGCATTCTCGTCTCAACTCTGTAAAGTAGGTAAGCGAGCTGGGAATAAGCGAAGGGTTGCACATGCAGGAGACTGTTGTAACAATGAAGGCCACCCGAACTTGATTTGAGGGAGAAGCGCCACACTCCTGTCGAGTGACGAGTTAGGTTATGTTGAAGTGGTTGACTGCTGTACGGAAAGACAGGAGCCACTCTTTTTGCTGTTCCCCAAACCAGTTGGTGCTTTGAAGCGAAGCCAAGAAGATAGCTGACTTTTACATTGCTTAGTTCAGCCAGGCTATTAAAACAGTAGACTTCCAGGAGTCTAAATCAACGGAATGAGAGATCACTGCAGTGTACAATGGTTTCTCCTTCATCCTCGTGTCTGCAGCTTCTGCAGAAGTCGTTGTAGTCTAGTGGCGCGAGTTCCCATGGCACGCCATGAGAGTTCTAATATTCGGCCTCCACAATCTAATCAGAATAAGCGATCGCGTTTGGGGTCGATCGTAGGCATTCTTTGCCAGTTGATCATCTACGATTCATTTGTAGCGTAGCATGCAAGCGTTTCTAGCTTCAGTAGATGTTTTATAGAAGCTATGGGCAGTGAGGGTGGATCACCCGGTAAGAGCACAGAGTTAGCCCTAGTCAGCTTCGCAATTCTATGGACTGTCACAGTGTCCTGGGCAACCTCATAAGATGGATGTTAAAATACTTGTCCATTTCGTTAAGAGATGTGAGGCAATTAAGGGAAGTCATGCAGTTAAAATTGCGTGATAATACGTTGTTTTTTTTTAGCCAGGACAGAGCTTCATTAATCGCTATAGTTTCGGCCTGAAAGACGCTACAGTCAATTCGTAAACGGAAAGTTGGCTCGATGATAAGATAGATGTCACCGCCCACACCTGTATCCTTTTTCGATCCATTTGCGAAGATTCGTAGTGGACCTTCCAGCATCTGGTGTTTAGATTCGACGTCATATCTGAGGGGATGCGGGTTGATTATTTCTTCTCAAAGAGGAGTTTAGGTATAGTAAGATCTGCATAGATCTATACCTGTTGATGATCGTTGTGTGTCCAGACTGAATTTCTTTCCAGATTGGTGCGATCTCGATCTGATTACTATATTAGCTGCCGTCTGCCTACCAACTAGATCCATCGGTGATAGGTTAAGGAGCAGGTTTAGAGCTTCGGAGGATGTTGTCCTTATTGCCCTTCTGGTACCTACGTCTGCACTCCTTCGAGTGGTATGAGGTTGAATTTTTTCCGAGTGCAGTCTACCATAGCATAGCGACGCCATAGAACTGACTACTAATCCAAATAGCCAGTGGACCATCATCAGTGGGGTTGTAGTCCCCCTTTGCATCATATGGCCCTTTTACAGCAGTTGAGTGCCGTGGAGACCTTCTTAACACGTTCCTGGATATTGAGCCTCCAGCTCCGTCTAATATTAGAGGTAAGAATTTTGGGGTATAATTAAGCTTTAAAGGGGCCCCATAAGGAAGCGGATCGTACTTAGAGATTTTGTACTTCCTAGTGAAGACCACAAGGTCTGTTTTTTTGTAAATTATCGCCTAGGCCGCAATCGCTGGTCCATTTCACTAGCTGAGAAAGAGCATTATATCCCTAATCGGGGATACAAATTTTCCAGATAATGCAAACGCGATGCAAAGCCAATGACCTTACACCCTGTCCTTCAGGACGCCGTTGTATAAGGCCTCGGCGGATACGAAAAAGAATTGGCGAAAGTTCTCAATTGTTGGACGACACGGGGAACCACTGGCGAAAAAGACTGTAGTCAGATACCTGGGGATCTGGCTAGATCAGTATCTATATTTTAACAAACATGTAGATGCTGCTCTGGCATCTCACCTCTATTCCAATGAGGTGAGGATAATTTCCTGTTGAAGTTGATTCGAGGTCATACTGCCAGACCGATGAACTCGTCCAATAACTTGATCTCAGGGGCTTACTACCCCAATACAGAATACCACGAAAGGGTACGGCACAATGGCTTCGTTCCCCCAGAAGTCTTTCTCCATTTAGACAAGAACGGACTGTTACAAAATCTAAATGCGGTACCGCTCATCTTCCACATAGCCCGTTCAACTGTGGATGGGCGACTCAACCACGACCGTTCCGTCGCACAACGATCTGCGGAGGATTTCCTCCAGTTCAGTACGGCGATCTTAAGAGGGGATGTTCGGGATGTTGGTATGCAACATCGAAAGCTCTGGTGAGTGGGGAGAGAGGGAACTCCCTCGTCGAACCCTTTAGACCCGGGGTAAGAAAAAAATTAATTTAAAAAAATTAAAAAACACCTAGTCCCTTCGAGTGTCACTAGCTGTTGGTTTACTACTACGCTCCACAAGGGGAGAGTACACCGCCCTGTGGCTTGCCCCTGTTAACAGATCAGCAGATGGGGGTCTCACCTAGCCGCGAGCTTATCACTCTGTTATTAAGAAAATGATGGGTTGCCGCGGCGTAGTGGGTAAGTGCGTCGACTCCTACGGGAGGGTGCCAGGTTCGATACCCGAATTTACCACCTTTGATAATTCAGGGCTCCGCCTCTTTCGAGTCACTGACAATGTTCAAAGAGTATTTCTGTCTAGAAAAAGCTTCTCAACTTCGCCGTTCGGAGTCGGCATTAAACTGTAGGTCCCTTCCACTCGTGAAAGAACAATAGCAGGCACACCACGGGTGGTTGCTGAGAAGCTAGGCCCTGGTCCTCTACGGGCTGTAGCGCCACCCATATTATTATATTATTATTATTAAGAAGATGATGAATAAAAGCCGCTAAGGACTACTCGATCCCGACCCTGTTGAGTGCTGAGATTATTACATAGGGTTCGACGTTGTTCAAAGGTCCTCAATGTCAACAAAAGCAGCGGTGGAGAGGATGCGCACCCCTCTCTCTTTGAACTTCACTAGTAAAGTCTTATGTCAAAGGTACCCTACCTTAAGAATAATTTCCTTATACTCAAGAGATTTTTCTAGAGTACCAACGAGCGAGTAAAGGTCTGTTTCGACAGATCTGCTCTTGTTGTAGGCTTTTTGAGAGATTCAGAATTTGTCTACGTCTACGACGTCAGTCAGTTTAAAGTTATAAGAATTACCGAGTTAAGTCCAATCTCCATCGAGCGATCCGGTAAAGATTTCACGTCCAGGATATCGCAGAGCACAAAAAGCCTTTCAAAGACCCCCAAAATGAGGAAGCTCTCATAAATATCTGAAAAAGTGCACAGGTCAGTCACCAGCCGGCTGCGACAATCCCTTCCAAAGAAGCACGTTCCAAACCTCGCCCACCAGTTAATTTACCTTCACCAAGGCCAAGTTTGAGACATTCGGCCATTAAGCCCAATGGCTGAACAAATCTGTCGCCGGGCATTAATTCCAAGAAAAACGACCGCATACGACCTGCTGGCGAATAAGACATTACCGAATGACCCATTAAGCCAAATGCGAATCGCTCAGCATTGCCATAACAATAACAGTAAAGGCCATGTAATCCGCAGAACCGCACCGCATAGGGGCGTAACGATATTTTACAATCCAGTTTCGTTAAGTATCTCAAAAAAGTAAAAGGGACACATCGCATAATCGGCGCTGCGGTTGCCCCCCGTCCTCATCGAAATCACCGCGAGGGGCGGTGTCCATGATAATGGCCGGCCGCTGCGGACGGGCGGTGAAGTGGGAAACGGAAATAAAAATTAAATTGCACTCGCATATGAATATCAGGTCGGTTGCTGGAAAATTAATTACCCACTCACTGAAAGGTGTCCAACCGCGCGAATCACAATAAAAATCCGCACATCGACAGACGGATGGACAGCAGACGAGAGACGAATGCGCCGGGCCGCTGCTGTGCATTGTGCCCGGCGTTTTATTGTCCGTTGTGGTCCTAATCTGCTAATGGACCAACAATAAACCTCCAGCAGAAGGATACGATCTCTTACTCGCAATGAATTCGACGAGCACTTCCTTCGGACACACACTGATGTTGATGATGTTGTTTAGACATCAGAACCACCATTGTGGTGCAGTACGATGAAATATGAGGGCGATGACAACGGGGAGCGTCCCGCTGTGCTAAATCACCACTTACCCTGTTCCAGTTGTTGTTCCCGGAACAACAGGGGGCTGTTGCTACTCAGCCGCTGCCGATGATGCTGCTGCGAGAGCAACATCCAAATTCAATTACGAGCAACGGAAAATAACTCAATCAGGGGGAATGGAAGCAAGAGCACCCCATTCCCGGCGAGAGCTATAAATAATATCCTTTGATAGGTGACGTGTGCCGGGATACTTATGAAAGGAACAAGGGTTCACCCTCAGACCTCCCTCCCGCTCTTCCGCGAACTAATTCCTGGCTCGGTTCGCGTCTCCTCTAATACAGTTGAGAGGTGTAATAATTTCCGACCTCACTGTGTGCCGTTCCACACCAAATGTGTACTTAACTTTTTCGCTGCTGCTGTTCTTCCTCCTCGCCACGATGAGGGGGGTGGTCTTTTTTCGGGGGACATGCGAGACACTTACATAGGTTGTTCACGGTTCCTGCGCTCGCTGGGATCAGTGTCATCATCAGGTGTTGCTGGTGCCGGGTAAATGCTGCATTTGACCATAAAATCCACTCATCGAACAGAAGCTTTACGGCTATTAAGGGGTCCAAAAGCAGTTTGTGCGGTGGAATAGGAGTTCGGCTGAGCAGGGACATCGTCAGCCAGATGTGGCACGCAGTCGTCGAGTGGCTTGGGACCTGACATTAAAAAGTTGTTGGACATGTATCATCGGGAGGCTGTTGGCGAGATTATTCGGCATTAGGCAGATGTCAGCATCCAACTACATACTTGTCAAGTGAATTTTCTTAATTAGTTTGATTATTTTTTGATGTTCAACACTCCGCCGGGCTCGGGTAGAAGGATTCCTATGTACAAGGTGTTGACTTTGACGGTAAGTGTTGGCTTGGGACCCGTTCTTGAAAATCAACAAGAATGAGTGGAAAATGCTTTTCGTGTTGCTGCGATGGAACTCAGCTCGGCTGTCTTTAGGACTTTGAGAAATGGCAGCTTGTGAGTTTGTTGAGTTTTGGAGACAATTTTCCTTTCACTCTCTGAGATGGGCTGAAGTCAGGGGCGACCGCAGGGGGGCAAGATGGGTGGCTTGCCCCCCCTTGTTCTGGGATCTCACGAATATTTTCTATTGCTATAATGGAATCTTTAAAAAATGAGGATTGAGAGTGAAAAAAAAAATAGTCTGCCTGCCCCCCTAAAAAAAAATAAACTGCCGCCGCCTATGGTTGAAGTAAACATCAAATCGCGCTGCATTGGAAAATACGTATAGGGTGTTTTTCTAAAATGTGGTTGCTTTGTAAACTGATGTGTCATGTCAAAATTATTGGTGATCAGTTAAAGTTGTGAATATTTTTGTTTTTATTTTTTGGATATATCGATAATACAACAGGTCCTCTCCTATTTCTCTTTCGAACCACAAAATGTGACATTCCGTGTCCGTAGGCCATAAAGTATTTGTAACGTCAAGTGAGCTGAATCAGTCCATGAGAACACAGCTAAAATGGCGACGGAAGTTTTTCATTTATTCCACAACATCTGTCAAAATCTACTTCTCAAAGGTACTGTCCATTTCAAGCCGTTAAGCTTTGAGCCTCAGTCTACACTTATGGCGTAAAGACGTAGAAATGTGGATTCATTGGCGTCAGATATGACATCTAGTAGTCTCAGACTGAAGTGTCAGACCAGTTCTTCTTACTATTTGTGCGTCGGTATGGCATGGCGCACAGTGGTCTGAAAACGTATTCAAATCTGTAATTTGTTTGTTTGTGAAGAAAGATGGTGAAACTTGGAATACATAATCTTGAATATTTAGGCTTTGAAACTATGAAACCTTTTTTTTTGTAAGGCTTTGGAAGTCTTCCGCGCTCTGCAGATGTGGATGGATTGGATTGAATGAGTGAAGATGAATTACAGTTTTATCGGATCACAATTTACATACACTTGTGCTCATCCAATTAAGCCACTTTGAAGGCTGTAGGTAATTTGATTAAAATATCACTTTTGCAATGATGGACAAAATAAATGTAGGTATGCAGTGCTTATTATTAAACTTTATTGAAACTCAACTAATGTTTAATTCATAATTTAATAACTTAAAATAATTCAGAAGCTCGAATGTTATAATTTGTGTCAACTAGCCATTGCTCATATAATTAAGCCACCTGTGAAAAATTCATAAAATTACCAAAAAAGTCATTGAAATACTATTTTGTTTATATAAAATTACATTGTACTGTCAATATCGAGTTGGTAAACCCTTATTTTTGCGCCGCATAGATGACACCAGATTCCTGCAGATTGGTGGGTGGACTTGTTCCCACTCCTCCTTTATAATCTCCAACAGCTTGGCTTTGCTAGAGGGTTTTTGGGCTGCAACAGATTTTTTTTATTATACCGCACAGATTTTCTGACTTTGTGGTGGCCAGTTCAAAACCTTTATATTTTCCCTTTCCAACCACGATCTTACGACACGTGAAGTGTGTTTTGGGTCATTGTCGCGCTGAAACGTCCAAGCTAACCGTCAATCATCTACAAAATCACGTTTTAGATTCCTTTCTAAAAGGTTTTTCTAAATTTCACCTGTCATTTTCCCAGTTATTTCGTTAATGGGGCCTACGCCAGATGATGTAAAACCTTCCCATATCATAACTGAGCCCCCTCCGTGCTTCACAGTTTTCTTTTTGTGTACTTTGGGTCCAATTCTTTACACGGATTCCACGGTCCAATTCTTTGACGTACGGTTTGCCATCGTTACCAAAAAAAATCGTACGGAGTTTTGGAAGATCGTGCCTCTGGTGTTAGCGTGTGAGTTCTGCACGACCTTTTCAAGAATAATAGAAGTTTCAAGAAGTCACATGACAGCGCGTCGCCTTGTCTAAAACCTTTTTTGACATTGAAGGTCTCGGTGAGTTCGTTTCCGACCTTGATGGAGCATCGAAAATTCTTCATCGTCACCCTGCACAACCTGACGAGTTTGGCAGGAATGTCAAAACTAGACATGACGTTGTATAGCAAGTCCCTATTCACGCTGTCATATGCGGCCTTGAAATCGACGAATAGGTGGTAGAAGTCCATCTACATTTCTTGGGTTTTTTCCAGGATCTGGCGTAATGTGAAGATTTGGTTGATGGTGGACTTCCCCGGCCTGAAACCGCACTGATAAGGACCTATCAGGTTGTTGACGAATGGTTTCAGGCGCTTACACAAAACGGCAGAGAGGATCTTGAGGAAACTTATCCCTCGGTAGTTGGCGCAGTTGAAGGGTTCTCCTTTCTTGTGGATCGCGCAAACGATACTCGTCGGGCATGCTTTTCTCTGACCACATCTTACAGAGGAGTTGGTGCATGTATCTTACCTTATTACCTTCAAGAGTTCCGCAGATAGTCCATCTCTTATCGATTCGATATCGCTATCTTGACTTCGTCTTGGTCGGGGGGACGGAATTCTCGTCCATCATCGTGTGGATTTTTGTAGATTGTGTGGAGTGGAACATCGTCATCGTCGCCGTGTCTGCAGTCCGCAGAAATGGTTCTTCCAAATTCTCAGTATCGACTGCGACTCTAGTCCATTCTCGTCCCGACAGGCTTCTGTCCTAATCTTATATCCACTGGATAACTGTTTCACCCTCTGGTAAAACTTTCGGACATCGTTCCTACCGTAGCACCTCTCCATCTCCTCGATCGCGCGCTTCTGCTCTTTCTTCTTTCTCCTGAGAAGCCGGTTCTCTTCCCTTCGTTTCTGTTCGTAGAGCTCACGAACAGCTCTCGTCGTGATTTGTAGGCTTCTTTTTTCTTTGTGTCAGCCTACACTCGTTGTCAAACCATGGTTTTTTTCTAGGTGGTGCCGTAAAACCCAGCACATCAGTGGCAGCTTCTTTAATGGCTTCTTGACAACGCCTCCAATCTTCTTCGATTGTTTGTGCAGGTGGCGACGAACTTAGAGAGAGATTCCGGGAGACTCGATCGGCAAAGATCCTAGCAGTCCCCTGCGATTGTAGCTTTCCGACGTCAAACCGTGGTGTCCTTTCTCGACTCCGTTGATCTCTTGATATCCGAGTTCTTACCTTGGCTACAACAAGGAAAGGATCCGAGTCGATGTTGGCTCCTCGGAATGTTCGGATGTCGAGAATACTGGAGGAGTGTCTGACGTCGATCGCAATGTGATCAATCTGGTTGACGGTTGATTGATCAGGGGACCGCTAGGTCCCTTTATGGATGTTGAATTGTGGGAACCGCGTGCTAGCTACATAAAGATTACGTCCCGTGACAAAGTCCACCAGCCTGAGCCCGTTATCGGATGTGTTTCCCGATGACTTTGGCAAAGATGTCTTTCTTACCCAGCTTTGCATTAAAATCTTCTAGGACGATCTTGGTGTCGACACTGGAGCTGGGGTCGTCAACATTTATTCCGTCCGTATCCGAGGCAGTTAGTTGTCTCTGAACCATTATATTTTTACGTGGTGAGGGAGTTAACCTCACGCACAACCCCCAACTGGTAGGCCAGGCCCTATTCTTTAACCGGTATCCGGTGTCGGTAACCTCGCTGAGGTTGTGAGCGCCGCCGTTGTCCCTAAAACTATAGGGATCTTCCGCCGCCATCTCAATTCCAAGGCCCCGACCTGGCCTTGAAAAAACCTTCTAGACCTGTGCTCCGAAAATGTCGAAGTAGCTCTAGAAGGACTGCGCACCAGGTAGCTCCTACTGACTGGGGTTTCGGATGCCGCCGTTGGCCAGACAGTTTCCAGCTCCTCCGCTGCTTTCCATAAAGAGAGATGAGCCCTGTTAAAGACACACTTTCCCCCCTCTCTCGTGTGCAGCCGCCAACGGCTGGGTTGGTTACCCCATCTTCGATCGAAGGTGCTCGTCTCCCAGATTTCACCACGTGGAGGTGAGAGTAGGAGTTCGCTGGTAGAGGCTAAGTGCAGACGCTTGTGCCTGCATGAGACGCCATATGAACGCTTTGAAATCCTGAGAGAGTCTTATTACTATTATTATTTATTAAAGAGTACTGATTTACTAAATAGGGTGAAAAGTAACCTCCTTGGCAATGAAAAAAAATGTGTAAATGTTTTTTTTTTATTTTTTTCAATATAATCCCCTTGATACCAAGTGTATCAGCGATTTCCCATCGACGCCAGAAGTCCGCCCATTCCCGCATCAGCAAGTCCGAACACTCTTTCGAAGTGCTCTCGCGTTCGTGATTTTTGTGACATGCGTGGCACCCATCGGCAGCATGTCCGCTCAGTACTAATCGTTGTGGTATCTACTAGCTCGCGCATCTTCACTTTCCGGTCAGCCAACACCATTTCATGTATTTTTTTGACATTGTCCTCTGTAACGGCATCGAAGGACCTGCCGCTGCGGACTTGATCGGTAGTGAAGTTGCGGCCACCAAGAAACTCTAGAAACCAATATTTGACGGTGTAATCTGACGGAGCATTAGTCCCATAATATTTATCCAACTTTTCTTTTGCTTCCGTCGCCGTTTTGCCTCTCAAAAAATAATGTTTTATGAGAGAGAACGAAAATAGTTCTTGTCCGTACTCAACATGATGCCAAACACGCCAACAACAATCAGCTGTCAAAACAAAACTAATGACAGTATCGCACTGATGAACGGACTTCAATGCACCATAACCTTTTTTGCCATAGCAGCGCATTCTGGACGTCAAGGAGGTTGCTTTTCACCGCACCTAGTACAAATTAAGGTCTTAAAACTACGGCACGAGTTACCATGACTTTCCGCCGGAAGTGGGTAAATCTTTGCTCACAAGCCTCTCTTTTGGGGGGTACTCTTCATCAGGAAAATCTTTCAACATCGACATCCGACCGGACTTTAAGGTGGATGCATAAGGACCTCCCAACCAAGCTGCCGGAGCTTCTGGCCAGTCGCTGTCGATCTGTGTGGCCCCTAATGGAACACAATTCGTCCCCTATGGGATAGAGCTAGCTTCTGGGCGATTGGTTCCTTCAGACGGTCCGACTGTTGGTAATACAGGTCCGAATTAAAAGTTTTGCTGTAGAAAATTAGACCACATCAGAGGATTTACACTCGACTGACAGCAAGTCCTTCCTTGCAGTTAGACCTGGCTTGGCCACATTTTGCGCCGACTCACCGCGATTCGACCTCAACCGTTTTCGCCCGACGTTGTCGTAAGTCACCACTTTCACCACCGGCTTCAAAAATGTTCGTCATTCCTGACGATATGGGTATTGGGCATGAATCAATGGGAAGGTAGATTGCAATTGGCTAACATATCTGAGGATCGTTTAAGTTTAACCGCTCGCTTCTAAATGGTGATCCAACCATAATGCACGATGTTAATTGTGATTCACACCTTAAGGTCAAGTTTTCTCGCCCATCTTAATTTGACATTTCTTTGTTTCAGTGTTTGACAAATTAAACCATCGTGGGGTTCATAATTGGGTAGCGCGTTAAGATTGTCGAAGCCTTTTACGAAAATGGGCGTTCAAATTAAAATGCATTTCGCGCAATTCGTGATTTTTCTGGTCAACATAATCGACCAATCGTGGGTCGCCGTGACGTAGTGGGTTAGTGCGTCGACTCCTACCCAGAGGGTGCGAGGTTCGATACCCGAATTTACCACCTTTGTTCATTGTTCCGCCTCTTTCGAGTCACTGACAATGCTCAAAGAGTGTTCCTGTCTAGAAAAAGCTTCTCAACTTCGCCGTTCGGAGTCGGCATTAAAGTGTAGGTCCCTTCCACTCGTGAAAGAACAATAGCACGCACACCACGGGTAGTTTCTGAGAAGCTAGGCCCAGGTTCGCCTCGGTCTATTGCGCCACCCATATTATTATAATCGACCAGATGTGTCCCCAATCGGCAGAATTGTGTGCAAATTTCAGCAAACCGGATGTGTAGGAAATGTGAAAACACCTGTGTATGTTCGCCCAGTTCGTTCTGCGGCAGACGTCGTCGCGAACTCGTCGTCGTGCCCAAGTATTGAACAACTCAAGAATTTTAAATAAAGATTTGAATCTAAACGGTTACAAGGTTCAATCGACTTGTCCACGCCAAAAAGAAAGAGCCGGAAAAAGGCTGTTTGACAGCTCGAAGGAAGATGTCTGACTTAACGAAAAATTAATCGCTGTCGGGCTCTGTTCGTGTGGAGTATGTGTTGTGGGGACGCCACAGACTCAAGAGTTGAAGCCTACTGACCTTTTCGAGCGTCGCCAATGTCTTTTGCGCGAGAAATTCAATGACCGTGTTATCTCACGTCGTGGCGACCAGATAACATCGCCACTTGTGATGATTTGACACCGTTGGACTTCTTTCTTTGGGGATATTTAAAAAAAGCGTACGTCAATGAGTCAAGAACAATTCCAAAGCTAAAAGCTTAACCACCTTGATCCTAAATTATGTCTCAGAGTTATTGAAAATATGGACCATCGAGTAGAGGTGTGCCATCGAAGCCGTGACCAGCATTTAACCGATATTTTGTTTCGCACATAATTGCCATAGATCCTTCTATCATAATAAAGATTATTAAGACAATTCTCTGAGAACTTTCAGTTTTGTTACAAATTACATCGTGCGTTTTCGGTGGACCACCCTTTATCTAGCGGGTGCAGGGTGGTCTTGGGTGCACCATACAAGACATGAGCGTTGTACTCCAGCTTAGGGCATTTCGGAATCCATTTCGGATCACTATTGCATTCACTCCTTGGCTAAAAACTCATCAGATGTCTAGAATCCTGTCAGTCTTCAATCCAGTGGCAATTTTCACGACCACCTGCGCCTTTGATTTTTCAAACTCTTTCCTTTTTCACAGTCCCTACTTATGCACGTCCAGGTCCAGGTGCAAGCTTCCCCAGACAGCCGTCTCGCATTTCACATTTCGACACTCAATTATATTTTAATTAACACTTGTACCATTTCACAGGACAATAAGCTCGGCACGCGTTCCTCAAACACTCTCAACAATTCCCTTTTCCCGTTCGTTGTTGTCGTTGTCGATCCATATTTTTCAACACATTTCCAATTGTGTCCTCGTCCGTATCCTTGTCACATATCACACAACTCCGGCAGAGTGTGTATCGAAAAACAATTGTCGCGTCGTCTGCGCGCACGCTCTCATCCATCGGTAGGCATCACCCCTTTTTTGTTATTTTTTTGAAGGACGCGCGACTTTTGCTGAGTGAAATGTTATGTTTTGACAAAGGGACATGTGTAACCGGCTTACCGAATCCTACCGCTCTTCTCCTGTCATCTGTGTCCGCTGTCATCTCGAATGAAGTGGCAACAATTGTGCGCCGCCGCCACCGTGCCACGTTGTCCCCTCCGTCTGATCGATGTGCAATGCAATCGCCGTGGTTGCTCATTACAAGGGTGTCGCATGGATTCACTCTCGAAATTATTTTCACATTTGCATGATGTTCGAGGGGTGAGTGAGTTGCAATGGGTGAAGTGGAATGTGTTGCTCCCGGTTTTTTGTTTCAATTATGACTTGAAAGGAGCTGGCTTGGATGGCTTTTTGTAACGGTTATTATTTTTCAATTAAACGATACTTTTTCGTATTTTGATTCGATTTCGAGAGATTTATTTCGTATTTTGACTTCCGTGACATGGAATGGCGTGCGTGAGGGTGATTGAGGGGTTTGATGGAAGGGTGGACGTGATTACAGGGAGTCGTAATGGATTTTGACATTTTCTGGAACAGTTGCAAGAAGCTAAGTGGATGTGAATCAAATTGGTTTTAGATTTCATTCAATTTACTGTCGCAAGGATACCCTTGACAGGTTGAGGTATCCTTTGTCTGCTTCAGTTCCAAATGCAATCGTTAGTCAACAGATGGTCTCTAGGATCAAGGTGGATTCTCACTTCCGACAGGACATTTGGCCACTTATCAAATGAGACACAGATCTGAGGGAATAATGAAATCACGGATACAGTTAATGCTCCCATAGGTGGACAGCTCTTGGTCGCCTAAGGAAGCTGTCCATTCATGGGAATGCATGGAATTTCAATTCAAGATCCACGATCGTGAGAAATTGTCCGCCTAAGAGAGTGTCCGTAATAGGAACTTTCACTGTACGTGCATAACTTCGATTGACGACCAATAAAACATCCTAAATACAGTGAAACTTCTCTATAGCGGACACATGTAGGGTGTCCGATCAAGGAGAATAACGTCGGCTATTTCTGAAAGTTGTCTGATAAAATTCACTTCCAGTTGTTTAGTAAGTGAGCGAGTTTTTACAAGGAGCGTGGATAAAATTCACTTCCAATTGTTTAGTAAGTGAGCGAGTTTTTACTAGGAGCGTGTGTCAACAAACTGAACCGATTAACACTCAAATTATGTCAATTCAATTCCAAAACACATACAAGTCGTGTACTCACGTTCATTGTTTGTAATGTTTCAGGTTCTTGGAATATAGAAACACAATAAGTTTCGATAAACAGAGTGCATTCGCCTGTGTCCGCAATTAGGGGTGGCGTTGAAATGCGTGTCCAATGTCCGGTACAGAGAGGTCCTAGCCACATCTTCTTGGCGGAATCATTTTTTTTTTTTGTTATTTTGGAATCGTATCGTTTTCGTTTGAATTGACTCCTTTTTTTACTTGAATTCCAGAAAGTTAGAGTTTTCTTTATCTGAACACAATAAACCTTTTTAATCGTTAAAAGAAAAGACGGAATTTGGTTTCAATCCCTACATGCATTTATAAATGAATTAAGTGGCCTCTCCCATAAATTTGACAAGAGAGAGCGTTGGTTATGACGGTTGACATAAGAGGTGGGCTGGCGGAATTGGGCCAACAACATCAGGCACCCTCGGGATCTTTGAATCTTGAACTCTAAATTACGCTGGAAGGGCGTTGACTCGATCTGGGACTTAGCTAGGTAGTAGCGTAGGTTTCGATATAGGTTAGGTAGATTAGTTAAGGCTCTCCCAGCCACCAGAATTTTCGATGTTGCAATGCAACATCCCGAGCATCTCTCCTTGATACCGCCGTACTGAACCGGAGGAGACCCTCCTCAACTCGTTGAGCGACGGAACGGTCGTGGTTGAGTCGCCCATCCACAGTTGAACGGGCTATGTGGAAGATGAGCTGTACCGCATTTAGATTTTGTAACAGTCCGTTCTTGTCTAAATGGAGAAAGGCTTCTGGGGGAACGAAGCCATTGTGCCGTACCCTTTCGTGGTATTCTGGATTGGGGTAGTAAGCCCCTGAGATCAAGGACGAGTTCATCGCTCTAGCAGTATGACCTCGAAATTGTCCACTCTTATCAGGTTTGCCCTGTTGTACAAGACCTCATTGCAATAGAATTTTGTGTACTGGGACTCTGGAGTTCGATAAAGACGAAGGCAAGCTCTAAGACAAGCCCTCTCAAACAACCGAATCTTTTCCATCAAGCTTGCACTCACGTTGAACCACACGGGACACCCATAGGTGAGCATTGGCCGGATGACGGCCATGTAGCAGATAACCTTCACCCTCGCATCGAGTTGGCTGTTGTAAAACAGTCTCTTTGTAAGGGCAAAAGCGCCTCGGGTTCTGTTGTTAAAATATAGATACTGATCTAGCCAGATCCCCAGGTATCTGACTACAGTCTTTTGCGCCAGTGATTCCCCGTGTCGTCAAACGATTGAGAACTTTCGCCAATTCTTCTTCGTATCCGCCGAGGCCTTATACAACGGCGTCCTGAGCTAGTCTAAAGCCGAACAGTGAACGTGCCGTTTCTTTTCGTTCTCTCGGGTGGTCACACACATCAAAAATATTTTTTTTCCGAATTAACGAATTTTCCGAATTAAAAGGCCTTTACTGTATCATTACCAGGACATATTTGACACCAGATAGGCTATATTAGCCGCAAGTTTTTTGAAAATGCAATAAGAGGTTGCTTTAGTTTTCTTCAGTACAGTGAAGCCTGCGTGGCCAGCTGCGGTGCAAGGATTTATTGGACAATTTAGGCCAACTTATAAGGGGGTCGGTTATTTTAAACACATTTTAATAATGAACTTCGCTTTTAGTCATATTGTGTCAAAGATCAAGGATCCAGGCACAAGATACAATATCCCAACAAGATTTAACACGAAAATTACGTTACAGTTATGACTGTCTGAAGTCTTTATCAGAGATAATGGATGATAGAGATATCCAACTTCAGTCATTTTTACCCCTAGCCCACAACGAAGATGTAGTGGTAATCCCTTGTATTTCACTTATACATTTACAACGCTCGTCAATTCACCACAATATGGCGGCCGATTCGTGAATTTTGTGGGAAAAAGCCGCAGATTCATGAATTTAGTGGGAATCCATGTACTTTCCATGTAACGTACATGGTTTTGTTGTTCGGAGGGTGTTCAAAAGTTGACTAGTATTTTTAAGGGAATTTTCTTACACTGTTATATGGACTTTCGTGAATAACAATGTATTGCAATGTCCATTTAACTGGAACTATTTGACCTAAAATTAATTCTTAAGTGTATATATAGCCAATTCATAAACCATACCTGACAAATTAACTCAAAAAATGAAGCCAGCTTTATACGCTTAAATCATTGATTCTGGAAAACTCATGAATTCAATTTAAACAATTTGATAAGAACAATGGCAATATATTGCAACTTTTACTAATGCTAAAAAATGGTTGTTAAAACATCTTATTTGTGATTCACGCTTCAATAATATTTTTATTATTGGTTAACTGAACGTGTGAATGTATTATTAATTTTTATTCTTATGAAAAAATTCACACTATGTTGTGCATTCATTAATTATGGCCAAGTATTTCAGATTGTAAATAGCTCAAAGTTTTAATTACTCAACTTCATGAACATAAGCTTTGTTCGATCGTTAACCCCTCCATACTGTGTTGAAAATTGAACACCGAAATTTGAAAAAACGTTCAAATAACGAGCGAATTTTCAAATAAGAACTCTAATTCACCCCATTACTAAGGTGGGGAAGGGTATCAGCTGTCTCCACAGCTGTTATCAAGAGCTCACACGTATTCACAGACAGGGGACAAAAAGCGTATAAAAAACGCTGTCAGATGAAATCAAGGGACAAGGGAGGTAGAAGTTGGATATCTCTATTATAGGTTATCTCTGGTCTTTATTCAGCCCATTTGTACACATGCACACACTACAAAATGCAAAACGTCATAATGGCGACCAGCAGCCGCTTATGTTGCTGGCCAAATTTCGCAGGTTACTTGGTACGAAAGATGAAGAAATATATCTAAATGTGCGGCCAAGTTCCAAGATAGACAAATGGCCAACATACAGAGGTATTTGGAGTTGTAAGGAATTTTCTTGGCCAGGCCAACTTCGGCAGGTGGCCAACTTTACAGGCTTCACTGTATATCTTTTTGTTATGTTTTTTAAAAATGTTTGTGTTACTTAAGTGTGAAGTTAAATTGTATTGTAATGAATATTAGAAAAATAATTCAATGAATTTAACATAATTTGAGGGTTTTATTTTGGAAAATGTTAAGGGGGGCCATCTGCTCGGGGAACAGTGGAACTTCCTCTTTATCATGAACTTGAAGGGCTTGTCGTTGAACCTTCTCTCGGTAGTACATCAATCCAGTTATCAAAGAAGTCAATGAGAATGGAGAAACTGGCATCCACGGACGGATACAGTGAAAGCTCCCATCTATAGGCGGACAGCAAAGGTCGCAGCACTCTTATCCGGTTAGGGAAATGCGTGGAACATCAATTGAAGACCCACGACAGTTGGACTTTGGCTATCACCACTTTCGATCCACACTGAATTCTTTTGCCAAAACCTTGCCAAGAATACATTTTTTGAATAGATCTCCCTACAGATCCTTGATCACGAAAAAGGTGCTACCCACTAGACTCTCCTTTCGGACGCCAGAAGAGTTCACCTAATTCAGTCCGAATCACAGTCGTGACAAAAGTGATGGTCCACTCCTCGGTGGATCACCAAACGCCTGCCTAATTGTGTTCATTTTGTCGCAATTTGATGCATCATCGTCAATCCCTCACGCGTTTATGTCGTCTGCATGAATAGAACGTGATTCACAAAGCGTCAGCGTTGTCACCGCCAAGCTGACCATTGCCGATTCGGTTTCAATCTCCCATGGTACCCGAATGAAATTACGTTTACGACTTAATTAACTTGTGACATTTTTACCCGCTGACGCACACACAAACACACCCTCTGCGAAGCCTATACTTTTCGTGCAGCAGCACGTTTTGTTCCACCGCATCAGTGGGAAGCGATGAACAGTGAGCAGAGACCAGCTCACAGATCAGTGACGTAATTTATGGACGCGTGTAAACCGCCGCTAATTGGATTACAAAAGCTCGTCAAACATTGAAGCGAATCGGACAGCGACTGGGGCGAGATTCGACGGAGAAGAGAAATGTCAAAATACTGCCTTTCATGGTGTGACTGTGGAAATTTCTGATTTTTTTCCCACAGGAATTACATCGCGGGCTCATCCGCCCGCCGCGCGGTGGCGGCAGGTCTTATGCCGCTTAATTCGTCAAAGAATTTCACAGCTTTCGACTAAACTCAAAGTCTCGACTTTGACAGGGCGCAGGGTAATTGAATTTTCAATGCAAATGAGTGTGGTAACGTCGCTGACGTGCTGTCAGTGCTGTCAGTGTCTATACCGGGGTACGCGTCGCGGTTTTATCGCTTGATTGGCTGATCGAGTGATGCCACACGACGTGCCGGTTGAAGAGGAGTTCGTGGTTAGCTGTGACGGCCGGAGTGATTGGTGTTAGAAGTAACGCTGGCAATTTCACGTCCCACCGGCAATGACAATACCGACTGCACTCTGACTCATGGCGAAGCCTGCACTTTCTAGTGGCACCCAACAGCCATGCGTACAGTCTGCAGCGCGGCAGTTCGATGGAGAGGCGAAAAAAAAAACAGATGAAAGGAGAAAAAATGGAAAAAAGAAAATATTCCAGAAGTCAAACAAAAGTCTTTGCAGCGTCAAACAAACTGGCACTGTATCGTTTGCACGCTCAAATGACACTCGAAGAGCTAATAAAACTGCCCGCAGCCGTCCGACCACCACTGGTGTCGTCGCCTCTGTCACACCGCCGCCGACGTTACCGCAGCCGCAGTCGCCGCCGTATGCAAATACTAAAAAATCCTCCAATCGCTTCGCATCCGCAACCAACTGTCGTGCGTACTTCAACGTCATCGCCTTTGTCGCCTCCTTTATTGGCATCATCGTGCGGCTAAGTGGACATAAGTTACCAAAAAATTGTCTCTTCATCTCCGGCCGCCAGAGGAGGAGAGATCACAGCAGAAAAAGGGGAAAAAAGACGCCGCGCTCCGCAAACACCATGGACCACTTGAGATTAATTCTGTTATTTTATGTTCGCTCAAGAGATCAATATTTGACAGATGAACGAGGGGATGGCTTTGTCTGTCTCGCTCTTCTGTCACAAAAACGACCGCAACGACGACAATGTCCGCATCACCGCATCGCCGCACAAAGGTAGCATCAGCAGCAGCAGCAGCTGGGAGAGGGAGAGTGCAATGCGCAGAGATGTCATAAATTTTGGGTCTTGTTTGGTGTGCGCAGCCGCACAGGGCACACTATTCCCTTCCCCCCCACCCCCTATTCACTTGGTCGTCCCGTCCGGCGGGATGACCCAAGCCTCGGACGTTCCTTGAGTCCGTGGTCTCTGAATTGGGAGCATCGATGTTTACCCAATATTGGTAGTAGTAGTGAAATGTTAAGTGATTTCGTTGGTTGATTTGTTCTCGCACGTCACCTCTCGAGCCCCCTTGTGTCGCAAGAGCTGTGTGTTTAGGGCGGCGCACATCAAAGCGGCTTCGCGGCGATTCTGAGTGTTTTTTTTTTCTTTCTTCTTTTTTTTTGGTTTGGGAAACTATTTCGAGTGATTGTAGCGCGGGTTCCGATTCGTTGACAATGTCAACGGTGGAGGCTGGGTATAGGCCTCGGCTCCGGACAGAGACTAATCGAACGAGAATGCTGTAGGAGCGCAGCGGCACCAACGACGGCGGTGGTGGTGATTTGATTACTTGCGTTGGATTTATGAATATTTATCACTTGGGGTCGGCTTAATCCCGACGAAACAAAGAGCCGCGACTTTGACATTTGTTGTTGTCGCTCGGCGTGCGCGCGTGTTTGTGTGTGTGCGTGCGCAATTTGTTTGCCTTTATCTAAGGCACTTACATTGGAAGGTTGCTGGACATGGCAGGCATTACGAGCGGATTTGCGCAACTAATGCGCGACGTTTATGATGACAGGGAAAATTGCTTGCTGGTGGTCAAATGTTTAAAAGATTATAAAGGTCTTACGTTTGGGGTCAGGCACAAATTTGTTCGACATTTTCCCCGAGGAGATGGGCGACAAATTAATTTAATCCGCTTTGAAGTGGATGGACATGGGCATGAGATTCGCTCGGGGGAGGGGGATGTTAGTTATAGGTTGGTTTTATCTTTTGATTTGAGTCAGGAGGGGGGGGGGGGGGATTGTTCTGGGGGCGAGCTGTATGCTTCATCGGAGATCACCCAATTCGTGGTTTGGATTGGACATCATTGTTTCAGTCACGACGAACGACTGGATGGCGCAGTTGGTAGAGTGCCTGCCCCTGGTTAGCGGTTCGAATCCCGGCGAAAGCAAAGTTAATACGCTTTTATCTGGTTTTCAAATCTGGTCCAGTCACCATTTGCCGTTGGAATCAAATTAACGGCGCAGTCACTGGAGTGGTTAATCAGTAGTCTGACTTAGGGGTATCACAATGGACCAATATGGTCTAAGTGTGCTGGTGAGTGCACTAGCGGCCCGCCTACCTAACCCTTCAGTCACGCCGAACTCTTCCCGCGAGACTGTGTACGTTTAGCTTAAAACTTACCATTTTACAATTTGGATCCCTGAGCCTGTTCAAATTTTAAAAATAGCTACAAACCTAGGTTCGTTGCTAGCACATCTTCAACTCCGAAGGTATTGTTCAACGTAACAGAGGACGCCCGCGTTTAAGGTGAAGCAACCAAGGTTGTTGCGAGCAACTGGACGCAGCCAAAGATCGCCACAGCAAAGGGTTGTTGTTTGAGGTCCACCCGGACGGTGGTACCATACAAGGAATTAGAGCGGCTGGTCGGGGAAAAATATTCTTCCATCTGACTGTACTATAGGCAGAGCTGTACACAATTGAGAGGACACTGCCTCTGTTATAGATCTCGTAAGGCGAATTTTTTATTTTTTTTTTTTTTTGTCTTTCAAAGACGAAATTTCCAATTGATGGATCCACCTTAACCAATTTGATATTATTTACAAAATACCTCTTGATTCAGTGGAATCCTGGTATCGAGTTGATCATATTTTCACACTCCACATACCGTCCAATAGAAACTTGTCAAACGAAGAGATTGACATGTATCTAATTCAATTGGACGAGACAATTAAACGAACGATGGACAGCACGATACCACGGTATATACGTACAAACAACCAAGACATTTACCGCAATGCGACAATTGACGCACTACACCAACAAAAAAGTAGACTCCTAACAAGATTAAAAAACTTGTACAGGCGGTTTACTGACAGACGTAGTGAGGAAGTTAGGACACTGAAATCGCTAATTAAGAACATTCAGACATTAATTGTCCAAAATTACAGACTTTCTGCTAATTCGTACTGGAACGATAAGATTCGGGCTGTGAGATCTAACAACCCGAGTATGTTTCCTCAAATAAATAAATTCTTCAGAAATAAGAAGCAAAGCGATCTTCCGTGTCTTAAGCTTCCCAGAACGACGGACAATGAACAAGTACTGACTTCAGCAGGTATTGATCCAGATAACGCCGTACTCGTAACGATAATTTCTTTGTGGTCGAAGATCCGCAAGAAAAAGTGGAGGTACTTGGCGCGGTCTTTCAGGAAGTGTACAATGTGAATGAGAGTATTCGCCCGAACCACGACCTGGAGAACCGAGTACGGGCTAACAACACTCTTCTTCGTGAGGATCTGCAACAATGGCGATCTGAGAACACTGGCTTTGTCGTGTTCAATGATGATAACATGGCAGACAATGCCATCGCCGTCGAAGGGGTTCATCCCCCGTTCATATCGAAGACAGAACTCCAAGCGGTCTTCGAATCATTAAAGAAGAAAAAGTCTGTTGGAATCGACGGGATCTCCAACATTGTGCTAAGACACCTCCCCCTGGAAGTGGTTAATATGTACACAATCCTGTTTAACAATGCTCTGAATAATGCACATTATCCGGAACATTGGAAAACTGCGATTGTGCAACCCATATCCAAGAGAGGAAAAGATTCTTCGAATCCTTGCAACCTCCGGTCAATAAGTCTCCTTCCGAACATCAGCAAGGTATTCGAGAAGGTGATCAATAGAGCCTTGATCAACTGGACTAAGGACAAAAATATAATTCCGGATAACCAATTCGGTTTCAAAGCGGGGCATGACACTATTCATGCCGCGTCGAAACTGGTGTCGGATATCCAATGGAACAAGAGCCAGAAACATTGTACGGGTGCCTGCTTGATTGACCTGGAGAAGGCCTTTGATACCGTATGGTTAGAAGGACTTTTCTTCAAGCTCAATCGGCTAGGCATTAGCAAACCACTGCTGTACCTACTGTGTAACATGCTTACCGGTAGACGGTTCGTAGTCAAGTATGGCAACGTGATCTCGACAGGTATTTCAAGTTAAAAATGGTCTCCAACAGGGCGCCGTTAATTCGCCGATCCTGTTCAACATTTACTTGAGCGATCTGTTAAGATCTCTTCCTCATGCAAGGCGCATTTGCCCTTACAAAGAGACTGTTTTACAACAGCCAACTCGATGCGAGGGTGAAGGTTATCTGCTACATGGCCCCCATCCGGCCAATGCTCACCTATGGCTGTCCCGTGTGGTTCAACGTGAGTGCAAGCTTGATGGAAAAGATTCGGTTGTTTGAGAGGGCTTGTCTTCTTCGCCTTTATCGAACGCCAGAGTCCCAGTACATAAAATTCTATTCTAGTTTTATACAACAGAGCAAACCTGATAAGAGTGGACAATTTCCTGTTGAAGTTGATTCGAGGGCATACTGCTTGAGCGATGAACTCGTCCAATAACTTGATTTCAGGGGCTTACTACCCCAATCCAGAATACCACGTACGGGTACGGCACAACGGCTTCGTCCCCCCAGAAGCCTTTCTCCATTTAGACAAGTTAAGGACTGTTACAGAATATAAATGCGGTACCGCTCATCTTCCACATAGCCCGTTCAACTGTGGATGGGCGACTCAACCACGACCGTTCCGTCGCTCAATGAGCTGAGGAGGGTCTCCTCCGGTTCAGTACGGCGGTATCAACTAGAGATGTTCGGGATGTTGCATTGCAACATCGAACATTCTGGTGGCTGGGGTGAGAGGGAACTCCCTCGTCGAACCCTTTAGACCCGGGGTAGAAAGGGTAGTACGTATCCTCGAATGGGGGACTAGTCGGTCAATGTCTTGCAGCAATTAGATGGAAATCTATCAGCCGCAACCTATGGCCGGCCTACATAGCCTAGGGTAGTTTTTAAGGTAGATGTAAGCTTTAAATAATGAAAAAAAAAATAAAATAAAAAAAATAAAAAAAAAAGTGAGTATTCACATACGTACACCACTGTGTACCTATGTGTATACATTGTATATATCAATACATATACATATGCATATGTCTATATATTCATATATACATATGTATATGCATGTAGTTTAGCTTAAGTTAGTTTAAGTTATTTTTAAGGTAGTGTGTAAGTTAGTATTTAAGTTTTAAGTATAGCCAGTTCTGTTATTAAGTTTTTTCCAAATTTTTCTTAATATTAAGTTGCACAGTTAAAGCGAGTTTTCTTTAAATGCATAGATCCTTAGTTTAAGTCGAAAGACATAGAATAAGATTAAGTTTAGCTTAGAGTGCCTGCCGAGGGCCAGTAAGTTAGAAATAGTAAAAATGTTCGTCTAACTAGTGTTAAGCATTTTTGTCTAGTATGTAAGTCTTTATGAATTCCGAAAATAAAAATGAATTAAAAAGAAAAAAAAAACGATGAATTAGTCCACGAAATGCATCCCAAATTGATTCGCAACCATGCTAACTACCGAAGAGTTGTACAGTTTTAATCAAAATTATTTTGATTATAAAAACGAAATAAAACACGGGATCTTTCTCGGTTATTCCTTCATTGAATCTATCTTAAGACTAAATCTTAAAAAAAAAAGTCAATCTTTGTGCATTCATTGCTACTTGGTCGAACACTTGTGGATTGCGTTCGCTCCATAGCCGTTGACGCAAAACTGGACATAGGCCGAAAACATAATTTTTTGTACAAAATCTGGATCTCCGACCAACATTAGCGAACATCAATGATGACGACATGCACTCAATCTTCGATGTTTGATTAACACTTGTGGATTGTGTTCGATGCGAGGTGAAATGGCAAACCTTAGTAAATATTTTGACAACTGGATGTCATTGGGAAATTTGACAAATATCATTCCCATCTGATTACCCACTACACTTATAATTTCAAGACCCTTTGGACCATTTACTTCCGGTGGGAAGAGGGAGAGGAATCATCCTCTTAACATTCTCCTAATAATTATATCAACTCGTCACCCTGTGGCGGACATCGCAGATGTGCCCCGACCAGACGGGGAATTTCAGGTAGAGGCTGTGCTGAAATGTCGCCTTATTGGAAACCCACCATCATGCAGCCATAACCAAAGCCCGGCAAATGAACCCTTCAACTCTGCGCATCCCCTCTGCTCTAGATCGACTCTGGCAGTGAAACGTCTGACCTTCCAGCGAACCTTGTCGCGGGATAAATTCAATGAGCAATAAAAATATTTATTTTCAAATCGAAATCCACTTAGAAAGAATCCACCTGCAGCGCGTATTTGTCTTTCGCACGAATACCTCCCATCCTCTGCCGGCGCGCCGGTCGTCTGTTTCCCGTCGCTGTCTGTGCGTCTGAGGCGCAAGGTGTTCGCGTTCACAAGTCCGTCCTTGAGCGTCGTGTTTGGATTTTAATCTTTCACCGACTGCACACATAAGGAGCGCAGACAATGGGGTGTGTGTTCACACTGTTCGCCCTGTTGGCCCTGTTGTCACACCCCTGCAAGTGTTTTATTGTTTCAAATCCTCTGATTATACGTTTAAAACTTTGAAAATCAATGCACACACAGGAAACGGGAAGGATGCTGACGCACTGATCCATTCAGCTGAGGATATGCCGCCGTGGCACAACCGTCGACAGAACCCACTTTTTCAAATTGAAAGCCATCACGGTTGGATGAGGGAATCACCAAAAACAGAAACAGCAACAGCAACTGAATCACATCACAGGATAAAAACTACCGAACGCGGCATCCCCTCGGGTCGAGGGAGTGCGAGTGTGTGGCGAAACTTCAGCACAACTCCACACAGGGATAAGCCCACAAGCGATGACGGAAGTACTTAGCAAGTGGGGTGGAACGCAATAAAAAATTACGAAACGTAACATCAGCCGGGGGTGGTGTTATTCTTCTTCCATTCTCTAACAGAGTTTAATGCAACTTATTTCTTTCTCTTATTTTTTTTTTCGTGAGGATTTGCACCCCCATTGCCTTCGCTCTGGCTTCAGTTCGGAGGATTAGGCCCTGCCCAGGCATGGCTGAGGATTGTGTATCGTGCCATAGTTTGCGAGGCCGGGCGGGCGGTTGAAGTGCGGTACTTAACCTTTTATTGGCATAAGCCGGATGAAGAATACAGGACATTTGGGTTGGACGGTGGCCGGGTTTTCCTTTTTCCTGCGTCGTGGTGGCTCTGTGGAACGTCACATCCCTTTCTGGGATCGCCGCCACACTTGCTAAATTATATTCCAATTAGCATATTAGTTGGATGGTTGTGCAGAAAAGGGAGTGGGGCGTGGAAGGGTGAAGGTTGGATGAGTTTAATGGAGTGAAGCAGCATTGAGAATGGTTAAGGACATGTCGGCGTTAGACATTTTTTTTGTTTTTTATTTAAAATCTACAAATTACATACAGTACCTCACAAAATTGAGCATACACCTATCATTACTTCATATTCGTGCTGTTTTAAGGCCGACCACTTTTTTGTTTTATTTTTTTGGTACACAATCATAACTGAATACATATCTTAGAGAAGAGTATATGTCAAATTCATAGACAGGCGACTTCCTACAGAAATCGACACACAAAATTGAGCATACAGATGTCATCTGTGCGTTATACACAAGCTTCGCAGAATCGATACATCCAAATTTGTTCAGGAATGAAGCAACAAATGTCCCTGATGATCATTTCTGCACACGCTTTTGAACTGAAAAGACCGATATTCTCTTCTTTGTGCGAAAATATGGAAAACATGCGAAAACAGACTACTTTGTCAACGAGAATGCTCATAATTAAGCTATTTTGCGAGGGGAAGTCGATGCGAAAAATAGGAGAAATTGTAGGGCGATCGCATGCAACGGTACAAAAAATAATAAACAATTGTAGATATGAAGGGACACTAAAAAACAGACCTGTAAGGGGAAGAAAAAAATTGCTCTCAGAACAAAACGAGCGGTATATTGTTCGGACAATCAAGTCCAATCCAAAATCTAGCGTTCCAAGGTTGATGGCTGAGGTGTCATCCGTAATTAATAAGCCTCTTTCAGTGGAAACCGTTCGCGAGAAAGAATAATTTAAATGGTAGGATCGCACGAAGAAAGCCGTACATTTCCCCAGTTAATAAGAATAAAAGATTGGAGTTTGCTAGACAATATGTAAGCCACCCGGAAAGCTTTTGGGAAGGTGTTTTGTTTTCAGATGAAATAAAAATAAATTTATTTGGGTCTGATGGCAAACAAATTGTTTGGAGGGAACCAAATACAGCTCTCAAAGGTAAAAATATAAAGTCAACCATAAAACACGGGGGAGGATCTGTGCTGTTGTGGGGTTGTATGGCTTCAAATGGCTGTGGAAAGTTCGAATTTATAGAAAATACTATGGACAAAATTGGTTATTTGAATATTTTAAAACGAAATCTACGAAGTTCCGCCGTAAAATTAGGTCTACCTTCGGTTTTCTACTTCCAACAAGATAATGATCCGAAGCACACCTCCTATTTAGTACGCGAATGGTTGCTTTATAACGCTCCAAAGCAGCTAAAAACACCCCCACAATCGCCAGGTCTTAACCCTATTGAACATCTGTGGCACGAAATAAAAGTGCGGGTTAAAGAAAGTACTTGCTCCAATAAACAGGAGCTAAAAGCTAAAATTCAGGCAGCTTGGGAAGGGATTCAGCCATCTTTTACTGAAAAACTGGTAAAATCCATCCCACAGCGGTTACAAGCTGTCATAGATGCTGAAGGAGGTGCCACGCGTTACTGAATTTTTATTTGTAACTGTTTTTGTTTTGTCGTTTAGTCGTAACTCGAATTTACTTTAAGTGCATGCTCAATTTTGTGTGTTAAAATGAAGTGCCTTTTTTTTTTATTTTGCTTAGAAATAGCAAGTTTTTTTTTTAATTTTCATATTTTTGTTTATGGGTTTTAGCAATTGAAATATGTCAATTCGAACTGCATTTAAGTTTTATTAATTAACTACTTTTTGTAAGGCGAAAAAGATAAAAATATGTTTAAGCTGTGAGTGTATGCTCAATTTTGTGAGGTACTGTATGTATTAACAGATAAAAGATGTAACAATAATTTAATAAAAAATTTCTAAAAGTAAAAAAGGCTTAATAGGTTGCTTTCAAAGTGCCCTCTAGTATGGGACAGATCCAAATGTTGTGCGTGTTCGTTGAAAACGCGAATAATCCTTGTTAATGGTTCGTTTTTACCATAGTCTGTGCCGTGGAACCTTTCAAGTAAAATATCCCAAGTACGGAGTGACCTAGAAGGCATATGAAATTGAATCGTGGATAAGAGACAAGAACATTTTATAAGGCTGCAGAGTATATCCCTAACAAACATAACATCAGGATTAGTCCGTCTAGTTGATAGCGATTTTATACCAAGCAGTTGGCATCTAGCTTTGTAGCTAGGGAGAAAATTCCAATGCATTTTAAAGAAGATGTACTTGGTGCATCGCTTTTGAACGTTTTCAATACGTTCGGAAAAAGTGCTGAAAGCCGGGTTCCAAACTACGGCAGCATATTCAAGGAAGGGTCGGACTAGGGAAATTTACAGTGCTAATAAGGCAAATGGATTAGTGAATCCTTATGTATTACGTTTGATGAAGCCGACTGCAGAGTTGGCTTTTGCTAAAATATGACAGATATGATTTTGAAACGTATATGTGGAGTTAAATATTTTTTTTTTTTTACTTGGGTTGGTGGAAATCTTCAACAAGACACTATGTGACCCGTGTCGGCATAGTAGTGTCAGATTACCCTTTTGGTTTTTCTTTACTACAACTAAGTTTCCTTATCTAGTAGCTTTCATTTAAGGATATTTTCGCGTGTTGCAGGTAGACCTTCGCTAAAATCACCTGCCATGACCATCGTTAGGATGGCTTATTACTATTGCGCCAAATCGAGCGGTCTCGTACGCTGGAGTCGGCGTACTAAACGTCTCATGTCCAAAGTTTGAAGGTTGGCATTGTAGCAATGACCACGAAGTCTGATACTTAGCTTTCGAGCGGAGTTTGTTTTTTCTTCGTCGACGGTGGGTATCCCTAGGTCACCTGAGATACCAGGGAGCTTTCACAATATCCCTTATAATTTTACTTTGAAAAGACTGAATAAATCTTGTGTTATTTGCTTTGGTACAACCCCATAGGCTTCAGTACTTGCTTGTATAATAGCAGTTTGTTGTACATGCTTAACTTGGAGTGCCTTCCAAGTAACCAGTACATTTCTCTAAACCGGTGCTCGAGCTCATCCCGTTTCTTTTTCACGTGGGCCTTCCACTTCGCATCGAGTGTCATACCAAGATATTTTGCTTCATTAGCGTACGGCATTTGTATGGAGTTAATGAAAACTGGTAGATCTTCAATATTTCTGTAGGTAAAATGTATGTGCGTTGATTTGGTCTCCTTGGGAGCAATGGGCCAGCGTTTTGACCATTCGTTTATTTTGTCCAGAGCTCGTTGCAGTTTTTCAGTTGAGGACTGAAGTGGCGCGACAGACCGAGGCGGACCTGGGCCTAGCTTCTCAGAAACCACCCGTGTTGTGCGTGCTATTGTTCTTTCACGAGTGGAAGGGACCTACAGTTTAATGCCGACTCCGAACGGCGAATTTGAGAAGGTTTTTCCAGACAGGAATACTCTTTGAGCATTGTCAGTGACTCGAAAGAGGTGGAGCCGCGAATTATGATAGGTGGTAAATTCGGGTATCGAACCTGGCACCCTCTGCGTAGGAGTCGACGCACTTACCCACTACGCCACGGCGACCACCAACTAACCAACTGAGTTAAACATAACACCATAAATTCGAAAGATATGCATTACCAACTGAATAATTAAATTGGATTTAAAAAGCTGATTTCGTAAAAGAGATACAATTGAATTTACTTAAATTAAGCTCAAGTTCATTATCGACACACCAATCAAAGATGCTGTTTATATCTGATTGAAGCATGAGACAGTCATTAACAGTTCGAGTACTTTTGAATATTTTCATATCGTCAGCAAACATCTACTATGTTTAACTGAGAGAGTAATATCGTTAATGAATATATATATAAATAATAAGGGGCCAAAGTGACTACCTTGCGGTACACCCGACCTGAATTGAATTAGCTTTGATAAAGAATTGCCAAATTTTAACTCTTAGGGTTCTATTTAAGACGAAGGAAGATATCCAATTAAGAAAATTGTAATGGAACCCAAACGCTTTGAGTTTGTTTATTAAAAGTGAGTGATTGACGGAATCAAAAACTTTACTGAAATCAGTGTAAATTGCATCAACCTGTTTTTTGTTTCCAGTCTCATTGATCACGAAAGAAGAATAAATTGATAGGTTAGGAGAAGTCGATCGTCCAGATATGAAACCGTGCTGCGCTTCCGATATGTGGTCTTCGATTCAGAATTCAGTCTTGTTCTTGACTACACTTTCAAAAAGTTTTGGAATTGGCGAGAGTTTGCAATTTCCTTCATAATTTTCCACATTATTTTTAGAGTCCGATTTGTGAATGGGGACTAAAAATGAGTCTTTCCAATTGTCTAGAAAAACACCTTCAGATAATGACAGATGGAAAATGTGTAGAAGAGGACAACAGAGTGAATCGGCATAGTATTTAAGAATAATGGATGGTATACCATCCACTCCACAACTGGGGTCCGGTTTTAAATTCTGAAGTGATAGAAAGACTTCAGTATAGTTTAGAGCTAACGACACAATGTCTACAGAACTAGGGAAGGTGTATGGAGAGAAATTATTGGAGATTGGAAGAAGTTTGCAAAGAGTTCAAGAGTAGAGATACTATTTTCTGACTCCTTTTCCTTGTATTGCATTAAATTAGGAATTCCTAAAGAACTCCTTTTGGAGTTTATAAATTTCCAAAATGATTTGCTATCGCATTTAATATTTGGTTCGATGAAATGAATATAATCACAGAATCACAGTCAGAATCTGACCGCATACGTGTCGGACGTGTTTTCCACCCGAGTGCTTAATTAACTTGCTTACAATGGTTTCTTTGAATTGTACTAAGTGCGGCAGTCAAATTATTGACACCGACCTCGTTATGGCTAAGATTGATAAACTCCAGTCGGAATTAACAGAAATTAAGAACTTATTATCGCGATCTTCAGTGAATGTCAGTGCTAAATCGCAAGTTATTACTCGCTCTCAATCGATGAATAAAGGAACTGTGCCCCGCGCTGCTCCTTCCGTTGCTAAAGACAGTGCCCAACGTTTGAATTCTGCTAAGCAGAATAACCTAAGTCCTACACCTCCTAGTGCTGCAATTGCTAATAACAAAAAACCAAATTGTTCATCCATAGAACAGGCCGCTCCGAATAAAAAATCTGCTCTTGTTGTATCAGCTGTACAAAGTGCAACAAACACAAGTGCGTCAGCTGTGGAACCTGTAGATGAAAACGATGCCCAGGTCGATGAACCCCTAGTGCCCGATGCTTCCATATGGCAAACAGTTGCTCCCACTCGTACCAACAAGAGCAATAATACCATCGTTGGAACCAACAACAATCCCAACGTCGCTGTGGAACTCGAGATTGTTAGCCGACCAAAGTGGCTTCATCTATCTTCGTTCAAACCTGCTACAACCTGTCAGTCAATTGTGGATTATGTCTCGTCGAACTTCAGCATTGATCCACTGAATCTGGAGTGTCACAAACTGATCAAAGCCGATGTTGATGAAAGCTCTCTCAAATACATCAATTTTAAACTTGGTGTACCAGAGTATATGGTGCCTAACTTTCTCAATTCTGAACTCTGGCCGAAGGGTATGAGAGTGAGAGCCTTTCGGTTTCTCTCAAAAAACGGAATGAGCAAAGGCGAAATCGAAAAACAAACATAACACCGTCTCTTTCTGCACGCTATAATGCAGATGTTTGTTTCTCGCTCTATTACCATAACGTGGGAGGAATGAGAACTAAAGTTCATGATTTTTTTGTCGCTGCTGCTGATTGCTCTTATGCTATGATCGCCTTAACTGAGACCTGGTTGCATGAAGGCATTTTTTCTGCTGAACTTTTCACCACGGACTTTGATGTCTATCGACGTGATCGATGTTATATTCAACTTGATAAGGATAGAGGTGGAGGTGTGCTGCTGGCTGTTCGTTCATGTTTTAAGAGCAGACAAATTGCATTATCATATTTATCGGCTGCTATTGATCAATTGTGTGTGTGTGCATTGAATATTTTAATGCAAGTAATTGTACTTTGTCAAACATTTATGTTTTTGTTTCATACATTACCTCGGGCTCTAATAATGCAATTTATCAAGCTCATATAACTAACATTAAAAATACTGTCGATCATCTACCTGAGAATTCTTATACTATTGTGCTTGGTGATTTTAATTTACCTAATTTAAAATGGATTTTATCTGAAGAAGACAAATGTATGTTTGCTTATAATGTTACTCAAAATTTCGAATTTGAAGTCATCGACTCAATGAATGCTATGTACTTTAGGCAGGCTAATACAATTTGTAATTCAATGGAAAGAATTTTAGATTTAATTTTTGTTGATGAAGATCTAGAGGCTGTTGTCTTGGAAGTTGATCATCCTTTACTGAATAATAGTATGTATCATAAAGCACTGCTAGTTTCATTTAATATGATTGTATTTAATTCATTTGAATCTGGTCCTTCCGAAGATAAGCCTAAGTTAGATTTCATAAAAGCTGATTACAATTTATTAAATAACTATTTCCTTTCAGTCGAATGGGATAAAACTTTTGACTTCCCAAGTTTAAACATAGTTTATACTAAGTTTCGAAACATATTAGAAGATGCCATATCCAGGTCTGTTCCTATTAAGATATCTACTAATTCCAAAAAACCCATCTGGTTCAACCGAAGCTTATGCAGACCCAAAAATGCTTTAAACAAGATATGTAAGAGGTCTGCTAAAGACAATTCACTGCGTGGCGTATTGTGTCGAATGCGGAAAGAATATGAATTCCTGAAGAGATTTGTTTACAGGCAATACATAATTTCTCTTGACTCAAGGATCAAACAGAACTCAAAAACTTTCTGGACGTTTATCAATACTAAACGTAATTCTGTTGGAATTCCATCGAATATGTCCTACGATAATGTATCTACTGATGACCGTAAGGTTATATGTGATATGTTTACATCACATTTCCAGTCAAACTTTGTTGACTTAGGCATGGGTTGCAGGTCAGAACTTAGAGCAAATACAATCGCAGACATAGGGCGATTAGAATTGACGAATGATGATATTCTTTCTGAGCTGTCCTCACTGGATTCTAGTGCAAGCCTAGCGCCTGATAATCTTTCCCCGCTTTTTTTTAAAAATGTGTAAGGACGGATTAGTCAAGCCCCTGACTATCATTTTTAATATATCACTGGCTCGCGGCGAATTTTTGGATTGCTGGAAGGATTCTCTCATCACCCCAATTCATAAATCTGGACCTAAAAGTTCTATTGTCAACTACAGACCAATAGCTAAACTCCAATTAATACCGAAATTATTCGAAGCTGTTGTTAAGAAAAAAATATATGCTGAAGTTCGAAACCAAATATCCCAATTTCAACATGGCTTTGTGAGTGGAAGATCAACTTCGACCAATTTGGTTATATTTACAAAGTTTTGCCTGAGTTCCATGGAAGCGAGACTTCAAGTTGACTCCATATACACTGACTTCTCGAAGGCTTTTGACCGTGTTCAACATAATGTGCTCATAAAAAAGCTAGAGATGATTGGTTTTCATTCTAAAATCTTGAAATGGATAACTAGCTACCTTACAAATCGCAGACAGTTTGTAAAAATAGGTAATGATCTGTCACGAGAAATTTTCAATTTCTCTGGGGTACCTCAAGGTAGTCACCTCGGCCCTCTTCTGTTTCTTCTTTTTATTAACGATTTGCCTTCCTATGTTTCCCATTCCGACTGCCTTTTATACGCTGACGATTTAAAAATTTTTAAATCAATCCGATCATTGGCCGATGCAATGGTGTTGCAAAATGATATCTCATCAGTACAGAATTGGTGCGATTTGAATGGACTACATTTCAATATTAGTAAATGCTTAGTTATGACATTTTTTAGAATTTTATCTCCTATAATCTATAATTATAAGATTGATAATACAATCTTAACAAGAGTATGTTCGCATAAAGATCTAGGGGTTATATTCGACGTTCAACTGAATTTTTCTATGCACATAGACTATATTATTTCAAAGGCCAACTCCATGCTAGGATTCTTGTTTCGAAATTCAAAAGATTTTCAAGACCCTTACACTCTTAAGTCTGTGTATGTTTCGTTAATTCGCTCTATATTAGAATACTGTTGTTTAATATGGAATCCTTTATATAACAATAGCGCTATTCGTATTGAGAGAATACAAAAAAGATTTACTAGGTTTGCTCTTCGAAAGATGTCGTGGAATTCAAATATGCCGGATTATAATGCTTGATGTCAGCTTATCGATCTAAAGCAACTGCATGTAAGAAGGACTTATTATTCAGTTCTTTTCGCTCATGACGTCATTACTGCTCACATTGATTGTCCGGTGCTGCTTTCCATGTTCAGTGTTTACACCCCGTCTCGTTATCTGAGGCCTAGAGATTTCTTTTATGTTTCGAGGCATAGTACAAACTATGGGCAAAATGATCCTATAACTAATGCTTGCATAAAATTCAACTTAGTTGCAAATGTTATAGACTTAAATATGAGTAGAGATAAATGTAAAAATGAAATTTTAAAATTTTTGAGTAGCAATTTACTCTAAATTACATTATAATTGTATGTTAAATTCTGCTTATACTAGGCATTATTATTAATAAGAAATGAAATGTTATTTATTTTTGTTGTTTATATTTTGAATTACTTGAAAGACGGAAGAATAAATAAATAAATAAATAAATAAATAATTCTTGTAAAGGAACTTATTAAGGGAAAACACATCTTGCCGTAATTTACTAAAGACTTCATAATCGGAGGGCTTGTTTGTCTATTTAAATTTTTCAAAGCCTTGCTCTTACGATTTCTAAGATTTGTTAATTCTTTTGTATACCAAGGAGGTCTACTTGAAGTACACTTCCGCGACATAGGAACGAACTTTAAGAATCTTTTTTTAAGAATTCCAACGAAACGATTATATATGGATTTTAAGCAAATTCTTTAAGCCAATCTACGTTTTTAAACATATTCAATTCAACAAAGTTTGTTTTAGAAAAATTAAAATGTTTCTTTGCTTTTGAGGATTGGGGCTTCATATCCTCGCAAAACGATATTTTAATAAGGATCTGTTTGTGATTAATTGAATCATTTCACATTAACATTGGACATTTAGTAATTTTAGAATTCATCTCATCACAGCTAACAAATACTAGATCTAAAATTTGTGAAACTGAATTCCTTACTGGATTGATTTGGGTGTTTTTTTTAGGAACTTATATTCAAAATTTTGTTTAATACTTAATGGTACAAGAAAGTTATTTGAATCAGAAGGGACCCAATTAATATCTGTGCGATAAAAACCACCTAGTCTGATGCCTTGCATATATTGTTGATGTAATCTATGTTTCTATGTGAGTCGCAGTGGCGTAGTAGGTTAGTGCGTCGACTCCTACGCAGAGGGTGCCATGTTCGAATCCCCACACTACCAACTTTCATAATTTACAGCTTCCACCTCTCCCTTAAACTGTAGGTCCCTTCCACTCGTGAAAGAACAATAGCACGTACAACACGAGTGGTTGCTGAGAAGCTAGGTCCAGGTCCGCCTCGGACTGTCGCGCCACCAATATTATTATTAATCTATGTTTGAAGAATGTTTTTCATAAATTAGTGGTATACTTCCAGGCGGATCCAGGATTTGTCACAATTGATATGACGGTTGATCTTATGTGTATAATAAATGGATCTTGACCCTTTATTTATGTAAATGCTTCTATTCTGTCCCAACAATGTCAATAATATTTGCTTTTAAGATATTAGGACTTCCCATAGTGGTCATTTGCCCACAAGCTGGAATACAAAATTTGAACGACCATGGATTGCACATAATGGCATGAAAGTGGGTTCAAAATGACTCGTGAATCAATTTTATATCTCACGCCGTTCTTCTTCTTCTTCTTCTGGTGGCGCTACAGTCCGGGGTGGACCTGGGCCTCAACCAGTAAGCCTCTCCAGCCGGCACGATCTTTACCCAGCTGTCTCCAACTGCGCACATCAAGTCGATTGAGGTCCTTCTCCACCTGGGTGTGCCATCGGTTCTGTGGGCGTCCTCTATTGCGTTGTCCCACTAGTTCGGAGTCGAAGACTCTCCGGGCTGAAGCAGTGTTGTCCATGCGCTCTACATGGCCCAGCCATCTTAGGCATTGAATCCGTAGACGCCTTGCTAGCCTCAATTCGCCGTACAATTCGTGGTTGAATCTTCTTCTCCAGAAACCGTCAACGCAAACAGGACCAACGATTGGAAGCAGGACTTTTCTCTCGAAAAGGCCAAATGCTTCTTTATCCGCTTTTGAGATTGTCCGTGCCTCCGCACCATAGAGCAGGACAGGGATGATCAAGGTCTTGTATAAAGTCAGCTTGGTCCTTCGAGAGAGGACTCTACTACTCAATTGCCTCTTGAGGCCAAAGAAACAGCGATTGGCAAGAGTAATTCTGCGTTTAATCTCGGTACTGGTGTTGTTCATACTGTTCACTTGCGAGCCGAGGTAGAAGAAGTCCTTCACTACCTGGAGGATATAGCTGCCTATGGTGACGTTCTGGCCAAGTCGTCGATGTTGTGCGTCCTTTCTCGATGACAGCATATACTTCGTTTTGTCCTCGTTCACCGCTAAACCCATTTTGGCCGCCTCCGCTTCAATACCAGCAAACGCTTCATTGACGGCTCGCTGTGTTCGACCAATCACGTCAATGTCATCCGCGTATGCTAGCAGTTGTACGGCCTTCTGTAAGATCGTGCCTCTAGTGTTGGCGTGTGAGTCTTGCACGATCTTTTTCAGGATGATGTTAAAGAAATCACACTTGTCTAAAACCTTTTTTGACATTGAAGTTCTCCATCGTCATCCTGCACAACCTGACGAGTTTGGCAGGAATATCAAAACTAGACATGGCGTTGTATAGCTCGTCCCTAAGCACGCTGTCATATGCGGCCTCGAAATCGACGAATAGGTGGTGGGTGTCGATCTGCATCTCCGTTCAAGGGACGGAGTAAAATTCAATGTTTAGAAAAATGCCCAACGCGATTGACACTCAGTACAATAGAGCGAAAGTCAAAAAGGCGGCTTTTAAAGAAATACACGGACGAGAAACTAACATTTCAGAAATACACTTCTTCTTGCATCTTTTTATAGATAAACAATTTGAACAAAACAAAAGTGTGGCAACGCCAATTACCTAATTTTGTCGCCAACAATTCCTTATCCTTGTCAGTCGCCGTGGCGTAGTGGGTAAGTGCGTCGACTCCTACGCAGAAGGTGCCAGGTTCGATACCCGAATTTACCACCTATCATATTTCACGGCTCCACCTCTTTCGAGTCACTGACAATGCTCAAAGAGTATCCCTGTCTAGAAAAAGCTTCTTAACTTTGCCGTTCGGAGTCGGCATTGAACTGTAGGTCCCTTCCACTCGTGAAAGAACAATAGCACCCACAACACAAGTGGTTGCTGAGAAGCTAGGCCCAGGTCCACCTCGGACTGTCGCGCCACCCATATTATTATTATTATAAATCCTTATCCTTACCTCAAAAGTGGCATTTTTAGACTCATCGCTCTACTGTACTGAGGCTGCGATACTGGTATTTAAATTCCTAGCTATGTCTGAGCACCCGAACACAACCATGTCCCCCACCACGTGGCGCTTAGACAGCAAAAGGTCCTCAATGTCAGCTCGTCCTCATGCAACACTTCAGTAACTCGAAAGTGATCCCTTAAAAAAAATGTATTCATTGCCGCCGACCTAAACAACGACACCCAAAGGCGGCCACTCTTCTCCTTGAGCACAAAACTACGCCCGAATATCCTTAATCACATCCTCAAACCAACAAACTCCACTCCAAGCAAGGTCCACCCGCGGGAAGGGTGTGGAGAAGCAACCGAAAGCCAACAACTACATTCTTTTCCTCTTTTCGGTTTTATGGACCTCAAGTGGCCCCGTTTGAGAGCCCTCTCGCAGGGTTTTTTCGTCTCTGAAAAGGATGTGTGCCACTTGTAGCCGTGTGTTCGTGTCTTGGCATCCGAAAAGAAAGAAACAACTCACCGAGAGAGGAAAGTACACAGCACAGCAACTAAATCTTCCCTTGTTAGCATTCCTTATTTTTCACACGCGCACACATCGGCACACCGGATCGCTGTTGACACGGACACATGCACAGCAGCCCATGACAAGCAGGGGAGGCTGGGTGCGACAGTCCTATGTTTGCCGCCTCAAGGGCAAATATTTTCACAAGTGTCACAGACACACGGTACTTAAACGGTCCTCTTCATTCCACTCCTTCGAACTAAACGAATTAAAACCCGAAAAGGACATACACACACACCACTAGACAAAAAAAAAAGAACAGTTCATTCGCATCCGTTTGTAGTGTTTATTGACACAAATGTCCTCTTTCGCAGCTATGCCGTGGCGACAGGTCTCATTGAAATCCTATCCAGACGCTGCATGAAGATCCGGGAGTCAATCGAACAGCATCAGAGTGTTGTCCTTTCGCTGCTGGCCACCCTCGGGTTCCTGACGCGGTTCGTCGATGTTTGTCCACCTGGTAAGTAGAACACCCACCAATCGCTACTGTTACCCAATTAATCCATTCCTAATTCACAGGCTCAGCGGATTCAACACGTTTCCTCAGCGCGGCTAAGTCAACAGAGCTCTTCGGCTCGATATCGATGCTGTACTCCAGCGTGGTGCCAATTGGTGAGTGTTTGTGCCTACGTCATGTGACTCATCATCACGGCAGTGGCCGGCGGGGTCTTCGGCGGGTCTTCCGGTGTTAATTGAGTAATCGTCGCGACTATCGGTGCCCGGTATTGTGCCCTACGTGAGACTATCGCCGGCCGTACAATTTATGAGCGTCTCATTGCCCGCCTGAAAGGCATTGTTCAATTCTTGTTCTTCCTCTAATTCACAGGTGAATGCATTCCACCGAGAACGATTTCGTTAGCGGCAGCTACCTTCAATTTGCTCGTTTCGATGGCTTTCCTTGATATAACGACGTTCCAGGTAAGTTTTTTTCTTCTTTTTTTTCTTTTTGTTCTACTCTCTTTTTTTGGGAAAATTGTGGTCCTTTGTTCGAAAATCGTTCTGAAGGATTAACCTTTATGACTTTGAGTGGTCGGCGGTGGCTGATACTTCCTGGTGCGTCCACACGGCGGGTCAGGAAGTTCGAAAATTCGGTAATGCGGAAAAGATGGAAGTTAATGTTGAATGGCATTCGCTCTCTGCAGTTTGCACTCGGTATGGTAATGGGATTTGGGCATTTTGTTAGATAAGGAGAAGTCTGTGCATCAGATCGGACTCGCTTGGGTGAGTGGTGATGCAACAGGAAGTTGAGCACTTTCAGCCAAGGCCAACTTAGATATCTGCGATGGGATCTGGAAGGGTTACCTATTACCTTTTGCAGTGTTGAACATTTTCTGCTGACCGGGGGATGATGCATGTCGGTACATGAGAGTTCATATGTGAATGTGGACGACGCTCGTGGGCAATGTCCAACAATGGCCAAAGGAAGCACCTACACTCTCATCCATTTTGCACCAATAACTCAATTCGCTTGCTGATTGAAAGCTGATTGAATCACAATTTGGTGCATTTCAGAAAAGTTGTGTAACAAGTGAGCGGTACAGTGGCGCGCAAAACTGGATAGGGTGACAGCAGGGTTGCCGCTACGCCCAGAAACCGTGAGATGACTTTTTAAAAATACTTTCATTCTGACACTTTTTATATTTTCTTGTGACTTTTGGAGACTATTTTATAAGAGACGTTTTCAAAATCAGATCAATATTTTTTTTTTATAATTTGCGCGTGCGCAAGGGATTGCTAATACCCTTATGTGGCCGGGGTCAAGACACAGCACGGGCCGAAGGTATAGAGGGAGAAAGGGGGAGAAGGGCACACTGGTCTTAAATATCTGCGGGTTGTAGTCTGTGGGAAATATTAGTTTGGGAAGAGCATTCCATATTCGGCTGAAGAACGAGTCTCTGAATTTAACTGTGCGTCCGAAAGTAGGCTTAAGGGTATACTGATGGGCATTCCTGGCGAGACGAGTACTGCGGGTGAATTCATGGAGAGGAGGAATGCTGTTGGCTAGCTCTCTTGAGCATCGTTTGTTGAAATAACGATAAAACACGGACAAAGAAGAGACGGTACGTCGATGTTCGAGCGAGTCTAATGACTGCGATATTGTTAAGTTTTATCGCTCGCTTTTGGATTCTATCAAGTAGGTGCAGTGTGGTCTTTGGGGGCACCAGACCAGATATGAGCGTTATACTCAAGCTTGGGGCGGATGTACGCCTTATAAATCAAAGCCAAATCAGAAGGGGTGAAATATATCTTGCTTCGATTAAGGAAACCTAAACATTTCGCAGAATTTTTGGCGACCTCAAATATGTGATCGCTCCAACTAAGTGTTGTGTTGATACACATACCAAGAATGGAAAGTTTTCCGGTTTCATCGATACAAGCGCCATTCATGGATAATGGCTGATTATCAAGGGTTCGCTGGAGTGACAGCGGACAGCATTGAGTTTTTGAAGCATTGAATTCCACTCTATTGTTTTTTCCCCCGTTAATTATGCTGTCAAGATCGGAATTCAATGTGCTTAACATACGCTGCCGTTCCAATTCTACGGCCGAAGGGCGGGGTCGTGAGCCTTGGAACGAATATGAAAAGCTAAGGGTGTTGTCATCAGCGAAGGAATGGATTGGATTAGAAGTAGCAGACGAGAATGGATTGGATTAGAAGAGATCATTTATAAAAATGAGAAAGAGTGTCGGAGACAGAACTGAGCCTTGGGGAACACCAGCATTTATTTGGTGGATACCAGACTTGAACCCATCCAACACACCTTGAATTGAACGGTTCGAAAGGTAATTTCTAATCCAAAGAAGAAGAGATTCATCGATGCCATAGGCACGCATTTTCGACAAGAGGGCTTGATGCCAAACTCTGTCAAATGCTTTAGAAATATCAAGCGCAACGATCTTGCTTTCGCCTGCATTGTTCAAAGACTGGTTCCACTTTTCGGTAAGATAAGCTATCAGATCACCAGTGGACCTGTCGCTGCGGAAACCATATTGTCGGTCATTAAGAAGCTTCCGCGATTCAAGATATTTCATAAGCTGACGATTTATCAGCGTTTCCATGACCTTAGAAAGAAGGGACGTAAGTGCTATGGATCGGTACGAGGTGGGTGACGACGATTCGCCCTTTTTAGGGACTGGCTGGACAAATGCTGTTTTCCATCTGCTCGGAAA
Organism: Eristalis intricaria; assembly: GCA_964034865.1. Classification (NCBI taxonomy): domain Eukaryota; kingdom Metazoa; phylum Arthropoda; class Insecta; order Diptera; family Syrphidae; genus Eristalis; species Eristalis intricaria. The sequence continues at coordinate 64,805,405 of OZ035874.1, read as the reverse complement.
GAGACCAAGAGTAGGATAGATGAAAAAGCTTACGCAGAGGTTTTGCCAGCACAGAAGAACACCTCTTCAGAAGAATAGGGGGAATTCCATCCGGGCCAGCGGATTTGTGCACGTCGAGATCTTTCAGTACTCTTGCAAGTGTACGAGTGCGGAAGTGGATTACTCCCATGGTGAAATCAACGCTCTCAAGTACAGGTGGAGAATGACCCACAAGCAGATTAGCTTTGTCCAAGGAGCTGACAGCTGGAATGTCATTGTAAATGAGCGTAGGAATTGAAGACGAGGAGGAATTCTTTACGTTTTTTACAAATGACCAAAAGTTTTTGCTACCCTTGGGACATTGTAGCACTTTTTGCCTCAACTTTTGCTCATAAGAGAATTTCACACGTCTGATCGTTGCATTGCAGTCATTTCTGGCCCGTTTCAGCTTCTTCCGGTTTTCCTCAGTAGGGTTGGCTTTGTATGTCCGGAAATTCAACTCTCTCATCCTAATAGCCTCTTTACAGCTCGAGTCATACCATGCGTTTGCTTTGGGCTTGATACTCTTCACTCTGTGAGGAATGAAGGTTCTCATGCCCAGCAGAAGAATATTTGTGATCATATCAGCAGCGGCATCCACGTCACTATCGAGGAAGCAAAGTGACCAGTTAAACAGTATGTCAGCAGAATATTTATCAGGATGAGAGGTGAGAAACAGGTCCAGGGTGTTGGCGGAATGATCTGCAATGTCAGGTATTCGTGTGGGCTCATTTACTAGCTGGGGCAGATTGTTTACCACAGCAAAGATTTCGACGTACCTTCCTTCGAGTGTTTTCTGGCCTGAATGCCGAAGCCAATTTGAATTGTGTACATTGAAATCGCCCGCAATGGCAATTTCAGTGCGAGGATACAGGGATACAGTTCTTGAGATGGAATCGGATAACGCATCAAATTCGTTAAAAGTTGAATTGTCCTTTGTGGATTGTGATGAAGAGCCACAATCTTTGAAATTAGTTTTAAAAGGAATTATTTCAAAGGATGGGAAATATTATTTCCCTGGTTAACTCAAGACCTGGACACCAAGCTGCCATTCTGTTATGAATGTTAACAATTATTTCCGAGCTTAAGGAACCACTTAAAGCACAAAAAAACATTCGGAAAAACTGAAAATCGTCCAAGAAAATAAGAAGATGTAAGTAAAAGTCTGCACTACTCCTAAGTATGACGAAACGTCTGGAATACAGAAGAAATCAAACTTTGTACGTTCTGAAAAAAACCAATTCTTCAATTCTTCTCTTCGACGTAATGCAAAAAGGTCTTAAGTCAGAAATTGAAAGACTTTCTGTCAAGTCAGAACCTCCCCTAAGACGTTAATACCAAACCAAATGTGAATTTGTCTGACTTATCTTAAAGACTAAATTAATACCATGGGAATCAGTTGTGCTAGAATTAGAGAAAATTGAATTAAAACTAATCAAAACCCCAAAATAAATTTTTTGACACGACCTTTTTGCCTAACGTCAGAGAATTGGATGCCAAAGCCAAACTGACCATACAGTCAGTGCAAAAAGTCTGCGTACAAAACATGAAACTTTCATTAAAATGAAAAAACGAACGAATTAAATCTTTTCTATTGAGTTAATTTAAAGCAACAGTAATTAAGTAATTCAAAAACAAAAATAACTGACTCAGTTTTCGGATTGAAGTAACCCAAGGTCAAAAAAGAACACACAAAAAGTCTGCATAATAATATAATATGGGTGGCGCGACAGTCCGAGGCGGACCTGGGCCTAGCTTCTCAGCAACCACTCGTGCTGTGCGTGCTATTGTTTTTTCACGCTTGGAAGGGACCTACAGTTTAATGCCGACTCCGAACGGCGAATTTGAGAAGCTTTTTTCTAGTCAGGAATACTCTTTGAGCATTGTCCGTGACTCGAAAGAGGTGGAGCCGCGAATTGTGAAAGGTTGTAACTTCGCGTATCGAACCTGGCACCCTCTGCGTAGGAGTCAACGCACTTACCCACTACCCACGACCACAGTCTGCATACACCATTTAAAACTAAGCGGAAAAAAATAAATATAATAAAAAACATATCAATATTTTGTTGGGTACCCTCTTCTGAATATGACTTCCGTCAGTCGTTTTCCCATTGAATTTACTAAGTTTTCTGTATCTTCAGGAGTTATTTTGGACCATTCCTCAAGCAGTTTTTTTGAGCATATTTTTGGACGATATGTTATGTTGACGGACAAAAAAGGTTTTAGACAAGGCGACGCGCTGTCATGTGATTTCTTTAACACCATCCTGGTGAAGATCGTGCAAGACCCACACGCCAACTCTAGAGGCACGATCTTCCAGAAGTCCGTACAACTGCTAGCATACGCGGATGACATTGACGTGATTGGCAGAACACAGCGAGCCGTCAATGAGCCGTTTGCTGACATTGAGGCGAAATGGGTCTAGCGGTGAACGCGGATCGAATGAACTATAGGCTGTCATCAAGAAAGGACACAAAACATCGAAGTCTTGGACAGAGCGTCACAATGGGCAGTTATAACTTCGAGATAGTCAAGGACTTCGTCTACCTCGGCTCGCAAGTGAACAGTACGAACAACACCAGCACCGAGATTAAACGCAGAATTACTCTTGCCAATCGCTGTTTCTTTGGGCTGAAGAGGCAATTGAGTAGTAGAGTCCTGTCGAAGGACCAAGCTAACATTATACAAGACCTTGATCATCCCAGTTCTGCTGTACAGCGCGGCGGCATGGACAATCTCAAAAGCGGATGAAGAAGCACTTGGTCAGTTCGACAGAAAAGTTCTGCGTTCAATCTTTGGTCCTGTCTGCGTTGATGGTTATTGGAGGAGAAGTTTCAACCATGAACTGTACGGCGACTTGAGCCTAGCCAGGCGTCTTCGGATTCAACGCCTAAGATGGCTGGACCATGTAGAGCGCATGGACAACACTGCTCCAGCCCGAAGAGTCTTCGACTCCGAACCAGTGGGACAACGCAATAGAAGACGCCCACGGAACCGATGGCGCACCCAGGTTGGAGACAGCTTGCTAAAGATCGTGCCGGCTGGAGAGGCTTACTGGTTGAGGCCCAGGTCCACCCCGGTCTGTAGCGCCATCAGAAGAAGAAGTTATGTTGCCGGATTCGCCGGTGCAACAACTCCCACAAATGTTGTATGGGATTAAGGTCTGGTGATTGCGGAGGTGTATGCAACTGCTTTGGCAATTTATACAGTAGCCAAAGCTTTACAATGTAAGATATCGCATTGAAATATAAAATGATCACCCAAGCCTTGTTTGCTGGCACTTTCACGAATATTATTTTTTTTAATTAAGTTTAAATACTGGAATCTATCCATTGTACTTTCAATAAATGTTCCCAACTCCATTTGCTGCCATACACCCCCATACCATGTCCCCGTCACCACAATGTTTAACTGTTGGAAATAGGTTTGCTTTATTCCATTCAGTTGATGGTTTTCTCCACACAATACCCCGCCCATTTACTCGAAATATGCTTTTGCTTTGCTTTCGTCCGAAAATAATACACTACTCCAGAATCTTGCTTGTCAATATTCTCCTTGGCAAAAGCAACACGCTTCTTTCGCTTGATTTCTTGAAACATAGGGTTTTTTCCTTCCGGATCGTTCATGATAACTTAGGGTATTCCTAACGGTAGACCAACAAACAGGCTTTTCAAACTTCTCTTGGATTATCTTAACTATTTTAGGAGCACTTATTCTCGGATTTGCTTTTACTTCAGCCAAAACTGACCGTTTTTCTCTGGCTGTAAGTGCTGCCGGGCGTCCAGATCTGGGCGTTTCGAAGTAAAATTTCAAGTTTGTGCGCAGTTTCCTAAAAGTCTATGTACGGAAGAATGTGGCTTAATTTCTCTTCAACTTTTACCCTCCGAACGTAGTTTTACTATAAATATCCACTCATAATTCCTTCTTCATAATTTTAGTTTAAAAGAACTCTTAAAAGTAAAGAAAATAATAATAATACATCTACCCTAAGATAATTCAAGCGCTCGACTGAATGAAAGAAGAAAATGAAAATATAAATTGAAGCGAAAAATGGACCGGAAATGGAAATTCTCGAAAAAAAAAGTCTGCCTACAACATAAATGTACGACTTTTTGTACGGCATTTTCAGTGGTATTTTCCAAGAATTGAGATCTGTTGAGTTCCCGAATGTAGAGATTTAGAAAACAGTTATGTTACGATGAGAAGGAGTTATTAACATTATTCTTAAAAAAAAAATATTATTGTTTTTGATGAAAGTATACATAAGCGTTTTAGCTATTTCTCTAGAAAGGGTGGTATTGTACGCAGACTCTTTACACTCACTGTATATCTGGAAATTGCTCAACCTACTCGTGTGGTCGATTTATTCTCAGATTTCTCTTCTGACTCTTCATTTCTTCTTCTTCTTCTTCTTCTTTATTTGGCGCTACAGTCCGGTGTGGACCTGGACCTCATCTAACAAGCTTCTCCAGCTAGCACGGTCTCTGGCTAGCTGTCTCCAGTGTCGCACGCCAAGTTGGTTGAGGTCTGCGTTCAATCTCGGTACTGATGTTCGTACTGTTCACTTGCGAGCCGAGGTAGACGAAGTCCTTGACTACCTGCCTATGGTCACGTTTTGCCCAAGTCTTCGATGTTGTGCTTCCTTTCTCGATGACAGCATGTACTTCGTTTTGCCCTCATTCACTGATAGACCCATTTTAGCCGCCTCCGCCTCAATGCCAGCAAACGGCTCATTGACGGCTCGCTGTGTTCTGCCAATCACGTCAATGTCATTCGCGTATGCTAGCAGTTGTACGGACTTCTGGAAGATCGTGGCTCTAGTGTTGGCGTGTGGGTCTTGCACGATCTTCACCAGGATGGTGTTAAAGAAATCACATGACAGCGCGTCGCCTTGTCTAAAACCTTTTTTGACATTGAAGGTCTCGGTGAGTTCGGTACCGACCTTGATGGAGCAGCGAGAATTCTCCCTCGTCACCCTGCACAACCTGACGAGTTTGGCAGTAATGTCAAAACTAGACATGGCGTTGTATAGCTCGTCCCTATGCACGCTGTCATATGCGGCCTTGAAATCGACAAAAAGATGGTGGGTGTCGATCTGCATTTCTTGGGTTTTTTCCAGGATCTGCCGTAGTGTGAAAATCTGGTCGATGGTGGACTTCCCTAGCCTGAAGCCACACTCATATGGACCTATCAGGTTATTTATAAACGGCTTCAGGCGAGTACACAAAACGGCAGAGAAGATCATACAGGCGATGTTCAGGAGACTTATCCCTCTATAGTTGGCGCAGTCAAAGGGGTCTCCTTTCTTGGATACTGAGATTCCACTCATCGGGCATGCTCTCCTCCGACCATATCTTACAAATGAGCTGGTGCATGCGCCCAACCAGATCATCTTCAGCCTTAAAGATTTCAGCGGACAGTCCGTCCGCACCGGTAGCCTTATTAGACTTCAGTCTTGATATTGCTATCTTGACCTCGTCTAAGTCGGGGGGACGGAATTCTCGTCGATCATAGTCCATATTGAGTGGAAAATTCTGCCTGACAGCGGTATCGGTCCCATCATCGACGTTTAGCAGTCTGCAGAAATGGTTCTTCCAAATTCTCAGTATCGACTGCGACTCTACTGCTAGTTGTCCATTCTCGTCCCGGTAGGCTTCTGTCCGAACCTTATATCCACTGGATAACTGTTTCACCCTCTGGTAAAACTTTCGGACATCGTTCCTACCGTAGCACCTCTCCAGCTCCTCGATCGCGCGCTTCTCGTGCTCTTTCTTCTTTCTCCTCAGAAGCCGCGTCTCGTCCCTTCGTCTCTGTTCGCAGAGCTCACGAACAGCTCTCGTCGTTCGTTGCAGCGTTGCTTTGTAGGCTTCCAGCTTCGCTGCATGTGCCAGCCTACACTCGTTGTCAAACCATGGTTTTTTTCTAGGTGGTGCCGTAAAACCCAGCACATCAGTGGCAGCTTCTTTGATGGCTTCTTGACAACGCCACCCATCTTCTTCGATTGCTTGCGCAGGTGGCGACGAAGTTAGAGAGGGATTCCGGGAGACTCGATCGGCAAAGATCCTAGCAGTCCGCTCTTCATTTACAATTCAAATTTGAGATGATTTAGTCGAAAGTTTTTTTTTTCTGCTTTAGGTAACCGTGGCAGAACAAGGCAATGAAAACTACGTTCTTTGCTTTGTTAATTGTTTTTATTGCGACTTTTTTTTACTTCGTTACACTATTTTTGCGGCTTTCTCAAATTTTCAGCGGCTACCCTGGGTGACAGTGGTATCTAGAGGACTGGATCGCGCAGTTGGCTGAGTGCCTGCCCTTGGTAAGTGGGGTCCCCGCTTCGAATCCCAGTGAGAGCAAAGTCAATTTGCTTTTATTTGGTTTTCAAGTCTGGTCCAGTCACCATTTGCCGTTGGGATCAAATTCACGGCACTATCACTGGAGTAGCCTGACTGTGGGTATCACAATGGACCAACATGGTCTAATTGGGCAGGTGAATACACTAGCAGTCCCCCTACTTATCCTATCCACAGATTATGTTGCCCTATAACTAGCATATGGCAAAACAGCGTAGCAATGGAAATCCATAACTTTTGCAGAAATTTAACGCCGTGTTTGACATAGTAAAAATCTAGTAAAAATACATCCCTATTCTGGTTGTGATGTGGTCACAACGCACGAATGTCAGTGAGGCGAAAATTATGATGCCTACCTTGTGAGGTTTCAGCTATTTGGTATTCTGGCGAAAACCTCACAAGAAAACACACAAGAATAGTCACCATGGTGAGGTGAATTCGTTGCCATGTCAAAAATTGTTTTTTTTTTGACAATTATTATTATACATCCCAGGAACAGTTGGACCATTATACGAATTTCTTGCAAATGAATCCTGATTTTCTTCTGGGCAAAAATTATCCAACTGACTCGAATAGGATGCAGAATTATTGGGCCGCATTCGCAGATGAGATAAACGCCAAAATAAAATCAACATCTGTTTATTTTTTCTTGTGTGTGACAGTTCTTTTGCTGCTATTTTTCCTTGTGATGTGCTCATGAGAACATCACAATTTTGACAGTTCTTGTGATGCTCACAAGCTGTGAGGTTTTGCTCAGAATACGAAAACCTCACAATTTGTGACTCTCCATGCTCTTGTGAGGTAGTTGTGACCTAAAACACATCACTGACGTTTATCAGAATATGGGTGACAAGCCTCTCTTGAGGCGAACTTTTCCCCAGTGGTAATCACTTCGTGTTAGGTCCATATTATGATATATACCTACCAATCAAGCTTCTGGCGAGACGCTACCGGCGAACCAAAGCTGGCCAAAGCTGAGCTATTGCTTCGTTCCTTCAGACAGTCCAATCGTTGACAATACTGGTCCGAATTAAGAGTATTGTCGTTTGCGCCCACTCACTGCGATTCGACCACGATAGTTTTCGCTTGACGTTGTCGTAAATGATCCACTTTTTGTTACCAGTCTCCCAACCGCTTGAAAAATGGGGTGCAGGTGGAAATTAGGTCTATGAGGTTCTTTGGCGTTAACTCGTGTGGTACCCATGCATCGTCAACCGCCTGAGCAATCGAAATCGTCCTTAAACATTATTTTGACTGTCAGACTCGACGATTCTTTTAATTTTATCGACATTTTCGACAATTGACCTTTTAGAGCGCGGTGCTTTTTACTGCAATGGAAACGACGGATCCAAAACTGCGCATACTTTACGGTTACATTATCAGGACCATAAACAAAACATGAGCGTGCTATTGTTCACTATTATCATGCCGACTTTGAATTTTGTGAAGCTCTGCTTCTAGACAGTCATTACTCTTTGAGCATTGTCAATGACTCGACAGAGGTGGAGCCGTGAGTAATGAAAGTATTTTTTTCTCCGTGGGTAGGTGGAAATCTTCGACAAGACTCTGTGGCGAACTTTCGCACATAGAAGTGTGAGATTTTTACTCACTAAAACCACCTCCCTGAATTTATTATGACTACAACTAAGTGAATCACTTAACCAGTTGCTTGCATTTCATAATTTAGGTACTAATCGACAGGTTACTCTCCACTGAAAGTTCCTGCTAACACCACAACCATGCGCGGGTGTAGACTATCGTACGAGATCAAGGGGTCTAGTCCTTTGCAGTCGGCGCAAGACATTAGTTTCCTCAAAGATCGGTTAAACTGCAGAGCTTATGTGCTTTTCTAGGCGGCGCTTATGTATATAAGCAAAGTTATTTCATCTTGGAGTGGTAATATTCTAAGCTCTCTGTGGTTATAGTCGTATCCGATGCATTAACGATAGTTCTAAGCACCTTATTCAGTAGAGTATGTATTATAGCTGCGTTTTTGTGCAAGCGTATATACGCTTAAATTTCGATTTGCATGTAAAACACACTAACAACGAATCCTATATCCGCTTAACCTACTCATCAGATCTATCGCCGCTTAAGGAATAAGCGCGAATAAAAACAATGCTTCCAAACATTATTTTCTCAGTGTTCATTCCTGAATTTATTCATTCATTGTTTAGGTTGCTGTATGTGGCTTACATCTGCTGGTGTGGTTGATGTATTAGATCATTTTCAATTTTTTTGGCATCCATAAGTATGCAATTTTTGGTATACCCAGAGTGTCTCCGCTATATATTCCGTTTACATTTTGCAATCGATTCATTTCATTTGATGAAATTTTTATATTAATTTATAATTATTAAGTGCTTTGCTCATAAATTGATGGTCACGCTACACAGTCACGAAACGAAGATTGCGACCATCAAAAATCAACCATCACCTTCCACTACTACACCCCTGACTGCTTAACAAATGTCATAAATGTCGTCGGTGCTGCCAAGATTTTATTATAATAAGCGCCGATGATCGTTTTTTTTGTGCAATTTTAAATTAAGCGTATATACGCTTGCAAAAAAACACAGCAAATTACTTGCTTTGGTACAACCCCAAAGTTGTATGCCATCCGTCCAAACAGTTTTTAGGATTTGCTTGTGTACAAGCAGTTTGTTGTCAATACTTAGCTTGGATTGTTTACCAATAAAGCCAGTACAGACCTTTATATTTCATGTCAATTTTTTTCAACGTTTCTTCTTAACGTGCTCCTTTCACTTGAGTTTCACGTCAAGAGTCATCCCGAGGTATTTTGCTTCATTGCCAAAAGGTATTTGGACACGCTTTAGGTAAACTGTGCAAGTTATTAACGTGCGTGAAGTTAATATGGACTGATTTGCTTTCGTTAGGAACAACTCGCCATAAGTTCATCCATTCGTGTATACGATCTAGTGAGCGTTGTAATTTTGCTGTAGATTATTCAACCGTTTTGGCTGATACCAAGATAGCAGTGTCGTCAGCAAAAGTGCCTAGAACAGTGTGTTCTTCTTGTGGTAAATCACTAGTATTCAGTAGGTATAGCAGAGGGCCAAGGACACTCCCTTGCGGTACACCAGCATTTATATTTTTAAAAGCAGAGTATTCATTTCCATGCTTCACGCGGATGATCCTATCAGAGAGATAATTCACTCGAAATACTATACAGTTTCCCCGGTAGAGATCGGCATAGTTTATATTTCAGGGCTTCGTGCCAAACTTTGTCAAAGGCTTGAGAAACATCGAGAAATGTGGCTGAACAAACGAGCTTTTGTTTAAAAGCCTTTTCTATTACATCAGTTATACGATGTATTTGGTCAATAGTTGATTGTTTTCATCTAAAACCAAATTGGTGATTTGGAATGAGCTGTTTTTCTTCCACAATTGGACTTAAACGACTAAGCAGAATTTTTTCAAATACAGTGGAGTCTCCCTAAGTCGATCACTCCTTAAGTCGAAACTCTCCCTTACTCGACATTAGACAAAAATCTCACTCTAACTCAAACAAAATTTGGTATCCCGTGACAATTAGCCTTAGGGAGAGTCCACTGTACTTTAGACATCATCGGGAGTAGTGAGATAGGTCTATAGGCGGTGGTTTCCCGGGTTTTGGTACCATTTTAACTTCTGTCACTTTCCATTGACTAGGCACATGGTGGAGTCTAAGCTCAGCATTAATTAAGTAGAGTAACTTAAGAACGGCTTTCCTAGGTAACTCCTTAAGAATTTCTCCTGTAATTAAATCGTAACCAGTAGCTTTTTTCGGTTTGAGCCTTTTTAGTTCTTCCTTGAGTTCTGCCAAGGTAGCACTTCTCAGAATATAATTGTCGCAGTATACGTCAGATCCATTTTAAGTGACAGGAAGAGTTTGACCGTCGAATGGCTTAAACGTTTCTGCGAAGATACTATAACAATAATAATAATATGGGTGGCGCTACAGCCCGTAGAGGGCCAGGGCCTAGCTTCTCGGCAAACACTCGCGTTGTGCGTGCTATTGTTCTTTCGCGAGTGCAAGGGACCTATAGTTTAATGCCGACTCCGAACGGCGAAGTTGAGAAGCTCTTTCTAGACAGGAATACTCTTTGAGCATTGTCAGTGACTCGAAAGAGGTGGAACCGTGAATTATCAATGGTGGTAAATTCGAGTATCGAACCTGGCACCCTCTGCGTAGGAGTCGACGCATTAACCCACTACTCCACGGCGACCGGCTGCGAAGAGATTAGCTTTATCTTCTTTTGCCCAATCATTTCTATTCTTTCGGATTGGTGCGTTATGTGCTTTTTTAACCCCTTCACCGCCTTCCAGAGTGAGTAGTTAGTTTCTTTTTTGCAGATAAGTGTTTAAATTATTGTTTTTGAATGCTTTGATTTTCGCCTTCAACTGATTACACAATTGGTTAAGACGAGTTCTATGCTGTGGCGAGCGAGTTTGTTGCCATTTCTTGATGGCTTTTGTTTTTCCTTTACTTCTGGGGGGTATCGTTAATTGTCCCTTCACTTGCGCATGGCGTACCACGCGGACTACTGTATATTTTCAATAAATTTGTCAAGTTCAATTTCTAAGTCGTATGGGGTTCTCAGCGGTATCATAAGATCAACGTGATCTTGCAAGTAGTTCCTAAATACTTGCCAATTTGTACGATGATTAGTAAATGTAGGCGGCCCTTCCCTTTTCACGAGCGTATCGCTCATATTCAATATAATTGGAGAAGGATTTGAATTGAGATCAAAGCTTTCTTCCAGTTTTAGATAGTTTCGGTGAAATACCCTTCATAACGAAGACATCTACGACGTCTGGTATTTTCGTGAAATCCGTTGGCCAGTAGGTAGGTTTCCCTGTCGTGAAAGGTAATAGTAATGAAAGGTGATAAATTCGGGTGTCGAACCTGACACCCTCTGCGTAGGAGTCGACACACTAACCCTCAACGCCGCGGCAGACCACACTCAGTCGCCTGGAACTCAGCTCATTCATTCCCTCTGCATTGCAAGAGTTGCCTAGAACTTCCTCCAAGCCGACTCTTAAGCTCAATTCTAATGCAGTCCCCTTGACATTTTGGGGTCCTCCCCCGGCCGCCCTAGTGGACGCACTCAATTGTGCGCCACAAAATAATAAACAAAAACTTTTCCTTTCCTCAAGTGTTTCAAGTGTCTTCTGTGTGTTTTTTTTTTTTTTTTGAAAACATTTTCCGAGAGACACACTCCTCTGTGGACCCATTTACAGGCAAAGTGGCTTCCTCCCGCAGGGACCAAGTATAAGCACACATGTGTGCAAGCTCTGCGGAAGATCCACTCGAGGGTGGAAAAGGTCAAAGACAACAAAAACAATGTGAACTTAGAATTACAAAAAAAAAGAAACAATCACCCCCCGTCCATGGACCAACGTTGAAAGAGAGCGGCGCGAAGGAGGCGAAGGCAGAGCGGGAAGAGGAGGTGATAACCCATGTGGAAACTTATCAAACAATCGTTTTGCAAATAAGCTCCCGCAATTGAATTTTAAAACACACATGCAAAGTGATGGATGGTCTTGGGCGGACGCAGGACGCTTATTGACTTCGGTCCCGGCCAATCTTTGCTCAGCTCTCTTGGGGGTTTTCGAACGTAAAATCGGCGTCTAAATTAAAAGTCTGACACAGGAAGACCAGCAAGTCCGTGACAGAGTGGACGAGGGGCTCGGGGGCGGGCTGGTGGTTGCTTCTGGAAAGTTTTTCTCGTCCTCAGCGAGAAGTCTATTGTCTGAAGAGAGGATGTGTTATGCAAATTCGACGAAAAGAAAGCGTTAAACTTCTCCCTCGCCAGGCACTGCTTGAGTTGTGAGTTCAGTCGAAAAGGAAGAGCAAATCTCGAACATTTGTTTGCGAGAAAGTTTTGAAACGCCAGCCAATTTGGAGGAATCCCATCAGCTTCTGCTTCTACTCCACAGTCCGTGTGCATACAACAAATCAATTGCTCCCAACCGAATGGATGCCGTAGCACACTTGCCCGTTCGTTCAGATACAAGAGACGAGAGCACAAACAAATTACGTTCGGCAAAGTTGAAGTTCACTTGAAAAGTTGCCCGGCACTGATGGCTGCGGAGAGGAGGATGAAAGTGCTGTGCCACCAGAGTATGGCAGCACTGACGGTGGCGGTGGTGGTGATGCTTGCACGCACACCCCCCGCCGAAGACGAGTGTGTGTATCTTTCGTTTGTGGTCTGTTTATTGTTTACCCATCGGCAGAGGGGGGGTGCCGAGTGCGGCTTCGAGTACCGCAAAGCAAATGATTAAGGCACAATTTCGAAATCTAATTTTCAATTGTAAATATTAGTTTGAGCACAGAAGTTGGCTCAACTGATTAAAACCTAATAATATTATTTCCTGTTGGTTGCACTAGGAAAGGAGAGATAGCGACTGGGCGTTGTTTTTTACTCGAATCCCTGGGGAGGACAGTGGGATCTGCAAGGCACGCTACAGCAAGTTATGGGTGGTTTTTGAGGGAGATGCTATTTTGGAATCATTTTTCTTAGACAACTCCTCAACTAGAGTGCTTTGTGGATGAGCCGGAGGATCGGTTGGGCTCAGCGATCATCTGCAGGCGATTCTAGTTGCTTTAAATCATACTTCTCACTTCACATGAAGAGCATCGAATTTTATAGATGCAGAATGGTAGCATACGCGGATGACATTGACGTGATTGGCAGAACACAGCGAGCCGTCAATGAGCCGTTTGCTGGCATTGAGGTGGAAGCTGCGAAAATGGGTCTAGCGGTGAATGAGGGCACGATTGGCCAAAACGTCACCATAGGCAGCTATAACTTCAAGATAGTGAAGGACTTCTTCTACCTCGGCTCCACAGTAAATAGTACAAACAACATCAGTACCGAGGTCAAACGCAGAGTAACTCTTGCCAATCGCTGTTTCTATGGGCTCAAGAGGCGATTGAGTAGTAGAGTCCTCTCTAGAAGGACCAAGCTGACTTTATACAAGACCTTGATCATCCCAGTCCTGGTGTACGGCGCGGAGGCATGGACAATATCAAAAGCGGATGAGGAAGTCCTTGGTATTTTCGAGAGAAAAGCTCTGCGTGCGATCGTTGATCCTGTGCGTTGACGGTTTCTGGAGGAGAAGATTCAACCACGAACTCTACGGGCTGTACAGCGGCATGAGCCTAGTCAGGCGTCAATAGATTCAACGCCGAAGTTGGCTAGGCCATGTAGAGCGTATGGACAACTCAGCTCCGGCCCGAAGAGTCTTCGACCCGAACCCCTGGGACAACGCAACAGAGGACGCCCGCGTTTAAGGTGGCGCACCCAGGTGGAGAAGGACCTCAACCAACTTGGTGTGCGACACTGGAGACACCTAGCCAGAGACCGTCCTAGTTGGAGAGGCTTGTTGGTTGAGGCCCATGTCCACCCCGGACTGTACCGCCAAATAAAGAAGAAGATGAAAATGTACATCCGACGAGGCAATTTTGTTGTACAGCCAACTATCAGCACCAGGATTTTCGAAGCATGACTTATGTTACGACACTTTCGTAACATAAATTGTCCGCTGCTACAATTAGCTGCTGCGCACATTAACTGGCTACCAAATGCCTTCGGTCAATGACCAAACAAAATTCCTTCACTAAAAATGAGTCACACTTTTTAACAAACCTCCTCGCCTGAGTGGCTTACTCCGTACGTTCTGAGGCCCACAACAAAAAGCGATGATGCTTTTAAAAATTGAAAAATTACCAGTTAGGACGTTATCCAGAAGAGAGCCTTCAAAATGACTGTAGACTGAAACAATTCCATCTTTTGAGCACCGTCGTAATGTTTCTTGCCTCTCTTTATTCCATCGATAGTTCCACAAGCAATGCTCAGCTGAAATAGCCAGTTGCATTCCACCTCTGAAACAATGCAACCGGACTACACGGGCGTCTAGGAATGCCCATCAGCTTGGGTTAGGATAGGTACTTGGGTTGACGCTGTTAGGCCGCGCCACACTGAGGTCCTATTCGACCCATTGTGATGCCCAAGGGGTAAAACCTTCCTATCTCCTCACTCGCCGGTTGGTGAAAACTCCTGAATTCAAGGTGTTATAGCTCCGACCATCATCCTCTTCCTCCGTCCAGCCTTTCTTATAAACCTGCGAAGAGATTTTAGTGGGATATCTGATACATCATGGAGGTCATGGAAGAAAAACTCTCCCATGGTTCTTTGTCTCAGTTTGCCTAGACTGGGGCATTCGGAAAGATAGTGAGTGGGATGTATCCCCAGTCTCCTCTTCAGCCTCTGCAATGGACTTACCCATGACAAGTCCCATTTTGTGGTACCTCAGATGGTTATGACCAGTAATAGCTCCGACCATCATCCTCAGCAGTTTCCCGCTGCATTGGAGGAGGGAATCGGTTCTTGCGCTGTTAAATATATCGCCATATCGCACGAGGCGTCTCACATGTGGGGAAGGAACTCCACCTTTCATTACCTAGCTCCATGATTTTACTGTCCACCTTTCTCTTGATGTCAGACAGGTGGTGGCGAAAGCCGTGGGATTGCCTGGGATGGCTCGGATTCGGCTTCCTTCCTTGAAAGTTCATCTGCTACCTCGTTTCCGGTTATGTCCCTGGGACCCGGAACGCAGTACAGAGCGATCGAATGCGGTGTGCCAATAACCTTGAGCTCTTCGCGACTAGCTTGGACTTGATTTCAATAGCCTTGCTTCCTTTTATGGCCGCTTGACTGTCAAGTAAGATGGTTATATCAGCTGGTGGTTTTTCCAACAATGATATCAATTTGGCCGCTTCTTTGACCGCAAGGGCCTCCGCTTGAAAAACACTGTCGCAGTCAGGTAATCTGATAGAGCAGTGGATGTTTAACAATTCGGAAAAGATGCCCGCGTCTGTTCCTTTTTCCATAAAAAGGACCAATTACAAGCTTTCCTCTCTAGGTACAAACTGCTCGCCTCGTAATAAAGTTGTATCCAAGATCAAAACTGCCAAACAAGCTCTCTTCCGCATGGAGCTTGGCAATTGCTCATCTGGCTTAGGTAAACATAGACCGAAAACCCCCGACACTATAAGTAGTGGAAACAGAACTACTGATAACTCACTTGAGAAGTCGAAGACTCTTGCGTTGACTTTTGTAGACTGCGCGAGGAAGATGTTGTGGAAGCACTACTGTCCATCAAATCTGCTTGCAACTTTCAGAAGAAAGTTTGCTTTTGTCCGGTGTCCAAATACCGCTGCCCCAGTTCCCCATCATTCATGCGTATACCATTATACAGTATTGCTGCTCAGTCTGTGCACTATGGATTCATTGTCCCGTCCTTTTGGGTGCTGAGCGGTAAACTTCTTTTGCAAATTGAGGCCAAGAGTGGTATCTTTTTGACTACAGCATCGAATTGTCTCGGCGTAATGCACTCGTCTTTTCCTTTCCCTTCTTTTGCCATTCTGCAACCATTCTTTCAATTTTACTCGTTCTCTATAAATGTCCATACATTCAAGTTTCATATCAGGCAGATTAAATACTCGAAGACGTAGTTGGTAAGAGTGGCGGCCCTTCATCTAGAAGTTCGTGGTTCAATCCCGGTTTCACCAACTTCCATTTTCTGGGCACCTCCCTTCTTAACTTACAGCTAATTCTGAAAGGGTACGTCTGTGAAGTGTTCATATCAAACTTCCTCGTTCAGAGTTGACATCATGTTGTAGATTAAGATAAGCGCTACAGTCCGTATGGACCTGGGCCTCAGCCAACAAGCCTCTACAGCTGGCACGCTATACGGACAGCTGCCTTGAATTCCGCACACCATATCGGTTGAGGTCATTCTCCATCTGGGTGCGCCATCGTTTTTGTGAACATGCTCTATTGAGTTATTCCAGTAGTTCGGTGTCGAAGACTTTTGCGGCTGGACCTGTGTTGTCCATGCGCCCTACATCGTCTAGCCATCTTAAAAGGACCAAAGATCGCACGCAGAACTTTTCTCTCGAAGGACTTCCTCATCCGCTTTGAGATTGTCTATGCCTTCGCGCCGTACAGCAAGACAGGGACAATCAAGGTCCTATGTAAAGTCAGCTTGGTCCTTCGAGAGGCGAGTCTATTGCTCAGCCGCCTCTTGAGCTCGTAGAAACAGCGGTTGGCAAGAGCTTTTCCGCATTTGATCACGGTACGAATGTTGTTCGTACTGTTTACTGCGGAGCCAAAGCAGACGAAGCCCTTAAATTCTTCGACGGTGTCACTGCCCATTGTGACGCCCTTTTTTGACAACTGTTTTGCCTTAATTCGCGTTTAGACCCAGTTTAGCCCAAATACACCTCGTTGACGGCTCACTGTCTTCTGCCAATCACTTTAATATCATCCACGTGTGCTAGCAGATGTACGGACTTTTGGAAGATCGCGCCTCTTGTGTTAACCAGCGAGTTCTACCCGAACTTCTCAAGAATGATGTTGAAATGGTGACATGACACCGCCGCGCCTTGTCTGAAACCTTTCTTGGCAATGATGGTCTCGCTTCCGACCTGATGATGGAGCAGCGAGAACTCTTCATCGTCGTGCTGCACAACCTGGCCAGTTTGGCAAGACTGTCAAAATCTTACACGGCGTTGTATTTTTTTTTTTTTTTTGTAGTTAGTTGAATTTTTTTTTATTTCTCGTTTATCGGAATACAAAAAATCTTAATTTGCGAAGTCTTTTGGTTTTGGAATATGGCCGTCTACCAGGATGACACAAACCAGAAAAAAGAAGAAAATATTTATAATGCCAGAAAACAAAAAACACTAATGATTGATTTGTACAGGTGTGCCTCGTATAACGCGGTACTTCTACAACGCGTTTTCGATATAACGTGATTTAAAAAATACGAGAGGGCTTAAATTTGGCCGAGACAATGAACTCTTTTTTTCAGATAATGATCCGTCAATGGAGAGATCGAGCAAATTCAAGAGGCAAATGGAGATGAATCTAGCACCTTTTTACGAAATCGAAAAACAGCTAAAAAAAAGAAACAATCGCACAACCACTAGGAGAACTTCCAACAATTTGTTTCTTGTCAAATGACGAAAACTTTGACGAGGACATTTCTTCTGATCAAGCTATACCCCCGAAGCGCTCACTATTTCGACGAAATATGATGTTCGAAGACAATGACACAGACTAGCGAAAGCACAAAAATGAAGTTCGTTAATGAATAATATTTATGTTTTCCGGTTGTTTTTTTTCATTGTTTTTTTTTAATTTTTTAAAGAAAAATGAAAAGTATGCATTTTGATTTTGAGTTGTAAACGTACATTCATCTTTAATTTAGTACCTATTTTATTTTGGAAAAATCTCATTGGAACATAACCCTCAAACTTTAGATGAAAGCTAAGTCTTCTATAACGCGAATCACATAACGCGGAATTTTCCTGGAACGTAACCACCGCGATATACGAGGGACACCTGTTCACAGTTTCTTCTTCTTCTTCATTTGGCGGTACAGTCCGGGGTGGACATGGGCCTCAACCAACAAGCCTCTCCAACTAGGACGGTCTCTGGCTAGGTGTCTCCAGTGTCGCACACCAAGTTGGTTGAGGTCCTTCTCCAACTGGGTGCGCCACCTTAAACGCGGGCGTCCTCTGTTGCGTTGTCCCACGGGTTCGGAGTCGAAGACTCTCCGGGCCGGAGCTGAGTTGTCCATACACTCCACATGGCCTAGCCATCTTAGGCGTTGGATCCGAAGACGCCTGACTAGGCTCATGCCGCTGTACAGCCCGTACAGTTCGTGGTCGAATCTTCTCCTCCAGAAACCGTCAATGCAAGCAGGACCAAAGATCGCACGCAGAGCTTTTCTCTCGAAAATACCAAGGACTTCCTCATCCGCTTATGAGATTGTCCATGCCTCCGCGCCGTACAGCAGGACTGGGATGATCAAGGTCTTGTATAGGGTCAGCTTGGTCCTTCGAGAGATGGCTCTACTACTCAATTGCCTCTTGAGCCCAAAGAAACAGCGGTTGGCAAGAGTTACTCTGCGTTTAATCTGTTCACAGTTTAGTTATGTTCAATTGTTTGATTTCTAAAAGTCTTCATTTATTATGCAATTATGATATCTTAGTGCAACCGTGACATATGAGTATAGAGTGGAATACTCTCGCTTTTCCATTAAGAACATCAAGTAGTACAACTTCATCAAGATACTGCTTACCGAAGTGACTCATCCTAAACTCCTTCAAAATTTGCCAGATTGCGATGAAATGTTTGATGTCTTCACGTTCATTCAGATTGGAAAGTTGGAGCTGTGCGATGCGGTATAAAATTCAAGGAGCAGCAAAATAATATTTATTTTATTTATCTGATTCGAATCAAGGAGTTATGTTTTATCACCTAGATCGAAATTCAAACGACTGTAATAACGCCTATAAGATGACGAACGTGCTTCAGATGTGTACCTTTCATCGAGGACTTTTTCAAGTATTTCTAGAAGCGTGTTAAATTTTCCCTTCAGCACAGAAGGTTGTTCGTTCTGTGATTCATTTAGATCCAAACTACAAATGGCAGCAAGATTTCTCCATTCATTTGCTGTATCTCCCGAGGATTGTATTACCTTCTTCAGAATGATTTTTAGCAATCTTTCGTCTTTCATTTCGAAGATCTTAACAATGTAATTGAAATGCATAATTAGCGTTTCCATAATCAATGGTGGGAGGCCTGTTTCAAGGTACAGCATATAATTCGGAGTGGCCCGTGGGAGACAAAAGATTCTTTTGATGAAGTATCGGAGACATTTTTCGACTGGTTCGAAAGAATTGTATCCCCAAACCTATGCGCCAGAGGGATAGACGATGCTGTAGATTAGACAAGTTTTTACTTGGCGCTATGCTCAATGTATTTATTTTTGAACCAGCGTTTCCACCCAGCCGAAATTGCTTCCTTTAACCTTGCTCCAAGATGTTTTTTCATGCGAAGGTTGGACGTAAATAGCACACCGGGACAACTTCAACTGCCTGTCTGTCGAAGGTCCACTCTTCGTTCCTCGCATGGCTTCCACCACCGCCTTTCAATATCAACATGGCGTTGTATAGCTCGTCTCTATGCGGCCTTCAAATCGACGAATAGGTCCTGAGTGTCGATCTGCATCTCTTGGGCTTTGTTTTCCAGGATCTGCCGTAGTTGGTCGATGGAGGACTGAACCGGCCTGAAACCGCCTTTATAAGGACCTATCGGGAATAGTTTCAGGCGCTCTCACTAAACGGCAGAGAAAACTTTGAAGGCAATGTTTAGGAGACTAATTCCTCGGTAGTGAAAGGCTGACATTTTTTGTGGATCAGGCAAACGATTCTGAGGTTCCCCTCGTCGGGCATGCTTTCCTCCGACCATATCTTACCGATGAGTTGGTGCGTGTACGCTACCAGATCATCTCTAGCTGCTTTAAAGAGTTCTGCTGACAGTCCCTACTACGAGTTGTCGCTCTTCGTCCCGACAGGCTTCTGTCCGAAGTTTACAACCACTCAATAGTCGTCTTACCCGTTGGTAGAACTTTCGGGAACTTTCATTCCTGCCGTAACACCTCTCCATTTCTCCATTTCTCATCGCATGCACCTTCTTTTTTCTTTCGAGAAGCCGGTGCCCCTCGCTTCTATTTAGTTCGCTCTCGTCCTTCTGTCCAGGTAAGAGGCGGGTATAGGCTCCGTCAATTCATGGTCCGGACATGGTTCATAGTTGGCATCAAATTTATGATCCGTACACGGTTCATGGTTGACGTTCCTGCCTCAATCGCTTACGTCAATCTGAACTGTCATCTGAGACTGCACGCGCTTACTTAGCTTAAGCCTTGCAATCTACTGTTGACCAAAGTTTAAATTGAGTCCTGCAAGAACTCCCGTGGGGGACATTTCAAACGGCATAGTCCACCAACATATTGCAAGCAAACTTCAATCGAAACCTGAATCACAAATGTGTTTTCTTTGAATTTACCACAAAAGGAATGTCCCCTTTAAAGCTTGCACGAAGTCTCCGTCACAACCACCACTTGTGCAACATACTGTCGAGATCCCTTCTGTCAGATTCATTTACTTGATGATTTCGACGTTTTCCTTTCTTTTTTGCTCTGTTTAGACGCATTTGACATCCAACAAAATAAATAATTGATTCGCTTGCGTGTACACTGAGTTTGTCGGATGGGTCGCCCTTTGAGTTTGCCAATATCTACGCACAACCCCAGTCAGTCTGCGCTTTTTTCCGGCATTAATTACCGGCATTGGTTCGGTTTAAATAATCATTGCCTTCCCCCTGCATGCCGTTCAAATACTTGATGTTACGTCAGATTAAAATTTCAAAACACTCACACTCGTGATGCGTTGTTTACGCCGAAACTCTGTCTGCCTAGCCGGTTACATCAATGAGCGTCGCTTCCGTTTCGGTGGGCCGTGGCAACAGACAATTTCGAAGAGAAAAGTCAGCTGTCAATATTTAATGCTGGCATCTTTTCTTCGAACCGTCCTACGGAACAAGAGTTATTGGAATTAATTATTGAATTCAGTTTCGGGATGCTCCCTCAAGGACGCGAGGACCAAAAAGGATTAGCAACTGTCTCGATGAGATTTCAAATCAGCATCGGTATGTGTTCTCGAAAAATAAAGAACATATTAAATTTTAATTGCCACGACCGAGGAACTTGGTATCTCGGAAATCCGCTTATTTATGATTCGCCAAGGTCGATGGAGGAGATTTCCGTTGAGGATGAAAGGAGAGAGAAATCTGATTATGATGCTCCAGTTCAATTTTTTTTTTGTCTATCACTCCTCTTGGGAGCATATGGCTGCCACTTGGCATCTCCATCTCGGTTGGTTGCAGCTAGTCCTAATTCCAGGACCACCGACAGTCTCCCGGTGTTCTTGGGACCGCCTCTGGCTCTTTTGTCATCTAACGTCGTTTTTGTAATGCTGTCCTGATGATATGTCCGATCCATTTCCAATTGCGTCTCTTAATTGGTTCCTCTCTTGACATTTCTAACAGACCCACGTTCCTGATGGTGTTTGGGTTGAAGGTGTAACACAAGGATTGAATGTTCTGAGCTTCGTGTTTCCGGAAGTCTGGAAACTCCTCCATATAGGTCGTAGGTGCCTTATTAACATCTGCTACTGTGCTACCGTCTGTCACTGAACCCAAAAAGGTACGTAGATACACTGAATATTTTCACTGAGCCAACGAAAAGCTCATTAATTCTTGTCCGATGAACTAGTTCATTGAGCCAACGACTGTCTGTTAGTTTAAAAAAAAATCATTTCATATTTAATGAATTGTTCGTTGATTCAATGCACAAAGTTCATTGATTCGATGTACATCGTGCATTGATCCAACGTGCGCAGTACATTCCCTCAATAAATGACTACATTTAAATAATAATTCAAAAAATTGTAAGCACTCCATTTTTATTTACAATTGAATTTTTATTTGAAACTAAGCCTAGCGCATTTGTAATTTTAATTATAAATTATGCTTCCAAATCAATAAATAAATAAATATTTGAAACTAGATGAAATACACAAAATATTATACAAAAAGATGGTTGGAACCTGGCAGCCCTGCAACGACCACAAAATTGCTTCGTCTCGACAACCTGTATAGTAATATAATACTCATTATTAGATAAATATTTTGAATGGACATAGTGTATACATATGTAAACAGACACCGAAAACAACTATCCAATGGATGCAAAATTCGGACAGAAGCTTGTCGTGACGCAGAGGGACAACTCGTAGTAGATTCGCAGTCGATACTGAGAATCTGGAAAGATCATTTCTGTAGACTGTTAAACGGCGAAGAAGACTCCAATACCGCTGTCAGGCAGAATGTTCCACTCCACGCAATTGACGATGATCGACGAGAATTCCGTCCCCCCGCTCCCCCACTCAAGATAGCGATATCGAGTCGATAAAAGATGGACTCTCTGCGGAACTCTTTAAGGCAGCTGGAGATGAGCTGGTAAGGTACATGCACCAACTACTCTGTAAGATATGGTCGGAGCCCGACGATCGCTTGCCCGATCCACAAGAAAGGAGACCCCTTCAACTGCGCCAACTACCGAGGGATACGTCTCCTCAACATCGCCTATTAGATGATCTCTGCCGTTTTGTTTGAGCGCCTGAAACCATTCGGCAACAACCTGCTAGGTCCTTATCAGTGCAGTTTCAGGCCGGCGAAGTCCACCATCGACCAAATTTTCACATTACGGCAGATCCTGGAAAAACCCCAAGAAATGCAGATCGACACTCACCACCTATTCGTCGATTTCAAGGCCGCATATGACAGCGTGTATAGGGACGAGTCATACAACGCCATGTCTAGCTTTGACATTCCTGCCAAACTCGTCAGGTTGTGCAGGATGACGATGGAGAATTCTCGCTGCTCCCTCGGGGTCGGCAGCGAACTCACCGAGACCTTCAATGTCAAAAAAGGTCTTAGACAAGGCGACGCGCTGTCATGAGACTTTTTCAACATTATTCTTGGGAAGGTCATGCAGAATTCACACGCTAACACAAGAGGCACGATCTTCCAAAAGTCCGTACAACTACTAGCATACGCGGATGACATTGACGTGATTGGCAGAACACAGCGAGCCGTCAATGAAGCGTTTGCTGGCATTGAAGCGGAGGCGGCTAAAATGGGTCTAGCGGTGAATGAGGGCAAAACGGAGTATATACTGTCATCAAGTAAGGACACACAACATCGAAGTCTTGGTCAAAACGTCACCATAGGCAGCTATAACTTCGAGGTAGTGAAGGACTTCGTCTACCTGGGCTCGCAAGTGAACAGTACGAGCAACACCAGTACCGAGATTTAACGCAGAATTACTCTTGCCAATCGCTGTTTCTTTGGGCTGAAGAGGCAATTGAGTAGTGAGTCCGCTCTCGAAGGACCAAGCTGACTTTATACAAGACCTTGATCATCCCTGTCCTGCTCTATGGTGCGGAGGCACGGACAATCTCAAAAGCGGATGAAGAAGCACTTGGCCTTTTCGAGAGAAAAGTCCTGCGGCCAATCGTTGGTCCTGTTTGCGTTGACGGTTTCTGGAGAAGAAGATTCAAGCACGAATTGTACGGGCTGTACAGCGGCATGAGCCTAGTCAGGCATCTACGGATTCAACGTCTAAGATGGCTGGGCCATGTAGAGCGCATGAACAACACTTCTCCAGCCCGAAGAGTCTTCGACTCCGAACCAGTGATAGAACGCAATAGAGGACGCCCACGGAACCGATGGCGCACCCAGTTGGAGAAGGACCTCAATTAACTTGGTGTGCGCAGTTGGAGACAGCTGGCTAAAGATCGTGCCGGCTGGAGAACTACTGCCGATTTATTCAAATAAAATTCCAACCCCGCTCTTAAACTCTGATAAACAAACAACATTTTTCTTTCCTTAGTTAACAAACCTGACCTTTGACTTAAAAGATGTTTGCAATCGTCCGCAGATTCTCATTACGTCAAAAGGCAAAAATAATTGCCTTTACCGAACCTGAAAAGTTAAGAAAACCCAACCATGAGTGTTGAAATCCTTTCATTTCTTTTAACATTCCTGCCGACCGTCCTTTCAATTAAGTTCCACAGAATTTAAGGATATTTGCTGTACAAACCCGAATGATACCAAAATCAAACAAATTACCTACAACCTCTGACGCGATGCCTTTCGCCTGCTATCCTAATAATGTCTAGAGTAACGAAACCGAAAGAAAAACCGAATCAAAAAAGACGGTGTGCACAGAGATGGCGGAGTAGCAGGGGCGGGCGCGGCCCAGAATGAAACCGAGAACTCAGAAAACAACTCTTTCAGTAGTGCAAACCAAAGTATTGTATTTCCAGTGGTTGTTTACACTGGCTCCTTTGGTTTCTTTCTTCAAACAAATTAAACGAGGATAATTCAATACACCATCACCACATCACTCACCCAGCAGCGCCCAGTCGGTCCCAGTCGTTCCCATCTGCGGAAGTTCACCCCGCTTCGCTCTTCACTGAGCACATCAGCGAACAGCGAAAGACACTAGAAACGAAGGATATTCTGGTGTTTTCGCCCCCCTTTTCTCTTCCGATTTGGCAACACGGCCAAACCCTTTTTTCCACTCTATCTCTCTTTCTGTTTTTCCCACTGACTTCTGTTTACTCTTGCTTAATTAGGGCACAGCTGGGAGGATGGGAGGATGTTCTGTGTTCCTTGCTCCGATTTTGTTCTTTTCTTCTGCCGTCGTTTTGCAAAGCTAATTGACAAATATACACACGTAATTGTTGTTTTTTTACTCGTTTTGTGTTTCTTTGCAGGATGTCCTTTCGGGGGAGTCCCTTTCGCTGAAATTCCTCGATGTTGTGACCATTTTGCTGAAGTACTGTGGCAGTAAATGCTCGGCAAATAAAAATAGTGAAACCCAAGCTGTGATCATCGATTTAATTGCAACAATCGGTTTCTTTTGTGCAAATAACAAAAAGCATCAGGTAAGTGGTTAAGTGGTTAAGTGATTTTGATTTTATTTTTATTACGAAATTGCCTATTATCCTGTTGTTAATTGACGAGATGACTTGGCTGTGGGGACGGTGGGTATATTTTTGAGGAGGCTATTTATTGTGGGTCGCCGTGGCGTAGTGGGTAAGTGCGTCGACTCCTACGCAGAGGGTGCCAGGTTCGATACCCGAATTTACCACCTATCATAATTCACGGCTCCACCACTTTCGAGTCACTGACAATGCTCAAAGAGTACTCCTGTCTAGAAAAAGCTTCTCAAATTCGCCGTTCGGAGTCGGCATTAAACTGTAGGTCCCTTCCATTCGTGAAAGAACAATATCACGCAGAACACGAGTGGTAGCTGAGAAGCTAGGCCCAGGTCCACCTCGGCCTGTCGCGCCAGCCATATTATTATATTATTTATTGTGCTGGAATCTATTAAGTGTGCAGTGGTTTTGATATGAACCCAAATCCACAAGACATGATGAGAGTTTCATAAAAGCTTAGATGAGGGATGTGCCATACTTCCCGCCAGGCCTGCAAGCCATGGAATGACACACACTTTTTTTTTGCAAACAGTTCCATCTTTTATCTTGTCTAGGAGAGTATACAGAAGCATATATTCACTGCGAACGTAAAGAGGCTGTGTTTTGTGGTTAAAAACAGGATAAAGTCTTTCGTTGATGAAAATGCCATTTTAGCACAAGAGCAATTCGGTTTCAGATCATTTCATAGCCCTGTTCACCAAGTGCATCGCACCACAAAACACGTGGAGCTAAATCTTTCAGAAGACAATAGCACTGGTATGATTGTATTGGACTTAGAGAAAGTGTTTAATACTGTCTAACATGCTAACAGCTACTAAATGTCAATCTCGCAATGTACCTTATAAAGATCATCCAGTCATTCCGTTCAACAAGAAGTTTGAAGGCGTTTATTAATAAGAATTTTTCAGAAAAAAAAGCAAAAAAATGCAGGCGTTCCACAAGGAGCTGTTCTTGCTCCAGTCCTCTTCACCCTACAGTGGATCAAAGTCAAAATGGGACAGTCTGCAACAAAGATTTCCAAATGGAATAATAAAACATAGAGTGTATATCACAAAATAATAAATATGTATTTTCAATGTCTGGTTTCTGTGCTATAAAAAATACTAAACATATTAATTTAATTCAATATTTGTTCCAATTGAATTAAATAACATAAAAACAAAAAAACTAAGTCAAAGTTTAAATGGGACACTTCTACAAAACTCAATATAAAAAAGGGTAATAAAAGATAAAAAACGTATTATTATTTTGTTAGCCTTCGTCTTGGCATGGATTCAACCAATTTTCAGCAGAAAGAAGGCTCTATAAGGTTCCATTCAGCTATTAATGCCTCTTTTAAGTCGTTCCTATTTTTAATCGAATGCTTCTTCAATTTTTCGTCGAGATGACCCCACAGGTGTTCAATCACAAGTACATGTATTGGTCCATTATGCCTTCAATAAAATGAAGGTTTCCAACACCAGCAGCTGACATTGACCCTCACACCATTACTGAACCACCACCGTGCTTAACAGTGGGACGCAATTTTTTGTCTTGGAGATCTTCATTGGGCTTTCTCCATACATAGCTTCGTCCATCGAAGCGAAACACATTGAACTTACTTTCATCTGTAAAAATTAGCTTTTCCCAGAATGAAAAATCTTTGTTAGCGTGCTTTTTAGCGAACTGCTTCCTTTTCGACTTGTTGACTTTGCTTATGAACGGCTTCTTTCTAACTAGTAGTCCATTCAAATTGTGTTTCCTTAGCACAATCCGTATTGCTTCTGGGTGAGCCTTTTTCTTAAGGACTTCATACACTTCGGTGGTTAGTTTTGATTAGTGTGGATTTTTATTCACTTGACGGACTATCCAACGTTCATCCGAGTCATTTAAAATTTTTCTTGATGATCTTCTGGGAATATTCTAATAACTCCTTGTGTTTCTGCAGCGTTTAATGATGTTGTAGACCGTTGAGTGCGCTCTGTTAACATTTTGCCCGATATCACGAAAAGATTTTCAATTTTTGTATAGCTGAATCATAAGCTTCCGCACTTCGACCGACGTTTGCTTCTTTCCCGACGTAATTAAATTCTATTGTTTCCGAAAATTTCCTTCGAAATTCATTAACCGTTATGCTCAAATGTAACGAAGTTGTCAACACTTGGAATGAATCCCGAAGTTGTCGTCTATTATGGGATGTGTTCGGTAACTGTCCCATTTTCATTTTGGCGTTATTTTCGCACATCTCAAAGATTTTAATCTAAAATTTAGTATAAAATTCATCAGTAATTTTTCTTTTAAGGTTTTTTGGTTTGTATCTAAAGAAGCCTAAAAAATAATAAATTGTGCGTTGTTTTTTGTTGGAATTAAAGTTCTATTTGCATTGTGTCCCATTTTGACTTTGATACACTGTATATACCTGTGATCTGCCAGGATTTTCTAACTGTGATGTTGTCCTATATGCTGACAATACATGTATTTATTCATCCGATTCAACTGGTTCCAGTGTTTCAACTAACTTGCAATCTGCTATAAATACTTTCGAAGGATATTGTAATACCTGGAAAAATTAAATTGAAGTCTCCGAAGACCCAAGCTATTTTCTTAACACGTAAAAGAGAGGCATGTTTACTTCCTAGCCAAAAGCCTTCAACTCAACGGCGTTCAGATTGTGTGGAAGTCCAGGGTAAAGTAACTAGGCATCTATTTAGATAAACGCTTGACTTTCAATCGACATGTCCAAGAAATCATTAAAAAAGTGAATGTCACGATAAGGGTTCCTTATCCATTTATTTGTAGAAACTCACAACTGGACATTCACAAAAAGTTATTAATTTTTAAAGTTATTTTCCAAGCCACCAAGATCTCCCGTGTGGGGCAAGTGCGCAAAGAGTCATCTGCGCAGACTTCAGATATTTCAGAATAAAGTTTTGAAAATGATTTTTAACTTTTTTTTTACAGAGGTACCTCATGAAATAGCATGAATAGCTAGTTAATGGTTACATTTAGAATTGGAAAACTAAATCACAAATATGACATCTCATGCTTATCATCTGAAAATAACTTGATTTCAAATCTAGCTTCGTCAAAAGTGCAATACTTCAATACTTATTT
The DNA here is from genome assembly GCA_964034865.1 of Eristalis intricaria. NCBI lineage: Eukaryota > Metazoa > Arthropoda > Insecta > Diptera > Syrphidae > Eristalis > Eristalis intricaria. The sequence goes on along the minus strand of OZ035874.1, from coordinate 64,777,454 downwards.
ATTTATCAACAAAATATATTTATTTTTATATTTTATTTATCTATTTATATATGTATTTTTTTTATTTATTGATTATTCCTGTATTTATTTATTCGTACATTTATTATTTATTTATTTATCTATTTATTTATTTATTTATTTATTCATTTATTGATATATTTATTTATATATTTATTTACTTATTTATTTATTTATTAACTTTGTCTCCTTTGAATTAGGTGTCATAGTTGCTTTAAACTTTTGAAATCAAGTTGAAAATTTGCCTGTCTCCTCCCTCTAGCGACACTGATGTTTTAATGAAGGTTTTTATTGGCTTTTCCTTAAAATTACTTATGTGATATATTATTTAAGAACTTTTATTAATATTTTAGTAGAAAGGTAATAATACCGAATCTCTGCAAACAAAGAATGTAATATATAACCATTGTAAAATTGCTGCCACAATAAACAAGCAACAAACAACATGTGTTTTGTAGCAAAGGAGTTTAGTTGCCCGTAAAATTACCTTATTCTCTCATTTCCTTATCTTCTGAACTCAACTGTTCCCAAAGAGTTTCTGTGACAAATTTGTACAGTTTTTGTGACAAATTTGTACAGTCTTAGTCACTTTATGCGACATTTAAGTGACTTATTGAATACAAACTTGTCACAGTGACATGTGACACGGTTAAGAGAACAACAGTGATTATTTCGTTTTCTGATGTCTAATGTGACAAAACCTGGGTTAGGTTATGTTAGGTGAGTAGACGTGATTGGGCCACGTCTAACTTAGGTCCAGATGGACTCATTGTGATGCCCATAGGGGGATGTAACCTCTCCGCTTCTACTCGCATACTACACTTGTAGCTGTGCCTGTCCCGTCCATCCATCCAGAGATCCGTATCTAATCTGCTATTTCTTGGGGATCATGGAAGAAGAATTCTACCAGTCTTCTTTGTCTCAATCGGCAGAGCGTGTGGTATTGACAAATATAGTGAGGAGTATCCTCCATTTCCTCTATGTCCCCGCAACCCCTGCATAAGGTGTCATGAGTAAGTCCCATTCTGTGTTCCTGGTATCTCAGGTGAGCAGCAGGTGTTCCGGTTTCTTCGTTTACGTTAAGCTGGTGTCCAGTTTAGCTTCCTGTCTAAAATTAGAGCAAGGTATCTCGTGCTTTCCCTTAGAATGAGGGTTGTCCCTTCAATTGATGGAAGGTCGAAAAGCGGACTGAGCCTTCTAGTGATGAAAAGGAATAACTCTTTAATTTAATAATATGGGTGGCGCTACAGTCGGTGGCGGACCTGGGCCTAGCTTCTCAGCAACCACTCGTGTTGTGCGTGATATTGTTCTCTCACGCCTGGAAGTGACCTACGTTTAATACCGACTCCGAACGGCCAAGTTTGAGAAGCCTTTTCTAGACAGGAGTACTCTTTGAGCATTGTCAGTGACTCGAAAGAGGTGGAGCCGTGAAATATGAAAGGTGATAAAGGCCATGGAATAACGCACATTTTTTTTGGAAAAGAGAGAGAGCTCCGTCTAGTGTCATGTCTAGTAAAGATAATAGAATTAAAAATCCGCTAAAAACCCAGGCAAAAGTAAATTTTTTTGAAGCAAAGGTGGTTATTTTCAATCAAACTGGAAACACGAAATGATTTTACTTAATTTGTTGTAAAGGGATTTCCAATAAGGACGCAAACCATTTGAAATATTCAAAAACTTTATTATCGGCTTGAAGTACAATCAAAACATTTACGAATGGAATTCGACTTCGTTTATATGGCCACGGGCACGTTTGCAGCGGTCGATTCGTTAGACCCAATTTTCAACGCCTCGGCCACACACGGAACGGCTACTTCACCTCAATGTTGGCTCTGAGTTCTTCCAACGTAGTCGGCTTGTTGGCGTAAACCAATGACTTAACAGAGAAAATAGTCACGCAACGAGGCGGCAAATCGACTGACCCATTTCTTGAGATAACACGCTCACCATACTTACTCTTCAATAAATCGATTGCAACGTGTGCTGTGTGACTTGTGGCACCATCCTGTTGAAAACACATGTCGTCCAAGTCCATATCGTCCATTTCGGGCCAAAAATAGGCGGTAATCATGGCGCGATAACGCTGACCATTCACAGTAACGTGACGTTCGTTATAGTCGACGAAAAAATATGGCCAATAATGCCGTCGGCATGCAAACCGCACCAAACAGTTATTTTTTGTGGATGAAGTGGTGATTCATGAAGCACTTGTGGATTTTCTCGCAACCAACAACGCATATTTCGCTGGAGTAAATGCTCTTAAAGTTGGGGTCACCGACTCCGAAATTCAGTAGAAAATTTTTATAATTTGCAGACATTGCGGGTTCGTGTACAGTGGACTCTCCCTAAGTCCAGGACAGGCTTCTGTCCGAATTTTGTATCCATTGTATAGTTGTTTTACCCGTTGGTAGAGCTTTCGGACATCATTTCTGCCGTAACACCTCTCCATTTCCTCGATCGCGCGCTTCTCATGCTCTTTCTTTTTCTCTTTGAGAAGCCGGTGTTCTTCCCTTCTTTTAAGTTCGTAGAGCTTACGAACCGCTCTCGTCCTTCTGTCCAGCGTCGCCTTGTATGCTGCTTGCTTCGTTGAATGTGCCTGCCTGCACTCGTTGTCAAACCAGGGGTTTTTTGGCGTGGCGTTTTAAAACCCAGCACATCAGATGCAGCTTCTCTGATGGCGTTTTGACAACAGTTCCATTGCTCGACGATTGTTTCGCCGGGCAGGGTTGGACTCTCTGAGAGCTTAAGGGAGACTCGATCGGCAAAGTTGCTAGCGGTCAATTGCGACTGTAGCTTTCCGACGTCAAATTGTTTTTGTCTTGGTCCACTCCGTTTTCCTATCGATTTTCGACAACAAGGAAATGATCCGAGTCGATGTTGGCTCCTCGGAATGTGCGGACATCAAGAATGCTGGAGGAGTGTCTGACGTAGATCACAATGTGATCAATCTGGTTGACGGTTGATTGATCAGGAGACCGCCAGGTCCCTTTGTGGATGTTGGGGTGAGGGAACCGCGTGCTGGCTACAAAGAGGTTTCGCCCCGTTACGAAGCCCAACAGCCTGAGTCCGTTCTCGGACGTGCTGTCGTGCAGGCTGTGCTTCCCGACGACTCTAGCAAAAATGCCTTCGTTGCCCAGCTTTGCGTTGAAATCTCCTAGAACAATCTTGGTGTCGTAGCTGGGGCATTGATCGTATGTTCTTTCTAGGAGATCGTAAAAGTCATCTTTGCTGTCGTCATCTTTATGCTCCGTTGGGGCGTGGGCGCATATCAGGCTGATGTTGCCGAATGTAGCCTTGATGCGGATTGTTATGAGGCGCTCGCTTATGTATTTAAAACTTAAGACTTCTTGCCTAAGTCTGCCTCGAACAACAAACCCGCATCCGAATAAGCGTTGCCTTCGCTCTTTGTAGCAATCGCCGAAGTAAATCGCAGTTTTTCATTTCACACCGCACCTCTTGAATGGCGGTGATATCTGCCTTACAAGCTTCGAGGGCTTCCCCAAGTTCTTCGGCTGCACGTGGTCTGTTCAGGGGCCTCACATTCCACGTGCAGAACCGAAAATCGTTGTCCTTATTTCGTTGTCCATGGTCGTCAGCAGTAGGGTCATCCGTATCCGAGGCTTCTCGTCTTTTCTGAACTAATAATTTTTTACACGGTGGGGAAGTTAACCCCACGCGCAACCCCCGAACTTGGTTTAAACGGACGGGGGGGGGCCGCTGCATACATTAGTTCACCTCCAAGCGGTTGCTGTAAAGGCTATCCAGAGGGCGCCGCGAGGAGGCTGTATGTCAACTTGACCTGTGCTTTTAACGGGGATCGTTGCTGGCATCTCGCCTAGTTGAGAGCAGTCAACAACTTTGCCCTGGATGCACAGGCCCATGCCCTCCTCTTGCTACTATAACTAAATATTCATTTACGTTCCTTTTCGTATTTTTTGATAAATTTTTCTTTTGGTTTTTAATTTTTTTAAGTCAACAGAATCCTAACCCCGGTGGGAACCCTTTCTTGCACAAGCTATTCAAAACTAAAAAAAAGTTCTTAATTTAAAGATATTTTAAGAAATAGAATTAATTCTTGAATTTTCTAAGAACCACCTTCCAGTCTTAGACCAGCCTTTGTCTGACTCAACAAATTTCTGGCCTAGCCTAGGCATGGAAACAATAATTTTCTTGTCGTAAGTTCAAATAAGTCTTGTAAATCAAGAGGCAGTTCTTGTAAATCGTTTGCCAACATCGAAGGTGTTCACTATTTCTTGTCCCCTAGACAGTCGCAGCTCCCAAGAGCACACTCCTTGGTCCCGTTGTCCTCATTTAATTACCAGCCCTCTCCATTCCATTCGAAAGAAATAAACTTAGATACTCCTCAAGACTATGGAAAAAACTTACTTAAGTTAAGTTTTCTTGCTTTTTAATTAATTTTTTCCCTTCTCTCTTCCAGGACCTCTTAACCTCGGAACAAAGTTCCATAATAATAAAGAGCTTAACCAAACTACCTGAACATCTCAATGTTGTCATCTATCCATGCCTAGTCACCATAACGTTCCAAAACGAGGACGCACGCAAAGTGATCTCTCGTGACTTTAGTTTAGAGGTAAGTGCCACCAACCAGCAACCAGCTAGCTACCCTTCGTTATTTCTAATCATTTCGTTACCGCACATGATACAATCCATTCTTTTGTTATTTCTTCGCGCAGTTTCTGGACGAGTACAGCAGATCGGAGAAGGGCAAGAAGAATCATCTCGTGGCGCTGCTAAAGGAGAAGACGTAAACACGCCCGGCAGAGGACAGAGTGAGAGTGTACTGCCCGCCCGCCTTCAATCATCCATAATAATTGGTTTAACCTATTAACCATGACGTGATACCCACTTACTTAAACAGCAACAAGCCCCCGCCCCCTTCTGCTCCGCGCTCCCCGCCAGACTACCGCTTGAGTCTTTGTTTGAGATAAATTGATTATTGTATTTTTGTTCACAGTTTTCTGTTTGTTTTTTGTTTCTTATTAATATTTTTTTTTTCATCACTACTTGTCGTCCTTATACCATTTTTGTATCTTTTTTTGTTTTCCTAGATTAGTCGCGCTATTTTTTTTTTCTTCTTAATTTAAAATGAATAATATACACATACATGTCGATTAACTGTAATCTTAACATATTATTTAATTTTTTTCTATAAAATTAAGAATTTTGTGCATAAAAACAAAAACAAAAAAAAAAAAGTTAGAAAAAATAAAATATACATTTTTTTAATACATACACACGGCACACATTTGTGCATGCAAGACTTTGAATGGGTGTTTTTAATTTCGCTCCTTTTCCGTTTGATGTCCTGCGAACAATGGGAGCAACCGCCCCCGCCTGCATCGGGCACGGATTTCTTTGGCCGTTCCTTGGCACAGCGCGCTGGGGACAATCGAGGACGGTTGATGGAGGATGGAATGAAAACAAAAATTGTGTCACACCAAACGGAAGAGTTTTCTAATCCTGCCATATGGACCTTAATTTGTTGAGTTGAATTCGAGTGATTCGAGAGAGAGGTGAGACGACAACGACAATTGAAGTCACTCAGGACGAATTGAATGCGACATTATTCGACACTGGGTTCATGTTGTCCTCGTGACGATGCATCGCTCAAACGCGAGCGCTGTGTCCTGCATTGTTGCTTCCTTCTTTTTTTCCCCGTCTATTGTGAACCAACAGAATGGACAAAGTCAAAAATGATTCCCCCTTCGTCGTTGCAAAAGAACCCACCCGCCCACCCACCGCCGGTCGGCGAGCAATTACTTTGGCGTTTGAGGGGACAAGGATAATACAAAATAATAATAATCGCAAATAAATAGAAAGACCCTCGAAGGATACACGACACATAATCGTAATCAAAATGTTTAACAGAGAGAGAGAGAGAGCGACCGTGGGCCGGGGGGTGGGGGTGGACTGCTGTGCGGAGAATGTAATTTTTTTTGTCGATTTTTATTGTTTGCCTGTGTGTGGAATTCGCGAAGGGACGACACGAAAAGATGACTGGCTTGACATACGTGCGCAGCAAAGTGTGTGGACGTCATTGTTGGCGGCAACAATGGAAGATGACAACCGGCGACGGAGTCTGGGGCGAGATGACAATTTATACACCAATCCACATGCCCAGAGGACCTGGCACAGGACAATTAGTAATTGAAATGTTGTGTTGTGTTGGATTTCGTTTTGGGAATGAACAACAACAACGGCCGACGGAGGAACAAAAACGGGGGCACACGCACTCTTGACTCGGCTGTAAGGATGCATTCGTCGTTGTTCGTCTGCTCGTAACGAATGGTGGCGTTTTAATTACTGAGAGTTAAATGATTATCCCTGATTGTGTGACGTGAATGTAAGACACTCCACTTGTCGTTATTAATTTGATGGACACGTTTGGGGGAAGATGATGTAGGGGGGAGTGTTTCGTTTTCAGTCAGGTGCTGGTGCGATCAGACCGAGTGATGAGATGCTTGTCAAAACGGATTGTTCGTAATCAAGAGATGGGATGTAAATAAATGGTAAGTTAAACAACTTTGTGTACGCTCAAGTTTAGATTCTAGGAGATGTTGAAAAGGTAGGTCTTCGTTAGAAGGTAGATAAATAAGTTGATGTGGCCCATTGTGTCAAAGACACATATACTAGGTGGGGTGCAGGGTTCCCTAGCGTCCAGGAGGACTGGCAAAATAAGAGTTTTATATGATCTTGCTTCTTCGAGTAAGGAGTTTTGAGTTCGCAGCTGCCGATCGTGATGTTTGGATCCTCATGATGTGTGACGGTACGTTATTTGGTGGAGCGCATATTCGTCAACCGCCGTAAAAGCTTCCACTACGGCACGTGGGGAGCTCGCAACGGTGTCGATGTTACTGCGCAACCCAACAGTTGGACTGACTTGACGACGATAGTGGCTTCCATTTTTACGCCTGTCCGCCTCGCCATTGAGGAAGTCACACTACAGCGTATCCCCCAGGATTTACCTTACTGTAGAAAATATCTATTGTCGATTTGCTGGTTGCAAAACCGCATTAGACGTCCGTATTGTGTGGACGTACGGCTAGACAGGCTATCCAGCTCCCTATTCATGGATTAAAAAAGACAACTCCTCCCCATTGACAATCGATAAATTGGCTAACCTCTGAAGAAGTTCACTCCGAGAGGAATGAAATAAAATTCCCCAACTGTCTGACCTTTCGCCAAAACAACTCGCCTTTCCTACACTCCCCAATTCAAGTGTGTATCCAACTCAGCATATCAATTGCAATCAATCATCCTCTCACCAAGGACAACACTACGCCACTCATCCCTGCCCAGGCCCATCATGTGCCATGCCGTCATGAGCACACAAAGCTCCACAAAAATGTGAACAGAAAATGATAACTCACCGCCTATCTCCCCGTGTCAGAACACGATTCACCCTGAGATTTACAACGTCCCACTCAAATCTGTTCATAAACAATCATTAATAACCGTCCTGGAGCGGATCGCGGATTGGGGTGATAAAGCTGCCTACATGCTGATTTTCGGTTCCCCGCAGTAAATTTTAATAAGCCTGTGCCATATGTCATCCGGTGCCAGGGCAAGGGTTGCTTACGCCAATGATAGCACCCGCGACCCGCTCATCAATCGCGATTATCGGAGACCGCGTGCGAATTCATCAGCGTAAGGCGGCTATCTTGATTGGCTTATCATCGAAAGGGCTCAGGACAATATGTCAATGTTCAGTTGCGTGGTGGCCCGGAGGCACAGACGCGACGCTACAAGTGGTCTGCCCCATTATCGGGGTGTCTATGTTTGATTAAATAATAAAATTAATCGCCATCGAATGGGTGGTTTATGGCGGGTGTCCTTTGTCGTGTCCCGTTGCTAGCCCCAAAAAATGTATTTATCATTCGCTTGAAATGCAATTAAATGGTCTCGCGGGTGTGGTGGGGCCAGTGGTGGGTTGGTTTCCCCAGAGGCAATGGGATTTCTAGGTTATTTCACAAATTATTTGTTTGTAAACAGTAGCGGTAATATAATATATGTACCCTTCGTGGTAATTAATCAGAAATCGGCCCTTAATTAGAATTCGAGTATCCATATCATCTTGTGTTGTGTTATTATTTGGCGTCACTGTCACCGATAAGGAATTAATGATTCTAGCGCTATTTTCTTGCACACCTCTAAGGTTGTCGATAGTTTGTTGTTTTCCAGAGTACACAATGTGAAGCTAGTGACCGGTGCTTGTGCGTTCTGGATAAAGGCAGCACAGCATTGTACATGGATCGATAGAGAGGTAGTCATTTTAAGAATTGGTGTATTCAAGTGTCGGCTTTTCAGTGAGTGCCGCTGTGCTGTTCAGATGCGTCTCTATTCATTCAGTAAATTGAGTAGATCCGATTTTAGCCATTTGTTAGAAACTAATGCCCCATTTCTGGTCACTTTTGGGTTTTGAAAAGATTTCTATGAAAAAAAAAACCTTGACATATTTACTAAAGAACTTCCGATCTTTCACGGTTTATGGTGGCCTTATTCATGCCGATTATAGAAAATGCCGGATCGGTTCCGTTTGTTTTCCTATTATTGAAAACAAAATTCAGAAAATGAGAGGAAGTCGGTAGAGTAGTGTTAAAAAAATGCTATTATGGAAAACGCAACTCATCTGCACTGGTGGTGAGCCAACCCGGGCTAAAAAACAGAATAAAACCGGGTTACACCTAAACCGACTCAAACTGAGTTACATTTATTTCAAACCGAATTGGCAAACCGATGAAGCGAACCGAAGACATAAAAAAACTGAAGGCGGTATAAATAAATCGACCCCAAATCGAATTAGACAATACAAATCGATTTGCCTTATTCTATATTGGTTCGGGTCATAGCCATCACAGCAGGCTGCAGCATTTCGGTAACTTTTCACGTATTGGGTGCTTTTTGTGTATACATACTATTCTCTCTGTTTTTGCGTGACGTGTCAAAGCAAGTAAGTTGTGTTGCGAGTAGAAGAAAATACGAAGAGGGATAAAAGAGAAGAGAGAAAAATTGAAACAATTAGCACATACACAGCCGGTATTGGCTTGGCTACCCCGTGAGCCTATGGCTTCCCTTGCTAAAACAATCGTCTAAGGATACATATAGAACACTAACACAAATTAGAATTGGACAATACAACTCCCGACTTGCCCCCCTCGACTCCTTAATCAATAAGTTCTACTATCGGTTCATCATCAAACCGAGTTCGTCAACCCGGGTTACAACTCGGTCTGTTTCTATTTTAACCCGGTTTGTTTGTAACATAGAAGCACTCAACAGACTTGATATCGAAAAGCCTATAGTGACTTTTATCCACCCGCTTCTCAATAACAGAGTGATAAGCTCGAAGCTTGGTGATACCACGATCCGTAAATCTGTGAACAGAGGCACACCACAGGGTGGTGTACTCTCCCCTCTACTGTGGAACATAGTGGTCAACGAACTACTTGTGAAAGCAGAAGGGTCTGGGTGCAAGGTCGTTGCCTATGCAGATGACATTGGCACAGCTGTATCTGCGAAATATTTATCCACGATCAGAGATATTATGCAATCTGCCCTATCCAAGCTAGTGAAATGGTCTAGGTGTCAATCCATAAAAAACGGATCTAGTCCTCTTTACTAGGAAGTATATAATTCCTAACTTTGACCTTTCCACACTATGCGGGACCCCCTTGGTGCTTCTTAGTAATTCTTAGGGCTTATACTAGACACGAAGTTAAGTTGGAAGCTAATTATCCAGGAAAGTGTCAAGAAGGCCTCAACGGCTCTCTACTACTGTAAAAGGGCCATTGGGCGCAAATGGGGACTGCAATCCCGAATGGTTCACTGGCTATTCATATCGGTAGTCAGACCCATACTGTTATATGGTGTCGCAAATTGGTGGACTGCACTCGACAAGAGAATCAACATCATCCCACTCGCTAGAGTGCAGAGGATGGCATGCGTATGCATTAGCGGGGCGCTAAGGACTACCTCCGCCGAAGCACTAAACATACTCCTCACCCTGCCACCGATAGAACTAATTGGCAGTCAGCCTGTAGCTAGCACGACGATGAGATTAAGATCGCTGAGCAGCTGTCTTCGACTCCGAACCCGTGGGACAACGCAACAGAGGACGCTCGCGTTTAAGGTGGCGCACCCAGGTGGAGAAGGACCTCAACCAACTTGGCGTGCGACACTGGAGACAGCTAGCCAGAGACCATGCTAGCTGGAGAGGCTTGTTGGTTGAGGCCCAGGTCCACCCCGGACTGTAGAGCCAAATGAAGAAGAAGAAGCAGAAGAAGCAGCTGGAAGGAACTGCAGTCTGGACATTCAACGATCCCATAGATACAGACCTCACTCTACCTAAACTCCTCTTCGAGAAGAATTTCTCAACCAGCATACCGCCCAGATCTTACTGGGAGTCTGAACACCAGACGCTGGAAGGTCCACTGCGAATCTTCACAGATGGATCGAAGATGGATGCAGGTGTGGGTGCTGGTGTCTATTCCGAGGATCTAAATGTCCAGCTTTCTTTTTGACTACCTAATCACTGTAGCGTCTTTCAGGCTGAAACTATAGCGAGTAAGGAAGCCCTGTCCTGGCTGAAAAACAATGTAATATCGCGCACAGATATCGTCATCTGTTCCGATAGCCAGGCAGCGATCAACTCTCTGGATTCAGTCACCTTTAATTCCAAGACTTCCCTTAATTACCGCCTATCTCTTAACGAGATGGCCAAGTACTTTAACATCCAACTGATGTGGGTTCCGGGACACTGCGACATTCCAGAGAATTGCAAGGCGGACAAGCTCGCCAGAAAGGGCACAAACTCCGTTCTCTTTCCGGGTGGAGACCCACCCTCCATGCCTATCGCTACTATAAAACATCTGCTAAAGCTTGAAACGCTTGCTCAAAGAAACCGCAGATGGACATCTCGCACAGGATGCCTCATTACCAAACAACTCTGGCATATGATCGATCCCAAGCGATCGCTTAGTTTGATCAGATTAAGCGGGCCAAACCTCAGATCTCCTATTGGTATTGTGCCATCGGAACACACGCCTCTAGACTAGGCCTTCCCTATAATGATTTCTGTAGAAGCTGCTTGGACGAGGAGGAGGTAGAAACCATCGAACACTTGCTATGTAATTGCAGTGCTCTCTCGTCCCGCAGATTCAGACTCCGGGGGGCCCTTTTCTTTGTTAATCTGGCTGAACTGAGCAGCATCAAAATCAAGCCTCTTCTTCGCTTTGTCCAGAGAGAGGAATAGGGAGCCTAAGATCCGCGTGGTAACACAATGGGCTTATGCTTGGCCTAAGTGTGTCTGCTGTCCGTATGCGCGGCAGTCAGCCACTTCAACCTAACCTAACTCGGTCTGTAAAACTTTCGTAAGCTAATCTGCACTCCATACATTTTGTAAACGCTCTTCGATGCAAATCTCAGATGGTCTCGTTTACCCAATTGTGCTGGGTTAAGGAAGATATGGCGAATCTATAACTTATGACGAACGAAGGAGCTTTAAGGGAAATTCAATGCACGCTGTCTACTCGAGTATCACAGAATCGGAGTCGTGCAAGACTTCCTACGCCTCAATTTTTTGTTCACTCTTTTAATACTCATTTCAGTTAAAAGTGTCGAGAGCTCAGTCAGAAGTCCTTTTCAAATACGAGTAATTTATCGCCATCGATGCCAAAACACAGTCAGGGTTCTTGCAAGAGTACCTCTATCTGTTCAGCTGCTACGCTTCCAATCCATCCATCTGCATTCACTCTCCCATGAATTCTAGTGTTGTCTGCCAGCAGATTGTCATCACCCGTCCGTGGTGCTGTGCAACTGCGTCAGCACTTCGATGCAATTTGCATACAGAATCGCAAACATTAACAATTAATGCCTCCTCAGACACCAGTCCTGCCAATTAACGTCGTTCGTTCGCTCGCATAAGCTTGCCACCGTACACACTGGGAAATCGATAGCATCCGTCAAAGGACCGCCCCGAGCGTGTCCACTTGAAGTCGTTAACAGGATAATACCGCGACATCCCCAAGAGAAAACGCCCAAATATGCATAATACTCTGTGAGACATGAAAGCCTCCTTAAGCCGCATCGGACATGCGAAGGTGTGAAACGAGCCAACGACAAAGGATTAACACTTGCCAGACGCAGTTCTGACCGATCGCTGCGCCGCGCCCGAGGGACAAGCCCAATTCCCAGCGAAGTTGGTCATCGCACGTCCGTTAGACAGCCGCTGCAAGCGAACTCGTCAAATGCGAGAACACTTGCACCCCCTTCGACGAGGTCGAAGGTCCTTTGTAATTACGAAAAGTGATTTCCACGCAAGTGACTCCGTGATTCCAGCGACACCTTGCACGGCGCGCGGTTGTTCAACCGGAAACGAGGAACCAGCTCAACTGCGACGACGGCGCGGCGTGGGTCCCCACCGGCGGCCCTGCTCGTGCTTTTTAATTTGCCTAATGCGAGTCCCCGTCAATCCCGATAAGCGATGCCGACTCCGAGGGTTGGCTTCAATTTGATTGAATGCAATTGTCGCCATCGGTTTGTCCGTTGCGTTGTCCTGTGACTGTGGCGGTGTGCTGCCAGTCATCGCTGATTGCTTGTGTTCGATGTCAAAGTTCAATTCTGACAGATGTCAGCATGTGAGAAACAGAAAATCTCATTTCATTGACAAATAATTAAATATGCATGCATGTGTGCTTGTGTGCAGGAAACAAGGACGCCCCGGTCTGCGTTTTAATAAAATTGATGTCGAACGCAAACACTCTTCGTTCCACAAACGAAATCCACACACAAAAGTTTTGTCCGCCAAAGCAAACAGTGCTTCTTCGGCAGAGGGTGGCGGCGCGGCCCGGATGGAGTCCTGCCAGCTCCTTGGGACGCTAAATAATGTATGCACATTCCAAAATGGCAAAATTCGACAAATGGCATGTGTGTGTATGATTAAATGTGCGCATGCATTATGAATGGCGGAATAGGGTGGATGTATGGAGCCTTGGTCCTGACAAGAACCACCGAGTTCAAAACTTAGTCGGCGGGGGTAAATATTTGCCTGTTTCAGAGGGATGAGGTTGGGTCTTCCTCAAGAGCGGTGCTTCGTTCAGAGATTTGGAATGTGTCCCAGCGAAAGGATTAAACTCCGAGAATTGTACTGCGATGCTGAGTTGGCGTTTGGCTTAATGTAATTGCATGGATTAATTTCGAGTTCGAATGTGTATTATAATTTGATTGGCGAGGTTGCCAAACAACGTACGGTATGATGATGACACGTGCATCGAATGGGAGAGGCTGGGGAAACAATTGCATGCAAGCGAATTCTTATTTAATTCAGCAAGGCAAACAAAGATGGCCTGAGGAATGATTGATTGAATCAGGTTTTGCAGCTGCATACTTACTAATTAGGATACGACCATCGCTGACAGTCGTTCTTACGCTGCTTTCTGTCATCAAGACAAAGCTGTCTAGCGTCCGCGATTACTTGGTCTTTATACCGGAGATTCAGACTTCCTCTCCATATAGAGAACCAGGGGGCTCGGATTCGAAGTGTGGCCGATCCACTGCAATTGACGGATTTTGGGCCTCCGGACTACATCCACATCTTGGTGCAGCTCGTAAAGCTCGCGTTGTGTCTTCACCTCCATTCGCCTTCCTCGCAGACGGGACCATATATCCGACGTAGAATTTTTCTGTCGAAGGCACCAAGAGTCAGCCCTGCAGATTTGCATATTCAGCTTTTGACTCCATATAGCGTAGCTGGCAAAATAAGAGTTTTCTAGAGCAGCATCATCGAATAGCTCGTATGCATTCTTGAAATTGATACGATGGGATTACGTATCGAATTGAAATTCGATAGTCTTCTCCTGGTGTGGAAAAGCACACAGAAGAGGTAACCAGGAAAGCGATGCGTGCTCTAATGATTTGTCTGAGCTTGACGGCCAAATACTCGGGATGCAACCCAAGGATCCTAAGATGGATGTATACAGCTATTGTTAGACCACCAATTATATTCGTTGTATTAGCATGGTCCAAGAGAACACCATATCAGCTCAAGAGAGACACTCAATAAAGTTCAAAGGCTGGCATGCCTCTGTATTACAGGGGCTATGAGAACTTGCCCAACTGCCAAGAAGTGGTGGCAGAATGTGCAAACAAAACAATCATGAGGATGGCAAAAGAAGGGATTGGAAAAGACAGACAGACAAAACGTCGAGACAATTCGATGCACTAGTCAAAAAGCAACCACTCTTGGCCATTCCGAAGGATGACGTGATTTGGAAATTCAACTTCCAATAGGAGTTTACCATTAAGCTCATCACCAAAAAGGACTGGAGCAATGAATCCAAAGTAGAAGGCAATGAAATGACCGACTCCCTCGCTAGGACAGGAGCATCAGGTCCTTTTATAGACCCCGAACCATTCTGCGCTGTAGGAGATCATGTCCTCAGGGTAGAGTTCAGGGAACTAGAAAAAAGGAACCGGACAGATGCCAGGTACAACGCTCATGGCACCAAAGAATTCTTGGGTCAATATAACCGCAAGAGGCTTGAGGCATGTATCAGAATGAGCAAGAACAACCAACGTATCCTAACAGGCTTCCTAACGGGGTATTGTAGACTGAAGGAGAATCTAAGGAAACTAGGAGCATCAGAAGAAGGTCTCTGCGGAGAATCTGATGATATTCCAGAAAATATACTGGGATCTTGTGCAGCGCTAGCCCACAAAAGACAAAGACTCTAGTGACGACAGATTGATAAAGTCGAGAGGAACTGATACTTCCTCTTCTTCTGGTGGCGCAACAGTCCGGGTTTAACCTGGGCCTCAACCAGTAAGCCTCTCCAGCGGACACGATCCTTAGCCAGCTGTCTCAAACTGCGCCACACAAAGTCGATTGAGGTCCTTCTACACCTGGGTGCGCCATCGGTTCCGTGCGCGTACTCTATTGCGTTGTCCCACCGGTTCGGAGTCGAGGACTCTTCGGGCTGGAACAGTGTTGTCCATGCCCTCTACATGGCACAGCCATCTTAGGCGTTGAATCCGTAGACCCCTAGGCTCATGCCGCTGTACAGCCCGTACAGTTCGTGGTTGAATCTTCTCCTCCACAAACCGTCAACGCAAACAGGACCAAAGATTGAACGCAGAACTCTTATCTCGAAAGATGTCCAGACCAAGTGCTTCCATATCCGCTTTTGAGATTGTTCGTGCCTCCGCACCATAGAGCGGGACAGGGATGATCAAGGTCTTGTATAAAGTCAGCTTGGTCCTTCGGGAGATGGCTCTACTACTCAATTGCCTCTTGAGCCCAAAGAAACAGCGATTAGCAAGAGTAATTCTGCGTTTAATCTCGGTACTGGAGTTGTTCGAACTCTTCACTTGCGAGCCGAGGTAGAAGAAGTCCTTCACTACCTCGAAGTTATAGCTGCCTATGGTGACGTTTTGGGTAAGTCGTCGATGTTGTGCGTCCTTTATCGATGACTGTAGAAGAAGTCATCGATAAAGCTTTGCCCTCGCTCGCCGCTAAACCCATTTTGGAAGGGTCAATACCAGCAATCGCTTCGTTGACGGCTTGCTGTGTCCTGCCAATCACGTCAATGTCATCCGCGTATGCCAGCAGTTGTACGGACTTCTGGAAGATCTTGCCTCTAGTGTTGGCGTGTGAGTCTTCCACGATATTTTCCAGGATGAGTGTAGAGAAATCACATTGAATCACTATCAATTTCCTTGTGGTGGCCTCGTAGAATGTTGTCGAATTGACCAAGAATACAAAAAGCGGAATGGTGAGTAGGTAATTGAGTGCCCTGTCTGCTTTTTCTGGGTGCCCCTGGATAGATTCTGCTGCTTCCTCATCTCTGCACCTTGCGGTAAGTTCAGTCCCATTGCATGTGTACCTATGGCACAGTGCCCGGCGAGGACTCTTGTTAGCATGCGTACGCGCTTTCGACTAAAGTCTGTATTCAATGTCGTCGATCTCCGCTTGCTCAGCATCGGCCATTGGGCCCTTGGTTTAGCTGCAGTATTCAGGATAAGCCAGTGGATACTGCTTCTGTCCTGGCTTAGTCTTTTAGCCTTTTTTTTTTTGAAAGTGAGCGGCGCACAGTGGTCCGCCTTGTATGGGAGAGCGGAAAATACTCATTAAATTGTAGAGTTAGCTCAAAAATTAAGACAACAATCTATAAAATTAAATTTTTTAAACAAAAAATTAAACGATTTTTGTTTTAATGCGAAAGATCTCTTTTTAATCTCAGATATGATGTCCTATTAAATCTTGCAATTAATAAATATATATACACACAGTCGACTCTCCCATACGCTATTCGAGTTAAAGATAGTTTGACTTAGAGATATTTCGACTTAGGGAGAGTCTGCTGAGTATATAATTCACGTTATGTAATTATTTTGCAATACAAATTTTTTACACTAGAATCTTAGAAAGATGAACAGATATAAAACATGCTCAGTTCATCTTTTCGAGAATCAAATTCGAACGTGTGTATATATATATAGTATATATATATTATATATAATTTATTTGATTTTAGTTTATGATTTAATAGTCGAATGATTCTCGCGTTTCATTGTTTATTGGAAGTAAATCTTTGTTTTTGAAGCCGGCCTTAAATTTGTCAGTTTAAAGTGGAGCTGAATTCAACACCTTGTTACATTGAAAATAGTCTTGCGGCCAAAGTGTGAAGTCTGTGAGCGTATATGATTTTGCACCATAATAGAACACGCTTCGAGCTTTAAGAAAAAACTACGTCTCTCGTTGGAGCCTCTTGAAGCATTTCTTCTACAGTCCAACCATTAAAACATCCCACTGCAAAGGTGAACTTAATTTAGGTCCTAGCTTATAGATTGAATATCTCAGACATCCGTCCATGGATTCACTTATTTTTTTTAAAAAAAGATTTAAGTTTTGTTTGTATAAAGTCTTAGCTGCATTCTTGTCCACCATTATTGGCCAAGAAATTATAACTTTTGCAACATTACCAAATAGTTAGCTGACTACTGTAGCTTTCTAAAACGGTTAACCACTTGTTGGAGCTTTGTCGACATAAAACTTCAAAGGAAAAAATAACAAAATATAAATTTTGGGAAAACATTGGCCATGTATATATCTATACAAAAATGAATGCAACGACTCCGTCTTCCAAATTTCATTTTTGGTATTTTTTCCACGTTTGAACCACTGTGTGTACGAGATAGTCAGAGATTCTGCCAGCAACGGACTGCTTCTTCGCGAGGCTGTCTGCCTTGTCATTATCTTTGATTCCAGTGCGTCCCGATATCCATCGGAGGGCCAATGAATTCACCAAGGATATCTCGTTGACGCTTTGTCTGCAAAACCTAACCAGCTTGGATGTCAGAGTGCCTGATGCTATGGCCCTTATTGCCGCTTGG
This sequence comes from Eristalis intricaria, assembly GCA_964034865.1. Classification (NCBI taxonomy): domain Eukaryota; kingdom Metazoa; phylum Arthropoda; class Insecta; order Diptera; family Syrphidae; genus Eristalis; species Eristalis intricaria. The sequence goes on along the minus strand of OZ035874.1, from coordinate 64,760,027 downwards.
GTATCAGAAAAGATGGTGATCGAATCGCCGGTTACAACGCGAGTGCCACCTCAGGTATGATAGCCACTTCGGCTTGAAAAACACTGCAGTCGTCCAGGAATTTTTCGAAGAAGTCACAGAAGGTCCCTGCCCCTCGTCCAGAGCTCGTCTTACAGCCGTCGGTGTATACGGCCATCTCCCCATCTGCTATTGCCACTCGTTCCTTCCATTGTTCTCGGACCGGAAACGGTTGATAGAACCTCTTTTCCGGGGCCAGGGTTGGAGGAAGGTGGCCTGTTTGTCCAAAGGAGTGCAATCGTCCGGCCTTCTTTTCGTACTCTTCGCAAAGTTCCCATAAAAATCAAACAAACACAGTCATTGCCCTTAAGTAGCCACTATCGAAGATTAAAAACAAACCTTTTGATCCTTGATTCGATTCCCTCGTGGGCAAGTCCATCACCACGGACTCATTAAGGCCAACTTGCCGCAATTAGTATCATTTTGGATCCTCCTTCCTCCTCCTCGCCATTAAACCGGCCCTCACCGCCCGCCCTATCGATATTGCATTTCAATCGCTAATTCCTCAACTCTGCATCCAATAAATTCCGACATCAGTCACACCAGTCCCTGACTGCGACTGTAATGACGGTAATTACAAAGCAATAAGCCGGGCGGAACAGGCCCAAAAAACCCGCCGCCCGAATCGTGCTCGCACATCACACCCCTGGACACGGTGAGTTCCTGTGCGCAGCTAAATGACTTCTCAACTTTGTTTCGTCCTCGAAATAAAAAACGATATCCAAAAGGCCACGAAAATAGACAAGACAACAAAAAATGAAAAAAAAAAAACAAAACTCCGCAGGACCGTAATTATATATCGCATGTGGCGGTCGCTTTAGTTTGGGCGTCAGTTCCGTTTCATTGAAAAGTCGAACAACCCTTCCCCGTAGCTTCCCCTACACACGTTGTTTTTCTTTTTTTTTGTATACATTGTCGTCTGCTCCTCACTGCAGCAGACAACAGCGGGTGGGCCGGACGATTGCACGATGCATGGGCAGGAAAATGATTCACCTTCATAGATCTGGGTGAGGCTTGCCTTGCTGACGCTTCCTTCCTTCCGGCTTGAGGCGAACGCGGCGACTGACTCCCCGGCGGCGCACGGTTGCACAGTGAATTTAATTTATACCGACGTCATATTGCTCAATTGATGTCCGGAAGGACATCACGGATGGTGTTGTCCTGTGTTTTTTCTATTTCAGTGTTGCCTCGCTTTACCCTCTTGTGAGTGGGTGGCCGGAGGACGCGTGCCGTGGCAACATTAACGAGCGACGGACACACAACAGCTCGTATTGGAGATGAGCGTTTGATAAGCAGATGGTGGGCCTGGGCTGTAAGTCAGGAAGTGACTGGACGCAAAACAGAAAAGGAGCAATTCGCGTGCAAGGATGACCTCGAACGCTGGTGATGACCATCGAGTATTCGTGTCTGGCTTGGGGTTGAATGAAATAATTTCGAGTAATTCCGTGTGATTTACGAGGACGTGGGATAATTAGAATTTTCTGTGGAATCGTCTTGGTTTGCTTGTTTTGTTTTTTCTGGCGGTGTTTCACTTGTGAGTTAGGGGTTGGGTGGAGGAGGTTTTCTTTGTTGTTGCAGTGTGTGAGTCTTAAGGTTTTAACAAGGCCAGTCGGATAAGGGTGCAGGAAAGCATTCTAACAGGTAATGTTTGTGGAGGATCATTTTTCATTATTTTTTCCAGTTTAATTTAATCCCTGACTTTCCAAAGGAACACCAACAAAAATTACAGGTCCAGGCTTCGTATTATCACAGCAACGACAAGGCAGAATATGTTGTTTTGGAAGCGGCGCGCAGCGGTCCTAAAGCAAAAGTACTCAATTTTGAAGTCCCAACAAGAAGATGGATCAATAGCTGGGTTGTTAGATAGCTATTTGTTTCACTACAACTAAGCTTTACACTTATCCAGCAGTTTTATTTTCTTGGTTTGGACGCCTTTGACAAGAGATTCTTGATTGAGAGTTCTTCCTAACACCGCAGCTAAGCGCGGGTTGAATTCACCGTGCTAGGTCAAGGGGTTTAGCCCTTTGAAGACGGCGAAAAGAGTTTCCTTCGTTAAGAATTGGAATGTATGTGATCTTCCAGGCGACGCTTATGCTTACGAGCAAAATTCGTAACATCATCTTGGACTGATGAAAAGCCAAGATCTCTATGCATATCGCTGTTTCGTATAAGCCAGGGTGCGTTGACGATAACCCTTAGCATTTTGGAAAGTTTGTAGTATGTTTCTGTTACTTTCTTTGGTGCAACACCATAGTTGTATACCATACGTCCAGACGGGTTTTAGCATTTGCTTGTATGTAAGTAATTTGTTGTCAGAACTTAGTTTGGAATATTTTCCAATAAGCCAGTACATGTCTTTGTATCTCAATTGGAGCTCTTCACGTTTCTTTTTGACGTGCTCCTTCCATTTAAGGCTTACATCGAGAGTCATTCCGAGGTACTTCGCTTCATTACCGAAGGCTATTTGAACATTATTTATCAAAAACGGGCAACCAATTCACATTCTCATACGCAAAATTAATATGCACGGCTTTAGCTTCGTTAAGGTCAATTCGCTGAGTGTTCGTCCATTCGTGTATCCGGTCTAAAGCACATTGCAATTTTTCAGTTGATTCTTCGACCGTTTTGGCAGTTACCAAAATGGCGGTGTCGTCAGCAAATGTGCCTAGTACTGCATCCTGCGGTATATCGCTGCTATACAATGAGTAAAGGAGGGGACCAAGAACACTTCCTTGTGGTACTCCAGCTTGTATAGATTTAAATAGGGAGTATTCTTTCTGTGTGTGGCGTCAGGCCAAAGAAGTCCACCATCGATGGATTTTCACATTACGGCAGATCCTGGAAATGACCCGAGAGATGCAGATCGACCCCCACCACCTATTCGTCAATTTCAAGGCCGCATATGACAGCTTGCATAGGGACGAGCTATACAACGCCATGTCTAGTTTTGACATTCCTGCCAAACTCGTCAGGTGGTGCAGGATGACGATGGAGAACTCTCGCTGCTCCATCAAGGTCGGCAGCGAACTCACCGAGACCTTCAATCTCAAAAAAGGTTTTAGACAAGGCGACGCCCTGTCATGTGATTTCTTTAACACCATCCTGGAAAAGATCGTGCAAGACTCACACGCCAACACTAGAGGCACGATCTTCCAGAAGTCCGTACAACTGCTAGCATACGCGGATGACATTGACGTGATTGGCAGAACACAGCGAGCCGTCAATGAGGCATTCGCTGGCATTGAGGCGAAGGCGGGTCTAAAATGGGTCTAGCGGTGAATGAGGGCTAAACGAAGTACATGCTGTCATCGAGAAAGGACACACAACATCGAAGACTTGGGCAAAACGTCACCATAGGCAGGTAGTCAAGGACTTCGTCTACCTCGGCTCGCAAGTGAACTGTACCAGTATCGAGATTAAGCGCAGAATTACTCTTGCCAATCGCTGTTTCTTTGGGCTCAAGAGGCAATTGAGTAGTAGAGTCCGCTCTCGAAGGACCAAGCTGACTTTATACAAGACCTTGATCATCCCAGTCCTGCTCTATGGTGCGGAGGCACGGACAATCTCAAAAGCGGATGAATAAGCACTTGGTCTTTTCGAGAGAAAAGTCCTGCGTCCAATCGTTGGTCCTGTTTGCGTTGACGGTTTCTGGAGGAGAAGATTCAACCACGAACTGTACGGGCTGTACAGCGACATGAGTCTAGTCAGGCGTCTTCGAACCCAACGCCTAAGATGGCTGGGCCATGTAGAGCGTATGGACAACTCAGCTCCGGCCCGAAGAGTCTTCGACTCCGACAACACAACAGAGGACGCTCGCGCTTAAGGTGGCGCACCCAGGTGGAGAAGAACCTCAACCAACTTGGCGTGCGACACTGGAGACAGCTAGCCAGAGACCGTGCTAGCTGGATAGGCTTGTTGGTTGAGGCCCAGGTCCACCCCGGACTGTAGCGCCAAATAAAGAAGAAGAATATTCGTTAGATCACCTTAGGCATAATCGGGAGAAGTGAAATCTGTCTGTAGGACTTTTTGTCTGTTGTGGGTTTACCCGGTTACGGCACCATTATTATTTTCCCTACTTCCCACTGACTAGGGACATGTTCTAATCTAAATGCGGCGTCAATAATGTAGAGAAAGATAAGAAGCGCTTTCTCAGCTAATTCTTTCAGAACTTCTGCTGTGAGTAAGTCTTAACCAGGAGCTTTCTTGGGTTTGTGTTTTTTTTTTTTCAATTCGTCCTGAAGTTCTGTCAAAGTAACATTTCTTATAGAAAAATTGTCAGATAGCTGACTGGGCTAATGCTCAGCTCACCCGAAAGTAATCTTATCTTTTCTGAAGCAGGTGATTTTTATTTGTTTTTAAGATATCGATGTCGCCTTCGTATTTCTCGGCAAACTCCTGTTCTAAAACTACAAAGACCTTGTTTGCCACCGTTCCAACAGAGTCGAATGGCGATCTTCTTCTTCGTGGTTTCCTATACTATATCTAGACCTAGACTATATCAAAACAGTCGCCGTGGCGTAGTGGGTTAGTGCGTCGACTCCTACGCAGAGGGTGCCAGGTTCGAATCCCCAATCCATAAACTCTCATAATTCACGGCTTCCACCACCAAGAGTATTCTTGTCCAGAAAAAGCGGAGTCGGCATAAAATTGTAGGTCCCTTCCACTCGTGAAAGAACAATAGCACGCACAAGATGAATGGTTGCTGAGAAGCTAGACCCAGGTCCGCCTCGGACTGTCGCTCCACCAATATTATATTATTATTATTATATCAAAAGAATGATCGTTTCGCCTCAATTTCATATCTGGACCATCCCGTCAAGAAGCTTTTCAAGTCCTTGCATTTCCTTCCAATAGTTCTTTAGGTCGTAGTAAACTATTAGCTTCCAGTAACTTGATTTGAGATTGGCGTCAGCTCTTTTCACGAAATATATTCTCGAACGATTCTTAAAGGGTGTTACTTCTATTTCGTTGTTGCCAGTACTCAACGCGGTCGCGTTACATCTCCCAACCAAGAGAAAGAGAAGCAGTGTGGTTAGACAATTTAATGATGTGTTTACAACCTTATTTCGATGGTCTGCCTATGTTTTCGTCTTATTTTCAAAAGTCTACGTAATTGTCCTCTATAGGCAGTAGACACAGTTTTTGCAATGGTATTTTGTATATTTTGTTCTTGTCCTTCACAGATACTACCCGCACCGGCATGAACATCTTCAATGATCTCTAGTGACCAACGTGTCAGAGGGAGGTTTTCATCTTTTATGAAGTTGGGTGCTTTCCGTGTCCATTTCTGTCGTTGTTGGAGTGTTTTTAAGTAGCTTTGACTCCATTTTTTCCAAAAAAAAAACTTGTTGCATACGTTCCAACAACTGCTACCGGGTAAGCAATTATTCGTGGGGACAGCAAGGAAAGAACAAGGAACAAGACAAATTTGAATAAAACACGTATTTATTCCTTGAGTTAGTTGTTCGAACTCTCTCATTTTTTATTTGCTTCGATTTTTTTATACTGATTCGTGATTACAAAGTAATGCTGACCCAGCGCCTAGAGTCAATATTGCAACTACAGAAGGCGCATGGTGTCTGTGAGAAATCGCAACGTAGGCAATTATAAGTAAATGACAAAATTGTGGATACCGCAGAAACGATTGCATGTACAATTCGTACAACTCCCCATTTATAACTGCCGTACTTCCCTATAGAATTTCTCTCCGGCAATGCTACTAATGCTAACACCAAATGTAAGACAATTTCTAAGAGCCGGTTAGGCTGCTAGGGCGGTACCCTGACCCTAATTTTTTATTTACATTGCTTGTGGTCAGGGTTGTCAACATTTGTGATTTGAGGAACCGTTTAAATTGGGTTCTAATTTTGTAGTGCGATTTTTGAAAAAAATTACATTCTGAAAATAAAAATGTACGCAGTATTTTTTTATTGTAGCTTAATGAAATACTCCCTATGACTGGAATATCAGCTCCTTCTCGTTCCCACCTCTTGCAACAACTGCAGAGGTATATCCCTGATCAACGTCGCCTACAAGATCCTGCCCAGTGTACTGTGTGAACGTCTTAAGCCGTTTTGCACCGCACTAATCGGCACGTACCAGTGCGGCTTCCGGCCCGGCTAATCGACAATAGACCAAATCTTCACACTAAGGCAGATCCTGGCGAAGACTAGCGAGTTTCAGGTCGATACACACCACCTCTTCATCGATTTTAAAGCCGCATACGACAACATTCATCGCTATTTGATGCGATGGCCGAACTTGGGATTCCGTGAAAATTGATCCGCTGACACATACGCAATGCACCGTACTGTTCGGCTCAAGGACTTCCGAGCTGTTTGAAACCTGCCCTAGAGATCCGGTTTTTTCCTTCAATCTGGTACTGGAGAAGATAGTGCGGTGGGCAACTGTAAACACGGAAGGCACTATCTTCGACAAATCAGTCCAACTGTTGGGGTACGAAAATGACATCGACATCGTCGCCCGTTCCCATCGTGCTGTAGTGGAAGCTTTTTACGGAGATTGAAGAAGAGGCGAAGGTAGCTGGTTTTAAGGTCAATAAGGACAAAGTATCTGCTGTCGACCAAGAAACGATCCGTCACACACCACCTAGGACAAAACATCACAATCGACAGCATTTTGAGGTATTCAAGGAGTTTCACTACCTCGTGAACTCCACGAACGACATCACTGTGGAGATCCTTGGCAACCGATGTTACTTCCGTTTGTCGAAGCAAGTGGGCTCAAGACTCCTGACTCGAAGGACTAAGATCATGCTCTTATTTTGACAGTCCTGTTATATGGAGCCGAAAGCTGGACGCTAAGCAAAACTGCGGAGCTGATTCTTAGTGCCTTCTACGTCGGATATATGGTTCCGTCTGCGAGGAAGGCGAATGGAGGAGAAGACAAGCGCGATCTCTACGAGCTGTACCAGGATGTGGATATAGGAAGGCAACAATCCGTCGACTGCAGTGGATCGGCCATATCGAGCGCATGAACACCAACCAAGCTCCGGCTAAGAGGGTCTCCAAGTCCGAGCGTCCTTGTTCGAGAAGGAGAGGAAAACCGAACCTCCGGTATACAGACCAAGTGATCGCGGATGCAAGACAGCTTGGTCTTGATGACTGGAAGCAGCGTGCCCAGGACCGTCAGCGATGGAAGCAGTTATTGCTCAGGATCGGACCCTCCAAGGGTCGTTGGCCTGGTAAGTAAGTAGGTACACGACATCTCTGTCCAGTTAGCCCAAAGCATCTTTTTCCAATTTCATGTCGAGTGCTTAAAAAGTGAAGGAACGAACGTCTGTTATTTATGGTGATTTTATAAACACGCCAATATTGTAGACGGAATCGACTAGATGAGGTCAGTTCAGATAATGAATGAATCATCTTTTGATCACCTTCAACATGATCCGTCGAAGGATCTCTAGTTAGGGCAGCACTTCCACCGACATTGCGTGTGTTCCAAGCTGTCGGCTTGAGTTAAGCCTTGTTATCGAATGATTTACACATTGTTTGGCCATAACATGTCTTGTTTATGGGCCTTCTAAAGACGGTCATCGACTGGCCATGCAGAGGCGTTCATAAGTTTTCGACTTTATACGGACGTCATCACAGGCCGCTTATCTTTTATTTATTTGCAAGAGCCAACTTATTATGATTTGATTAGACAGGGTTACGATGCGCCGGAGGCATCCCCTTGGGGTCTCAAGTCGTCATACAAAGTTGTTCGTACATTAATTGATGATGCGCGCCACAACGGTCGAATGTGTTCACGGCGCGCCGGCGACGGAGACGGTGGCTTGCGCGTGCACCTTTTCATGTGCAACCCATTTCTCATCGAGTTTAGAGCTAATTTATTCAACGTTCTCCTGGATGGTGGTGGAGTGCGTGATAATGATTGGTCGATGAGATGCATGGCCGAGTCGGGCCGGCGGTAGATAAGGATCTTCGGATCGTAAACTTTTAAGTTTACAAGCTTTCATTGCTTCTACAAGTACCCTGAATGGAGGGCACTCTTCTGGTTTGCGCATATCTGAGCTACAGTCGGTCTGGTAACTTTCTTGGCCATTGCGATAAAGTAGCCAACGACGCTAGGGACTGTCGTCTAATGGTCGCACGATCGCATGAGCGTAAGTGCGCCTAATGCTAGCAATGCGCAGAGGATAGTACATCAAATATCATCAAAACACTCGGTCTTTGTGCACTTTCAGACCGTACCGCTAAGAGGCTGAGATAAAACAAGGATGTTCCACTCTTAAGTGGGAAGCACTTAACAGGAAGGTGAAGCGGCGGTCGTTGAATATGAAATGCTAGCTTTTAGTCGATCATTGGCGGTTAACTTATCAGGTCGGCGCTGTGGGACGAGTTTGAATAGCTGCTACCGGCTTGGTGGCAGTTTTTAAGAGGCGTTGGGTTTGACAGGTGCTCTTGTGATTTCACGCGTAAAGAATCATTAGGCAGATACTCTGCCATTCAGCAGGGGTAGAGGCAAGCGCAAGGCAGAATTTTTAGAACTTGAATCGTCTTCTTTCCGATTTTACTCTGCTTGCCAGCCCAACTGGTTTTCTTAGGATAAACCTTCCAATTTATTTGTTTACTTTTTTAGCCACAAGGCCATTAGCTTATTTGACGACATTTTTATCCATTTGATAAGTCGGTAGCTTTTTGAATATCCCGCGCAGTAACTATAAACTGCTCGCTTTAACTCCCATCTGTAGACCAGTTTTGAGGAAGTTGAGTCCGTTTCACTCGAGTATTTCCCAAGGCAGCCTTGTGACCCTCCATAAATGTGTCTACGAACTGCTGCCCTATCCAGCAGTTTTTCTGGATAGTTTTCCAATGAAATGACTGTACGTGGTAAGCTTATTGATCGGATCTTCGAAGCAATAGGTGCCTTGAGCAAAAAAAAGTCTCTGCTCGAGCATACAGAGTTAAAAGCACTGAGAAGTGGTTCAGAGTCAATATTTCTGGCTTTATAGCAATAAAAGACTGGCCGAGGAATAATTAAGATCCGAATTCACTGGATTATGGTTTGTGGTCACAATTGGAAAACATGGTCCGCAAAACTTCCTACAGAATATGGAAAGCCTCAGGGCAGCGTCCACGATCTATGTCTTATATGGTCAATAACCCGAGTTGAATCTGGATCTATCTTCTATGGTAACACTGTTGTGCGTGCCTACAGTTGTATTCCGAATGTTTGGGAGGATTTTTCGTGGCGGAAATACTCTTTGAGCATTGTCAGTAAATCGAATGACAGATGTGGTGATTTATGAAAGTTTGTGAATTCGCAGATTGAATCTGGTGGAGGTGTCGACCACCTCATCGGCGGTGCATTGGCTTAGGTAAGTATGGTCATTAAATGGAATTTCAGATCGAAATCTATGGCACTGTTTTAAAGGCAATAACTATAGGCCGATCCATGTCCTTTACATCACACAAAACTTCTCTCCATGTTATTGGGGAGACCGGAGCTAGTTGTAGCAAGGATAAACAGTAACAGCAAAAAAAATAAAAATAAATAAATTCATACATAAATCAGAAAAGATTTTATTTTTCCGACCTTTCGTTGTGTCTCCTTGAATTTCTCATTGAACGTTCGAGGAAGAAATACAGTGGACTCTCTAAGTCGACCTCTCTCCAAGTCGAAGCTCTCTCTCACTCGAACTTTTTTGCCATATTTTATATATAATTTTCCCTCAATTTTCCATAAAAAAAATCTTTCTCTAATTCGAACAAATTATGGAATCCCGTGACAGTTCGACTTAGGGAGAGTCCACAGTATTTGCAATGGGCTTGTAACAATATTTTTTTTATATATTTGACCTCCTGGAAAGAGATACAGTGCTGATTGTTTTTTCTATGGGGTTTTTTGTAAATTTTGTGTTTTGTATTAAATTCCATGGAGGGGAAGGTATAATATTTTCTAGGCGTAAGTTATAACCTGTTACAAGCTAACCCGGACTTTTTTTTTAAATGATTGCTATAAACATAAGCGCTATATATCACACTCAATTTCCACAATATGCTTTTTTCAATCCGACGGAAATAAAGCCTTAACCGAAGGCGGAAAATCAGATATATTAACCCATATGCCAGAGACGGAAGTACATGTTCAATACATAGTTGCTAAAGCCAATTCTGTGAATGGTTTCATTTGACATAATTCCTCAGATTCAACAGATCCTTATACCTTTAAATCGTAAATATTTTGCTTATGTTAGATCTATTCTTCATTCTTCTTCTTCTGGCGCACACCAAGTCGATCGAGGTCCTTCTCTACCTGGGTGCGCCACCTTAAACGTGGGCGTCCTCTATTGCGTTGTTCCACTGGTTCGGAGTCGAAGACTCTTCGGGCCGGAGCTGAGTTGTCCATACGCTCTACATGGCCTAGCCATCTTAGGCGTTGGATCCGTAGACGCCTGACTAGGCTTATGCCGCTGTACAGCCCGTACAGTTCGTGGTTGAATCTTCTCCTCCAGAAACTGTCAACACAAACAGGATCGAAGACCGCATGCACAACTTTTCTATCGAAGAGACCAAGGACTTCCTCATCTGCTTTTGAGATTGTCCATGCCTCCGCGCCGTACAGCAGGACTGGGATGATCAAGGTCTTGTATAACGTCAGCTTGGTCCTTCGAGAGAGGACTCTACTACTAAATTGCCTCTTGAGGCCAAAGAAACAGCGATTGGCAAAAGTAATTCTGCGTTTAATCTCGGTGCTGGTGTTGTTCGTACTGTTCACTTGTGAGCCGAGGTAGACGTCCTTCACTACCACGAAGTTATAGCTGCCTATGATTACGTTTTGAGTGGTCGCCGTGGCGTGGTGGGTAAGTGCGTCGACTCCTACGCAGAGGATGCCAGGTTCGATACCCGAATTTACCACCTATCATAATTCACGGCTCCACCTCTTTCGAGTCACTGACAATGCTCAAAGAGTATTCCTGTCTAGACAAAGGTTCTCAACTTCGCCGTTCGGAGTCGGCATTAAACTGTAGGTCCCGTCCTTTCCACTCGCGATAGAACAATAGCACGCACAGCACGAGTGGTTGCTGAGAAGCTAGGCCCAGGTCCACCTCGGACTGTCGCGCCACCCATATTTAATTATTATTATTATGATAACGTTTTGGCCAAGTCGTCGATGTTGTGCGTCCTTTCTCGATGACAGCATATACTTCGTTTTGCCCTCGTTCACCGCTAAACCCATTTTGGCCGCCTTCGCCTCAATGCCAGCGAATGCCTCATTGACGGCTCGCTGTGTTCTGCCAATCACGTCAATGTCATCCGCGTATGCTAGCAGTTGTACGGACTTCTGGAAGATCGTGCCTCTAGTGTTGGCGTGTGAGTCTTGCACGATCTTTTCCAGGATGATGTTAAAGAAATCACATGACAGCGCGTCGCCTTGTCTAAATCCTTTTTTGACATTGAAGATCTCGGTGAGTTCGTTACCGACCTTGATGGAGCAGCGAGAGTTCTTCATCGTCACCCTGCACAACCTGACGAGTTTGGCAGGAATGTCAAAACTAGACATTGCGTTGTATGGCTCGTCCCTATGCACGCTGTCATATGCGGCCTTGAAATCGACGAATAGGTGGTGGGTGTCGAACTGCATTTCTTGGGTTTTTTCGAGGATCTGCCGTAGTGTGAAGATTTGGTCGATAAGGGACTTCCCCGGCCTGAAACCGCACTGATAAGGACCTATCAGGCTGTTGACGAATGGTCTTGTGGATCGGGCAAACGATACTGAGGTTCCACTCGTCGGGCTTTCCGCCGACCATATCTTACAGAGGAGTTGGTGCATGTACCTTACCAGCTCATCTCATTAGCTATTCTTCATTATTGTTGTGTTATATGGATCTCATACTATAACAATCACTGTAATAGAATCGAAAATATTCTTTTAAAAGACGACTTAGTACAACTTGGTTGGAACATCGAAATACCCACATACTCCACTAAAGAAGAATTTTCTTTTAATTTTAATTAATTCTTAAATAAAATTTAAATGTCTTTTAAATTGATTATTAAAATAAAATTGTGTTTTTTTTTAAATTAATTTATTTTTATTTAAATTTTAATTAAATTAATATTGAAATCCAATTGCTGAATAACAATCAGTGCGGAATATTTTTTAGATTCCTCATTCGAGAACGAAAATGAGTAATCCTTATGTCTCTTCTGTTGCTCACTACTTTTTCAAGGCTTTTCAGTTGGGAATGAGTATAGTGTGCATCATGCAAAAAGTGGGCAAATTGCACACAAAAGGTTCTGTATGTTTACACGTCTGGACTAACAACGGTACGAATGAGGACTCTTAATTGCAATTTATACTCCTTTAACATTTACTTAAATATACAAAATTTTGTTTAACGTTTTGTTACAACGTACCCCGACCTATGTTATAACATACCCCATATGTGTCAGGCTGTAACAACTGGACTTTTTTTTTCAAAATTCTAACCCAAAATGTTGAGTTTGTTACCAATGTCTTCTTAAACTAGAAGTTCTAATAAATATAGGAGTTTAAAAAAAGTAATTATGCTTCGCTGTATGACTAAAAAAAGTGATTTCTAGAATAAAAGTTAAAAACCTGGGAAATTCTTATTTCTTTTTTCCCTTAAATGTAAGTAAGTCCAGAATAACACAAGTCTGCGTACACTTCGACTTTATAACGTGAATTTAAAAAAAATATCACTATTAATGCGATAGATTTCCTTTTGAGGATATCACCGCCTTCATCCTTTTCGACATTGAAAGACGAAGATCATTTCTTTGTAACTGAGGGCTCAATTTTAGAGGATTTTTCCTCAAATGCCTTCTTTAAACTTCGCCTGTTAGTGATGGTGTAGAACTCACTATTTGACACTGACTTATTAGAAGAAAACGAACACAACAAAAACTGAAGAATTTTATCAAAAATGGGAAACAGTTACAACTGGTGTACGCCCATTTTTCCTTACTTTTCTTAAATTTATGGAAAAAACAAGCTATTCCCTAGATTTTAATATTTTTTAGAATTTTTTTTTTTCACGTGAAAACTTCAGTAAAGTGTAAAGCCACGTATGTTTTTATTTTTTTTAAATTTTACTAGAAAGAACGATTTTTTTTTATAAATTTTCAGTTGAAACACTCGTTTTTAATTGAAACAAATTGGCTGAATTTTATTTTTTTTTACCATCCCAGGGCAAACACAAAACACTACGTTCTCTTAGTGCATGTCCTCAGGAGCGCTTTACACAACATACGATTGGTGCGCGACTTAGGATCATCTTCTCATTGTGAAAAAACACAATTTTTAAATTCCAATCGAGATAAGCTCAGATAAATTTCGTTGCAAAGTTCATTAAAAGTTTTTATGCACCTAGTCATAGGTTCATTGCATCCATTGCATAAGTTGTTCGATGCATTCTATCGAAAAGTATATTTCTAACCCGAAGAGATCTTTGAGAGCACATATATATTTGTAAGCAAAACCAATTCTGGTGAATTCATACGATAATTAATTATGTCACGAATAAACATGACTGAAGATGCCCTCCGCCTGAAACTTAAGGTTTGCAAGCCAATGATCTTGCATCTTTCGTCATAAGGAGGCAGTTCGTCAAACATGTTTAATTTACGGATGGGTATACCTTGTAAAGTTTTTTTTGGCGTATACGTTCTATTTTTCATCAACAATCGAATTTTCTTATCTCCACTGACATTTGATGGTCCTCATGCAGTATCACCTTCTGATTGGAAATTGTTGGCTTCACACAAGTCCATTTTTAATCTCATCCCGAATTTGTTCCGACATCGAAACCAGAAGTCGAGCAGCAATCACAACAAAACCAATCCCCGTGAATTAGCCAATTGATCAATTTGTGCCCTGGAACCCACCATGCACCATGTTCACAGCCACATACGTTTTGCTTTGAAATTGCATACCATGCCATGTCCACTGCCTGGCAGCCAACGATCGGTTTACGGTCCGACACACTTTACCGAGAGAGGGCGAGAGAGAAAAAACTCCATCAACATTTAATTGATATCCCAACGTCGTCGCAGCATCCACTCTCCGTCCCAGGATTCGGCAGCAGCAGGACAACTTCGGCCTCCACTCTTTCGAATATTTGTTCTTGAACACTATATGGGGTGTCCCAAATAATGGAAGAATATTCTAAATGAGGCCTGACCAACGAGCAGTATACAGTTTGAAGGCTATAAACATCTTGGAAGTCTTTACTATTCCGCTTAAGAAGTCCTAACAATGAGTTAGATTTAGATATGGCATAATCATTATGTAGTGGAAAATCAAATTTTGAGTCAAATATGACCCCTAGACCTTCAACTTCTTCAAGACGATGAAGCAGAAGATCATTGATAAAATAATCATATAAGAACGGCGTAGCAATACGGTACGCCGTAAATATCTTACATTTGTAATATTAAGTTCCAATCCAATTATGTTTACACCAATCTAATAATTTACATATATCCATTTGGAAACGAATACAATCATTAAAATGTTTGATGCTTGCAAATATTTTTAAGTCATCCGCGAATGTTTAAACTCTGCAAGAACTAAATATTTTATGAACATCATTCATAAATAAAATACACAGCAGCGGGCCGAGATGACTACCGCGAGGAACGCCAGAAGTTACCTCTACTACGCGCGATATAAAATTCTCGATCTTTACCAATTGTCTCCTATTACATAAATAATTCGTAATCCACATCATTCATAAATAAAACACACAGCAGCGGGCCGAGATGACTACCGTGAGGCACGCCAGAAGTTACCTCTATTACGCGCGATATAAAATTGTCCTATTACATAAATAATTCGTAATCCACATCATTTATAAATAAAATAAACAGCAGCGGGCCGAGATGACTACCGTGAGGATCGCCAGAAGTTACCTCTACTACGCGCGATATAAAATTGTCCTATTACATAAATAATTCGTAATCCACATCATTTATAAATAAAATAAACAGCAGCGGGCCGAGATGACTACCGTGAGGAACGCCAGAAGTTACCTCTACTACGCGCGATATAAAATTGTCGATCTTTACCAATTGTCTCCTATTACATAAATAATTCGTAATCCACATCATTTATAAATAAAATAAACAGCAGCGGGCCGAGATGACTACCGTGAGGAACGCCAGAAGTTACCTCTACTACGCGCGATATAAAATTGTCGATCTTTACCAATTGTCTCCTATTACATAAATAATTCGTAATCCACATCATTTATAAATAAAATAAACAGCAGCGGGCCGAGATGACTACCGTGAGGAACGCCAGAAGTTACCTCTACTACGCGCGATATAAAATTGTCGATCTTTACCAATTGTCTCCTATTACATAAATAATTCGTAATCCACATCATTTATAAATAAAATAAACAGCAGCGGGCCGAGATGACTACCGTGAGGAACGCCAGAAGTTACCTCTACTACGCGCGATATAAAATTGTCGATCTTTACCAATTGTCTCCTATTACATAAATAATTCGTAATCCACATCATTTATAAATAAAATAAACAGCAGCGGGCCGAGATGACTACCGTGAGGAACGCCAGAAGTTACCTCTACTACGCGCGATATAAAATTGTCGATCTTTACCAATTGTCTCCTATTACATAAATAATTCGTAATCCACATCATTTATAAATAAAATAAACAGCAGCGGGCCGAGATGACTACCGTGAGGAACGCCAGAAGTTACCTCTACTACGCGCGATATAAAATTGTCGATCTTTACCAATTGTCTCCTATTACATAAATAATTCGTAATCCACATCATTTATAAATAAAATAAACAGCAGCGGGCCGAGATGACTACCGTGAGGAACGCCAGAAGTTACCTCTACTACGCGCGATATAAAATTCTCGATCTTTACCAATTGTCTCCTATTACATAAATAATTCGTAATCCACATCATTTATAAATAAAATAAACAGCAGCGGGCCGAGATGACTACCGTGAGGAACGCCAGAAGTTACCTCTACTACGCGCGATATAAAATTGTCGATCTTTACCAATTGTCTCCTATTACATAAATAATTCGTAATCCACATCATTTATAAATAAAATAAACAGCAGCGGGCCGAGATGACTACCGTGAGGAACGCCAGAAGTTACCTCTACTACGCGCGATATAAAATTGTCGATCTTTACCAATTGTCTCCTATTACATAAATAATTCGTAATCCACATCATTTATAAATAAAATAAACAGCAGCGGGCCGAGATGACTACCGTGAGGAACGCCAGAAGTTACCTCTACTACGCGCGATATAAAATTGTCGATCTTTACCAATTGTCTCCTATTACATAAATAATTCGTAATCCACATCATTTATAAATAAAATAAACAGCAGCGGGCCGAGATGACTACCGTGAGGAACGCCAGAAGTTACCTCTACTACGCGCGATATAAAATTCTCGATCTTTACCAATTGTCTCCTATTACATAAATAATTCGTAATCCACATCATTTATAAATAAAATAAACAGTAGCGGGCCGAGATGACTACCGTGAGGAACGCCAGAAGTTACCTCTACTACGCGCGATATAAAATTCTCGATCTTTACCAATTGTCTCCTATTACATAAATAATTCGTAATCCACATCATTTATAAATAAAATAAACAGCAGCAAAGCAAAAACAATTAAGTAGCTATCTCAAAAATTATAGGAACAACATGGATTTTAGTAAAAAGTGTTAGCTTATGCCTCACTCTCGTCCTAATGTGTGAGTGCCTAAAACATTTTAACGATTACCTAATAAGTCCTTGTCTGGTGCAACTCAGACGATAATGAATCAAGTGTTCACTCTTAGACAGATGCTGAGTGAGACACAAGAAGTGCAGTTTGCCTCTAGTTTTTCCGCCATTAACGATCCGAAGATTATTTGACTACGAGTCCATGGCAGTATGCAATAATCCAGATGTGGCAAAGTAGGACTGTTGGCTGAGTATGTGATTCACAGGGCCACTGTTGGGCGCCACAAAAACTAGTAGAAAAAGTGTGTGACTATGTTTCATCCTAAAGACGCATATATTTCGTTTAACCAAATCTTATCGGAAATGAGCCTGTTTCGCAACAAATAACAAGGGACTTTCGGACATGATTAGGAGTCTTTGCCAGTTTCACTAGGCAGATCACATTAATATAAGAATGTTCTCGTTTTGATGTCGGTTTTTTGTATATTTATTTTATATCTTTTGCATTTTATCTATTGCTATGCTTTTACTTAAAGTATCGCAAAGCCCTTTCGTACGTTTTTTCCGGACTTGTTGTTAAGATAAACAGAACTATTAGCTTAACTACAAGTGACCATGATAAACAAATAAACAAGACATGAAATACTTACGATTCACACACTTACTATACACACGACGAATAGCAAAAGCGGATATTTTTTGGGTGGCTTGCAATTCTTTGATTTCGATCTGAACTCATATATGTATCTTGACACACTAAAAATCAAAGGATGTCCGAATCGCTGTTTTGAAAGCTTGTGATATATTTATACATATACCGACGCAAAAAAACACGTCTTAAGTGTGGAAAAAACCAAAAATATACTGATTTTCATGGGTTTTTTTCACACACTCACAACACACACATTTGTTTATCGATTTTAACCAAACTTCACATAAACCATATATGTACCAATACCAAAGACGTGTGAAAGTTTGGTTGAAATCGTTAAATGCGTTAAGGCGTGAATCGGCGACAAGCATTTGAGGCTCAATTTTTATGTATATAGATAGATGTAGATACCATGAATATCTTGCAGAAAAATCGCTCCAAATTCTACAGCAAAGTTTCTGTCTGTCGTGCCGTAAACTTGACGCAAACTGCACTTCTTGTGTTTCACTCAGCATCTGTCTAAGAGTGAACACTTGATTCATTATCGTCTGAGTTGCACCAGACAAGGACTTATTAGATAATCGCCAAAATATCTTAGGCACTCGTTGACCATGAAGTACAAAGACATAATTTCGAAGCAATTATTGTGAATCTAAGACCTGAGGGCTTAAGAGACAGAACAGCAATAATTTCCGCGAAATGAAATACAAAACCAAACACCGTTAAAGTTTCCATTAAGACCTGTCAACTCGTCGTGTCAACCATGACATTTATACCAACACGACAGCTCTTAGGCCAACACAAACTCCAGATCATCAGAGGCCGCAAAATGGATTCGGTTGTCCGCATCGTTGCCCCAAAAAACTCCGATCGACCTACCTCCGCTCATGCAGAAGATAAACAATTCGAAACTCAACCCAAGCTCCCATCGAAGGAATCTAATGCAGCGCGCCATCACCCGGCCACGTCGACAGCATTGCCTGGGCATAGAATTCATCACTCCTAATGGACTAGCGCCCAATAATGCACTCCTCACCCTGACACTGGCCCGCCCGACTGGCCGTCCGATCTCTTTGTTGGTTGGCAAACAGATTCCAATGTTTTATTCTTGTTCACCGATTTGAGAATATTTATTTAAAAACCAGCGTCAACACCGAATGCGCATTCTTCTCCAGTGCCCAACGCCGCGGAGCGCAACACAACACAGCGCCGCGCCGCGTCGTGCCGCATCAACCTATTTCGGTCCAATTCCATTAGCTGTCTAAATTTAGGAATCATGCGTTGCGGTGTTTTTAGGATTTCGACAACAAACCATCAACCTCATCATCGCGATCCGGAGAGCAGCACTCACTCCTAGGCGTCGTCGTCACCGTGCGTCGTCGTCGTCGTCGTTGTTGTCGAAAATTTATAAGCGCACGCGGCACAAGTGTTGCCCGAATGACAAGTTCATAGGCACGTCAGCCGATGCATCGACTGCGCCTCCATCCCGAGCGCTTGATAATGGATTCCGATGGGGGGTGGCGACTGGTGAGTGAACGGAAGGGGTAAAACATATTTCCAATTCGATTTTCGGTGGCGCATCGATGGAGAAGGACCGCGAGTGGGGGTGTGCAGGCAGCCAGCCTCGACCCCTTTTATTGCAGCCCACGATGGTGGCGCGCCTGTCAAAGGGAAATATTCATCGAGCGGATATTGATGGCGGATATAATGGAACTGCATGTTGTTATAAATTCCATACGGCAAATGGAAATCGAGAAGCGATGCGGCGGCGACGATGGCGGTGGTGGATGCAGAGTACAGCACTGCGGCGGTGCGCTGTGAATGGTGGCGGTGGCGGCTCATGCCGATGCGTCGTGGAAAATTCTAAACTTAATGGATTTCCGTTAAATAACAGAAACAATGCGCGGCGAGAAGTATCCTTTTCAGTGCTCGGTTGGTGTTTTGTGATTTTGTTTTGTTTGCGGTTATCGTTGTCCTTTTGCTTTCGGTTTGCAATCTGCGTGCATGCGAAACAGTCTTTTGCTTGTACACCACACCGTTATGGAAATGGCTTCCTGTCGGGGGAGGGGATTCAAATAGAAGGACCTGTTCGCGCGTTTACATGCTGGGGTTGGCGCAGCCGTCTTGGAATCACTATAAATCTTCAGTTATACTCGGTGAATTATGCATATGCTGCCATCGAGGCAAAAAGTCCAATTTATGAGGACCCACAGCGAGTTGGGGTGCATAATGGTGGTTCAAGATGCGGCCGGAGGTGAAATAATACGAGTTATCGATGGCGGTTGCGAGAACCTGTGCTTGGAACCGCACTGAGGGTGGAAACTGTGGATGAAAGGGGTTCTCCTGCTTGCTACTTGAAGTATAGATGGAGAGTTTATTTTCCAGGTCTGATTTGAAATGGCGGACTTTCGGATACTTACGTGAAAGTGCGATGTAGGAAAATCCTTCGAACGTGACGGGATGGGGTGGCAGGCGAAAAGGCAGGCAAACGGATGAACTCAAGTACAGTCTGATGGACTGACGAATTTGGTCGTTTTAACCGATGTGTCGTTGTAACCCATATCTGACATGTAGATTTATCTGATGGGTGTACCGGAACTTCTCAGTGAGTCGCCGTGGCGTAGTGCTTCTCAACTTTGCCGTCCGGAGTCCGCATAAAACTGTAGGTCCCTTCCACACGTGAGAGAACATTAGCACGCACAACACGAGTGATTGTTGAGAAGCTAGGCCCAGGTCCGCCTCGGATTATATTATATTATATATACTGGAACTTCTCTGTGTCTTGAGCCATATTAGCAGAGCCTTTTCAACCTCAGTGGGCAATGATTTTTATATTTTTTACAGTAAGTTTTGATTCGTCAAATTGTGGAGTGTGAAAAGGAGTACTCTTTGACAAGATCTTTACTTTGCCCGGGAACCGGGCAAACCCCCAACAGACAAAAAGTCCTACAGACCGATTTCACTTCTCTCGATTAAGTGAAATGGTGCTCGAACGTATATTACTTAGACCTTTAAACCCGGTTTTGGAAGAACGACGACTTATTGGCATTCACCAATTCGGTTTTAGAAGTAATCATTCGACACACATCGAATAACTGATATTATAGAAAAATTGTTTAACCAAAAACAGATCTTCTTCTTCTTTATTTGGCGCTACAGTCCGGGGTGGACCTGGACCTCAACCAACAAGCCTCTCCAGCTAGCACGGTCTCTGTCTCTGTGTCTCCAGTGTCGCACGCAAAATTGGTTGAGGTCCTTCTCCAACTGGGTGCGCCACCTTAAACGCGGGCGTCCTCTGTTGCGTTGTCCCACAGGTTCGGAGTCGAAGACTCTTCGGGCCGGAGCTGAGTTGTCCATACGCTCTACATTGCCTAGCCATCTAAGGCGTGGGGTCGAAGACGCCTGACTAGACTCATGTCGCTGTACAGCCCGTACAGTTCGTGGTTGAATCTTCTCCTCCAGAAACCGTCAACGCAAACAGGACCAAAGATCGCACGCAAAGCTTTTCTCTCGAAAATACCAAGGACTTCCTCATCCGCTTTTGAGATTGTCCATGCCTCCGCGCCGTACAGCTGGACTGGGATGATCAAGGTCTTGTATAAAGTCAGCTTGGTCCTTCGAGAGATGACTCTACTACTCAATTGCCTCTTGAGCCCATAGAAACAGCGGTTGGCAAGAGTTACTCTGCGTTTGATCTCGGTACTGATGTTGTTTGTACTGTTTACTGCGAATCCGAGGTAGACGAAGTCCTTGACTACCTCGAAGTTATAGCTGCCCATTGTGACGTTCTGTCCAAGACTTCGATGTTGTGTGTCCTTTCTTGATGACAGCATATACTTCGTTTTGCCCTCATTCACCGCTAGACCCATTTTAGCCGCCTCCGCCTCAATGCCAGCAAACGGTTCCTTGACGGCTCGCTGTGTTCTGCCAATCACGTCAATGTCATCCGCGTATGCTAGCAGTTGTACGGACTTCTGGAAGATCGTGCCTCTAGTGTTGGCGTGTGAGACTTGCACGATCTTCTCCAGGATGATGTTAAAGAAATCACATGACAGCGCGTCACCTTGTCTAAATCCTTTTTTGACATTGAAGGTCTCGGTGAGCTCGCTTCCGACCTTGATGGAGCAACTAGAATTATCCGTCGTCATCCTGCTCAGTCTGCCGAGTTTGGCAGGAATGGCGTTATATAGCTCGTCCCTATGCACGCTGTCATATGCGGTCTTCACATCGACGAATAGGTGGTGGATGTCGATCTGCATTTCTTGGGTCTTTTTCCAGGATCTGCCGTAGTGTGAAAATCTGGTCGATGGTGGACTTCCCTGGCCTGAAGCCACACTGATAAGGACGAATGGTTTCAGGCGCTCACACAAAACGGCAGAGAGGATCTTAAAGGCGATGTTGAGGAGACGTATCCCTCGGTAGTTGGCGCAGTTGAAGGGGTCTCCTTGCTTGTGGATCGGGCAAACGATACTGAGGTTCCACTCCTCGGGCTCCGACCATATCTTACACATGAGCTCGTGCATGTACCTTACCAGCTCATCTTCAGCTGCCTTAAACAGTTCCGTCTGCACCAGCAGCTTTATTCAACTTTAGTCTCGATATATTGACTTCGTCTAGGTCGGGGGACGCAATTCTCGTCGATCATCGTCAATTGCGTTGAGTGGAACATTCTGCCTGACATTGGAGTCTTCCTCGCCGCTTAACAGTCTACAGAAATGATCCTTCCAGATTCTCAGTATCGACTGCGAATCTACTACGAGTTGTCCCTCTGCATCACGACAGGCTTCTGTTGTATACATTGGATAGTTGTTTTACCCGTTGGAAGAACTTTCGGACGTCATTCCTGCCGTAACACCTCTCCATGTCCTCGATCGCGCTTTTCTCATGTTCTTTCTTTTTCTTTTTGAGAAGCCGGTGCTCTTCCCTTCTTTTAAGTTCGTAGAGCTCACGAACCGCTCTCGTCCTTCTGCCCAGCGTCGCCTCGTATGCTGTTTGCTTCGTTGAATGTGCCTGCCTGCACTCGTTGTCAAACCAGGGGTTTTTTGGCGTGGTGTTTTAAAACCCAGCACATCAGATGCAGCTTCTCTGATGGCGTTTTGACAACCGTTCTATTGTTGGTCGTTCGTTTCGCCTGACAGGGTTGGACACTCTGAGTGCTTTAGGGCGACTCGATCGGCAAAGTTGCTAGCGATCAATTTCGATTGTAGCTTTCCGACGTCAAACTGGTCTTGCTCTACTCCGTGTTCCTATCGATATCCGTGTTCTTACCTTGGCTACAACAAGGAAGTGATCCGAGTCGATGTTGGCTCCTCGGAATGTTCGGACATCAAGAATGCTGGAGGAGTGCCTGGCGGCGATCGCAACATGATCAATCTGGTTGACGGTTGATTGATCAGGGGACCGCCAGGTCCCTTTGTGGATGTTGAGGTGAGGGAACCGCGTACTGGCTACAAAGAGGTTTCGCCCGGTAACGAAGTCCAAAAGCCTGGGTCCGTTCTCTGACGTATTGTAGGCTGTGCTTTCCGATGACTCGAGCAAAGATGTCTTCCTTGCCCAGCTTTGTCTGATCTTGGTGTCGAAGCTGCCTTGATGCGGATTGTTATGAGGCGTTCGCTTTTACAGACAAAGCTTGAGACTTTTTGCCTAAGTCTGCCTCGAACAACAAATCCACATCCAAATAAGCGCCTCTCCCTGTTGCAATCACTGTAGTAGATGTCGCAGTTTCTCATCCTCTTCTTGCCCGGCCCATTCCACCGCACTTCCTGAATTGCGGTAATGTCTGCTTTGTAGCATGCCAGGGCCTCCGCGAGTTCTTCGGCTACACGTGGTCTGTTCAGGGACCTAACATGCCACGTGCAGAACCGAAAATCGTTGTCCTTGTATCGTTTGCTGGGGTCGTCAACATTAATTCTGTTTGTATCCGAGGCAGTTGGTTGTCTCTGAACCATTATATTTTTACGTGGTGAGGGAGTTAATCTCACGCACAACCCCCAACTGGAAGACCAGGCCCTATTCTTTAAGCCTCGGGCGGAGGGTCCGGGTTTATCCGGTGTCGGTAACCTCGCTGAGGCTGTGAGCGCCGCCGTTGTCCCTAAAGCTATGGGGATCTTCCGCCGTTATCTCAATTCCAACGCCCCGACTTGGCCTTCTAGACCTGTGCTGCGAAAATGTTGAAGTAGCTGTAGAAGAACTGTGCACCAGGTGGCTCCTTCTGACTGGAGTTTCGGATGCAGCCGTTGGCCAGACAGTTTTGCCAGCTCCTCCGCCGCCATCCATAAAGAGAGATGAGCCCTGGTACAGGCACACTGTCCCCCCTCTCTCGTCAGCAGCCGCCAACGACGTCCCACGGGGGTTGGTTACCCCATTTTCGATCGAAGGTGCTCGGCTCCCAGATTTCACCACGTGGAGGTGAGAATAGGAGTTTGCTGAGCGAGGCTAAGTGCAGACGCTTGTGCCTGCATGAGACGCCATATCAACGCTTTGAAATCCACTCGTAATCTTAACTTATACATATATATATAAATCTTTTAATTAAAATGAAAGTGGACACTTAAGTGACCACCAAAAAATTTCGGTTTAAAATTCTATTATTTACGAAATTTTCTTGTTCACCACCCGGGAAGAATTAAAAGATGCTAGTCAAGTTCCCTAACTCTCCCTTAATCATATACTCAGTTGCATAACCTTGATTTAGGCCGGAAGTCCATCAAACACTCCGTGGGCCGATAGATGGCTGTGACAAGTGGTGCATTTGATACATTTCATGAAATCGAAATGAATTAATTAAATGCACAAACAACAGTCGTGACGCTAACACAAATCAATGAGTTAAGTCACAAAACGCATTAATCAATCATTATCATTAATTAAATCCGACCGGCGCGTCGTGCCGTGGAGTAGTGGGTAGGTACGTCGATTCCTACGCAAGGTGTTGTAGGTTCAATACCCGAAGCGAGCAACTTTCATTATTCACGGTTCCAGCTCTTTGGCGTCACTGACAATGCTCAAGAGGTATTCGTTTCTAGAAAAAGCTTCTCTAACTTCGCCGTTCTTTGTCTTTCTTTAATTTTGGGATTTGACGTTTGAAATGGTGGTCAACAATAACCAAATATCCGCATCAGCGCTGCGAATAAAACAGAATTCGGCGTGGTAAGCATTAATTCTCTCCAAGATTTTGGGTGAATGTAGTTTAGCATGAATGCACGATCACACGACCACGGTGGCTTATAGTCGTCATGTACAGGGTGGGTCATCAAGAGGTTTTTTTTTACAAGGTTATTAAGATTCTGACATCTGTTTCCCGCTCGAAATTTTGACAGAAAGTCAGAATCATACCACCGCGGAACGCAATGAATCGCTTTACGCTTAAAAATTGATGGGAAATAATGAAAACTTATTTCCAAAGTGAGCGCTGTGTAGCCCAAGAAGTGCGTTGAAGTTTTGGCAGGCAAGTTTGTGTAAAAAGTTCATGACAACCATACTTCCTCTTGGTATGGTTGAGGACTCAGTTGGAAAAATAATCGAGGACTTGGACTACACAAAATGACTTAATGCTCAGTCCATCCAACACACATGGTCCCCGTAGTCATACGGTGCACCTACGAGTTACCTTTATCGATACAACAAGCAACATGAATCTTAATATGTGCATATAAACATAATATTTTTATGTTTCCTCCACCTGCACATAATAATAATAATATTGGTGGTGCGACAGTCCGAGGCGGACCTAGGCCTAGCTCTCAGCAACCACTCGTATTGTGCGTGCTTTTTGTTCTTTTACGTGTGGACGGGACCTAAAGTTTTATGCCGACTCCGAACGGCAAAGTTTGAGAAGCTTTTTCTAGACAGGAGAAGCTTTCTTTGAGCATTGTCGGTGACTCGAAAGAGGTGGAAGCCGTGAATTATGAAAGTTGGTAGATTGGAGATTCGAACCTGACACCTACTGCGTAGGAGTCGACGCACTAACCCCCTACGCCACGGCGACTGCACCACCACCTGCACATGCAAGAGACAAATTCTACGAACACACAAGCCCACAAACTCCTTGTCATTCATATCGTTCTACTGCTCTACGCAAACATACACTATTTTTTTCATTTCATTTTTCATTTTTAATTCATTTTTATTATGTACTTTATGACAACTTAAATACTAGAGACAAATGCTTAAAACTAGTTGTTCGAACAGTGTTAGTTACTTATTCTAACTTACTGAGAGGGTACTCTAAGCTAAACTTAAACTTATTCTATGTCTTTCGATTTAATCTAACATTATTTGCAAAAAGAAAATTTAAACATGACTAATAAATAATAAGAAACAATTTAAAAACTTAATGACCGAGCATATTTTTTTCTAAAGAAACTAAAAGCTAACTTACATTCTACCTTAAAATAAGACTTACAAACCTTACAACTACGCTAAAATAAGTAAGTCGGCCATAGGTTACAGCTGATATAAAATCCGCTGCAAGACGTGGACCGACTGCTCCCCATGAGGGGTTCTGCACTATCTTTCCTAACCAGGGTCTAATGGGTTCGACGAGGGAGTTCTCTCACTCCCCAGCCACCTGAAATTTCGATGTTACATTGCAACATCCCGAACATCCCGCCTGGATACCGCCGTACCGAACTGGAGGAGACCCTCCTCAGCTCGTTGTGCGACGGAACGGTCGTAGTTGAGTCGCCCATCCACAGTTGATCTGGCGATGTGATAGATGAGCGGTACCGCATTTATATTTTGTAACAGTCCGTTCTTGTCTAACTGGAGAAAGGCTTCTGGGGCGACGAAGCCGTTGTGCCGTACCCGTACGTGAATTGGGGTAGTAAGTCCCCGAGATCAAGTTATTGACCGAGTTCATCGCTCTAGCAGTGTGACCTCGAACCAACTTCACCAGGAAATTATCCACTCTTATCAGGTTTGCCCTGTTGTATAAAACCTCGTTGGAATAGAATTTTATGTACTGGGACTCTGGAGTTCTATAAAGGCGAAGGCAAGCCCTAAGACAACCTCTCGAATGACCGAATCTTTTCCATCAAGCTTGCACTCACGTTGAACCACACGGGACAGCCATAGTTGAGCGTTGGCCAGATGAGGGCCATGTAGCAGATAATTTTCACCCTCGCATCGAGTTGGCTGTTGTAAAACAGTCTTTTTGTAGGGGCAAAAGCTCCTCGGGCCCTGGCTAGAGCAGCATCTACATGTTTGTTAAAATATAGATACTGATCTAGCCAGGTCCCCAGGTATCTGACTACAGTCTTTTGCGCCAGTGCTTCCCCGTGTCTTCCAACGATTGAGAACTGTCGCCAATTCTTTTTCGTATCCGCCGAGGCCTTATGCAACGGTGTCCTAAACAGAATGGTTTCCGACTACCGGAAGTTGATACTCAACTTCCAGTCATCGCAACTTCTCATGAATGAATCGAAGTCAAACTGCGCGAGAGTAGTGATTTCCTCGATCTTTTTTCCTGATCTGTACACGATCAAGTCATCGGCGTACGCAATTGCATGAGGAAGAGAACTTATCAGATTGCTCAAGTAAATGTTGAACAGGATCGGCGAATTAACGGCAGCCTGTTGGAGACCATTTTTAACTTGGAATATACCTGTCGAGGTCACGTTGCCATTCTTGACTACGAACCGTCTACCGGCAAGCATTTTACACAGTAGGTACAGCAGTGGTTTGCTAATGCCTAGCCGATTGAGCTTGTAGAAAAGACCTTCTAACCATACGGTGTCAAAGGCCTTCTCCAGGTCAATCAAGCAGGCACCCGTACATTGTTTCTGGCTTTGGATATCCGACACCAGTTTCGACGCGGCATGAATAGTGTCATGCCCCGCTTTGAAACCGAATTGGTTATCCGGAATAATAGCAAACATACACTATACGCATCATTGCATGCCTCTTATCCAACATCGCATGGCAAATACTCCGCAGCCCATAAGAGAACAACCGCAAAGCGGGAGGAAAATAAAGAGAGGAAAATCATAGCAACCCGAAAAATCTCGGGTTATACAATATGTGGCTGGTTAGAACACAATTGGCTCTCTGTCCTTTTCTTTTTTTCATCGTTCGCTGTGGTTGACTCCTCTCTGTTTAACACACGCTTTCTTATGTAAAAAAATAAAGTTTTTAATCGACTTATTTACTGATTTTGTATTGTTTTCTCTTAGACTTTTTTTTTCTCTTTTTACTTCTGTTTGAAAAATGAATTGAAGTATACAAAATTGGCTTGAATTGTTTTATTTGTCTGTGATTAGTAAAATAGCAACACACAATACAATTTCCGAAGGCGTTTGGAGGTGAATATTTTTACCGACTTACCCTTTCAAATTTTCCACGCCACGTCACGGGTGCACAAAGATGGGAATATGGCCTAAAGCATCATTGGACCTTTTTTTCGAAAATGAGGCTGGGAACAGCGTTTCAGTCAACTGTGGACATGGAGAAATTGAAGACATGGGCTTGGACGACCTCTAGTTCGTACAGGATGGTGAGCCTTGAAACACTGGACATGCCACAATCGATCTTTTTAATATAATACCAAATTACCAAATCGTGTTATCAGCCGTCCGCCTCGAAGCTGCGATTTGACCTCTTTATACTTTTCTTTCTTGTGGGGAACCGTGAAGCACCGATGTTATGAAACGATTCAAGCCCTTAAGGCCATTTTCATCCAACTAATCTATGAGCCCAAATTCATCAACAGGGTCTCGGAAAATTGGGGTGACACAATGTGCTACTGAGAAGCCAGCCGAGGCAGCCACTTGAACGACGTTGTATTTCATAATTAATGGGAATGTTTGTTCTTACTAATCAAGCCATAATACACGGAACAAATTTAATTTTGTTCATTTTGTTGCATTTTTCAAAAGAAACTTACATTTGGCCCACCCTGTATTGGAGAAATCACACGCCCGACGTTGGACTGTACGGTAGACAGGGTCTACATTCACAGCATCAGTTTCAACCAAACTTCAATCACTGAAATTAATAGTCGCACCACTACCAAAAATTGCGGCCCTTTGACAATCCCAGACCTTAACTCCTCTCATGAACCTAGGACTTTTACATTAGGTGTAGTAAAACGTTATCTATCATTTTTACCAAAGGATGACTTAAGTAATCTACATCTACGCTTTGTGCAAGTCCCAAATTAAATGCTGTTAGAAAGGTAAAACAACTTCATGTAAAGTTTGTGTGTGATTTATTGACTCAGCTTTGTTTGAGCGCACGCCAAATATGGACACTAGCAAAGAGAAAATGTACCAAAATTTACAAGAGAAAGGCGAAAACGCAAGTCAGGAGGCTGGAAAATGACAAAAGTGATTCCGTTCCGGTAACTTCGATGTCAAAGATGCACCACGCTCTGGAAACCCATGCACTTTTATGTTACCACAATTCTGTTACTTTGTTTCCACAGAAAAGTGTTTGTCTGCAGGTGGTATTTGAGATCTTAAGACTTGACATTTAATTGAATTAACTTTAGTAATAAGTTATTTCATTGTTTCTTCTTCTTTTTCTTTATTTGGCGCCACAGTCCGGGGTGGACATGGGTCTCAACCAACAAGCCTCTCCAGCTAGCACGGTCTCCAGTGTCGCACACCAAGTTGGTTGAGGTCCTTCTCTACCTGGGTGCGCCACCTTAAACGCGGGCGTCCTCTGTTGCGTTGTCCCACGGGTTCAGAGTCGAAGACTCTTCGGGCCGGAGCTGAGTTGTCCATACGCTCTACATGGCCTAGCCATCTTAGGCGTTGGATCCGAAGACGCCTGACTAGACTCATATTGCTGTACAGTTCGTGATTGAATCTTCTCCTCCAGAAACCGTCAACACAAACATGACCAAAAATCGCACGCAGAACTTTTCTCTCGAAGGACTCCTCATTCGCTTTGAGATTGTCTATTCCTCAGGCTGTTGGCAAGAGTTATTCTGCGATTAATCTCGGCACTGATGTTGTTCTGTTGTGGGAATTAATCGCCAGGGTAGGGTGTGCAGCTGTGCAGGTGTTTCTTCGAACTTCCGAGGCGGGTGTTGAAGGCGATTCCAACAGGAAGGCCGACGCTTGACAGACCCAGGAGGAGGTGGATGGTTACGCTTGGGTATACTTCCTGAGGAGTTAGGGTCGATGGGGGAGGATCGAGTTTTGCAACTTTGCAGCACTGTTTACTTGTTAGCCCAGGTACACGAAGTCCTTCACAACATCGAAGTTATAGCTGCCAACGATGACGTTCTGGCCGAGTCTTTGTTCACCACTCGACCCATTTTGGCCGCCTCCACTTCAATGCCAACAAACGCCTCATTGATCGAATCACAACAATGTCGTCCGCGTATACCAGCAATTATACAGACTTTAGGAAGAGTCATAGAGTCTTGCTCGATCTTCTCCAGGATCATGTTAAAGAAGTCAAGTGAAAGTGCATCGCCTTATCTAAGTCCTTTTTTTACATTGAAGGTCTCGATGAGTTCGCTTTCGACCTTGGTAGAGCAGCGAGAGCTTTCCATCGTCATCCTGCACAATCTGACGAGTTTGGCAGGAATATCAAGGCTAGACATGGCGCTGTATGGCTCGTCTCTATGTATGTACGGCCTAGAAATCGACGAAAGGGTGGTGGGTATCGATTTGCATTTCTTGCGTCTTTTTCCAGAATCTGACGTAGTGTGAAAATCTAGTCGATGGTGGACTTCCCGGGCCTGAAGCCACACTGATATCGACCTATCAGGTTGTTTGTAAACGGCTTCAGGCGAGTACACAAAACGGCAGAGAAGATCTTGTATGCGATGTTCAGGAGACTTATCCCTCTACGCAGTCAAAGGGGTCTCCTTTCTTCCTTTTGTCATTATGGAGAGTTTGAAAATTTAACAAGAGTACTAGATACATTTATGCTATACAACTCAGGTTAATGAAAAAAGACGAGAAAATTAAAGGAACTTATATATACAAGAATACAATGCTAAAGTCGGATAATGCATTGGAAGAAAGAATTTTTTTATATTCCTTTTTTCAAAATTTGAATGCGTTATATAATTTTGGAACGACATATCTTAATTCTCGGTCACCATAGGTGTTGTAGGTTTCCATGATTTCGAGCATACCTTGGGCACGCCGTCTTGTATTTACCGTGTGTTGTATGGGCTGTACAAAACGTCGGTCTGTCATGTAGTGCACTAATGTAGTCATAGTAGATTGCCTTGGCGCTTAGTACTTTGAGGGATCCAAGTTTATTTACAATTCGCTGCTGTAGGTTGGTTATTTTGTCGAGATGGGTCTGTGCTGCGTTACCCCAGGCTACAGTCTCATATCTAATTCGAGACTCAGTTACGGAGTAGTACACTTGTTTCTGGAGCTTACTAGTTGAGTATCTTTGAGATACACCATGTGATACACCACCAAATATAGTACCTTTGAGTTGTGTTCTCACAGCATGTACGGGGTCTTCCAATAAGGACGTGACAACTTTTTTTTTTTAAATAAAACGGAATGGAACTCGACTTCATTCATATGGCCACCGTGTGCACGTTTGCAGCGATCGATTCTTCGGACCCAATTCTTAACGACTCGGCTACACATTTCGGCTGAAACGGCCACTAATTTGCGTTCAATGTTGGCTCTGAGTTCTTCCAACGTCATCGGCTTCTTGGCGTAAACCAATGACATAACGTAGCCCTCCAAGGGAAATAGTCAAGCGGTGTTAAATCTCACGAAAGAGGCGGTCAATTGAGTGGCCCATTTCTTGACATAACACACTCACCCACTTACTCTTCAATAAATCGATTGCAACGTGTGCTGTGTGACTTGTGGCACCATCCTGTTGAAACCACATGTCGTCCAAGTCAATGTAGTCCATTTCGGGCTAAAAATAATCGGTAATCTTGACGCGATAACCCTGACCATTCACAGTAACGTGACGATCGTTATAGTCGACGAAAAAATATGGCCCAATAACGCCGGCGGCGACCGCACCAAACAGTTTTTTTTTTGTGGATGAAGTGGGGATTCATGCCCGACGGGAAACTCGTGGTATGATGGCCGTAGTATGTGAGCAGAAGAAACATGCAACTGACGAGGCGCTGCAACGAAAAACTAGAGCAGCGCAGGAGGAGTACAGGGCTAGAAGAAGGGAGGAGAAAAAGAAAAGGTCTCTCGCAACCTCCCAGCTCAAGGATATCGAAGAGTCAAGCATAAAATAGGGGCCTTGTACAAAAAAGCCAAAAGCCTTGCAGCTGGCCTTAGGAAAGGCACCCAGGCTCTTCGAAACCTAGTTAGGGAATAGTGGATGTGTTTAAGCAGCACTTCCAATAGGTGCTTAACAGGCCTGACGAGGAGAGAGTGATAGGGAATCAAGAAATCCCAACTCCAGTCGATGAAGTAGTCCTCCCACCTATCTTTGAAGAAGTCGGCACAGCCATTTAAAGGCTGAAAAACAACAAAGCCGCAGGCTTAGATGGCTCACCATCAGAGCTCTTCAAGGCCGGTGGCGATGTTCTGGTAAGGAGCAAGCCCGAGATCAGAGGACGAAAGCATGCCCGACGACTGGAATATCAGCGGCATATGCCCCATCCACAAAAAAGGCGATCCGACCTCTTACAACAACTGTAGAGGTATATCCCTGCTCAACGTCGCCTACAAGATCCTGCCCAGTGTACAGACGATCCGTCACACACCACCTAGAGCAAAATATTACAATCGACAGCTACAGTTTTGAGGTACAAAGGAGTTTGGGTCGCCGTGGCGTAGTGGGTAAGTGCGTCGACTTCTAAGCACAGGGTGCCAGGTTCAATACCCGAATTTACCACCTTTCGTATTTCACGGCTCCACCTCTTTCGAGTCACTGACAATGCTCACAGAGTATTCCTGTCTAGAAAAAGCTTCTCAACTTCCCAGTTCGGAGTCGGCATTAAACTGCAGGTCCCTTCCACGCGTGAAAGAGCAATAGCAAGCACAGCACGCGTGGTTCCTGAGAAGCTAGGCCCAGGTCGGCCTCGGACTGTAGCGCCACCCATACTATTATTATTATAATGGATTCAAGCTATTTAATGAACTAAGAAATTAATTA
This sequence comes from Eristalis intricaria, assembly GCA_964034865.1. Taxonomy (NCBI): domain Eukaryota; kingdom Metazoa; phylum Arthropoda; class Insecta; order Diptera; family Syrphidae; genus Eristalis; species Eristalis intricaria. Next base: position 64,727,544 of record OZ035874.1, on the reverse strand, counting down.
AAACAAAGAAACCAATTAATAGAATTTAAAAGAAACCTTGTAAGTTATATAAGAGTAAAATAAAGTTAAGATAAATAAGGATTAATTAAAATAAATGTAATATTTTTTATTATGTCTCATATGTTTATAGCTAAATAAATAAATAAAATGAAATGAAACATGCCGATTTTCACCCGACAAATAACGCATATTTTGCTTATTGACGAATCCATTGAGCCAAAAATGGGCTTCGTCACTGAAGATGAAATTCATCATCTTGGCGCATCTCCAACAGAACGCTTGAAATGGCCCATCGCCTTCAATTCTTGAGTCAGCTTGATCTTGTATGAGTGTACACCAAGATCCTTACGCAAAATACTCCATAATGTCGTCTGAGCTATGTCCAGTTTTTGAGAACGCCCTGGAATTGACTGATTTGCATCCTTTGCTACGAACGCCTGAACGGCAGCGATATTTTCGACACTTCGACCAACCCGTTGTTTCATTGACACGACAACGAATATGTAGACTCAACTCTTTTTGCACTAAACTTGTTATTGCCTGTCTACAAGGGCGAGAATTTCGACCGAAAATTGGAGTTGACGCTCTTAAAGTTGCTGTCACCGACTCCGTATTTCGGTAGTAAATTTTTATAATTTGCAGAAGTTTCTCCTTCGTGTACCTTGCCATGATGAAAATGTTGAGCTTACTCAATAAATTGACAGTGACAGTTTGATGATCTGTGGAAGAGTGCGTTCACAAATTAAATTCAAAGTTGTCAAGTCCCTATTAGAAAACCCTTTATGTATTGAAAAAGGCTTTGAACTCCGGGTTATCTAAGAAGTCTACATAGGACCTTCTCCAAAGACCTTTTTTCCTCTGCTGTGGCGTACTCATTTGTACTGAGCGTATCGAAACGTGTAGACACTCAAAACTAATTCACTTTGATGGAATTACCAAGTCAGTCCGTTCATACAATACCCACAAAACCCATTCTCAACTTCGATCCATTCATAAATCGACAATTTTCGCTTGGACAAAGATTGAGGGTGAAAATCCAGTTCTGCACGAGCGGCAAATGAAGTTATTTCGAACTCCACGCCATTATCCTTTCCTTTAGGTTCGAGTAGACTTGAACGCAAACTTCATCATCACGTAAAGTTTAACGTCAACTCATGGGAGTTGTTGTGTGTTTCAGTTGTTCCCTTGACACCGTCACAACCCCCAACCAACCCACCTCTCTCCCACCAAAAAACAAATGTCTGGCTGAATGGAAAAAAAAGGCAAAACAAAATCATTGCACCTCCATTTTGTGCCCGTGTGGGTGGCGTTGCGGCGAGAGTTACTCAGTTTCTTCCCCCAACTCCTTTAATGACGAGGAAGGGCAAAGGAAAAATTCGAGGGAAAAGTTATTCTATCAGAAAATCTGGTCTTCCTATTGACTGTGGTTCGTTCCTTTCCGTTCGATCTTTTTTCAGATTTTTTTCTACGCCTTCCCACTTCCTTTCCGACATTCATGGTGGTGTAGCACGCGATATCACCCTCGAATCTGTAGCGTAATCGTGCTGGCACCCTTATAGCCCGTTTTTCAACCATTTTTTCGTCGTTCCTTCTTGCGACCTCCCCATCGAGCGGCAAACTCCCGGTGGAGTCGATATGAATGCCCATGTGTAATATGTGTCTGTAAATCCTTTTATAGGATACTCGGCGTATCCTTTGTAGTTGCGCTCTTCGTGCAACATTCCTGCAACCCTCTCGCCCACCCACCCAAAAAAAAAAAAACCAAGAGAAGCAGGAAAAAGGGCGCACACATACATCGCCCCATTCGAGTGCGTAATGGCCGCACTTATGTAAAAAGGGAATCCTTGATGTAGAGACTACTTTGTTACAGAAGAAAACAAAGTGAAAAGAAAATCTAAGGATGTGTGCGCATCCTGATCTACTTCAGTGACATCATCTACGAGTCGACTAGATTGTCGATGCCGTTGGATAAAATGGATCCTTGTGACTAGAAGGAGAGGACGCACACGGGGGGACGAAGAACACAGTCACAGGACAGAGCATCATCATCATCATCATCAGCCTTTGAGGAGAAATTGTATTTGAGGACCGATTTTGGATGAGTCGTTAGGTAGGTTGTGCGTTCAAAGGACACAAAAGCGTTTAGGAATCAAAGAATGCTTAGGTAGTCCTTTTTGGGACGACCGACGCACGGTTCGACGGCTGTGCACAAGTGGGTGAGCAAGTAGAAAACATTTTTAGCAAAATGAGATCATAAGCGAGAATGAAGTACAAAGGGTGTGTGAGTGAGACTGGGGAATTTGAGCCACGGTTCTGCTTGCAATTTCGGAACGAATGAAGAAGGCGGATTCGTGTGGATGGTTTTTCGGCTCCAATAAAGCAGTACAAAGGACTTAGAGGAGAGCAAAATGAATTAATCTGGCGTCTGAGGGCAAACATAGACAACTGCATCACAAGTATGCCGGTTTTTGGAAACGATCTTTTGGAACCTTTAATGTTCTTCCAAATGCCAAATACATATTCTACGAGATAGGCAAGTCACCCCGCATAAAGGGGTGTTTGCATCGAAAAAACGGTCAAGAGTAAAAGTTTTTTTCAGTCCGGGATGGACCTGGGCCTCACCCAACATGGCTCTTCTGTCTGATCTCTCGCCAGCTGTCTCCAGTTTCGCACACCAAGCCGGCTGAGGTCCCCCTCAACTTGTGTGCGCCACCTTGTACGTGGACGTCCTCTGTTGCGTTGTCTCACAGGGTCAGAGTCGAAGATTCTTCGGGGCGGAGCTAAGTTGTCCATAGGCTCCCCATGGCCACACCATCTTATTCGTTGGATCCGTAGACGCCTAGCTGTCGCTGTAAAATCCGTATAGTTCGTGGTTGCCATCAACGCAAACAGGACCAAAAATCGCGTGCCGAATTTTTCTCTCGGAAAAACCGTGACCCTCTTCATCCGCTTTGGATAAAGTCCATATCTCCGCGCCGTAGAGGAGAAAGGGTTGGTTAAAGGGTTAGAAAAGGTTTGAGCCCAAGAAAGCAGCGGTTGGCAGAAGTTATTCGGGTTCAATCTCGATATTGGTGTTGTTCGTACTGTTTACTTGTTAGCTCAGGTACACCAACTCTGGTACCAACGGTGACGTTCTAGCCTTCCTAGATGACAGCACATACTTCGTTTTGTCCTTCTTGACCGCTAAACCCATTTTGGCCGTCTCCTCTTCACTGCCAACAATTGACGGCTCGCTGTGTTCGAATAATCACGACAATGTTGTCCGCGTATGGCAGCAATTATACAGACTTTTTGATCGTGCCTCTTATATTGGGCAGTGAGCTTTGCACGACCTTCTCAAGGGTGATATTAAAGAAGTCACATGACAGCGCGTGGACTTATCTGAATCCTCCGTTGGCATTGAAGTTCTCGGTGAGGTCGTTACTAACCTCGATGGAGCAGCAAGAATTCTCCATCGTCATCCTGCACAACCTGACGAGTTTGGCAGGAATGTCAAAACTAGACATGGCGTTGTATAGCTCGTCTATATGCACGCTGTCATATGCGGCCTTGAAATCGACGAATAGGTGGTGGTTGTCGATTTGCATTTCATGGACTTTTTCCAGGATCTGCCGTACTGTGAAGATTTGGTCGATGGTGGACTTCCCCGGCCTGAAACCGCACTGATAAGGACCTATCAGGTTGTTGACGAATGGTTTCAGGCACTCACACCAAACGGCAGAGAGGATCTTATAGGCTATGTCCAGGAGACTTTTCGGTAATTGGCGCAGTTGAAGGGTTCTCCTTTCTTGTGGATCGGGCAAACGATGCGATACTTGTCGGGCATGCTCTCCTCCGACCATATCTTACAGAGCAGTTGGCGCATGTACCTTACCAGCTCATCTCCAGCTGCCTTAAACAGTTCCGCAGACAGTCCGTCTGCATCAGCAGCTTTATTTGACTTTAGTCTCGATATCGCTGCCTTGACTTCGTCTCTCTTCGCTCATCGTCCATTTTGTGGAGTGGAACATTCTGCCTGACAGTGGTTTTGGTGTCCTCATCGCCGTTTGGCAGTCTGCGACTCTACTACTAGTTGTCCATTCTCGTCCCGGCAGGCTTCTGTCCGAAATGTCAGTTAGTCAGTCTGTCAGCTGCTAAATGCAGCGGAGAATTTCCGCAAAAAACGAATCAGTTGCTTATGTTTTTTTTTGCGCAGAAAAAAGTTTCTTTCTATTCTCCAAATGACCTCCACATTTATGTTTTTATTGTTAAAATAAATTGAATATAGAACAAGAAAAAAAAAAAACTACAGGGGCTAGCAAAACTTTCAATAAAAATGTTTCTTACGACGGATTTTCAGAGCTGTTCTCTTATTTAAATTAATAATTAATGAAGACTGATCCTTCTTAAGGAAGAAATCGTGTAATTATAACGATCGAAAGAAAATAAAAAAAACCCAGCGGATAACATGCATCCAGTTATGCACGTTTTAATTTTTCCTTCTTTTTTTGTGCAAGCTTTGTGCAAAATTTGCATATCACTCTTTATGATATTTTTCGTCATTCTTATTTTGGCATTCCACAGAACGGCAGCAGCGAAATTTAACTGAAAAATCAATTTGCTTGTATTTATATATTTTTATTATTTATTATTATATTTATATATATTTTTAAATTTAAAATTTTTGAGAGTTTTTTTTTGAAAATGAAAGTCTTAAAAATTGGTAGATATAAAGAAATGGGTCGCCGTGGCGAAGTGGGTTAGTGCGTCGACTCCTACGCAGAGGGCGCCAGGTTCGATACCCGAATTTACCACCTTTGATAATTCGCGGTTCCACCTCTTTCGAGTCACTGACAACGCTCAAAGAGTATACCTGTCTAGAAAGAGCTTCTCAACTTCGCCGTTCGGAGTCGGCATTAACCTGTAGGTCCCTTCCACTCGTGAAAGGGTATCAAAAACTTCTTTCATCGCGGGACGTATTACAGAAATTCGGTCTATGCCAACGCGCCAGGCTTGATACGAAAGGGACAACAAACTGAGACCGTGCATAATAAATGTGGTTGCCGAAAACTGTTGATCCTCACTTTATTGAGAACGATCGGGTAAAAACTGATGCCAAAACACCAAAAGCAACTGCGTACATTACGCGAGAGGACCTTTAAAAGGACACTCGGTAAAATTTGACTGAAAAAAAAATCAGCACTTTCTGGAAAAAATATAAGAATATAGGAAAAAAATATAGGCCCGACTAAATTTCTGCAAAGAACATAAAAGCTTAACTGTAGAAGACTACAAACGAGTCAAAATCATCAGCTTCCAGTCCGAAGGCAACTGAAAATTTCAATCAAATCCGTCTAAGGAAAAAATTTTGTTGATGAAAAACCAGAAAAACTGAAATAATGTATTTAGTTTTGCTCACCACTGTATGTACCCAACGACCGTACCCTTTCGCGTTCCAAACACGATCGCCAGTGCATGTCCTCTCTGATTCACCCGACCATTGGCCACCCTCTCTTTCACTCAAGAGGGTAGTTCATGTTGATGGTTGAGTCGATTGAGGAAAAGGGTCATTTTTATTCCTCGTGCAATATCGCTCAATACTTAGTATAAACCCGACTTGATTAAAGGAATTAAATTTTTCACCAACTTGTGCTTAAAAAAACGGACGTTTACTTCTGGCCAGAGAAATGTAATTGGATGTGTATCAGTGGAGTGGAGTTAACTTACTTACTTGCTTTATTAGGCATACAAGTGCTGCCTTCCATCCGTGACCGTCCTGGGCACGCTGCTTCCAGTCATCAAGACCAAGCTGTATTGCAGGCATACAAGTGCTGCCTTCCATCCCTGACGGTCCTGAGCACGCTGCTTCCACTCGTCAAGACCAAGCTGTATTGCATCCGCGATTACTTAGTCTTTATACCGGAGATTCGGTCTTCCTCTCCTTCTCGAACCAGGAGGCTCGTATGCGAAGACCCTCTTAGCTGGAGCATTGCTGTTCATGCGCGCGATGTGGCCGATCCACTTCAGTTGCCTTCCGGACTACAGCCACATCCTGGTACAGCTCGTAGAGTTCGCGGTTGTGTCTTCTCCTGCATTCGCCTTCCTCGCAGACGGAACCATATACCCGACGTATAATTTTCATTTCGAAGGCACCAAGAATCAGCTCCGCAGTCTTGCTTATCGTCCAGCTTTCGGCTCCATACAGTAGGAGTGGCAAAATAAGACTTTTGTAGAGCATGATCTTGGTCCTTCGAATCAGGAGTTTTGATCGCAGTTGTTTTGATAAACCGTAGTAACAGCGGTTGCTAAGGCGGGTCTTAGGTCGGATCTCCATAGTGATGTCATTTGTGTAGTAGGAGCGTTAAGAAGGGCTTCGATTGATGTAGTTGACATACTGCTCCGCCTTCCACCACTGCAGCTGTTCTATAAACAAGTGGAAGGCAGCCCTGCGACACAAAACAATTCGACTGTGGTCCGACCTCGCCATCGATCACTCAACCATTCTTAACGAATTCAACTCAGCGTTCCCTCCCGTGCAACAATTGTACAACAATTGTACTTTTTGGGTACATTTTTGCGGGCTGAGTACTTTAGTACGATAAAGCACCGCATACTACGATTTTAAAAATTTAAAAATTCAAAATTTCTTTTTAATTTTTTTGTTTGGACTGCTGTCAAGCCTCTCTTAGTGAAACAAAGTTTTCAGAGCTTACACCCAAGGATACTATTTTATACTCGTCGACTATCGGTAAGTCGAAACTCTCCTAAAATCGAACTTTGCTTTGAATTCACTCTCATTTATAATCCAAGACCTTATCAGGGCCGGCTAAACAAAAGAGAAAATAAGAAAAAAATGAAAAAAACGGACAAGCATAAATTGGTTACAAATACATAGGCGTGACACTGTGTTCGTAATTAAATACAAAACTTACATAAATTCAAGGAGTAGAAGAATCATTCATTTGACGTCTGTAAATTTTGGACACGTTGAGCAAAACGTCGCTGAGAAATAAGAAAAAAAAAAATTAAGAACAAGTTCATTATCGACGAAATCGAATAAGGCTTTAAAAAAAAAAGTCGACTGTTGCCACGGAATTTGGCATTCCTCGCATATTCCATAAATCGAACACAATAGATATTTGTTCCAGTGACTATTCGACTTCTGGAGGTTCGAAGGTATTTTAGTTTTTTAACCGATCTTCGATCTTCTCGAAACTAAGTCGTTTTGCGAACGACAGCACCCACAGTTTTTCATATTCCTTCACAGATAAACATCCTCCGACTCCGATTACAGGCTTACGTACACAAATACAGCTCATACATCTGGTCTGCGACTTTTGGACGTTGTCCAGAAAATAGAGTTAAAAATGATATTAGACAGATCCGTCATTAAAACAGTTGAACACCATCGTAATGTTGCCTTTCTCTTTTTATTTTATCGATATTTCCACAAGCGATTATCGGCTGAAGTGTCCGGTTATATTCCTCCTTTCAAACAACACAACCGGGATGCAAGTGCATCTAGGAACGCCCATCAGCTTACACTCGAGCCCAGTTTTGAACAAACGGCTATATACATTTTTCATTAGCCACACCACACGGATGTCGAATGCATTTCCAAACTCTGTCTTTCCCTCTCATTATGATGTTCGGAGATTTAAGATCAATGTGCATCGGTATATTCTCTCTAAGCCATTCCTATTTTCTCAACGCTCGTACTGTGTTCAACATTGAAAGGGTATTCAAATCCCCTTGAGAAAAATTCATACAAGTTGATCCTCAATAAAATAAAAACCAAGAGACACTGTTAACCACAATGAGTCAATGTTTGCTAAAGAATTGGTTCAGAGTGCATTGGAAAACGTAATGCGTTTTGATGCATTTGAGCACGTTTTTCCAACGCGATGAGTACGCTACCTTAAGAGAGGGAACGCTGATTCAACTTTCTTTTCTACGACACCGATTGCTATCCCAACTCATCTTCGATGAGACATTCTCCAATACCATTCCTTCCAGATCGGATTGGATGTCTGACAATCGGACTGCGACCGGGTGGGTTTAGGTGTCTGTTAAAACCTCAATATTGCCCTCTTCTTGAAGCTCCCTGACCACTGTAGCGTCTTCCAGACAGAAACTGTTCCACTGTCCTGGCTGTTTAGACAACGAGACCACCAATAAGTCTCTGGACGATGTCATTTTCAATTCAAGAACATCCCTCAATTGCGTCATTGCAGAACAGTGTGCCATTGGCATATACCCTCGGCAGGATGGGGGTCCCATACAACGATTTTTGCAGAAGCTGCATGGATGAAAAGGAGGAAGAAACCACAAATCACCACCTCTGCTCATGTAAAGCTCTGGCCAGTCGTAGGTACTCGCATCTAGGGGCCTAGTATTTCAATAATCTCAGCGAACTAAATGGCGTTAGTATTAGTCTGCTAAGCCGCTGTCATTCGTAAACACCAACTGGTTGCAAGATTAGAAGTAGACAAACGACGCGGGGCAACAATGGGCTCACATTGGTCGATGTGTGGGTGCTTTTTGCAATCAGTTACTCCTACCCAACCTACCTAAATTCTTGACTAAGACTAAGAGTTTCTTCTCAAACTCAGTCTTCCTCAAGAGGGTAACGCACGTTTTGGAGTCACCGAAGCTGTTAACCACTCCCCATTATCTGCCTCAAAAATCGATAGGAAACTCGTAGGTAAGGTTTGACAGAAACCGGCCACAACAACATTGATTGCCGCTACCTCATGGTCACACATTCCCAGACCAGCATCACAGAATTCGCTTACATCATCGTGATCCCCAGTGACCAGAACAGCAACCCTCCGATTCGCCAAGCTCACTCAATTAGAATCCACAAATCAAACGAACTGGCACCGGACCGCCCTTGCCGCCCCCCAGCAACGCACATGGAACGCTCTAAGGCAAGGAGCAACAGCGAAAAAAAAAAATTCAAAAATATTCAGATACAAATAAATCCCACCCTGACCGACACGGATACATTTCGGCTGGAGCATCCGTTAATAAATTTCATTCATGCATAAAACGATGATTTCATTGGAGCTTGTGTGTGCGACCGGGGTTTCCAGATTCACAGTTTCTCTAACGACTAATTTATCTTCCGGTCCTGGTCGTCGTCCTCGAGTTGTAGCATCACCCCGCAGAGAGTATGGACACAGCCCGGATGACACTGTGAGGGTGCCACCAATATTTCAAGTCCAAGTTCCATTCCGATGAAGATTGATTTATGGAAGGCGGATATCATTGTGTTCCGGCGAATAGTTTATTTGGCGGATTGTTGTTGTGTGGCGGAATGATGATTGTGGTCAAATGGTTGGATTCCGGAGTGATGAGCATGTGGGAGGGGGTGGAGTGGACCATTAGGCTGATGAATTGGAATGATGACAGTGCGAGCGGGGGAAGGAGACCAAAGCAGCGTGGTCTATTGTGCAGTTTCTTGATGAGACGAAGGAGAAGAATCCACAAATCATCTCTTGGATTGAGGAAGGTACTTGCTTGCATCCAATCGTCGGGTTCTGACGAGTTACTGGATGGTTTTGGGAATTTCAATGACCTGGACCTAGAATGTGTTGGAAAACAAATGGAATGAGGAGGTTGTGATTGACTGTGTCTATGAAAGCGCTGTTGAACAACAGACACTTTTGCTCGGGAAACAATTATTCAATTCGAGCCCGTGCCCTCGAGGACTAAGATGCCAGATTAAATGGCATGTCTGAAGATGTGGGAAAATTAAGGAAAAAGGTTGCATAATTCGCGCACGTTTCAGTGCGAGCAACGGAGGATAGGCTGGTGCACGGGTGCCCTGACAGACTTACGGCCATGTGTGCATTGAATTTTATTTACTTGTTTAAATGTTTGAAAAAAAAACATATTTTCTTAATTCACTGGTGATGGGCCACGGCAAAAAGTATTGTAGCAGCCTGAGGCGAACCTCTGTGAACGTGCTTTGTCGTACTCTTCATCATTGCCTTCAATGATGTCAGAAAACTTCTCGAAACATAAAAAAATGTTAACTACACCCTTTGCTCAGATGACCTTATTATTTGTACGAAACAGAAGGACATCCGCGAAATCTCTACAACCTTTTCCCAAATCCTTACCGATGTAGACACCTGGGGGAAGACCACAGGGGCAAAGATCTCGGTAGATAAATACCAAATTTTGCATACCTGCAAGAAAACTAGTTGCTCTAAGCAAGTTTTTGTAGATCACAATGATGTAAGCATTAGGAATGTTCACAACTTAAGTATAATTGTTGTTCTTTTTGACAAACATTTTACTTTAAAGGAAAATTGAATGAAAAAGCTAGCTTACTTACTTATCAGGCTGAGTTTCTGACCCATGCAGGGTCCGAGCCTGAGCGATAGCTGCTTTCCATTCCTGACGGTCCTGGGCACGCTGCTTCCAGTCATCAAGACCAAGCTGTCTTGCATCCGCTGTTACTTGGTCTTTATACCGGAGATTCGTTATTCCTCTCCTTCTCGAACCAGGAGGCTCGGATTCGAAGACCCTCTTAGCTGGAGCATTGTTGTCCATGCGCTCGATGTGGCCGAGCCAGTGCAGCCGACGGATCTTTGCCTTCCGGACTACGTCCACATACTGGTACACCTAGTAGGGCTCGCGGTTGTGTCTTCTCCTCCATTCGCCATCCTCGCAGACGAGACCATATATCCGACGTAGAAGGCACCAAGAATCAGCATATAGCAGGACTGGCAAAGTAAGGGCATGATCTTGGTCCTTCGAGTCAGGAGTCTTGAGCCCCCTTGTTTCGACAAACGAAAGTAACATCGGTTGCCAAGGATCTCCACAGTGATGTCGTTCGTGGAGTTCACGAGGTAGTGAAACTCCTTGAATACCTCAAAATGCTGTCGATTGTGATGTTTTGTCCTAGGTGGTGTGTGACGGATCGTTTCCTGCTCGACAGCAGATACTTTGCCCTTATTGACCTTAAAACCAGCTACCTTCGCCTCTTTTCCAATCTCCGTAAAAGCTTCCACTACAGCACAGACTGATTTGTGGAAGATAGTGCCTTCCGTATTTACAGCTGCCCGGCGCACTATCTTCTCCAGTACCAGATTGAAGGAAAAAAACCGAATCTCTAGGGCAGGTTTCAAACAGCAGGGCTGGCAAAATAAGAGTTTTGTTTTTTTGCAACAACATCTCGTTGGCGTTGGTGTATGCCGTAGGCATACCGGAGAGTCTCTCACTCAGTTGCTCTTCGTAGGCTCTGGCAATCTCGGGTGTGCTCAGGCGCTCAATGTCAAAACTCCTCTTTATTGGCTGGTGCAGCTTTCAGACAGTGGGCAGTCGAGCTCTGAATCTTGCTGCTATGAGGAAATGGTCAAAGTCGACGATGGCCCCCTGAATGTTCGCACACCGAGGATATTTGGCGCATGCCTCGCGTCAATGAGCACATGGTCGATTTGGTTGGCGGTTTGACCGTCCGCCATGTTGCTGTGGGAACCTCGTGCTGCTAAGTCTTCGAGTCGGAACTGACGCTCTGTCCAAGACGTCGATGTTGTGTGTCCTTTCATGATGACAGCATATACTTCGTTTTTCCATCGTTCACCGCTAAACCCATTTTGGCCGTTCTGCCAATCACGTCAATGTCATCCGCGTATGCTAGCAGTTGTACGGACTTCTGGAAGATCGTGCCTCTAGTGTTGGCGTGTGAGTCTTGCACGATCTTCTCCAGGATGATGTTAAAGAAATCACATGACAGCGCGTCGCCTTGTCTAAGACCTTTTTTGAGATTGAAGGTCTCGGTGAGCTCGCTGCCGACCTTGATGGAGCAACAAGAATTCTCCATCGTCATCCTGCTCAGTCTGCCGAGTTTGGCAGGAATGTCAAAACTAGACATGGCGTTGTATAGCTCGTCCCTATGCACGCTGTCATATGCGGCCCTGAAATCGACGAGTAGGTGGTGGGTGTCGATCTGCATTTCTTGGTTTTTTTCCAGGATCTGCCGTCGTGTTAAAATCTGGTCGATGGTGGACTTCCCCGACCTGAAGCCACACTGATATCGACCTATCAGGTTATTTATAAACGGCTTCAGGCGAGTACACAAAACGGCAGAGAGGATCTTAAAGGCGATGTTGAGGAGACGTATCCCTCGGTAGTTGGCGCACTTGAAGGGGTCTCCTTTCTTGTGGACCGGGCAAACGATACTGAGATTCCACTCGTCAGGCATGCTTTCCTCCGGCCCTGGCTTACACATGAGCTCGTGCATGTACCTTACCAGCTCATCTCCAGCTGCCTTAAACAGTTTCGCAGACAGTCCGTCTGCACCAGCAGCTTTATTAGACTTCAGTCTTGATATTGCAATCTTGACCTCGTCTAGGTCGGGGGACGGAATTCTCGTCGATCATCGTCAATTGCGTTGAGTGGAACATTCTGCCTGACAGCGGTATTGGTGTCATCATCGCCGTTTAGCAGTCTGCAGAAATGGTTCTTCCAAATTCTCAGTATCGACCGCGACTCTAGTCCATTCTCGTCCCGACAGGCTTCTGTCCGAACCTTATATCCACTGGATAACTGTTTCACCCTCTGGTAAAACTTTCGGACATCGTTCCTGACGTAGCACCCCTCCATCTCCTCGATCGCGCGCTTCTCGTGCTCTTTCTTCTTTCTCCTCAGAAGCCTGGTCTCGTCCCTTCGTCTCTGTTCGCAGAGCTCACGAACAGCTCTCGTCGTTCGTTGCAGCGTTGATTTGTAGGGTTCCAGCTTCGCTGCATGTGCCAGTGGGTTTTTTCTAGGTGGTGGCGTAAAACCCAGCACATCAGCTTCCTCCAATCTTCTTCGATTGTTTGCGCAGGTGGCGACGAACTTAGAGAGAGATTCCGGGAGACTCGATCGGCAAAGATCCTAGCAGTCCGTTGCGATTGTAGCTTTCCGACGTCAAACCGTGGTGTCCTTTCTCAACTCCGTTGATCTCTTGATATCCGAGTTCTTACCTTGACTACAACAAGGAAATGGTCCTCCGAGTCGATGTTGGCTCCTCGGAACGTTCGGACATCAGGAATGCTGGAGGAGTGCCTGGCGTCGATCGCAACATGATCAATATGTTCCTCCACCATTCTTGATTCTGGTTGACGGTTGTTTGATCAGGAGACCGCCAGGTCCCTTTGTGGATGGTGGTGAGGGACCATTGAGGTGAGGGACCCGCGTACTGGCTACATAGAGATCAACACCCACCATTAATATGCTTACCGAAAGTGGCCTTCCATCAATTAAGCAGCGAGTTGACACTCTTACATCGCTATTAGTGTTAAAGTTAAACCAACCTAAGGGCAGTTTAATAAAGACAGACGCCAAGAAATTAATATCAAGCAACAAGTGCTTGAAAATATCGTCGGCTGTCAACAATAGCTTAACAAGATTGATACTCCATTATGTATTCAAAGCAGTAACAAGGGAATGGTCCCTCCATGGACTCCCAAGGATGAAACGGTTAACGTATCTTTTTTTCACTAAGATTTCAACTTAAGACAAAATCTTCCAACTGATGTTTCTGGAATTGCAAGAATCGCAGAAGGAACCGACGTTTCCAAGACTACGTCCGACACGGCTTATGCCCTGGTTGATGGAAATGGTGATGGACTGTCCACAGGATTATTAACAACTCATCTCTGTTTTCTGCCAGAGCTGTGGCCATTCTGACGGTCACATCGCTATCGGAACACTTCAAAACCATCATTTGAACGGACAGCCTCTCTATCCTCACTGCAATCACCGACATCAACAAGAATACACCAATTATTGAAGCCATCATGGGCAAATTGCTGAAGATCCAAGGTAATCTTAACATCTTATGGACTCCATGTCAGGTGGGTATAATAGGGAACGAAATGCTGCGGCAAATGTAGCCATTCAAGAACCAATTATTACCAACTACATCTTCAATAAGAAGGACCTAAAAAAAAAACATATTCTTCGCTATTGCTCTGGTAAACAAAAAGATGAGTGGAGCGCCTACTTCCACTACTATAAAATATTAAGCCGCGATGCTTTAACCGCCACCTGCACTTCAAACCTTAAGCCGCGATGCTTTAACCTCCACCTGGACTTCTCACTATCCTTACAAAATGATCAAGGCTTTTAGTCGGCTTCGACTGGGGCATACGTTGTTCACACATGGACATCTCATCACCAGGAGTAGCCCACCTGTACGTCACCTCTGCTGCTCCAATCAGACTCTTTCCATACATCATCTCGGACTATGAATGCAACTTCATCAAAAATTAAACACTTAGTCCTTTCCCCAATTCCAACCTCCCTGACCTTCTTGGTTTCCCTTCTATAGTAAATAATATAAAAAAAAGCACACTCCATTCTTAAATCATTAAAATTAGAAAATTGTTTATGAATTATTACTTTTGGAGTTAAAATATAGCCCAAGGCCCTGGTAGCTAGTGCTTAGTTCTGCTGCATTAACAATATAATTTACTATAAAGTTTAATAACAATAATAAAAATATTTATCTATTCTGATATTTAATCCGGCAGCGATTCTGCCTTCTGACAAACTGAATAATGAATCCTAAAATCGACATCTTAAATACTACTTAACTGCAGACGATGCATGGGCATCGGGTCGGGTGAAAGCATGTGGCTGCTCGATGTTCATGTTGATCTGTTACGAAATGTGATGACGAAGTGGAACGTGTGCGGATTTGAAGTTCGAATTTATTTCTGGTTAACTTGCATAAAGGATTAGAGATACTCCCAGTTGTTATCTTTTACAAGACTGTCTTTACCTACTTCCTTAAGGCGGCGGTACAGTCCGTGATGGCCCTGGGCCTCAACCAATAAGCGTCTCCTTTCCAGTTAGCTCGATTTTAAGCTAGCTGCCTCTTGTTTCGCACGCTAAGTTGGTTGGGGTCCCCTTTCCACTTACGTGCGCCACCAGAAAAGTAGCCTTTGACGCAAGTGGAAAGGGGACCTCAACCAACAAAGCGTCTTTCTTCTGCACCGTCTTTCTGGAGTGGATTCGAAGACTTTCCGGGCTGGAGCATTGGTTTCCACTCGCTCTAGTTGACCTAGCCATCATAATCGTTGGATGTTCACTCTTCTGGCTAATTCGATGTCGCCGAACAGCTCTTGCACTTCGTCGTTATATCTCCTCCTCCATTAACCATCCAGACTGAAAATCACCCGAAGAATTTTCCTCTCAAGGCAACCAAGAGCAACTTCGTCCGCAAAGTCCATGACAAAGTCCATGCCTCCGCACTGTACAGCTGGACTGGGACGATAGAGCGTTCGAGAGAGGGATTTGTTTATCAGTTGCTTTCTTAGCGCAAAGAAGTAGCGATCGACAGGAGTTATTCTTCGTTTGGCTTCAGTGCTGGTGTCGATGTCTGAGTTTTCAGCGGTTCCTAGGCGACGAAGTCCTTGACTACCTCAAAGTTATATATGTCTACTGTGACATTCTGTGTTGGGAAGGTGGGTTCACTTACCGTTGAACCCACCTTCTCGGCCTCCGTTGCCATACTCACAAAAGTACCACTGACATCACGCTGCGTTCTTCCGATAATGCCAAGATCCGCGGGTAGTTGGACGGACATCTGAGAGATTGTTCCTCTGGTGTTGAACAGAATGATGTGGAAGAAGTGCCATGACAGTAGATGGAGTAGCGTGCATTGTCCATCGTAATCCTACACAAACGGACGTGTTAGGTAGGGATACCAAAACTAGACAGTGTTGTGTATAGCTCCTCTCTAAATTGAGATCGATGTGTGAATATTTGTGAATATTTGATCGATGCCGGATGTTCCTGCCCTAAAGCCACACTAGTATGGACCGACCAGGTTGGTGACGAATGGCATTAGGCGTTCACGCAACGATGTGCAGAGGACTGCTGTCTCTATAGTTGGGGCAATTCAGAGGGCCTCCTTTGTTTGTGAATCGCAACAGAAAGCTGGGGTTCCATTCATCGACCATATTTTACAGATTCAGAGAGTTCATGCTTCAAACCAGAGTTAGTTCATGCTTCAAATCATCGTCTGACACTTTGAAAAGCTCGACCGGTAGTCCGTCAGCTCCAGACCAACAGCCTTGTTGGATTTCAGCTCAGATATGGCTATCTTGACTTCATCCAGGTCGGGTGGACAGTGTTGTTGATCTACATCGTCCCTTTCATTCGTGTTGAATGATCGATCTACCTGACAGCGGGATTCGGTTCTTCGTCGCCGTCGTACAGTCTGCAGAAATGGTCCATATCCTCAGCATCAACTGGGATTCTATTACGATGTTCCCTTGATCATCCTTACAGACTTCCGTTCGGCCTTTATACCCTTGGCTGGCTAACTTTACACTTCCCTGCAAGACTATCAGATTTTACTAACTCTTTTAATACTAGTAAGCTCTGGTCGTCGTGGTGGCCGTAGCGTTGTCGGTTTGTGCGTCGACTTCTACGCAATTGAACCTCGCTGTCCGGGTTCGACTCACGGTATGAAAAAAATCGTTTTCACGGCCCCACCTCCACCCTACTCCAGTCCAACAAACACCTTCGAGTAACTGACATTAGTCGAAGAGTAACGACTGTCTAGAAAAAGGTTCTCAAACTTGGCCTTTCGGAGTCAGCACACTGTAGGTCCCTTCCACTCATGTGAGAATAATAGCACACACAACACAAATGGTCGCTGAGAAGCTAGGCTCTGACACTCGATCGGCTGTAGCGCTACTCCGTCTTAATAGACACCCGCTTAGTGGACAATTCTCTTAAGTGGACAAGACGTACTCTAATGTTTGGCTCCAAAATATGATTTTGGTTGTTTTTCTTTTCCTCTTAAGCGGATGCTCTCTTATGTGCACAAGCAAATCTGGTCCCGTGATTGTCCACTTAAGAGAGGTTCACTGAATTAGTATAATTCCTTCGCTTATTCATTGACCTGGTTCCAAGCAGATTATTTCCTTACACAACTAGATCAGTTAGTACATATGACGTTCAATTAAGACACAGCAGCGAGGGTGTCAGGCAGCAGACGAGAGCTTGTTAGGCAGCAGGTCGCGTCTGCTGCTGATTGAGGAGCCTATGGACCTGGCTCAGACGACTGCAGTCGCGAGCTGAGTATGGATGTCATATATACCAAATGTGAGTGCTACAAGTTGAATGGCCTAGAAACGTACTAAGTACATCAGTGTCCAAGGGATTCTGTGCCATAAATGACAGTGGCTTGCCAGGATGTTGTCTAGCCTCTTTCCAGCTTCAGTTCGACGCCAATAGCAGCATGCTGTCAAAACGATAAAGTCACTAGAAGCCTACTAAGTATCCCCAGAGTCAGTCATATCGATTCTCGGGTCGGCCACTACAACCTAACCCACAAGCCCACCCAACTGCTAAACATCCCAAATTCCTCCAAGACCACCTAAAAGTTACAGAATCCCTGGGATAACCGCGTGCATCACTGAGTACCATCCAGCCCATCATCCGTCCTCGTGCTCCCGCTTAACATTCAGCCCCGGCACACTTTCAAAAGTATTTATAAAATGCTGAAAAATTATTATCGCGTGATGTAAACAATCACTGATCTAGTCAAACATGAAAACTCAATAAATACCGACCGAAAGCATTCCCGTTCCCCAAAATACAAACAATACAACTGCAATCAGCTGTTTCATGTCAAACACGCCTGGAGACACAATGTGTGCTCTCCCGCTCGCTGAAAGCGAATGTGTCATAAAATTCCATTCAACTTAACCTTAATGCTCTGACAAAATGCAGACAATTTAAGGTGACACTTCTACAACAAGCGGCACTCTTTACGCACTCCACCCAGCGTGGCTCATAAAACCACATGATGGATGCGCCCTTTTATCTCTGCAATCACTTGGAACACATTCCGCACAAATGCACACGCATCATTGTTCGCATCAATTAAAAAGCGCATCAAGGTTCGGCTCTAAAACACTGCCGACTGCCTGTTCATCAGTCCATACCGCCCTTCCACATTCGGACGACCTTCTCTCATCAACGCTACATGCGCCCTCTGAGTGACACTATAAATAAAACTCCTGCTCTCGCCCACCGCCGGGAAAAGGTGGCTAATCCATTTGCTTCCCCATGGCTCATCCATTAGCCTGCTGATAGATCTCCGAACACACAGTGAAAGCCGGCTAGCAACGCCGCCGCCATCGCCACCGCCGCCGCCACTTGAAGAGGATCGGTATGGCACTGCATATGGGCGCACCGAATTAGAGCGCGTTGCTGCCGCAGGCGCGGGAAGTAAATTTCGATGCACCCGACTTCCTAAGTGCATTTCGACAGATGGTTGAGCGCTATAGGGCGAGGGAGAGCGGGAGAGAGGAGCTCCGGCAAAGATCAAATCTCGTAAAATAAAAATCTCTTAGAACGTATATTTATAAAATATGGATACGTGTCAGATCCAAACAGCGGCACTGCGCTGCCGGGAGATTTATAAGTCCTTAAGTGGCTGACGCACTCAGGGCGGCGATTGAGTTATTAAATAGGAATGGGAAGTTACTGGCGACGACGACGACGCTACAATTGAATCGCAGGCCAAGTGCCGGCGGCGGCGGCGGCGCTGCGGTATGGAGCGAGCTTCAAGTGGTGCACGTGGGAAAGTCCCTCGCGACACACTTGTCGAGCTTTCGAAATCGAACACCACTTCAGATCGAGAACTGTGGGAAAGGCGTCCAGCCGGGCTGTGACAACGGAGATCGTGTGTGAACCTCTGCTCAGTCCAGTGCGCATTCGGGTGAACATGTTCCACTTGTTGGCCAAGTCATTCCCATATCCAGGGCAACGTGCCACCAGTTTCCAGGTGAATACCTTCCCGCCGACGACGTCTATGCCGTCACTGCTCACGGATTCTTGTAGTGTCATCGCATGCAGGTCGCCCGCAATGGGTCAGCCATTACAAGGTGTTAAATCACCAGACATTCAAGCCGCTTAAGCGCTCCTAATGCGCCGCAAAGAACGACGCAAACGAGGCCGGCGACAATGAAGGGGTCTCTGGCGTTAATTTAGGGTGCAGCCTTTTAGTGTGGACCAGCAGGTGCACGGGTAATTTGTGAGTAATTCTGCGGGTCCTCGGTCGTTGCGGCGCGGCGCGGCGGCGTTGTCTTCGTTGCGGTCGTGCACAAAATTAGCGCCGACTTTGATCGAATCGCTCAATTGCGGTCCATTAACATCGCATATTGGGTTGATGGCCGCGACCGGTTGAGTTGGAGTTATCGGATTTTTAATTAGCATCATGGGGCTGGGTTGGGTAGCGCTGTTGGAGGCGGTGAACTCAGAGGGGGATGACGGTCAGTTCTCGCCGGATGGTTATGTTTGTGATGTGCTAATGCCGAATGAGTGACGTATGCTTTGGACTGGTTTCGAGTTTTTCTGTCCAGTGAATGTGATGGACGAGAGTAAGGAAGCACTTTGGCGGTAAGTTCCAGAACTGAGGAAGGAAGGTGATATCAGAAATAAAAAATGTATGTGAGTTGTAAGTTAGTCGAGGAACTTTTCGATGGTTTGTAAGATGTACGATGAGCCAATTCAAGTTCTTTGACGCCCTTGATCAGAAGCCTGTCGTGACGCAGACGGACAACTCGTAGTAGATTCGCAGTCGATACTGAGAATCTGGAAAGATCATTTCTGTAGACTGTTAAACGGCGAGGAAAACTCCAATACCGCTGTCAGGCAGAATGTTCCACTCAACGCAATTGACGATGATCGACGAGAATTCCGCCCCCGACTTAGACGAGGTCAAGATAGCAATATCAAGACTGAAGTCTAACAAAGCTGCTGGTGCGGACGGACTGTCTGCGGCACTGTTTTGGGCAGCTGAAGATGAGCTGGTAAGGTACATGCACCAACTCATCTGTAAGATATGGTCGGAGCCCGACAAGTGGAACCTCAGTATCGTTTGCCCGGTCCACAAGACAGGAGACCACTTCAACTGCGCCAAATACAGAGGGATAAGTCTCCTCAACATCGCCTATAAGATCCTCTCTGCCGTTTTGTGTGAGAGCATGAAACCATTCGTGAACAACCTGATAGGTCCTTATCAGTACGGTTTCAGGCCGGGGAAGTCCACCATCGACCAGATTTTCACATTACGGCAGATCCTGGAAAAAAACCAAGAAATGCAGATCGACACCCACCACCTATTCGTCGATTTCAAGGCCGCGTATGACAGCGTGCATAATGACGAGCTATACAACGCCATGTCTAGTTTTGACATTCCTGCCAAACTCGTCAGGTTGTGCAGGATGACGATGGAGAACTCTCGCTGCTCCATCAAGGTCGGTAACGAACTCACCGAGATCTTCAATGTCAAAAAAGGTTTTAGACAAGGGGACGCGCTGTCATGTGATTTCTTTAACATCATCCTGGAGAAGATCGTGCAAGACTCACACGCCAACACTAGAGGCACGATCTTCCAGAAGTCTGTACAACTGCTAGCACACGCGGATGACATTGACGTGATTGGCAGAACACAGCGAGCCGTCAATGAGGCGTTTGCTGGTATTGAAGCGGAAGCGGCTAAAATGGGTCTAGCGGTGAACGAGGGCAAAACGAAGTATATGCTGTCATCGAGAAAGGACGCACAACATCGACGACTTGTCCAAAACGTCACCATAGGCAGCTATAACCTCGAGTTAGTGAAGGACTTCATCTACCTCGGCTCGCAAGTGAACAGTACGAGCAACACAAGTACCGAGATAAAACGCAGAGTAACTCTTGCCAATCGCTGTTTCTTTGGGCTCAAGAGGCAATTGAGTAGTAGAGTCCTCTCTCGAAGGACAAAGCTAACATTATATTACACCTTGATCATCCCTGTCCTGCTCCATGGTGCGGAGGCATGGACAATCTCAAAAGCGGATGAGGAAGCCCTTGGTCTTTTCGAGAGAATAGGTCTGCGTTCAATCTTTGGTCCTGTCTGCGTTGAAGGTTATTGGAGTAGAAGATTCAACCACGAACTGTACGGGCTGTACAGCGGCATGAGCCTAGTCAGGCGCAAAAGATCGTGCCGGCTGGAGAGGCTTACTGGTTGAGGGCCAGGTCCACCCCGGACTGTAGCGCCACCTGAAGAAGAAGAAGAAGTTGCTTCAAACTTTTGAAATCTAGTTGAAAATTCGTCTCTCTCTTCCTTCTAGCGACACTGATGTTTTACTGAAGGTCCTTAGTGGTTTTTCCTTAAAATTAATAATAATAATATGGGTGGCGCCACAGTCCGAGGCGGACCTAGGCCTAGCCTCTCAGCAACCACTTGTGTTGTGCGTGCTATTGCTCTTTTACTAGTTGAAGGGACCTACAGTTTAATTCCGACTCCGAACGGCGAAGTTGAGGAGCTTTTGTCTAAACAGGAATACTCTTTGAGCATTGTCAGTGACTCGAAAGAGGTGGAACCGTGAATTATCAAAGGCGGTAAATTCGGGTATCGAACCTGGCTCCCTCTGCGTAGGAGTCGACGCACTTACCCACTACGCCACGGCGACCCACAAGATGTAAGTAAGAAAAATAAAAACATTACATCTTACAACTGCCTTAAAAACTACCCTAGGCTGTGTAGGTCGGCCATGGGTTGCCGCATTCATATATACATACATATGTATATGTATGTAGCTTAGCTTAAGTTAGTGGTGTGCACTGGTGCTGGCCGGACCTAAAAATATGGACACCTTTTTATGTTTACTGGAGTTATATTTAATCTGTTTGGAAATTATAACATTAATTCATTTTAAGGCAAAACATGATACAAAATACTTACTCTCGTCGTCCTCGTGGCTCATCACCCTAGTGCTCAGCAAATCAAATGTGCAAAATGGCGCGAATGACGGAAATCATGAATGTAAAGCGAAGTTGGCGAATTAATGAATTCGCACAGCGGCGATCTAATGGGTTTGTACAGCGGCTTTCTAGGATGGTGAGCCATCACAGTGAGGACGTTCAGCGAGGTAATTAGTAGCTAGAGATTAAGTAACAGATTAATAATTCAAATTTCAGTGTGAAATAATATTGACAATAGGCATAAAGTAAACGATTAATAATTCATAATTCTAAATATGCTTCAATTGGAAACAGTTAGTTTAAGTTATTTCTAAGGTAGTGTGTAAGTTAGTGTATACGTTTTAAGTAAACCCAGTTCAGTAATTAAGTTTTTTGTTTAAATTTTTCTTAATATTAAGTTGTACCGATAAAGTACTTATTCTTTAAATGCATGGATTTTTAGTTTGAGTCGAAAGACATAAAATAAGATTAAGTTAAGCTTAGAGTGCCCGCCGAGGGCCAGTAAGTTAGAAGTAGTAACAATGTTCGTCCAACTAGTTTCCAGCATTTTTGTCTAGTATGTAAGTCTTCATGAATTCCGAAAATAAAAATGAATTAAAAAAAAGGAACAGTTTTCGACAAGTAGAGGCTGCTTTGACAAGCTTAAAAAAAGGCAAAATCTAAGACAAGGCAAGCTGAAGTACTAGCTACTATGTTTCACATTCTTCTCAGTTCATTTTGCATGATGTGCTTAGTTTGTTTTGCGCGGCTTCGCTTTGAACGAAGCCTTTCATTCCTCTGACTATGAAAAGACTATATAAAGCGAGGTATGAGTGTATAATGAAAAGGAGACTTGACAAGGCGTACCCATGACAGAGTCCAAACTACTGCGATTTTCTTGAGACATTTATCGAGTGTATCTTGTGTTAATTTAGTTAGGAGTTATTCGAATGAGTTAGTATTCATTGGAAGATTTTAATAATCGACATGTTGTACTAATCGATTATTGCTCGAATAATCACTCGAATGCGCCCATCTCGAGTGATCATTCGATTGTTTAAATATCTCGATTTCTAAAGTAACCAGTCTTTAGATCATCCGATCATGCCAATCACTAATTCCAAACCGGTTGCGACACACGCAAAGCGACGGACGCACAGTCGCGGAATAAACTTGTACCCCGGCTTCTTCTAATAACTGCGCTGCTATCATTGTAGAACTTATTTTTGGTTATTTTTCTGATGGCTGTCAATTTGAGTGAGGGACGCCACAGCACTCATTATTTCCATGACGTCAGCTCGACGTGTAACTCAAATCGTTCACTTACATTCAAACAGAGCGCTATACACATTCTTCCACCATCAACATTGTCGTCCAAAATGTGGGTTGCTAAGGAATACCCAGAAACTATCACGCCAGCAAGCGAAACCCACAAACCAGCTCACTATCCCACTCAACTGTCAATGCCAATTTGCAGCAAAACCGCACATCAACCTTTGGTAGTGCTCAGAAAAGAAAAACCCAAATCATGTCGAAAAGCTCTCACCCCACCTTCGCCTGACATGTGGCGCTGGAGGTTAGATAATAGTTACCCCCGCTTCGGGAGCATATCACTCGCTCACAATCAACAGAACCTTCAATGAGATTGAGTTCTAATTGTCACTCCCTTAACCCTTGAAGCCATTGAACTCCCACCAACCCTTCAGCAACTGGTAATCGATACTTTCACTGGAGAGTCCTTGATAATGATCCCCTATCAGCGACGAACAATAGAGCAACATTCAATCTTATCTCGCCGTGTGCAAAGGAACAACACAGAAACACCTTCAGCTAGATAAAGAGCTCTTAATTAGCGGTAATGATGAACGACATACCCTGCGTCTCTAATCAAACAGAGACGCCATGTGCGGGGTGTGTGCGGGCGGCGCAATATCAAATGGCTTGACAAAAGCGTAAGCCAACGATGCTGACGGTTGGGGTGTGAGAAAGCTTGCCGCTTGTGAAAGGGGTGAGTTCTTGACTGCGAGCCAAGCGCCAGCCACTGGAATAAATCTTCCTCCCTCGCAACCGAGTCAAACCAAGTCGGAGTCCTTGGTCCTATTAGCCGGCTATGACTTGTTCATCTATCCGGACCAAGGGTGCGGATGCGGCGATGGCGGCGGCTGAGCACCGTGCACACGTGTCAATTACTGGAGAGGATATCATTTTCCGATTTCCGAGACGAAATTTATTTTCTTTTTCGGTTTCTCGCATTCCCGCCGAAGAATGTAATTTATTGTTTGCCTCTTGGACGTTCCACATATTTCATGAGTGTTGCTCACTTCGGCAGACTGGATGTGGTATTTGGCAATAGGCCAGTCGATGCTTAGTGGCTCTTTTTTTATGATTTATAATGGCTTTGTGATTAATTTGTTATTTGCCCCCTCGTAGGGTATGTCCACTGATGTTTGCTGATGCAAAAAGTGCTGCGAAACGAATGAGGTCTGTTGACGTGAGCAATGTCATCCACCAGTTGAGCTGGAATTGATGAGAGACGTGCTTGGCGTTTTTCTAAATAAACGAGGATGACCATTGGGAGGTAACTGCTTACTGACTGTTGGTAAATGCACTGGTGTGTACCTTCTACTTGAGGGAACCACGGCAACGAAGCTTAAGGTACTGATACTGACAGAGTGAGAGCGTGGGAGGTGATCTTATGTCATTCGTCTTAGCTCTTGTCTTTTTTGTCTTAATGTCCATTCTTTTCTAGGGGCAGTTGTGGTCTGAACACCATCAAGTGGGGACGTATTTTACGTCGACACTACAAGTCCACTTGTTAACTTGGACATGGAACTCTACAAGCTGTACCAGGATGTGAATGTAGTCCGGAAGGCAAAGATCCGTCGGCTGCACTGGCTCGGCCACATCGAGCGCATGGACAACAGTGCTCCAGCTAAGAGGGTCTTCGAATCCGAGCCTCCTCCTCCTCGAGAAGGAGAGGAATAACGAATCTCCGGTATAAAGACCAAGTAATCGCGGATGCCAGACAGCTTGTTCTTGACGAGTGGAAGCAGCGTGTCGAGTACCGTCAGGAATGGAGAGCAGCTATCGCTCAGGCTCAGACCCTGAGTGGGTCGTCGGCCTGATAAGCAAGTAAGTAAAATGAGTAATAAATCTGCAACCAACTCGTTTGAAGGTGGTTCAATCAAATCATCCTCAATTCTATGCCTAAAAGGTAAAACATCTTGTGTCAATTTTACACACCTTTCAGGAGAGCTGTTTTAAACCTTAAGTGGTCCTCTGAAAAATTTTAAGAGGGCGGCGGAAACTCAAAATTCTTTCGGGATTATATAGAATATTTATTTTAGAATATAATACAAATGACTATTTGTGATAGATTGGACAATTAGGTACATAAATTAAAACTTTTTTGACTTTTGACGTTTTAGGAAATCAGTTTTTCCAAACTGATATCAATCGTTTCAACACTTAGGTCGACTTAAGGTACATACAGTGGACTCTCTCTAAGTCGAACTCCCCCTAAGTCGAAACTCTCTCTAACTCGAACTTTTTCGCCATATCTTCCATACATTTCCCTCAACTTTCCATACAAGAACCTCTCTCTAAGTCAAAGTCTCTCTAACTCGAACAAATTTTGGTATCCCGTGACAGTTCGATTTAGGGGGAGTCCACTGTATTTAAAAAAAAAAACACGGCTTGACAATCAATTAACAGGAGAAATGTGGTAAGAATTGTCCGCGAACAGGAAACTGAAGTTTTTACTTTATCAGAGTCCAATAACAGTCGTCTCCTGTTATAACAGGAGAAACGGCAGCAGTGGCTCCCCTTTTCAGAAAGTCACAATCGTTCTTCCAAAGCCGTAGCTACTCCGCGAATGGAATCAGAAATATAACAATGGACCTCTGCTGGTGGGCCACAGATCTTCACCGTGACATTGACAGTCACCTAACCTAAGTGGTCGCAACCGGGTCTCATCTCTCACTCCCTACTATTCCATGCACACATTCAATTCAGTTCATTTCTCACAAACATTTCGGGAAGTCATCTCTACAACTGAACCGAATCGAGATTTATTTTCATTCATTGCTTTGATCAATGTTTAGGAACGGAAATAAGTTATTTTTTTTTTTTTCCACCAAAGATTCATCACTGTGTCAAGCTGTCAGCGTGTAGGTGGCGATATTTTGGAATTTCATCAACAATGCCTCATTTGTTTACGCTGAAATAAATAATTTAAAATAAATGCTTGATAATTTGTCTTGGGATCTGTGCCGACGTTCGTGAATGGCACAAGTTATTTATTGCGACAAATTTTTGAAAAACTAATTAATAAGAAGAGTTATGGTTTATAAATGTGCTTGCTTGTGTTTTCGAAATTACTCCGAAGATGTAGAATTCGTAGATGTGTGTCACAGGTAGGGTAGACAGGATTGAGGCTTTCATTGCAAGGCTTAAGGTCTAAGTCCATTTCCAGATATGTAAAGTTATTGAAGATCGATGTAAGCCTTGTTCCGTGGTGTGGAACGGTTGGAACGCATTTGATGAATGGCCTGTCAATCGAGGCGTTTCTTATTTCTTATTATTATATATTTCACATGAATCACATTGGGAATGATTTGTCAATTTTAAAGTCATACACAATCGTCATGTCCAAGAAATCATTAAAAAAGTCAATATCACGATAAGGGTTCTTTATCCATTTATTTGTAGAAACTCACACCTGGACGTTCACAACAAGTTATTCATTTTAAAAGCTATTTGCCAAGCCATCATATTCTATGGATCTCCCGTCTGGGGCAAGTGCGCAAAGAGTCATCTGCGCAGACTTCAGATGTCTCAAGACAAAGTTTTGAAAATGATTTTTAACTTACCAAGGTTTTTCTCTACAGAGGCACTTCATGAAATAGCTAGCATAGAAATGGTTACATCTAGAATTGAAAAAAAAACTAAATCACAAATATGACATCTCATGCTTATCATCTGAAAATAACTTGATTTCAAATCTAGCTTTGTTAAAAGTGTGTGAATGTTAAGGAATAAAAGCCAGACAATTAATTGCTAGATAAGATCTTTATTGAACTTCTACTCCAAACCCACTACAGCGGCAGCTTACGTATTCTCGAACGGCGACAAGGTCCTCGATTTCCATGCTGTCGAGCTCTTAGCGGACGAGACTCAAATTCGTTGACGTTGTGTTAACGTGATACTTTTTCCTGACTGTCTCCACAAGTGCTATACTTATTTATTTATCAACAAAATATATTTATTTATATATTACATTTATCTATTTATATATGTATTTATTTATTTATTGATCATTCCTCTTGTTATTTATTCGTACATTTATTATATACAGTGGACTCCCCCTAAGTCGAATTGTCACGGGATACCAAACTTTGTTCGATTTAGAGAGAGTTTGACTTAAGAGAGAGGTTTTCGTATGGAAAGTTGAGGGAAATGAATGTAAAATATGGCGAAAAAGTTCGAGTAAGGGAGAGTTGCGACTTAAGGAGAGTTCGACTTAGGGAGAGTCCACTGTATTTATTTATTTATTTATTTATCTATTTATTTTTTCATATATTTATTTATTTATTCACTTTGTCTCCTTTGAATTAGGTGTCATAGTTGCTTTAGGGCATGGGCTTGTGCATCCAGGGCAAAGTTGTTGACTGCTCTCAACTTGGCGAGATGCCAGCAACGATCCCTGTTAAATGCACAGGTCAAGTTGACATACAGCCTCCTCGCGGCGCCCTCTGGATAGCCTTTAAAGCAACCGCTTGGAGGTGAACTAATGTATGCAGCGGCCCCCTTGTCAAGAGGTTTAAGCCAGGACCCGGTCCTCCAGGTTCGACGGTTGCGCGTGGGGTTAACTTCCCCACCGTGTAGAAAATGACTAGTTGAGAAACGACGAGAAGCCTCGGATACGGATGACCCTACTGCTGACGACCATGGACAACGAAATAAGGACAACGGAAGGAAAGGAATTTTCGGTTCTGCACGTGGAATGTGAGGTCCCTGAACAGACCACGTGCAGCCGATCAACTTGTGGAAGCCCTCGAAGCTTATAAGGCAGATATCACCGCCATTCAGGAGGGTCGGTGGGATGGGCTGGGCAAAAAGAGGATGAAAAACTGCGATTTACTTCGGCGATTGCTACAAAGAGCGAAGGCAGCGCTTATTCAGATGCGGGGTTGTTGTTCGAGGCAGACTTAGGCAAAAAGTTTTAAGCTTTGTCTGTAAAAGCGAACGCCTCATAACAATCCGCATCAAGGCTACATTCGGCAACATCAGCCTGATATGCACCCACGCCCCAAAGGAGGATAAAGATGACTGCAAAGACGACTTTTACGATCTCCTAGAAAGAACATACGATCAATGCCCCAGCTACGACACCAAGATTGTTCTAGGAGATTTCAACGCAAAGCTGGGCAAGGAAGACATCTTTGCTCGAGTCATCGGGAAGCACAGCCTGCACGACAACACGTCCGAGAACGGACTCAGGCTTTTGGACTTGGTAACGGGGCGAAACCTCTTTGTAGCCAGCACGCGGTTCCCTCACCTCAACATCCACAAAGGGACCTGGCGGTTTCCTGATCAATCAACCGTCAACCAGATTGATCACATTGTGATCGACGTCAGACACTCCTCCAGCATTCTCGATGTCCGCACATTCCGAGGAGCCAACATCAACTCGGATCATTTCCTTGTTGTCGATAATCGATAGGACAACGGAGTAGAGCAAGACCAAGACAGTTTGACGTCGGAAAGCTACAATCGCAATTGACCGCTAGCAACTTTGCCGATCGAGTCTCCCTAAAGCTCTCAGAGAGTCCAACCCTGCCCGGCGAAACAATCGACTAACAATGGAACCGTTGTCAAAACGCCATCAGAGAAGCTGCATCTGATGTGCTGGGTTTTAAAACACCACGCCAAAAAACCCCTGGTTTGACAACGAGTGCAGGCAGGCACATTCAACGAAGCAAGCAGCATACAAGGCGACGCTGGACAGAAGGACGAGAGCGGTTCGTGAGCTCTACGAACTTAAAAGAAGGGAAGAGCACCGGCTTCTCAAAAAGAAAAAGAAAGAGCATAAGAAGCGCGCGATCGAGGACATGGAGAGGTATTACGGCAGAAATGACGTCCGAAAGTTCTACCAACGGGTAAAACAACTATCCAATGGATACAACAGAAGCCTGTCGTGATGCAGAGGGACAACTCGTAGTAGATTCGCAGCCGATACTGAGAATCTGGAAAGATCACTTCTGTTGACTGTTAAACGGCGAAGAAGACTCCAATACCGCTGTCAGGCAGAATGTTCCACTCAATATGGACGATGATCGACGAGAATTCCGCCCCCCCCGACCTAGACGAAGTCAAGATAGCGATATCGAGACTAAAGTCGAATAAAGTTGCTTGGTCAGACGGACTGTCTGCGGAACTGTTTCAGGCAGCTGGAGATGAGTTGGTAAGGTACATGCACCAACTCATCTTTAAGATATGGTCGGAGGAAAGCATGCCCAACGAGTGGAACCTCAGTGTCGTATGCCCGATCTACAAGACAGGAGACCACTTCAACTGCGCCAACTACCGAGGGATACGTCTCCTCAACATCGCCTATAAGATCCTCTCTGCCGTTTGGTGTGAGCGCCTGAAAGCATTCGTCAACAACCTGATAGGTCCTTACCAGTACGGTTTCAGGCCAGGGAAGTCCACCATCGACCAGATTTTCACATTACGGCAGATCCTGGAAATGCAGATCGACACCCACCACCTATTCGTCGATTTCAAGGCCGCATATGACAGCGTGCATAGGGACGAGCTATATAACGCCACTCCTGCCAAACTCGGCAGACTGAGCAGGATGACGATGGAGAATTCTTGTTGCTCCATCAAGGTCGGCAGCGAGCTCACCGAGACCTTCAATCTCAAAAAAGGTCTTAGACAAGGCGACGCGCTGTCATGTGATTTCTTTAACATCATCCTGGAGAAGATCGTGCAAGATTCACACGCCAACACTAGAGGCGCGATCTTCCAGAAGTATGTACAACTGTTAGCACACGCGGATGACATTGACGTGATTGGCAGAACACAGCGAGCCGTCAATGAAGCGTTTGCTGGTATTGAAGGGGAGGCGGTCAAAATGAGTTTAGCGGTGAATGAGGGCAAAACGAAGTATATGCTGTCATCGAGAAAGGACGCACAACATCGAAGACTTGACCAAAACGTCACCATTGGCAGCTATAACCTCGAGGTAGTGAAGGACTTCGTCTACCTCGGCTCGCAAGTGAACAGTACGAGCAACACAAGTACCGAGATAAAACGCAGAGTAACTCTTGCCAATCGCTGTTTCTTTGGGCTCAAGAGGCAATTGAGTCACTTAGAGTCCTCTCTCGAAGGACCAAGCTGACTTTATACAAGACCTTGATCATCCCTGTCCTGCTCTATGGTGAGGAGGCATGGACAATCTCAAAAGCGGATGAGACGTCTTTTCGAGAGAAAAGGTCTGCGTTCAATATTTGGTCCTGTCTGCGTTGAAGGTTATTGGAGAAGAAGATTGAACCACGAACTGTACGGGCTGTACAGCGGCATGAGCCTAGTCAGGCGCTTCCGGATCCAACGACTAAGATGGCTGGGCCATGTGGAGCGCATGGACAACAGTGCTCCAGCCCGTAGAGTCTTCGACTCCGAACCAGTGGGACAACGCAATAGAGGACGCCCACGGAACCGATGGCGCACCCGGGTGGAGAAGGACCTCAACCAACTTGGTGTGCGCAGTTGGAGACAGCTGGCAAAAGATCGTGCCGGCGGGAGAGGCTTACTGGTTGAGACCGAGGTCCACCCCGGACTGTAGCGCCACCTGAAGAAGAAGTCGCTTCAAACTTTTGAAATCAAGTTGAAAATTCGTCTCTCTCTTCCTTCTAGCGACACTGATGTTTTACTGAAGGTTCTTCGTGGTTTTTCCTTAAAATTAATAATAATAATATGGGTGGCGCCACAGTCCGAGGCGGACCTAGGCCTAGCTTCTCAGCAACCACTCGTGCTGTGCGTGCTATTGTTCTTTCACGCGTGGAAGGAACCTACAGTTTAATGCCGACTCCGAACGGCGAAGTTGAGAATCTTTTTCTAGACAGGAATACTCTTTGAGCATTGTCAGTGACTCGAAAGGTAGTAAATTGGGGTATCGAACCTGCCACCCTCTGCGTAGGACGCCACGGCGACCTTCCTTAAAATTACTTATATGATATATTATTTAAGAACTTTTATTAATATTTTTGTAGAAAGGTAATAATACCGAGTCTCAGTAAACAAAGAATGTAATGTATAACCACTGTAAAATAGCTGCCACAATAAACAAACAACAACATTAAGTCATATGATGCATTTGTCTGACTGACCAAGGGAACGTCTCAAAAGACTGAGAAAAGTAACGATATTACATCCATGCGTTTTAAAGGGCCCCTCGAAGAAGATGTATGTCCTCATCTACGAGGAGTGATGACACAGAATGTTCTCATAATAACGATAGGAAAATAAATACATGGACTCACCGTAAGTCGAATTATGACCGGATACCATTATTTGATCGAGTTTTCGATGGAGTTTTGCAAAAAATTCGAGTTAGAAGAAGTAAGAAGCAATTCTGTTTTTGTTTTAAAGCGTTTATTTCACAGCAAAAAAAAAGGTTAACATAATTTAAAAAGGTAACAAAATATAAAAAATAAAAAATTTAAAAAATAGCTTCGTGCTTATTTGAAGTAAATAATCACATACTAGTTCATCAAACTAAAAACAAAGTAATTAATTAAAATAAGGGAAAAACATCTTCTGGCTAAAATTAGGCTCATAAATTCATTGTCCTTCTTCTTTATTTGGTGCTACAGGCCGGGGTGGACCTGGGTTTGCTTTTATGGTATTGGTGCTCGGATCGTTACACAACATAAGTCCGTCACGGTTGCCCACAAAACAAAAGTCCAAAGGGGTCAAACCGTAGCTCCGAATGGGTCAATTGACATCGCGAAAACACGATTTGGTACGCTAAAGATTGATTGTGGCATAGGCTCATTTTCATTTTAATTAATTTTTATTTTTTACTTCATGACAACTTATATACTACACAAAAATGCTTAAAACTAGTTGGGTAACTAAACGGGTACTCTAAGCTAAACTTAAACTTATTCTATGTCTTTCGACTTAATCTAACATTATATTGTAAAAAGAAAATTTTAACATGACTAATAAATAATAAGAAAAAATTTAAAAACTTAATGACCGAACATATTTTTTTTTAAAGAAACTACAAGCTAACTTACATTCTACCTTAAAATAAAACTTACAAACCTTATAACTACGCTAAAATATGTAAGTCGGCCATAGGTTACAGCTGATATAAAATCCGCTGCAAGACGTGGACCGACTGCTCCCCATGAGGGGTTCTGCACTATCTTTCCTAACCAGGGTCTAATGGGTTCCACGCTGGAGTTCTCTCGCTCCCCAGCAACCAGAAATTTTGATGTTACATTGCAACATCCCTCACATCCCGCCTGGATACCGCCGTACTGAACCGGTGGAGACCCTCCTCAGCTCGTTGTGCGACGGAGCGGTCGTGGTTGAGTCGCCCATCCACAGTTGATCTGGCGATGTGATAGATGAGCGGTACCGCATTTATATTTTGTAACAGTCCGTTCTTGTCTAAATGGAGAAAGGCTTCTGGGGGGACGAAGCCGTTGTGCCGTACCCGTACGTGAATTGGGGTAGTAAGTCCCCGAGATCAAGTTATTGACCGAGTTCATCGCTCTAGCAGTGTGACCTCGAACCAACTTCACCAGGAAATTATCCACTCTTATCAGGTTTGCCCTGTTGTATAAAACCTCGTTGGAATAGAATTTTATGTACTGGGACTCTGGAGTTCTATAAAGGCGAAGGCAAGCCCTAAGACAAGCCCTCTCGAACAACCGAATCTTTTCCATCAAGCTTGCACTCACGTTGAACCACACGGGACAGCCATAGTTGAGCGTTGGCCAGATGAGGGCCATGTAGCAGATAACCTTCACCCTCGCATCGAGTTGGCTGTTGTAAAACAGTCTTTTTGTAAGGGCAAAAGCTCCTCGGGCCCTGGCTAGAGCAGCATCTACATGTTTGTTAAAATATAGATACTGATCTAGCCAGATCCCCAGGTACCTGACTACAGTCCATTGCGCCAGTGGTTCCCCGTGTCGTCCGACGATTGAGAACTTTCGCCAATTCTTTTTCGTGTCCGCCGAGGCCTTACACAACGGCGTCCTGAAAAGAATGGTTTCCGACTCCCGGAAGTTGATACTCAACTTCCAGTCATCGCAACTTCTCATGAATGAATCGAAGTCACCCTGCGTGAGGGTAGTGATTTCCTCGATCTTTTTGCCTGATCTGTACACGATCAAGTCATCGGCATACGCAATTGCATGAGGAAGAGAACTTAACAGATTGCTCAAGTAAATGTTGAACAGGATCGGCGAATTAAGGGCACCCTGTTGGAGACCATTTTTTACCTCAAATATACCTGTGGAGGTCACGTTGCCATTTTTGACTACGAACCGTCTACCGGTAAGCATGTTGCACAATAGGTACAGCAGTGGTTTGCTAATGCCTAGCCGATTGAGCTTGTAGAAAAGTCCTTCTAACCATACGGTATCAAAGGCCTTCTCCAGGTCAATCAAGCAGGCACCCGTACATTGTTTCTGGCTCTTGTTCCATTGGATATCCGACACCAGTTTCAACGCGGCATGAATAGTGTCATGCCCCGCTTTGAAACCGAATTGGTTATCCGGAATAATATGTTTGTGACCTGCGAAGCCAAGGGTACTGATTCTACCCGTTCGGCCAATGGGATCTTGTGGTGAATTGCGTCAATTATGCACTTGAACACAATTTTTAATTTTTAATTTTAGTCACTTATTTAAGTCGTCACTCGTGAACTATAACCGCACTGTTCAGAGGTTTATGCACGACTGATGTGTGTGTGGCGTAGGCTGTGTGGCATGGTGAGGTTCTCCAAAGCCACGTCTTCAATCTCAGTAAGCAAAAAGTCGGTTAACATGGCTCTGATCGAGACGTTGTTCTTAGGCAATGTTCCATAGATGCCACCACTCCATTGCAGCTGCATCGGCTTCTGTGCGCCCCGTACAACAACGGGGACTATGAGTGTTGTCCACTATCATACCGGTGTGACGAATTTTTTGCACAAACTTGCGTACAACAGTCCCGGCATGTCCTCTTTTAAAAAAAAACACACTGTTTGGTCTACACCAGAGATCTGCAGCGATACACCGCACTTATTCGTTCAACGCATGTACATCGGGTTTTTCTACCACTCCACCTCATTGATGCTTCATAAATATTCATCGCCATCGCATTGATCGCAAACACATGCGGTGTTGCGGCCATGTAGTCATACCAATCGAAGCACTAAGCGATGTTCCTCAGATCATAGCGATGAGTTAGAAAAAGTGGTGCGAGTGTTAACCGCCACCACAATTGCTGCAAATGCGTACGGTTTGGAGTCAGCGCGTCCTGCACTACCGCATGTTCATATTGACATAACGGAAGCGGTGGTATGTGTGACCGCTTATGAATAAGAAAAAGTTCATGACTCGAGGACAAAAGACATTTTTTCAAAATAATAACTTAAGCTGTACCTAATACATACATATGTAAATATGTGACATATTATGTCAATTGCGTTCGATTTGTCATCTGCCTTCAAATAGTTGGAGTAATAAAAAAAAACACCGCAACTAGTAAACGGTGTTGTTCTTGTTCACAAGCGGCCGCGCATACCGCCGCTTCGGATATGTCAATATGAACATGCAAAGGCGTAGTACTCGAGTTTATAAGAGAAGCATAACCAATCGACACAATCAAATCACAATCGAGTATGGTGAACACAACAATCGCTAAGGTTGCGCTGGTGGTACACACTGCCACCGCCTTTCTTGTGAGTAGATTTTTAGTCTCAAAAAATGATCGCTGCCGGTCCCACTCACACCGTTTTTTTGTGAATATATCGCAAGTCACTAAAATATGATCGCATGCCGATCTCTGGTATACACACTTTTAGCGTAAATTGGCTCATTTCGTTACGCGGTGTTAGATATTGACTTTCTGTCAAGATTTCGAGCGGGAAACAGCTGTCAGTGACAAAATGAAGAAAAACCTCTAGATGGCCCAGTCTACAGGCCTTTCATCAATTGTGCATCATCCAGGATACACCAGGATCAAGCAGTCGCCTCTCAGACTATCAACTAGAAAAATGGTTCGTTCTTCAGCGTCGCCTTCGAAGGCTTTTGGGAGATCGGTGTTAAATGGGGAATTAGCTCTAAAAGGGCTTGCGTTGTGAATCTCTGCATCGAATCCTATGCACTTTATTATTTTTTAACCTACGGTGTCCAAGTTTGAGTTTAGTTTAGGTTAGGTAGGTGGGCTGCTAGTGCATTCACCAGCACGCTTAGACACTATACGGGTCCATTGTGCTACCCACAGTCAGACTGCTACCACTGATTGAGCACTCCATTGGTAAGCCCATTAAATTCCCAACGGCAAATGATGACTGGACCAGATTTGGAAACCAGATAAAAGCGTATTAACTTTGCTTTCACTGGGATTCGAACCGACGACCCCGCTAACCAGAGGCAGGCACTCTACCAACTGCGCTATCCAATCGTTTTTAGACAGTTCTTACTCTTTGAGCATTGTCAGTGACCCGAAAAAGGTGGGGCCGTGAAAATAATTTTGATCGTACCGGGAATCGAACCCAGGCAACGAGGTTCAATTGCGTAGAAGTCGACGCACAGACCCACAAAGCCCCCAAAATGCACAAATTTACTAGGCACGTTACACGTTTCTCTTGAGCGTGTCTTCAAGATCGTCTTCACCTCCATGTCCACTGCCATCGCAAGCGATCTTCACTTCATCGGGATAACACGTCGAGGGCACCGAAACACCGCCGTCAAAACACCAAAAATGCCAAATGAAACATTATTACCTTAATAAGCCAATTAGGTGCCTAAGACGCAGTAAAATTCGACAAATTTCATAACACCAACCAGTGGCGGCTTCCCGAAACAAAGCCTCCAGCCAATCGCTGCAACTTTGAGGCACTTATCTCGATGCCCCGATCAGGTGTACGGTGTCCGAACACCGAACACCGACCAGATACACAATCCCACAAGATACAACTCAATCCGGAGTCAATCGAGAAGCGAACGCCCATCATTTGTCCGTCATTGTGCGCACAATCGATCGACGCCGCCGATAAGTTGTGCTCTTCGATTCGCTTTGCCTCAAATTCGCCATGATTGGGCAGAATTTCCCGGCAATTCTCAGTCCCAGGCGTGGAATTTCTGTCTGCGGCTGGCAGCGCCAGCTTTTCAAATGAAAACCCTAATCCGATGTGTAACAGTGCGCCGCTGCCGCCACCACAGTCACCGCCACCGTGCCGCTGTGTGTTGCAGTCGCATCGCTTGATCGCAACCTGTGTCCTTAAGTGGTCTGGAATTATTCCAAAGTGGTTTTGTTCAGTGATATCAGGCACCGCCATCTCGTCTCCTCCGCCGTGCTCGTGTGGCAAGTGTTTGATTATAACCACACACCGCTACACGCGGCTAATTCACTTCAAGATGTCGACCTAATTTCCACATTTCGTCCATTAGATCGGGGAGGATTCTCTATCTTGGGTTCGATATCACCCCACAGACAATGGACTGGATCTTGGGCGAGCGAGTGTATCTTGATGCGCCAGAGACAAATTGAATACAATTTTTTGGATGACGATGACTGGATGGAGGCCGAGATCAAAGTCGCCGATCGAGGTGTGTGGAACGGGTTTTGATTGGACGCATGGCGATGGGCTTGAAAGTGTTCTCGAGTAGTTTGTGGATCATGTAATGAGTATAATAGAGGACTTGGAAGGGGGCGGGGGAATGTGAGCGCTTTCATTTCAAGATCTCCAATTAGCTGCGCTGAGGCAAGTCGGAGAAATTCTTAAGGGACGACGACTTTTGTTTCGGATCAGCAAGCTAATTTACCGAGAAGATGCTTCCGCCATTTTCGCTTGTGGAGATCTGTGACGATCATTCAATGTAGAGAAACTCGGTGATCGACGACGATCGTTGGGCAGATCGCTGATCGACGATTACCATCGACCATCTCGATTATCGACGATATATATTGGCTATCTTGGCGGTAGACGACGATCACCGACAATCTCTGCCATCAACGATGTTCATCAAAGATCTCCGTGATCGATGATGATCATAATTGTCTACTTTGGTGATCGACGATGGCAATTGATAGTCTCGGTAAATGACGATGATCATCGATAGTCTCGGTAACCGACGACGATCGTCCAGAGTTTTCATTCACCGATCATCAGCGAACATCAGAGCGCGTTAAACAATGATCGTGGGCCATTTCTGCGACGATTGATGACAACCAAGTCTGTGATCTTCAACAATAACTAGCCGCCCCAGCAGACAAGAGACTAAATTAGTGTCGAAACAAGATCCGTTTCCCGATCAGTTGTTTTCGTTGACGAAACCCACAACCTTCACGAAACGTGACCCGAGGTGTATCGGTTATTCAATACAAACACCATGGGAGGAGTCAAGACGTGGAAACTGTCACATCGTCCCACGGCCAAGCGAAAATGAGTGCTAATCAGGGCTAAATTTAACTCGCGCTAAACGTCCAAATGTTTATGACGGATCTAGCACCTCTGCCTGATCTCCCAGACGCCATGCGGGCAATGAGCCGCTTCGATTGGCCCACTCTCCACTGAAAGCTGGTATTTCCACGCGTGAATTTGGACTCAAACCAATCGAGTGGGGGCCTTATCGCTAATTGCACACATTTTTTGCATCGCCACGTAATGCTGTATCGTGACTAATTAAGACGAGAGAGAAACCACAATTAGCTGGAGCAAGAGAAAGCCTCAGCCTTTCAGATTCGAAAAATGCAGATGAACTCACACGAAATGCCGGCATAATCTGGGTGTCGGCACAGCTCTTTGACACCCTCGCCGGGTCACTGTGCGGTGTTTGCGCTCTCAAATACATTTCCATATCACATGCACAGGCCATGCGTTAAGTCACCCTGTCAGATGACACACCAAACTGACATAATGTGGCGTTAAACACAAAAGCGATGCACATCCATCACATTGCCCGCAGCCAAATGAAGAAAGATACAAGATACAAAAGGAAAATGGATTAAGGTAACCAAAGACACTGCAAGACACGGGCACTGCGCCGCAACAACGAAAAGATCAACCGATAAGATGCCTCCACCTTCGCTGAGTGGAACATGACCGCCTCACTGCGCCGGTCGCCGCCGCCGAGCGGCATGGTCAAAACACAAAACACCATCGAAGGCGCATCCACACACACGCAGCCGGAGGGGAGTGGAGTGTTCAAAGGGAATTAGCCTAATCAGGTAAATAGCATCAAGATACATCGCGCTATGTTAGGACGAACGGACGCATGAACTGGGACTGGGGATGAAGAGATCATCGCGATAGACCTATTAGGCGCTTCGAGCAGATGAGAGATGGAAGGAAGGTGACACTGAATGGCATTTAATCTGCTCTTGTGACATGGTGTGTGTGTGTGCTCTTTTCATTTTTATTCTTTTCTTTTTCGCCGTCTGGTGATTATCCTTTGAGATCCTTTAGATTATCCTGCCACGTATATGGAGTGTCACTTCAATTTGTGCCTCATTTTGAAGGCTATTGTTTGTTCTTTTCTTGGGGATAAGGATCTGGAAGGTGTTGGTGTTATGCAATGATCGGTCGGGCGTAAGCGATACTTCGTGAGCCCCGAACGGAGCTTAGCCCTCGAAAGTAACATAATCCCAGAGGGAATTAACTGCTTCTGTGTGAATCATGGCTCGGCACGACACTAGGAGCTAAGCCACCCTGGCCTAGGGTAATTTTCTACTGATGTCCCTAATTGGAATGTGTGACTGTTCACTTTCTTTTGTCAACATGGAATGTTTGGTGTCCGAATTCAGGTTAGACGATGGTAAGCAAGTTCGAGTATATTCTCGAATCGGGGTGGACCTGGGACTCAACCAACAAGCCTCTCTCTCTAACGACCTTTGGCTAGCTACTTCCAGTGTCGCAATCCTAGTTCTCCAACAGGATGTCCCATCTTCGACGCAGACGTCCTCTGCTGCGTTGTCCCACTGGTGCCAAGTTGGAACTCTTCGGGTCGGAACACATGGCCCAGCCACCTTCGGCTAGGCTCATGTCGTTCTACAGTTCGTGGTATCACGGCGATTGAAGAACAGGCGAAACGAGCTGGTCTTAAGGTTAATTATGACAAGACGAAATATATGCTGTCGAGCAAGAAACGATCCGCCGAGCACCACCTAGGGCAAAACATCACAATCGAAGGCTACAATTTTGAGGTAGTGAAGGAATTTCACTACTTCTGGGCAAAAGTGAACTCCACGAATGACATCGTAGTGAAGATCCGACGCAGAATCACCCTTGGCAACCGATGTTACTTCGGTTTGTCAAAGGAACTGTGCTTAAAACTCCTGACTCGGGTTCCTTTGAATTTCTTCTCTTAAGCCCAACTAGCGAGTTAGCTCTTGCAACTATTTCATTTATTTATTTATTCAGGTAACTCTGCACATTAAGCATAAACTTATAAGCTTGTACAGGAATGATTTTTTCTTAAAATAACAAATTTATACTTATCTTAACCTTACTTAATTCTAAGGAAAAATTAGGAAATTAAATAAGGAGGGGGAAATGAGTAAAATTAATAAGAAGAGAAAGATCAAGATAGAGAAAGTAAGAAAGCAAAGAAAGCATATACTGAAATCATTGTTATTTACTCGTAAGTGGTTAATTCGTTTTGTAAAATTCAAAAAGTTTTTTTTCCAAAATAGTTCGCTGTACCTACCCTTTAAATTTCCGGGGACTGAGACCTCGTAACACACAATAGATTTTGCGAACGATACCATTTATTTGATCATTCCTGCTAAGATGTTCGTTAAAGATGATTCCAAGATTTTTTATTTTAGAGACATATTCGATAGTGCTGTTGTTAATACAAACTGGGTCAACGGCATTGCACAGATTTCCTCTGCTTATTTGGAGAGCCTTAGTTTTGGAAGGATTCAGGGATAAATGATTCATTTGGGACCAAATAAATAAGGAGTTTAGATCTGTATTCTCAATACAGTTCACGAAGTGCGGTTGCCTGAGTGGAGAATTTGAAAACAAAATAAAATAACCAAAATAAAGCTGCACATCATCAGCGTATATATGATGCTCGCAGGGTTTTACGCTTTGAGAGATATCGTTTATGAATAAAACAAACAGGAGTAGGCCTAAAACAGATCCTTGCGTACCTGTGAGCACGGGTAAGCTTTTTGAATACTTATTACCATTAGCTACCATCTGAGTTCTTCCATCAAGATATGACGCCACGAGTCTAAACACGGATTCCTCAAAGTTGAAAAACTTGTGTAATAAAATAGAATGATCAACAGAGTCAAAAGCTTCGGAAAAGTCCAGAAAGACAATCACAGACATCATATCACTATCGAGTCCAGATCGTATATCGTCGGATACTTTTAAAAGTGCAGAAATGCAGTTGTGCTTACTGCGAAATCCTGATTGTAACTTCGTTACCAATTTCTCTTTCTCCAAGTATGCTTTTATTTGGATACTTATTATTTTTTCGAGAACTTAACTTAAGAATGGGAGGATAGCAATCGGTCTAAAGTCCGTGCTATTCGACTTGGGAAGAGGGAGAATTTTAGCAACTTTCCATTTAAGAGGAAACACACCTGTTGTTATTATTGTATTGAAAATGTGTGTGATGTGCTTACGTATGACAGGCAACATTATTTTTATAAATTTTGGGCTTATACCATCAAGTCCTACCGCGTTAGACTTAATAGACAAGATCGCATTTCCTACGCAAGTAAAATCGACACATTGTAAAGAGAAAAAGGAAGCGGGTGAAGTGGTGTTGCAAGGGAAGAAATTGAATTCAGTTTTATGTGTTTTCGGAGATGAGCCGCCGGTAAATTTTTTATTTAGTTCATCTAAATCTACATCCTCTGGGATGTCAGAACAAACCCCATCTTTTTTTGTGGCCTTCCAAAATTCTTTGCTTGACTTATTCGCTTTAAATTAGTTTTCATAGCATATAGAAAGAACAAAGAGCACGAGAAGCGCGCGATCGAGGATATGGAGAGGTGCTACGGTAGGAACGATGTCCGAAAGTTTTACCAGAGGGTGAAACAATTATCCAGTGGATATAAGGTTCGGACAGAAGCCTGCCGGGACGAGAAAGGACAACTAGTAGTAGAGTCGCAGTCGATACTGAGAATTT
The DNA here is from genome assembly GCA_964034865.1 of Eristalis intricaria. Taxonomy (NCBI): domain Eukaryota; kingdom Metazoa; phylum Arthropoda; class Insecta; order Diptera; family Syrphidae; genus Eristalis; species Eristalis intricaria. Next base: position 64,686,430 of record OZ035874.1, on the reverse strand, counting down.
CGAAGAACCACTTCTGCAGACTGCTAAACGGCGATGATGACACCAATACCGCTGTCAGGCAGAATGTTCCACTCAATATGGACGATGATCGACGAGAATTCCGTCCCCCCGACTTAGCCGAGGTCAAGATAGCAATATCAAGACTGAAGTCTTGATTGAGCTACCGGTGCGGACGGACTGTCCGCTGAAATCTTTAAGGCAGCTGGAGATGATCTGGTTGGGCGTATGCACCAGCTCATCTGTAAGATATGGTCGGAGGAGAGCATGCCCGATGAGTGGAATCTCAGTATCGTTTGCCCGATCCATAAGAAAGGAGACCCCTTTGACTGCGCCAACTATAGAGGGATAAGTCTCCTGAACATCGCCTACAACATCTTCTCTGCCGTTTTGTGTACTCGCCTGAAGCCGTTTATAAATAACCTGATAGGTCCTTATCAGTGTGGCTTCAGGCCAGGGAAGTCCACCATCGAGATTTTCACACTACGGCAGATCCTGGAAAAGACCCGAGAAATGCAAATCGACACCCACCACCTTTTTGTCGATTTCAAGGCCGCATATGACAGCGTGCATAGGGACGAGCTATACAACGCCATGTCTAGTTTTGACATTCCTGCCAAACTCGTCAGGTTGTGCAGGGTGACGATGGAGAACTCTCGCTGCTCCATCAAGGTCGGTAACGAACTCACCGAGACCTTCAATGTCAAAAAAGGTTTTAGACAAGGCGACGAGCTGTCATATGACTTTTTCAACAATATTCTTGAGAAGGACGTGCAGAACTCACACGCTAACACAAGAGGCACAATCTTCTAGAAGTCCGTACAACTGCTAGCATACGCGGATGACATTGACGTGATTGGCAGAACATAGCGAGCCGTCAATGAGTCGTTTGCTGGCATTGAGGCGGAGGCGGCTAAAATTTGTCTAGCGGTGAATGAGGGCAAAACGAAGTATATGCTGTCATCAAGAAAGGACACACAACATCGACGTCTTGGACAGAGCGTCACAATGGGCAGCTATAACTTCGAGGTAGTCAGGGACTTCGTCTACCTCGGCTCCGCAGTAAACAGTACAAACAACATCAGTACCGAGATCGGACGGAGAAATCTCTTGCCAACCGCTGTTTCTATGGGCTCAAGAGGCAATTGAGTAGTAGAGCCATCTCTCGAAGGACCAAGCTGACCCTATACAAGACCTTGATCATTCCAGTCCTGCTGTACGGCACGGAGGCATGGAAAATCTCAAAAGCGGATGAGGAAGTCCTTGGTATTTTTGAGAGAAAAGGTCTGCGTTCAATATTTGGTCCTGTCTGCGTTGAAGGTTATTGGAGAAGAAGATTCAACCACGCACTGTACGGGCTGTACAGCTACATGAGTATAGTCAGACGTCTTCGGTTCCAACGCCTAAGATTGCTAGGCCATGTAGAGCGTATGGACAACTCAGCTCCGGCCCGGAGAGTCTTCGACTCCGAACCCGTGGGACAACGCAACAGAGGACGCCCGCGTTTAAGGTGGCGCACCTAGGTGGAGAAGGACCTCAACCAACTTGGCGTGCGACACTGGAGACAGCTAGCCAGAGACCGTGCTAGCTGGAGAGGCTTGTTGGTTGAGGCCCAGGTCCACCCCGGACTGTAGCGCCAAATGAAGAAGAAGAAGTATATTCTTTTAGTTTTGCGTATAAGCGATGTAACCGAATTTCTAGCCATTTTACACTGCTTAAAGATAAATGGACACCTGTATCTTCTCCATCTGTGGTAAAGAAGGTTCCGAGTCGCAATGTGGTTTGGATTGTTGTATTAAACCAGGGGGTATTAACATTCTTTACAACTTTGGTTTTTATTGGAACATGTTTGTAAAGCAAAAGATGCATGTAGTTTTCTAAAACATTGACTTGATTATTAACATCAACAGTTGAACAAATTGGTGACCAGAGTATAACGTTCTGTAAATAATTTCAATTTTCAATTTCAATTTTATTTGTATAAATTCATTTTGCAATTTTTACATTGTTTATCTGCAAAGCCTGAATGGCTTGTCTGCAGATGACTAGTCTCAAAAATGTTGCAAATATATACGTTGAAATTCAAGTAAAACAGTTTTGAATACATTACAATTAACAATTAAGAGTTGTTTCAATTTACAGATACTACGCAAGAATATAATAGATGACGATTTTTGGATTTACAATGACATTTTACATTTTAGTTTTAAGAGTTTAAATATATTTCCTTTGCTTTTTTAACCATGTCTCTTTTTTGTAGGTTGCGAATTTCCCTTGGGAGTTCGTTAAGGATGGTTGGAGTTGTGACCTTAAAAGTCCTTCGACCATACTCATTCCATTACCTCGGAACTTCACATAGCTGCTGCTGTCGTCGTCTGGTGTTCACCATTTGCTGCGACTGGGTCCTGTACGTGTTGTCGTCACCGAAGTTGGCCAAGATTTCCAGATTGTATATATGGCTGATGTTGAGCAGACGTGTTGGTTGAACATCTCTGGGGCTTCCTGCTTCTAGCACAAGTTTCTGGAGTCTTCTGTGCACTTTCTGCAGAGATTGCATTTGAGACGCTCTTCCCCATGCCAGAATGCCGTACCTTATGTGAGATTCCACCAAGCCCATATAGCACTGCCTCAGTACTCTTGGTGTGCAGAGTTTGCGCAGGTGGAAAAGGGCGTACGCAGATTGGCACAGCTTATTCTTCAACAGCTCTAAGTGGTAGTTCCATTTAAAATTGTAGTCAATCGTCAGCCCTAGATATTTATATTTTGACACATAATTTATGTATTCGGTGCAGTCATCGTGGCCCTCTGTTATTCCATCATAGCCACGTCTGTGCAAACAATCTACGCTGTGCATTTTTATCTTAAGTTTTGTTCTGGGAATATGCGGCGGGCGAATGTGCATTACCTTTGTCTTAAGTGCGTTGATAATTAGTCCATGGTCGTGACACCAAGCTACGATTCTGTTAAAATCTAATTGCATAAGTTTCGCTGCAAGATTTGTTTTTGGAAAGTCACGGAATTCAAAAGCTCTTCTTGTAGTCATGGACGATATAATATTAAGAGTTACAACGAATAAATCATGATTCGAAAAGCCAGGATTTGGTATTTGGTCATAATGACTAATAATATTTTTCTGCGACACAAGACACACATCTATAAGGGACGGAGTTTTATTAGGGAAAAAATGAGTAGGGTTAGTTGAATTTGCGAAATGCAATCCAAACGAATTGACCATATCCACAAAATCTCTGTTCTGGCTCCCTAAAATATTCATATTTAAGTCTCCACATAAAACTATTTCAGAATAGAGAGGCCCTAATTCTTCTAATATGTCTCTAACATGTGTTAAATGTGCCACATTTGGCGCCATATACATACACCCTATTAGAAGTGATCCATGACTTACAGCTATGTCCACAAATACACACTCAAAAACATCTAATTCTGTTGTTCGCTTCACAAGCTTACACATAATATCATTTTTCACATACATAGCAACACCCCCAGAATCTCGTCTGTTCAGAACGCCGTTGTATAAGGCTTCGGCGGATACGAAAAAGAATTGGCGAAAATTCTCAATCGTCGGACGACACGGGGAACCACTGGCGCAATGGACTGTAGTCAGGTACCTGGGGATCTGGCTAGATCAGTATCTATATTTTAACAAATATGTAGATGCTGCTCTGGCCAGGGCCCGAGGCGCATTTGCCCTTACAAAGAGACTGTTTTATCAGTCGTTCACCGATCTTTGAACAGTGCGCATGTGTTTCGGCTTAGTTATTCAAAGTGAAAAAATAAAAATAAAAAGTGCAGTCAAGTAGTGTAAACAACTTGGGGATCCGCAACAAGGTCGTGGCCGAGAGCCTAAGGTGCACAGCCGGGAACCAATAGGGCTGGGTTCGAAACCCAGCGGGGAGCAATCTCCTTTTTTAATTTTTTCTTCTCCCACTATACAAATTTGCACTAGATAAGTGAGTCAGTGCAAATCATGGTGGAGAACGGGCAGTCCGCTCGCCCAGAAGAGGTCGGCGGGAACCAGCAACCGGTGGCAGAAGAGTCACGCCACCAAGCAACGGTTGCCAACGATGGAGGTACGAAGAGGAGGAGGAAAAAGCAGACCTCCTCCAGTTCGAAACGACGCAACACAAACGCGTCACCCAAAAAAGCCCAAGAGGAAGCGTGTGCAGCGTCTACGTCATCGGACGAGACTTCCCACGAGGGCGATGCAGAAGATGACGCATATTCATATGTGTCTGATGGGAGAGAGGGGCGATTTGCCGTAAGCAGCATAAGCTTCGAATCGGTGCCCTCCGACACCGAAGAAGAAGTAGAGGCGATCATTCGCTCCAAGGAAACGAAAGTCTCGAATCTGAGGGAGGAGACTGACAAACTCCTTCAAGAGATTAGAGAGCTACGCCGTAGAACTCTCGAAAGGAGAAGGAAGGAGGAAGAAATCCTACAACGCGGGCAACAACAACAAAAAACGTTGCCCGAATCAAGTCAGTGGGCGAATCAGGCGCAGCAACAACAACAGCAAGCAGCGCCTAAACAGAAGAAGCAGCTTCAACAGCCATCAGTGCAGCAACAAAAGCAAAAGCAGCAACAACAGCAAAAGCAGCAACAACAGCAAAAGCAGCAACAACAGCAAAAGCAGCAACAACAGCAAAATCAGCAACAAAAGAAAGCAACATCGCAACAAGACAAGCAGCAGCAACATGCAGTACACCAGCAACAACCACAGCAAAAGAAGGAAAAAGTGCCACCGATCAACCTGTACAAGCCGGATGTCATTTACACTGCACAGGTATGTAGGACGGCCATAGGTAGTGGTAACTTTCTAATTAAAAAAAATAAAGGGTTCGAAAAATACTCAATCTGCTGCAAGACAGTAGACCAATATAACAAAATTAAGAAGGTACTAAAGCGGTCGACGATGGAGTTCTTCTCCTTTACGCCAAAAGGAGAAAAACTCCAGTCAAAATTATTAAAGATCTCCGGACCGCTCGAAGCGGAGGAGATCTTCCAACTGCTCAAGGAGCATGTGTGTGACGGTGTCGAGATCGTCGGAGTCAAGCCCTTCACCACAGCTAAGGCAAAAAGGGAGGGGCGGAAATTACCGTTCTTCATTGTGCAGGCTACACCCAATAGCAAAATAGATAAGCTAAACGATATAGATCGTCTGGCTGACTACTATTGCGTCTGGGACAGCATTAGAAGGCGCGATGGCACTCTTCAATGTGCTCGCTGCCAAAGGTTCGGACACGCCGCGTCAAACTGCCACATGCAGCCTCGATGCGTCAAGTGCAGTGAGAACCACAGTGCGGAGAATTGTCCTCTGGGGCAAAAGGGAGCAGCTGACAAGAGTCAGCTCAAGTGCGTACTCTGCGGAAACGCGGGGCACACCGCTAACTATCGGGGTTGCCCTAAGTTTCAAGAGCGGAAAGCAAAAACGGTTCTGCAGAAGCAGCCCCCTATGAAAAAGCTGCTCGGGGCAGCCATTCCCGTAACTCCTCAATTGACCTACGCCCAAATGGCGTCCGGCCAGACGAGCACGGAAAAGCAGCAACTACCAAAGGTAGTGCCGCAACCTTCAGTGCCAAAAGCTCTCGAACCAGCGCCTGAATGGAAAGCTTCCATTGAAGGGCGTATGGCTCGGTTAGAGGAGCAGGTCGGCCAAATTCTGGCGCTCCTGCAGAACCAACCACGTCAAAAGTCTTAATGGCTGCGCAGACGGAGAGTATTTTTAAGATCCTTGCAGTGAATGCAAATTCATTGATAGGGGTCCCACGAAAAAACGAGCTCTATAGATTGTTGGACGATCAAAGCCCAGAGCTGATGCTGATTAGCGAAACCAAGCTAACTCGGAGAGGCATACTGGAGCACAGTAATTATAATGTTGTTAGAAGAGACCGGCCCAATTCCAGTGGTGGAGGCGGTGTTGCAATCTTCATAAAAAATAACATTAAACATAAAGTAGTGTATAGTAGTGAAGTACGAAGGTTTCAGGAGTTGGAGGCCTGCATCGTGTGCATTTCGCTCCGCAGTGGAAGGAGGTTGTATGCGGTGTCGGTCTACTCCTCCGGCAACCCTAGTTCCAGAACGACTATATCAGAGCTCGATTCACTCTTCCGATGCCTAAGGCTGGACTCGGAGGAGAACTATTTTATTTTGGCCGGGGACTTAAATGCCCGACATGGATATTGGGGAAACATAATTTCCAACAATAGAGGGGACCAGCTTTACAGCTGGTTTTGCTTGCACAGTGTCGAGTATAGACTCGATTTGAAGGCAACAGAGATCTCGTCTTATCCCAGAAGCGGCTCATATCTAGATCTTCTGCTGTTAGACGCAAGATTGCAGCTGACAGACACAAACGCACATACGGTAAACTGCTTGAACACATTCGTGTATCTCAGTGACCATTGCGGACTTAGTGCCGAAATCAAGATCCCCAACGACATTGCGGACTTAGGAGAGTTTGTTCAAACGTACCCCTACAATTACAGTAGGGCTCGATGGACACGCTTCTCCAGACAAATGACGCGAGCACTCTCTTCGAACGAGCTCCACATACCGTCCAATAGAAACTTGTCAAACGAAGAGATTGACATGTATCTAATTCAATTGGACGAGACAATCAAACGAACGATGGACAGCACGATACCACGGTATATACGTACAAACAACCAAGACATTTACCGCAATGCGACAATTGACGCACTACACCAACAAAAAAGTAGACTCCTAACAAGATTAAAAAACTTGTACAGGCGGTTTACTGACAGACGTAGTGAGGAAGTTAGGACACTGAAATCGCTAATTAAGAACATTCAGACATTAATTGCCCAGAATTACAGACTTTCTGTTAATTCTTACTGGAATGATAAGATTCGGGCTGTTAGATCTAACAACCCGAGCATGTTCCCGCAAATAAACAAATTCTTCCGTAGCAAAAATAGCGATCTTCCGTGTCTTAAACTTCCCAGAACGACGGACAACGAACGTATACTGACTACAGCAGGTATCACTCCAGATAATGCCGTACTCGACGATAACTTCTTTGTGGTCGAAGATCCGCAAGAAAAAATGGAGGTACTAGGCGCGGTCTTCCAAGAAGTGTACAAAGTGAATGAGAGCGTTCGCCCGAACCACGACTTGGATAACCGCGTACTGGCTAGCAACTCTCAACTTCGAGAAGACATGCAACAATGGCGATCTGAGAACACTGGCTTTGTCGTGTTCAATGATGATTACATGGCAGATAATGCCATCGCCGACGAAGGGGTTCAACCCCCGTTCATATCGAAGACAGAACTCCAAGCGGTCTTCGAATCATTAAAGAAGAAAAAGTCTGTTGGAATCGATGGGATCTCCAACATTGTGCTAAGACACCTCCCCCTGGAAGTGGTTAATATGTACACAATCCTGTTTAACAATGCTTTGAATAATGCACATTATCCAGAGCATTGGAAAACTGCGATTGTGCAACCCATATCCAAGAGAGGAAAAGATTCTTCGAATCCTTGCAACCTCCGGTCAATAAGTCTCCTTCCGAATATCAGCAAGGTATTCGAGAAGGTGATCAATAGAACTCTGATCAACTGGACTAAGGACAAAAATATAATTCCGGATAACCAATTCGGTTTCAAAGCGGGGCATGACACTATTCATGCTGCGTCGAAACTGGTGTCGGATATCCAATGGAACAAGAGCCAGAAACAATGTACGGGTGCCTGCTTGATTGACCTGGAGAAGGCCTTTGACACCGTATGGTTAGAAGGTCTTTTTTACAAGCTCAATCGGCTAGGCATAAGCAAACCACTGCTGTACCTACTGTGTAACATGCTTACCGGTAGACGGTTCGTAGTCAAGAATGGCAACGTGACCTCCTCAGGTATATTTGAGGTAAAAAATGGTCTCCAACAGGGTGCCGTTAATTCGCCGATCCTGTTCAACATTTACTTGAGCGATCTGTTAAGTTCTCTTCCTCATGCAATTGCGTACGCCGATGACTTAATCGTGTACAGATCAGGCAAAAAGATCGAGGAAATCACTACCCTCACGCAGGGTGACTTCGATTCATTCATGAGAAGTTGCGATGACTGGAAGTTGAGTATCAACTTCCAGAAGTCGGAAACCATTCTGTTCAGGACGCCGTTGTATAAGGCCTCGGCGGACACGAAAAAGAATTGGCGAAAGTTCTCAATCGTTGGACGACACGGGGAACCACTGGCGCAAAGGACTGTAGTCAGATACCTCGGGATCTGGCTAGACCAGTATCTGTATTTTAATAAACATGTAGATGCTGCTCTGGCCAGGGCCCGAGGCGCTTTTGCCCTTGCAAAGAGACTGTTTTACAACAGCCAACTCGATGCAAGGGTGAAGGTCATCTGCTACATGGCCCTCATCCGGCCAATGATCACCTATGGCTGTCCCGTGTGGTTCAACGTGAGTGCAAGCTTGATGGAAAAGATTCGGTTGTTCGAGAGGGCTTGTCTTAGGGCTTGCCTTCGCCTTTATAGAACTCCAGAGTCCCAGTACATAAAATTCTATTCCAATGAGGTTTTATACAACAGGGCAAACCTGATAAGAGTGGACAATTTCCTGTTGAAGTTGATTCGAGGTCACACTGCTAGAGCGATGAACTCGTCCAATAACTTGATCTCAGGGGCTTACTACCCCAATCCAGAATACCACGAAAAGGTACGCCACAGTGGCTTCGTTCCCCCAGAAGCTTTTCTCCATTTAGATAAGCACGGCCTGTTACAAGATATGAATGCGGTACCGCTCATTTTTCACATAGCCAGATCAATTGTGGATGGGCGACTCAACCACGACCGTTCTGTCGCACAACGAGCTGAGGAGGGTCTCCTCCGGTTCAGTAAGGCGGTATCCAGCCGAGACATTCGGGATGTTGCTAGGCAGCACCAAAATTTCTGGTGGCTGGGGAGCGAGGGAACTCCAGCGTCGAACCCTTTAGACCCGGGGTAGAAAGGGTAGTGCGTTCCCCCTTAAGGGGCGCAGTCGGTCTCTGTCTTGCAGCGGATTAGATGGAAATCTATCAGCCGCAACCTATGGCCGACTTATATATCTTAGGGTAGTTTTTAGGTAGTTTTTTAAGTTGTATATATGTGAAAAAAAAAAAAAAAAATAATAAAAAACTAAAAATTAAAAAAAAAAAATAGCAAGAATGTATATGTGTATACATGACTATACATGTATACATTGTGTATATTAAGTATATATGCGTATACACATGTGTATAGGGGTATAGACAGGTGTATATGCATATATACGTAGGTTAGCTTAAGTTAGTTTGTAAGTTTTATTTTAAGGTAGATTGTAAGTTAGCTTGTAAGTTTTAATATAAACCGTTCAGTCATTAAGTTTTCAAATTTTTTCTTAATAGTAAGTTGTTCTTTTTAAATTCTCATTTATATTTCACTCCGTAAGATTAGGTCGAAAGACATAGAATAAGGTTAAGTTTAGCTTAGAGTGCCCGCCTAGGGCCAGTAAGTTAGAAGTAGTAACAATGTACGTACAACTAGTTTTAAGCATTTTTGTCTAGAATTTAAGTCCGTTATGAATTCCACAATAAAAATGAATTAAAATAAAATAAAAATACCCCCAGAATCTCGGTTTAAACGATCGCCACGAAATATTCTATATCCCGGAAGCTTAAAAAGTTCAGAGCTCACAGCCGGCCTTGCCCAAGTTTCAGAAATGCATATTATGTCAAGCCCCTGATTATCAAATAAATTTCGCATTTCATCGGTTTTTTTTTTAAAAACTTTGCGAATTGAAGTGACAAATACGCAGTCCTTTTCTATAATTGGCAGCAATACTTAATAGCATTTTTGTTTTCGGGGGATTGCTTAGTTGGTTATTTGCACACCCCCGGACTTCAACATTTAACATATATTTATATAAAAAGAGATATTATTTAAACAGGGAAAATACAGGAAACAGATATTTAAAGAAAAAAAAAACATACAAAGCAATAGCGTGCAATAAATTCCATAAGCGAAGTAAATTTAAGCCAACATATATCTCACAATGATTGTAAGTATGACAAAGAAAGATGAACATGAAGAGACGATTATGCAAGAGAAAATAGACTGAGAGAGAAAACAGATAGGAGAGGAGAAAATGGTAAAGCAGAATGGAGGTGGGAAATGTTTACAATTTTCGATTTTAAAATCAAATAATTTATTGCTAATTAACTCGCCTATGTACTCGATACGTCCAACGCAAGTGACCTTTGTATCAAGTATGAGACCGAGATCTCTTATTTTTCTACTCCTCCTAGAAACTTGAGTTCAGTACAGTACGGGTTAGAGTATTGTAACTGAGCTGTTGAGAAAGATATGGCCAAACAATTTTTAATAATGGGTAGTCGAAGAAGTCTTTTCGTATTTCTAATCAAATTTTTTCACCGACAATTCATGTGGTACCCAAGCATCGAGCTTCATTTGTAGCCAGCATTTTTTAAATGGTTCAAAACCGTTTGATGATGAATGCTTAGTTCCTTGGCGAGGTCATGGCTGCTTATGTTACGGTCCTGGTCAATCTTTTCCATAATTTCATCGACTTTTTCAACGATAGGTCAACCAGAGCGAGATGCATCTTTCACATCGAAATTTCCAGAACGAAAACGAGCGAACCATTGTTGTGCTACACGAACTGATACAGCATCGTCTCCGTAAGCTTAACAAATTTCATTGGTGGCTTGCGTGGCATTCTTTCCTTTTTTATACAAACATTTCAAAATATAGCGAATTTCTTCATTATTTTCACTCATTTTTGAACATCTGTAACTCTTTGTCAACTTCGCCGAAATTGTTGGTTAAATGAAGCTTAAAATGTCACCTTTCCAACAACATATGGTATGACACAATGTGATTGGTAGCACTGGAGATAGACCACTCCAACGACATCTATTGACGAATAGACTTTTTCGACTACCCATTATTAAAGTTTGAGCAACTTGCAGCACACCACCAGGTTAAATAACTGCAATTGTTAACAATCATTTATGCTTTGTATTTTTAAAAATAATTAAAGGTCATCAGGATACGTCCTTCTTCTTCTACACTCCGGGGTGGACCTGGGCCTCAACCAGTAAACCTCTGCAGCCGGCACGATCTTAAGCCAGCTGTCTCCAACTGCGCACACCAAGTCGATTGAGGTCCTTCTCCACCTGGGTGCGCCATCGGTTCAGTGGGCGTCCTCAATTGCGTTGTCCCTCTGGTTCGGAGTCGAAGACTCTTCGGGCTGGAGCAGTGTTGTCCATGCGGTCTACATTGCCCAGCCATCTTAGGCATTGAATCCGTAGACGCCTGACTAGGCTCTTGTCGCTGTACAGCCCGTACAGTTCGTGGTTGAATCTTCTCCTCCAATAACCATCAACGCACAGGATCAAAGATCGCACGCAGAACTTTTCTCTCGAAGAGACCAAGGACTTCTTCAACCGCTTTTGAGATTTTCTATGCCTCCTTGCCGTACAGCAGGACTGGGATGATCAAGGTCTTGTATAAAGTCAGCTTGGACCTTCGAGAGATGGGTCTACTACTCAATTGTCTCTTGAGCCCATAGAAACAGCGGTTGACAAGAATAATTCTGCGTTTGATCTACGTACTGATGATGTTAATACCATTTACTGTAGACGAAGTCCTTGACTACGACGAAGTTATGCTGCCCATTGTGACGCTCTGTCCAAGACATCGATGTTGTGTGTCCTTTCTTGATGACAGCCTATAGTTCATTCGATCCGCGTTCACCGCTAAACCCATTTAAGTCATCTCCGCTTCAATGCGAGCAAACGCTTCATTGACGGCTCGCTGTGTTCTGCCAATCACGTCAATGTCATCCGCGTGTGCTAGCAGTTGTGCGGACTTTTGGAAGATCGTGTCTCTAGTGTTGGCCTGTGAGTCTTGCACGATCGTCTCCAGGATGATGTTAAGAACAACCTGACGAGTTTAGCAGGAATGTCCAAACTAGACATCGCGTTGTATAGCTCGTCCCTATGCACGCTGTCATATGCGGCCTTGAAATCGACAAAAAGGTGGTGGGTGTCGTTTGCATTTCTTGGGTCTTTTCCAGGATCTGCCGTGTGAAAATCTGGTCGATGGTGGACTGCCCCGGCCTGAATTCACACTGATATGGACCTGTCAGGTTATTTATAAACGGCTTCGGGCGGACACAAAAAACGCCAGAGTAGATCTTTTAAACGATCTTCTACATTTTCTACAGAAGACTTATCCCCTGATAGCTTGTGCAGTTAAATGGGTCTCCTTTAACGCACACCTTCTCAGGCAATCGCGATTACACGCCCTTTATTCTGTCTCAGTCTCAGTTTTTGAATCAAGAAGTTCGGATAATAAATCTTTCTTAGCCGACACTTGCGCATAATAAGACTTAATCGACGGATCGGCAATGTCCATGTCATGCATATTCATTCTGCTTATGTTTCAGCAATTATTATCTAACACACAGTTTCGGAAGCAGCAGGACTAACAAGACTGACAGGTGAAGGGTCTTTCGCATCAGGAATTTGTATAGACAACCCAAGAGCGATAGTTCGTCACATCTCTATCTAGACGTGGTTTGTGAAGCTAACTTTTGCTCCGAGGGGGATCAACTTCTTGAAGATGTTGTCTGCAGAATGGCATTTTTTGTTGTCAACCAGAATTTTTATAGTAAAAGTTGACATCGCTGACGGCAGCAGAAATAATTCCAAAACTTGTATGGAATGGTAGCAGCAATAAAATCATAAGCAGATTGAAGATAGAAAAGACGAGGCTTGACATTAGCCATTGACGTCGGTTGACACTTAAACACTAAAGAATCAATCTTAAACTGAACCACACATAAGCACCCCCGGTCGCAGTGAGTTAGTAGTAGTTGGTGCGATCCTTAAATTCGGTTAAGCATATCGTTGTGCAAAGATTGAGACAGCTTCTCACTCATAGATGAAACTAACGATACGTGCCTGGAATGTGAATTTTAACAAGTTCATTATTAGAAAGAACTCGTAGCCTTAAATGTGAACATGAAATACTATCATCATGCGTTTGGATCTCAAGTGCTGTCTAGTTGGCCAGAACCCAGTTTGCCTTTACTAACTTTCGCACATGGGTGCCTTATCTCCGAAATCTGACAGACTACACATGGTCTGCGAAATTTTTGTTGAGTCTCAGATAAGTGAACTAGAAAACACAGAAGGACTTCACATATTCGTTTGTATCGTTATCGATGTTGTTAAGGGGCCACACCAATCACAATTCCCCGCCATGCACCAAAAGCAGGGGAAGGAGTCTTGACTGATCACTCTCTAAGGATTTCTATTATGGTCTATTGCATTAGTGAGCAGAGTCAACCACACACACCTTTTTGGGTTTTGGAAGGTTGCGTACCTGCCACGTTTCACTTAGGTCCTGATGGTCCCATTGCTATGACCGTGCGAGGTATCCTTCTCCTCGACATCCATCCTTAAATCCTAATAAAAGTCTATAATAGAAAATAGATGTTAGATCCTTGATGTCCTGGAAAAGGTGTTCCCCCCCGTGTTCTATATGCCAGCTGACAGAGACTGTGACAAATTTAATGAGGAATATCCTATTTGTCTTCTTCGTCACCACAGTCTCTGCGTATGCTGCGGTCATGGATAAGTCCCATTTTCATTTCACCATACTCCATCCATCCCTCTGAAGGAGTGGGTGTTAATTCAGGGCCATAGAATCCGAATGGTCGCACAGGTGGTTAAAGTCGCCGATCCTGTTCAACATTTACTTGGGCGATCTGTTAAGTTCTCTTCTTAATGCAATTGCGTATGCCGATGACTTGATCGTGTACAGATCAGGCAACAAGATCGAGGAAATCACTACCCTCACGCAGGGTGACTTCGATTCATTCATGAGAAGTTGCGATGACTGGAAGTTGAGTATCAACTTCCGGAAGTCGGAAACCATTCTGTTCAGGACGCCGTTGTATAAGGCCTCGGCGGATACGAAAATGAATTGGCGAAAGTTCTCAATCGTTGGAAGACACGGGGAACCACTGGCGCAAAAGACTGTAGTCAGATACCTGGGGATCTGGCTAGGTCAGTATTTATATTTTAGCAAACATGTAGGTGCTGCTCTGGCCAGGGCCCGAGGTGCTTTTGCCCTTACAAAGAGACTGTTTTACAACAGCCAACTCGATGTGGGTGAAGGTTATCTGCTACATGGCCTTAATCTGGCCAACGCTCAACTATGGCTGTCCCGTGTGGCTCATCGTGAGTGCCAGCTTGATGGAAAAGATTCGGTTGTTTGAGAGGGCTTGTCCTTCCCTTTATAGAACCAGAGTCCCGGTACAGAAAATTCTATTCCAACGAGGTCTTATACAACAGGGCATACCTGATAAGAGTGGACAATTTCCTGGTGAAGTTGACTCGAGGTCATACTGCTAGAGCGATGAACTCGGTCAATAACTTGATCTCGGGGGCATACTACCCCAATTCACGTACGGGTACGGCACAACGGATTCATCCTCCCAGAAGCCTTTCTCCAGTTAGACAAGAACGGACAGTTACAAAATATAAATGCGGTACCGCTCATCTTCCACATCGCCAGATCAACTGTTGATGGGCGACTTAACCACGACTGCTCCGTCGCACAACGAGCTGAGGAGGGTCTCCTCCGGTTCAGTACGGAGGTATCAAGGAGAGATGTTCGGGGTGTTGCATTGCAGCATCGAAAATACTGGTGGCTGGGGAGAGAGGGAACTCCCTCGTCGGACCCTTTAGACCCGGGGTAGAAAGGGGGAGTACGTATCCCCGATTGGGGGACCAGCCGGTCACTGTCTTGCAGCAAATTAGCCGACCTACATAGCCTAGGGTAGTTTTTAAGGCAGTTGTAAGATGTAAATAATAATAATAATAATAATATGGGTGGCGCGACAGTCCGAGGTGGACCTGGGCCTAGCTTCTCAGCAACCACTTGTGTTGTGAGTGCTATTGCTCTTTTACGAGTGGAAGGGACCTACAGTTTAATGCGGGCTCCGAACGGCGAAGTTGAGAAGCTTTTGCCTAGACTGGAATACTCTTTGAGCATTGTCAGTGACTCGAAAGAGGTGGAACCGTGAATTAACAAAGGTGGTAAATTCGGGCTTCGAACCTGCCACCCTCTGCGTAGGAGTCGACGCACTTACCCACTACCCCACGGCGACCCACAAGATGTAAATAAGAAAAATAAAAAAATCTGTTTTGAAATTATAATATTATATATATATAATATTATATATATACTATATATATATAATATTATATTAATCTTCGAAAATGAGGTCGGCCAAGCAGTTACCGTGAATGGTGTTCGCTATAGCGAGATGATGTCGGACTTCTTGTGGCCAGAAATTGAGAATATGGACCTGGACGACATGTGCTTCCAACAGGATGGTGCCAATTGCACCACAATGGCTCTTTTGCGCAGGGAATTCCATGGCCGTCGTGGCGATGTTAATTGGCCGCCACCATCATGTTATTTGACACCGTTGGACTTCATTCTTTGGGGATATTTAAAAGAAAAAGTGTACGTCAATAAGCCAAGAACAATTCAAGAGCTAAAGTATGAGATAATTCGGCACATTAACGACATTGATTATCCATTATGTATCAGAGTCATTGAAAATATGGGCCATCGGATAGAGGTATGCCACCGAAGCCGTGGCGAGCATTTAACCGATATTTTGACTCACACATAGTTGCCATAGATCTTTCTATCACAATAAAAAATATTAAGCTTCTCTTTTACAATTATCATCGTGCCTTTTCGTTGGACTACCCCTTTATAATAAGCTCAAGTCTTTTGCGGCGACTCATCACTCTCTAAAGGGGAGTACTAAATAATCGCTGAAGTACAAGGCAGCATTTGTCTACATGCATGGACGTGTTTGGAGGATATTTGGTTGAGGGTATGGATGAGTTCATCCTGGGATCTTGCCTCAAAAAACTCAAAGCGACGTGTCCAATTGATTAGCTTGTCCATGGTTTGACATATACATCCCAAGTGAAGACTTGTTTCTTGTTCTCAACACTCGACAACCATCACAACACTTTGACATCTGCGGCCGGAGTATCCTGCTTCCCTTCAATTGGCCACTGTTGACATTTCAAAGCACATGCGCTCCGAATTATCCATAGAAACAGCAATTTCCACTAAAATCAACAATGTCTTGGTCCTTGAGAGTCCTCGACATGCCTCCGAATTCCGTCAGCACGTGACCGGATCCAGGGGACCGATGCCGGCGATGCAGCGAAAGTTGAAAATCAGCCGGGGTGTTCCCTCAGTCCGCTTGATGAATGATTATGAAGATGACACAGATTCCCGGCGCACGCAGATGCAACACATCATTCCACCCTCTTCAAGGATGTGCCAGTCTTCCACTTGTGAATGGCTGTGTTTACTCTATCAATTTGCCATCCGAGGGTGGGGTGCGGCCGCCAGCCAGCGGACGGAAGGACACTATTTATTAGTTATTGTGTTTCGAAAGTCATTCCGGCTGGAGTTGAGCGTTTGCGCTTACCCCACAGGGATGTCGGCACTCGTCGCCGAGGAAGTCTCCGAAATTTAACCAAATTGCTTCGATTGTTCGGCCACGTGCCGGCCACATATTGGCGTGCCCATGGTCACGTGACTACGATTTTCGTCGGCAAATTGTGGAAGTTTTTCAATTTCCCATTACGGCGCGACGGCGCGCTTCAGCAGCGGCGGCGGCGGTGGTCGCCGGCACGGGGCTGTGTGACTTTTTTAAGTGACACCAAGCGGGAAACCACCAAATCGACACTTTTCCTTGGTGCCAGGGTGACAGCTGGAGGTCGAAGAGCGTCACGGTGGTGGTGGCTGCTTTCTCAGCTGCGGGGCGCTTTGCTGTGACTGGAACTTTTTTATGCGTCCTTATTGGGTAATGTGTTGGTTAATGTTTCCTTTCGCTTTGGCGGTGGCGCGGTGACGTGGCGGACGGACGGAGTGGCGCACACATGTGATGCGAGGATAATGTCGTTCACACCCTCGGGCGGTTGATTTTTTGATGAGCGGAAGGGTGTTGCGTCAATTGTTGCAGGTTGACTTGGAATAGGAACGACGCGGCGGAGTGTGGCGAACAAGTGCATTTCGTGGGAATGTTTTGCGTGGAATTGGATTAAGCCATTGAAGCCGACATTTTGATTAGTCACCACCACTGACATCTGCCAGCTCGAGTGCACTCCCTCGACACTATCAGGGGTCCATGCCACAGGCGCACCCATTCCAACCAACAAGCGGTCGTGACGGTGAGGTTACGGCGAGTATAAATCTTCTTCCCGGCGGCGCGGACGACCGGTGCGATAATATTTGTTCGCCCGGTGAGTTATTACGACCTGTATTGAGTAAACACAACAAATGAGCGGTCCTCCGTAGTCGAGTCGAATGCCAAAACCCACCAAGACGACGACGATACCTTCCGACTTTATTGTGCGCGCCTCCGCTCACTCCCGCGGCCGTCGTTGCCGGCTGATCGGTGTCGTAGTCGTTGTCGTTGTCGTCGTCTGCACGTACCTCCTTCGTAGACGTCGCCGCCGATCTCTCTAACCCTTGGCCACACACTCATTAGGGAGCGAGAAAAACCTGTCCACTGGTCATAAACCGGCGAACGAATCATCATCATCATCGCCATCATCACGGCTCTCGTTCGGCGAGCCTTCTTTTTGTGCCATGGCCTCTCTCTCTTTCGCTTTATGAGACCTCGGTCTGCGTCTGAGCAGTGATAACGCCGCATTCCAGGCATTCTACTCAATGTTTGTCCACATTATGACTGCGATAAAGGAGTCATCCGTTGGATGTGGAATTTACCTGTGCTCAGTCGCGCGCTCTCTCAATCTCTCTCTCTCTCCAGGTAGGCCGCGAACCGGCCAAAAGCACTGAGCGCCGGTAACACCAGGCGACAAAGCTCTCCTCGATGATCTACAAGCGTTCCTGTGCGACTGGTTCTGCATCCCCAAAGGTGCGCACTCGGGAGCAGTCGCCGCAAATGTGGCGGAAAGGAATTTGAGTCGCGAGTGTTTGATTGGATTACGACGGTGGGCGCTTCTGTGCCGCCAACCATCACGTCGGCTGTGTCGTCCAGAGGCATTATCGCCAGCGATGACAGGTAGCGTATTTGTCCGCTGCAGGGGGCTAGTTGACTCCGGTTGCACCTTAGAATGGCAAAAGCAAAGACTAACGACGACCACGGCGACTTGTTGCATTGACGCCGCCCGCTGTTTACTCAGAACGACGCGGTCTCCAGGCAGAGGATCCGGCCGCACGGATATCTTATGATTTATTACGCACGGTGACGAGAAGTTTTGCGCCGAAGCGGTAGCCGATTTGAAATGCAGGTACGCCAGACCGCGTTGACATTTGATCCTATCCACGCTCGGTGGCGGGTTTCGCTCAGGCGAATGATTGAAGCGATACGCTGCGGATGGGTCCTCGGAGTTGCTCGTATGTTTGTTCACCGGCGGCGTATGTCAATTTGAGTTTCGATCAACGCCCGGGCGAATGGGGGAACTCTTCTGTTTCGTAGTTCTCTGCCTCCCCCGACTAGTAATTCTCAAAAATCCGAATCCACCGAGACTGTGACGACTACTTGATATGAGTCACTCATCGCAAGGCGGGCAGAACCACAATTTGATTTCATTAAGTCGCCCTTCGGGATGTCTGGATGAAATACCAGACCTAGTTTACACTTCTCATCAGGCCGGGTGGGTCGTGCTGGTGTAACTGTGAACGATCCTCTCTCGTCCCTCGCCAACCCACAAGATCACCTTCATTAGTGTTGATTAGCGTTGATAATTTTTCAATCAGTATCGGTAAAAAAGCACGTATCTACATAAGTGGATCTTCTTTCCCGGCGAACACACGACTAATGCTTGTAAATAGATGTGTAAACACTCGGCAATCAATGCTCATAGAGGTTCAATTAAGCAACGTTGGACACGCAACTTGATACATCTTGAGCAGCGATGACTAAGACGCAATCAGATGGATGACTTCATAATTGGATTTGTACTGGGGAACAGGGGATCGACGCACACCGCCATTAAATTTAACTTCTGAACTCTAGAATTTAAGTGGTGTGATTTAATTTGAGCACTATCATCAGAATGTGACTTCTGAACCGAGTTGTATGGTGGTCGTCGCGATGTCGACTTCTGAACGAAGGTCCAACATTCATTCTATGATCACACTGAGAGAGCTCTGCAGTCAAGCCAATTTTACAAAATTGCCGATCGGATTCGGGACGGGACGGAATTGTAAGGAGCATATCTCTCATTAAAGCGAAACCTACCCCTGTTGTGACTGTCCTTGAGGAGTGGTTTTGTAGAAGAAACTGAGCAGCTTTCTATTCTCTGCAGTCGGGCGACCACATATTGGAAGTCGCTAAAAGTGGAGCAAAATCTCTGGGTTTCCTTCGATGTTCCCCAGATGATCTGGCTGTAATATACAAGACTTACATACGCCCTAAGTTGGAATACAACTCACACACCTGGGCTGGTGCTCCTCCAACTTACTTGCGGCTTTTGGCCGTTATCCAGAAGAGAGCCTTCAAAGTGATAGGAGACTGAAACAATTCCATCTCTTGAACACCGTCGTAATGTTTCTAGTCTCTCTTTATTCCATCGATAGCTCCACAAGCAATGCTCAGCTGAAATAGCCAGTTGTATTCCACCTCTGAAACAATCCAACCGGACTACATGCGCGTCTAGGAATGGGTGGGTTGACGCGGTGGAGCCGCGCCACACTGAGGTCATATTGTTCACATTTGTCAGACTAAATAAAATGACCGAAACTTTACTTCAACATTCATTATTATACGAACGAACATTGAGTTTAACACGAAGACAAACGACACGACTGGTACGATGGTTCAGCGCGAACTGCCTTGACCTTGTCATCATGGGCGTTGGACCATCGACGTCAGTGTTGCCGTTGATACATTGTTATGCCCTTCCTTTCTTCTCACTCGCCGGATGATGAAAACTCCTGACTCCAAGGTGTTATTTGATTGTTATCCTCCTTCCAGCCATCCAGAGATCCTTATAAGCCTGGAAAGAGATTTTAGTGGGATATCTGATTTATCATGGGAGTCATGGAAGAAAAATTCTCCCAGGGTTCTTTGTCTCAGTTTGCATAGAGGCATTCACAAAGATAGTGGAATGTATCCTCTATCTCCTCTTCGTCCCCACAGCCTCCGCAAATGGTGTCATGTGTTTTTTTTTTTCTTTGTTCTTCAATTCACTTTTATTTCAAAATTCAAGACATGGGACTTACCCACGACACTATACATGTAGATGCTGCTCTGGGCAGGGCCCGAGGTGCTTTTTCCCTTACAAAGAGACTGTTTTACAACAGCCAACTCGATGTGGGTGAAGGTTATCTGCTACATGGCCTTAATCTGGCCAACGCTCAACTATGGCTGTCCCGTGTGGCTCATCGTGAGTGCCAGCTTGATGGAAAAGATTCGGTTGTTTGAGAGGGCTTGTCTTTCCCTTTATAGAGCCAGAGTCCCGGTACAGAAAATTCTATTCCAACGAGGTCTTATACAACAGAGCAAACCTGACAAGAGTGGACAATTTCCTGGTGAAGTTGACTCGAGGTCATACTGCTAAAGCGATGAACTCGGTCAATAACTTGATCTTGGGGGCTTACTACCCCAATTCCCAATACCACGACTGGGCTTCGTCGCCCCAGAAGAAGAGAACGGACTGCTACAAAATATAAATGCGGTACCACTCATCTTCCACATCGCCAGATCAACTTTGGATGGGCGACTCAACTAGAGATAATGGATGATAGAGATATCCAACTTCGGCCATTTTTTCCCCTAGCCCACAACGAAGATATAGTGGTAATCCCTTGTATTTCACTTAAACATTTACAACGCTCGTCAATTCACCACAATATGGCGGCCGATTCGTGAATTTTGTGGGAAAACAGCGGCATATTCATGAATTTAGTGGGAATCCATGTACTTTCCATGTAACATCCATGGGTATGTTGTTCGGAGGGTGTTCAAAAGTTGACTAGTATTTTTAAGGGAATTTTCTTACATTTTTATATGGACTTTCGTGAATAAAAATGTATTGCAATGCCCATTTAACTGGAACTATTTCACCTAAAATTAATTTTTAAGTCTATATGCAGCCTATTCATAAACCATACCTGACAAATTAACTCAAAAAATGAATTTCGCTTCATACGCTTAATTCATGAATTCTGAAAAACTCATGAATTCAATTTGAACAATTTGATAAGAACAATGGCAAGATATTGCAACCTTAACTAATGCATAAAAATGGTTCTCAAAACTTCTTATTTGTGATTCACGCTTCTATTTTTATTATTAATTACTTGAACGTGTGAAGGCATTGTTCATTTTTATTTATATGCAAAAATACACACACTATGTTGTGCATTCATTAATTATGTCCTAGTCTCTCAGATTGTAAATTGATCAAAGTTTTAATGAATCGACTTCATGAACATAAGCTTTGTTCGTTCGTTTACCCCTCCATACTGTGTTGAAAATAACACCGAAATTTGAAAAAAACGTTCAAATAACGAGCGAATATTCAAATAAGAACTCTAATTCACCCCACTACCAAGGTGGGGAAGGCTATCAGCTGTTCCACAGCGGTTCTCAAGAGCTCACACGTATTCACAGATACGGGACAAAAAGACAAAAAAGGTATAAAAGATTGTCATAAAAACTAAAAAAAACGTAGATTAAGGCGAAAGGCACATTTAGAAAGTAGATCGGATTAGCTTAAAGTACCCGCAGGTACCCGTAGGTTAGTATTAAGAACATTTGTAATTCTTAAGATAGTTAAGCTAGCTTTAAGTAATTTTGTCTAGCAAGTAAGCAAACAGAATGAATTGAATAAAATGACGTTAAAAAAAACGGGACAGAAAGCGTATAAAAAACGCTGTCAGATGAAATCAAGGGGCAAGAAGTTGGATATCTCTATTAAATTAAAAAAAATGTGTATAGAGGCATACCTGCGTAGGACCGTTGAATGTCCAGACTGCAGTTCTTTCCAGCTGCTCAGCGATCTTAATCTAATCACCGTGCTAGCTGCTGTCTGTCTGCCAAATAGTTCTATCGGTGGCAGGTTGAGGATTATGTTTAATGCTTCGGCGGTGGTAGTCCTTAGCGCCCCGCTAATGCATACGCATGCCATCCACTGCACTCTAGCGAGTGGGGTGATGTTGGTTCTTTTGTCGAGTGCGGTCCACCAAATTGCGACACCAGCAGTCCCCATTTGCACCCAATGGCCGCTTTACAGCAGTAGAGAGCCGTTGAGGCCTTCTTGACACATTCCTGGATATTTACCTTCCAGCTTAACTTCGTGTCTAGTATAAGGCCTAAGAATTTAGCGTTGTCGCTTAGCACCAAGGGGGTGCCGCATAGTGTGGGAAGGTCAAAGTTGACACCTAGGCCGCATTCGCTAGTCCATTTCACTAGCTTCGATTGGGCAGATTGCATAATATCTCTGATCGTGGATAAATATTTCGCAGATACAGCTGTGCCAATGTCATCTGCATAGGCAATTACCTTACACCCAGACCCTTCTAGTTTCACAAGTAGTTCGTTGACCACTATGTTCCACAGTAGAATGGAGAGTACACCACCCTGCCTCTGTTCATAGATTTACGGATCGTGGTATCACCAAGCTTCGAGCTTATCACTCTGTTATTGAGAAGCCGGTGGATAAAAGTCACTATAGGCTTTTCGATCCCAAGTCTGTTGAGTGCTTCTGTGTTACAAACAAACCGGGTTAAACCGGGTTAAAATAGAAACAGACCGAGTTGTAACCCGGGTTGACGAAGTCGGTTTGATGATGAACCGATAGTAAAACTTATGGATTAAGGAGTCAAGGGGGCAAGTCGAATTGTATTGTTCAATTCTAATTTGTGTTGGTGTTCTAACCTAAGACGATTGTGTTGGCAAGGGAAGCGATATGTGGACGGGGTAGCCAAGCCAATACCGGCTGTGTGTGTGCTAATTGCTTCAATTGTTCTCTCTTCTCTTTTATCCCTCTTCGTATTTTCTTCTACTCGCAACGCAACTTACTTGCTTTGACACGTCACACAAAAACAGAGAGAATAGTATGTATACACAAAAAGCACCCAATACGTGAAAAGATACCGAAATGCTGCAGCCTGCTGTGATGGCTATGACCCGAACCAATATAGAATAAGGCAAATCGATTTGTATTGTCTAATTCGATTTGGGGTCGGTTTGATTGTACCGCCTTCAGTTTTTCTATGTATTCGGTTCGTTTCATCGGTTTGCCAATTCGGTTTGAAATAAATGTAACTCGGTTTGAGTCGGTTTAGGTGTAACCCGGGTTGGAATACCAATTGGTGTAACCCGAGCTAATTAACTCGGTTTTTTTACCCGGGTTGGAATACCAATTGTAGTATAAAGTTTTTTGCCAATAAGGCAAATCGATTTGTATTGTCTAATTCGATTTGGGGTCGGTTTGATTGTACCGCCTTCAGTTTTTCTATGTATTCGGTTCGTTTCATCGGTTTGCCAATTCGGTTTGAAATAAATGTAACTCGGTTTGAGTCGGTTTAGGTGTAACCCGGGTTTATTCGGTTTTTTAACCCGGGTTGGCTCACCACCAGTGCAGATGAGTTGCGTTTTCCATAATACCATTTTTTTAACACTACTCTACCGACTTCCTCTCATTTTCTGAATTGTGTTTTCAATAATAGGAAAACAAACGGAACCGATCCGGCGTTTTCCTTAATCGGCATGATGAATAAGGCCACTATAAACCTGTTCAGTGCTGAGGTTACTGCGTGAGGTTCTATGTTATTGAAGGATCCCTCGATATCGACAAGGGCAGTGAGAGTAAATTCCTTGAAATCGAGGGATCTTTCTATAGTTCCAACAAGTGAGGGCAGGGCTGTTTCCACAAATGTGCCCTTATTGTAATCATGCTGAGAGGTCGAAAGCTTGTCTGTGACTAAGAGTCGGATGAATACATCGATCAATTTTTTCAAGGTCTTTAGAAGAAAGGAGGATAGGCTTATTGGCCGAAAATCCTTTGGGTTGACATGTGAGCATTTTCCAGTCTTGGGTATGAAGACGACAGTGGTCGTTCTCCAAGTTGTGGGTACGTGGCCTAGATCTTAACATCCTTGAAAGATGTTGACCAGCCAGGTCGAGATTAGGTCTGCAACTTTTTGCAGTTTTGCCGGAAAAATGCCATCAGGTCATGCCATCTTGTGGGGCTTAAAGGAGTTGATGGCCCACAGGACTGAGTTTGTGGTCACTCCAGGAAGCTGAGATGGGGGTGGGGATGACTAGTTGGACTGTTTGAAAGGGGAGGGGTGTACTCCTCCCCATCACTGCAGCCTGGGAAGTGGGTGTCAATGAGAAGACCCAGATCCTCCAGGCTGGAGTTAGTTCAGGTTCCATCAGCCCTCTGAATCAGGGAGGGCATTTTGGGTGATGATACTAATATTTTTCGCAGCCGGGAAGTCTCAGAGGCCTTTTCGATCTTCCCACAATAGAGTCTCCAGAACGATCTTTTGGCTGTTCTTAGCGCATATTTAAGAGTACTGAGAGCTCTTTTATAAGATTCCCAGTCGGCATTGATTCGGTTGCCTTGGATCTGTTGAGTTCCAAGGCATCTGTTGAGTTTCCTGCAAAGTGGCGTAAGCCACGAAAATTGTAATTATGCTGATCGCCACCAAATAGCTCTGAGGGTCTCAAAAATTGTTGGGTTTTGTGGATAACGCCATTTTTGCGCTGATAGCCTTAGTACAACCTTCATGAGTCTAAATTTTCGACTATCTTGTACAAGAAACGTTAAATAACGGTAAATTTGCTGTATTTCAATTTATTCATATGATTCTTCCCTGTGTGGCACTTCAGATCGCAGCATTAGTTAACTTATTGTTTCTCTTCTTTGTGCTGAACTACAGACCGGGGTTGACCTGGGCCTCAACCAACAAGCCTCTCCTGCCTCCAGTTGTGCGCTCCACGTTCGTTGAGCTATTTCTCCACTTGGGCGGGCTACCTCAGACGCGGGCGTCATCTGCTGCGCTGTCCAACAAGTTCTGAGTCGAAGACTCTTCGGGGCTGAGGTAAGTTTTCCATGCCGCCTACATGGCGCAGACACCCTAGGCGTTGGATCCGTAGACGCCTGATTAGGCTCATGTCGTCGCACAATCCGTACAGTTATTTTATTTTAGATACCAGAACACGAACAGGGACAAGATCTTCATCCACTTGTGAGATTGTTCATGCCTCTACGACCCGTACAGCGGGATTGGGATACTCAGTAATTCGGTTCACTTTATTTCCTCAGGCTTTTGAATCTCTTCGAGATTCGCTCGAGTCAGCCTTACCTCCAAAACTGTACACGCTTGGTCTCACACTTAAGCGCGTGGGCTGTGTCACCTTCTCCTTTCCCAAGTGGCAACTTTATGCCTCTTGACCACAAACACTCATCCATAACGGACGCCTAAGAACGTATCAATCAAAGGCAATATTTTCCAAACCTTGACCGTCGCCTGACAAACAGGACCACCCACTCGACGGGCTCATCATAACAGTTGCTGCCCGGAACGCCCCCAAATGACGGACTACAACGCCAATAAAAGTAATCACAGGCAAGGATAACAGTTATTTCCTCGAGTAAATCAAATCCCAACCGAAGATTATGGGTTTCCCAAATCGCATTCGCTCCGCAAACACCACCCACTGTCGCCCAGCGACAGGCCATTAATCAAACTATTAACAGTAGTCACGTCCTGGTCCGACGAGAGATGATATCCTCCCGTTATTACTTTGCGCAATAAATTTATTTACCCCAGCCACACACAGAAACACACACGCACAATCGAGATCAAACAGAAGAAGAATCTGAAGGATTCGAACACCCGATAATCATGATAATGTGTCCTGTAATCAACTAATAACGTCCTGGCCCTCTCCCTTTCTTCTTGCGCTGCGATCCTTGGGCCGATAATAGCCTGAGTGTTCGCCCTCCTGCCAAAGGATGCGTCGTCGCGCCACTTCATCCCCCACTGTGTGCGGCGATTGAATAAACAACACATGTCGCGAAAAGAAAAAACCAACGCATCACCATCCCGAGGAAGGCTGCAGGATTTTAAGTGAATTGAATGCACGGGCGGTGGGTGGAGTGTGCATACACTGCCGTCTTCCCCCCGTCTGTCTGCCGCAGGGAGAAAATATCAATCAATCCTTATTAGTTGCATACCCATGACGCGGTGAATTCGGTGGATGACTGCGACGAAAGTACGCTGAGTGCGAGGGTGGTTTCTTGGTCCGGGTTATCCTGCAGTGAGCAGTGACTAGTGAGCAACAGTCCTTGCGATTGTCGTCTCCGGAGAGAAGGCCAGAGAGAAAAGTGAACCATATGGCGAAAATGTTTCCCTTTCCGTGTTCTCTGTGTATTTGTGTCCGGATAATTTATTCATATGCGATTACATCCTGTAATGTTGCTGGCCACGATGCGCACTGAAGGACCTTTGCCGGATTAAATTAGAGACACGGGGTCAGTGTGGTGTGAAGTGCTGCCTCGTTGCATGCGCTTTTCGTTCGTAGTCACGGTTAATTATTATTATTATCCCTGAGCCGGCGAGGGTGGTGGGAATTGTGCGCATTATGCACTATTCACGACATCCCCAGATTACGAGATTCAGATATTGATTTCTGTTTGAAGTAAATTGATTTGATGTTTGCGATTGGTCGCCGGGATTAGATTTAAGCCGGGTCCGGCAGTGCGATGCGTCCATTCTGATCCTGCACCGGGAGGACAGAGCACCAGATTAAGCGGGATGCATTCCACAAATTTGTGTCAAATTCGAGTAATTGATGGCTGGTCAGTGCAAAATTTACATAATTTGGTGCCAGTGTACGAACGCGTGACGAAGTGTGCGACAAGGATATGAAACCGGTTTTAGCACCACGCGCTCATAAGGCCAGAGTGTCATGTTGGTTGTTTGAAGAGTTTATCAAATTTCAGTTATGGCTGCAGTTTACCTTTGGATAACACATAAAAGCGGGATTTGGTGGGGGGCCGATTATAATAAGTATTCGCAAGTGGATGGATGCTAATTGTTACCAGATTAAGATACGCAGCATATACAGTGGCGAGCAAAACATACATCATTTCAGTTTCTCTGATATTTCGTCAACAAAATTGTTTCCTTACGACGGATTTGATTGAGATTTTCAGTTTCCGTCGGACTGGAACCTGCTGATTTTGACTTGTTTTTAGTCTTGTGCCGTCCAGCTTTTACGTTCTTTGCAGACAAGTTTCAGTCGGGCCTATATTTTTTTCCTTATTTTTATATTTTCTTTTTTTTCGATTGTTTTTCTAGTTGAGACAAGCCAAATTCTGCCGAGTGTCCTTTGAAAAGTCCTTTTGCGCAATGTATGCTACTGCTTTTTGGTGTTTTGGCAATCTCAGTACAGTGACGATCAACAGTTTCGGGTGCGCACCTTAGGTGAGGTTAAGGTTGGGGAGTGTGATGGTAGAACACCACTTCCACTCGGAGGCCTTAGGGCCCATTGTGAATCCCATCATCTGTGGAGTACACATTCTGAATAAAACCTATCCTGTGTCACGATGGCTTGAACCACCCTGTGCTCTTTACAAATCTTATAAGGTCCAATATATCCGCATTTGCTAGGTCCGCAGTCTCTGTGAAGAATCTCTAGGCGCCGGTTTTGGAGATCTGGGCAGTGGCAAAGCAGATGTTGGATCGTTTCGGTCTCTTCATCGTTTCCGCAGCTCCGCTGGATTAAGCATTCCATATTCGGAGACGACGACCACACGGATTGAGTTGCGATCCAATGCCAGGAGCTTCTTTGTTTTGCCGTTGTTGAGCTTTGGCCACGTTGATCTTGTCATCTCTTGCGAGCCAAGACGTGTTGGCTTCTTTGAGAATGGTGTCACTTATAGCTCGGAGTAGTGCACTGATCGGTGGCTGCAGTGATGTATCCGCTTCGCTGATGTCCATTTCAGACCCTCGTCTGGCCAATTCGTCCGCTCTCTCGGTACCCGCTATTGAGCTCTGCCCTGCAGTGTTTGACCTTGTGGTGACTGATGGACTTGAGTGAGTCGCGGCAGTTCATAACAGCCCTTGATCTCGTCGTGCAGGATCCTATTGATTTCAGTGCAGCTTGGCTGTCAGCAAAGATGGTGATATCTGATGGTGGGATATCGGTTGCTGCTGCTTTCTCTATTGCCAGAATCTCTGCTTGGAAGACACTGCACAGGGATTCTAAATGATTCCTGCTTGTCTGTCAGTGAAACAGAATTGGTATTTTGAGGGAGAAGTCGTTGTAGGGAGATATATAGTCGGTTGTCGCCGCAAGGCTACTGGAACCATGGCTCTTCCCCAAGTCGTCTATTCAGGTACCCACCTTTGTTATGCACGGTCTCAATTTGTTTTTTTCTTTTCCTACCATATGTACCGTGCGCTGCCATGGACCCAATTTCCATGCTACGTTCCACGATTTGAGAAGTTCTTGAAACAGCTAAACGATGTTCTTCTCAATAATCTGTAAATATTTTTTAAAATGATTTTTTTAAATTTATATTTTAAAAATTTATAAAAAAAAAGTTGATTCTTCCACTAGAGTGTCGCTGCTACCGCTCATCATATCATGAAGTACGATACGCCAAATTTAGACCTAACGGTAAATGCACAAAAAAGAAGAGACAATTAAAACGTGTTAAACTGGATACATGCGATCCGCTTGGTATTTAATATCGTTCAACCGATACAATTGCACGATTTCTTTCAGTGATCC
This sequence comes from Eristalis intricaria, assembly GCA_964034865.1. Classification (NCBI taxonomy): domain Eukaryota; kingdom Metazoa; phylum Arthropoda; class Insecta; order Diptera; family Syrphidae; genus Eristalis; species Eristalis intricaria. Next base: position 64,657,567 of record OZ035874.1, on the reverse strand, counting down.
ATCTTTTAATTAAAATCTTTAATTAAATAAAAGAACAGCTCGGAAAATTTAAATTAAATCCGTCGTAAGGAAACACTTTTGATGACAAAAAACCACAAAAGCTAAAACGATGTACCCAATTTTGCTCGCTACTGTACGAGTGCTTGATGATTACCGCCGTGTGCTTGAAATGCCGAAAATTGATTTCATGTGATCCTAGTGGCACAAGGCTGGTTGCTGGCGTCCTTAAAATTCAATATAGGTGGCGCTATCGTCGTACTACCGTCACCGTCCGCCTGTGGGAGCTTTCACTGTATAGGCTCTGCACATCTACGTAGTTAAGATTTTGGTGTTCTTACTACAGCATTCATTTCAAGTAATTAGTTTATGTTATAGCTGAATTCAGGATCCAGAGTACCAAACAGCGGAGTATCTAGGCAGGCTGTTGCTCTGGCGTTTGACGTTGAGTCAACCAGGCAACTTCTTCACTCAGATATCTTGGGTAAGTAAGTCAAATCCAGTGGTCGCTGTGGCATTGTGGGTTGGTGCATCGGTTCGATACCTAAATTTACCATCGATCATAATTCACGGCTCCATCTCATTCGAGTAACTGACTATGCTCAAAGAGTGGCGTCTAGAAAAAAGCTTCTCAGCTTCGCCATTCCAAGTCGGCATAAAACTGTAGGTCCCTTCCAGTCGTGTGAGAACAATAGCACGAAAAACACGATTGATTGCTTAAGAAGCTCGACTCTGGCCCTCTATGATCCGTAGCGCCACCCCTATTATTATTATAGGACCAAACGAGTCAAACTAGGAGAAGTTTAGTTTAATCCAGCAACTTTAAACCTTGGTGTTCCTCAAGGTTCAGTTTTGGGTTCATTATTGTGCGCTATTTAGCCAACATTTCAGAGGTAAAGTTTCAGCTTTTGTGGATGACCTTGGCTTTCCATACTTTCAGATAGTTCTCTTATGTTATCTGTGTTATCTGCTGAAATAAGAAATGGCGTTGCCATTTTCAAAATTCCTTTAAAAATTTTTTAAAGCAATGCATTCGAAATTCAATCGAATGCCTGATTTTACTATCTTCTTGCAGTTTACATTCGAGTGGTGAACTATTCAATAAACTAAGATCTTCCGACGCTCACTGTGTTAAAGTAGATAAAGTAGGTATCATCATTGATAGAAATATAAGCTGGTCGAATCATACCCTTGCTTTAAAACAGTATTTACGTTTCACGTTTTGAAGATATTACCGATGACAAAACCCTAAAAGAGGTGTACTATGGTATATTCATGTCGAAACTGCTATATAGTATTAGTTGTTGGAGGGTGTTTACCATACCAATCTTCGGTCACTACGTGTCTTCCAAAAGTGTGCTGCAAGGCAAGTCTATGATGCAAGACGTTTTGCTCGTTCTATGGTTTTGTTCAGAACATTGAGAATTCTGGCATTGTAACTATATAAAGTTTCAAAAATATTTCTTATAAGATGTGGCTATTTGCAGAATCCAAACATTAATACCCAAAATTTGCGTCGCTTTTCAATGAATCTTGTAAATGTTTCCCCTTTTCGCACTACACTCTTCAAATACTTCTACTCTATAGTTTGATGTAAACTACCTGCATATATTCGCGGTACAATCCGCCTAAGTAGATATCTGAAACAAGTTAAAATTTGGTTTCGTGGTCCCAATCACGATGAAATTAAAGATTTATTGTCAAAAATAGTTTATCAACAAAGTAATATAATATAAACTCTTCTAGTATATAGATACAGCTCTAATATAAAGGATTTTGTTTTTTATAATTCTCCTATTTTAATATATTTTCTCTTTAATATCACCTCTCACACTCAACACTTAAAAGTTTCCGTTATGAAGTGACATGCCCACATCTGTCTTTTCAGGAAATAAATATGGCACTACGTTTTCTTATTTCTACATTGTTTATCAATAATTGTTAAGGATATCAATGAATTTACAATATAATGAATTTATTTAGAATACTGAAACAAATAAAATAATTAAAATAATATTATATACTAGCTGACCCCGGAAACGTTGGTATGCCATATAATATATTTCTAGTGAATATTTTGATAGTCAATTAAGACAACAAAATTATTGTAAGTGTATGGGGATGTGTATATGACTGAAAGAAAATCACCGAACATTAATTTTTTGAGTTCATTGTACTTTTATTATCTTATTACATATCTATTACAATTTAAGACGATTAAAAAAAAAAACATTATCCGTATCTTAGTGCAATGAAGTGTACGATATTTTGTAGTGAGTCCATTTTAAGCCAACGCAAATAAAATGGATGGACATGTCACGTATAACTGTCCGTATGAAAACATAGTGTGGCCAAATCTAAGCCACAAGCGGACATCGTTTGGCATTGAGACTTTTTGATCGTAATTTCGAATGCCAATCTAAATGGAAATTGAACCCGTTTGAATTCAATTGGCACATCTGAGGGAATAAGAGGGATTCGTCTTCTCCTCGGCACTTGCCATTCGAAATACTGGCTTCGACAAAGTTTTCGTTTGCCTAGACATAAAAAAATTAAACAAAAAAAAACTTCGTCCAAAAAATAAAAAAATAAATCTTTCAGGTGGGCTGCCCTCATCACTTAAGGGTATGAAAAATAGCTTACGTCCTATTCTTAGAGCTACTGAATATAGTCACAAAATTTCATAAGAATCGGTCAATCCGTTTCGGAGGAGTTCTGTTACAAGCACTGTGAAACGAGAATTTTATTTACTAGATTATTTTCTATCATCCCCTATGTTGTACTGTTATAGGCAAGAGAACTGTTGTCACGTCTTCAAGATTCATGATTTCAAAAAAACACATTCGAGTTCTTACTTTTTTTTATAAATTTTATTGTAAATAAAAAAAAAGTAAAAACATAATAAAGCTAAGATCTCCCCCAAATGAATACGATCAATTCACAGTTTTATGTATGTCATGAGGAGCTATTGCCCATAAAACATTTTTTATTCCTCACAGAAGCAATTTTCCAGTTTGATGATGATCGCTCAAAACTTGAGTACGTGCGTAAACGGGGCCAGACGATATTGATTTTGCACAAACGATTTCTTTCTGAGTGACGCACAGTCTTAGCCAATTGGAAAGTCGTGACACCCATGATGATGCCACCCATTTCGTGTTTAAATCAATAAAACCTGCACACGCACATGGGCTTGCGTCAATCAGATATGCAGCACAAGCTAGACACTCTAGTCGGCAATCAGTAACGTTCACTTGAAATAACTTGTCTGTCACTGACCCGCAGTCAAGACACTTTCGCAATCGTCTGATGAAATATATCACTTTATTGAGTTCTCTATGGCTATGAGACATTTTTAAATTAGAGACTGTTTCAACTTTTACTTCAGCACACGTTTGCTTGATTTGCTAAACTAAACAAAATGACGAATCTTATCAATTTGCAGCGAGAAACTAAACTATTTCAAGTGAATTCTAATAACACGTCCTGAAAAGATATCAGCGGAGAAATTTGGTCCCATCGGAAGTAGAACACAAGGACTCCTAATTGTGCCTATGAATCTTGGTTTACTGAGGCATTCGGAAAATTCAGCCGGTATCCTTCAACTTCTTAATTATTCTCTTGCTGCTACGACAACTGACGAATTTTATTCTCACCACTTCTTTTGGAAAATGTTGCCAAAAATATTAAATTTGGAATTCAACTACAACAAAGTCAGTTATAACGACCTTCAATGGACTGACGAATTCGGTCCTTATTACCGGTATACCGTTGTAACCGACATCAGGCAGGGAAATTAATTTGATGGGTATACTGGAACTTCTCCGCAGGGTTGCCGCTATGTGATTGTAGTCGCAATTTGACGTGTAGAGACCGTGACACGACTTTTAAAAAATACTAGCCTTTTGACACTTTTTATAATATCTTACGACTTTTCGAGACTATTTTTTAAGAGACATTTTTCTCCATGAAACAGATTCGGAGTCGATTTGATTTGTGGATTCTGATGAAATGCCACAATATTTGAATTTCGTTTGAAAAGGAATTATTTCAAATGCGATTTCCATGGATAAGTCAAGATCTGGACATAAAGCGACCATTCTGTTCAGCAACTGTATCCGGGCCTAAGAAACGACTTAAAGCGGCATTCCAGCACAAGAAAGCAATTGAACAAATTAAATTTGCTTAGAAAATAAGAAGAAAATTAATAAGTCTGAGAACATCTACTTGGGCGTTTTTTTTTTTTTGCGACTTTCTCAAATTTTTCAGCGGCAACCCTGCTTCTTTGTATATTAAACCATATTATCAGAGTCTTTTTAACCGCAGTGTACAATAACCACTTTATATTTTTTAACAGTAGGTTTTACTTCCTCAAATTGTACTTTGGATATTTTCCTCCAGCCGTATTAGTAAACACGAAATTAGTACTAACACGTATGTTAACTCGCAATTCTTATTAATAATATAATAATATATTATTCTTATTAATAATGCTCGTGATAACGAGCGGGTAAGTTAACTCACCGAATTCGCCAAATAAGAAGCGGATAACTATTTATCACAAGTAGTTGATTCAAGAAATTGACACCTAAGGTTTCGTTTGCCATCAAGACATAAATAATTATTTTATAATCGACCTCTCATTTCCAAAGTTGCGACAGTGCAATGCGCGCTGACCCATAATGGTTTGATCTACATTCGTTAAACAGATGCGTTTGCAGTTTCGTGTTGTGTTTGGCAATCAACTGGATCGACTGAATGTATGAAAATACGTTAACTTATGTACATATTAACAAATCCATTAGTACTTGCCTTGCTCTGATTTTCTGTCCGTTTTTTTTTTCTTTCTTTTGTGGTGGTCCTTCCATTTTGACAAACACTGTACACAAATTTCGATAACATGAACAAATTTCGCGCACTTCAGTGTCAGCTAGTACATCATGACAGATGTACTAGAATGTTTATTACAATTTGGTGAAGTGTTGCCGTGCAGTTAGCTATGAAGAGTGTACAGCTAATATGGAGATAAAATATGTTTATTAACAACAAAACTTATTAAACGAATATGTTCCCTATCCGTGATAAAATATGTTTATTAATAACAAAAGTTATTAAACGAATATGTTCCCTATCCGTGTGCTAGCTAACACACATTTTAAAGAACGGATAGAGTTTCCTCCGAAACTATGATACATAGTGGAGTGTGAAAATGAATACTCCTTCCCAAGGTATTTATTTTTCTCTCCACCATCCAAACTTAAGTTATACCCGCTTTTTCTCTGTTCAGTCGCACGACTATTCAGTCGCAGAACGTAGGGCACATAACTTCCAATGTTAACGAGCGCACATGGCACCCGACAAGCAAAACGATTAAATGTCTGCAAATTGTCCCATTTTTCCTGCGACGCAATTGTTGCAAGTTAAAATGAATCATATGTACTGGTAAAAGTATAAACACCTGCGATTAAAAAATCGTTATCGCAACGAGATGTGGGTATGCACGCACTTGCGATTTTCTATCGGATCATACTCGATTCGCAAAAAATGTGACAATTGTTTTATACATGACAGCACAAACATTGGAACATGCGCAAAGATTTGAGTACCATTTTATAGACGATTTTTTACCATTATCATCTGGTGTCCTCCCAAAAGTGTAATTTTTTCTTTTAATTTGTTTGCCCTCTTCTAAGAATTCATTAGAATAGGCTTTTCCATAGCTCTAAATGGAATTTCAATTCGATAGTTTCATTAGAAATATCAGCAACAAAAGCTTAAAATTGAAATGTGCCTGGCCAGACCCGGGTATCTGGCAGATCCAGAATACAATACCAGGACATATATATGAACAAGCTCAATAAAGTACAAAGGTTAGCCGATATTTGTTCAACGGGATGTTTAAGAAGTACGCCGCAGGGTGGGTTGGACATGATACTTCATCTCCTTCCTCTGGACCTATTCTTAAGAGGCGGCGCCACAAAAAGCGCTCTCAGACTGAGGGAGTGATCTATATGGAAGCAAGCCAACTATGGACATGCCATTCTCAGAATAATAGACTACTTGAGGAGGAGACATGGTTCCAGTAGCCTCGTGGCGACAACCAACGTCTCCCTACAACGACTTCTCCATCAAAATACAAATTCAGCTTCACTGACGGATACTTGCACAAGCAGGAATCATTTAGACTCCCTGTGCAGTGTCTTCCAAGCAGAGATTCTGGCAGTAGAGAAAGCAGCAGAAACCGATATCCCACCATCAGATATCACCATCTTTGCTGACAGCCAAGCTGCACTGAAATCAATAGGATCCTGCACGACGAGATTAAGGGCTGTTATGAACTGCCGCGACTCACTTAAGTCCATCAGTCACCACAAGGTCAAACACTGCAGGGCAGAGGTCAATAGCGGGTACCGAGAGAGCGGACGAATTGGCCAGACGAGGGTCTGAAATGGACATCAGCGAAGCGGATACATCACTGCAGCCACCGATCAGTGCACTACTCCGAGCTATAAGTGACACCATTCTCAAAGAAGCCAACACGTCTTGGCTCGCAAGAGATGACAAGATCAACGTGGCCAAAGCTCAACAACGGCAAAACAAAGAAGCTCCTGGCATTGGATCGCAACTCAATCCGTGTGGTCGTCGTCTCCGAACATGGAATGCTTAATCCAGCGGAGCTGCGGAAACGATGAAGAGACCGAAACGATCCAACATTTGCTTTGCCACTGCCCAGATCTCCAAAACCGGCGCCTAGAGATTCTTCACAGAGACTGCGGAACTAGCAAATGCGGATATATCGGATCTTATAAGATTTGTAAAGAGCACAGGTTCGTTCAAGCCATCGTGACACAGGATAGGTTTTATTCAGAATGTGTACTCCACAGATGAAGGGCTTCACAATGGGTGATGTTCTACCATCATAGTCCCCTTCTTTAACCTAACCTAACCTAATGTTATTTGGTCGATGCCAATAAAAAGGTTCGATGGTATTTCACCATTTCCTACTCCTTCGTTCTCAGTTATTTTGCAACACTCGGAAGGGCGTGAGAGATTATGATCATCCATATGATCCAGTTTATTTTGCGGCAAAATAATTGTCAAGAAAGTAGAGTTCCTTAACCGTGAGATTATTCGGTCGCATATGTGACATTAAGAACTGTGTGTTATAGCTTGTTGCGGCTGAATGATCGTGCGACAGAAAAGTGATTTTTCTATCGGCGTGGCGAAAAAAGACACGTGCGCGCCTAGCCTAAAATAAACTTCCACCATAACTCGTCACACAGAGAAAGTTGTAGTAATTTGAACAAAATGAAAACGAATAATAAACCCAAGATAAGAAATTTGGCGAAATTCTATGTGCACATATGCATACATCGCATCTGTATCAGAAAAAAATGCGCCGGCAATTGTTGCAACCAATAATTTACTTCAAACACATGGAAATATCGGTCGTTATAAGCGATATTTCGTTGTAAACGATATGCCGTTGTAAGCGATGTAAATCATAAGGATTATAATGGACCTCAGCCTGAATCTAAGAATTTGGTCGTTATAAGCGATATGTCGTCTTAACCGATGTCGTTATAAACAGTTTTGACTATATGTATACCTTCTACGTCTTTTCATTCGATTGCACCGAATAGAAAGCATATATACATTGGTAAAAATAGAAAGTATCCGATGGATTGATTCGATACATCAAATTAAACATCGATGTTTTTGATATCTTCGAAATGCAAATAACTTCAGTTGCAAAGCGTTGATGCAACGGACACAACTCTTGTTTGTCTCTCGCCCTCTTTATCTCTCTCTCTATCTCTCTCTCTATCTCTCTCTCTATCTCTCTCTCTATCTCTCTCTCTCTCCCTCTCTGCCTTTCTCTGCCTTTCTCTGCCTCTCTCTCTCTCTCTCATTAAACGCTGGCTAGTGAATTCACCAGCCCACTTAGACCATATTGGTCCATTGTGATACCCACGCCCACACTACTGCCACTGATTGACCACTCCAGTTGTACGGCTGTTAACTTGATCCCAACGGCACATGGTGACAGGACATCATTTGGAAACCAAGCGTATTAACTTTGCTTTCACTGGGATTCGAACCGGGGATCCCACTGACTAAGGGCAGGCATTTAACCCACTGCGCCATCCAGTCTGATCTGAATCTCCATCTCCAACTCATCGAATCACTCAATTAGTGTAACCTTTTCGAATGTCTGTCACTGGATGGCGCCCAACAAAAAAACCCTTTCAATCTCCGGAAAAAAAAATTCAACCATATGTCTTCAAATCGGTAACACTCGATCGGACTCGATTTGCGAACAGAAGAAAACAGTGCCTCGCAACGCACTTTTACCAAATTGACTGGAATCGAATTAAATCCGGTAAAAATCGGAGAAATTGATGTCCCAGTCCGATTCGGTTCCTCCCTTGCCAATTAAACTCTTTATCAGTGGAACCAAAGCAATTGTCGTCATCCGTGTCTCGTCGGTTGAGACTCAGACGAGTGGAATAAATATCTCCACACTCCCTACAGCCGTCAGACACACCCCAACGCGCCAAATCAACTGGAAGATGTGACTTTCAATTGGGATAGGTACCTCTGCCATCCCGTTCCGCACACAAAAGCGCCGCCACCCATTATCCCTTATTTACACTGCGACTAGTAAAAGTAATAAAATGAAATGAAATGAAAAAAAGTGAAAATATTATTGTCCTTCAGCTGGGGAACGAAGTGTGGTGGCGGTGTAAAGAAGTGCCGTGCCAACGCGCGTATGTTATGATTCGTGCCTAATCGGTCAGCAAAAATCTGCCAGTTCAAGTGTGAATAGAGGCGAAGACGCTACACCATGCGCTGCTGGTCGGATGCGGCCCAGCAGCATTGGCCAACCAACGGATGCGATTGCTTTAGATCCGTGCGCGATGATAAGTCACACTCGACCGCACAGCCATTGTGCGTGCGAAGTCAAACGATTGGCGAACGACACACCCCCTTTTTGAGGTGGAATTAAGGAAGCTCAGGATTATGGGATGAATGAATGAATTGCTGCCATAATTGGCGACGCGTGCGCCTGATTTGGAATGCAACCAAGGTTTTTGGCTGTGCTGCGACAATGCGGCCCACTTGCTGTGTTAATTTCGTTAAGGGCACAATTGAGAGTGTGCCGGGAATATTTTGCCAGCGGCAGTTACGAATGTTTGCAAACGTCGTTATGCACTTTTGGTCAATTGGAGGTTGATTGTGTTTTCAATTTGAGAGCACACTCTAGGGGGCTCAATAAAAATACATTTATTTTGCATTCGGAATTATTTAAAGATTCGAAGGGGAAGTGGGTGACTTTCGTTGATAGGGACCAGAAGGTAAGTGAAGTGTCGCCATATGGATGCGATTATTAGTGAATGAAAAAACCCATGATCCACACTCTAAATTTAATTGAATTCTCCTCGACTTGATCCTTCGTTATGTTTTATGTGACGCTGCAGTCCGGCATCTGGGCCTCAACGAATGAGACTGACTTAACTAAGTAATCGATTGGTCAAGCATTCGGCGGTATCTCTAATCAAGAAGTCAATAAACTGATCCAGAACATCGCAGTCTTTATTTTGGGATTCTGTAGTTTTTCTTTTCAGTTGGTAACCCGAACGAGCCGAATCCGTGCACAATTAAAATAGTACAGGACCAAGAGCATTCCCTTGCGGGACTCCATCGGTATTTTCCTTAAATTCTTAGCTTAACTCTCTATCCTTGACACGATTTAACTGTTCATACGATACAATCCAAGATGTGTTTTATGGCAGTAGCCGACTTCAAGTGGTCGTGGACCGCTTTCCCAAACTGTGTCTTCCCTTAAAGTCAGTACTTACTAGATTTATACAGCTATCGTTAGACCATAGGCGCCCGCAGACATTTTTTCAGGGGGGGCATACATTTTTTGTTTGTCCTCAATATATAGTAAAATTTCAATATAAAATACTGGTGCGCCATGGGGGGGGGGGGGGCGCCCTCCCTGCCCTCCCTATCATAACATACGCCCTTCCCCAGGCGCCTATGCGTCAGACTAATCTGAAGATATTGGTGACAGCACTGAATAACAAAGGCAAATTCAAAACGATAAGTAGTAATCAAAGACTAGCGTGCATCTGCATCACGGGGGCACTCTGTTCCCCACCCTCTGCCGCCATGGATATAATGCTACAGCTTCTGCCCATGGACATTTATGGGAAGCTGACATCTACCAAGGCAGCGCTTAGATTGCTGGAATGCAAGTGCAGAAGCAGATCACAAAACCTAGGACACACAGAAAAAATAAAAAATGCGAGGATACCGACGCATAAAGATTATACAGCTCCCGCTTTAGACTTCGAGTTTGGGTATAGAACACTTATCCCAGACAGAGACGAAATCTGAAAATCCACACAGATGGCTCAAAAACAGAGGAAGCCACCGGACTAGGATGTCGGATATATCCTTTTCCCTGCCCCCTCGAATGCCCAACCCCAGCAATGTATTCCAGGCAGAAGTAAAAGCTTTCCAAGAGGCTGCTGAACCCGATAGACGGGTTATCTATCGCTATATACACAGACAATCAGGCGGTAATTAAGGCCGATTATGGATACATCATCAATTTAATAAAAGATGGTAAAACTTTGCCGTGTATCGCTTAGGGAGACAGCGGTCAGATGCAACCTTACCCTGGGCATAGTGGTATTCCAGGCAACGAAAGGGCCGACGAGGTAGCAAGAGCAGGGGTGGATCAGCCATTAGCAAATAATCAGGACACCCCATATCCCTCACTTCGAGTAATAAACACCTTGTTACGTACACCGCTAACCGGAGATGGAGGGAATTAGATAACTGTAGAACTTCGAGGCTCAATTATTCAATTACAATTACAATTAAAAATACTATTTTCTCCACCCGGTCAAAATCAGTGGGGCTAAATGGTGCACATCCGACGATAGTTAAAATGATTGGAAAAACGGAAAAACTGTGTCAATTCCCAAACCGTCTTCGCGAAATAAAACTGAGCCAGTTACAATTCTTCCATTTCTGAGCAAAGCCTTCGAAAAAATTGTAAGCAAACAAATGAAAGAAGAACTGAAACTCACCGATTTTCAATCAGGATTCAGAATAAAGCGTAGCTGCATCACAACCTTACTTAATACATTACTCTCCAGTGTCCAATTTAAAGGACACGGCATACTTCTTTTTTTTTTAATTAAAGAACGAACTTGTAACTGCTAGATATATGCTCTGCTTATGACAGGAGCTTGATGTCGACAGCTGCTTTTCTTGATTATTCAAAAGCAGTTGACTCAGTAAACCACGAAATTTTGATATTTAAACACAAATCAATTTGCTTTAGAGGTCTCCATCTGTCAGCTCATTGCATCCCTACCTTCATGACCGAACTCAAACAGTTTTCTGTGAAGGTAAAGCCTCAATAAAATGTCGTACCAGCGGTGCCTCAGGGCTCCGTTCTTGGTCCGCTCTTATTGATCCTGTTTATAAATGACATATCGAAGTGTATCCAAAGGTGTGAGAATAATTTTTATGCACATGATAACAAATTTGCAAAAGTTTCAAGCAATCTGGCATGAATGAGTACATAACTGTTCCAACTGTATCGTCTATAACTGTTCCAAAAGAATGATTTAAACCTAAGACCAAAGCAATGTCCTTGAATACAACGTCTTTCAAATTAACAATACAGTAGAATCTCGGACACTTTTCGACTCCGAACCCGTGTGACAACGTAACAGAGGACGTCCGCATTTAAGGTGGCGTAGACAGGTAGAGAAGTACCTCAACCAACTTGGCGTGCGCCACTGGAGACAGCTAGCCAGAGACCCTGCTAGTTGGACAGGCTTGTTGGTTGAAGCCTAGGTCCACCCCGGACTGTAACGCCAAATAAAGAAGAAGAATCTCGGAAACATGAACGGTTCAATAAGATGAACAATTCGGAAAGTTGAACGGATCTGTAAGAGAACTTTCTTCTTGGCGTTAGTCTACCTTAGATAAGTTTTCTAAGAAAAACGTCTTAATAAACCTGTTTTTACACGTTTTACAATTTTTCTTTTTTTTTTTTTATTGTTTGTTATTTTCAATAAAATTAAATGTTTTTGGTGGATAAAAAAAAGATAAACTATTTGAAAGATGGACGGAGCTGGTTTATATCTGTTCATCTTTCTAAGATTCTACTGTACTACCATCGATTTGTTCAAGAACCTGTGCACAATTTACTTCAATGAGTGTCTAAATTGGAACACTCATGTAAGCCACATTGTTTTAAGTTCCACCAAGCAATACCGACCTACCAAACTTAAGTTGAAGCTTATTAAGGCATATGTTTTATGAATTATCTTTTACGGATGTGAAATCTTCTGTATCTACCAGGAAACTAAATGTCGCCTACTTAACGGGCTGTCCTGCCGTATGAGTCTAGCCAGGCGTCTAAGGATACAATGCCTAAGATGGTTAGGCCATGTAGAGCGTGTGGACAACTTAGCCCGAAGAATCTACGGCTCTGTGGGGCAAGGCAACAGAGGACGCCCACGTACAAGGTGGAGCACACAAGTCGAGGGGACCTAGCCGGCTTGATGTGCGTAACTGGAGCCAGCTGGAGAGAGATCGGGTCGGCTGTAGAAGCATGTTGAGTGAGGCCCAGGTCCATTCCGGCACCCTAAGAAAAAGAAGAAGATTAATAGCTTACTGCTTATATAACATAACTAAGTCTTACGCAAGAGGTTGTTGCCAATCTTATTTAAAGCCTTCCATATAACTTCCTAGTCCAAGTCCTAGTTAGTTTTGTAGTTTCTCAATCTAGACACGGCTTCCACTTTAATTTGCGTTGTGAATCATTCGAGAGATATATATTCCCCCATTTTCGGTTTCAAAAAATCGATCTTTTTTTATTTAATTCGAACCTATAACCATTCAAGGATGTTCCTTTAAAGTGATAATTTCAATTTAAAGTGATAAGAACAATTTTTCAATTGAAAAGTTCAGAAATTCCTGAAGATATAGCCGATTTATGGTAGAAGCGTCAGGCGACGGCGCAATGAGCAGCGCATCACGCAGGCTGAGGGGGACCTCACTGAGGCTCCCAGAGAGGCCAGAATTGCTCGGAGAGACCAACCAGAAAATCAATCCTATGAAGAAACGGAAGGAACTTTAGATGCATATGGCATAGCTGATTAAACGTAGGTAGGTTGTATTCCCAAGAATTTGCTTCTCAAAACTTTAAACGCGTGTTTCTAGAAACAGTGTTTTTACGACTGGGGTAACTCAAAAACTATTAATCCAATCGGTTCCATTCCGTCATTATAGCTGCGGTATGAAATCGGTGAAGATCTTCTTTACTTTTGATTTGATTTGATGCTGAAAAAAAGGCGATTTTCAAAAATAAAAAAAATGCACAGGTTCGCCGTTTTGTTAATTTGTGTGCGAATTAATAATCCTAGTTCATACTAGAGCCAAACATGTATAGTATTTCTAATCCCGTTGGAATTTTTGGTTCCAGATGTTCCAGTGAGCGGAAATCGCATGCGCTGTCGAAAAGAAGGGCTTTTGTTTGACCACAAAAATTATGCAAACTTTTTTTTTCTTCTTTTTTTAAGTCTTCAAAGGCAGCGTTAAGGATACGGGAGTGCAACCGCTGGAGCAGTTCACATAGCTTAGGTTATACAGAGATAATCGGAAATGCAAGACTACCAACGCATGCAGATATACAACACCCGCCTAAGACTTCGAGTTTGGGTTCAAAACACTCATCCGAGACAGAGAAGATTGGGCAAAAGATCTGGTAAGAAAACCAGAAAACCCGGAGATCTGAATAGATGGCTCGAAAACAGACAAGGGCACCGGAATAGGAGTATTCGCGACATCGCCGGACCTATACTTTTCCCGGTCTTTTCGACTGCCCAACCATTGTAGTGTATTCCAGGCAGAAGTTAAAGCTATCCAAGAATGTCGATGAACCCGATAGACGGGCTATCTATCGCCATTTACATAGATAGTCAGGCGGCCATAAAGCTTCTAGATACACCATCAATTAAATCGAAGATGGTTAAATTTTGCCGTCTATCTCTTAGGGATATAGCGGTTAGATGCAATCTAACCCTATGCTGGGTATGGTGGTTTTCCAGGCAACGAAAGGGCCGACGAATTGGCAGGAATAGAGTTGGGACGGGCACTGTCAAATAATCAGGCACACCCCATATCCCTCACTACAAGTAATAAATACCATGTTTGCTTACATTGGATGGAATTAGATACATGTAGGCCCTCACTAAATGTATATATGCCCTCACTAAATCCAAACAAAACAAATACACTCTTAAAACTAAACTGGAATTTAATAAGTAACGTAGTGGGCAAAATTCTCGTTATCACCACACACAGCTAGAGAACAAATTCCGAACTGGCTGTACGAGAAAGCCGATAGGGGCGAACTTAACAACTTCTTTAGGAATTTCAACTGGTCACTTTGCTTCCTCGATAGTGACGTGGATGCCGCTGCTGATATGATCACAAACATCCTTTTGCTGGGCATGAGAACCTTCATTTCTCACAGAGTGAAGAGTATCAAGCCCAAAGCAAACGCATGGTATGACTCGAGCTGTAAAGAGGCTATTAGGATGAGAGAGTTGAATTTCCGGACATACAAAGCCAACCCTACTGAGAAAAACCGGAAGAAGCTGAAACGGGCCAGAAATGACTGTCAGACGTCTGAAATTCTCTTATGAGCAAAAGCTGAGGCAAAAAGTGCTACAATGTCCCAAAGGTAGCAAAAACTTTTGGTCATTTGTGAAAAACGTAAAGAATTCCGCCTCGTCTTCCATTCCCACGCTCATTTTCAATGACAATCCAGCTGTCAGCTCTTGTCTAATCTGATTGCGGCTCATTTTGCAGCCAGCTCAGCACTGCCAGATTCCCATAAGTCTCCACCTGTACTTGAGAGCGTCGATTTCACCATGGGACAAATCCACTTCCGCACTTGTACAGTAGCAAGTGTACTGAAAGATCTCGACGTGCACAAATCCGCTGGCCCGGATGGTATTCTCCTTATGTTCTTCTGCGCTGGCAAAACCACTGCGTAAGCTTTTTCATCTATCCTACTCTTTAGGTCTCTTTCCGAGCCGATGGAAAACAGCATTTGTCCAGCCCGTCCCTAAAAAGGGCGAATCGTCGTCACCCACCTCGTACCGACCCATAGCACTTATGTCCCTTCTTTCTAAGGTCATGTAAACGCTGGTAAATCGTCAGCTTATGAAATCTCTTGAACCGCGGAAGCTTCTTAATGACTGACAATGTGGTTTCCGTAGCGACAGGATAGCTTATCTCACCGAAAAGTGAAACCAGTCTTTGCACAATGCAGGCGAAAGCAAGATCGTTGCGCTTGATATTTCTAAAGCATTTGACAGAGTTTGTCACCAAGTCTAAGGTATCGATGAATCTCTTCTTCTTTGGATTAGAAATTACCTTTCGAACCGCTCAATTCCAGTTGTGTTGGATGGGTTCAAGTCTGATGTCCACCAAATAAATGCTGGTGTTCCCCAAGGCTCAATTCTGTCTCCGACACTCTTTCCCATTTTTATAAATGATCTCTTGTCGGCAACTTCTAATCCAATCCATTCCTTCGCTGAGGACAGCACCCTCAGCTTTTCATATTCGTTCCAAGACTCACGACCACGCCCTTCGCCCGTAGAATTGGAACGGCAGCGCATGTTAGGCACATTGAATTCCGATTTTGACTGCATATTTAATAATAATTATATGGAGGCGGACCTGGGCCCAGCTTTTCAGCAACCACTGCGTGTTGTGCGTGCTATTTATTCTTTCACTAGTGGAAGGGACCTACAGTTTAATGCCGACTCCGAACAGCGAAATTGAGCAGCTTTCTCTAGACAGGAATAGTCTTTAAGCATTATCAGTGACTCGAAAGAGGTGGAGCCGTGAAATACGAAAGGTGGTAAATTCGGGTATCGAAAAAAAAAATTTTATTTAATTCATTTTATATTTCTTACTTGCTAGATAAAATTACTTAAAACTAGCTTAACTAACTTAAGAATTCCAATTGTTCTTAATACTAACCTACTGACCCTATGCGGGTACTCTAAGCTAATCTAATCTATGTTATAAATGTGCCTTTCGGCTTAATCTACGTTTTTTTTTTTAGTCTTTAGTGACAATCTTTTATTTATTTATTACTTTGCCAAGAAAACTTATAAAAAACTTGGCTAAACCTAACTACTTAAGCTACCTTATACTAACTTACCCTAAAATAAAACTTAATACTATCTTAACTATGTCCGTAACAGTACGGACACGTGCACCAGGGCGTATATGTTGTGTATATGCATAACATATATAATTTATACGCCGTGATGCACCTTTTTTTTTTTTTCTTACATCTACCTTAAAAAACTATGTAAGCTGGCCACTATGGTCAGCTATCTGATCCTCTTGAAAAGCTAGCGGTGGCGGAGGCTGGTTTTGGTGTAACCACCAGTAAAATTGCCGTTCTTTGGCAGACTCTTTCCTATCTCGAGCGGGGATCGCTCTACTGAACCGGAGGAGATCCTCGTGGGTGTATTGAAGTATTGAAGTCGCCTATCCACTGTTCGGCGTACGACATGGAAGATGATAGGACATCCTTGTGGATCCTGTATTAGGCCAATTGTGTCTAGATAGAGGAATGCTTCGGGAGGAATAAAGCCGTTAAGGCGCACCCTTTCATGGTACATACTATTGGGGTAGTAAGCCCCAAAGATCAGACTGTTGGACGAGGTCATAGCTCGTGCAGTGTGCCTTCTGATTAGTTTAATAATAAAATTATCTACCCTATTCACGTTTGCCTCGTTGTACAAGACCTCGTTAGGGTAGTACTTCTTGTACTCAGACTCGGGTGTGCGATACAGACGGAGACAGCTCCTAAGACACTGCTTCTCGAACACCCTCATCTTTTCCATCTGGGAAGGACTCACATTGAAACACAATGGGCAACCGTACACCATAATAGGCCGCACTAGGGCCATGTAGCAGATTACCTTCACTCTGGTATCAAGTTGGCTGCTGAAAAACAACCTTCTTGCCGCAGCAAAGGCTTTTCTGGCTTTCGTCAGAGCAATATCTATATGTTTGTCAAAATACAGATATTGATCCAGCCAAATGCCTAGATATCTAACTACACTTTTTACAGCTAACGGCCGACCATGCGGGACAACTATGCCGAACTTACGCCAGTTTTGGCGCGTATCCCGCGATGCCCTGTCCAATGGGGTCCGGAAAAAGACTAGTTTCGCATTTCTGGAAGTTGATAAGCAACTTCCAGTCGTCGCAAAATCGCTGGATTTTCTCGAAGTCACGCTGCAACAAGATGTTTATTACCTCGACCTTCGGACCTGATCTGTACGCAACTAGGTCGTCGGCGTACGCAATTAAGTGCGGCGTGGAACCTATAAGATCTGCAGTGAATATGGAAAACAGGATCGGGGAACCAATGGCCCCCTGTTGCAGACCGTTTTTAATGTTAAAGACCGTAGTGGAAGTTACGTCACCATTTTTCACAACGAACTTTCTACCTGTTATCATGTCATAGACCATGTATAGCAATGGTTTACTTATGCCCAGCCTGACCAACTTGAGGAAGAGGCCCTCTAACCAAACGGTGTCGAACGCCTTCTCTAATTCAATCAGGCAGGCACCCGTGCACTGATTTTTGTTTTTATTCCATTGTATGTCGGACACCAGTTTTGACGCGGCATTAATGGTATCATGCCCCGCTCGGAATCCGAACTGGTTGTCTGGTATGATTTTCTTTTCATCAGCCCATTGCTTCAGAACTCGAATGACTATCTTTTCAAAAACCTTGCTTATGCAGGGAAGTAGACTGATCGACCGAAGATTTGTCGGAATGGACGTATCTTTGTCCCGTTTAGGGATCGATTGAACAACAGCTGTTTTCCAGTGCGTGGGGTAATGTGCATTACTCAGCGCATTGTTGAACAAGGTTGTGTAAAATTGGACCGCTTCGGGGGGAAGATGGCGAAGCACAATGTTCGGTATTCCATCGATTCCCACTGACTTTTTCTTCTTCAGCGAGTGGACGATACCCTGGAGATCGTCTTGAGAAATCAAGATGTGATTCCCATCATTGGCGACGGCACTATGTGCCATGTTCTCGTCATTGAACCTGGTGAAACCTGGTTCGACGCACTTACCCACTACGCCACGGCGACCCAGAATAATTAACTGGGGAAAAAACAATAGAGTGGAATTCAATGCTTCAAAAACTGCTGCTGTCACTCAAGCGAACCCTTGATAATCAGCCATTATCCATGAATGGCGCTTGTGTCGATGAAACTGGAAAACTGTCCATCCTTCGTATGTGTATCAACACAACACTTAGTTGGAACGATCACATATTTGAGGACGCCATAAATGCTGCGAAATGTTTAGGTTTCCTTAATCGATGCAAGAAATATTTCACCCCTTCCGCCCCAAGCTTGAGTACAACGCTCATATCTGGTCTGGTGCACCCAAGACCACCCTGCACCTACTTGATAGAATCCAAAAGCAAGCGATACAACTCATAGGAGACTGTAAATCAGCACAGGAGTGGACTTGGGTCACCTTATATTGTTCAAGTCCTTAGGGATTGTGATTGAATTTACATACCCTGCCCGGCACTAATCGCCATTTTCCTATTCAGGAGTATCTATTGTACAAGATTTCTCGCTTCTCAATGCTAAATCTATCTTGTATCTATATGTATAGAAAATGAGCCACTATTTCCCTTGGTTTTTTAAAAACTAACAGAGTCTGCTACTTTAACACTCATATTGCTTGACAGTTCGTGCGCCGATATTAATGAGAAACATTTTTGAAAGGCAAATACAAAGGCGAAGATGTGTTGATTCCATACCTAAGATAGCTATGATTCCAGTGCATTTGCGATGTCAAACTCAGAGTTTAAATTGAGCGAATGACATTCCATTCCCATTTCCATTTTAATTCATTTTTATTATTTACTTCATGACAACTTATATACTAGACATGCTTAGATTAAGTCGAAAGACATAGAATAAGTTTAAGTTTAGCTTAGAGTACCCGCAAAGGGTCAGTAAGTTAGAATAAGTAACTAACACTGTTCGACATTCCATTCCAATGAATGAATTATGCTATCGATGCTGATAGACATTCAAAGAATGTCGGTAGAACGCAACATAATATGCCTCGGCAGTCCACGACATATTTATGCAAGAATAATACACTCAGGATGCTCAGATGTCGTATGTACTTCATTATGTCACACCAGGTTTATTTATCTGGTTCACGTGTGGAAAGAAATAAGAGAACAATGATTTCCTGGCCAATCACCCATTGATCACCACGACGTCACGGCAAGGGGTGAATTGATTCAACGAACTAAGTCGACAGAGCCACAGCAACGCATGGCCGGGCCAGCTAATTGATAAATTCAAAAACACAAAAGTCTTGAGCACAATCTTTCGTTTCGGTTTTCGAATCTGTCATTTTTCATATGCGTGACGATCTGCGATACTATATTGACCATATTTTGTCGCGTTCGTTTTATTGAATGGTTTTTTTTTTTTTGTTTTTATCGTAAAATTTTTTTAACTGGACAAACCCATTTCTGGTTGAACTCTTAAGCGGACAAAGAAAAATGTGCTTAATTTAAAATGCTATCATCAGAAAAATCTCACTTAATTTGGCACCACGAAAACAAGGTTTTTAATGAAATGATTTGAATAATCATCTTCGATTCATTGGACTCATCCATTAAATACAACAGATAGTCCACTCGGCGTTTTGGATTTCAAATTTGAACAAAAGAGTGTCAACATTTAAATTTTAATTATTACTGGTTTTGAGTTTGTGATTGGGGATTGGATGCAACTACTTACGACTCTTAGACCGTTCCTGTGAAGGCAAGGAGTTCCAGGGTTGAACAGAACGAATGAAGAAGTGCCTGCGGGAAATTAAACAAGAAAGAAGGGTTATAAGGTAAAATTACGCTTCGATCGACTGAAGGTGATCTTTCCAAATATCTAAATAAGTAATTAGCTGTTTCCCGTGTAAATTACATTTTGAAAGAATTATATAAAACCACACGTCTGATCATTTCGACGATAATAACGGACCGAGAATGGAACCTTGAGGAACACTGCAGCGTGCGTCACAGAAGGGTGATAGTTTTGAGTTATGGAAAGCAGCTTGGACTCGATTAGTAAGATACGAGAGAATTAATTGATTAGTAGGATTACAGAATTGGTTGAATTGGGTGGACAACTTATGACAAAGTACATTGGTTCTACACAGTCAAATAATTTCGAGAAGTCGAGTGAGGCTAGTAGGGTCGTTTTGTCTTAGTCAATAGCTCTTCGAATATCTTCAGCTACTTTTAATAAGGCTGTGCCACAGCTATGTCCTTTACGGAAACCTGATTGCGGAAGGTTTAGAAGCTTGTGTCGCTCAATGTAATCTTTGATGCCTCGGCTAACAATGGATTCAAACACTTTTGAAAGAAACGGAAGGATTGCAATAGGTCGGAACTCAGGTGGATTGGTTTTCTTGGGTACTGGGATTATCTTAGCCTTTTCCATAATTTAGAATACCTCCACGTCATGATTATCTGTGTTAAAGATGTCAGTGATATGATGAAGTATTGCTGGAAGCAACATTTTAATGTACTCAGAGTGCATATTATCTAGACCAAGCGACTTTGACTTGATGCCGAATACTACACAACCGACTGCGTACATCCATGTGATTCGGTTTAGGTTAGGATAGGTTAAGTTAATATGATTGCTACAACTGAAGCAGTTCTGGCCCACTTATATCCTGATTGGATCCATTGTGATATCACTTTCGCTTAGACTTGACCATGTCCCTAGTCAATGGAAAGTGGCAGAAGTTACAATGGTACCAAAGCCCGGGAACGGATAAAAGTCCTATAGACCTATCTCACTACTCCCGATAAGGTCTAAAGTTTAAGTCCAATTGTGGAAGAAAAACAGCTCATACCAATTTGGTTAGAAGTAAACACTCAACTATTCAGCAAGTACATCGTATAACTGATGTAGTAGAGGTAAGGCATTTGGACAAAAGCTCATCTGTTCAGCCACATTGCTCGATGTTACTCAAGCCTTTGACAAAGTTTGGCACGAAGCCCTGAAATATAAACTATGCCGATCTCTACCGGGGAAACTGTATAGTATTTTAGCGAACTACCTCTCTGATAGGATCTTCCGTGTGAATCTGAAGCTGAAATGAATACTCTGCTTTTAAAAATATAAATGCTGGTGTACCGCAAGGGAGTTTTCTTGGCCCTCTGCTATACCTAGTGTATACTAGTGATTTACCACAAGAAGAACACACTGTTCTAGCCACATTCGCTGACGAAACCGCCATTTTGGGAACAGCCAAAACAGTTGAAGAGTTTACAGCAAACTAACAACGTTCACTAGATAGGATACACGAATGGATGAACTTGTGGCGAATTGTTCCTAATGACAGCAAATCAGTCCATATTAACTTCTCGCACGTTAATAACTTGCACAGTTTACCTAAATCGTGTCCAAATACCTTTTGGCAATGAAGCAAAATACCTCGAGATGACTCTTGACGTGAAACTCAAGTGGAAGGAGCACCTTAAAAAGAAACGTGCAGAACTTGACATGAAAAATAAAGATCTGTACTGACTTATTGGTAAACAATCCAAGCTAAGTATTGACAACAAACTGCTTGTATGCAAGCAAATCCTAAAATCTGTTTGGACGGATGGCGTACAACTTTGGGGTTGTACGAAAGCAAGTAATATGAGCATAATACAGACTTTTTAAAATAAGGTGCTTAGAACCATCGTGAATGCACCATGGTATATCAGAAACGACGATATCCACAGAGATCTTGGAATATTACCACTCCAAGATGAAGTTAAGAACTTTGCTTATAAGCATAAGCGCCGCCTAGAAGAGCACATAAACTCTGCAGTTTACCCGCTTACGCGGTTCCTTCTTCCTAACTAAACACCTGCAAATACTTACTGGTATCCAGTCACTACTGTCAATAAGTATTTTTGATTAACTTAGCTATGCCCAGAATTTGTATGTCTGACATATCATCTGGGCTATTGAATGAATAGCTTCCTATCGAGCTTTTCCTTGCCCTTGCAAGTGCTGGCAGGTGACGTAGTAGTTTCTTCTTCCTCTTCGTTCCTACAGCTCTTGCAGAAGTCATTCTAAGTGGTTCCCATTCTTCCGGTATGTGTGCCGAATAGGCAGTGATCTTGCTGATTTCCTTGTGATTCGGAATAAGTCCTAATTTATTTACATCTCACTGTGGACTAAACATTCAGGGAAGCATGTCAATTCGGAGTTTAACGATTTTCAAACAAAGTTTCAAGCTTACCAGTCGTCAATACGCTCTAAACTTTGTTTGGATCTCAAACAAAGATGATTCCACACAATGCACACCAACATGGCGTTGTCTGCCCAGCCTAGACATGCTCTCACAACTGCGCAATAAAAAGGGCGTCAAAGAAAGCTACAGAGACCAGCCACATTCCAGTTATAGCTTCATTTAATCTGGTCTTGTGATCATGCACGAGCTACCAGTGTCGGCATAGAATGGCTGCCATTTTGCCATGATTAACAAGCCCAACATGTCCACACCTATATTTGCCACTAACTATGCCTACTTTCAAATGTCAGCTATCACAGCCATGTTGACCCATAAATCACGAGGCATTTTCAGATCCAGCTCACGAATTAGAATTTCAAATTTCCTCATCGATTTCATTGGCTGCCCACTCCCAGCGGCGTGCTCTCCGCCAAATCGGGAAACCCACTCGTGATGGTCACCTTCGGCGATGGCTATCTGATGAATTTGAATTTGAATTTGAAATTTGGCCGGCTTTGATTGGACGATGAATTCAGAGCGAATTAACCAGCACCCGTGTGCGCATTTCGAGGCACTCATTAACAAGCCGTGATTAGGAAGCGATAAGCAACCGCCTGCCTACACGCATTCTTGATTGAAATCATGCCCAAGAATAGACCGCAGACACAATCCTTTCTCCAGCCGCGACCAGACGGCGAGCACCCACCTCAGCTGGCTCCTGTACGTCAATCGTGTGAAAACCGATGCCGAAACATCGAACCAATTTAAAGGCGGTGACAAGCAATTTCTCGGCTACCCTTCCTACTTCCTAATTGCTTCTACTCAAATTCACCCACACCGAGCAAAGTACAAGCAATCGGCAGCCACTGTGTGTAATTTGAGGACGACATGACGACGACAAAGCAGAGGTCATCTGTTTGGCATATATTTCAAAAACCAGGGACTCACATTCCCACTGAGAGGGACCCGCGAAACCTAGGGCTCTCTCAAGTGGTTGCCCACCTTCGGCAGACGAGCGACGTCTACGACGACAATCACTGCTCTAGTCGAACATTTGCCAAATCGTCGGTGGGTAATTTGAGATGATAGCGCCAGCTGGACGACTTCAAAACCACTGTTTGTCGCCTGCAAGGACGCACTTCAAGTGGTGTCCTTGCGGTCCAAAAATATAAACCCATCGAGTGCCCTTCGGTGGAAAGTATTAAAATTGTATTTTTATTGCGTTCAAGAGCCGATCAAGCACTCTCGTCTCGGGCTTGTCGATATCGAAAGGGGTTGCAGATGCCATTGGGAACCAGCTGCGTTTCTGTGAGCCGTACTCTCGATCGGTTAATGTTCTTTTTATCAGCGAAGATACACATGGAGATTTCGAAAAGAAATTTATGTTCGCTTATCGAGCGGATTCGTTAATGAAATTTGTCTCGGTAAATTGGTTAATCGTATTCGAGGGGAATTAATGTTCGGATAAGGCGACCGTTGGTGCGGTGTGCTGACTCACAGAAATCCTACGCTCACCTGATAAGGAGAGATGGGCATTTTTTTTTTCGAAATCTAAAACAAGCATCTTCAGGTGGGCACAGTTCTCGATTGCGATGGGTGTCTTGAGGTGTGACTTATAAGCTTTGACCGTTTTTAATTCACGATGGTAGAAGAGTTCAGGAAGTGTGTGGGGCCTCTCAGATGTCTGTACATGATCTTTTGATGGTTTGATTTATTTAAACTTAATGACTTTGTGAGGGGAACTTGTTGAAGATTCACAGAAGGCGGATGATCGGAAAGTGGGCTTTCGCCGATTGGGTCGGCGATTGCAAATCAGAGCAATCTGAAACGACTATCTTCGATGATAAGGCAACATTTTCAAGTCATTGGATACGTTAACAAGCAAAATGATCCCATATGAGGAAAACCATTTTTTTAAATTCATTTTTATTTCAAAATTCATGACATACTTACGTACTAGACAAAAATGCTTAAAACTTAGTTGGACGGACAGTATTACTATATGCATAACTTACTGGCCCTCGGCGGGCACTCTAAGCTAAACTTAGTCTTCTCCTATGTCTTTCGAGTTAAACTAAAGATCCATGCATTTAAAGAGACCATTGCACCCACAATGTGACTGCAGGGTTTGCAATATTTGTCATTGGTCCATCGGCATATGCCTAGTTCCTCCAGCAGCCACTCATCGATCATGCCACGATGGGCGGGGACCAGTTGCGTGGCGTCCATATAACCAGACTCCTACCGAGTTACCTTTTAAAATTCCACTCTTCAACAATGTATCGAGCAACATGAATCTTAATGTGTGCATATAAACATAATGTTTGCCTGTTTCCTACACCTGCCCAGGCAAGAGACAAATTCTACGAACACACATGCCCACGACCTGCTTGTCATTCAGTTTCATATCGTTCTACTGCTCAACGTAAACACACACTCCACACATCATTGCATGCATCTTCTCCAACATCACATGACGCACGAAGGCCTTGACCAATGCTAGAAAAGACTTTGCTGTGGCAAGTAAGCTGTTTTACAGCAGCAAACTTGATACCAGGGTGAAGGTATTCTGCTACATGGCCCTCATAAGGCCAGTCTTGGTGTATGGTTGTCCCCTGTGGTTCAACCTGAGTCCTTCCCAGATGTGTTCGAAAGACGGTGTCTTAGGACTTGTCTCCGGTTGTATCGAACACCCGAGTCTGAGTACAAGAAGTACTATCCTAACGAGGTCCTGCAAAACAGGGCAAACGTGAAAAGGATAGGCACTTTAATCATTAAATTAATAAGAAGTCACATTGCAAGAAGTATGACTTCTTCTGATCTTCGGGGCTTACTATTCCAATTATATGTACCATGAGAGGGTGAGCCACAACGGATATGTTCCACCTGAAGCGTTCCTCTATTTTGATTCGATCGGCCTGATCCAGGACACGGAAGGATGTCCTGCAATCTACCACGCGGTGCGCCGAACAGTTGACAGGCGACTCCTCTACGAATCGGATGTCGTCCGCGAACACGTAGATCTTCCCTGGTTCAGTAGAGCGATCCCTGCTCGAGACAGGAGAGAGAGAGTGATAAGGAGCGGCACTTCTTTTGGTGGTTATACCAGAACCATTCTCCGCCATCGCCGCCCCTGCCTATATGATATAATAAATCGTTTAGTTGGTATAGCGGCCCACTTACCTAGTTCCAAGGTAGATTAGAAAAAAACAATGAATAAAAATATAAAAAAGATAAAGAATAAAAAAAAGGTACATAAGGGCGTGTGGATAATATATGTTACGCATATATGTACATAGCATACACGCAGTAACCCGAACTAAACAAATTCTCTCTCTGTCCTTGTTTTGCCCTTATCGCTCGCTGTGGTTGTCTCGTCCCTGTCCAACACACGCTTTCTTATGCAAAAAAATAACTCGCTTTTCATCGACTTATTGTCGAGAGAGTCTTATTGCAAAGAGAAAGCAATGTAACTCTGTGCAAAACAAATAGTAATAAAGAGTAAAAAGTAAAAAATAGATTTAAAAATCGTAGTAACCCGAATGACGTCGTGTGCGTGTTGGGTTATTTTGTAACTAGTTGTAAGCAGAAATAACGTATGACAGAGATAGCCGACTTACCAGCTGATTGCCTCCTTGTCCATCGACGAATTTGAGTGCCTTTTTGACAGGTATTCATGATTTTTTGACGGTTATTCACGAATTAACGTGAATGCCGTCCTCTGATTGGTCAATTTGGTTTGAGAAAACGTTTTAAAAAAAATGTGAAAGGTCAAGAGAGGGAGAAGTCGTGCATCTCTGTAATACTTAATGTCTGGTTGTAAGCTGGTTAGATGAAATGGGTTCTCTTTCCTTATTTTCCCTTTATCGTTCGCTGTGCTTGACTCCTGTGACCCTAACCTAGTCTGCCATGCACCTGAATACCCTAGATTCATCTTGTTGAGTTCTTCCTGTTCTTCATGTTATCCCAGACAAACGTTCTGTCGATTCACTGATTGTTGTAATAAATGCTTTCAAATTGAAAGAGTCGATTCGTTTAAATATTTAGGACTTATCAGTGATTCAAGGTGTCCTTCTTCAACCACACTGATGCCTTGAGACAATATTTCTGCTCTACACTCAGACAATTTTACTATCTGCGTAATGTTTGTTCTCGTAGTCTTCTAAAAATATTTTACTATCGTATTTTTGACTCAAAATTGCAGTACTGCATTAGTTGCTTGGGTGGCACATATTTTAAAAAAATCAAGCCCTTATTGTTGCTCCAAAAACATATTATTAGAGTCATATGCAAAAAACATCGTTTGAAGCCTAGTTTTCCATTATTTAAACATTTGAAAATTCTTCCAGTTCGACATTTATACTACTTTAAAGTCTTAAGGATTTTTTACAAAAGATCCGGTAACCTTAACTTCAGAATTCTTGACAATTATAATTTACGCGTCAAGTCGTTGCATCTTGTTTCTGTTCCCAATTTCCGTACAACAGCTTTTCGTAATTCGTTTACTGTAACAGCGTGCCGGTTATTTAACAAGCTTCCTCCTTACATCAGATCACTAAGACTTCCCGCTGCGTTTGCAAGAAATCTTAAAAAATGGTTCTTTGGCTTGGACATACTTAATTTGGATTATATACTTCGGGTCCAGTAGTACATTATTTATGTATTTTTTCTTATATTCTGGTTTAGTTTATTTATTTTACTTCTATTTTATATCTTTTGTATTGTGAACTTGCTCTCGTTATATTGTTTCCTTTTCAATTCTGTAAATACTTTCTGTATAGTGCGCTTTCTTAGGGCCACCCCACCCGTCACAAAATAATAACGTACAACAGTTGATGTGGCATAGTACTCTATTTTTTTGTATACAAATAATTTGTCATACATTTTTCTCACATTCTTATTCTTGTTAAATTATTAAATCATATTTGGTCGAATTAAATTAAATTAAATCATATTAAGTCATAAGTTAAATCATGTTATTATATTTTGTATCGATTGAGAAAAAATAAAATCTATCTATCCATCTATCTCCTCTCTGTGCACAAAAATAACTCGCTTTTTATCGACTTGCTTGCTGATTTTGTATTGTTTTCTCTTAGAGTTTTTCTTTCTCTTTTTATTTCTATTTGAAACAATTGCTTTTGCCAAAAAGATTTCTTTCGAAGCCGCTTCTATTACACTTTAGGTTCCTTGCAAATTTTACCTTTAATGACTTAATGAATAAAAAATTGGCTTGAATTGCTGTACTTGTATGTGATTAGCAAAATATCAATACACAATATCATTTCAGAAAGCGTTTGCGGGTGAATGTTTTTACCGACTTACCTTTTCAAATTTTTCACGCCACGCCACTGGCGGGGACTCACTGCTACGCCAACTCTGAACAGCAAAGTTACACAAGCCATTTCTCAGTTAAATCAACTCTCTGAGACTTTTGTCACAAATTCTGAAACTTGCTTAGGACGAAAATTAAATCTAGAGTAGAGCCCAATCCAACAGTCAATCATCAAACATCCATTGTCAATAATGTTTATACAAAAAATAACACCATCCTTCAACACATAATATATTTTGCCATTTATTAAAAAAATGCCAATTAAAAAGAAGAAGAATCTGAATAAAGAAAGAAAGAAAAAAAGGAAGAATCTGTATGAAATCTGTGTCTATGCCTAAGGTGAAAATCCTTTCGCAATGTTAAGACGTTTAAATCTGTTAACAGCATTAATGAACGCATTTACCGACCAACTCTATCGTTAAGACCATGCTCTCGAATGCATTTTCTCAGGCTTTCTCACGCAAATTTCGTGTCTTTTCATTAATTTCACGAATGGTAATATAACACGGATGTTCCTCCTAAGGAGTGCCATCAAAAAAATGTACCCATCGAAATTCGATTGCACAAGTTTTGCCCGTGGTTTCGTAACCATATTTTTTTTTTTTTGCGTTCACATTTGGAACATTTTGAACACTGTATGTTTATTCTTTATTCAGGTGCTAGTTGCAGTGGAGTCTCCCTAATCGAATTGTCAAGGAATACCATAATTTTTTTGAGTTAAAGGGAGTTTGACTAAGGGAGAGGTTTTTATACGAAAGATTGAAAGAAATGGACGTAAAAGAACTTAGGGAGAGTCCACTGTACATACATTTTTTAATAATTAATAAAAAAGTAGGCAAATAGTAAGTTAGACTAGATTAATTTAGAGTACCCGCGAAGGGGCAGTAAGATAGAATTTAGGACATTTTTTTTTTATAATTTGCGCGTGCTCAATGGATTGCTAATACCCTTATGTGTCCGGGGTCAAGACACAGCACGGGCCGAAGGTATAGAGGGAGAAAGGGAGAGGAGGTACCTGTGCACATTGGTCTTAAATATCTGCGGGTTGTAGTCTGTGGGAAATATTAGTTTGGGAAGAGCATTCCATATTCGTGCAGTGCGGCTGAAGAACGAGTCTCTGAACTTAACTGTGCGTCCGAAAGTAGGCTTAAGGGTATACTGATGGGCATTCCTGGCGAGACGAGTATTGCGGGTGAATTCATGGAGAGGAGGAATGCAGTTGGCTAGCTCACTTGAGCATCGTTTGTTGAAATAAGCGTTCGAGCGAGTCTAATGACTCTGCGATATTGTTGTCTCCTATAAGTTTTATCGCTCGCTTTTGGATTCTATCAAGTAGGTGCAGTGTGGTCTTGGGGGCACCACACCAGATATGCGCGTTATACTCAAGCTTGGGGCGGATGTACGCCTTATAAATTAAAGCCAAATCAGAAGGGGTGAAATATTTCTTGCATCGATTAAGAAAACCTAAACATTTCGCAGCATTTTTGGCGACCTCAAATATGTGATCGCTCCAACTAAGTGTTGTGTTGATACACATACATGAATTGTTAGATATTAAGATAGATTTTTACGTCATTTTTGTCTAGTATAAGTTGTCCTGGGAATTCAATAAAAATTACATTAAAAAAAAGAAAATGAAAATATTAAGAGATTTAGGAGAAGTGCCTTTTCACCTTTAGTTCGAAATATTTATATAATATTAAACTGTACTTAATTTTGTTTTAATCCTCATCTGATCCTTGCGAAGAACACTACGCAAGAACTACTTTTTGTCATATTTTTCACATATTGCAAACTTTTGAAATATGCTGACTTAATTACAATCCTTATTTTGCGCATTTCGTAGAATTCTAAAAAAAAATTATTCTAGATAGAAAAGGTTTGGAAAAAAATCATCCATGCCACCATGCGTAGTCCCAATATGCGGGGTAAGGGAAAAGCTAAAAAACATAAGCCCTTATTCGAATCTTAAACCTAATATTGCACTTACCCCGGTTGTACACTTAGCTGAGCAATAAGTCTACAATTCGAGTACGAGCATTTTTAATGAAACTTTTTTTTTTTAATTTATTCAGAAGTGTGGTTATGAGGTTGACTCAGGCTAAATCCATACAGACGAATAATAGAAAAATGCCTAGACAATCCCAGAATCATATTTCATTTAGTATCTTGTTTTACAAGGGGATACAGAATTTTAGTGATTGAATTGGCTCTCTCTATACGACTTACTATGTGTTTTTGGAAAGCAAGTTTTTTATGCAAGACCCCTTCGAGATATTTGCAGGAGTTGGCCCAGTCTATGCCAAGGGAGGAGAGCCGTAGTCTTCTATTATAGGTTCTCTTCTGCGTCTGGTGCACCAGATAGCTTGAGTTTTTTCTGCGTTTGTCTTGATCTTCCATTTCCAACAGTATTTACCAAATTGATTTAGTCCATGTTGCAGGGAAGTGCAGACATCAGAAAAATAGATACCAGAGGCAAATATATTAATCACTTGTGGCAACACTGATTCAAAAGAGAGAGAACAAACAATGTAAAAAAGGGTTTGCCGGCAGTCGATAGGTAGCCGCATACGGAAGAGGTCGTGTAGCTTAATAAATAATAAAATACAACAAATATATTTGAAAATAAAAAATATCGACTACACACTCTTTGTTACTTACAAAGATTAAAACCAGCTTCAATTTTTTGCATTCTTCCGTCAAGGTACTAAGCTGTTATCTAAGAGATAGAGTACAGTCGTTGCCACAGAGTCTTCAAGGTTTTCCACAAGGCTCTGTCCTGGGCCCCCTCCTGTTCTTCCTCTTTAACAATGAAATCCATGGTGTTGTTAAGAATTGCAAGACTCACATGTATGCTGATGATATTATTATATATTTCTAGTGTAATATTGGTCTTATAGAAGACAGTGTTGCCAGGGTAAATAAAGATCTCGATAACATTTCCAACTGGTCCAAAGGTAATGGTTTGAAGCAGAAACCCGACAAAACAGTGTGAATTGTTTTTTCCAATACAGATGTTCAAAATCATTCGGATTTTTCACTTGTTGTTCTAGATGGTCGACTGCTGAGTTGGCTTTCGCTAAAATATGACAGATATGATTTTGAAATATAAATATGGAGTTAAACATAGCACCCAAATCTTTGAAACTGTTTACATTCGAAGGAAATGAATTGCCATTTGAATGAATATTTAAATTGTATTTGAAAAGCAGATTTCGCCATTTCCATTTTAATTCATTTTTATTGTGGAATTCATAACAATTTATATACTAGACAAAAATGCTTAAAACTAGTTGTACGTACATTGTTACTACTTCTAACTTACTGGCCCTAGGCGGGCACTCTAAGCTAAACTTAACCTTATTCTATGTCTTTCGACCTAATCTTAGGGAGTAAAATATAAATGAGAATTTAAAAAGAACAACTTACTATTAAGAACAAATTTGGAAACTTAATGACTGAACGGTTTATATTAAAACTTACAAGCTAACTTACAATCTACCTTAAAATAAAACTTACAAACTAACTTAAGCTAACCTACGTTTATATGCATATACACCTGTCTATACTAAAAAAAGCAGATTTCGTAAAAGAGGTATAATATTTTTACTTCCATTTAGATCAAGTTCATTTGCTATTCTAAACTCTGTTAAATACCTTTTCATATTAACTCTTCACTTACCTCTTGTGATGCTATAAAAGACGTGCTGAAAAATGTTTATTGTGGACTTCGTAGATTGCGTTACTCGACGAACTACTAAAACGCTCGTAATGCCTTGCATTTTGTTTAGTTGTTCCGTGTTTCCTTGTCTTGACTCTGATTGTAAGCCTAATCTCTTATGCTTAGAATCTTGCGTGTAATGACTGAGTCCGTTTTATTTATAATGCTCCTAGGTCTAGTAGCGCGTTCAGATTTTCATCCTTAATTTACGGTCTGGATCTCAATCAGTATTTAAACTTCCGCAATATATTAAAACTATTTAAAATTAAAAAAAAAAAAAAACTAAGTCGCCTAGTTGGTGGGTGGCCGTGGCGTAGTCGTAAGTGCGTCGACTCCTACGCAGAGGGTGCCAGGTTCTATATCCGAATTTTTGATAACTCACAGCTCCCCCTCTTCCGAGTCACTGACAATGCTCAAAGGGTATTCCTGTCTAGAAAAAGCTTCTCAACTTCGCCGTTCGGAGTCGGCATTCGCTGTAGCTGCCTTCCACTCGTGAAAGAGCAATAGCACGCACAACACGAGTGGTTGCTGAGAAGCTAGGCCCAGGTCCGCCTCGAACTGTCGCACCACCGATATTATTATTTTGCTTATTAAGTCGCCTAATTATCTTTTTGAAATCTTATTTTTTGCACAATCTAATAGAGGAAGAAAATTAATTGTACCTTTACTGTACACGTTGCAGTGGAGAGCGATCCTTTTTTGTACCTGTAATTCGCGCCTGGAACTATCTTCCACATAAATTGCATTTATCTTATCTTTCTGATAACCGCATCCCAAATTAGACATGAATTTTCTTTTATTTTTCTTACTTAATCTAATATTTAAAGTATCTATTTATTTACTTATTTCTGTTTTCTCTTTATTTTTTTTCTCTTTTGTTTCTTTTTTAAAACTTTTACTATCTGAATTTTTCTTAATAATATAAATTGTTAATTTTTACACACGATCTGCAACGTCTGGAAAACAAGATAAAGATATCCAATCTTGTAGTATTGATGTAAATTTAATCCAAAACAAAATACAAATTCAAAGATGGCAGTGTCATCAGCGTACATTGCAAGTTGTGTATTTTCATCATGCAGCTGAAACTCGGATACACTGGTGATCCTTGGGGAACACCAAACTCGATCTTTTGGATACATGAAGAAGTGTTAACCAAACATACTAAAAATCTTCTATCTTTAAGGAAGTTGTATATAATTGGGGTGGGAAAAGCGTACTGATCAAGGCCTCATGCCAGACAGTACTAGACAAGAGGATTTTTTCGCTAAACATTTTTCTTTTATGTATCGCTTTATTCTGGTAATCTGGTGGCAAGTGGAGTGTTCTTTACGAAACCCAAATTTAGTATCAGGGATCGGGCCTTACTTTGATAATATTTTTCAAGTAATTTGCTCATGAAACTGAGTAAGCTTATGGGTCTGTCACTAGATGGAGTTTCTTTGGATTTACCGGTTTTAGACATTTTTATAACTTTGGCAGTTTTCCAGGCACTGGGAAAATAGCTGAGTTTTAGGCATGTGCGCGTGTGGTACCATTCAAGCTGTCGTCTACCGAACGGAATCGCATTTAAGGCACACCTCGGTTGTCGTAATGATGAGGAATTTCGTGGTCTACACCGTGCCAAACCATCGAAGCAGAACCCTTTCTGTTCGAAGAAGTAGCTGCTGAACATTGAGTTCCTTGCGCTCTGCCGTGTTTCTGCCCCTATCACAGCGAGTAGCTCCCTCATTTCTTCTTTCGGTCATAAAGCTGTCGCGGTATTCCCCGTAATTACTACTTCTCGATCAAATAATTCAGCAGCAACCAGAGTGGTTCTGAGGCAAGAAATAATGCGGTTGAACCGTGTCATATTTTTTTCAATTCTTTCCTTTATTCTGGCCTTTCTCTGGAGTCTAGACCACTGTCTTAAGTGGACAACTCGTCGCACTTCTTGGAACTCCTCGTAAGCTTCGTCGAAACAAAGGTCTTGTCAGAGACTGAACTGTGCCACAGGAATTCATTGACAACACCACGCTCAGTTTGATGAACTCTCCCCGGAAGGCACCCCCTCATCTCCTACCACACGTCACAAAAAAAGTCTCAATTCATCAGAAACCCCACCAGCCACACTGACCTCGGATGTCGTTTTAGGAATCGCTTGCTTCACTCACTCTGCAAGCAGCCATAAGTCAAAGGCATTTCACATGCCAGCGTTGGCTTTTATTTGACACTAAATGTTCGTGTAAATTATTGCACCATAAATTGTACCGATAAATTAAAGTCGGAGTTCAGTTATTATCGCAACTTGTTATCGTGTTACTGCTCTCGGAATACACACTTAACACAGTTCGGGAACAAAGAGCGCCCGTATGTGTTGGCCGGCTCGACGCGGCGCGTTTTATTGGTCTCGTTTGGCAGGCTGGCCTGCAAGCCTGTCTTGCCAGCCTCGTCAGAGAGGGCCCACAGCTATCTTTGTATCTCATTCAGCGAAAACCAAGCCGAAAACCGCAATGAATCTTTAACTGCTTTGCATTAATTAAAGTTTTTGTTTGTGCGCCGAACAGACACTCCCTCCCCTTCATGTTAATTAATTTATTAAGATACATTCTTAATGCCATGTTAATGATCCAATTTCGCAATAAGTAAGTGATCGGTTAAGTTTTCGGACCGTATGTAGGCATGCGTGTATGTGCAGACATGACGCCAGGGCACGCCTGATCGGCCGATCAGCAGAGACTGGTGCTCCACCCTCGTTCCGGGAACAAGTTTAACTGGCAGCTCCGCGATACTAGTTCGATTGAAAAATTAATATAAACTCCCCTGATCGCGGCGGGCTTATCCGCATCGCGGGATGGCTGGCCGCCATTAATTTTGCGCCCAAAAAAAGAGCTCAATTAAGCTTAATCTTTGAATTCCAGTAAATAACGTGCATGATGTGCGCGTTCTGCACGACGAGGAGAAGCGAATCGGGCCGCGGCCGAGTCCGCGGCGGGCGGAAACTCACATGCGAGGTTTGCATTTATTTTTCAAGAAAAACAAAAAAAAAGAAAACAACAACATTGATCCAAAATACCACCCTAACCAACTCCTCCTCCTCGTCATCGTTGTCCTCTTTGTTGTTGAAGATAAGATGGTTTCAGTTCGAGATACTCCACATGAATCTCCCCTCACGGAGCCAATGAGTGCAATAAAGTCTCTCATTGTCTGCTCTCGGAATGCGCGGCGCGGCGTGGCGTGGTCTTTCCTCGTTTTGAAGCTGCGCCAAGGAGTGTGAGACCATCTCGCTCTGGCCTGCAGGTATTCCACCACGCTGCAGACCCGCTGGAAGAATGCCATGCATAATGTCCCCCAAATTAGATAAAACTGGCGCCAATGTAATCGTCTTTTGGTTGACATTTTCTTCGTCTTCGTCGTCGTCTTTTCGTTTTCTTCTTTGCTGTGGTTGTCCTCGCCTTCGGCTGGACGCTTCCTTGTGGCCACTGCCGATGCTCGATTGTGGCTCTTTGCCCGTCGTTGTTATGCTTATTTTATTCGTCGTTCATTTGTATTCATTTGCTGATAAGCGGCCGAACCGCGTCATCTGTGAGAACAAAAGTCGAGAGTCGATCATTTACTTTTTTTTTTTTGTGACGATGAACGAGTATCTGTTTGCCTGTGAACATGATTTTGTTGCTTTCTTTGAACTGAACTGAACTGTGGCAGTAATTGGGGCGAGTTTGAGGGTCAATCAAAAATTAGTCGCGGCTAGTGTGTGTATTAAGATGATGTTTCCGGTTTAGCGGTGAGCTCTGACCTGTGAGCTGTGGACTGCATCTATAGCCGCCGGCAACGGAGGTGTTGATTAAGACTGCGGCGGCGCCTGAGTAGGTCTCTGATAATGGCTTAGCGTCCACATGATGGCTTTAAGTGAGATGTTAATAAGTTTCAAGTGGTGTGCGCCAGCCAATTAGATTCTTCCTACATCGCATCCGATATCGCTAGTGACTTACTTTCGTTTGGGAGAAATGACGAAAACCTTTCTCTGGTATCTGACAAACTGCCTTTAAAGTGGCGTTTGATTAAGCTCTTGACTTCTGCTTCGACTGGGTCAGTGGACAGCATTTGTTTTCAGCTAAATGGATTCGTTCGTTGCTTATGTTCGTCCCATTTTTCGATCGATGAAGTCAGTCTTTTATCGCAAGCTACACATTACCACAGAAATTAACCCACTTTGAAAGCTGAATATTGTCTTGTTTTTAAAGGAGAGGTTGAGTACTTTGACAGTCTAGTTTGAGAGGGAGAACGTCGTTGAATTATGTAGGACTAGATTTCGTACCCGGGTTTGTCTCTTCAACCGGTACCTTACCTGCATTATTACCGCACTTTTTAGTTTAAAACAATAATAAGACTGCTCGAACCAGAACTCAGAGAAGAATTTGAGTTTTCTCTTGTCATTTATGCCTATCCCAAGCTCTCATTCACTGTGACCATACATGTTGAAGTTTGAATTATCAATGAGTGGTGCAGCAAAACGGACGGAAATTACACAACGTGGAGGGATATCAAGCGATTCATAAAAAAAAAATTCTTAGACATCCCATCCATGTACCTGCGCGCTATGTTCACTTGTTGTGCAAATTGAAGTCAAACTTCATGAACCATGAACAAAATTAGCCTATCTTGTAACACAGCTCTGGCATTTTATCTAAATCGACGAATCCGTTCAGAAGTTCAATATTCACAATTTCAGCGAAATTGAATGATTTGTGTGTAGCTGTGTATATGTACATGCATAGATAGTTTGGGTATGACAAAATAAGAAAAGTGCGAAAATGTTTATTGTTTCCTTTTCGTTTGGTGACTCAGCCAGTCGTTCGTATATGTTCGATTGAGACGTAGAAAAAAAAAAAGAATGGTTGCACCAAAGCAAAATTTCAAAAATGTGCGTGTATATATGGAAGTTACAACACACTGGGGGTTGGTTGATATCCTAGATTGCGGAACTTGAAATGGTTTCATACCGGATTGATGCAACCACCCTTATTTTGAGAATTTTATTCCCGTTTAAAAAGTGCTCTTAACCTCCGAACCGTATGTCGTACCGACTTAAAAACACATTAAGCATCTAAATCTTAGAATGATTTTTGTTGAAAATTTCAGAGCTCTCCGACGTGTAGTTTCGGAGCCTTTGTCGGTCAGACACACAAACTTTCTGCTTTATAGTTAAGATAAGTAATAATTATTAGCTCACATGTGGAAAAATGCTTATTTCAAAAGTTCCCTGTTAGGATATTCTCTCTGTATTTTTGTGAGATTTTGCAGCATTTGAACAACTTTCTTAAATTTATAAATCTTTCCAAAAAGTGATCTCCTAGTTTCCCTTGGGATCGGACACTTGCGTAGGCAATGCATGATATCTTCTCTCTCTTCCAAATTACACATACTGCAGAGTACAAGGAGATCCTCTCTATGCGGTACAAAGTTCGCCTCTAACACTTTGAACATCTTTGAACATCACAGAAATTTCGTGGATGCTGTGAATATCTTTAAAGTAATTTCGACTCCCCAGGTTGTGGTTGAGCTGGCTGTATGTAATGCGATATCTTGATCCCGCCGCTTTTTCTAAGAACTGTATTCTTGCCTGCTCGTCGACCTGCTTTATTAATTGGCATAGTGAGTTACCCCACTTACTACCATCTGCGTTCAGTACTACTCCACATTTACCAGCTAATTTAATCCACTCTCTAAACCATGCAGTTTTATTTCGAACGGTTTGCATCGCCACTATCTTTGGGAGCCTGCTGTCTGTCATGTTCATTACTCGGAGTATGTAATTCATTTTCATCTTTAGGGTTCTTATACATATATAGTGGAGATGTGCTTGTTTCAACCATGAGCATGTAGTTCGGAGTCTTCGGCGGGAGCTTAAACATTTTTTCAATAAAAACGCGCTGCAATTTCTCCACCTCCTCATAAGCCTTACACCCCCAAACCTGTGCCGCGTATAGCATTATCGTCTCGGATACAACTTCGTATAATTTAAACTTACTGCTGTGCTGGAGATTAGGATTGTTGAAGCATTTCTTCAAGGCTACACTGATAGCATTTTTAGCCTTTGTAAGTTTGTCGTTCAGATGGCTTTTTATATTTAAATTGCTTGTAAGCAGGATTCTTAGAAATTCATGTGTTTTTTCTCGCACGCACAACATATACATACGTTTACCGATTTTAACCAAACTTCACACAAACCGTGTATAGACCAATACCAAAGATGTGTGGACGTTTAGTTAAAATCGGTAAATGCGTTAAGACGTGAATCGGCGACAAACAATTGATACTCAATTTTTATATATAGAGAGATAGTTTGTTACTAGTTGATTGTTTAAAGTTCTTACGTAGGAGCCAGGAGCGTTGTCTACATTTTAGCTTTATATGATTGCCCTTCAGTTCAATGTGATGTTTCCACGTCAACTTGGAGTCCAAGTATCTTCTTCTTTATTTGGCGCTACAGTCCGGGGTGGACCTGAAACTTTGTCCCACGTGTTCGGAGTAGAAGACTCTTCGGCCTGGAGGAGTGTTGTCCATGCGCTCTACATGGCCCAGCCATCTTAGGCATTGGATCCGAAGATGCCTGACTAGACAGCCCCTACAGTTCGTGGTCGAATCTTCTCCTGCAAAACTTTCAACGCAAACAGGACCAAAGATCGCACGCAGAGTTTTTCTCTTGAAGAGACCAAGGACTTTCTCATCCGCTTTTGAGATTTTCCATGCCGCTGCGCCGTACAGCAGGTCTTGTCAGCTTGGTCCTTCGGGAGATGGCTCCACTACTTAATTGCCTCTTGAACCCATAGAAACAGCGGTTGGCAAGAGTTACTCTGCGTTTGATCTTGGTACTGATGTTGTTCGTACTGTTCACTTGCGAGCCGATGTAGAGGAAGTCCTTCACGATCTCGAAGTTATAGCTGCCTACGGTGTCGTTTTGGCCGAGTCGTCGATGTTGTGCGTCCTTTCTTGATGACAGCATATACTTCGTCTTGCCATCGTTCACCGCTAAACTCATTTTGACCGCCTCCCCTTCAATACCAACAAACGCTTCATTGACGGCTCACTGTGTTCGACCAATCACGTCAATGTCATCCGCGTGTGCTAGCAGTTGTGCGGACTTTTGGAAGATCGTGCCTCTTGTGTTAGCGTGTGAGTTCTGCACGATCTTCTTCAGGATGGAAATCACATGACATGACATGGCGCGTTGCCTTGTCTAAAACCTTTTTTGAAATTTAAGGACTCGGGGAGTTCGTTACCGACCTCGATGGAGCAGCGTGAATTCACCATCGTCATCCTGCACAACCTGACGAGTTTGGCAGGAATGTCAAAACTAGACATTCCAAGTATACTTCATCCAGAGCCGTCGATTGTTGATGACAACATATACTTCGCTTCGATCACTGCGAAACCCATTTTGGCCACCTTCGTTGCAATGCCAACAAATGCCCCAATGACGGCTTGCTGTGTTCGAAAGATCACGACAGTGTCGTCCGCGTATGCCGGCAATTATACAGACTTTTGGATCGTGCTTCTTATGTTGGCCAGTAACTTTTGCACGGTCTTCTCGAGAATGATGTTGAAGTAGTCATACGACAGCCAGCGTCAGAGGGATTTCCCTCTCAAAGCAACCAAGAGTAAATTAGTCTACTTTTGACAAAGTCCATGTCTCAGCGCCATATAGCAGGACAGGAACGATCAAGGTCTTATAAAGGGTTATTGTCGTTGTTCGAGAGAGGGCTTTGTTTATCAATTGCTTTCTTAGCCTAAAAAAGCAGCGATTGGCAACAGTTATCCTTCGTTTGATTATAGCGCTGGTGTCGTTGTCTGAATTAAAAGCGGTTCCTAGGTAAACAAAGTCTGTGACTACTTCAAGGCTACATCTGCCTATCGTGACGCTCTGTCAGAGATGTCGGTTTTGGGAGTCCTTTCTCGTTGACAGCATATACTTGGTCTTGCCCTCATTTACCGTCAAACCCATCTTCGTGGCCTCTATTGCAATACTCACAGAAGTACGATTGACATCAGACTGTGTTCTTCTGATAATGTCAATATCGTCGAGTACTTGGAGAGACTTCTGAAAGATTGTTCCTCTGGTGTTGGCGTGCGAGTTTTGAACAATTCTTTCAAGAATGATATTGAAGAAGTCGGATGACAGCGCGTCGCCTTGTCCAAATCCTTTTTGAGATCAAAGCTCTCGGTTAAGTCTTTGCCAGCCTTGATGGAGCAGCGTGCATTCTCCGTCGTCATCCTACACAAACGGACGAGTTTGGTAGGGATGCCACAACTAGACATTGCGTTGTATAGCTCGTCTCTATAAATGCTGTCATACGCGGTGGTGGTGGTGGGTATCGATCTCTTGCAACCGGGTTTTCACCAAAATTCGCTGCAGTTTGAATATTTGATCGATGGTGGATTTGTCTGACCTAAAGCCCCAATGGAATTGAAAAAAACAAGTTATTGACGAATGGCTTTGGGCGTTCACACATCACGGCAGATAATAACTTGGAGGCGATGTTCAGAAGATCAATGCCTCTATAGTTTGCTCAATTTAGAGGGTCTCCTTTTTTGTGGATCGGGCAAAAATCATCCCTTTATGACATTTTTTCATTTTTATGGAAAGTTGAAGATCGGACAAGTGGCTCTAGTATCTTGAGTCTTACTGAGACAACGATGGTTAAAGAATTCCCGAAAACTCCACAACTCAATGCGGTGTTCAACAGGAGCGAGTTAAACAACATTACTTTTACATCCATGACAGGACCTCTGTTCCAGAAGAAGACGATCAACATCAATTGGAATTGAACAATACCATGCGTTTTCTACACGATCCCGACAGAAACCCCAAATACCACTGTTTTTTCTATTACACTGGACAAATTGTGAACACACCTCTTTTGCTGTATCACACACCTGTGCTGATACAGACACGGCCTGTCATGAGCAAGTCAGAGGAATCTAGGAAACCGGCCTAATTGTTTCGCAACTGTCGCAACCAACATCGCTCGAATGGCAATTCGATTCCGATCGTGTTTCGCTAATTGATTTCCAATTAATACAACCCATATAAAGTTGGTTTTATATGCACGCAAGTGCTGTAATTTGAATGACATAATGGCGCCCGCGAGGTCAACCTGAGTAGCACAATTTTCTTTTTGTTGAATTAAGTAAGAACAAGCCGCAATACTTGCACCAACATGTGTCAACATTTTATTGATGAGGTACTTAATGGTTGCAATTAATTTAATGAGGTGCAATGTAACACTGAACTGACCGAAGATTGCTTTTTTCTTGCTAATTAATAGCGAATTAATTGAAAGTATATCTGAAGATCAATGGATGAATTTCATTTTTGTTTGCTTTTTTTTTATTGCGTCGATCGTTTGTTGTTTGGTATCAAAATCATTTGTTCTCTCTCGCGTGGAGTAGGAAATAAAGTCAATGCCCACAGTTGACCGAAACGTTTTTCCCAGCCTAATTTTCGAAGAAATATGGTCCAATGATGCTCTCAGCCACAGCAGCCACAGTCTCATCTGTGCACAGCGTACTACGACGGGGAGCATGAGTTTTTTCTTTTTTTATTTTGATTATTTTACAAAAACTGGTTGTTGTACGATCTACGCCTTCACAGCAAACTTTCTCTAGTTTTGTCCGCTAGCGCACCAGACTCAAGAAGCTTTTGCACAAAATTGTATTTCGAAATCAAT
Source organism: Eristalis intricaria (assembly GCA_964034865.1). Lineage (NCBI taxonomy): Eukaryota > Metazoa > Arthropoda > Insecta > Diptera > Syrphidae > Eristalis > Eristalis intricaria. The sequence goes on along the minus strand of OZ035874.1, from coordinate 64,616,376 downwards.
TACTTTTCGAATTGAATGTTTGAATTTTCAAATTTCATAAATGAAATCAAAATAAGAAATTCTCAAAATTGATTGAAGGTATTATAGGTTTTCTTATTTAAGATTAATTGAGGCTATCAGAGCTAACCAACACAAATTGAAATCATCTTGATCGTCACTACAGCGCTCTGAGAACTTCAAAAATTCTTAATAACGGCTACTGGAAATCGCGTTACCATACCAGTTGTCGAAGCTTCAAGTGCCCTTGTACACGCCATGATTGCTGATGACTTGTCAGCAACACTATACTCGATATTTAATCGACACAATTACACAATAAACCTGTAATCCTATAAAATTGCTGCTTGTATCTAACTCTGCCGCTGTGAATGGACATTTAATTTAAATAAGGAGTAATGAGTCTTAAGATACTTTTCAATGAAACTCAGTTAATTTTTGTTTGTTTTGTTTCGCTGATGTTTACGTCGATTGTTTGGTGTTTCGTTTCACAATCAGTTGTACAGCTGGTAGATACTCTTGATCGAAGTGTGTGCAATTGTTCTCTCTCAGGTGGAGTAGCCTACGGTCCTATTACGACTCCCAGGTGACGGTTGAGAAGCTTTTCCAGACATGACTCCTTGAGCATTGACAGAAACTCGGGAGAAGAAGAAGCCCAGAACAGCTTAGTACCAATATCTGAATGGCGCGTTCAAGCATTCCGGCTTTGACATTTTCAGTACGACACATGCAAATCATGTATTAAAGGCGAAATGGGGAGGTAGCTCGAGCTCGAATTTCTACGTAGAGGCACTCTCCAGTTTTTGATATTTGTGAAGCCATTTATAAAATTTATTTCTCAGTTTGAATTGTTGGCAAACTGAGCCTATCATTTATGCGTTTTTTTCCAGGAATTTTATTTACAGTAATTTCATATTTTTTCTTGAATTGAACGCTTTTATATCGATAGGGAAAATTGAGGCAGCCCCTTTCTCACACAGCCTTCTCTTAACCTCGATAAAACGCCTATCAACGACGGACCACCCGAACGCGTCGTTGCGATTCAGACTTTATTCTGCTCGGCTTTTACTCATAGCCCCATGTGGTCGTAACAATTTAGCCGTCGGTTTTTTCTTTTCTATTGAAGGTTTGTCCTGTCGTCCGACTGTCGCACGTAGAAAACGTAGAATATATCATTGGTTTTAAAATTTAAAAAATGTATAAATAAAGACAAACATGAATAAACTGAAGCCTATAGCAGATAAAATCCACCCGCTCGTTGCCAGCATCCCACCGAACATAATAATAATAATATGGGTGGCGCGACAGTCCGCGGCGGACCTGGGCCTAGCTTCTCAACAACCACTGCGTGTTGTGCGTGCTATTTATTCTTTCACTAGTGGAAGGGACCTACAGTTTAATGCCGACTCCGAAGGGCGAAATTGAGCAGCTTTCTCTAGACAGGAATACTCTTTGATCATTGTCAGTGACTCGAAAGAGGTGGAGCCGTGAATTATGATAGGTGATAAATTCGGGTATCGAACCTGGCACCCTCTGCGTATGAGTCGACGCACTTTCGCCAAGGCGACCCACTGACAAATAAAACAGCACAAAAATATATCAGTTTTCACTTGGATCCTCATGACTGGATTAAGAACAGTTTATTTGATTGCTTTGTATTGAGATGAATTTTAACGACCGCAGGAATTTTAATGCCGCAGTGAAAGCTTCTTGTGAAGATCAATATGAGGAATTGCAAAGAATTACTTAGGTGAATTTTTCTGTCCTACAATCAGTAGGTCTTATAGATTCATACTCCTTGTTTGAGAACTACCATCCAATTTTCTTTGGTGAACTTAAGGACATTATTTGCAGTCTGGAAATAAGAAAATCAACAGGACTCGACAAGTTAAAAAATATATATCTTAAAAATCCCCCCGACTGAGAAACTGGCGGAAATCTTCAACAACTGTCTTAGACTGGGGTACTTCCCCAATAAATGGAAAGCTGCAGAGATAATACCAATCCTTAAACCTGGCAAAGCTCCTGATTTGCCCTATAGCTACAGGCCGATTAGCCTACTAAGTTCGCTTAGCAAGTGCTTTGAAAAGTTGATTAAGAAGAGAATTGTTTCTTTTATTGATAGTAATGCGATCCTACTAACACATCAATTTGGATTCAGAGCATTTCATAGCACCACGCATCAAGTCCATCGTATCACAAACGATATTAAAAATCATTTCTCAGTGGGCAGAAGTACTGGCATGGTAGTACTAGACATAGAAAAAGCTTTCGATACCGTTTGGCATGAAGGATACACAAGTTAATAAACTTTAAGTTTCCTTTATACTTAGTCAAAATTATAAAATCGTTCCTCACGTCCCGAAGCTTCAAGGTATTTATTAATCAAAGCTTCTCTGACAGTCAACATATTAAAGCCGGAGTCCCACAAGGATCCGTTATTGCACCAGTCTTATTTAATATATACACCTCTGATTTCCCCAACCTGAGAAATTGTAATTTTGCCCTATTTGCTGACGATACCTGCATTTATTACTCAGATTCAATTGGTTTCAACATTGAAACTAATCTTTAATCAGGACTTAATGATGTCCTAGCGTATTGTGGGAACTGGAAACTTAGCATAAATGCTTCAAAGACTCAAGCTATCTTTTTTACTCGTAAAAGAAAAGCTTGCTCACTTCCAAGCAACAACCTATCTATAAACGATACTCAGGTTGAATGGAAATCAAACGTAAAATATCTTGGTATATATCTAGATAAAAAATTAACATTCGGTCTCCATGTACAGGAAATAATAAGAAAAATTAATAGAAAATTATTAGAATCCTCTACCCATTTATATGTAGGAAATCGAAACTTAACGACGACAACAAACTATTAATTTTTAAATCCATAATATTTTAGGGCTCCCCTATAAGGAGCAAGTGCGCGAACTGTCACATACGCAAACTACAAATTGCTCAAAATAAATTGCTTAAAATTATCCTTAATCTTCCATGGTTTTTCTCTACAAGGGAACTTCATAAAATGGGTAATATAGAAACGATCACTACAAGATCTGAACGACTTTATCGACGCTATATAGACTGCTGTTTGTCATCTGATAATGAATTGATTTCAAACTTAGCTAACATAACTTAAAGAAATAATATCTTCGTTATATACCTTTGATTATTTCATTAATTTCTGTCTGTATTCACTTATTGATTTATTTATTTTTTACTTGTTTATTTATTTATTTATTTATTTATTTATTTATTTATTTATTTATTTATTTATTTATTTATTTATTTATTTATTTATTTATTTATTTATTTATTTATTTATTTATTTATTTATTTATTTATTTATTTATTTATTTATTTATTTATTTATTTATTTATTTATTTATTTATTTATTTATTTATTTATTTATTTATTTATTTATTTATTTATTTATTTATTTATTTATTTATTTATTATTTATTTATTTATGTACTTATTCATTTATACATTAATTAATTAATTAATTTATTTGTTTACTTGTATGTTTGTTCATTTATTTATTTATTTATGTACTTATTTATTTATGTATTTATTAATTTATTCACATATATATTAAATTGCTTGTGTTAAAATCAATTCATGACAGGACTTCTCTCTTCCCCCGGCGAAATACACATTTTGCATTACTGCTACCGCATTTTATATTATTTTATTTTCAACTATGTAATATTCAACTATGTAATATATAAATACTTGATAAATTGTATAATTTTGTAGATGTAAGATTAAAACAAAAATCAAATCTCTATATTTAAATATTGTAAATAACAAATTGTTAAGTTGGTGTCACTTAGGTTAATTTATTTTTCTACAGACTCGCTAAACTATGTGTCGATCGTATAGTTCTTGTTTGTTTTGATGAATAAAGACTGGCAAGTGTCGTGGAAAACATTTTAATATCGTGGAAGGTAAAGAGCAGAAATGAAGGATTATAGATATAGCCAACTTCTACCTCTCGTGCCCTTTAAAGTTCTTGACAACCGTTTTCGTTTTCTGAAACCAAATCAAACCAAATGTCAAAAAGTGACTTAAATTTGTCTATAGTCAAGGGGTCAATCAGCTGTGACTCTGTTACCTTTTATGGTAGAAAGTTTTACGTATGTTGAGGGGATCTCAATACTTAGTTATAATTTTATGCCAGCGACTCCAGGATGTCTGATAGATGGCCCGATTAATCCTCTGCAACAGACGTGCTCTAATTTTCACAATTTTACTGACGTGATAGTACACCAGACCCCATTACACTAGCATTAACAGCTAGTATTTTCAAAATTCGTTTAATATTCATATTTTTAACTATTATATTGTAAAGTTGAGAGTGTGCATTATTATTTTAAATTACGAATGTAAAAAATTTAAAAGACACAAAAACTGTCAGTGTTTTCTGTTGTGTAACACACCCGCCCTAGCAGTGTCCAAACCGCACCGTTGCCAAGAAGGAAACATTTTTTCCGAAACTTAGACATATTGAAAAAGTAAACAAAAAAATGTCTTGTACTTGTTCATTTTTTAAAGTCAACCTTAAAATCACCATTTTTTGGCGGTCTTCACAAAGTGTCTTAGAAGATAAATTGGCTTCAGGCTTTAAGCCACCTTAATACTGACTTGAGCAACTCCTAGACACTTTTCTTATCTCTATTGTCTCGGGACGACCGCTTGCGTAACTCTAACGCACGTTTGAGCATACGACAGAAAGGTACTAAGAACGCGAAAGTTAATTCTTGAAAAATTACGGCGGAATACAAGTTTTTCGTTTTTGTTAAGTGACATCAGTCCTCAACCTCTTCAAAGCTGCGGTATGTGTGAATGAAAGCATTATTGTAACACATACTTCATCACCCAAGGGAGAAGAAGATACGAATGATCGAAAGAAATTTCTTATTAATTTTATGGGATGATTATTCATTTGTCCTCTTGAGGGAGCAGACAATGCGATTTTGGTTTTGAATGCAAAAATGTATTATTAAAGTTTCCGAAACCGATCTTGATGTTCGTGGACATCTGGAGGGAAAAGCCTGAAAACAAATTCAATGCTCACAACCCATAAACCGACATAGTTTAAACAGTGATTAATCGATCGTATTGGTCTAACATGATTATATGACCCGAACATAATCGATCCAACCGAGGGAGTCTGAAAAGTTGTTCAGAACAGAAGACCCCCGCACACATTTGACATGCAGAACTACAGAGTTATTGGTATTCATAAAAAATAATAATAAGCACCCGACTGCTTGAAAATTAAATTGCCCTATTTCGGAATAAGGGTGCTAGAGCCTCAATTAAGTTTATGATGGCTTATAAAACTTGACCTTAAGCCTCACCTTGGTTGAAACAAGTGTTATTTCGATGACTGTTGCTTTCTGACTGTTTCTATCTAATACCATTCGAATAGAAGCCAACAACACAGTTAAAAAAAACACAGCTTTTCCTTTACAAAAACTAAAACTTTGGTAACTCACACGCCTAAGATACATAATTTAATCTACAAAACAAACTTCAGAGCTCCATGATATCTGTACATACCTGCTCTTGTTAGATTCTGTAAGAGTGTTGGATCACTACATCGTGACATAGTACTGGTATTGTTGCGATAGATGGCATATTTACAATTCCAGATTTGCCGACATGAACACACCTGTCCTTAATCCTTAATATCCTTAATATGGTGTACAGAGCGGGCCAAACACAAGTTTATTTTTAATAATAATAATAATATGGGTGGCGCTACAGCCCCACTCGTGTTGTGCGTGCTATTTATTCTTTCACTAGTGGAAGGGACCTACAGTTGAATGCCGACTCCGAAGGGCGAAATTAAGAAGCTTTCTCTAGACAGGAATACTCTTTGAGTATTGTCAGTGACTCGAAAGAGGTGGAGCCGTGAATTATCAAAGGTGCTGAATTCGGGTATCGAACCTGGCACCCTCTGCGTAGGAGTCGACGCACTAACCCACTACACCACGGCCACCATTTATTTTTAAAAATGTAAAAAAAAGATTATGGCTTTATTACGAAGAGCAAACATTCCCATTGATTGTGAAATACAACGTCGGCTGGCTTCGCAATTTTCCAAGATCTTTTTGGTGGTTTCGAGCAGTACCTAACGGATTGCTTGGATGATATTAGGAGGCCTTAAGTGCTTTAATCGTCACGGTTCCCTACACGGTTCCCTACAAAAAAAAGGGGTCAAATCGCCAAAGGCTCACATTGCCAATACGGCTGACAACACGATTTGGGAATTGAAGCTGTGTGGCACGGCGCGACATCCTGCATGAACCAGAGGTCGTCCAAAACCATGTCTTTAATTTCAGTAAAACAAAGTCGATTAACATGGCTCTGTAATGCCCACCGTTGACCGAAACGTTTTTCCCCAGCCTAATTTTCGAAGAAAAATGGTTCAATGATGTTCTCGGCCACAGCGGTCACATCCTCATCCGTGCGCAGCGTATGACGACGGGGAACACTAGTTTTGTCCACTAGCACACCAGTTTTACGAACGTTTTCCACACAATTGCGTACAGATGTGGCGGTGGGTGCTTCATTTCTGCCAAAACGTCTTTTCAAAGAACCCACCGTTTGGGCTAACCAGCACTCACTTTGGAAATAAGTTTTCAATATTTTCCAACGTTATTTAAACGTAAAGCCACTTATTTAGTTCCGCGGAAGTATGGTACTGACTTTCTTCTTCTCTTTGACTGACAGCTGTCAGTGTCAAAACACCCTTTGATATACACTAGATGGCGCACCCTGTAGTACTTATATATGCTGTAAGCTCGATGATTTAAAATATAGATTGAATGTAAGTAGATCGATATGCAGTCATAAGTCGATCTATGGCAAACTCGGTTCGATGAATTTGGAGATCGAACGCACTCAAGCAACATTTTCTTTGCAAGAAGAGGTAAAATAAAACCTTCCTGGCCTTTGAAGAAACCATTTGAAAAATTTAATAATCATTTACAGTTCACTTCAATTCTTCAGTTTTTTAAGATACCAGTTAGTCCCTCCGTAGAAGAAGTGTGAAATATTTTACGCCACGCACTCACACGTTTCTTATTCAAATTCTTTGTGTGCCAACTCTGTTTAAATAGATTTCAGTAGGAGGCGCCTCTTGAATAGTAAAAAAGGAAAAGAAACCTAAAGAAGATCCCAACAAAATCATAGTCCAACGATGGCTCCCTAAGTTGATTTACTGTCGAAAACCCCGCAGAACAGCGATCGTATCCCACTCGTGGTCTGCAAAAGTTTCCCAAAACGAATATGAAAGCAGAACCGAATTAATTGACAATTATTGCCATTAGCCGCGATGTCCAGAAATAATCTTCTCCCCATGATGCGAAGACATTCTTTGAATATTCAGTCCGTAAATCATGTGAGTGGCAAATTTGATTTGTCTTGATTAACACACTAAACGAAACGAAATCTAATTGGAATTGGATAAACCCAAAATCCGAGTGAGTCATCGTTCTGTACATCCGACTCCAATCAAAATTCCAATTAGCGCACGACGTTTGTGATTCGTTACTTGCCACACTCTGATTCCGGATTTCGATTCGATGTTTTATTGTTCCCCCAAAAAAATGTCGTGACCACCCGTTACTCTGCCCACAATTTATAGTTCTAACTGAATGCAATAAAAAATTATATATTTTTTTTTTATTAATTTCATGCCGCTGTTCATTGTCAATGAAATTTTGAAAAAAAAAAAAGAGAAATGCTGCTCTCTCAAAGAGTGACGTGTTTCTTAGGAAACTCTTGACATGTTATATTGACATCTGTAAAGGCGGGCGGCGGATTTTGTCTTTCGTGTGGGATGACACATGTCAGTGGAAGTTTTGTGTGTATTACGGTAGCTTATGAATGGGCGTAAATAAGTGTGAAATTATTAAAACCTTCCGGATTGCACTTATTAAGTCGTAAAGGCGGGAAATGTCAAAAGTGAAGAGCGGGTGAAGGCACGACTTCTGATAAACAAAAAAAAAACCAAAAAAACGGTGACATGTAAACGCGGCAGCGGCAACTTCCCTCATTCGCTAATTAAAGTGACGCAAAGGCGCTAAAAGACCACCATGACTTCGGTCAATAAGAACGCCGCTGTTTAGTGCTCTAATGGCGCTACCACTGACGCGAGTTGGGCGGATAGACAGGGGAGAGAAACGTTGACAGTTAGATCTGTCACTGTGATGGCGGTCGGACGGCTTTTATTTAGTTTAGCGATTGGTAGCTGGTACGAAATTCGCTCGAAGAATTCTATTAAGCAGTGATTATCTCGGTGGATTTATAGGACCACATTTGAAATAATCTGTCAAATCGAACACGTCGTCTGATGAAACAGATCGTCAATTGCCACCTGTCAATCTTAAGCATTTTATGAATTTCTATTTGAATTCATATATTCAACTGATTTGTATACTAGTCCATTGAGGGTCCGTGTGGAGTGTTGTTCGTTCCTGTTGGTGGTGGAGCATTTCGTTTTCTCGGAAATCGTGTCTTAGGAACTATAACTTTCTCAAGAGCTGCGTATTTTATGATTTATTTCAACCCGATGAATCTTTAGATACCTTTGTTTTATTGAGGATGCTCATGGGACTGAGGGGCGGCGCCATAGTTCTCCGTGATAATCTTCGCATTCATCCACGATCGGTCTATGGAATGGAAATCGACAAGTGTTGCTTTCGCTCCTACTCGCCAGTCGAATATCGAACCTTGGCTGCCTTAAGCATTATATTTCTTGTGTTGTTTGATGGAGTGGGCGACCTTTATGCACGGATTTATTCGGATTGATGCCTATCTGAGGATTGGTAATGGAACACTGTCTAGACATGTCGATGAAATGTGACAGATTAGACAGCCACTGGTATGGCTTCTGTGCGAAATTAAAAATTTTAATATCACACCCTGTTTTTTGTGAAATGCGTCTGATGTGTGGTTTCAAGAGACAATATTTATGCACTTTTTTTCGATACTTGATTACGTATTTGTCATACATTCACTGAGCGATGCTCCTGTTTTTCGGTTTTTGCTCATAGAACTGGGCTTGTTAAATCTGAAATGTCAGTCTTGCCCAAAGTACAGTGGACTCCTCCTAAGTCGAATTTTCACGGGATACCATGATTTTTTTGACTTTGAGGGAGTTTGACTTAGAGAGGATATTTTTGGATGGAAATTAATGTAAAATATGGCGGAAAAAAATCGAGTTAGAGAGAAAGTTCACTAAGGGAGAGTTCGACTCAGGGAGAGTCCACTGTACTTCCAACGGCTGGTTCAGAATCGCTTAAGATTATCGTTTGAATTAAAAAGAAAAACGAGTAACCAAGTAATATTATTTTTATTATTACAGTAGACTCTCGATAACTTGAACACTGGTTAGTGTGAACACCGGATAATTTTATAAAAGATTGTCTAAATGACTAAAACAAAACGTAGATTATGCCAAAAGGCACAGTTAGAATGTACTTTAGATTAGCTCAGAGTACCCGCATCGGGTCAGTAGCTTAGTATTAATAACGTTTATAAATTCTTAAGATAGCTAAGCTAGCTTTAAGTAGTTTTCTCTAGCAAGTAAGAAAAATATATTGAATTAAATAAAAATACATTGAAAAAAAAAACACCGGATAACGTTTACAGATTTTTTTTTTGCTTGATATCTCTAAATCATAAACAAATCATGAGCAGTCTAAAACGTGCTCATCAATTTTTGCTTCATGTTAAAAGTGAACCGTTTGAGCAACCTGTATTTTAGCTTGAAAATCCTTATAATTGATACAATACTTAGGGAAAAGTCATTAAGGTTAAGTCGAAAGGCATAGTTTAATATTAAGTTTAGCTTGGAGAGCCCGCCGAGGGCCAGTAAGTTGAAATAGAATCTTTGTTCGTCCAACTAGTTTAAGCATTTTTGTCTAGTATATAAGCATATACGTAACGAATTGAAAAATAAAAATGAATGAAAAAAAATACTTAGGGAAGCAGTGAGAATGCTTTCGAAGGCAAAGAATTGACTGATTTTGTCCATTTTATTTCATATCGGTAATGCCCGTGTTCAATAGTTAATGTTACTTTTTATGCCATAGTGGGTCGCCGTGGCTAAGTGGCTTAGTTTGTCGACTCCTACGCAGCTGAACCTCGCTGACTGGGTTCGATTCCTGCTACGACCAACATCACTATTCACGGCCCCACATCTTTGGAGTCACTGACAATGCTCATAGAGTAATACCTGTCTAGATAAAGCTTCTCAAACTTGGCCGTTCGGAGTCGGCATTCAACTGTAGGTCCCTTTCACTCCTGAGAGAACAATAGCACGCAGCAACACGAGTGGTGGGTATAGAAGCTAGGCCCTGGCTCTCTACGGGTTGAAGCGCCGCCCATGTTAAATTATTATTTTTATCTTACGCCATAACCTTTTATTTAATATGTTCCTATGCTGCAATAACTTTTTGTTTAAAATTAAATAAATTAAATAAATATATTGTTATGTAATAGAAAAAACGGATTATTTTTAAATTGTTAAAGATAAGACGTTTTAAAATGAAAATCTGTAATGGGATTCCATTATTCTCTTATTAAAATTTGACCTTCACAAACGTGTACGACCTTGGTTTTTAATTGTTCACGTTTTCGAGAGACTACTGTATTATTTATTTCATATACTTTCAGTACATACATACATACTTATCAATCATACATATAAATAAAAAAATGAGAATACTGAAAATTTAAAACATTCTGTATTTATAATCAGACAATAAATAGATTAAAATGTGATTTCAAAGTAATTTTACAATAAATTTAAATTTTTGAGTAGAGAGATAAGAGATAGAACAAACTTAACAACAGAACTGTTATATGAAACCGATAAAATGAATACTTCTTCTTCTTCTGGTGACGCTACAGTCCAGGGTGGACCTGGGCCTCAAGCAGTAAGCCTCTCCAGCCGGCACGATCTTCAGCCAGCTGTCTCCAACTGCGCACACCAAGTCGATTGAGGTCCTTCTCCACCTGGGTGCGCCATCGGTTCCGTGGGGGTCCTCTATTGCGTTGTCCCACTGGTTCGGAGTCAAAGACTCTTCGGGCTAGCGCCGTGTTGTCCATGCGCTCTACATGGCACAGCCATCTTAGGCGTTGGATCCGTAGACGCCTGGCTAGGCTCATGTCGCCGTACAATTCCTGGTTGAATCTTCTTCTCCAATAACCATCAACGCAGACAGGACCAACGATTTCTCTCGAAAAGACCAAGTGCTTCTTCATCAATGCCTCCGCACCATAGAGCAGGACAGGGATGATCAAGGTGTAATATAAAGTTAGCTTGGCCCTTCGAGAGAGGACTCTACTACTGAATTGCCTCTTGAGCCCAAAGAAACAGCGGTTGGCAAGAGGTACTCTGCGTTTGATCTCGGTACTGATGTTTTTCGTACTGTTCACTTGCGAGCCGAGGTAGACGAAGTCCTTCACTACCTCGAAGTTATAGCTGCCTATGGTGACGTTTTGGCCAAGTCGTCGATGTTGTGCGTCCTTTCTCGATGACAGCATATACTTCGTTTTGCCCTCGTTCACCGCTAGACCCATTTTAGCCGCTTCCGCTTGAATACCAACAAACGGCTCGCTGTGTTCGACCAATCACGTCAATGTCATCCGCGTGTGCTAGCAGTTGTGCGGACTTTTGGAAGATCGTGCCTCTTATGTTAGCGTGTGAGTTCTGCACGATCTGCACGAAAACTTTGTTGACATTGAAGGTCTCGGTGAGTTCGTTACCGACCTTGATGGAGCAGCGAGAGTTCTCCATCGTCATCCTGCATAGCCCGACAAATTTGGCAGGAATGTCAAAACTAGACATGGCGTTGTATAGCTCGTCCCTATGCACGCTGTCATATGTGGCCTTGAAATCGACGAATAGGTGGTGGGTGTCGATCTGCATCTCTTGGGTCTTTTCCAGAATCTGCCGTAGTGTGAAAATCTGGTCGATGGTGGACTTCCCTGGCCTGAAGCCACACTGATATGGACCTGTCAGTTATTTATGAACGGCTTCTGGCTAGTCCACAAAATGGCAGAGAAGATCTTGTAAGCGATGTTCAGGAGACTTATCCCTCTATAGTTGGCGCAGTCAAAAGGGTCTTTTTTCTCATCTCGTGGATGAGAATTCACTCAGCGGGCATGCTTTCCTCCGACCACATCTTACAGATGAGCTGGTGCATGAGCCCAACCAGAGCATCTCCAGCTGCCTTAAAGATTTCAGCGGACAGTCCGTCCGCACCGGCAGCTTTGTTAGACTTCAGTCTTGATATTGCTATCTTGACCTCGTCTAAGTCGGGGGGACGGAATTCTCGTCGATCATCGCCCACATTGAGTGGGACATTCTACCTGGCAGCGGTATTGGTGTCATCATCGCCGTTCAGCAGTCTGCAGAAATGGTTCTTCTAAGTTTCATTCATAATAAGAATTATTCATTTTTGCACTCTGTGGTTGAACACTCTTTCATCCCTCGTCAACACAAAAATGTCCACGCAATACAATACTTCGTACAAGTTCTTCACTCATTTCCATACAAAACTTATGAATAGGAATGGGAGGGCAAAATCGGTTTTTTGCCTTGTTTTCACTCATCACTCACTCAATATTTCATTTCTCTCCAATTCTCAGAGAGTAATAAAATTGTTTTACTTTCGTGAGAAAGGAGGGTCTAGGCGACTCGAGAAAAAAATCGTCTGATGATAGTAAATATAGGTTTCATATACAATGACCGGACTAAAAATTGTAGATTTATCTTAATATTTCACAATTCTGTTTTTCATCAGTTTTTCGAATACTTTGCTCAAAACTGGGAGAAGTGAGATGGGTCTATAGTTTTCGATTTCAGTAGGGGATCCTTTTTTATGTAAGGGGACAACATCGGCACATTTAAGACTGTCAGGAGATACACCCGAAAAAACACAACGATTAAAAATTTCATTTAAACGTTCTTTTTTTTCAATTAATTTTTATTTAAAAATTCATGACATGCTTAGTCATCTAAAACGTCAACTACAAAGCATGCAACTTTTTTAAGGACAAAACTAGAAATACCGTCAGATCCACACGAATTCGTACTAGACAAACTACCAATAACATTTAATATTTCAATAGGAACTATTGGTTCAAAGACGAAACTACTGCATTGGAACGTCTCAGGGACTGCACATGTAGACGGACAGAGACAACAAATCGGTTTTATAGAAAAAGGTTACATTCTGTGGCCTATAGAGCTAAAATAGCTATTAAAAGCATCACATATTGTGGTTAGGTTAGGTATAAGGGCAGCTCGGGATATCACCAGCACACTTAGACTATGTTGTGATATCCACAGTCAGAGTGCTAACACTGATTGACCACTCCAGTGACAGTTATTGGATACCAACGGCAAATGGTGACTGGACCAGATTTGAAAAGGTGATAAAAGCGTTTTAACTTTGCTTTCACTGGGATTCGAACCGGGGACCCCCTATCCAGGGGCCAACCAGCCAACTGCGTCATCCAGTCGCTTGTCACCTATTGTAAGATTATCAGATATATCGCTACCGTCAATTTGTAACACAATATGTTTCTTGCACTAGGAGATTTGGTCAGTATACTGTTTACTAATTGCAGTTCTTGTTTTAAATTTCCCTTAGCAGACTTGAACATAGTACGGCAGTGGGTATAGCGACAAAGCAGAAATTCCCCCTTGAGTTCATTACACAGTTTTGTGTATTTCCTTCTAAACACCGAATTAAATTAACAGGCATCTTCGTGCATTTTATCCTCAGTTTGTTTTCATATACAACGTCATTTAATACGAGTCTAGTTATCCAGGGTTTAAGGCTTTTAACTAACTTCTTAGATAGTAGATCAGAGTAGCAACTAGAAATATATTTAGTTAGACAGTCGATAAAAATTGAACAGGCACTAAACGCATCGCTACAATAATAAACATATTTCCAGAAGTCATAAAAAAGACAATTTTTAAGCAAAAAAGACAACTTTTAAGCTTGTTGAAGTTTGGCGAATAAAATCAAGTTAGAGAGAAATTCCACTTAGGGAGTGTTCGACTTAGGGAGAGTCCACTGTACATGCTGTCAACCAATAAACGTTCCGTCGCACACCAACTAGGACAAAACATTACGATCGAGAGCTAAAATCTCTAGGTAGTCAAGGAGGCTGTCTACCTTGGGGCAAACGTAAACTCCACAAACGACATCATTGTGGAGATCCGACGTAGAACCGCCCTTGACAACCGGTGGGTATTACTTAGGTTTGTCAGGACAACTTGGCTCAGAACTCCTGACTCGAAGGACCCAGATCACGCTCTATAAAACTCTTATTTTGCCAGACTTTCTATATGGAGCCGAAAGCTGGACATTAGACTAGAGCTGATTTTTGGTGCTTCCGATAGAAAAATTCTACTTCGGGTTTATGTTCCCGCCTGCGAGCATGGCGAATGGAGGAGAAGACACAACCGCGAACTCTACGAGCTGTACAAGGATGTGGATGTAGTCCGGAAGGCAAAAATCCGTCGACTGCACTGGCTTGGCCACATCGAGCGCATGAACAGCATCGCTCCAGCTAAGAGGGTCTTCGCATCTCAACCTCCTTGTTCGAGAAGGAGAGGAAGACCGAATCTCTGGTACAAAGTCTAGGTTAGGTTAGGTAGGGTGGCTGCTAGTGCATTCACCAGCACACTTAGAGCATATAGGTCCATTGTGATACCCACAGTCAGACTGCTACCACTGATTGACTTCTCCAGTGATTAACTTGATCCCAACGGCAAATGGTGACTGGACCAGATTTGAAAACCAGTTAAAAGCTTATTAAATTTGCTTTCACTGGGACTCGAACCGGAGACCCCGGTAATCAGGAGCAGCCACTCTACCAACTGCGCCACCCAGTCGTTTGGTACAAAGACTAGGTAATCTCGAATGCAGCTTGGTCTAGACGACTTAGGTTCTGGAACTTAGGACCTGGTCCTCCATGGGTAACTGGACTCATAAGTAAGTAAGTAAATTATAACAAAAGTAGGAATAGGTTAAAAAAAAATAGTAACTACAGTGAAATCTCCCATTGCACCCTTAGACGGGCCTATTTCTTTGAACGGAAATTGCTCTTTGTTATTTCGGACAAAAAAAGTTGCACCATTGCTGTCCGTTCCAGCGAGATTCCACTGTATACCAATTTAATGGTGTTGGGATTGGAGAATTCCGAACAATTTCTTTTTAAGAAGCCGAGCATTGAATTTGCTCTGGCCGTGAAAAAAGTACGTGGTTCATTTCTCAAAAATGAAAAAAAAATAATGGACCTACATGGCTACCTTGGGGAACTCCAGATGGAAAACCGAACTGTCTTGAGGAGCCATTGTCAATATGTACTATTTCATATCTTATCACACAAATACATTTCAATCCATTTTAGAAGAGAGGATTGAAAACCAAACAGCTAAAGTGTGTTCATTAGCATTCGAAGACACAGCGTGTCAAATCCTTTGATTAAATCAGTAAAAATTACGTCTATTTGATACCCCATCTCAATAGACTCCAATAAATATAAACAATGTTTGTGTGGATTTGTAAAATCGCTGGCTTATTGAAGCTACCAGGTGGTCGTCAGCAAAGGTATGCACCCATCAGAGGTCAAGCGCCTCCTTTTCATGGCGCATGGAAGCCCAATTCCATCGTACACTGTCGATGTGAATGGAAAAGTCATTTAACTCGCTGTTATATGGCAGAAATCAGGTTTAAACATAGGATCACATCAGAAAATAAAAACAAATCCGTATCACTTTTTTTGAATCTCAGTTCCAAGTTCGAAAGGAAGCTTCCATTCCCGCTTACGTTGAGATTGCGCAGAGAAGAAAATTCCACAGAACACAAAGCAATTAGAGAATGCAGAGCAAATAGCTAAAATGCAACAGGGAACGGCTTCAAATGTGGTACTCACCAAAAGTGATCACCAAAGTGCAGCATCGGAAACAGTCCTGCAACAGCTCTAGCTGGTGGTGGATGCTGTAATTCATGCTACCTACACAAGTAAAACCAAAAAAGGACCTTCTCAAAGCGGTTCGTTGCTTATTCCACAAATGTCAAAGCACCAACACAAGCAACCGAGAGGAACACTTCTCATACCATACCAGTTGGTTTACCAGTTTCATTTTAACTTTTCTTCAAATCCCGTCGACAAAATGGACCGCCTCAATTCTGTCACCTGACACAAGAACCCTTCGTCGGTCTCCAAAGCAAGCACCTCCATCACAAAATCGAAAAGACATTGCCATACTCGTATCCCCATAAATCCTTCCATCCTGAACTTCATTTTAATAAATACTAAATCATACCCCCCAATCGGCCCTCGCCCTCGCCGCCGTCTCCCCGGTCTAGGGTCACATCCCATTCGGATTCTTAAGCTTTCATTAAGAGGTCACAGCTCGGAAATAAATCCTGCATCACAACAAAGCCTACATAAATTTATTCACCTCAGACGGGTCCCTCGTATTCATTTCATTCACGCATACAATTTCAATTGAATCCTTCCCCACAAGGACTCGCATTTGTCCCGCCCGCCGCCTGGCGCGCCGCTCGCCCCGCCGTCAAACCGACCGAACGACGTCCAACTTTTCCCCATTTTATACCGCACAGCGTAAGCCGGCATGGAGTGCTTATGTGCTTGTGTGCTCTGTGCTTCAGTCAAACCAGCAAAAAGGGTTTAAATTCACAAAGAAATTCGTTTCCCCAAAAAAGGGATAATACAGCACCATTCAAAGGACATTAAGTCGGCGACACGACGATGGTTATGATGACACACAGTCCGCTGCTACCGCCGCCGGAGTGTACTTGGAACTTTCCTATCTCCCCTGCCCCCTTTTGTCTCACAGTCAGCCACATCATAATCAGAAAGGAAGCAACCTCTGTCCTGGTTCGCTGCATGCTGTCATTTACTGTGCATCGGTGTATGCGTGTATCTATGCCATTTTACACACATTTTGCCTTCATACACCGCAGCCGAAGAGTGAGACGGCCAAGGAGGGAAAAAACAGAGGAGAAAAAAAAATAAGCGAAGGGATCGATATCCATTAGGAAAATTAAAATGTAGCAGGACACGGACTCTCGTGTTCCCTTTTCAACTCATTGGGGACACGTGTTTACCTGTCCGTAGTCCGAATAAAACAACACCAAGTCTGTGTCTCTGGCTGTCCCTGTTTCTCCTTCTGTCATCGCTCGGCCGGCCTTTCATTTTTTGAGTCCAAACAAAAGGACATTTGCCAAAGAAGGAACTAAACTACAACAGGAAACCTGTGAAAGCCGGTTCAGAAGACGGCAACCGACTAATGGCTGCAGCTCAGGATAACGAGAATTTCGATTCGAATTTGAATTTAGAACTCGGCAACGACAGTGTGGTGTGGTGTGAGTGTGACACAAGGCTACCTGCTGCAGGATATCCAATCCACAGTCTCAACGAGAAAACAAATGCGGAACTTACAGGACATCACAGCATATTTTGTGTTTTTCCTTGTTCTCTCGTTTTTTTGGTAATAAAAAGCATCAAGATTATCAGCCTAATGGATGGATGCATTGTAGTCCTAATTCGGTGTGGTAAGAGATATCGGAATGTACGTACGTACACACTCCGTAGGTACCCCACCGCATCGAGCGTCGTTATCTTTACAAATTTCCTGTTTCCTCAGCGATAAGTCTTCTCGGCGCATTTTTATACTCAATAAATTCGTTTTTATTCAGAAAATTCAGGAATTTTCGTTTTATTGCAAGAAAAACGCAGCCGACGAGCTTGCTAATTGAATTCAAACTGATAAGCACAGGAAACTTGTTTAACGTCATATGACGGTATTACTTGCTCGTCCCTGTCTTGCCGTCTACAGCGTGGGGTTACACTTTGTTTCTTTTTTTTTCTGTTTTTTTTTTTTTTTATTTATAAATAATAATATCAGATTGTTAGGGTAAATGCTGTTCATTGAATTTTATTGCGGCTGGAAATGAGAATGCAAATGAGAGATGCTGCTCAATGCCGTGACATAAATTGTTTATGGTTTCAACGACTTTTCGGAGAATAAGTTTACAAATTTATTGTTGCATGCGTTGTAACGTCTCTTGGGGATATGCTTTTGGACTTGTGTGCACAGACATCTTGGGGGTATCTTAAAGCGGAATTTATTTTGCAATTTCATATGCAAATGGGGAAAGATGGCATTCATATTTGAAAATAGGATTTATGGAGTTTGTTTGCTTGTGTGAGAGACTGTTTTAGGATTTTATTGTGGGCTCTGACTAAGTTCATATTTAGGCAGATGTCTACGTTTCTCTGAGACTACTGCTCGTCATCACGTCAAGGCACACTTGAAACTAGGCTTCTTGACGAGACAAGCCAACATGTCTTGTCTTGTTAGGGTTAGGTTAAGTAGGGAGGCTGCTAGTGCATTCACCAGCACACCATATTGATCCATTGTGATACCCTCCTACTACCACTGATTGACTACTCAAGTAACAGTGCCGTTAATTTGATCCCAACGGCTAATGGTGGCTGGACCAGATTTGAAAACCCTATAAAAGCGTTTCAACTTTGCTTTCACTGGGACTCGAAGCGTGCACCCCACTAACCAGGGGCAGGCACTCTACCCACAGCGCCATCTAGTCGTTGTCTTGTACAGAAGTAAGTAAAATCATCTGTTGCCTGTTCCTTAAATTTGAATGTAAAGTCAACAGCTTTTTAGTGAATCGCCTATATTAACCTCACGAGGTTAGGTTGAGGAAGGGGAGTGTTAGGGTTGAACAACACTTCCACTCGGAGGCCTTAGGGCCCATTGTGAATCACTTCATTTGTGGAGTACACCCCGTGCTGCTTTACGAATCTTAGAAGCTCCGATATGTTTGCATTCGCTAAGTCTGTCATTCTCTGTGAAGAACCTTGGCCCAGCGAAGTTATTGGCGCCAATCCTGGAAAGCAAAGTAGATATTGGATCGTTTCGGTCCAGATCGCTGGATTCCGAATTCCATTTCCGGAGCATTGTTCGCAGTGTCTTCTGATCTCTCCGACGAGCACACGGACGTAGTTACGCCAGAAACTTCTTTGTTTTCCCGTTGTTAAGCTCTAGCCTCCGAGATCTTGTCCTGTGACAGTCATCCCTTGCGAGCCAAGACGAGTTGGCTTCACCAAGTTGATTTGTATTAAGCAGATCTCGATGAATTGTGTTTTTAAGTATTATTTCTGTTCATAATGCACGTAAGATAATTAATGTAAATCAGCATAAGAAATCGAACGGGTTTAGTTAATTTTCCTAGGTTAGGTTACCTAGGTTTGGTTAATTTTCGTTAATGTTCTTTCAGTTTCGTTAGGTTTCGTTAAGTTTCGTTCAGTTTCATTAAGTTTTGTTAAATTTCGTTAAGTTTCATTAAGTGTCGTTAAGTTTCGTTAAGTTTGTCCGGATAAGTGGCAGCGAAACTAATCCTTATTAGCATTGCCTGTTGAAATTTTCCATAAGTTCCCAGAAGCAGTTGTTGAAACTCTGATTATAGCAAATATCATTGGTCGCCATGACGTATTATCTGCGTCTAAATTCTGTGGATGATAAAAGGCTCTGGCACATAGAATACTTTACATGCGTGAGCTTCAGCAATACTTTGACAGATTCATAAAATACAATTTTGTTCTTATGGGAGGTGACACATAGACCAACGCTGACGCTCACGCGACGGATATAGTTACTCAACTTTTAACTTTTCTCTCACCTTCAGCATTGACAATCGTCACATTTTGACATTTCAAGAGAAGAAATCAAAATAGATAAAAATATGAATGAATGTTTATAATTGAGTAAATACAGTCGGCTCCCCCTTAGTTGAATTGTCATCGGATACTATATGCTGTTCGAGTGAGATAGAGTTTGACTTAGAGAGAAGGTTTTGTATGGAAATTTTAGGTAAATGTACATAACATATGATGCAAAAGTTCGAGTTAGAGAGAGTTTCGACTTAGGGAGAGTTTCGACTTAGGGAGAGTCCACTGTATATTAAAATACATATTTTGATTGTGCATAAATAAGCAAAATAACTTGAATTTTCAATTCAAACTTGAAACTGTCAAATGAAATCAGCTGTGCTTTGAAGTACCATAGGTTCATCCCCTTGTGTCAGATACTTCAGCGTGTACGTATGCTCTGACGCTACGCAAGTAAAGTATTCTATGTGCCGGAGCCTAAAGAACTTTGCCTAAGTACCTCTACACCATCAATGCTGATATCAAAGCCCAAAATCAATCACAATTCCAATTGCTACTTAGCAAGAGCCAATTGAGGGAGTGTGTTATAGTTTTTATTGATGAAATTAGGTTGAAGAATATTCAACTACGTCTGGCCACAGAGTATAAGATCCAACTTAAAGAGCGGCTTCTTAGGACCTTTGCTTGAACCACCACGGTAAGGACAAGGCCTGCTCCGAGCGGCAGAGCTTTAGCGGGAAGTGACCATTTATTGGGCGGCAATTCTTGAGCGATTAGTTGTGAAAATGTCGTAGTCTTTTGTTTCAATATTTACAGAACCATATTCAGTTTTATAAAAAAGAAGATCTGGTGTTCATACAATAAACCGAAAAAGATCTTCGACAACATGGGGACCGATTCTGGCAATTCCTACGTATGTATGACAATACAATAATATTTGACTTGCTGTTGGAAAAAAGTTCGTACAATTACAAAGCTAAGGTAACCAATTTGATTTTTTTGAAATCTTAAAGAAAATCCTTTCAAATTCAGGAAGTTGGACTTCTGACATTAAAATTTCCAGCATTGAAAGTTGAGCGACAACGATTTGCCGCTCAGAAACGTCGCTTTTCGATTAGCGACTACGTGGCCGGAAGAAGGTATACAATTTCATAAGTCTTAAATTTGTTTTGTCCCTCAGATTTTTGCCCTAACAATTCTTGTCGTGCATTCAATGTTTCTCATATTGAGTTTGAATGGCCAATTTTTTTTTAGTATTTTTTGACAGCTGACTCATGTTGTAGCCCGAATTATTGTATAATGTAAATTGTATGAACAGTGAACTCCGTCTTATTGGGACACTTCGGGCTAAATTGGTTTGTCTCAATTAAGCGCATGTCCTAATAACACGACGTAAGGATAGAACAAAGATAAGCTTCTAAAGTTGGTAGACTGGTAGACCTGAGTTGTTTCGATTAGCTAAGTCCCCCTTGCTTAGTAGTCACTAAGGAGGTCACTAAGAAAAGTCGGCAAACATTTTATTAGTGACCTCCTAATGACTACGCGATATGTCTTTGTTTGGCTAGTACCAGACAGTCACATAGGAAGTGAGACAGACTTTCCTCTGAGTGAGTGTCGAGGCAACTGCGTATAGCGGTATTCCGAGTCTAGCAGAGTGATTAGGTCTTCTAGTCCTCTCTAGATGGCAACCGGCATTGTGACGAGTTGTCGAAGTCTATGGTGAGGGTAATGTAGTTCGTGGGAACTGGGGTTAGGTGCTTAGGCAGGAGTTGCAGAACTCTGCTATGGCCTTACGGTCTTGCTGACCAGCATCCGGCTTCTCTGATTCTGTGCCTATTATGGATCGCTAATAACAACAATGATATGGTTGACCTAGAGCACATAGAGGGCCAGGGCCTGGCTTCTACAGCAACCGCTCGTGTTGTGCCTGCTATCGTTCTCACATGAGTGGAAAGGACCAACAATCTTAGACCGATTGCGAACGGCAAAGATCAAAAAGCTTTTTTGAGGTAAAGAGTTATATTTCTTTAAGCATTGTCGCTTACTCGAAAGAGGTGTGGTGAAATTTGTCGTAAAGGGAATCGAACCTGGACCCCGTATTAGTCGACGCACAGACCCAAAACGCTACGGTCGCCACTATATATCCGTACTCCGTAAAAACAGTAAAACCCGAAAAACCGGGATAACTGAACAACAGTTTTTTCAAACTTTCTATTCAAGTTCAAGTCTTTTTGTAGTTCGATTTGTACAGTTTTAGTTACATCGAAACATGTATTATTTTAGAGAGAGATAGTTCGAAGTATATATAACAAGAAAAATTTAATACATTATTAGGAAAAGTTAAGGGAAAAAACACAGCAATCAAAAACCCCTGTTATGACTCTTACAACTAATGACTCTTAGAGCTTATTTGCACCTAACTTCTAAATACTTTCAGACCCCTTGATGCTGGTCGAGTTCAATTGAAGCTTTGTTTGATTGTTTGATTTTTCATCTGAAGCAGAATAACTGAAACGCATCAAGTGCATTTTGAAGAGAAGTTACCTTGTCCTGTGCTAGGATATTGGATGAGAACAGGGCTGTGTCATCAGCGAACAAAGCTAGGAAAGTGTTACCTTAGGTACTGGTATGTCGGACATGAAAACATTAAATAAAATGGGAGCCAATACCGAAGTAGGTGTACACCAGAGTGAGTGGTATATAATGATGAGCAAACTTTATATATTTCTTTGTAAAACATGGAATTGTTTAGTTCTATTTTCACCTCCACCACTGTCATCCACTTCTCAACATGACACATGTCAGTGCCGAGTTTTCTTTTTTTTAATGTAATTTTATCTACTTTAAAAACGTGAGTTATTTGTTTTACATATAAAATGTACTTCTCAGATCGAAATGAATCCGCTAAGTGAAATTTATTTTTCACTTATCTGAAGTCCGCTTAACTGAAAAACCTTAAGCGATTTTTTGTTTGTTTCTGTTTTTTTGCCGTTTCGCTTAAGCGGGTTTTACTGTAGAAATATGTTTATGATGTGACATTTACAGTTCTGAAGGAGAAAATTAACCATATCGCCACACTTTCACTGCGAAATATTTTTTTTTTCTTTATTGCCAAGGAATCTGTGTCCGGAGAAATTTACATTTTCCTAAAGTTCACCAGAAAATGGCAGCACTGCTATGCATATGAAATATCACACTTTAAAATTTAATGAACCACGAGAAAAATATCGCTAATAAATCAATTGTGTCCTCTCATCAGGTACGATGAGATCAAAACTTAGTCTGCAAATAAATTCTTTAGGTCTGGCATCACTTTCTTGGATGAGCTATGGACAACACCGAAGACTTCGACTCCGAAACAGTGGGACAACATTATAGGAACGAAACCAATGGCGTACTCAAGTGGAGATGAACCTGAACCAATTTGTGAATTTGGAGGCAGCTGGCTTAAGATTGTGCCAATTGGAGAGGCTTGTTGGCTGAGGCTCAGGTCCACCCTGGAGGCTTTCCTTTCTTGGCGAATAATTTCGTTCCCACTTGATTGATCAAAATCAGAATTAGAGCACAATGGGACTTAAACTAAAATGACAATAAAATTAATCAGAAATTTCAACAGCCCGTAATTTAAGTGCTGCCAAACTACCAAGACGGCTTATCAATACACAAGACATCGTGTTTTACGAGGGTGTTCGTTCACGCAATTGAATTCGTGTTTTTCATTTGTCACTTTCTTAAGCTTAGCATTTGTCGAACGTCAAAATCCAGCCCCTTGTGATGTCGGTTTTGACAATCTGTCCAGCACATCTTATTCTCCTTCCACCATGGATTCCACTAGGTTAATGAAATGAGTGCAATTTGTCAAAATCTAAATTCGTTTCGCCAGTCCGATTCTTTCTAATTGTTTCATCAAATCCGTGAATAAATTCACTTAGCAGATGACTGCCCCAAAACTATTCCCATTGACTTCCAACTAACCGCAAGACGAAATACCGTTAAATAAATTTAAGCCAAAGAGCAATAATCTTCCCCATGATATGCCCCTCCCTCTGACCTAATTAAATCGTTCGCGACTTTGCGTAAAGTAATTCCTTGAAAAAAAAAAAATGACTACATGTCAACACTTCTAATCCAGTCATTTGTCAAAATTCTATTCACATCAAAAACTATCTTTAATTAGAACCACAACAGCTGTATATGCCAACGCAGAGAGAACACCCGAAATTTCTTCACGATCTGTCGCACGTCGGTAGTTACGCATGTCATCTAGCCAACACACCGCAACATGTCAATGTTGATTGTCGCTCCGTTCGCCACTCTATTGAAGCCCATTGTCGTATCTTTGTCAATTCATTTTAGCTCTCCAAACCTGAACCTACGATAAATGGAGAAAGATAACTAAGTTTTCCCTACCGACATGCCAAAACAAACCGACACAATAAATTTTTCAAACGAAATTGTCCGAAAGCCGTGGAAGAGGAAGGAAAAAAATACTCATTTTGTCTACCTACTTAATGTTAGCGCGCTTAAAGCTGTTCATCTGGAATTTAAATCCGAAATACCACCGACAGTAGCCAGTAAATAGCAGCAAAATTCCACCCACTCCTCCAGATTCCCCGCAAAGCCCGCTGGTGTGTGGCTACCCCCCCCTCACGGCCTGCCACTCACCAACAGTTTCAACAACGCGCAGAAATACGAAAAAAAAAATAAAGAAAAGAAAGGAAACGTTCTTCTAGGCAATAATCAACCAACAACGATTTTCATGCAAGACAATAAATATTTTCATTGCATCACAACCTCCCGAACAAGCCCACACAATTCACGCACACACACATGCACACGCAAACTCACAGTGCGAACGAACACCCTCGTAAAACCTTTGATCACCCCCCAAGCTACACCTTATATTCCTGCATTACATAGCCCAGCCGCCCCACTCACACTGCCGCCCCGAAAAGAAACACAAAAAAAAAAGAAAACCCAAGAAACACAAATCCAGAGGAAAGAACGTTCACGCAAGCAGCGAACGCCAACCATTTTGTTTGAGAGCAAAACTTCGAATAATCTTCTTCGAAACTCCGTCCAAACTCACCTCACACACACACACGCACTTAGCCATCCCCAATCTTCGAAAGTAACCAGTTCGCGTCACCAAATGCACAATACTTGGCTTAGAGAAGGGGCAACACACACATATGCCTTGGATTCCTCCGCCCAATCAGGCCAACCTGTCGTTGGAAGTGTTCTGACGCATGCGGCTTACCGTCTCCCGATTGGCTATGCGACAGAAATACGAGTTTGCATGCGAGTGACAAGGTGCCACGACCCATCTGACAGCTTAGGTAGAAAAACCGGTTCACCAGAAATCAATGGGTGGTGTTCGCCTATCGCTCACTCTCTCACCCACCTGAAGGCAGGCAGTTGCCTTGCCGTGGTATACATAAGTCATGTGACAGTCCGGCCACTCACACTGGCACAGCTATCATCTGGCACACTCAACGGCACACACACGAAAAGGGGTGGCCCCTGGTGGTGTGGTGTGGTATGGCAGAACAGCAGAGGCAATAGCGCCGTCACCGTCACCGTTGGTGTGGCCGTAGCACCTTTTCGCCTGTATACCGGTTTAGTCGTTCGAGAAACGCTGATGTTGTATGTTGTGTGCACAAAGTTGTTGCTGCCACTGTGACACAGAGTGAAGTATCGTGTGACAGTTCGGTTCGTTTTATTTTTGTTTTTTGCTTTCTGACATTTACACACATCGGTCGGTCGGAATTCACCGCTCGCGACGTGAAGGGTGGCTTCCGCAAGAAGGGATTCCCATCGAATTTGGCGAAAAGAAATTTTCAATTTTTTTTTGTGACATAATTAGAATAATCGCCGTAAGCGTTTGCCGTTTCACTTGTGTTATTCTATTCTATTGTTTTTTTCGTTGGCTTTCATTGTTTTTACCTAAATTCTGTTCGTCCACCCTTTGACGTGTCTGTGAGAGTGCCTTAGGAATACACATATGAATGAAGTAAATGAATACCTATGCATGCAATATACAAAGGATACGACCATCAATAAAGTGAGCTAATCGATTTTCGTTTGCGTGAAGAGCTAAATAGAAGGATTGCCCTGTGAAATCCCTCGTGTGTTTCGAGGAGAGAAAAAAGAAAATAGTGCCGTTAAAGGATAACACAATAAATAGATAGAATCAAAGAGAACGACGAAAAGTGCGAAGAGACGGGCAGAGAGAAACACGAGAGAAGTTGTTGTGTGTGTTTTTTTTTTTATTAATTTCGGTAACCGTTCAAATAAACATAATATATGGTAATGGCAGAGATTGGTGGCCATTTGGCACACCAGCTACCCTTGCATAATCATCAAAGTGGATTACAACCATCGCTGGTGATGAACCATCACCTGGATTTGGATTGTCACGGTCATGAGGTTTTAACGAGTAAGTTTTATTTTGTATAAGAATTATTTTCCTGCCGGTTTTCCTATTTTGTCTATGCCGTCGGAATGTCACTGACGACGGTGTTGCTCACAATTTCATTTTTTTCGCACTCAATTCTCTGACCGACGATCGTTGAAGACAAGACATTAACTTCGAAAACGTCAAAAATGTCAGCGTTTCTTTTCACTACCAGGAATTAGACTTTTTGTTTGTTTTCGTTAAGCTGTCAAATGAGGAAAAAACTCTGTAAGAGAGTGTTGTCACTTTTCAAAAAGTTTCTTAAAACTGAGTTAAGACGTCGAATGATTTTTCAACTACGACTTCATATCTTTTCGAAATTCATTTATGCAATGACAGATGTCATTCCTCCCATTTTCGAATCATCTGATAAAAACAAAGTTGACATAACACAAAACAAAAAAAAAATGTTGACATTATGTCGTATGTAAACTAAGAATTCTTGAATTTTACTGTCAAAATATGTAAACTGACACCGCCTTCAATACCAAATTGAAAGATCAAGCAAAACAAACACAACTGTCAGAGTGGAGAGAAGAGGAAGCCATCTTCACTTCATAATTAGAACACGGCAAACAGGAATATGAGATTTTGAGATTATTGGAAAAGCAGATGCAACCAATGAATGCCCAAGCAGAGCGTTTGTATGCATTCCAATGCCGAAAGCTGCACGTCAGTCCAGTGGATATTCGCAGCGTGGTTTATGCACATAAATCTACTCTCACATTAAATGTTGGCCATGCTTCGTTGAGCATACTTTTACAGGGGATCTTAACGTCATTTTAACGTCATTCTTGGAAATTCTTGTCTTTCTGTCTTTAATTTATGATTTTCCTGTAGTTAGCTGTCACAGTCAAAAGTCAAATTCAATACAGCAAGTTAAAACGCAGGAAGTGAACTGTCATGATCGTTAAAAGTGCTTGTCTTTCTGATGAGAATGTTGAGATTCTCTAGGTTTTCCATGCAAGGGTGTTCAAGTCGCTGTCAAGCGTAAGTGTTCGCCTACAAAATGTTGTGTATTCTTTGGCAGGCAACAATTTCAATTTTGGATTCATTGGAAAATGTTGAACAAAAACATCTGCGAATGAAGCTATTGTTGATTAGATTGCAAACGAAGCGAAGGAGTTTTTTGAATTTTGATTTTAAGTGGAAAACTTAAAAAAAGTGGTTAAATGGTGATATTGTAAAAGATCGTAAGGTCAGAACTGTCAAAAATGTGGTATAATATAGGAACACTGTCAAAAATAAAGGCCTCTGAGAACTGTCAAAAAAAGGCAACGCTTTCAAAAACAATGTCCGTTCAAAATTGTTAAAAAAGTGGTAAAATGGAAACACTGACAAAAAAGGCTGCTCACAACTGTCTAAAAAGGGAATACTGTCAAAAACAAAATCCGCTCACAGCTGTCTAAAAAGGGAACACTCTCAAAAACAAAGTCCGCTCAGAACTGTCAAACAAGGGAACTCTGTCAAAACCCAAACCCGCTCAGAACTGTCTAAAATGGGAACACTGTCAAAAACAAAGTCCGCTTAGAACTGTAAAAAAAAAACAGCACCGTCAAAATAAAGTTCGCCCAGAACTGTCAAAAAAAGGAACACTGTCAAAACAAAGTCCGCTCAGAACTGTCGAAAAAGTGGTAAAATGTGAACACTGTCAAAGACAAAGTCCGCTCAGAACTCCCGACCGATGAATGAATCGAGCCGGTTTCAAATATACAAATCGCTTAGTTTCTTTGTTCCCAAAACAACAAGAAAAAAAGAACAATTCCAAAACCAAATACAATCACCACGACTCCTTTCAAAGAGTTTTGCATCAAGTATAGTCTTTTGCGAAAAGCACATGTCCCGCGCATGTGCAACATTACAAGATGTTCAATTGAGACACTCTACTCATCACTCACAAATTGGCTTGAGATGCGAAGTGTTGAATGGCTTCCTCGTGTGAACACTATCAGTCATAATGACAGATGATGTTTGACTATTAGACAGTGCGGTTGTGTGAAATTCCGTTCAAAAGCTTGCCAACTTAAGTGCTTGTCTGTCCAAATGATAAATAACACAACAGTTGGTGAAGTCGATTGCAACTAGATGACATTTATTAACTTGTTTGCGATAAGGACCGTTTTGAAGTTCTGGATAAGCTGGACTCTAGTTGGACACAGGGTAAGACACTCTTGCATTGTCTCGATTTTAAAGGTTTTTTTAGAATCCTTGGATGCAAGGTTTTTTCGTTTTTTTTCAGAATTCTTAGCTTTCGAAATGGACAAGAACTTTCTGCCAAATGAAATTCTTTCGTGATTAGCGCTGATTTGCACAATTGTCTACGGTCTGATTACTAACCGATTTCTCTTATTTCATCTTACCCCACATCATCATCCAAACAAGTTCTGGAAATGCTTTAGAGTACCATTGAACTGTGATGGCGCTGCAGTTTGATGAACACCGGGTCTTAATCAACAAGCCCCTTGAGACGTTCCCCGGTCGTGCAGTGCCGATTTAGATTTCGATAACATTTTTATTTGGATGTTGCCATAATGAATCAATAAGCCCCTTCAGTTAGGCACCTTTTTCTACTTCGCAACGCAACAGTGCTTCCAGTGCTACTGAGGAAGGGACATTTATCTTTTCCTACGCGCGTCGCAGATAGCGTTGATGTGACAGGAACTTTAAAATCAGACATATTCTCAGAAGCTGGTGAGTATGTTTGGTTGAACGCGCTAAAATCAGGAACTACTGTTTTGAATTTAAAAATCCTTTTTGTGTCGGGTAGTTCATCTATCGAGGAAGGCTTTAGGCTTTATAACATCAAGCTGCGACCAATAGGAGCGAAGCATCAATGAAAAATGTTGCAAAAACGGGACCTTTTGACAGCTTCTGTTGCGTGCGCTGCATGCATGATGGAATTGTTCCTCTTTAATAGTTCTATAAAAAAGTTTGTGACAGCATATATCTACCTAGAATACATCCAACAGGGCAACAGCTAGTTTATTATAAAAGAAAACATTAATCTTTTATTGTTCCATTTCACCAAACAAAATAGGCCTTAAAATCCAAATATTGTTAAATTTGCCACGATTTGGTAGCACTGCATTGCGCATTAAAAAAACCCTTGTTAATTAACTCCTCTTTTAAGAACTTGACATATAGCGGGATGACAGGCATCTTGGAGGTACTTCAGAAAAGAACAACAGATGCCGTCGCCTCATTCGGTGAAGTTCAGGGTTCGATTCCGGATGTAATAACCATGGTTCGAGGTCCAGTCAGTCATCGACAGAATGTTTCCACTCGTGAGTGAACAAATAGGACCCACTGTTGAAAAAAAATGTTTACTTACACGCTCCAGTTCATTGCTTTTCTTCTTTCGTCTTCTATATCTACAGCAGCCTTCTTGCTGCTTTTCAAAATCAAATCGCTTCTCTTGATGACTGTTGGTTCAGACTCATCTGCAGCTTGACAATTCATCATAAATCTCGTTATACATCCATACACATTAGCTTTCGCTTTAAGTAACTTTGCTTTGAAGTGGTTCTTATTCCACTCAACTGTCGGCATTCTTATGTCTGATTGAAGCCTCTGAAGTTCGACATTGAGTTCCATTTTGATTTTCACGTTAGACATCTGTTTGTTTAAAGTTTGCAGGTGGCCGCTTCCTTAAAACCCCTGCTGTATGACTAAACAGACAGGAAACTGCAAATCATCCTTTCAAAAATATGACGAACTGTGAACGATCTTAACCGTTGTACTTCAAAGAAGATGAGCAGAATTTAAGTGCTGACCCGTGCAGGGCTCTTTGATGTTGAACAATGAACATGACTAAGTCAAAATGGAACTTTTTCCTTTTCTACTTAAACTTGATTTTCTTGTTACCACAATGTGCACCGAGCGTCGTCCATACCTCATCACTTTCATAATTCTCGCGCCAAACGTCAAAAATTTCACGCAAAAATTACCCAAAAAGCATCATAAAATTTGAAAAATGAATTCATTCAAATAATGCATTCATGGTGTTCACGTCAAATTTGTCATGAAGAAGTCATTTTATAATTATCCCATTCGTTTATTTTAATGACACCACATCCAAACTGTCAACTGACCATAATGACAACCACCACAACCGCATTCGAAGCATGAGAGAAAAATGAACCGACTCTTCACAGTGCATTGACTTCACAAATATCTATCTATGCTATAAATCATGATTGATTACAATGAGCCGTGTCAAATTGTGCAGCAGTTAAATTTATTACCGAAAATTAAGTGTCAAAACGATGACATGTCGGTAAATAAATTAATTTTATATAATCATTTCAAAAAAAGACTGAGGAGGCAAAAAAAGGTGAAATAATTAAATTTTTATGAAGCAGCAACCTGGAAGGAGTTCGAGTTCGAGTTCGACACGCAAATATTTATTTGCACTCTGTGCGACATTGATGTCACAGACATGTCCGCAATAATAATGCCAGTAGGTGATGCGCGAAGTTTTTCAAAAGTGCAAGACTCGCGCAGTCGACCAAGACGATGTCATTATTATTTTGATTTTCATTGTGATTTAACGTGTTTTGTTTGTCTGCTTCGTCAGTTTGGCTGTTGTTTTAGTGGAATTTCGGAGGTCGACGATTTACAGGAATTATGGTTAAATTTTATGATTTATTAAAGTCGGTTTCACGCCGTAGTCGCTGTCGCCGCCCGCCGCCACCGCGCCGGTCCAATGACTGCGGACTGACAGTAAACTGAGAATTTGTTGTTATTTGGTTTTATTTCGGTTCAACACATTGTTTGTCGGTTGAATAGCACTTCACTTCAAGGACATTATTTTCTGGGTTATAAGGGTGAATGCAATTGTTTTTTTTTTTTTGAGAAAATTTAATTGACTCAAAGCTTGTAATGAGTTTTTCTAAGAGAGTTTGACATCTGTCAAATGGATGTTTCGTTTCAAAAAAAGGTTGCACTTGTTAGTTAATGTTTATTCCGTGAAACCTATGGGTAAAGATCAGATGAAAAGCCACGCCCTTTGTTATAAGCAGCGCTTGCATTCTGCTCCTGTCACTGGAATCACGATTTTGATGGCGCTTTGAACAACTTGTTTCAAGAATTTCCGATGAAAATTGTCTCCACTAATCGAACAAACCTCTGAAAAATAAGGCGTTTGCTCAGAACTAACTGTCAAAATATCCGTCATTACCTGTCAAATTCCTTTCTGAAAACCTAAGCAAAAATCAAATTCACTATAAATTCGTGTCCTTGTCCACGGATGAAAATGAGGACCTTTTTAACAGTTTATCAGGAATTTCCATAATTTTATGACAGTTCAAATCATGCGTATGACATTCTCTGATTCGTCCGTTTAGTCTCAAACAAGGCTGTCAAAATATGTTGAGAAGCTAGAGAGGTATAAGTTCCGGCTTGATTTCTGGTTTTAAGACATATCTAATCATCCCGTTATATATGATTTCTGGTTGACAGCGTAGGCAATGTCATTGGCTTCTTTTTTTTCAAGGGGTTCACACTGTCTGTTAAACTTTTCTGACAGTGCACACCCCCCTTTTGTTCTGCCAAATAAATTGCTGTCATAAATTTGTCTCTATTAACGGCTTCATAACGGTTCAATGTGTCCACATTTTGACAGATAAGCACAGTCATTGCCTAAAAGCCTTTTTATTTGAACCTCGTTCACATTCAATTAGTGTCACTTTCAACAAATTAAAATGTTTGTTTATTTTGAACAGACTCAAAATATATTATGAATTATGAATTATCTTCACCTAGTTCCAATTCGAAAAGCACGCTATACAGATCTTTATTAATTCAACGTTCAAGCATAGCAAATTGCACCATGATTTGATCAGCCTCAAAATTATGGATTATCCACAGCTTGTTCCAATTCGAGATGCACGCGATGACAGTTCCTTAATTTGACCGCCAACCGTATCAAATCGTACCCCGTTGACCAGCCTCAAACCGATGGATTATTCACAGCTTGTTCCAATTTGAAATGCACGCAATGACAATCTTAGGCTCAGGCGTAGCAAATTCCATAGCGCTATCAAGACAACACTCTAATCATCCGTCTTTAAGATGACCGTAAATCAATTGATAAATCTAGAACAAGGCGATCACCAGTCCCTAATCGACAACACACGACTGCAACTGCATCTCTCAGTCTTCTGTTTGTCCACACATTCGTTCCGCTGCGATAGAACTTTGTACCCAAGAAGAATTTTAACCAGTCTCGCGCCTTGATTAACAGTTCAATTTCTAACTTCAAAAACAAACCTCGACATTCCCAATCGAATTCAAAAACTCTCGGTCCCGAAATTCCTGATCGCACTTTGGATTCACATGTAAATTGATCAAACAAGGCATTCCAAGACCCCATTCACTTCATCACGGATTCACTACTACTGGTTTTCCTCCTCTTCGGGCGTCGGGAATCCCTCGATCGTGTCTCCTGACCGGGCCTGGCGTGTGTACACCCAAAATAGACGTCAGTCTGTGGACCTGCTTGATTAGCCCATTTAATTATGATCACCATAAAATAACAAATATGCTTTATACATATGTATGCTGTACGCAGCATCGTCTGTGTGCATAGGAAATTTAGAGCGGTCGTTAATAATTTTGTTTTCACTTCATTTCATTCGTGTCTTCCTTTCGGATAAATTATGCACGCCGTTGCGGTCGCTGTGGTTAGTCGTGGTCGTCGGCCAACGCTATAACCGATGCGAACTTGTCGAACTTGTCCCCTCTGTCCACGGACTGTCCGAAAACCCACCCGCTAGGTAGTATAGTTGTCAAACGATTCTAACGTGAACTTTGATAGCTCGTAAAACTAGCGAAAAAATTAAATCGACGAATGGCTAATAAAATGACATTTGCATATGTTGTTGTTATTGTTGTCGTTGCCGTTGTTATTCTGTTTTTCTTCTTCTTCTTCTTCTTCTTCTTTCTCCATTCTGCTGTCATGTTCGTTAATTTTAATTTTATTATCCAGCATAAAATGGAACGTCAAAATTATGTTCTAATCAGAATAAACAAACATTGTAAGTTGCGTTGTCTGTTGAAATTGACAGGTGAAGATGCAGACTGTCAGACTGAGGATTGACAAATTGCTGGTCTTGCTCTTCTTATGGTCGAGTTACACCACATCAAAATGAAATGCAAATTGTTTTGCTTTTCTACTCATCAACGAGCAGCGGCGTGCTGCTGTTGGGTTGCCTTAATTAGCATAAAATTCTTCTAAATGTTTGATGACGTAAGGTGGGCGCTTATTTTTTTTTTTTTTTTGTGAACTAATGATGGCTTACGATGCAAAATGTTTGCATGCATGATGCATAGTTGTGTGAAGGAATGTGCGATGTGAAAGCGAATAGCGGTATTACCCAACACTTCGTAATGGGGTGCACTAGTTTCGCTGTGCGATTTGGAGGACCATGGACTGGGGAAAGAGTTCCAACAAGCTTTGATGCGAATGTGGGTTTTTTTTTGCCTGAACTCATAAGACTCTGGGCGTTTAAGAGTTGACGTAATTTATTCAGTAAGAAGATTGCCGTAACGGGATGAGTAATGGTTCACATAATGACAGGCGTTAACAGTTTTCAGTTGACAGCCAAGATGCGTTCGGTGACGTTCATTCAGCGAATGTATGTGTCACATGTCATGCGAAGTGATGGTGGGGGAATCAACTCATTTCTGCCAGATGCTGGCTTACTTCGAAATCTTTCCACCAACTGCAAGGAAAACTGAGCTGTCAAACAATAGGCGTGTTTTTTTTTTTTCAAAAATCTATAAATAGTGAAGTAGGATTATGCACGTAAAGCACATACAACAACCTACTCGCTATAACTGCCTATAATATCGGCAGTGAAACGTGGCTGCCGATATAAATTCGACTTCGAATTTTTTTTCATACATTTTGACGACAATTTCGAACAAATACATTGTTTTTTTCATACATTTTGACAGATAAAAATCAAAGCCACTGCGAATCGTTTTTCTGAATCTTACTTCACTTGACTATCGATAGCGATGAAAAAAACACGGCTAATGTATTCATCCCTTTTTTGTATGCAAGTTCTTTTTAAGTGTTGCAACGACCTAAAGTACCAGACGGTAACAGCTAGTCTTTTTGACAGCAGTGATTTTTTGGCATCCCTGATTTTTCTATGTTCTATGTTTTGGTGGAAAATGTAACCTAATCTACACGTAGTAATGGATGTTGACAGAGAAGTTCAAAAAGTGACATAATCCCAATAGTTTCACTTCTGCTTCTTCATCTGGTGGCGTTACAGTCCGGGATGGACCTGGCCATCAACCAACAAGCCTCTCGAGCTGGCACGATCTTCAGTTAGCTGTCTGAAGCTGCGCCCGCCAATTTGATTGAGACCATTCTCCACCTGGATGCGCCATAATTGAGACCCTCCTCCACCTGGGTGCGCCATCGGTTCCTCGGGCGCCCTCTATTGCGTTGGCCCACTGGCTCGGAGTCCGTCTGGAGCAGTGTTGCCCATGCGCTCTACATAGCCTAGTCTAGCAAGAGAGTTTCACTGATTTCACTTTATAAAGGACGTGGACTCATGTCAATCCGTCGGTGCTCTTCGACGGTGCCAAAGCAGACATGGAACAAGTGAATGTTACCTTTTTTGAGGAATAAATTTAGTTTTCACACACTTCTAAATGAAATGTCCAGAGTTGGGATTCCTTGATTGAAGAAATTTCCTGCTCAACCGTATCCAGCTCCTTCCGTGACAGTTTCCGTCACGAAAAGCGTGTAATTTCCTTGTGGCGACAGACTTTGTCCCTGAAATTCTCATTCAAAACATCCTAAGACCTCATCAGACAATTCAGGTATCCAACTGCAGTGGTGCTGGCCAGCTTCGTCCTTCACCTAATGACTTTTGTTATCACTTGTTGTTATCCTGACAGACTGCACAACATCGCACAGCGGGGAATTTCATTCAAGAGATTCCAAGTGCAACGGCGATCCCGCCTCAAATCCCAACGAGTATGTCCCTTAGTTTATTGCCCACATGACCTACGACCTGTCTGACGCCAGTCGAGCACGCTCTGTGAACCCAACAAAAAAAAAAGTCACAGTTTTGGGTTTTACTTGCTCCTTTTTTCCTCTCCTGTCCATTCTTTGTTGTGTTTTTCTTCTTCCTTTTGTTTTTCTTGATTTGTTTATGGAATCAGTCGTGGATCAGATAATTAGACAGACAAGTGGCGACATCCGGAAATCGACTAAATATGTCATTAAATGCTCGTCGAGAGTTCAGATGCACACGATCTACCTGGAGGTGGATTGTTGGCAATAAATTTACGCCGTTCGATAAGACTTGTGTGTGTAATGACTGGTCGGAGTCGGTGTCGGTGTCTATCGAGACATGAAGGATGGTCTGAGGTAGATTATTTTGGTTAGGACCTGTAAGTCGATGATTTATGAGCGTTGACAAGACGTGAAAGATTACATCAAGGATCTGGTTGAGAGTGGGGAAATGTCCACTGCAGGGGACTCTGGGCGGCGTTCCAAATTGGTAGGAGGCATAAATCAACATCGAATATTAAAATCTGAGTGTTGACAGGACCAGGCTTTGGAGAGTGTGGACAGGATATTTGATAAAGCAGAGGAAACGATCAAGATCTCTGAGAGACGACGGCGGTGGTTTTAGTTTTAATGTTTCGCAGACTGGCAAGATCTGAGGCGTTAATCGAGCTGCTAAATGCCAGATGATCGTCGAATGGGTTTGTTGACTTCTATGAATAAATCTTAGAATCATCTGTCGTTTTAAATTCAGCCGAAAGCCATTGACTCTTTTCTGAGAGATTGTATCCATTGGCGGTTATCTTGATGGAATTTGCAAAAGTTCATTTTCTGTTTTTCCGTTTGTCTCCTTTGCCTGATTCACTTCGAGGCAAGTGTTTGTGTTCGTCGCTTGTTCGGTTTGTCTCTTCCAGGCCATAGTCGGAAAAGGAAATCTCCCTGGTTCGATGAACTAGCTCCTGTTTACACTCCAAACCAAGTTTGAGTTGATACCTGGACAAAGAACACTGGTATTCAGTGGGAAACTCAGTTTCTTGCTTGTTCCACAATCCAATGAGTGGTGTAGATTAGGTTAGGTTTGGTGGCAGACTGCAGAGGGCAACCACATTTAGGCCAATCTCACGCGGATTCGATAATTCCTGCTCCTGGAACCAGCTGGCTAAGCGCTTGGGCAAGAGTCTTCGGCTTCGAACCAGTGGGACAGAGTAATAGGGGAACCGATTGCGCACCCAGATGGAGAAGGGTCTCCATCAAATTGGCGGGCGCAATTGGAGGCAACTGGCTATAAATCATACCGGCTGGAGAGGCTTGTTGGTTGAGGCCCAGGTCCACCCGGGACTGTAGAAGAAGGAATCAGTTGGTCCTAGTCATTATTCAGTTCGAGCTTATTCGAGGGGAACTGTACGAGGACACTGTACGAGCTAATGAAAGTTCCTTCCTCCTCCTCGCCTCTGTCACTTCTACAGGACACATTACGGACATGTGTTGCACTGTCCTCTTGTGACCCCGTGCCCTGAGTGCCAACTTAATCCAAAAAATTGACTAACCCCACCGAGAGACTGTTTAAGCTCTTGTCCCAGTTGTTGGTTGGTGTTGGACTTCCAGGGTCACTTTTCACCCGTCCTTGTTCACTTCATGCAAGCAGCCTTCCCAATGTCAACGCCCTTCACACGTGCATCCTCAAACACGCCTCAACACCCTCAGACACTCAACATCGCCTGCCGAAGGAAAGTCTTCACAGCCAGCCCGTTGTTCTGTGTCACTTTCTGATAACATAAGCTATAATTTGTGATAGAATAGAAGAAGAAGAGAAAAAAACCTGTATCTCCATTACGCTCCTATCGCAGTTCGATCTTTCAAGACACCATGAGCTTCGTGATTCGAAATATCTTATCAGATGCAAGCCGCCGAGAGGTTGAACATCAAACCCTTCCTCTTCTTCTTTTAGTTTCTTGTTCAAAAAGTAGACAAAAAAAAAAAAAGTTCACCAAAACTATCCGCTCATTACACGATGTGCAGCAGCGGCACCTTTGTGTATCGCCTTCGTCTTGTTCGCTCTCATCTCATTACCACATCTCTCGTATGGATCGCAATAAAAACGACCTACCAGCGGCCAACGGGGCAAACCTCATTTGCGCAATAAAACAAAAGAGTTCCATTTGACGTTATCACGGAACCTGGCGCAATAGAGCCTCACACTTACAACACACCGGTTGCATGGGGCCAACAGCAGAGAGCCACGATCTCAGCCAGTCCTTCGTCTAACGTAACGTAAATGTTGGTAAAATGCAATAAAATCCCACCAGCTCCTCCATGGTCCTCCAGTAGGTCGCAAAGACCATACGACCGTCATCGGCATCAGCATCAGCACAAGCATCACACCGTCAACTTGCAGCTCCGAGGGTCACCACAGCTAGACGTACGAAATAAAAAAAAAACAAACACGACAGTCGGAAGAGCACGAAAGAAAAAGCAAAACAGAAAGAAAAAAAAATGTCGCGCCAGTGAAGAGATAAGGACTCGGAGCACAGCTCAGGTAAAGGCGCCATAAGGTGACGAAAGCAGGAGAAGACAGACCGGAAAAAAGGTGCAGCTACAGCAGCCTAGTCGCAGTGATTCATGGGGGACATGTGCGCCCCTTCTGGCCAGCGAGTGAGACGGAAAAGAAAACAACAACACCGAAGAAACAAAAGAAAACTGCCGGATGATGTATGTTTTCGACGATCCGACACAGCGTTGGTCAGTCTTTCATATTTCCGCGCAGACAAAGTGTCCCGAAACGAGGGCAGCCGCACGAGCAAGATGGTAGGTGTAGGACATTGCTGGCTTTTGATTTGTTACTGCGGTGTATCCCCAACTTCAGCTGAGGTGTAACATCACAGCGGGCGATCGTGCCATCAACTCCACAGGTATTCCAAAGCCGCATGATGGAGATGAGATATTGTAACCGCAGTGAGGCAGTTGACAGTGGTTGCCGCCGGCGCTCCAGCGCAGGTGTGTCCCCTCCACTTCATGCACATCCTCTCATCTCTCTTCTTGCACGACACTCTTCTTGCGACAACACATCAGTTTTGGGCCTCTAATGAGTGTTAATTTATTTGTGAAAGAAATTAATTTGTCGGCGAAACTGAAGACGAAGATGATTTTCGCTTGTGGCCCCCCGTCCAGTAGCTGGGGAATTGTGGACGTTTTCGTGTCATAATTAGGCGACCACCTGGTGGGAAGATAAATATCGCCTCAATGAAAAGGTTGTGTCTGCAAACGGGTGCCGAGAGATGAACGATGGTGATAGGTGATAAGAAGATTTATGATTTCATCAGCTCACAGCTTAAACCTGATCAAAGGGGACCGCCTTTATTTTGTTTCTTTCCGAGGGGATATTGCTTTGAGATTATGGGATTGGGGAGACCAATTGTAGGGCATGCCATGACTCAACACGGGAACCAGTATTTCTCGAAGCCCCCCTCCAAGACATTGTCTGCCATCTTGAACCCCAATGAACACAATTCAACAAGAGACGCAAAACTATTTACAACCTCATTTAATAGTCTCTCATAAATCTATAGACCCCAATGGGAATGGGAATGAGAATGGGGAATGCCATTCTAATGAGAGGGCAGCCATACCCCGCCAGCGTCACCTTGGAACAATACGAAACGCCATTCAGCGACCCAAAAGGATGGCCTGCTAATTTTATCACTGCCATAGAACACCCATGAAGTGTCCTCGCCCGCCAAGGCATCCTCCTCGGCGAATGCATGCCTCGCAAATCTTGCCTACCTGACCTGGCTGCTGCTGTTTCCAGGCGTCCTCAATGAGAAACGTCTCAATAACCCACGAGATCCGCTTCAGAAAGCAAAACGAAAAAAGGAAGGAAATTAACGAAGAGACGAAACACCGCGTTTCAGCGGATAAAAGTAAAATTAGCCGCGATTCCTGGCGCGTCCATTATGCTCCAGCCCCACCACCGGCCAGATCAACCCCATCTCCTCAACTCTGTCAAGGCGCACAACTCGAGGACTATTTATGCTTTTATGCGCTATCAAATGCCCATGGACCGCACTCGCCAAGTCGCCAACTCGCTTGCGCCATAAAACCAACCGCTTTTCCTCCCTCTCTCTCTCTCTCACACTCTAAACAGCGCCAGAAGAAAAGACCGCCACGATGCGAAGCGGGTCGAACGGCGGACGGCACAGCAACGGCGGCATAGCGGCTATCCCCTCGGCAAGTCGGACTTGAGACTCAGGTGGCGGCATTTCTCTCTTAAATTCAAATTTTATGGATCTCATTAAATATAAATTTGTCGACGAAAAAATAAAACA
Organism: Eristalis intricaria; assembly: GCA_964034865.1. Classification (NCBI taxonomy): domain Eukaryota; kingdom Metazoa; phylum Arthropoda; class Insecta; order Diptera; family Syrphidae; genus Eristalis; species Eristalis intricaria. The sequence goes on along the minus strand of OZ035874.1, from coordinate 64,576,793 downwards.
AAACCCCAAAACGAACCTCGGTCAGCACGCAACGCAACCTGCCAGCACTGGCCGCCTAAATGCAAGTCACTGCAGAGAGAGCGGGCCCGTCCATCTCTCGCACACGGATAAATACCAAATAAAAATATAATATAAATTAATTAACAAAACGAATTTCTAATTTGCATGCGGTTACAGACCGATTCTTCGGTTTGTTTTATTCGTCAATTTATTGTGGCCTCTTTGGGCTTCGATTGGAATTTTATTGGCGGCTCGAGCAGTCGCACAATAAGAAGGATACCTTGTGCTTGTCGATGATGATAAAATGCAAATTTATTTATTTTTTTTTGTTTTGTTGTGTTATATAAACCTTATCAGTTTGATTTATGGCAACGCTGTCAAGACATGAGGTTTTTGTCGGTGCTGATTAAAGCATATACCACGTCTAGTTGCCTCGGATTCGATGTGCACTGTGACTAATAGAATGTGTCATGGTGGGGAATACGTATATTTAGAATTTATTCAGAAGTGCACAGAGTTCGACGCCAACGGACACACAGTACCAGAATTCATGTGAACGTTTTCGAAATAAGAGCTGCTGTTAACTCACAAGGTTTCATGACCCACAGGAGCCCAAACTTTGACTCTCCCAGGTCTCTTGACACCTAACTGCAGTTGAAAGGATCAGACACAATTTCTAAAACATTTCCCGACTTGGAGCTGTCAAGTGCACCTGCTGGACTTACGTTTTTGATTTCGCTCAGACAGCCCACTTTGCAGGCTATGGCATTTTTCTTCCAATTTCTTCTTCTTATTCTTCTTCTTCTTGTTAGTTTTATTCTTTTTCTTCATTTTCTTCTTCTTCTTCTCCTTCTTCTTCTTCTTCTTCCACTTTTTCTTCTTCTCCTTCTTCTTCTTGTTCTTCTTCTTCTTTTTCTTCTTCTTCTTTTTCTTCTTCTTGTTCTTCTTATTCTTTTTCTTCTTCTTCTTTTTCTTCTTCTTCTTTTTCTTCTTCTTCTTTTTCTTCTTCTTCTTTTTCTTCTTCTTCTTTTTCTTCTTCTTGTTCTTCTTATTCTTTTTCTTCTTCTTCTTTTTCTTCTTCTTCTTTTTCTTCTTCTTCTTTTTCTTCTTCTTCTTTTTCTTCTTCTTCTTTTTCTTCTTCTTCTTTTTCTTCTTCTTGTTCTTCTTATTCTTTTTCTTCTTCTTCTTTTTCTTCTTCTTCTTTTTCTTCTTCTTCTTTTTCTTCTTCTTCTTCTTCTTCCACTTTTTCTTCTTCTCCTTCTTCTTCTTGTTCTTCTTCTTCTTTTTCTTCTTCTTCTTCTCCTTCTTCTTCTATTTCTTCTTCTTGTTCTTCTTCTTCTTCATCTTCATCGTCTTCTTCTTCTCCTTTTTCTTCTTCTGCTTATTCTTTTTTTTCTTCATTTTGTTCTTCTTGTTGTTGTTGTTCTTCTTCGTCTTCTTCTTCTTGATCTTCATCTCGTTTTCTTTTAGTGGCTCTTCAATCGGAGGTGGACTTGGTCCTCAACCATCGAGCCTCTCCAGCTGGCATGATTTGTAGCCAGCTGCCTCGAATTTCGCACGCCAAGTTGGTTGAGGTCCTTCTCCACTCGAGTGCGCCATCTCTTCATTGGGCGTCCTCTATTCCGTTGTTCCACTGGTTCGGAGTCGAAAAGTCTTTAATCTGGAACAGTGTTGTCCATGGGATCTACATGGTCTAGCCAGGTTTAGGCATTCGATTCTAAGACGCTTTACAGCCCTTACCGTTCGTGGTTGAATCCTCTTCTCCAAGCACCAGCAACACAAGATTGAACGCAGATCTTTTCTCTCGAAAAGACCAATGACTTCATCATCTGCCCTTGAGAGTGCCCGCGCAATAGAGCGAGACAGAGATGATCAAAGTGTTAATGTTAACTTGGTATTTCGAGAGAGATCTCCTTCTCCTCATTTGGCTCTTGAGCACAAAGACACATCGATTGGCAAGAGTTATTCTGCGACTGGTCTTGGCACTGGTTAGTGATGGGCGCATTCGAACGATAATCGATTAGTACAACATCTCGAGAACATCTCGGTTAACAAAATCATTCGAATGACCACTGACTACTAACAGAAGAGAAGTCTAAATATGTCTCTTATCAAAATCATTCGAATGAATTCGAATTTTCTCACTTTTTTATGAATGAACCGAGAAGTCGAGTAATACTTGAATTCATTTCCTTTTCATTTTTCTTTCATTCTGATTACGTTCCTGATTAGTATTTATCGTCGAGAACTATTTGTTACATTTATTGAGTTATCCTGTGCTAGTAGTTAGTAATTAGTAAATGAGTTAGCAACCATTCGAATGATTTTGAAATTGAATTGATATGTTGTCCTAATCGATTATCACTCTAATAATCATTCGAATGTGAGTGTGATAGAAGACGAATTATCATTCGATTATTGAAATATCTCGATTACTAAAGTCTCACTAGTACTGATGGTATTCGTACTGTTTACCGCAGAGACGAAGTTATATCTATGTACGGTGACGTTCTGGCCTAGTCGTCGATGTTGTGCGTCCTTTCTCGATGAGAGTATATACTTCGTTTTTGACCAAATAAATTTGACTGCGTGACTCTCGACTCTTCACAAGAATGAAATAGAGCGGACTCTACCTAAGACGATTTCTCCATAAGTCGAACTCCCTCTAACACCAACAAATCATGCCATGCCGTCAAAATGCGGCTTAGTGGAGTCCACTGTGTTTTCAAATTGTCGAGATCAAATGATGTACTATAACCAAAGTCAGAGCTAGAGATCAGCAATTTCTACGAAAATTCCAAACTTGTCATGCCATCTTCTCTTCAGCATATTCCATGCTAAAGCTTCTCGATCCTCCGCCATCCACTCTAACTCATCATGAGACCGCAACCAACCGAGTTCTTGGACTTCATCCAACCACCTCACCCCGGGTCCGTCAAGGAGTCGCCTACCTGTTGGAATCGCATTCAAGGCACGCCTCATAAAGGACTTCCGTACAGTGAGCCAACCATCGAAGCATGGTCCTTTCCGAAGAAGCAGCTGAGTACCTCGCCTACTTATGGGTGTACTTTGTATGTACACTCCGTTTCATAACTACATAGTCACACAGGAATGCCGAGTTGTATAGTTTGTATAGCGGTATATTCTTATTTTACAATAGTCAGAGAGATTAAAACAATATTTTTAAGAATACAAGGTAAATCCCATGACATTGTTTGATTTTCTAAGGTTCTTCCATAAAATAAGTTTTTCTTACTGTTTCATAACTATAAAGTCAGTGTTTCTCACTCATTTCTGAGGGAACCTTCATACTAAAAACTTACAAAAAATATTTCAATTACAATGCCACGCGGGAGCTATTTGTCAGAACACGGAAAAAGCCTAAAAAGACCATGGCCTATCTTTGAAGGAAACTGGTCTAAAAATGAATCGCCACCACTCGTGCTTTCTGAAAGCTGCAGCCAGGGCCAAAATAAAACTCTCGCCCCGTCAAGAGAGGCAACTTATTAAAACGACACATTTTCAATGAAAAGCCTTAGTCAGTTAAAGGCCGAACTTGGCCTAGATCTGTCCAAAAGTAATACGCGCCGGTCTATTTGAAGGTCTGTCAAGCTAAAACATCAGCACCAAGGCTTACACAAAGCCACAAAGGAGCTTGGCGAGACTTCGCGTGGCATCCTTTCTATCGGCATAAATTGAATTTTTTGGGATGGCTATATAGTTATGAAACGGAGTGTATGACCTTATCTCGGCAATTAATTCCCACAAAGCCCGAAGAAAACTCATCTCGGCAGCGGCTATTTTCGCACACATTCCTCAAATTTCAAGGCATTAGGTGAGAGTTGGAACAAAACTGAGTTGCCCTTAACTCCTTGTAGCCTTTCCTGATTACAGATTGTTCATATTGTTTGTAGCCACTCCTACAAGAAAGCTCAGCTTAACTCCGCCCACCCACCACTCGTGAAAAAGACCCTGAGGTACTTAGACTTCTCCACCCGCTTCAATGGGACTTCGTAATCTGTGTAGAGTGCATTGAATTGCGGAGCACGGTCACATGTCCTTTCCAAACCTAGATCGATTTGGCATATTTCCAGGCCTTGTCGAGTATCATTCTTAGGGTGAAAAGCCGATCGATTATACCCCTGTCTTCATTCAAATCTAGATATCACATTCAATTTATGCGACATTTCGTCAGCAGGGTTCCCTCCCGTGCTACAATTGTACTTTTGAGTACATTTTTACGAGCTGGGTAAGGTACTACGATAAGGCCGCACGCACCTACTACGTTTTTGAAACAACAGAGATTATATTTAACAGACATTCAATTTTGAACAATTATTGAACACCTCCCAATTCACAATAGTTTGGCTGAACATTCTATATGTCAAGCAAACGTCATTCTGATCCTGGCTGGTGTTTGTTCTCAATTTGCAAACACCATAAAGCCGCTTTAGATGCAGTACAAAACGAACTACCTTTGGATGCATTCGAGTACGGTTTTCGAACGCGATGAGTACACTGCCTTATCAAAATGGAGGGAGCCAGGTTGATTGCTCGCATTATTTTATTTTCGAACCTTACATGACAAAAATTTGGCCTAAATCAGAAATGAAGTATTAAAGAGATGCCTGACATCTACCTCTCTTACCCCTTAAAATGTTTGACAACGGTTTTTTATAACGTTTTCTCAAACCAAATTGACCAACCAGAGGGCAGCATTTACGTTATTTCGTGAATAACCGTCAAAAGTTATGGATATCTTTCAAAGAGGCACTCAAGTTCGTCGATGGACTAGAGGGAAATCAGCCGTGAAGTCGGCTATCTCTGTAATGCTTCATTTCTGGCCTAAATCATACTCAAAATCTAGATCATCTTCCAAGACTAACTCTCTTTTATGAGCACTTGTAAGCTTTTCCCCATCTTTTTCAAACACCGCTATACAACACAAAAGTTCCAAATTCTTTGTAACCACAAACCAATGCCTGGCATGTCCATTTAAGGCAACAAAATCAAACCACATGACCGACCACATTTTTGCATTCACTCCCCAAGCGAATGTTCTCAAAATATGTCAACCCGCATGTCCGCTATCGCAGCCGAACTGTCAAACAATTGGAACACCATTTTGCTTCGTTTGCCCACTCAGCGATCGTCTCGCACTGGGAACGCTTTCATTCCTCATTGTTGCCACAGAGTCTGCGCTTTTGCCTGCACTGTGCGCAGAGAATCCGTTAAGCAGGGGGATTTTCTGCGCGCTCGCAAACATGTGCACCCAAGAAGAATGTCCATCTGGCCATATGGTTATATGGTTATAACATCAAAGCCGAAACCTTTTGAACCTTCTCCCTCCCCGGGCTGGCAATTGCATAAGTCCGGCCGGCACAAATGAACGGGGCGAAGCGACGTAAGAATGTGTTTTTGCCGCGCTCTAACAATTCCCAAACATGGATTTCGCGAAGCTGGAACGAGTGAATTTCATTCTCTGTTTGCTCACACAACAACACAGCTCCGGCCGGCATACATTGGCGAAACGGAATGTTGTACACCATGGAACTTGTTGCGAACACACTGGCAAAGCAGAGCACCACATGTCGGTCCAAGGAGACGACGCGACGCACTCAGTTGGCTGACAACTACCACGACAACGACAGCGACGTCGCGTCGGTGAAGAAACCGCTTTCTAAACACCAAGCAATCTGGATCGCAAGGCGGTCTCACGAAAATGAGATTAAGACCGTGCGCATACGCACCCAGGGTACCTGTCACAATGTGACAGCGCACACAACAATCCGACTGACATGTGAAATGCAAATATTGACGGACAAATGCACGTCAGGCGTCAATATTATTGTGTGTGCGGATTGTATCTGCCTTTTTGCCTTGTTTCTCCGCTGACATTTGCACAGACTTCACACCTCTGACCACACGGCGGCGCACCGTCCTCGACGTCACCGACATCGGCCAAGGGAAAGAGACCAAAACCTAAATCCCTTGAACTTGCCACATTTTATTCGCTTTCGTAATGTCTTGCATGCTTGCTCTTGCATAACGGGTCGCTGTCATAATCCAAGCGCGCTGCTCGCGTTTTATTAGCCTAGGTTGTGACCTAGAGCGGCCAAATGGTGTGGCTGAGAGCGGTTCGCTGCGCTGTCAAAGCCGAGTTCGGACGTCTGTCGTTTGAAGCAATCCCGTGAAATTGTGCCGCGGCTGCTGTGTGCGATGACGGAAGAAAACAGATCTGGACACGGCGAAGCGGACATTGTTGGAAATCCTAAGCCGATTGTGGATTGGAGGTGATTAGCATTACAAGTTGACGTTTCTACCACAGAAGATCAAAAGGAAGCCCGACGCGGGTGCGCGTTTGCTGGCTCCGCACCCGGAGCGATCGCTTTAATCAGGTTGACGATGTCGCCGTGTCGTGGGCAGTGCCTGTCAAGTGGAGAAAGGTGTGCTGCTTTGTCAAGGGATGGAATGGAATCCCACCGAGGAATGCTAATCTCTCGAGGAACTGACCCGATTCGATCGATCATCTCCGTGGGTATTCATGTGACAAACGATGATGAGCGGAATGGAATGTGTGGGGCTTGGAACTGACCGACACGACTCACAGTGACTCACTGTCATCTGCTCTCGGTGTCTTCTCGGTAATGCTGGGTTTTATTGCAGCAGTTTCTGAGTAAGTCCGGCGCACCGCGTCGTCATTAACTGTTGAATCGTTAAATGTCACCTCGTTCGTAAAACGCTGTGGCTTCGTCAAGTTAATAAAACCGATCACTGGTAAAACTCATGATTCGATCCGGAGCAGGCGCCGACTTAGAACCAGTCGACAGCATCCACTGACCTGCACCTCTGTGTACGGTCTCATTTTTATCGCTTCCCAGGCAACCCGTCGCCGCTCCTTGTTTCGGCAAAAATCCTTTTCATCCATCTGGAGCTTGCTGACAAATTTCCAAACCACAAACATTACCATCACCATCATCAGCACCGTCAGCGCATCATTATCACCCGAAATCTCATCGTCGTCGCGCATAGAGTTGGCCGCCGCTCACCTCATCAGCATATCGTATCGTCGGGCCCGAACGACAAGAGAGCAAGAGGAACAAACAAACCCAACAAGGATCCAAGGAGGAATACAACCATCATCATGACCTATGGTCACACATCGTCAAAGGAAATCGCCCGCGGCCTCTTTGAGTCCCGCTGGATGTAATTAATTAAAGAATTTTATTCCTGTGTGCGTTTTTCGGTCTCCCCGTCATCATCCTTCCTCCTCGGTGTTTTCTTTATTTTTTCTTATTTGGTTTTATAGCTCCGCCGAAGACACACGGACGCACGGTGCGTGGACTTATTTGGGTTTCGGTTTCTGGTCAACCCGCACCTCAGTTAATAGGGCTTTTGCGCGCGCTGCGTTGGAAACGGGCCCAGCAAGCGTCGGCCAATTAAAAAACGAAGCTGACGACGCAACGACCAGCAACGACGGTGACGACGACGGCAGGGAGATGGTAGGAAACATCTTAGCCGCACGCTGTGCGGTGAGTTATAAGCAGCAATTATCCCAACATCGAATGTCCTATCTGATCTATATATCTGCGCGCAAGCGTTAACGCTACAGCTGAGATGTCACATGGTCACGAAGAAGACGTCGCGTCGTTGTCGTGGTCTGCGCCGAGTGTACTGCGCTGAGCTGAGTTTCTGACAGGCTGCATGTATAGCTCTCCTTGTCTCTAAGAAGGCAGAGGCAGAGCGAAAGAGTTATGAGACTTCGATGCCGGTTAATAGGTGCGCAGCCGTTATTGACGCTGCTGTGCGCCTCACAGAGGCGATCGCAATACACTGACAGGCTGCCGTTTTGTACTTAACGAATATCTCATTATGTCAAATTGAAATGTTGCTGCGAATATACGAGTATTCACTTGTTCTGCCGTGTGCTTCTGCTGACACTGAGCATCCATACAATGACATCTCGTTGTTGTCGCGCTTATTTGTGGAACGCGGAACGCGAAAAACGTTTTGTCCATTTTAATGTGATGTCATTTGTCTTAAGCTACATATGCAAACCGAAACTACTGGCTTGTGGCGGTGGGATGGATAAAGATGCCAGCAGAGGTTTGAGATTGTCTATTGCCTGCTGAATGAAGTGGTTTCGCTTGCATATCCAGAGGCTTGCAGTGCTCTTTGGACACGAGCATCTCTAATGGGAGCGAGTGAATTAGAAATAGGGATGGATAATGATTGGAGGGGGATTGATCAAAGCGAAAGCACTTAACTAATTCGTTTGCATAAATTGATGGCTGAAATGTTCTTAGAGGACCATTAACTTTGTACGTGTGGCTTTCTATCAGGATGTGACACTGCGCATTGACAGACAGAAGGTTTTCGTCCACTTGCTTAGGTGACAAGCCCATTCACAGCAAATATTTTACGAAACTTCTGATCAGATCATGCTAAATGTCCAAACATAATGTTTGTAAGGAGACTTAAGTCGACGAAAGGAGATAAGCGAATGATCCGAAATAACTATATCCTTCACTTTCGTTAAGTTTCGTCCACTTTTGCTTACTTCAAGTTAGCGAGTTTGTAGGAAAATGCCAGTCGGTATTCAAATTCTAGGCAATTTCCCAGAAGAATGACAGACACTTGGAAATTTTGACAGTCTTTTTGACTTTTCTTCGGTTCCGGCATAAGCTTAAGCTTATTTCAGTGAATTATGAATGGGCTTGAATGTTGTGAACTAAAGTTTGATGTTGGATCTGAATTTGTTATCCTTCAATATTATGGCAGCTGTCATTTTCTGAAATAACCCTTTGCAGATTGTCATATTTGTAGGCTTTTGAATTTCAATTCAATTCAGAGAGCGCTCAGTTTAGTTCAAATATGTTTATTGAACTAGTTTCTACTTCTAGTTCATTTAGTTCAATGTAATTCACTGCTCAGGAAATTGAGTTTTTTCTTCCACCGATCGGTTGTCAAATTATCGTTACAAAATTCGCTTCACATACATCAGCGGCAACGCAAGGATGCTAGGTGTGGCTGTGCTGGGGTAGTAACAAGCCTGATGTGCATACAAAAAGCAAAACACTAAATTTAGTTCTCTTTACGTACTGTTTGTGAGGAATAAATGAAAGAGGAAACACTTTAACACGAATTAGAACACATCATTATTTTCTGACAGCCAGCTCACAACTACCGCTGCCCACTTTTGACATAACAATCCGTTTATATGTGTACGATCTGTTTGTTTTGGTATACAACACTTTATTTCGATTCAGTTCAGTTATTTTTTATGAATTACATGTATATAGAGTAGAGTAAGGAATACCTGATTTTTTTGATCTACTAAACTAAATGAACTAAAATAAAATGAATTTGTGAACTAGATCACTTAGTTCATTTGTTAGAGCTCTTCTTTGACCTATTTCGTTCATGAACTATACAAGCCTAGTGCTTTGAGAGAGGCTATTTAAAATTTAACCTTAACATTGGCTATCTAAGTTGAGAGTATTTTTCTACCGGTTTCTGAAGTAACCTACTATCCGTTACAAAAGCAAACTAAACTATTCACTCTTCCGTTTGATCCTGTGCCGTAGAACCTTTCAAAAAGAGCAACGTACACACGTTTGTGCCTGCGTAAATCATAATGTCATCGCTCTGAAATCCGCTCTGCCATGCTTTCTGTAAAACAGCTTGAGCCATCGAACACATCCTCACATACTCTCGCTAAAATAAATCTTCGTTCACATTCTGTCAATCATTGCTGAACCGAGGGTGCTAAATTTCAATCGCTCACTGTTTGAAGATATGATCAGTAATAGATTAATCAATTAACCGGTACTAGACGAAACGATTTTAGTAGGTATTCGCGGATGTCACTGACCTGATTGGTCGAACGAATGGCGTCGTCAATGAGCGGGTTGATAGCTAGAGAAAAGCGGAGAATGTGCTGTCTAAACGAAAATACATATAATATCGCTCGCTTAGACAAGGCGGCACAATAGGCGGATACAGTCGACTATTGATATTGATTTGATTCGAAACTCAATAATTCGAAATTCTCGATAATTCGAACTGAGTTTCGAATCGAAAAACGGCTGTTTAACAATTAAAACAGAGGCAGTCAGGGACGCCAGACGAAAACAAAAAGTACTAGAAGAAGCTAATTTTTTGACTCACGTTATGACAACGGCAACAACTTTCTGCCCATGACTCAAGCATAAGTGTTCGCACGAGGGAGAGCAAGGTGGGTAACTTTACTCCACCTTGTTTTATGCTCTGGGACCCGACGAATATTTTGGATTAATTTTTTACTATAATGGAATTTTTAAAAAATGAGGATTGAGAATGTCTGCCCCCCCATGCAAAAATGACTGCGGACTCAAGCCAAGAGATGAATTAGAATACCTATTGGCAACTACATACAGTGAAGAGCAAAACTGTATATATAATTTCAGTTTTTTTGGATTTTCATCAACAAAATTGTGCCCTTACAACGGATTTGACTGACATTTTCAGTTTCCTTCCGACTGGAACCTGTTGATTTTAACTCGCTTATTGTTTCCTATAGACATATAAAAATAAGTTCTGGTTTTTATTTTATATAGCGGAGACCAGCAAAATTCTACCGAGTGGCCTCTTAATAGTCCCCTCCCGTATTATACGCAGTTGATTTTTGTGTTTTGGCATCAGCTTTTGCAACAATCTCAATAAGGTGACGGGCAACACTTTTGGGCACGCACTTTAAATTGTGCATGATCTCAATTATTGTTAGACCGAATGTCTCTGCTACGTCCCATGATTTTTTCTTTTTTTTCAGACTGCCAAAACATGCAATATATTTTATATATTTCTTGATATTATTTTTAAAAGTTTTTACTTTGCAAATTTAGAAATAAAAAGTTCATGTCGCTGCTATGACTCAGTTTGATGCCAAAATTAGGATGACAAAATGTATTATAAAGTTTGATACGCCAAGTTCAAACCTAACGGTAAATGCACAAAAAAAAAGAAGGAGAAGATTTTTAGAAGAAGATTTTATTCCACACGTTATAATTGCATGATTTCTATCACTGAACCCTCTTTCTTTTAGTAATTAAATAAGAGAACAGCCCTCGTAAGGAAACAATTTTATTGATGTAAAAGCACAAAACCTAAAATGATGTATCCAGTTTTGCTCGCCACTGTACGTCTGTCATGTCAAATCAACCCCGCTCATTGTGGAGAGTTTTGCATCTTGTATAATCACCACGTCTAGAGTTGGGTGATTTTCCTTAAATCAGCTTTGCCTGTGAGACCCACTTTGCTAAACCGGCCGTCTGTGATGAATCGTCTACATTGCCAACATTTCCAAGTCATAATGTCAATATAATTATAAAATCTTAAGTCAACAAAATGCATTCAAGTGTAAATATTTGAAAGAGACTGAAATTCACACGGAAAGTCAAGTGCAATTCAGGTGGAAAAACTTGAATCACCCGGCCGTTCAGAGTCCTCCCTCGAACCACATCAAATCAAAAGATTATAAAATGTTTGCAATACCAAAAGTTATTACCATTCCAAGGTCGCTGTAGTCACTTTACGATTTGGTTATACCTCCCGTCAGGTAGCTCACACCTTCCTGTTCATCTACCGCTGTATGCCGGGCAGAGAGGCGACAAACGAAGCAGCAAAACAGTGTGAAGTTTGTGTTTCTTTGCCGACGGTGAATGGGCTATAAAAAACCACCGAAAATTGCGCACTCACACATTTTCTACCTTTTTGCCTCTGAATGGCTCTCTTTTTCTGCAGTTACATAAGCTTCCCATAGCCCGATCGGGGCTTTTGCTTTTTTTCGGGTCTAGGGTCGGCAAAGACGCTTCCAAGAATAGTGGTCACTATTCCCGGTATCCGAGATGGCGCTGGGACGCATCCGACTCGTGCCATTCTCTGACAGACTCATCAATTCTTATGGAATTTTCTTCGGGTGACGGTGTCGCTTGGCTTTTGTTTTGGGCAAAGCGAATAAGTCAAAAATACAAAGTCACAACACGGACACGGACACGGACGTTTGTTGCTTTAGTGAGGTTATTAATTTTGTTTGAGTAAATTCCGTCACTCTTGATCTTCCTTCCGACAAGGGCGATATTTCGGTCGCAATTTATTTACGGTCGCATGATGTTCGGGGTGAGACTTTGGTGATTCTTCTCGTAGCTTCTTATTTTATCAAATTGATTGATCGAGGATGGTTTTGGGAATGAATTCGTGTTGGCTATTGACCGCTTCCACAGAAGTTGTGTCAACATTAATTTTTGGAATAAAATTAAAGCGAATGTCCCAGGAGATCTTCGACTCTTCATGGCATTGCCAGATTGAAAATTTATTACATAAAGTGCACATTTCAAATTATTTGCAGTTCCTTGAGACTGCATCAGTGTGGAGCGACTTAATCTTGACATCTTTCAGTATTTCAGTCCTTCAGTATACAGTGGTGGTCAGAGAATTAGGACAGAGTTCTTTAATTCTGGTAATTGTCATAAAAAACTTAAGCACTCTTGTTGTACTACTTCCCTCGCGTGTGATAATTTTGTGTCCAACACTGTAACAGCGGCATCCCAATGCTCCTGGTGATCTCTTTTATGTGAAGAGTGTTTTTTTGGACGGGTTAAATGTTAAAATTCCCTTTCGTGCGGCTATCTTGGGTGAAGCGCAATGCCGAAGTACAACTTACGACGTATTTATCGAGCAACTAGGATCGTAGATGGCGAATGTTAACTTCCAAATCGTCCAACGTCACTGTTTTATCGGCATAGACTAAAGACTTCACATACGCCCTGTAGTATCGACACGCACTTGCCGGTGGTCAGATCACAATTGCTTTGATACAAGATTGGACATGCACACTTGACAGCAAAGATAAGAGTTTTCGCATGTCATGGGCAATATGACATATCGGAGAGCACCTCCCATGCTCTACCGTAGTGTTGCCAATACACTACAACCCCAAAAAAGGAATTTTAAGGTGTCAGATCACAGGATCGTGGAGGCCAGTTCACAGTCCATTACGCGAAAGTATGCGCACATCAAAATAGTGACACGCACATATTTACACAATTTACATTTTATTACGTTAATCTATTCATCATAAAATGGCAAAACGTACTAACCACTAATCAACTATTAACTGTCAAAATGATAATCTGTATAAAACGATGTTGCCAGTTTAAAAACAAGCTTTTTAAAAACAAACACCCTTTATGTATAGATCTGACGCCTAGCATTCTGGACGAACGGTATCAACACCAGAAATGAAGTACTACAGAGATGGCCGACTTCACAGTTGATTGCCCCCTAGTCCATCGACGAATTTGAGTACTTTTTTGACAGATATTCATGAATTTTTGATGGTTATTCACGAAATAACGTAATGCTGTCCTCTGATTGGTCAATTTGGTTTGAGGAATCGTTATAAAAAACAGTTGTCAAAAATTTTAAGGGGCAAGAGAGGTAGAGGTCGGGCAGCTCTGTAATATTTAATTTCTGATCAACAGAAAAAAGAAAAATATTTCAATTCGCAACAGCTAGCTGTCAAAAACTAACTAGATGATAAATTTTGCCCACACTGCGTTCACGTATACACCGGGCGCGACTACAATCCACAAAGAATATTTATGTTGGCTAATATCATCTTTTATTTCCAGGCGACAGGTTCTCTGAACCCAAAAGTTTCTGACCTCAAAATTTGGGACCGTTATTCAGCTCAAATAAATTTCCCAACATCTTGCTTTCTGCTGTAAATTATTCGCTTATTGGATGATCTCTCTGCATCAGGATACAGGGAGAATTGATATTCTTTATCATTTCCCTTGGCACTTGATGGCATAAACTTGGTTTTTTATGTCATACTTTATGGCCCGCTTCAACACCTTCACAATGCTAATATGCACGAAGCGACCGCAACGTGGGCGTCCGAAATGGCCGCTGAGATTTCTGTCATTTGCCGAACGGTATTCTAAGCATGACAGTCACGACCATTGCGAAGACGTTTGACATTTTCAAATGGTCTTTGCTTTAATTTATTTATCATTCTTCGCTGTGTCTCGATTTTTCTTTTTTATATACATTTTGTCATGATAAATATTAAAGCAAATCAACCCCAATTCGGCAACTATCTGCCGACCGCGACCGCGACGGCGGCTGCAAATCGGCAAACAGACAGGCGCGGTACGTGAGCTGGTGTGCGTGTGCTGTGCTGTGCATGTCGCTTTTTCTTATCCACAATGGAATTCAACAACAACAGCAATAACAATAAAATTCTCCCCAAAATGGCCCCAAAAGAGCATGTAGCGCGTCATTCCTCCAGCAGATGCAGCAGCCGCATCGAACATCTCCCCAGCATCCATCCTTCCCATTACCGAGGACAGCAGACATCTTAAAGGCGCCCAAAATAAAAGAACACAACCACTCCATAAAGAAAAGAAACAAAAACCGAAAGATGCCCATGGAAGGTGCGCAGCAAATAACAACTCCTCTCTCTCGATGGAATCCAAGTGAAAACCTGCTACAATGGTTGCTCTCTCCTCAAGTCTTGTTGTTTTATTCTACCCTCTACCCATCTGCAGCATCATCTTCAGCATCATCATCACGACATGACGTCCTTATCTCGTCGGATATCTATCAAAGAGTTCTCGCTTTGTTCGCTCTGTCCCCCATTCGTTGGGATGGTGTACCACCATTATTTTCGAAGGAGGTGGTGGCACAGTCTCGTGTCCAGTGCGCCGCGCTGCGGCCGGAGTGTGTGTTGTTGTTGTATGCAACGGCTTCGGTTGCTCTGTGGCATCATCCTTTTTGCCAAATGCTAAATTCGATAAGATACATTAAGCACGGCACAGCCATGTGCGATTCCCGAATAACTACTGTGCGGCGATGGGTGTCTTAGGTGGAGACGAAGACGAAGACCAAGACCGGGATGACTGCGCCGACGACGACGATGATCTCCTCGCTCCATGTTATTTCGTTCGCAGTTGGTGTTTCTCATTTCGATGTTGGGATTTGTAGCTATTTTAGATAGGAACTCGCCAAAGAGTTAACTAACCACCCAACTACTGGCACCACCACCACCACCACCTTCCACCGCCTTCCACTGGCTTCGTGCTCGGGCGGAAGGAAAAGAGCTTAACCTGGTGGTAACCGATCACAGCAGCAGTTGCACTCCCATGGCGTACTCTCAACTCGCAACTCGCAAGTGCGAGTGTATTGGTCTTGGCCGTGTAGTCCTTCTTATACGTTCGGGCTTTGATTTACGAAATTACCATTACACTGGGGCTGCTGTTGTTGCTGCCGGTTCTGTGTGCTGTAGATAATTTATCTGAAAATGCAGGATTACAAACGTGTAACCGGCGACGTTAGTTTATCCGAACGGATATGCATATTAGTCTCAGAGTCGTTCCACATAGATAAGACCTTCCTGGTGGTAAGTTATACGTACTGGTGCCTGTTTATTTTTACGTGCTGACTCGCGAGTCGTGTCTTACGCTTTCGGAGTGGGCCACTGACTTTTTTCTTTTTCTTCTTGCCTGCTATTGTCCTGAGCTTATGAGAAGGCAGATAAATTGCTAATAGAGTTCAATTAGTGCCGAAAAGTACACAGATTATCGCGAGCTGAGATAAGGCACAATACATTTATTTTTTCTAGTTTTTCAAGAGAGATGTGAGGCATTTGTGCTTAATTAATACTTTGGACGCACATATTGGAGTCGCACTCTTTATTGCCTGCACCCTGTACCTCTAAGGAATGTGAAGAGAATTGCAATCATCAAAGCAGTTGGATTTTAATAGAAAAAAACTCACACCCAGTTCGACCTGCAATGTTATGGAGTGAGTTAAGATGTGACCATAGTTGGTTCTTGCGTCTAGGGATAGGTTTATTACATTTTCTACAGCTCACACTTTTTGTAAGTATTTCATACAGTGGACTCCCCCTAAGTCGAATTGTCACGGGACACCATATTTTGTTCGAGTTAGGAAGAGTTTGACTTAGAGAGAGTTCGATTTAGGGAGAGTCTAATGTATTTGAAAAAAAGAAAACTTACTTCTATTTTCGAAAGTCGACAGTGGCTTATGACACAATGCGAAATTCAGTTCACTTAAGGTTAGAGTCAAATAAGTGAAGCCATTTAGTCATCTATGTGGTGTCTTCGAAAATTGTAATAGATTATTAATTATGAAAATAAACTGTAGGTATGCAATTGCATTAATAGGGTACGGCTTACATTGTCGGTTATGATAGGTAAATTAATTCATTATTTTTGGAAGGTAACGCACAAGTGGCCTAAAGTCGTACATAAAGATCCGTTTAGTCTCAGCGAACCTCAGTGAAGGCTGATAAAGTTATAATGGAGTTATTATATTTCATGTGGTGTTAATATTTTTTTGGAAATGGGTAGATGCCAAAACATAGTTTTAATAAAGCTTTAGCAACTCATAATTGACTTAAGCCCACTTAATAATATCCCATGCGTGTAATTCATTTGCTTAAGGTACTTAAGAGAAAATGTAAAATAATTCGAAATCAAGGTCACGAGAAATTAAAACGATTGCAATGAAGGGTTTCGATATTTGGAAAAATTTAAAAAAAGTAAATATTCACTATTTTATATCCACTCTTCTGGAAGGTCAATTCGTATCGCCAAAATGTGGAATTACACCACCAGGAAATCACGCATATAATACAATGAAAGCTCTTTTGTTCAGCTAAGGGAATTGTACTTCCATTGGAAAAAATTCATCCCGAGAAAATTATGTTTTTCATATGCCGTCCAAGAACAAACAAACTAAAATGAAAATAAAGAAAGAAGAAACGAAATACAACAACAGAACACAGCTCCAGAATTAAAATCCGTTATCCCTTTGAGTAGAGACATTGATTTTATGGCAACACATACACAATGTGCTGTTGCTATTTTGTTTTCGTTGTAAAGTCCGTTATCTTGCACGCACAACACAAGTGGTTGTTGTAGAAGCTAGGTCTAGTTCCTACTCGGACTATAGCGGCACACATATTATTATTAATATTAAAGTATGTGCCGTAAATATGACCCACCCTTAACAGTTTTGTACATAAAACAGGTAGTGTTGCATGAATTGAGTATTTTTTCAATAGTTAAAGCAAGTAAATATTTCGTATTCAGTCCTTATAAGCAAAAGATGATAAAACGAAACAACAACTCATTGTAACACATTTAAATAAAAGTGGTGTTAATATGGATCACCCTGTTTTAATATGGACCAGTGAGCATTACACGGAAGATGGTCTTCTCTCATTCTTCTACTCAATTTAGTGGACAACACATTTTCCACCAAACCCCTGTCTTTGCGGCAAAACGGTTCAAGGTGGTTTTAGGCACGTTCAAATATTTTGACGTCTTGAAGAAAGGCATACTCTTATTCTTTCTTCGTTTATCGATATTTTGTTGGTGTTTGTGTAGACATCGAAGCTATTGACACTCTAAAAAAAATACTAACGTATTAAGTTTCACATATAACTTTGTGTCAATTGGCCCTATTTATAACTGTTTATAAAGATAATACAACATCGGGATTTTTCACTATTTTTCAAACATTATAAACATTATAAACTATTGCATATATAATTTGGTTTTCATAAACTGATATTTAAATATGAGAATCACACAATGTACAACACATTCATTCAAAATCATTTTCGCACAAGTGTATAAGAAAAATTTTAGGAAAACTCCCCAGAAATTTTAAATCCACCAACTGCTCTACACCAGACATATCTTGACCAAAACTGACAAAGTTGCAAGTTCCAATCACGCGTTGACACCTCGAGAATGCATTTGTCCTTCAAAGTTGGTTCCTGCTCAACTCAAATTAAATCGCTTGGGTGATTAGCGATTCCCTTTACAAGTAGCATGAACTGGAGCTCAGATGGATTTACTTAATCTGCTGTTAAATTGTAAATTTTATCGACCAAATCGCAACAGCGCGTTCTTGCGGTCGGTCTTAACAAGCGTTTTATAGCGTTGCGTCAGACCGCGGCACCCTCATTTTTTCATATCAAAATAAAACGTGCACGTTCGACATCTACCACCAACGCATATTTTTAAATAGCGACATTAGTCTTTTAATAATTTTCAACATCATATCAGTTACCACACAGTTCTCGCCAGGCGTCTACCAGCCTCACTTCACGCCCCGTAAAGAGCAGCGAAACCGGTGCCCTGTCTTTCTCACTAAAGTTTAGGGCCTAAACCGTTTTCGGCTTGGTTTTTTTTTAACTTATCCTTTTACTTTCTCAGTGTAACTGCCATGTTTACTAGGTCTTACTAGTAACATTTTTGGGATTCAAGATATACGTAAAGCGTATGGAAAACAGTATCCAACTTATAAAGATGCATGTCTTGCACAAGGCTTGCTGAAAGACGGCAACCATTGGGACTGTATGATACTCAAGCAGCATTAAAGTGTACAGCAATACAAATTCATATACTATTTGGTATAGTGTTTTAATTGGCTATCAAAATATTCACTAGAAATAATTTATTTATTTGGCAAAACCAGGTCAGCTAGTAATTAATAAAATACTTATAATTACTTGGACGAAAATGTAAATAGTCGCCTCAGTTTGCTAAAAATTCAAACTGAGAAATAATCTTTAAAAAAATTGCACAACTGTCAAAACGCCAGTTTGATTAGAGAGAGTAGCTCAACCTAGAACTTTGTGTTCGTTACGATATTACGATTTCGGCTTAAATGATTTTCGTGTGTCCTACTAAAATGTCAAATCTGAACTCCTGAAAGTTCAGTCTCTATGTGGGTATAAATGTTGGTTGCCAACGAAACTCTTTATTTTTAAGGGTCTCTGTACCAGCAGCATATACATACATAGGAAAATAAATTGCATTTCAGTTCATGTTAATTTCTTTAGTTCATCCAGATACCGAGTCAATCTTTTTACAGATTAAACAATTGATTTTAATAAATAATACAATTTATTCAAACGTATGATTCAATACAAAAGCCTTAACTTAAGTCAGGGACAATGCGTAATGAATTGTAAAGATCTATGATCTGTGTAATATATATTTGGTTTACAAATAAAGTCCATAAATAAATTACAGAAATGCATTTAAATTTGCAACTTGAATCCAAATATTTGACGACTCAGTGGAACACCCAAACAGCTTCCCCGTTTTAATCAAAACAAAAGGCATTGACCCAAGAAAGTCAAATAAATATTCATATGGAAAACGTGAAAAAAGATCCCATTACGGACACTCTCTTAGGGGGACAGTTACCTTGAGATGACAATTTCTCACGACCGTGAATGATGAATTGAAGTTGCATACATTCCCATGGATTCCCACTGACCGCCTATGGGAGCTTTCACTGTAGGTGCGCTAAAGAATCGACTGTATTGATTCCGTTACAGCCTTTAACACGGCTTTATTTTCCTGATAACATGGCCAAGAACGTTTTAGGTCTCAGATTCTTAGACGCAGCAAACACACAATGCTAACTAAAAGTACAGTGGACTTTAACTTGAACACGTACAAAACCAGAGCCGTTCAAATTAATGGTTTTTCAAGTTACTGGATGGAAGGAAAAAATCGTTCTTTCTCGTCTTTTTTTAAATATATTCAGTCAGCAAACATGTATTTATTTGATTTAATATAATAAAGCACAACATTTATTTTAAAAACAAATTTGTTGGTTTACATTGCTAGGCTTTGCGCCGAGAATGTTCGTTCGTTTTGACTGGCCACATATGATGGCTTTATCGAACAGTTCAACTGCTCCTTATCAGTCAAAGTAGGGAATCCCCCTTTTATGACAACCGTTCAAATGAAGGTTCAAATTTAAATCGATTTGGTTGTCACATAAAATTTGTTCAAATTAAAAAGATTTCAATTTTTTCGTTGTTCAATGAAAAACTTCAAGTTACCGTACCATATAAAGAACTGTCTGTTCTAAAGTAGTATGTTCAAGTAATTGGATTGTTCAAGTTACCGCGAGTCCAGTGTAATAGGGTGATGACATGTAAGGTCGGCCCCCTCTAGTAGTCGGCCGCCGAGCCACACATTCAATTTTTTTCCAAAAGGTTAACAGTTTGCCTGTCTGTGAGCAAAAGGTTTTTGCAATGCAGCTGCTAGTTTCTTCATTAAAATTATAATTTTGACTAAACTTCTGGTGTGAAGTCAAACGTCGGGATTTTAGTAGAAAAAAATATAAATTGGAAGTGCTTAAAATCAGTTAAATACTGACAGAAGTGCGTTTAATTTTATATTTGTCTTATTAATCTGTTTCTACTGTTTTTCCTCTCCAAGAAGAGAGGAGGCCCACGTAAGAAAACCATTTTTTGAGTGATTTCTCTGAGGTCGGCCGCCCTGGTCTGGCCTGGAATAGTCAAAGTATGCGTGTAAAAACTCGGGCCGACCACTAAATACTTAACTGCCCGACTTCTGAAGTAGAGGAGGCAGACTAATCAAAATGATGTTTTCATTAACATTTTTGCGAATAATTTGTTTTAGTAAATGCACTAATAATGCCTTGAATTTCATAATTAACACATTCCAATTCATCAGAAATGCTGAACATTATATTCCTTATTATAATAACGGATTTTTTAGAGCAAATTAAACGTAAATAATGGGTTAAGGACCGACTACTGTTACCATCACCCTACCCATCGCTTGCCCGATTTCCCACTACACGCAAATGACATACCTACCTATGCATGTATTCCAAATCTCTTAGATAATGATTCACTATTTCATACTTTCTGAATGTTCTTTAAAAAATATTTTATTTTAACGGTATTTCATGGTGATTGTCTGGGGAAACACATTTTCAATGAATCATTTCGAGAAATGCTTGAACCTGGAGGAGTGTGGTGGTATACTAAAAACACAAGCTGTAGGTACAGCTATAATATTTTGTCATGAAAATTAACGCATTTTCATTCATTTCCACGACGTTATGCACTAAACTTTAGTTTATATGTTATTCATTAGTACCTGGTATTCAACATTCTCCAATGCATGCCTCCATTCCATTGTTTATGTCCACACAATGAAATAGGCCACCTCCAAGAGCGCCTGAAAATCATTTAAATCGTATCAAATAGCAGCCTCTATCATCAATCAATACCGGCTAAATAAAGACCACAATTATTCGACAAGAATTACACTAGATCCCGGCCATTAAATTCTTTTCAAGGATGTACATTTCTTTCCATCGCTAGAAATACACAAATATTTCTTTCTTCTGTGAGCTTCATGAAACGAGAATAATACTCGTTGAACGAAAATACATACATATTTGAAAAACAATCAGTGCAAAAAAAAAAAAAGCTTTGCAACTTCTCGTGATCTATTCCACATAAAACTTTTCAATCCATCCCGTATCAGGTGAAAGAAATCGTTTTGTTCACCCTTCCCTGAGATAGATACGATAAAGAAAATCAACTGACCAACTGTGCAGATACATGCCAACATTCTCGCGGATACATGCATGCAAAAGAAAAAAAGAAAAGAAAAATCCTGAACTGCGTGCCAAATAAAGAGAAAAAAAATCATCCACAAAATTACTTCATTTCCCCTCAAGTTTGTTTCGGTTTTGTATAGTTTTTTTTTCTTGCCGCCTCAGTTTAGTTGTTGTATCCACTATCCAGTCTTCCATAATGAAACAGAGGCGGGTCTGCGCAGGATCCACTCGTTCTCAATTTCGAACATACTCGCGACGGGGTGCAATCAAAATTCCATTCGTATTGGACGGTCCATGTGGAGAGTTACCAAGAAGATATACCCCAAGCCGCAATGAATACAATCAAACAAAAAAAGTAAAACAAAAATGGAGTCCAACGAAGGCTTAAGAGATACAAAGAATCCAAACAAAAGGCATAAGACTTAATACTAACCAAGAATATAAAAAAAAAATATATATATATATACAAAGCTCAGAATATCACCAAAAAAAACAATAAGAAAAAGAAAAAAACACACACCAGCTTACAGAGTCGCCTGCCACATCGAGAGAGAGCACAGCAGAAGGGAAACGAAAGATGTCTGCTGCTCCGCCTTTATAAATTATTCATGACACGAATGAGATGCTCTCTCGGAGTATCTGAAAGCCGTTCTTTTTTTTTTGTTTATTCTGTGCTCCTCTGCTCTACTCTTTTTGTATATAAAGCATCCACGGGATACACACATATTTGGCATATAGGCTTTCATTTATTTTTATTACACTTACGTTCCTGAAGTGTGTCTATTCTCATATTTATTTTTATTTTTTTTGTTTGTATCTTTACAGAAAAACAACGGTTATCCCTCTGCGTGGGCTGTGGTGGTCAAATTCATGACCAGTATATCCTGCGTGTCGCTCCCGATCTAGAATGGCATGCAGCGTGCCTCAAGTGTCAGGAGTGTCGGCAATTTCTCGACGAGAGCTGTACGTGTTTTGTGCGCGATGGCAAAACGTACTGCAAACGTGATTATGTTAGGTAAGCTTTACACATCTACACGCAACGCATACACACACACACACACACCAGACGTCAGAGATAGATCTCTCCCTCTGTTTTATTTTTTTTTCATTTTTATTTAGATACAATTATTTGAAAGTGTATTTCTTGCATGAATGATAGGTGGAACTACGAAAGACATGCGTGCGCCCACTTTTAAACAAATGCCGCAAACGCTGCGGCCACGGCCGGCCGTCACCGCCGCCGCCAAAGCGCTGCCGCCATCCAACTGACTACACTACATTTGTATTAAAGCGCACTAAGTAGATATTTATGCTAAGATTTAACCAATTTATGCTAATTGCTTGAGTAAACGGTTTTCAACTGACTTTGTGCATAATGTGACAGCGCGAACGCGATACACCGATTGACTTTTTTGGTCTTGATACACCGCCGCGCCATGCTACCGCGCCGCCACACTTCATCACCGACCGCTGCGATCGTCATCCACGTGCTGAGAAAAACCAAAAAGAGTAGCGCGACTTCATGGGAGCACAAACGTGCAAATACGAAAATAATAAACAAAAAACCCAAGAAAAAAAAAAAACGTGATAAACAAAAATGTTGTTTAAGCTTTCGCACCTTTTAATTAGAAGGCAAATAGTAGGAGGAAGAGTAGGTTTTCGGCTTGAAATTATTTAGCATTACTTGAATGAAATGCGCTAATGACGGTGGGAAATGGCAGATGACATTTTACGAGCGATGTCGTTTTAACGAAATTCAACAAAAATTGATTTTTATGTTAATCGATTCGAAACATCGTGCCAAAATGTGTTTAGCTACTGAAAGTGAGAGCTAGATTTGTTTTTTTTTTTCGTTGTTGAAAATTAATGACAAGAATCTAGTCTTTGGATGAAGTTTGGCTAAAACAAAAAACGATTGGGAACTATGAATTAAATATTGACGACATCATTTTAACGATCGCAAACGGCGCGAGTCAGCGAAATCAGGGAACAAATTTACAAGCGATACAGTCGTAAACTTTGAATGTCCTCGTAAAAACTAAACAATAGGAATTATCGTTCAGACGCACTGCCGCCGATGTGCAATAGTTCGATCGTTCGCTAACATGTGTGACTAAGTTGTCACTTTCTTCTTATTTTTTCAGTTGACATTTGTTTAAATGGAAAGTTTTAGCATAGCATTATAAATAAATATATAAGTTTGTTGCAATGAAGTGATTGCGATGATCGGCATCGGAAGAAAAATTCTGTTTTAATCTCGAATGAAATGCGCTAACACAAATGGAGGCTTCAACCTTATATGACACACTGGCTTTATATAGCTGTCGTCAGACCCATTCTCTTATAGTATGCTGGCCCATAGTCAACGTCGGTACCCACCTCAATCAGTTAAAGAAGGTACAGAGACAAGCCTGCATCTGCATCGGTCGAGCCCTTATAACTAATCCCACTGATGCGCTGGAAGTTCTCTTGAACCTTACCCCATTAGATATCTTTGGTAAGCAAACAGCAACCAACTGCGCATTTCGTCTAACGGCTTGCTCTCAAGGGTGCGATTACACATACGGTCACGCCAAAATCCTTCACGGACAAGACCTCACCTCGTTACACTTGGACTATACTTCACCACGACGCTTCCGTACGGCGGCACCATACCCTTTGGTAGAGCCATACATTTTTACACAGATGGATCCAAGACGGATGATGGAGTAGGACGTGGCGTTTTCAGGGACTGTATAAGTCTGAACAAATCCGTTCGTCTACCAAATCACTGCATCCTCTTCCAAGCAGATGTAATAGCGATTAGCGAATCCCTGTTCTGGCTAGGGTGGATCGTGGTAACCACCCGCGATATCTGTATCTTCACGGATAGCCAGACAGCAATCGAATCTTTGAAATCGTTCTCTATAAGTTCTGAACTAGTAATTGACTGGCGCACATCTCTTAACAAGGTCAACATTCGATTGAGCTGGGTGCCAGGCCATGGGGACATTCCGGGAAACTGCAAAGCTAATGCCACTAGACTGCCAGTTGATGGACTCTCTGGTAACATAGCTGGTATAGCCACATTTAAGTTACAGCTCAATAATCTCTACGCAAAGAAAACCAAAGCCAGATGTTTGACAGGCATCATTCGTCGACTCTCAATACAAATGTAGCCAATTCTCTGATCTCTTTAAATAGATCCACAATTACCACTACAGTGGGCATAATTACTGGATACTGCATTCCAAGCCTTCACGCAAAAATACTAGGCTGATTCTCCAACAATTGCTGTAGAAGTTTCCTAAACGAAGAGGAGGAGGAAGGCATCCATTACCTCCTCTGCAGCTGTCCTGCTCTTTCCTCAGCTAGAAAAGCCACTACAGGCTCCTAGTTCTACGACAGTTTAAGCGATCCTAGCAACATACCGGTAAAATTTGTTAAGAAAACTGGCTGGCTGTCATAAATCACGCCAACCCTAAATGCCTAAATGCATTAATGCCACTGCCAATCTAACTTAACCTGCTCTAGAATCCAGGGCCGAGTCGAAAGTGGATTTGCATATTCACTCATTCGCAACCAAGCAAGTGGAGGGATGCGGCGATGTCGAACTGTGCATGCACACATTTTTTGTAACGCATGAAACATCTGACAAGAAAACTATTGCAATTTATACACGTTATTAATTTAAGTGATTTTTAAGAAGTTACTCACCACGCAAGTAAAGCAATGTTGAGACTTTACCTCAGTTGTGGTAGATCTACTACTTTTTCGTGCAATTTTCAAATCTTCATCTACTACCTAACGTGTACAATTTTATTACATTTGCATTTTATTACGTTTATCAATTTTCCCAATTGTTAAATCAGCGAATCAGGTGCAAACAGTTGCTTGGATGTGTATCAGCCGCGCATAAAAGACAATTTGTTTCGCTACTTCAAACGTCGTAACTTTCCTCCGACAGATATAATATTCGGAAGAGAGGTGGTAGCCTGAAAACCGGTTGGACTTAAGACTCTTGAGATGTGCAGAAAATTTCGTTGCGAACATTCTACTGGATACTTAGCTTCTGCCAAGTCAACCTCTCCTCGAGAAGAACTCCCCAACCACCATTCCCTCCAGATTTTACTGGGAGCCAGATTATCAGAGTGCGAATCGAAGACAGGCGGGAATGTGGGAATAGGGTCCACTGCAAGGAGTGATAGTGACATTATGAATTATTTCATTTTGTCGTTTCTCCAGTTGATAGTATAGGCGTATGACATATTGAGAATCTTTACTCAGCTCAGTAATGATTCTCTCAACCAAACGCTCTTTGCTGAATTTGTATTCAGTTTACTTTTTTGTCAACAATCGGTAGATGAAATAAAGAACCATTATTAATAATAAAAAATGATCAAATAGTTTTGGCAGTTGCCAATGTTTGTACAAATATGGTTTTATTCACTAGAAGCATTTGTATATTAAGCAAAGAGTTGATCACGAATTAAGATACGTTATCTTATGTCTAGATTTAGCTAATAATTCTGCAGTATCTTCAAGAATTTTTGTCAGCGGTATCCATGAGTTGTTTAGTGGTGGGAGTTGAGGGGCTACTGATCACTGAGTACTTTTTGTTCAGTAATTTGTTTTGTTGTTGCTTCGCGTGTAAAAGAAATACTGAGCTGAGTATAGATTCTCAATAAACCACGCCTTATACTTTAAAGAAGCTCTGTCTCGACTTAGGAAAGGCATTCTGACTGACTTCTACTACCGTAATAATTTAGAAGAGTGCCGGGCCAATTCAACGACTCATCACGTTTTCCAAGTGGCGATCTACCATCCATGCCTACAACAAAACATCTAGTAATGAGTGACACAATAGACGGCCCAAGGCACCAACCACAAGCCTCGAACAAAATATGGCGGGTTCTGGACGCTCATACAGCTTAATCAACCGAGCCCGTAGGACTCTCATTGGGTTATAAAAGGGCACTGAGTCATTGTTCTTAAATGAATTTTATAGTTGTTCTAATGAGGAGTAGGAGGACACCTGCTTTTGTACTTGCGTACCCCTTACATCTAGAAGGAAATTGTGTCCCTTCTGAACTCCTGTGTAAATGCAGTGGACTCTCTCTAAGTCAAACTCCCTCTAACTCGAATAAATCATGGTATCACGTAAAAATTCGAAGTCCACTGTAATTGTAAATTGTCAAATTAATTCGTATTTCATTGTCGACTTATTCTCATAAAATCGACTAAGTATGATAGAAAAATACGGCAATCTAAAAACTAAGGCAATCTAAAACACCTTGATTTCTAACATAAATTAACACATATTCTTCTCAAGGCGCATGTTATATGATATCAAATTGTATTCACAATTATTATCCATGTTTCAAGTAAATGAAAAAAAAGAGAAAAAAAAAACTCCGCACACACCGCTGACCAAATGTCAAAATGTAACGCTAAGACATGCTAATCAAATGGATGCTACCATAAAGCTCTACTTCCATACAGAATCCTCCAGCAGAACATAACAAAACAACAACAGTAACGGCGAAGGAAAACAAAATACTTCAATACACATCTAAACGTCAAGACGTTAAGTTTATAGAATTTTTATTGATGTTGACCCTATAGCGAAGAGCAAACAACCAGATTCTCTGTATTGAATGCATGCAGCGGTGTACTTACGCAATTCACACATTTCACAGTCACAAGTAAATGCTTGATTAGCACCCACAAAATAGTATACCAGTATTATTTGTACAGCACAGAGGGCGCCACACCCAAATTCTCGGTGCACGTGAATTTCTATATGAATTGTGTGTTTTTTTTTTTCTGATCATGGAATGTAAATTGGAATTGTTGAACTTTTGCCCTTGAAATTGACACTTTAATAAATTGTAAATATTTATTGAATTTGAATTGATTTTTTTCGCATCGTTTTCTTTTATTTTTAGATTATTTGGTACAAAATGTGATAAGTGCGGGAGCTCTTTTAGTAAAAATGACTTTGTGATGCGAGCGAAGACGAAAATTTTCCACATAGAGTGCTTTCGATGTTCAGCGTGTGCGCGGCAATTAATTCCAGGTAAGTGCAATCTAGAATGTCATTGCATTTGTAGATCTATTTCACTGAATAGGACGTACTTATCATGTTAGACTGATTGAGGATATTGTGTTTTTCTGCACGCTCAGTGAATGCTTTGTCGCTGCTTTTGCCTGGCATAAACATTGTAAAGTCTGAAACGGCAGTTGGTGACTATATAATTATATTAATTTTGCTTACTGACAAGATTCTGAAAATTCCTCTGAAGTCACACTAAAAAATGATCGAGTTCAAAAAACTCAGAAGCAACTGCCAAAAATGTAAAATCTTCTAGTAAGTAATGAGCATCCTGTGGGAAATTGTCCAAGTCCAAGTTTCTGCAAAGTCCCGTGAAGTCATACATAAAAATGACCGAGTCCAAAAAGTTTAGAAGTAACTGTCAAAAATGTCAAATTTTCAAATAAGTAATAAATCCTGTGCAACTTTCAATATTTTGTCACTCTACACAACAACAATCAGAAAATGGTTTTCCAGAACAAAGTGACAGCTGTCAAAGTACATCTCAATTATAAAACGCAATCAAGCTGATCACTGGCTTGTTTTCCCAATTTTGGTTTAAAAGTATTGCATTTCGTTCCGTTTCCATAAATCCTCAATCCATTAAACTCTTTCTTCCCATAAAATAAAAACACTTTCTTTTATATTACAGGTGATGAATTTGCGCTGAGAGACGGTGGCGCCCTCTACTGCAAGGAAGATCACGATGTCCTAGAGAAAACCTCACAAATTAGTCTTACATCATCATTAGAAAGTAACAATAACAATACCAACAATAACAACAATACAAATCTAAGCAATAACAATCATTCCAGCGAATTAGGATCAATGTCAGGTAGGTCAACTTTCCACTGATCATATTGTCCCTTTTTGAAACAGTCTCTCTTGCATTTGACATAAACCCCCCACAAAGAAACGTTAAACTGTAAGACTTGATAAAAATTGATATCCTCTCACGTTAAAGTGCACACAATCCGTTTAGTGTCTCACTGTGTCCATCATTGAATGAAACACGCGTAATTAGACCTTGTTCACATCGCAATTACAACTTGTTATCTAATTGATTTTTAATTCTTTATTTCAACATTGTTCGCATGTCGTTTTCCTATATCTATTTCCTCATGAGTAGAAAACATTTTGTTTTTGATTTTCCCTTTCCGTGCATTCTGTGTGTGTATGACACTTTATCTTTTGAAATCAAAGAATTGTCGGAACCTTCATACAATACAAATACATCCAATAGCCCATGTGTGGTACAAAACGAACCGAAACGATTGACAACAACTTCGATAGCATATCAAACATCAGCAAATGTCAAAAGAATTTGTTTTTTGTTATGTCGTTTTAGTTTCTAAGTGTGGCGGTGCCTTTAATGTCGATATTTTCATCGATCCCTAGGTGTTTTTTTTTCTTTCGTCGCTTTTCTCTTATTTGTAAATTAATTTCAAGAGTGTGTGATTTTGATTCTTTCATAAAATCTTGAAGTTGAACAAAAACAATACTCGCGCGTCACATAAAGAGGCGTTACATTCATATCGCTTACAATCACGTTTTTTTTTCTTCAGTTACCTCATTCTAACACTCACATGGAGAATATCGCAAGTGCAATTTTCTTAGCGTCTTGTCAAGTTGAAAAAAGATTGTGGGTGACGGAGAAATATAACAAACGAATGCCAAAGGCAAGATCAAGAACTTTGCCGACATTTGATTATGACATGTGACACTATCGATTGTGTATTTGTTGTTTTTTTATTCTCGTTGGTTTCGTTGTTTTTGTCTGTTTTCATAATTGCAATGCAGTGAGATAATTATTTGAATCGAACACTCGTATCTAGAGGGAGAGGTAAGCACTTGACTTGTTTACTTTGATCTTTAGGATGTAAGTGGGCCCTTATAGATTAGTTTATTTTAAGAACACTCATTGGCTATGGGGAGTGGTAGTCATAGACCATGATTTTCGCGTCGAGAGGTGTCATTCAAGATGGCAATTAACAAAATTGATATGAACAATAGAAGGTAGTCAAGAACATCAACAATTATTAACCCCATCTACTGGCATTCTTTCATTTCTATAAGGAATTTATTTCCGAATGCAAGTGAGTCTCAACTCAATGCCTTCCTAAACCGACGCCTACCGAAGACTTCAAAAGTAATTTGACATTTTTTGACTTATGTCACTAAATTGTCACGTGACATACGTATATATCAGTAGTCTCAACTGAGGTACCGCAAGCAAGCTTCCTTTACCCTCACCGACATCGAAAGAAAATCAAAAATGTCTATAAACCTAATATCCACTCACTGTACACTTCAACCATTCTTTATTTGCCATCACCTAGTCCCTGGCTGTCTAGTCTCTAGTGCACTATGGCTCCACAAAAATGTTCAACTTACACCACCAACAGACACACACACACACATATGTACAAATAAAACAAAATGACAAATGACTCGATATGCTAAAAAGAATGCAATTGCAAGGTGTGCCACAGTTAAGGTGGAAAAGAATTTTCGCATCATCTGCACTTCCAACAATGTGTACGCTCATAGATATAGATGTGTCCACTTGACGTCTGCCATTCGGTATGTATGTTTGACTCTGACTACAGAGACGACGCATTCATCCCAAAGTTGTGTCTTGTTCAGTTCTGAGACAGAATGGCGTGCAGTCAAGAGTGTTTGCTGTTTACGTGCGAATTCCTAATGCGTCAAGAGCTCGGTGACATTCTTAACATGATTTGAAACTCAGACGCTTTGTATTCGCTTATCGCTGCTAACAATCGGATTTATGATCACCAACGTGCTATACGATTACGTTACGAATGGCATGACATTTTTTACGAGCGGAAAAGAAACTCGTATTCAATTGGGTAGAGTGACAGATTGGTGAATTCTATGGCGAAAAGCCTTTGATCATGCCCAGACAGATTGTTGTTGAATGTTATTTATGGCACGAGGACTGCATTACATGAGTAGTTGTCTTGTTCGAGACATGTACTCTAAATGTCAGAGAAAAAAAAACCGTATTTGGTTGAATTGGTCTTGTTCTGTCAGTGAGCGTTTGACAGTTTGTGTCAGAGCAGCGGTGTTGGGAAACTTAGAAATGTCTTTATTTTGGGAACGAGCGTGGGGATATGTTATGGAATTCAAGTATTTTTAATTGAAAGTCATTTGGTTGATGTTTCTTCAACTCACTGCTTATAAAAGAACAGCCAAAGCCGTCGCTTTAACTTAAGAGTTCTTTCTTTTCGGCCGCACATTTGCACTTGTCATCCGCAAACATCAAAGTCATTTTGTATATGCCACCACACAATGAGCTTTATTTACAATAAACCCAAATCAAAATATCAAACTTGAACACATCATGCACAAAAAAAGCAAGAAAGAAAAGAAATGAGAGACAACAACCGAAGCACAACACACCTAATCTACTCCTTTGAATAAATAATAACCACGATAACAGCGAACAACATCCAGAGATTCGAGAAAGAACCAAACAAAAAATCAGAAACACCGCTTCTGTCTCCCCTTCATCCACACATAAGCGAACAAAAATCAAGGGAAACAAAAAAAATCGATTGTGATTGATTAACATTTTGAATTCATCGAACGCACTCCCCAAGAGTGAGTATCTTTTCAAGTCCGCAGCAAGCAAAACCCTCATGCTGCCAACCACAGCCAAGGCGCGCCGGCCGCCATCAGGAGTTGGTGGGAGACAAACGTAACGTCAGCTCAAAATGTGAAATCGACAGAGTGGTGCGCTTGCGCGACATTGATTGCGGCTACCTTTTGATGGTTGTGTTCAACAACTTTTGGTTGTTTGACGTTTGGCCCGGCTTTTCTGCTTCGGTGTTTGATTCCGATGCGCTTTTGATGGTAGCCTGTGTGTTTCGAGTATAGCGATGTTTTGACGTGCCTGAGAATGTGGTGCTTGTCAAAAAACAGACACCTAACAATAAATTTGCTCTTAGGCTTGAATGAAATTTTTATTTTAGTACTCGCATGAGAAGACAGTTATTTCATTCGGATTTTTTCTGTTTCTTTCAGATTCTGGTAGCGAATCGGGATCACATAAAAGTATTAGAGAGAAGCGACCATCGGGACCATCTGACGGTAAACCGACTCGAGTGCGAACTGTGCTCAATGAGAAACAATTGCATACGTTAAGGTAAGTCATCAGTGTGTTCACTATTTTGTATACCAAGATATGGTATCGTTCTGGCAGTGCGCCACTAATTTAGACAAATCTCAAGCAAACATTTTCCATTTCAGAACCTGTTACAATGCAAATCCCCGACCGGATGCCCTGATGAAGGAGCAACTTGTCGAAATGACTGGTCTCTCGCCACGAGTCATTCGAGTGTGGTTTCAAAACAAGCGGTGTAAGGATAAGAAGAAAACCATCCAAATGAAATTGCAAATGCAGCAAGAAAAGGTACGAGTCGAAGACCCCCCTCCACATCGATTCTGTGTAAATTACAATTTTATTTTGTTTACTCATAGGAAGGAAGAAAATTGGGTTACGGTGCAATGCAGGGAATTCCCATGGTCGCCAGTTCACCGGTACGGCATGATTCTCCATTAAATCTGCACGGTATCGATGTACAAACATATCAACCGCCATGGAAGGCGCTATCCGATTTCGCTCTGCATGCAGATCTCGATAATAATGGCGCCATCAACACGCATACGCCTGCCTTTCAACAACTGGTGAACCAGGTGAGTTGAGTTTTTTCCATGTGAATCAAACGCAAAAAAAAACCACACTCATTTTCACCATAATGAAAATCAAACAAACAAACAAAAAAAACACAAAAAACAAAAAAAAACCATTATTGCAACAAAAACAAAACCAAACTTCATCCTTCAGATGCATGGCTACGATTTGAACGGCATGCCACCGGTACCACTGCAAGGACCACCACCGCCGGGCCAAATGGGTGGACCACCGCCTATGGACACAACCGGACTACATCATCATCCTGACAGTACAGACTCGTATGTCACATACCTGGAGAGCGATGACAGTATGCAAGGCAGTCCATAGAAAATCGAAAAATTCATAAATGCATTTAATTTGCTTTTTACCAAACAGAGTCCAAAATAGCTTCGCTTCTCAATGTCTTGAATAAATTCACACCAAATGCCGTAATGTGAAAGTTACTACTGCAACAGCAGCGCCAGCAACTGGTCTCGTGGTCGTCGTGGACAACATGCATAATCCTCGTATTGATTTGCTGTTGTTGGCGTTGTTGTGTTCTTGTTCTTGTTGGCCTCGTATATTGTGTTGTTGGATGTCTGGGCCGGAAACTTTAACTACATGCAATCTTCTTCTTTCATTACTTTTTTGTTTTATTATTTTCAACATAAATGTACACATAAATTGTTATGTTAATTTAGGGCCCGTCTTATTTTGTTTCTTATAACGGTAAGCCGAGACAATGTGATGTCAAAACAAAAAATGCATATGCGAATGTATCTTGCAAGCAGTTTCTTAAATTCAAAAAGAAATACCAAATACTCATAAGAATGTTGTATTTAAATATTCAAATTCACACAAACTTGTATAACATGAAATACGCTGCATGCAAACGCAGAACTTTGTTGTCTTTTGGTTACGTTCCAAAATTTTGTTGTTGATCACTTTATTTGTCACTTTTAAATATTTATTATATACTATATGTATTTTTATATTTTATTTTTTTGTATTCTCAAACAAGTTGGACAAGAGAATTTTTTTGTAAAAAGTGTATAAACTCCCAATTAGAGATAAATAATTAAAAACAAAAACAAACATAAATCATAGAAAATTAAATAACTGATGAAAAAAAAAACACAAAATTTGCTACCAAAAAAAGAGAAAAAACAAGTTATTCAGACTAATTGCTTGAAGAGGAGAAAAAGAAAAAGAAATAGAAAAAAAAAACTATCCCATTTACGGAGACACAGACATTTTCTAAACTCTTTGTGTGAAAGGATTAAACAATTTGCTAGGTGTAAACGAGTATCTAATGAAATTGAAATTTGTATAGATAATAAAACCGAGGATTAAATAGAAATTAGAGTGAAAACAAAAGAGAGAACGGAAAACAGAAAAATTAAAACAAAATATATACATATTTAAAACTATACATATATAAATAAAATGAAAATAGTTATAATGTTATTAGTAATTGTGTAATATACATGAAAAGGTAAAATTAAACAATTGAATGTATTATGTAAAAACAGAAAACAAAAAAAAAAAAAACAATGAAATATATTTAAAGAAAAATTATATATATAATGAATATGAAACGATTTTCAATATTTAAAAGTACATAAATAAATTGGAAAACAAATAATACGACAAATTTGAGTTTGCTGGTTTTATTCCAATTCTTAGGCCGCTTACACACGGGAAACTTTTGGCGGCGATTTTGCCATCTTGTTGGCAAAGGAGGTGAGACGCAATAGGTGTAGCCCGCGTCTCGTCTGCTCGGGGCTTGCTTTTGGATTTTCTGTTCTCTTTTATCTTTCTTCGTTTTTTCTTTGAGTTTGCTGAGAACCTAGGCGTCGTTCGTTCTCAATGTTGGGTGTTGGAAGCATGCTGTACATGTGTGAGAATGAGATGACGCATATGTGAGAGAGGGTAGGAAACAGAAAAAGTTCGGAATTCAAATCTCAATTGCAGAGACTGAAAGATTTCCTGTGCGAATGTGACTTGAGATCACAAAATGGAATTTGAAAGAAACGCCGACGAATTTTAGCGAGTGTGAAAGCGGCCTCACATGTCCATAATGGATGGCCTAGGTTCTCAGCAACTACTCGCGTTGTGGAATTTTATTATTTTCTCACGAGTGGAAGGGGCCTACAGTTTTATGCCGACTCCGTGCGGCCAAGTTTGAGAAGCTTTTTTCTAGACAGCTACTACTCTTTGAGCACTGTCAATGAATCGAAAGAGGTGGGATGAAAATGATCTTTTGGTCATACCGGCGGGGAATCGAACCAAGGCAGCGAGGTTAATTTTCGTAGGGGTCGACGAACATACCCATGGCCCACAGCTACCAGACCCATAAGTCTCTCGTCATTTCTTCTAACAATGACCGAAAAGCTCTTTCGAACTCGAAATTAGAGAAGAAAGCTCTGACGAGATCACCATTGAACAAGGGAAAGTCCTCAATTACCGCCCAAACTTACGGAGATAATAGAGAAATCCCTAAAAGCCAAAGAGGTCGCTATTGGCGACTTCATGGATATAGAAGGGGCATTTGATATCGCCGAACATTTTTTTTACTTTTCAAATCATTATTTGCTTACATTCGGGCGGAAATGCTTAAAACTGGTTGAAAGAACAATGATTCTATTTTTAACTTACTGTCCCTCGGCGGACTTTCTTAAACCATGTTTTTCGAATTAACCGAAGCACTGACCATGCATCATTAACCAATGCCATAATCAAAAAGGGAGTCGACCCCATAATCACAAGGTGGAGAGAGAAAGGCTTATAGACAAATTAGGTACATCTGAAATGGGAATCAAAACCATCAATGGTTGTCCTCAAGCCCCCTCTACTGACCATAGGAGAGAGAATAGAAATCTTGGTGGATGAACTTCTCGATGGACTGAATGCAAATGGCTTTACAATCTTCGGATAAGCAGATGATTTAGCGTGAAGACGTCGTTATCAATCTCAAGGCCTTAAACTTAACCTTGGGATGAACGATAGGAGTGCGCAGTTGGTTGAATGCCTGCCCTTGGTTAGTGGGGTCCCCGGTTCGAATCCCAGTGAAAGCAAAGTTATACGCTTTTATCTGGTTTTCACCATTTGCTTGTGACTTGGTTTCAGTCACCATTTACCGTTGAGATCAAATTAACGGCACTATCACTGGATTGGTAAATCACTGGTAGTAGTCTGATTGTGAGTTTCACAATGGACCAACAAGGTCTAAGGCTGGTGATTTTACTAGCAACCCCACTACCGAACCTAGCTTAACCTAGGTACGGCAGGAGGATGAAAGTAAATCTATAAATTCCAACATTAGGTGGTGTGACTAAAAACTAAGGGCGCACTCCGAATAAACACTCATGAGTGAAGTGTTTTCGTTAAAGGGAACACTCAATTTGGTGTGAATGAACATGTTCCTCAAAGTAGGCACTTTCCCTCAAGTTGACGCTTAAAAACTAGAGCTTTTACAATTTAAGGCCGTGTGCAAAGGTGGGTAATACAATAAATGTCTAATGTTTATGAACATACAAACGCGAATGCTTCTCCCCAGAGAGTC
Organism: Eristalis intricaria; assembly: GCA_964034865.1. Taxonomy (NCBI): domain Eukaryota; kingdom Metazoa; phylum Arthropoda; class Insecta; order Diptera; family Syrphidae; genus Eristalis; species Eristalis intricaria. Next base: position 64,540,976 of record OZ035874.1, on the reverse strand, counting down.
CACGATCTTGAACTCTTCGCCGTAAATGACGCAGCACAGAAATCTAATAAATACAATAAATACTCTCAGACATCCGGGGAGTACTTAAAGCCCTAAACAGCTTGACATTCAGCTTCAGGGCTGTCGGGGAATGTCATAAAATCATAAAATACTCAACACACTGACAGAGACAAGAACAAGGCTAAGAGTGATATGGGTGCCAGGACATGAGAACTACGAAGGCGATTAAAAGGTAGACATCCAAGCAAAGAAGGGGGCTGAAACTCCTTTAATTGCGCCCTTCCCTCTTCATGGATGCAGCAGAGGGACTTAGACACCCAAAAAAGAAGAAGAACCTCCTTGATCTAAACCTAAACATTCCTGACCTTAGAATACTATGTGGTACACTTGTACTTGCCAATTCCTATGCTACTACCACCTGTACATCCATAGTTACCGATTAAAAGGTGTCCCGGGGCTTATCACTCTATAAATCACCTGGGTTTGATGGCAGTATTCCAGCCATGCTCCAAAAGAACCAAGCTCACGCCGTCTCACAATTACTTTTCAAAGCTGTCTATTTACAAATTATGTTCCCGAGTCGTTGAGAAGAGTCCGGTTTGTTTTTAACTCAAAGGTCGGAAAAAAAAGGAACGAATCTGCCAAGGACTTCCATTATATCTGTCTTACCTCATTTCTGCTTAAAACATTCGAAGGGGTGTCCGATTCGCAAAATTTTTTTAAAGTAAACCCCCAGAGGTCAAATCCACAGAAACGGCAATGCAGTCCGTATTGTGTACCGTGGAGAGATCTATCCAGTTCAAACAATACAACCTTGCTACCTTCTTAAACGTCGAAGGTGCTTTTAACAGCAACCCTAACCATCAATAATTCTCTCACTGCGTTGCGAATTAAGGGTTCCGTCCGCAAGTTGATTGTGACCATGCTAGAAACCAGAATCGTCCTGTCGGAACTGGGTAACTATCAAGTTACCAAATCAGTCAACCGGGGTACTCCTCAAGGCGAAGTTATCTCACCACTCTTACAACTGATAACAAAAAATAAATTTTCGTTGAGTTACAAAACAAGTGGATGAAAGCAGTTGCGTATGCGGACGAAGTGGTAATCTGTGATTTCGCTCATCACTGAGGGAAACATCATATCCTTAGTATCCTTCAGTGATGAGCGAAATCACAGAGAGGGCCCTATCTCCGATTCACTCTTGGCCTACAGACTGCGGCCTGAACGTGAATCCTACGAAGACCCAGATACCAACATTTAAGCTTCCTCTGCTTAACAATATCACTCTCTCCCTTTCCTCCAGTGCTTAGGCGTCATTCTGGCTCCCAAGTTCAACAGGAAGTCTAAGATAGAAAACCTGGTAAATAAAGCCAGTGCAGCTTGCTATGCCGTTAAACTTTCGGTAGATGGTGGGGTTTCAAACCCAAAATGACCATTTCGATGTACACGGTCGTCGTCCGTCCCATTCTAGTTAGGCGGCCTGCCCCAATCAAAACATAAAACTTAAGCAAGCTCAACAAAGTCTAGAAATCGGCAGGAGTCGGAACTTCCGGGGCGGGGGCGATGAGATCATGCCCGACCGAAGCACTTAACGTGCTCCTACACCTCCTCCCACAGGATCTTAACATCAATTATGTAGTCACGTGCATCGCCATCAGACTCAGAGAAGCGGAATGTTGGTCAGCAAGACCGTACGTCCTGTCTGAGCACCTAACCCCAGCTCCCATCGACTACATTACCCACTATGGACTGCGACAACTCGGAATAATGCCTTCCAGAGAGAATAAGCAAAACCGAATTACTAACCTCGGAATATCAATTTTTGATCTACGCAGATAACGGAAGATCCAACTTAGAACCGCCCTTGGCAGCCGGAGGTACTTCGGTCTGTGGAAACAACTGGGCTCAAAACTCCTGACTGGATCATGCTCCAAACTGACTGCTTCCAGCCCATAGCTGGAAGATAAGAAAACCTGTGGAGCTGATTCTTGGTGCCCTCGAAAGTCATATTACTCACTTTTCTCTTGAGGAGGGTTGTTTAAGTTGCCCGGTGGCACTAAGCGCCAATATTTCCTGGAAAAAATGTCAAAATAATAAACTCAATTCAGAATTCCTATAGAATCTTTTGAGGGAAACGTGTTGAACGTACGGCTTGCCAAGGGCTATCATTTGCCTCGGACCGTCCCTGCTGTTGAGCAGAAATCAGTTAGCATGATTTACTTTATATTTGACACATACATCGTCTTGTAGCTCATTTAACGCAAGATCCAGTTTAGCAGCTTTCGCCTCAATTCTAGAAAACCCCTCATTAACGGCCCGCTACTTTTGCCTAATCACTTCAACATAATACACGTATACTAACGTCCAGAAGTTGGGGTTGTGTCTTACACGATTTTGTTAAGAAAAGTTCAAATCGACAAGAAGATGACGAGCAGGAATTTAGAGTTCTTGGGGCGTGGGGCTACAGTTATGACGTTAAAATGATAACTTGAGATTTCTGTAATGTAACACATAATGAATGAATACGTGAATCTGTGTTTCTAATGCACACCTCAACAGGAAAAGTAAATACAATCGGTACATTTTGATTAGACAGCTGTAGCATACCTAGGATAATGAACATATTTTAGCAAACACCCACAAGTATGCACCATATTAATAAAATGTATTCTTTAGCTACTGAGAGGAATGTAGTGTAAACTGTTCTGGGCTTATTTTGATAGCATTGATATTTTCACACACTTTCAATACACTCTGTCCCTCAATACATCATCGGTTTGTCTGGGTTAAGCCGCAAATCGAATTTCTTAATACAGACTTTTCGAGATGGGCTGCAACACCAGTTATGGAATTCCATACGGCCAATCTAGTACATTTTTCATCCTCAGTCTGTTACAATCTCATTTGACAATCCTTATTTTTTCTTATTGACACACATGTCAAGAAAGTGCCGAAAATGTGCAGCACCTAGAATCGCTGTGTTTCACTAAATTACTATTTCATTAAATAAAACTTTGAGAAGAATGTCAATCGTTAGGCGTGTGCAGGTAGGACAAATTCAAGTGAATTCTTTCAATCAAATATCATACAAAGCCTTGTCATCTTTTCAGCAATGGGCAACATTTGCTCGAACATGGCACATATACGATTGCACTTGGCAAAATCCTTTCGACTCGGCCAAAGTGATTAAATCTCACCTAATGGGACTGCACAAACCCATCTACCACCCCATGAGTAAGTCCTCCTTACATTATTTCTTTAGTTTCAAATGAATTTCTTGTCATATTCGGTTCCGCCATAAACGCGAGTTTGTTATGTAAACATTTGTGTTAGAGTTAAACGTTTCGAGAAAGTGATGAAAATATGAATTGAAAAAAAGATGAAAACCTAACTCAATGGAATGTTTCTGAATGATCAAGAAATCTAATCTAGGTTAGCCTATGAAGACAGGCAAAACGTAATTTCCCTATTTACATTCTCTCTTACTTTCAGACGACTGCGGGGATCATGTGGTGTTAATCAACACCAAGGAAATCGCATTGCCTGGAGATGAGTGGATTAAACGGGTGTACTTTCATCATAGTGGGTATCCTGGCGGTGCAACATGGACTCTGGCATGGCAATTGCATGAGAAGGACAAAACAATGATCATGAAGAAGGCGGTGTACAATTCGATGGATGGCAATCTTCAGCGTCGTCATACAATGCAAAGATTACATCTGTTTGCGGATGATAAAGTTCCCGAGGACATAATGGCGAATGTTACTAGTCAAATACGGCAGATACGTGAAGTGCCCCAGAGATTGGATCTTATCGATAAGGAAACACTGGAGAGTTTCCCGTCAATAATGGATTATCCAAAGGATTATGTTCTGCGGTAAATCCTCTCCTGTAAATTTGATCTGTTTTAGAGTAAAGGAATTTAAATAAAGTTTTTCTTTTCGAATAGCTTTTGATTTTGATTTCATGTGTGTGCACAATCCAGTAAATGATCTCATTAGCCAAAAATTAAATTCGTTACCTTGACATCGTTGTGTCCTTAATTATTGAAAAATTGGTCGTTTAATAAAAGTGTTCTCAAAGTAAAAAATAATAAATAAATGTTAATTAAAGTAAAAATTGGAAAAATTTATAAGAAAGTTAAAATAATTTTTAAATTTCAATCAGTCAACATGTGAACTTGGCATCACTTGAGGCAAAAGTCTCGATGTCACTTTTAGAGTTGCCATGTCGCAGCACAGCATTTGCCGGTGTCATTCTTATTTGTTTATGTCATCACGTCTTGTCTGCTGGCTACCTACCATCAGCTGAATTCATTAGTATTCAACAATTTTTTTAATTGTTGTTCTATTTCAACGCAGTAGGCAATTGCGAGATAAAAGTTAACAAGTTTACGCATTTCTCTTCGATTGTATTGAATCTCATATCTACAGTAAGGCATACATCTTTTGTTATCTCCTCCCACATCGCACTTATCGTTTAACACATTTATTATCCCGTAATCACCACTCAACAATCAAATCGTGGATAAGATACGCTAGTAACTGTTTTTATGCACATTTTGAATATTCACTTTTAGTTTCTACCCAAGCGCAAACCGAACGAGATTCGAAAATGGGACGTCTAGGAAAAGTTGACCCGAATTCGTATTCAGAGCCTGGTAAGCGCCATTGAAACCGGATTAAAGGTCACCTTAACAATAAATGCACATACTTGCAGAAAAAATCCAAACTCTTCATAGCTCGCTGACATGGGCAATTGATTTCAAGAATACCAAGATTACGGGAAGTGTCTTGCACAAGTTCAAAATTCTTGAGAAGGAGCTGTCTGAAATTGTATGAATACAGACATTTGGCGTGTATACATAAATAAATAACCTCTGCTTTTTTGCACAGCTTCTGGATGTTCGTGACCTTAAAATATCTGAAGCTTCCATTGTGACAGGATCTACCTCATTCCCAATTAACTTTTTTGTCAGTGATGATGTGGAAGACATTGGTGCCAAGTTAACGTTGGAACTGCCGCAGGGCACTGCTGAGGGGGAGTAAGTACTTGACATTTTGTGGGAAAGCAATCAGGTGGCTGTGGTAATTATATGATAGCAATATAATCTTGATAACGATGTGGATAAGGATTACAGGAGAAGCATTTTGTGATTTTTATTATATGTCTCTCCTTGCGTCCTCTGAGCTTACCGAATAGACTTCACATGCTTTCATTTTTAAGAGACAAACTCATGCCATTCCCGTTTCAGATTAAATGTCCGCATCGATTATGAAACATCGTCTGCCGCCAGTGGCCTGCAATGGTTGACACCAGAGCAGACCCTGGGCAAGAAACATCCATACATGTTCAGTCAATGTCAAGCGATTCATGCACGTTCCGTTGTTCCGTGCCAGGATACACCGGCGATTAAGTTTAAATACGACGCTACTGTGACCCATCCCAAAGAATTGACCGCTCTGATGAGCGCAATCATAGCCAAGAAAGAAGATGGAGTGACAACCTTTAAACAGAAGGTCCCAATCCCGGCATATTTGTTAGCAATCGCCTTGGGTGATCTGGTTTCACTTCCACTCGGACCAAATTCCAACGTATGGGCTGAAGAGGGAGTCGTCAAGGCCAGCGCTGAGGAATTCTCGCAAACAGCAGAAATGCTGAAAACCGCTTCAGATATTTGCGGTCCCTATGTTTGGGGCCAGTACGATCTTTTGGTCATGCCGCCTAGTTTCCCCTTCGGAGGAATGGAGAACCCCTGTTTGACTTTTGTCACCCCCACATTGCTGGCTGGTGACAAATCATTGGCCGATGTTGTAGCTCACGAAATCGCTCACAGCTGGACTGGCAACTTGGTCACAAACAAGAACTTTGAACACTTTTGGATGAACGAAGGGTTCACGGTATTTGTCGAGGCAAAGATTGTTGGCCGAATGAAGGGGGATAAGGAACGCGATTTCCACATGATGAGAAATCTAACTGAGTTGGCGGAATGCGTAAGTAAATGATCTCATCACTCAACGATCAGCAAAGAGCACTATCTTTCCACAGATAAGAACGCAATTAGCCACCACCCCTGAGCTCACCAAACTTGTGGTGGACTTGAGTAACTTGGGGCCTGATGATGCATTCTCTAGCGTGCCGTACGTAAAGGGCTCTACATTCTTGCGATACATCGAAGATCTGGTGGGAGGACCAGCTGTATTTGAGCCCTTCCTGAGGTCTTATCTGACGAAATTCTCCTACAAATCCGTTGTGACCGACGATTTCAAGGGTGCCCTTTATGATGCTTTCATTGACACTGACAAGGCTGACAAATTGAAAGAAATTGACTGGGACTTATGGCTCAGTGGAGAAGGCATGCCACCAATTATTCCCAAGTAATTCCCGCTGATGTTGCGTTCCAGAAACGGCTTCATGCATATTTACTTTCAGGTTTGACGAGTCATTGGCGAATGTATGCAAGGAACTCTGCACTCTATGGAGCACAAAGACAACCGCGGATCTGGTAGACAACAAGGATATTCGAAAACCCATATCATGCCATCAGCTCATTGATTTCCTCGGCAAGTTAATTGAAAACAAACAAATCGTCGACTTGTCAGAGGCGAAGATAAAGCTTCTCGAAAGCGTCTACAATCTGAACGGCACTAAGAACGCTGAACTGCGTTTCCGCTTCCTTAGATTGTGCATTATGGCCAAATTGATGAATCGTATGGATGAAATAATTGCGTTCGCCAACAGCAACTTCCGTATGAAGTTTGTACGTCCAATCTATAGAGACTTGGGTCAGTGGCCAGAGGCTAAGCCAATTGCAATTGAGAACTTCAACAAAGTCAAGGATCAGATGATGAAGGTGTGCGCAAATGGCATTGAGAAGGATCTGGGATTGAAATGCTAACTGCTTTCGTTTTTTTTTATGAATTAAGCCCATTGCCTTAGGGCGCATTTATTAACAATATTTCAACAAATATTTTTTTACAAATAACAAATAAAACTTAAACTAACATTGCACTGGTTTCTAGTTGATTGTCCATTTTCCGCTTTCATAGCATCACTGATTTTCTGTAAATGTTTGGTCCTTGGTCATTAACTCCGTTTGCAAATGATACTTCGTTCCTTCGGCGGCTTTGGGCGAACCAAACGGCGGAACTGGTCGCAAGTAGAACTGCTCCGATAATACCCATTGGCTGAAAAAAGAAGAAATAAAAATTAAAGCCTACAAGTTCACATCATGTTCAGTACCACTAATAATTATTATAGGTTGTTACTGGAAAATATCTCGGTTCCGGAAGCAACACTCACAAGTGTAGAAGAACAACTTGGTGTTCGCCGTCGGCCGCTAGTTAGGGAGAGCTTTATTCGCTGAAACTCAGGTCCAGACTGTGGCGCCACACAAAGAGCAAGATCAATACACTGAAGAACACTATTCGACAGTTGCTAAGATTGGAAGGTAGGTAAGTAAGGTGCCCTGACGGCCCTGTGGCCGTTAGACCAACGTTTTGGGCCTTTGTTAGGTAATAGTTTACTACCTACTATAGTCCTTAAAAGACCTTCTTTAGTCGTAAAAACAAGCCAGATCCATAAATGAATTTCAGTAGGTTTTTTGGTTCAATACTGCACCAAGTCATGGAGTCATCCAGAAGAAGTCCTTTCCTAGGAACTGCCTTCTTTTTCTATGGCTGGGCAATGGCAGATGTAGGATAAGTTCAATGAGTATTTTACGGAAATTGCATTACCACTTAAGCCACCTGCAGAAATTTCAACAAACTGCCTTGTTAAAAAATAAACACAGAAAAGATAACCAAACACTTTTGTCTTCCAACCGTTTTCGTCAAGTGAGGTCTATAGGGCGATATTGTCGGTAAAAGCAGTCTTGTAGAAATAATGTGTCTATGTGGTCGATGTTCTATGTTCCTGGTTAATCTAAGTGTTATAAGTGGTTGCTTCCCTCAACATCTTAAATGTGCTGAAGAGAAATCTGCAGCGATACACCACACTTATTCGTTCAACGCATTTACATTGGGTTTTTCTACCACTCTAACTCATTGATCCTTCCCCATCGCATTGATTGCAAACACATGCGGTGTTGCGTTCATGTAGTCATACCAATCGAAGCACAATGCGATGTTTGATCAAAAAGAAACTAATGTTCTTATTAGAAATAATCAATTGTATAGTCTTCGTATGCTTCTAGTCAATGTTACAATCATATGTTAAACCCATTTTTCTCACTTCTACACTTTTATGGCCCCTTTAATAATTAATAAACTACCATTCTCAGTTCGGACAACCACACATCTCAATACATTCTTAAATGTGGTTATAAAAACGTTTATTCACTATCAATTATGACGCCCTTGAATCGTTGATTGAATGTTATTCTAAATTTATTTTTTATGGGGAACCGTGGAGGACGGATGTTATGCCAACAATCCGAAAATGATTCAAGCCCTTAAGCCCTTAATATCATCCAAGCAATCCGTGAGCTACAGCCGGAAACTATCAACATTGTCTTGTAAAACTGGGGTGACAGAATGCGCTACTGCGAAGCCAGCCGAGGCAGCCACTTGAACGACGTTGTAGTTCATAATTAATTGGAATGATTGTTCTTACCATAATACTTGGACTAAATTTAATTTTGCTAATTTTATTGCATTTTTAAAAAGAAACTTGTATTTGGCGCATCCAGTATGTGCATCTAGCACAACGCAATGATTTACTTCAAGGCTTATTTTTGAAATGCCAGCTATAGCATTGCTTTCCTCACTTCTTTTACTCACTTGAGTATAACTTAGTACAAGTACAGTACAGTATTAACTAATCTCACCGCGTCAATCTCAGCGCGTCCAATATAATCACGAAATTTCATGTGTTTTTGTACATTAGATGAACAGATCGACATCAACACACGTGTAAACACACCCAATGTGAACTAGAAATTACAGTTTTTGGATCAATTTATAGTATTTTTTCGATCATGTTTTATTTGGATTAATTTGTATATCGTTCCTGAGTTTGTTTGTAACCAAAAATCGCACACCTACCGCGGGCACCATCTGCAAAAATGATCCTGGACCGGAACAATGGGACAACGTAACTACTGAGACAATCAGCATCGTCGTAAAGTCTATCACATTCAAGACCAGATCGATTAAGAACCACACCCCGTAGCTCCGTTTAGCGAATCCAGTAGCAAATATCAAGTACATGATACTGACTACAATTCCACTCACTATGCCCGAAATTGGGTACAACAGTCCAGACCAGGAAGACCATCCGCCACAAATCGGTGGTACTACAAACAACACTGAGCTTGTAAAGAACAGAATCTGAAATCGACGTATAAGCAATCAATTTTTCACAGTTATCTTAAATCACATTCGTACCACAGCGGTTATCTTTAGCAGGCCCGGAGTAGATACGACAAATTTCGCTCCCGAGTAGTACGTTTGCTTAGACGGCATGATTTTGAAACACTTCCCTTGATCAATTGGTTCACTGCATTTTATTCGTAGACAGACACTTGGTAGGAGCACGAGAAAGATCCACGTCTCGTGATGGTTGTAACATATCTGAAAACGTAATAATTCCGAGTCGATCAAGTGCTCTTCATTGTCGGCTTCTATGCCATCTCAACCACATGTGGAAATAAATGTGCTTCGTAGAAAATACTTTACGACGAATAACAAACTCGAGCACGATATACTTTGACTACTCCTAGCACGTGTGTCGCACCTCCACCAATGTCTCATCCTTTAACAGAGGTCAAGAATCGGATGATGAAGATGCAAACCTCAGCACAACCAATCTGTAGCCCATAACAGAGTCCATCCGAAATGTAGTAGTAAGTAGGATATAGTCGAAGGATTACATGCCCAACCTGCGTTGTCTTGAAAATATTTTTCAAAGTGCCTCAATTGCTATCAAGACTCAGGGTGCAACAAACGGAAATATAAAGTCTATGAAAGTGCTAGTGTATGTCAAGAACATAGACATCATCGGAAGAAGACAATGAGCGTCGGAAGGACTAAACTAAGGCTTGTACAAAAAAATCGACGATTTACAAATAAAAACCACATATATTCTATACCGTTGTGTTTTTCGAAAAATGATTACCTAAAAATGAATATAAAATTTAATCGCATAGTAAACTATAGATGGTAGGATACTTTTATCTAGATAGCATATATTTGACCTTTGACCTGATCGGGGACATTAAATCAATTTACTGGACAAAATTTTCCTTTGGGAAACTTGCCGGATAAAAGAAAATCTGGCAACCCTAGTTCTAATGAAATCCTACGTAGGGTCATGGAGTCAATAGTCAGCCCCTTAACTAATTTTTTTACATTTCATTTGCTCTAAGAAAATCCGTTATTATAATAAGGAATATAATATTCAGCATTTCCAATTAATTGGAATGTGTTAAATATTTCACTGATTTGAAGACTTTTTAAGCAGTTCGACAATTTTTTCTACTAAAATCTCGACGTTTGACTTCAGACAAGAAGCAGAGTCAAAGTTATAATTTTAACGAAGAAACTAGCAGCTGCATTGCAACAACCTTTTGGTCACAAACAGGAAAACTGTTAACCTTTTGGAAAAAAAATGCATGTGTGTTTTTCAAACGGATTACGCATCGTTTATCGGCTCGTCGGCCGACTACTGGAGGGGCCGACCTTACATGGCATAACCCTATCTGCAAAATCCCAATAAGGATAAATTATCATATTTTTTAATAAATATGATTGCAAGACTATTGAACTCCAGCAATAATCTGATTTGAAAGACAGTCGATAGTAAGTATCAATGTACACAGTTCCAGATTTCCAGAAACAAGTTGTGGTGATATAAGAGCGGTCAGCGTTGCCACTGATTAATATTTTTCAGGTGCATCGTATGAGCAAACATTTAAAGTAATTCTTTTTGTAAAAACAATCAAACGCACAAACGCCACTGAAACAAAAAAGTTTCCTTTTTAATTAAGTGGGTTTATGCATGCATACATGCAATGCGACAGAAAAATATCATTTGAATCACATTTTTGTGAAATAGAAATGTGCTCTCAAATGATAGCGCTAAGTTCACTGTCGGAGTGTTTGACAAGAAACGAACATGATCTTAGAAGGCGTAATTAAGAATATTTGTTGTCGTTAAAATAACATCCGCGCTATATACCGATGTTACTTATCTGTTTGATTTTCATCAAGGTGTATCAAAGTTAACACGATATTTGAAGAGAGGCTTTAAGTGATTTCGATAACAGGAGCGTAGACGCAGCAGTCAACAAGTGGCAATTACTTTTGTATCATTTTCGAATCAGTCTTGAGACTTACCTCGTGATATCTATTTGTCGCATGAAAACCGGAAATAAAATAGTAAAGAGATTTTACCTCTCATGCCCCATAGAATTTTTTAAAATCTTTTTTTATAACAGTTTTCCATATCAGAGGCATGGACTTTGTCAGATGCGGATAAAGTTGCTCTTGGTTGCTTTGCGAAGAAAATTCTTCGGGTCATTTTCGGCCTCGTCTGTATAGATGGTGAATGGAGGAGGAGATATAACGACGAACTGTACGACCTGTATAGCGACATCGACTTAGCCAGAAGAGTGAAGATCCAACGATTGAGATGGCTAGGTCATGTAGAGTGGATGGAAACCAATGCTACGGCCCGGAAAGTCAGCGAATCGACCCCAGAGTGAAGGCGCTATAGAGAAAGACTGCGGCTCAAGTGGCGCATGCAAGTGGAAAAGCACCTCAAACAATTATGCGTTTTTGTCTTTCTCCTAGTTTTCGATTTCAATCACATTATTTTGCTCGATAATTTTTGTTGTGTTTATTCGTTCAGTTTAAATGATTAGTTCACACATAAATCCTTCTTATATATTGTATGAAATGCTAAACATTTGCACAGCTGACGTTTGTGCACGACAAAAACGACATACAGAATCCCGATTGCCTTCTGTCGATTTTTTGCTGTCGGTTACGGTATAGGGAATCACGGTGATTAATAAGGACAAAATAGCACTGCTGGTTTGATAAACGCCCTAGTTTAATTGAGTTTTAATTCTTATTACAAACAAGACCACAATTCTACTTTTGCTCGTCGCGTCGTTCTACTTTTGGTCGCGTCTTATCCTACTCTAATCAGTTTAGTTTGGTTCTCGGACATCAAAAAGCTTCGACTGACAATTATCGCAGGAATAGAATAGGGAAAGAGCGGCGAGAAAGTGTTGCGACTGACAACGAAAGGATTTATGGACAGATGAGCAGAAAGTTTAGCTGCGAAAGACCTTATGGAGAGGTGTGTCCGGAAAGTATTGCACGTGCCATCCACCCGTGATAGAAAAATACCACGCACAACTCGAATGCATGTTGTAGAATCTAGAGCTTGATACACCTCGGATTGTCGCGCCACCCAGAGAGAGATTACCACCAACATAAATGGAGTTTCCTTGAATGTTGAATTAAAAACATAAAATTTCGATTACCTCAAGTAGAGTATTTTTTCATAAATGAACACATCCATTCCTTCTCCGATTGATTCCGCTGTAATGTGCACAAATAAAACACAAATAAATAATGTTTTTTATTAAAAATAAGCAAAACTACGTTTATATAACAAGACCATTTTCATTTACTGTTTCTTTCATCATTTATTTGGTTTTTTATTGTTTTAATGAAATTATTATTTAGTTGTCTGTTCTGCGTATTCCTTACACCTGTTGTTGTGTGCTTGTTTCTGTTTTAACTATTTCTTAATTGTTTTGCTTAACAATGTTACATTTGTTATGTCTACCGTTACGGTTATTCCAAATATATTTTCTTTATATACTCGTATGTATGTATATATATCTCTTTTCTTGTGTATACATATATATATATATTGTTTTGTTTTCCAGTGTTAAATTAAAGGATACATTGTTTGTTTTCATTATCTGTCTAGTGACCTAATATTGATTTTAACCTGTTCGGCTCCATACTTGTAGGACTGTCTTCACAAAAACAACTATATTTTCTTTTGTTTGGTTTCGGCTTTCTTTCTCCGACTTTTAACGATTAGTTGAGTTGTTTTTAAAAAAATAAACGAAATTAAGAACGATTCATTGAAAATAATAAAATTTGAAATCAGTTCTGTTCGGGAGTCGAGAACCACTTCTTCTAATTTTCTTTTCATTATTTATTTATTATTGAAAATTGATTGATTTTCTTTTTTGTTTTAAGTTTACAAATGCTTATACACGACACGACGATTGTTTTTTTTTTTTTTTGGATTTGTGTTTCTTCATCTATTCAATTTACATACATTTTGTTTATATTATCTATAGGTTTTTATTATATAAAATTTTACATTGTATATGATGATTTCAGTTTTTTTTATTAAGCTACAACATTTTCGATTACACCGTAAGTCATCAAAAATATTTAATTTTTCTTTCTAATATTTGTTTTATTATTTTTTTTTCTTAAATAAAACTAATTTTAGCTTAGAATCGAAATAAAATTAAATTTAAAAGAGTATAAAAAAGTACTAGAACCCCTTCTCGAAATCAAAAAGAAACGAAAAACACAGGAATTAAATGAATAGCATTTTCTTTTTATTCATTTGTCAAAAGGACGAATTCATTGAATTAAAATATGGATATGTTAATTTGGTGTCGTTTATAAATTGCCTATAATATATCAAAATATCCTAAATGAGTCGCAAAATAATTCCAAAACGGATTCATACAAATTTTTTGTTTTTTTCTTTTTTTAGACGAATCATAAAGGCCTTGCGGTATATGGCTTAACCTAATGTATTGTTAGACCAAGTGACCAAATAAAAGGTCCTTTTTCAACGAGGAAACGATATGAGTAAATATAAAGTAATAGGAACAGATACAAACGACATGGGATTGCAAGATCACTGTCTTTGAGTTTGGATGTTATTTCTGAATCTATCGATTACACTGGCTCGGCCACATCGAGTGCATGGACACCAAAGCTCCGGCTAAGAGGTTCTTCGAATCCGGGCCTCCTGGGTCGAGAAGGAGAGGAAGACTGAACCTCCGGTACAAAGACCAAGTCATGACAGATTGGTCTTGACGACTTGAAGCAGCGTGCCAGGACCGTAAGCGATGGAAGGCAGCTATTGGTCAGGCTTTGACCCTCCATATGACGCCGCTAGCCTGATAAGTAAGTAAATATTTCTGGGCTTATTTAGAAAGGCCTCGATATAGTGCGGCCAGCTTATTTAAATTGTAAACTACCTTTCTTTTCTATCCTAGCACTTTGAAAAAAGCGATTAGCATTTGAAGGTTGTCGTGTATCATAAAGGGGAGCATATCCACAGGAAAGAGTTCAGGGAACTAGAAAGAAGGAACCGGGCAGATACCTGGAACAACGCTTACACCATGAACCAAGCCAAGAAACTCTACATAACCGAAAGTGGTAGAACAGCAAGAACAACCTCCGTATCCTAACAGGCTGCCTAACAGGGTACTGCAGACTCAGGGAGCACGAATGGAATCTAGGAGTAGCAGAAGAAGGTCTCAGCAGATTCTAACGAAATTTCAGCACATGTACTGGGATTTTTTCAGGGACTAGACCACAAAAGACAAAGATATCTGGGCAATCACCTAATACCAGAGGAAGAATTAAAGTCACTATCACTCTCATTCTCTGATTCCAAAAGGAAACTGGCTTGAACAGAATACTCTAGAATAAATCTGTTCCACCTTCGCGCTGCAGGAGCTCATAACCCTCAATACAACTCTGAGAAGAACTACATGTGAGCGGAACTCTGAAGAAAGCAAAGATATGAAAACGGGGATCTAAAGGTGGCGCTCGGCAATAATAATACAATCGAGGCCCTACAGATTTCTGCAGCTTTATCTGGGCACTCTGAGCATTATCAGGTGAATTGCGAAAGATGTCCCAAGACCCAAACATCCAACATAGGAGTCCACCCACCCCACGACTTACCAAAGTCCACATTTCGAAGCAGTGTGGGAAGGTCACCACAATTGTGTATTTCTGAGAGGGCATCAAAGGCTGCAGATGGGGATTACTGCCTGGACTGCCTTAAGCTGGACAAGAGTAATATCCGAAGACACATTTAAATTTCGGCGTGCCACCTCACCTCCACCAAGCCAAGCACAGCCAAGTGTCCCAAGATTAAGATCAATATTTTGTTTAGGATTGCCCATTAAAGATTTTTCAAGGACCAAGATTTCATACCCCATGCTGATCTGTAGCATCCCATGAGTGGTCTTCTATAACTCTTCACCGTGATACGCGAATCGATCACCAGCTTTTCTGATTGCTTTTCTAAAAGCCATTGCATCAGACATTCTTACATCGAAGCCGAATGGACTTTGCTGACAAAGCGTCAACGATATATCTTCTTTTGGATACCAAATCATACTGGAATCCAAGGTAACGAAAGGGCGGACAGCTGGAAGAATCTCTGGCAATCCCGTACGCGACTACGCCACTCAGATCCATAAAGTCTAGTAGACGAGGCCCTGGATAGAGCGAGGATTCACTGGCTCAGCCTGAATACTGCAGCCACAGCAAGGGCCCTATCGCCGAAGCTGAACAGGAAGAGATCAACATCGGCTTTAGTCGCAGTGACATAAGTAAGCTAATAGAGTCCTTACCGGACAGTGTGCCATAGGTGCAACATGCAATACGACTGAAGATCCCGTTTAACGACTTTTGCAGAAGCTGCAAAGACGAGGAAGAAATAGAGTCTATCCAGCATCTGCTGAATAGAAGGCATTTTCTAGTAAAACACTTATCCTCAGAGCTAGAGGATGTTGGCGGTGTTGGTTTAAAAAGGATTCGCGTACGAATCTGGCTGGATCTAGAATCGCAGTAGATCTCACGGTAAACTAAGTGAGCCGGGTCCAATGGACCATCAGGACACCGAATATATCTACCACCTCACCGAGAAAAACTCATGTTATTCCTCAGAATGCATCCATGATTCTATTGAAAAGCATGAAAAACTGTGGTGGTTGCTGAATTTCCAGTGTTGGCTTTTGAACTACATACGAAAACTTTAATTTATTTATAAAAACAGCCACATTAATTTTTGGAGGTATTTAATAATATTTGCAAAATAATTTTTTGGACTGGAACATGGAGCAAATATCTGCACAAGAATAAATGCTTCAGATTCTAGAGAAGAGAAAAATGAAAAAGAAACGCCTCTTCAAACTTGTTTAAAGCCCATATTCTCTTGCCTGTCTCTTAAGCCCACGCTGCACTGATTAACACGTTAGTTTCTACTCAGTGATTCTTGCACTATATCCCTTGTTAAAAATCGTGTTTAAATTAAATCACATTTAATGAATAAATTAAAAAAAAAACAAGTAACGAGAAGTTCACATGTATGTATAATCTAAGAAATATTAAAAAAAAAAAAATAAAAATATACATTATTTAAATTATGTTTAATTTAATTGTGTGAAAAAAATTGATTTTTTTTAATAAGTGTTTAGTTTTGTTTCTTAAACAATCGTATATACAGACATTGATTAATCAGCTTTTTATCTGCTTTAGTTCACCGAAAGAATTAAAAATAAATTAACAATGGTACACCGTTTACAATTACATACATTGTGATTCTTAGTTTTTTTTTCTTTGTTATTAAATTTATGTTTTTCATCATCATTATATATAATCAAAATGGAGGGAAAATAAATTTTATTCATGTATGTTAAAATGTTTTTGTTTTTGTTTTCGTTTTGTTTATAATTTAATGTATATTATTGTAGTTCATTTCATTCACATACTTTTTTTTACCTAATGATTTACAAATACATATACATATACCATATGTGTGTTGTCTATACGTTTCATATTGTTGTTTGTTTTTCTTTTGTCGACTTCAGTTTTTTTTTTCTTTGTTTTAAGGATTAAGTTAAATACATTTATGTTGTATACAAATATACTTGTTATAGTAATTAATAAAAAAATGCAAAAATGTTCTTCTTTCCGTATTTCATTTGGTTTTTGGTTTCTCTTTGTGGTTTTTGTGTGTTTGGTTTTGTTCTGGATAACCGAAAGGAGAGGACGAAAGAATTTACACTGCACACACATACATATAATTACGCGTATGCGTGCGCTCTGATGGAATAATCATACAATAATAATAACATAGTGATAATTATTTTTGTTTACATATATAATTTATACATATAATGTATATAATACTTAATAGTAATCTTTTTCTTTCTTTCATTTCTTTTTCTTTTCATTTTATTTATTCAATAAACAATTGTTTTTTTTTTGTTTTAATTTACTGTTTGTTATATTTGTTACCATTCACTATATAAACTAATTACGAAATTGTATAAATATGTTTCTGTGGTTGTTTATCGATTTCATCTGTTTTTTTTTGGTGTAGTTTTGCGATTTATCATATTTTGTTGATTTGTATTCTTTTCAAATTTGTCATGTAATTTGTTGGTATTTTTTTATTTTATTTTTTTTTTGTAGTATTCCTTCTCCTTTTCTTCAATTTTGTTGTTCTCAGAAAATCGTTTGAAAACGTTCAAGTAAAATCCAAATACAAAAGAAAAACAAAAAAAATCAAAAATCGAAAAACCTTTTATTTTATAATTATTATTTTATGTGTCCTGTGAATGTTTTTCGAAAGAAATAAATACTATCACGAACTAGAGTTATCTATGGATCGGGATGTGGATGGACCGGCTGTAACGTGTTCTTCGAGGACGAATGTTGGACTCTGGCGGGACGTAGACGCAATGGGTTGATAATGATAGCCTTCACGGTAACGATGATTTGATTTTCGCGTCTGTGATTGACCTAATGTTGGTCGCTTATTATTTGCTTGATCGGGTCGTTTGGCTAAAAAAAAATAAGAAATTTGAGTTTGAATAATACATATTCAACGTCATCCAACGTCCAAATTATTGTCTTTTCTATTAAAGAGCATGTCTTAGTTCAAGTTTGAGAGCTAATAAAGTCTGGTAAAATTGAAAACTAGTGGTGACTGAAAACAACATGAAATCCTAGTATCCGAGGCGACTGGTTGTTTCTGAAAAATTAGTATTTTACATGTTTTGTGAGTTAACCTCACAAACCTCAACTTGTAAGTCAGGTTGATTTCTTTGACGTCGGGTGGAGGGTCAGGATGCCTCCGGTGTCAGTTACTTCGCTGAAGCTTTGCCTCCATTGACCCTAAGAGAATAGGGCTCATTCCGACGTAGTCTTAGAAGAAACCTGTTAGACCTGAGTCTAGTGGTCCTCGTTCAGTGCTAGACACATTTTGGCCGATTCCGCCTCGATGCCAGCAAACGCATCGCTATGTTCTGCCAATTACTTAAATGTCATCGGCTAACGCTAAGAAAAGCGAAGTCAGAAGAATGGCAACGTCTTCAAATGCATTTTAGCTTTGAACTATCGCCAGGATGGTTTTCACATTTGTTTGTACGTCCACTACATTTTCTTACGCATACTACATTAACTACCGCGTGCGTAGTAGTATATAAGAAATGTAGTTATTCCAAAAAGTGGCATATCTTCCATCTCTGACCTACACTCCAACAACCTAACAAAATTTAATAAGAGAAACAAGTTCGTTATATTCAAGTCAAAGAAAAATAATCATACCGCAGACTTTATAATTGATTCTTTCCCTGCAATCTGCCTAATTGATCACTCAGTGTCCTCGCCATCAGCAACGAAGCACATTCCTTAGAAAGAAAATGCCGCTTCTATAATTGAATTCCATCCCTTTCTTGCGTGGCCTCAATAATTAATGCTAAAACCTCACATTAATGATGCGAATGCCACTCGAACACAGCCACGACATCATCCGTTGTGTCATAGCAACGAAATAAAGGACATCCATTTGCATCCTACACCCGGCTGTCTGGTGTACCATGTGTCCCCACGAAGGATGAACGACTACACAGGGAATTTTATATTATTCTCTATTTTTATTTGAAGAGTGATTTAATCAATAAATGCACTCTCGTCGAAGATACAAAATGCTATTAACCGCCACCGAAGCCCATTCCCCCCTGCCCAGACGGGTAATGGGAGCGTTGGAAAGATTTTAATATGCTTACATGTCGCGCGATAGTTTCATTTCCTTTTTTTGCATCCTCATTGAATAGAGAAGGGCTTGAGATTGATGGGGCTTACACAGTGTCATCATGTTGACCCGTAAGTGGATGCTCGGCGTCGAGCTCGCCTGTGGTATCTGATCTTCGCACAATACATCTTGTAGCCATAATATGTTTACGGGTAATCAAGTTTGTTTTTCCTTCGGATTGGACGAGCGAGGGTGGCAGGACAGGCTCAAGTGCAGGCGAATGAAGTATGCCCGTCTGAAAGGATACAAGCCAGCCGACGGGGAACTTAAAATATTTTAATGAACTCAAGAGACTCTGTCATTGTTTGCCGTCAAGTGTGTACATCGAGAGAGCACCCTGTCGAGCTCAGGTTTAGTGTATACGACCAACTCGTATGTTGTTGTAATTGAATCAATTATAAAAAAAGGGGGAGTCCCGACTTAATGGAAAAATTAACTGAAGTGCAGGCCTCAGCAAGGACAGCCAGCGGGAAAGGAGGCAGGCTCGAGGCAGGCACCCTGCGGAAATCATTAGAGATGTGTATTTAGAAAATAATTTGTTTACACAGTACTTGAAGGGACTATGGCTTGTTAAAGGGGGGCGGGCAAATTGCCAAGAAACGCAAAGAATCCGACGGAATATTGAATGAGTACATAAGGGTGGCATGCTTCACAAGGAATTCAATGGCACTCGTAAAATTAACGCAGCAGCATTATGCTTCGATTAGTCCCTGTGCAGGCGGTTCAGGTCTGCCGGACGTGATTGGGGTGCACAAGTGAAGGCTAAATGTCAAGCATGCTTGTCCACTGGGGAACTATTGAACAGGGCAAAACTTAAGGTTCGCCGGTAAGACACGCGTCACGGTCAATATTATTCGGAAATCAGTGTTTGGGGACACGGATTTTGTATTAAATATAATGCAGCCGAAAGATGAACAGAAGGACGTGTTTATGTTTTGTGAGTGGTCCCAAGTGGTGAAAGAAATTTCGTTTTCTTTGAAGTCATGTCAAAGGACTCGATTGACGTAACTTGATTAGTGCTCGTTGAAGCGTGCAGGCGTCTTTGACTTCACAATGATCTTACGATGAAATTTGGTGTCAGAGGCGCTTAACGTTACAAACCACCCTGGTGTTGACAAAAATTGGGTGAATAGGTGAATTTTTTAAGAAGAAGAACGTTGGCAATTTTTACAATCCCGACTGAAGGACGTTTGAATTAGCAAAAGAAACCAAGATGCGACTAAATCACAGTATGCATTAAACTATACTATGGAACCTTAATCGGAAACAGAAAGTGGTAGATGCCGGGGAATGGACATCCCTGTTTTAACTATACTCAATGCACCAAACCGAACTGTCTCCACTTTTGGTACGACAGTCCGAGTTGGAGTTGTACCTAGTTTCAACAGCAACCACTCGTTCACGAATGTAAGGGATCTTCAATTTTTTTTCCCGAATCCGAACGGCTTAGCTTGAGAAGCTTTTTCTAGACAGGGTATTCCTTGAGAATTGTCAGCGACTCGAAAGAGGTGAAGCCGTGAATTATGAAAATTGGTAAATTCGAAGATCGAACCTGGCACCCCAGCGAATACTGATGCGGATCTAAATGAATGCTTTAAGCAACTTTATAACGGTATCAAAAATATGATAGGATTGATCTATTATTTAGTAATTAAAGTTCAAAATTCATGCGTTTTATTTAATAAATAGTAAAACCACTGCCTTTTCAGGTTTCAATCTGTTTGCGGAGGCTCTAAACAGCTATCCACTAGGGACACTAGCTGATGGCGACGATAGAAATCTACAATAGTTTCAGTCCATCTTTATGATCCCTCCACCAAGTTTGATTTTCGCTTACACTTGCCTCTTTTTATTGCGATGAGACAGACAAATCGAACCAGACGCTTGTTCCAGGGTTTTTTTTTTTTATTTTCATCGCTGGAGTATAATAAACTTGTGCTTATAGCGAGCTTATAAGTAGACTGTTGAAGACATATAGGTACAGTAGAATCTTAGAAAGATGGGCAGATATAAAAAAGGCTCCGTTCATATTTTCGAGAATCAAATTAGAACGTTTCCATGTATATCCACCAAAAAACAGATAAAATCGGCAAAAAAAAATATTTTATAAAAGATACAAAAAAAGACTTATGCAGAAATTGTTCTTAAAAAACGTCTACCATCGTCGCGACGCCAGGAAGAAAGTTGTCTTAGAAGTTTGATAATCATATAGAACGGTTCTAAAATAAATTTGACAAGTGAAAACCGCCATGTGACTGTAAAATAACCATTGCATCCTCAAACAGAATTATGGTGTATGGTGGGTTGGTATCTTTTGGTCTCGTCATATCAATGATGCATACATCATCGAATATGAAGAGGATTAGTCAAATGAAAGGCTAATAAAATATCGTGTTTATTACACAATCTGTAGACTTCTGAATCATTTCAAACGAATATTTGTCAAGTTATGGTTGAAAAGTCATCCAAATTAACAAAATTATATGTATTTTAATACGCTTTTGTATAAGCCCTAACACTGACGCAAGTGGATTAAAAATGTGCGTCCGAATAAACAGTCACCCTTTTCTTACGCTTTATTTGTTCTGTTCCTTGACAGTCCCAACTCGTTGCGTCAAACGTGGTACGCTCTGGATATTCAAAATTTGGTGATTAATATACAGTGGACTCTCCCTAAGTCGAACTCTCCTTAAGTCGAAACTCTCCCTTACTCGAACTTTTTCGCCATATTTTACATACATTTTCCTCAACATTCCATACAAAACCTCTCTCTAAGTCAAACTCTCTCTAACTCGAACAAATTTTGGTATCAATTCGACTTAGGGGGAGTCCACTGTAATTAAAATTATACATGTGGTATATAACCTATTCAAATGGTTATAATTTACTACAGTAGACTACCTGTGAATCCTAACAAATTATAGTGCCTTTGTGAATAAAATTATTCAAAGTACAGTAAAACATTTCTAAATTGGTCTCGTTGAAGCAACGTTCAAAATAGATAGAAATATAAATGAATGTTTATAATTGAGTATTTATATCAAAATACATATTTTAACTGTGCATAAATAGGAAAACAAAAAACTTGAAACTGTCAAATCAAATCGACTGTGCGTTGAAGTTTTCATTTTGTCATCCCCTTCAGGTACTTCACGGTTAACGGATACTTCGACGCTACGCATGTAAAGTATTTTATGTGCCAGAGCCTTAAGTCCTGTTGAGTTAGAGTCGATGGCGACGGATCGAGTTGCCTAGAGACATCTCATGCGTACTTTACCCCCGCGACCCATTTTGTGTGGGTTAGTAGATGATGGTGATAATTTAAAACTTCACCCTTCGAAGCCAAACACAAACTAAAAATTCTCCTTCATATATTCGTTTCAATCAATGAAATACAGGTTCCATATTGTACCGCTACGCCTTAGAATTTCTGTGGTACAAATATGTACGTACATTCAAATGTGCTCGTTAGCATTTCAATTTACGCAGTTTTTTCTATGGCTGTGGTGACAAAAAAGGGAAATTATCGAAAGAGACTGGTTTACAAGATATTTAGTAGTTTTTTCAATATTCGTATGAAATTTTATTGGTGCTGAAATATTCAGCCCGACTTGACAAGTGGCTCACTTTCCGGGCTTCACTGTAGTTGCAGATTCTTATTTCAAGGTGCATACTCATTTGTTTGTGGTTGCCGCATCATACCCAACCATATCTAAAGTATAACGTGTACTAGTTCGTGCCGTCTTTTGCGGCATTCAGAAAAATGTATGAATTGACAAGATATCTTGTGCTGATTTCACAAAGTGATAACTACATAGTGGGCGCGGTATGTATCTAGCATTTCATATAGTTCCCAACGAAACACTTACAAAGTCTCAGATATCTTTCGTGATATGAAAAGTGAGACTGTGGTAAAGACAACTGCTACACATAGCTTTGAGTAAATTGAAAAATTGCTGCTATAGAAACGAAAAACATCAGGTCAGTTTTAAAGCAAATTCCAGTTGCTTTAAAACTTGCATCAAATGTGTCAGACACCAGGTAGATGTCTTAATGAAAAGTGTGATTGCAATGAACAAGATAAAATCCAAATCAAACATCAAAGCCTGATCTGGAAGTTGTAGAGCCTGATTGATAACGAACTTGAGTTGAAATTGAAATCCCCATCCGGAGGCAAGCAATCGTTCTTCAATAAATTTCACAAAGCGATAGAGATTTGTACATAAATCAACTTCAAAGTACGCACCATCATCGAATTTACCACTCACAAAAATCGATTGGAAAAGCTTAAATTATCCTCGCTTCCCCCTTGTAGCACATTCGTTTCATCGTTTCAGACACTACCGCTTGAAGAAAGATGACTTGTGGGAGCTGTGCTGACAACGGTCATATTTATACTTCACCCTAAAGTGCCGGTTTTAATATTTAATAACCCTCCCCGTCCAGGTTTCACTGGAGATCTCATATGTCAGCAGTTCGCCCACATGTCCTCATAAAATCCAGACACGAGTACATTCATTCTCCAAAGATTACCCATTCACACTTGTTCGTTTACATGTTGCATTGGTTGTGAGTTGTGAGTTGAGAGCACTTACCAGGTATATAAGGCTTTTGATTACACGACGACGATGATGATATTCGATTGCATTGATTATGATGGTTCGTTTCGCTATGTGGCGTGCTGTTATGATTCGGCACTTCAGTACTTTCAGCTGTGCTAAGTAGGATCATTTCGCGATCCTCGATATACATTTCGCTGCCATCGTCTGGCACTTGACGATAGTGTTGTGGCCATATGGCCAGTCCTGAGAGAATGAAAGCCTCAAGAGCGCAAACATAACCTATGATCTGTAAGAAAGAACAAACCATATTATTTTATTCAACGAGATAAAATTAAACGGAGTCAGTTACACTTACCGCCGACGCAAAGAGGGTTTCCTTTGTGTGCTTCGGCACCCACGAAAATTCCTCGGCAAAAATGACCATGTGCAGTAAGAGGGTGGAACCCAAAATGAAAAACAAACCAATACTCAGGTACATCCATGTGTTCTAGAGATTGAGAGGCAGATAAATATTGAATTAGACACGTTCGGGCGGAAGCTCAAACACACTTACCACTTTAGTCCAATTGAATGGAAACATCAGTGCTATGTGCGAAATATCGAGAAACAACATTACACAGGTTATGAGGAGGGAGAACACTGCACAGAAGATCATTAATCTTAAACGTCCTATAAGTGGCAGTAAAAAGAGACCAACTTGCACGGTGCCGGCTGAGCATTCGCATGCAAGACAAGCGGCCGAAGATAACTGCAAAACAAGACAAGGGTGAACAAAAAAAATCAGACCGTTAGAGGAAACATACGAAACACTTACCACCAAAAGAATTCGTACAATCCCTGTAGGCGTTTTTAAATGTTGAGAATCACAGTGCAATACAACACCCCAAGCCAATGGCGATTGACCACTGCTTTGTCTGTAGTTGGCGTGCGAGTCCCACGATGTGCAAGTACCAAGTGGTGACTCTAAGGATAATGATAGCTCTCCGGCTCTGCTGCCAGCTATTTCAAAATCCTGCACGTCGTCCAGCTGACAGCAGACCGGCTCTAAATCACGTATTTCGTCCAGGAGGAATTCTATCTCATCCGTACCATATAAATCAGATTCAGTTGGCGTTTGAAGTTGGGGTTGTTGCATTTCCCGCTGCGGGGGCTGTCCCACATCACCGGATCTTATGAAAAATTATTTGTCGAATCCAAATAAACGATTGTAAATAAACTGAAAGTAGAATGAAAAAAAAACAAAAGCATGTGCTGTACTGAAAATGGTTTACTGGTGTATCGCGAAAATAAAAGAAAAACTCTGAAAATATGAAAAAAAAACACCCTGTTTGGCATTTGACAGGGCATTGATGTGAGACACATATTAAAGGGTTCGATTATACATAAAAATGGCAACACATCACTGAGAACATATTTCCGCAATGTCCATGGCATTCGAAATGTCATTTCCATTCCCTGTCGTGTCACCAGCATATTGCAAAAAATGTGACGTTCCCGCAGAGAATTGATATTCGAAATATTCACTTCAAGAAAATGTCGTCGTTTTAACGTATGTTTGCTCTCAAATTGTATAACCATACAATGCAAGTTTCAATCAAGTAGAAAACAGTTCTGTCATTTGCAAAAATTCCTGGACAACAGCTGAATGTCTTCAGACTGTAGGTCAAGGGAATAATCTAACAGCCTTGCTCCAGGACTAAGGGCTGGGATTTATTTATTTAACAATTTAAGGACCACAAGCAAGAACAGCTCTTCCACTTGAGTACATGCTTTGTATGCAAACATTGCAAATACGATTCTGAACTTTCACTGACAAGTAATAAAACATTTCATTTTGCGACATGTAAGTCTTACATTTTTGATGGACTAGAACGTGACCAAAATAAATCCAAGCGCAACGAATACGAGAATATTTAAAACGCAGTTCAATGACGTCTGAAACGTGCGTGTTCGAAATAATGGAGAAATGGCGGGGGGAACTTATGCTGCGTAGAGCGTATTGCAGCTGTAAATCTCATGCGATAAGAACATATAATAGGAGGTGCTTATTTATATTTAAAAATTGTATAAATTTTTTATTCGGTCATAAAATAAACAAGCAACTCGGGTATGAAGCAGTGGTTTTCCCGGTAAAAGACCTTGGTTTTCTGACACATACAGTATCGGACACAACTAAACTACCAACGTGAGCAAAGTGAGCATTTCTCTTTAATCGGGTGTCAAAGAGAAGTGACGAAAATTAAATTTTCTCTAATTTTTAAACTTTATTAAGCAAAACTATGATCCAAACATAACATGCATGTACAGTCGAGTCTGCCAAGTTGAACTCTCCCTAAGTCGAATTTCTCTCTAATTTTGTCCCCACATTTAAACATCTCCCTAAGTGAAACTCCCGCTAAACCGAACAAATTATGGTATCCCGTGACAATTCGACTTACTATCGGGGCTAGAGGGAGTTCACTGTATATTTGTTCCAAGAAATAAATACAAGAATTCACTAAACCAAAAAAAAGTCAAGATCAATCACCTCGACAAAACTAAAGCGCTCCCTATCCAATTTAAGGATCCCTTATTTTTTACAATAAATTTAAAAGTTCTCTATTTTACTATTATATATACGTACAGGGTCGGTAAACTAGTATTTTTTTTTAAACAGGTTATTTTGACACTGACAGCTGTTCTAAATATTGACAGAAAGGCAGTATCATACCTCTGCGGAACGAAATGAGTCGCTTTACGTTTGAACACCGTAAAGTGTATTATTTTGCAAATCTAGCGGTACTTAATTCCTGTGGTGCTTGGTATCGATGTACTATCGACATAAGCCGTGTTTTTTTCAAAAATCTATAAATAGTGAAGTATTATTTTGCACGTAAAGCACATACAACAACCTACTGTCTATAACTGCCTATAGTATCGGCAGTGAAAAGTGGCTGCCGATAAAAATTCGAATTCGAATTTTTTTCATATATTTTGACAGCCATTCGAACATATCAATTGTTTTCTTAATATATTTTGACAGATAAAAATCAAAGCCACTGCAAATCGTTTTTTCACGTCTTACTTGACTTCAATATGGATAGCGATGAAAAAAACACGGCTATACTGTAATTGTTACATTTTGCAGAATAAAACAAAACACGACCGCTTCGTCACAAAGTTCACTTTATTCTACTCTTTCTTCTGTTAGTTACATTTGCAATTCTTTAGCTGACAAGAGAGCTACAGCCCGAACCATAACAAAGGGCTTGAAAAATTGGGGTGACAGAATGAGCAACAGCGAAGCCATCCGATTCAGCCACTTGAACGAGGTTACATTTCATAATTAATGGGATTTGTTCTCACTAATAATGCCATAACACTTGGAAAAAATTCAATTACTTGTATTTGGCACACCCAGTACATCCAAATTATCCAGCAGAAATCTCCGGCTTATCTTAGATTCTATTTATTTCCATCCATTTTTACCGACTGAAGAAAAATGAATAAACCTTTCACAGAGATTTCTGAACGCTATGTAAGATTGTTGTCCTTTTCAGTGGTTGAGTCTAAGATGACGTTTCATTTGTTGCTACAACAATCAAGCCGATCTCTGTGTCATTCAATCTCATACCGGTATTCGGTAACGAATTTATCTGCATTGCATTGTATGCAAAAAAAAAAATCTATCTCATCAGAAAGAGCGGCATTTTTATTCACAGACAATTGAATTCCACTTAATTCAAAACCTTGTAAATCCATACAGCGAAGAAAAAACCACAACGCCCCGCCAATGCCCATCGACACCATTTCAATTTGCGGCTCCATTTCGAATTCACAACGCCAAACATTCCTCTTAGCTCTCCGTTTGAATGCAATTAATAATCTCGTTCGCTGCCATACACACTTCGTTTACATCCCTGGAGTCTCGTTTCTGTTTTTCCTTTGATCGCATTTTTCAATTGTACCAGAAGAGAGTAAAAATATCCGCAAGTCGACTATTTCCAAAAGATTGAACCGCACAAAAGCGAACCACAACTCCCACTCCCAGTTGAGCGCGCGTTTTTTGCTTCCTTCTTCTGGTTCGTCTCTGGCAAGATAGGAAGCGAAACAAAAATACACAAAGAAAAGCAAAAGAAATTAAATTCAAAAAAACTCCTTTTTGATGTATCGACGAATACTGCAATCATGTACTCATCCTTTTTGCACATAAAAAGTTACAACTTCCACTTCAAATAAAATTACACTCACGTTAGGCCCAACATGAAGGGGTGAACGTGAACGTGGACGTGAACGCGAAAGCGAACGAGTGAGAAGTGTGGAGGTTGTAGGTTCTTAAGGCGCGGGAACTGCCATCAGTCACCAATCTAAGGTGCAAGGACGTGTGTAGACACTTTCACACATTCCTTCGACTCAAAGTCATTCGTCGACCGACGAGGCACTTTGTGTCCATGTGAGAGAGTGGAATGTGCCAGAAGCATTAAGCGATTCATACCTCTTCTGGCTATCGACGAGTTATAATTGCCACACTGTCTACTCCAGTGAAACACTAAACTTCCGGCCGCCCCAAGTCCCTTGCAATGCCAGCATTTCTAACATTTCCTTAGCCAGCGTGCAAGCACTACACATGTACTGCATGAATTATCCTTTCTTGTCAACCGTGCCCACCCCATTAAGCTGGGTAAAAAGGCGAAGAAGCGAACGAACAGAACATTATATCAGCTGCAGTGGCGCGTGGGTGGTTGAGAGCCGGCCGAACTAGGTCAATGAATTGAATTGCACTATTTTTAATTTATAATCCAACGAGTAGGCAATGTGTGGGAGTTTGTGCCGGTTATGTACTCGTGTGTATGCCAAAGGACCTTTCATATGCATGCACTCTGAACATACCCCCATCGCACTGCTGTCATAGCTGCTGCTGATACCTCGACTGTCTCTGTCGCGTGCTCCCTCTGCTGTCGCAGTCGCCTCCACCGCCAAGCAGTGGTGCTGCTCCTCGTGATGGTGGTTGCAACGTTATGCTCCCTGTTGACAATAAATTTGCATATATTGGATGGCGGCGGTAGTTTTCGATGATGATGGGTAGTAGCCCGTCGGCAGCAACAACTAAGCAGCAGTGGCAAAGGAGCCTTTTACTTTATATGTAAATTCGAATAATTGATCCTGGGGCTGGCTACACCACGAGCACCACCACCTCCACCGGCAGGAGCAGCAGCAACCCAACGTCGTATAGCTGTTGCGACAGTAGATGGAGGCATTGAGGCAAGTTGCACTTTAAAATGATAACACAGAGGCATGCATCCAGCCAGGTCGTGTTAATTGTAAACATCTTGACCTCATACCGTGATGGGAATTGCTGCACCCGGGGAGGGGCATAGAATGGAGTCTGGCTCTCTTGGTACGAGGGTGCTGTTGAAGCACGAGTGGAACAGGGAACATGGAGTGCATTCTCTCGATGGATCCTTGCACGGAGTGCAAAATGTTTTAGATTAATGGGATTGCAAGGAGAAAGAAATTAATCACATTAGGTTATTTATCTGCGGCAGGGTCTTGGGGTTCCATAGGCGGATTGAATTTCCTCCTTTCAAGCAGTTGTCTGAAATGTGAGGAGGTTGAACTGGATTGCCGAGAAATGAGGAGTTTGAGAATGATGCAAATGCTGTACATGGTACTTTGGAGAGATTTCAAATGACCGGTCAAAAGGGGTATTGCGTCTTTTGTGAGTTGTGTACTGCAGGTGGATGCAATTGAAGGGAATTCAAAGCATCAAAGGCATTTCCATTTCGGCTTTTCTTGCTCAGGCTGTTTGTTGTTTGATTTAGAGTGTGTGCAAGGTGGAATTGCTGTTCCTATTAAACTGAGCAAATTTCTGATGAATTTCAGTTTACGTAAGCAGTGATGTGATGTATTTCATGTGAACAGCAATTGAACAACTTAATGTGTTGTAGATAATTACCCATGACCACGAGCACTGGTGAAACGATTTGCAAATGACTCCTACGGTTCTAAATCATTATTTTGATCGGAGGCAGTAGGAGGGAGAGAAACGGTTTTAGTATTAAATTTGAGTGGGTGTGGATTGAATGGAATTTAACTTAAGGCTTCAAATCCCTAAATATATACAGATATAAGTCACAGGCTTGTGAAAGTGTCTTATAACATCGTGCGACACAATGACTTATTCCGGCTTATTAGATGAAGGCAAGACCGTCAAGCCCATAGAATCCGTTGCGTGCGTTGCGTTCTGTCAAAATATTGACAACTCATAAGCCCTACTGAGAAAGAGACAGCAAACTTGGCCACAATTTGAAAACATCACGACATAAAAACACAATAGTGCGTTTGCGCTGGCGTTGTCTTTCAACGCACACAATTCAATGGCCATGCATGTTAATAGTGCATGCAGTGTTAAAAAATATAACCCGATGATCAAATTAAAACACGGCTTCCTTAGTGAAATAATAATATATTAATATGGGTGGCGCTACAGTCCGAGGCGGACCTGGGCCTAGCTTCTCAGCAACCACTCGTGTTGCGCGTGCTATTGTTTTCTCACGCGTGGAAGGGACCTACAGTTTAATGCCGACTCCAAACGGCCAAGTTTGAGAAGCTTTTTCTAGACAGCAAATACTCTTTGAGCATTGTCAGTGACTCGAAAGAGATGGAGCCGTGAAATATGAAAGGTGGTAAATTCGGGTATCGAACCTGGCACCCTCTGCGTAGGAGTCGACGCACTAACCCACTACGCCACGGCGACCCACCCTTTAGTGAAATTCAATTCAATTTTATTTTATGAAAACGATATCTAAATTCAATGTTCACAGTTACGATTACAAGGGCGAACTAAAGCAAAAATACAGCATCATCTGAGCAAGAGAGACAATCATATTCACGTACAAATATATTCACTTCACTCTAATTTTTAACATACAGCGTCGACCTGCGTTAGTGAAAAATGAGAGAGATGAGAGGATCGTAATAAAACGTAAAATGTAAGTCCATCGCACGTCATTTTCGAACATGTTGGATATTTTTTGACAGAGAGCTGCGCTGTGAGATAGATTTTCTCCCAAATTGAGAGTTTTCTTCCTAATTGAGAGTATTTCGTGTCAACTGTCATTTGAGAAATGAAAACAGCTGATTAAAATAATTTAACGACAAAAGTAATTTTAAATGAGTGTATGCAGGAAGGCGGCTGTTCTCTCTCTTATCTGCTAGATGAGAGATCATCGCAAGTCGATTCGTGAATTTTGTGGGAAATAGCGGCAGATTCATGAATTTAGTGGGATAATGGCAGCTGATTCGTGAATTCGTAGTTGCCGGATTGCAAAGAGGTGCCAAATGGCGTACGTTGCGTGCGCAATGCACTCTTGTACAAATCTAAGAAACTTGAAATTTTAAGGTTTCTGAATTATTAGGAATTATTCAAAAACAATTTTAAGGAGAACATGTCGTATTCTTTCATTCATAAAATATCGATAAAACTATCACATAGGGTGCACCCGAATGAATTTGAATGGAAAAATCTGTCAAACGCACAGAAGGTTAAAAGTTGCCCAATTCCATCCGTCGTGGTGAATTTCAGTTGTGGGCTGTATTTGCTGTCGCTCTCCCTCTGATAGGGGTTTATGAGTTTTCATTTTTTGATATGACGCACGCGACGTATTCTATGGGTTTGGGCAGAGACTAAGATAGCCGACTGGACAGTTGATTGCCCCTAGCCCATTGGCGAAATAACGTGAATGCCGTCCTCTGATTGGTCAATTTGTTTTGAGAAAACATTATAAAAACAGTTGTCTAAAAATTTTAACGGGTAAGAGAGGTAGAAGTTAGGCTTCTCTGTAATACTTCATTTCTGACCAATACACGACAAGTGTCACTCAAAAAATACGTTTCTCATGAGCTTATCGCTAGATATGGTTGCATGACGTAGAACGACTAATTTGACGATAATCATAATACCGACATCACAGCGCCATTTCGAGAAAAGACGTTAAAGGACTTTCGTAATCGGGGTGAGTAACTTTAGAACTTCGAATTTTTTAGATTTACACAAGAGTGGATTGCACATGAAAGGTACGCAATTTGGCACCTCTTTGCAATCCGGCGACCACGATTTTTATGCATCTAAATGCAACGCACGCGACGGATTCTATGGCTTTTGTGCCTTTAGGCTAGGCGCGTACGTGCGATTTCAATCGCACGATTATTCAGTCGCAAAAAGTAAAATACATAACTTTCAATATGAACGAGCTCACATGACGAGCTCTGCAATTTATGCCAATTTTTTTTCCGTGTCGCCGGATTGATGTATTCGTACTGGCAAGACTAAAAATCGCTTTCGCAACAGGATGTGGGTATGCTTGCGAAGGAAATGAAACATTTTGTTGTTTTTGCATGAATGCACACATATGGTACTACTAGTAAGTTATCGCAGCGATTCCAAGAATGGAACAAGCTCCATTTTATGAATTGCACCGGAAGTGTTGTGTTGTGGCTCTTTTGTTACGCTTAAAATCTAAAAAGAGGTATGTCCTGTTATAAGTTTCATAGAATTCACCATAATTTGAACAATTCACCACATAACTTCTTTTAATTTCGATCACAGTGTAAGCTGTCAAGTTGGCCAGTACATAGTAGCACCAAGAAAAATCCATACAAATATTTCTCCAAATACCTCTGTATGCTGGCCACAAGTCTACCACCAGTTCCAAGGGCAGCACTTTTTGATATATTATTTCATCTTTCGCCAACTTACATAGGTTTGAATGATAATATACATTCTTATATACAGTATCAGACAAAGCTAATGCACCCCCTTAAGCAAACAGAGTATTTTTAAAGAATTTTCCTTGTATCGAGTGACAGACAGAAGTGGCAAAACTGAAATTTTGTTTCATCATTTTTGAACCTTTATTAAACAAAACAAAGAAGTATGTATATATATTAAAAACACCGCGAGTGCTGTGTACCCAAGACAACCCTTATGGTCCCCGTCGTTGTACGGTGCGCACAGATGAGAAGGTGACTGCTGTGGCCGAGCATGTTTGGACCATTTTTCTTCGAAAATGAGGCTGGAAACCACGTTTCGGTCAACGGTGAGCGTTACAGAACCAGGTCAACCTATTTGTTTTACTGAAATTGAAGACATGGATTTGGACGACCTCTGGTTCATGAAGGATGGCGCGCCATGCCACAATCGATCTTTTGCGCACCAAATTTCCAAATCGTGTTATCAGCCGTCTTGGCAACCTCGGAGCTGGGATTTGTCCCATTGGACTATTTGTGGACCCGTCGATTGAGGCACTTAAGGCCAATATCATCGAACTAATCCGTTAGCTACGAACCGAAACCATCAACAAGGTCGTGGAAAATTCTTCAAATCAATAGTACTTTAATCTCGCCGTAAAATTGTTCACAACCTAACAATAACTAAAATATATATACAATATATATACTCCCTAAGTTGAAATCCTCTCTGACTCGAACTTTTTTGCCATATTTTGCATACAGTTCCTTCAAAATTATGATATCCCGTGACAAATCGACTAAGTATATCATATATGGGTCGCCGTGGCGTAGTGGGTAAGTGCGTCGACTCCTACGCAGAGGGTGCCAGGTTCAATACCCGAGTTTACCATCTTTGATAATTTACGGCACCACCTCTTTCGAGTCACTGACAATTCTCAAAGAGTATTCATGTCTACAAAAAGCTTCTCAAACTTCCATTTCATTCCGAGTCAGCATTAAAATGTAGGTCCCTTCACCTCGTGAAAGAACAATAGCACTCAGAACACGAGTGGTTGCAGAGAAGCTAAGCTCAGGATAATTTATTATATCAATATCAAAAATCAACAATAAAACAAAAATTTAAACATTAAAGATAAGGGAATGTAGTGTTTTTAGAAGTGCATAGTTACAAGCTAAATATGTATGCCCTTTTAATTGTTTTCCTTTTTAGACGCTTTCAATCAATCGTTTTTATACGTGCCAAGGTAAACATGAAATACCTGTACTAAAATTCTCTTGAGTTCCCTTGATTGTAAATCAATATCTAATAGATACAGGTTCATCAAGACAAAATGCCGACTTGAGGAGGAATGTCCAACTATTAATTTTCATGACGTACACAGTGATTAAGACTTCTGTGTTTACTACTCTAATTAAATAAGACCTTTATTGCCGGTGTGTCCAGAGCATAAAACTGACAACACGACTGCTATTGACGCAAATCAACACGTCGCGCCGTTTATTTTGAATGCTAACAAATTCAGAACAAGTCCCTCAATTAAAAAAAAAAAACTTAAAAATAAATTCACTGTTTTAGTGAGAAAAACGGCACCTGGACTGGGAGGGATACGAATATTTTATTCTGCCTTTTTGTGATCACTGTATGAAAGAAAAACTACAATCACTCACAAAAGCATAAAGTTGTCTTCTCCTTTAGTAGGTGTGAGACTCTAGGTTGAAGAAATTAAATCATACATTTCTGTACGGAAATGGAAAATTCCAAAACTGGAATTTTCAAAACTCGGGGGTATGTCAGATTTGTTACCATAACTCAATGTGCTGTTTTCCCGATCCACAAAAAAGGAGACCCTTTAAATTGCCACCCAACTCCAGTCGACGAATTAGTCCTCTCACGCAATTTTGAAGAAGCCGGAACAGCCATTAAAAATCTGAAGATGAAGAAAGCCGTAGGCTGAAGAAGAATTGGGAGGACGAAAGCATGCCGTACGACTGGATTATCAGATCTATATGTCACATCCACATAAAAGGCGATCCTACCCCTTGCAATGACTATAGAGGTATATCCCTGGTCAACGTCCGCTACAAGATCCTGTCCAGTGAACTGTGTGAACGTCTAATGCGGCTTCCGGCCTGGCAAATCGACTATAGACCAAATTTTCACACTAATGCAGATCCTGGAGAAGACTAGCGAGTTTCAGATACACCTCTTCATCGATTTTAAAGCCACATACGACAGCATTCGTGTGTTTAACACTTCCCGCGTTCCCAAAGTGCTGTGGAGGAAAGGGGGTGAAGCGAATTGGTCTCAAGGACAATAAGGACAAAACGAAATACATGCTGTCGACCAACACCCTGGTCAAAATATTACGATCGACATCTACAATTTCTAGGTAATCGAACGGTCGAGCTAAGAAGGTCTTGGTCCTCCTAGTTCGAGAAGGAGAGGAAGACCGGACCATTGGCATAAAGACGAAGTTATCGCAGCCGCTGGGCAGCTTGGTCTTGACGACTGCAAGGAACGCTCCTTCTCACGACCGTTACCAATAGAAGGCAGCTTTAGCTCAGGCTCTGACCCTCCAAGGGTCTGAACATTACCTCCAAAACCTTGCCGTGCCGTGTTGTGTGATCTAAAACCGTTGGTCAACAACCTGGTCGGTCCGAGGGGCTGCTAGTGAAGTCAGAGGCACACTAAGATCATATTGGTCAATTATGATACTAACAGCCAGGCTACTACCACTGATTGACCACTCCAGTGCCGTTAGTCTGATCCCAACGGCGAATGATGACTGGACCAGATTTGAAAACCAGATAAGACCGTATTAACTTTGCTCTCACTGGGATTCGAACCGGGGACCCCAGTAACCAAGGGCCAAACCAACTGTGCCATATGGGTGGTGTTACAGCCGGTAAACGGCCAGGGCCTAGCTTCTCTCACGAGTAGAAGGAATCTAAAGTTTTATGCCGACTCCGAACGGCAAAGTTTGAGAAGGTTTTTTTTAGACAGTTGTTACTTTGAGAACTTGTCAGTGACTCGAAAGCGGTGGGGCCGTGAACCTTATTTTTGGCGTACCGGAAATCGAACCTAGACGCCGTAGTTGATGTGCGTAGGAGTCAATGCTCAGAAAGCTCGACGACATCTCGACACACACCACTTTTTCATCGATTTTAAAGCGGCGTATGACAGCGTCTGTAGAGACAAGTTACACAGAACAATGTCTAGTTTTTGCATCCCTCACTCATCCGTTTGTGTAGGAAGACCAAGTAGAATGCAAGCATCAATGTCGGTAATGAATTCCCCGAGACCATCGATGTCAAAAAAGGCGACGCGCTGTCATGCCACTTCTTCAACATTATTCTTGAAAGAATAGTTTAAAACTCCTACGCCAACACCCGAGGCACAATCTTTCAGAGATCCGTCCAACATATGCGAGTATGCCGAAAAAGAATACAACGTGATGTCATTGGCGAAGGAGGCCGCTTAGTTATCTTTAACGGTAAATGAGGGCAATACCAAGTATATAAATACTGTCAACGAGAAAAGATACCCAATACAAACGTCTCGGACAGAACGTCATAGTCATAACTTTGAGGAAGGCAAGCTTACCTGACCTGGGAACCGCTATCAACCCAGGCAATGAAACCAGCCCAGGAACGAAAAAAAAACTGCGACTGATATGACGAACGCAAGTATAGGGACGACAATGAACTATGCGTGCGAAACTGGAGGCAGCTAACTAAAGATCTTGCAGGCCTTTGCGGCTTGTGAAGTGTGGAGAAACTCAGGATTAACAGAAAAATGGAAAAACAAAAATTTCAGAATTCATTAATAAAAGCCTAGGGATGTTTTGGCATTTTTCATAAAATGCTCAGGGATACTATTTTCGGCGATTCGAAATTAGCGTCGCACAGTGGTGCAAAACACACCAAAAACTGAAAACAAAAAAAAATTAAATGAAAGAAATGGCAGTGTTTTGTAGGTTTTAAATGAAAGTAATGCCAGTGTTTTGTAGGTTTCCCGCAATACTCTCCCACTCTTTGTTAAGCATTTAAAGTATATAAGCCGTGTTTTTTTTTTTCAAAAATCTATAATAAGTGAGGTAGGATTTTGCACGTAAAGCACATACAACAATCTACTGTCTATAATATATACCTATCAATATATTGAAAAGTGGAAAAGTGGAGTTCGAATTTTTTTCGTGTATTTTGACAGCGATTCGAACATATAATTTGTTTTCTTCATATATTTTGACAGATAAAAATCAAAGCTACTGCGAATCGTTTTTTCGCATCTTACTTCACTTCACTATCGATAGCGATGAATAAGAACGCGGCTACACTGTAATACAGCGCTTATTTGCGTCATTTTCTTAATTATTATTTTTTAAATACCATTCTTCTTCGATTTCTTGGTTTTGTATGCATCCTACTGTGAACAGGCTTTGGATGCAATTTCGGCTGCTCTTCTTTCTACCGACAATTCTTCGGCGAAGATCTTAAGTCAAAAAGAAAGACCTTTTTGCCTTCTGAATTATCTGAAGAAGCACAAGACACGAGAAATAAGGCCTTTGGAAGTGAAGATGATTCTTCATCAGATGAATCAAACTATTGGTTTAATTTTCACAAACGCATGATGTAATGCAAAAAAACAATAAATATTAAAGGTTATCTTTTATCTTAATACAATAAGCAGAAATGAAGTATTACAGATATAGCCGACTTCACAGCTGATTGCCCCCTAGTCCATCGGCGAATTTGAGTGCCTTTTTGACAGACATTCATGAATTTTTGACGGTCATTCACGAAATAACGTAAATTCCGTCAATTTGGTTTAAGAACACGTTATAAAAAATAGTTGTTAAAAATCTTAAGGAGCAAGAGAGGTAGAAATCGGGCATCTCTGTAATACTTCATTTCTGAGAATAAGATTCCTTCGTTCAAAACCAGAAAACGAATTATTTAAAGTTTTTGGGGTGTTTTGCCCCACTGTGCGTCATGTGCGTGGTTTTGAACACAGTTTCGTACCGACTGAATAAGGAGTTCTCATTTATAGCTGTTACATCTCCCAAGGGCGAACATTTCTCTTAAAGAACAAGAAAGAATGAGAGGAAATAAATGACAAGAAATAAATGACGGTCTCTTTAAAGAAGATGTTACCACGGATGCAAAAGAAAACCGATATCCTTGTCAATGACGGCAGCTCTGGTTTCTGGTTTATCAAGCCCTCTTTTTATAAAAGCTGTATACCAACGAAGGTGTGCTCTATCCAATAAAAGGACGGCTAAGAATTTAAAACCCTCTGAACTGTGTTCTTTGAAGTCAGTGCAAAATGAACCTAATGCTGCCGTTCATTTGTACATAGACCATCCGCTGTATTCAGGATACATCCCTCCATAACCTGAAATACCAGAAACAAATTCAATTTATGAAACCCCCATGGGCTAGTGTATTTCCCCAATACCAGCGGAGCAATCTCCAACATAAATACCAAATATTACCGAATTCATTTGGTTTTTAGAGTCCAAAAAAGTACAAAAAATGGTCTAAATATAGCCGCCTAAAGGTATTTACCCCAAACGAAGCTAACGAATATTCACGTTCAAACTATTTAATTTTAACAAACATGTATGCATATACACGTGCCTACGCGATGTTGTTCGTATTCCGTCCTCAAACAAAAAAAGACGCAGAAGACCGCGCGCAGTGAGAGGATACTCACAGAATTCCACCTGATACCCCCAAAAATCGTTGAGCGCTGAGCATTGAAAAGTTTGCCTTCCTCTTCTCGTTTTTGAAGAATGACTGCGGGTAACTGCAGGAAATTGTCTCGTGCTCTATCTCGTTCTATCCCCTTCGGTGTCTACAGTACACGGTCTCCCTATTAAATTTACCTTTAGCATTTTAATGAGTCCTGCAGAAGACCACGCTTTTACTGCTGCCATTCCAGTTTCCCTCTGGATTTCAAGTGGTCGGACAAAGATCGGGGGTTGAAGACAATAAAAAAAATGATTTTTCTGCTCCTGGTGGTGGACAAGACGCAAACGACGGTAATGAACCTCTCTCAATAACTATCATCGAATGGTATGACTGGCGAGGGTATTTCATTGACCAGACTCGGGGAAGGTTTTTAGCCTTGGGGGTATAAGGAGAAAAAAAAAATAACCAGAATTCAACCACAAACTCTGAAGAGACACTCCTTCGTTGTGTCGTGTGTTTACATTATGTTTTACTGTTCCGTTAAATATAGCAATGATTTAACTGTGTAGGAGGATAACCCTGCACCCTTGAAGTTGAAGAGACCAAACGATGAAAAGGGTCACGTATAGAGGCTAATACCCCGGCAATGCCGGCATGGACTAGACCAGCTTCAATAAAGGAAAAATAAAAATCGATACCACACACAGATTGGTGCGGTACACGCAATGATTCGAAAAAAAATAACGAAAAGAGTATAATAAAATCGGGGAAAAGGCCCTTCGAGGCCTTGCGCTTCTTTAATAAGCAGCTACACACAACAAATCCGAAGTATGTACATTTGCCGATGATTCCTGGACCAGAAAAGGGAGGACAGCGTGGGGGAACTTCCTCCTCACCAAAAAGAAAATGCAAATAAAAATATATAACGGGAAATGGATTTTGCACAGCCTTTAGAAAATTCCAACAGCAGTCTGTCAGATGCTATGTTCAAGTGTGTATGGGTGTGTGCGCGCTAAAGGCGACGACAACGACAATTCCGAAGGATGACAACTCCGAGTCTACAGTGGTCGTGAGGATTTGGTAAGTGTGGGAATGAATATGGGACAATCATAGACTGCAGATGATTTAGTTTCTCATTTAATGTGGCGCAATGTGGCCATTACTCCGCTATCGATCGTCGCCATCCACGATAACGTTGATGATGATTTGCTCTTTAAATATTATTCCATATGCATGGATGTGTGTGTGCATCGTCAAAGGACATGACTGTTTTGTTGGACACTGTACTCGTTCATTCCATATAAGCAAAACGAAAACTCTTCTCCCAGAGATAAACACAAATGCCGCACATGCACTAATGTACACATGCATATACGTCGACCATTTGCAACAGAGATGCAGCTCTATTTGTTTAGAACGACATGCGAAAGTAATTGGCAAGAAGAATTATTTTCAAAATGAGAACGTCCTATTTTGTTGAAGACACTACACACTAAACATATCCCCACACAAACGCACGAGAAAACTGTGCCTATTGTGTGCTATTTATGGAAGAGCATGACAGCCTTGACAGTTTTTTGACAAATGAAAAATAAAAAGTGTCAGCACTTAATGGCCTTGTTTACATCAAGACAAAATGTACGTATGCGGTTGGAAAAAAAATAAATTATTTCGCTGTAGCTTCAGATTAGACATGGGCTTGCGAAAACAGTGTTGGTTGAAAAGGAAAAGATGGAACAATTTGTATTGAGAAAGTGTTGGTTAAAATGGGCCAAACGGGAATATAATACAATGATGGCGAGTGGAGTACAAATTTAGTACCCATGTGATTTCAATTTTTTGTAATTATATTACATCAACCAAAATCGCGAGGTTTCATCGAATTTCTCTCAGAGGTTTGGCCATACATTTCCGAGGTTTCATCTCACGCTTTCGGCGAATGCTAGTTGAAACCCCCTTGAGCTCATCCGTCCTTGAGAGATTGTTAAATCGAACAAGCCTACAGCGTGAACTTCAGTTTATTTTGGTAAATTTGTTGTTTACTTTCTCATTTTCTCTCACTCTTTTCTGGTGTTCTCGACACAATAATTTCGTTTCAACAAATAGTTGTTTTTCCGGCCACTTCAAAATTGACAGCCAATGACATTTGAAAGCACTCCAATTTGGGAAAGCGTTGAGTGTGGTGAGATTTCAGTAAAAGTTCAGCCAATCCACGCGATATTGATTGCTAAATGGGGAGAGGGGTTCGTACAAGATGGAGATTTTGAACTTGTGTTACACTCCTCTGTAAATTATTGCTCTACGTGTGGACTATATCTGACTAATTAGGAGTGAATTTATGTGGCATAGTTTACCAGTATTAGTGCTGCCTCGTAGGACAAATTCTTGTGTCTACCCAGTTCATACGGGCTGATTCCTGTGACAAGTCTTTTTTGAGGAACCTAGTTTGGTATTTGGAACTTTCTTCCAGTTAAGCACCTGACTGACCCTTTCATCAGTTGGTCGATTCCGAACCTCTGGGACAACGCAAAAGACGACGCCCGCGTTTATGGTAGCGGACCCAGGTGGAGAAGAACATCAGCCAAGTTTGCGTGCGGCACTTGATGCAGGTAGCCAGAGACCGCGCTAGTTGAAGCCCAAGTCTACCCCGGAGTGCCTGGAAAAGAAGGTTCACTTTCAGAATTGTATGCCGTTGGAAGCAATGTGTTCCTTTACCCTGCAAAATGTAAGCAAAAGTGGACGAAAATTAACGAAATTAAGCGAAGTGGCTGTAGCACATGCATGTCCATAAATAAACACTGTGATCACACACTTCGTTCAGTTTATTTAAGTTCTGTTTCCTTAAGTGGGAATGGAAATAATAGATTTCTATGTACATTCATAATAATAATATAACATAATGAGAGTGGCTCTAGAGCCAGTAGAAGGCCAGAGCCTATTTTCTCAGCAACCACTCGTGTTGTGCGTGCTATTGTTCTGTCACGAGTGGTAGGGATCAACAGTTTTATGCCGACTCAGGACGGCCAAGTTTGACAAGCTTTTCCTAGGCAGTTATTATTCTTTGAGCATTGTCAGTGACTCGAAACAGGTGACGCTGAGAAAAATGATTTCGGTCGTAGCGGGAATCGAACCCAGGCAGCGAGGTTCAATTGCGAAGGAGTCCACGCACAGACCCGCAATAGCACGGCTGCCACATGCATACATAAGTACGTAAATGGCATTAGATTCTGGAGTTTTGCGTAAGTTCCTAAAAGCTATATTTTTTTGTGAGGGTATGTGAAAATCTTCGCACAAAACGAAAAGGAATTTTACTCAGTAAAAATACCTACCTCCAAATAAAATGTATTTCTACTACCAGCAGTTTTACTATCTAGTTTACGACGCGTTTGGCAAGAGTTTCGCCACTGAGAGTTCTTGCTAATACTGCAGCTAAGCGCAGGTTGAATTCACCATGCTAAGCCAAGGGGTTTAGTCCTTTGAAGACGGCGGAAATCGTTACTTTCGTCGAGACTTGAAAGGACAACAGAGTTTATGTGCTCTTCCAAACGACGGTTGTCGAAGCTTGTGATTTAACCCTTCGTTCCCAACCTTGTCAAAGGCTTGCGAAACATCGTGAAATATCAGACTTGGTTGTTCAAACGATTTTTCTGTATCATCATCAGTTATTCGATGTACTTGGTCATTAGTCGAGTCATTAGCTTACTTCTAAGATTGTGAATTGATGATAGGAACAAGTCGTCAGTCTTCCACAACCAGACTTAGGCATCTACGTAATATACGTTCAAACACCTTTGACATAATCGGTCTGTTTGACTTTTTGTTCGTTAGATGTTGGAGTTATGCATAAGTTCCTGAAAGCAATTATGAATAGATCTGTTCCCCTAGTTTCTCCACCTAATTGTGAAGTCGATCAAGTTTTAAGGAGTACGGGAACGCAGTTTTACCGCTTGCGGAAATTATGTCAATTATGAAATGTA
The DNA here is from genome assembly GCA_964034865.1 of Eristalis intricaria. Lineage (NCBI taxonomy): Eukaryota > Metazoa > Arthropoda > Insecta > Diptera > Syrphidae > Eristalis > Eristalis intricaria. The sequence continues at coordinate 64,498,897 of OZ035874.1, read as the reverse complement.
CAAACAGCAAACTATTTCAGTATATGACACATAAATTCATTTGACAGAAGAATAACAACTTACCCAAAGAAATTTCTTGCGTTAAAATGGGCAGGGTGGGGAAAGCGCTCATTGAACATATAAACCCATATTTTTGGCATACGGGAACAGACTTTCGAAAATGTTCTTTATTTTACGCTGTTTATTTTTTGTGTACGGGAACAGACCTAATATTGCTTTGAAATTATTGAATTGATGGTTGCTTCTATTTTTCGCTCGGGTCTGACATAAGTTTCAGCTTAATTATGATCGGGTTTTAGCCCTTTCGGTCTAAGTCTAAACATGTAACTAAAGGCATACGCAAACGGGTCAAAAGAGATATCAATCGACAATTAAAAAAAAACTCTTTATTCTAGCTAGACAAAGATTCATAACAAACATGACCTAATTTACCCGCTTGCCTTTTGATGGTCGCAACCGAAAGTTGATTTTATTCCCCTGATGACGACGCATAGTCTTAAAAATAGAGAAAATTTTGTGAGTTTTTTTTTTGATCTCGCAAATTAGTTTTGAAAAGTCGGACAAGAGAGTTTCGCGCTTATAACTCTCAGACTCTACTCAATGTTCGCAAAGTGGCAATATTTTTCCTAGAAATTGAACAAATAAGACAAAATGATCGATGTAAGTTCACTGACTGCATTCCGGATTGAGAGAGGATCTCTTATCTTTGAGACCGGGTAAACGGACGAGAGACTCCATTTTTTGGACAAACTTGCTTTCGAAACTCAGGAAGTTTGTAAGTCGCTGATGGCCATAGGGGAGGAGTACCTGTTGCTTATATCCAATTGGATTAAATTGCTAGTTTGTGAAAAGTCCAGCGGCAACTTTTCACTCCTTTCTCTTCGAAGAATACCAAGCTTAACATGTCTTTAGAATTCAGCTTGTAGGAACTACAAATTTGTCCTCTGACGAGTACTAACAATATTAAGTACATCAAAGTGGAAACTACACGCACGGACATTCGTTTGATGACTTCACTTCGCTTTGCTACAGAATTTTTTTACTCGAATTTTTGTGAATGGCAGAGACTATTGTCAAAGCGCGGACTATGATTTTCTTTTTTTGCAATAAAAGCGCTCGATAAACAAATGAAATGTCCTTCGGTCAAATGAAGATGTCCCCTATGTTTATGCCTTCAGTTGAATGTTCCTAGTCAGGAATGGTGAGTTTCTTTAATAGACCTTTAACATCTTCAGATAAGAAATGATGTAACCTAGTCCTAGGTTAGGCAATCATTGAGAGCACAACAATTTGCAGAAGTCTCTTGAACACTTTATCCACAAGAAAACCGACCTACATCCTATTTTCAGTACTTCCCCTCACATCCATTCCTTGAAGCAACTTCCAAGAACTTCAAAGAAGACCATCGCTGAATAATGTCAAAGTTGCGATTGAAAAACGAAAACAGGGTCACCCGAATGCATGACATGAATCAAACGAATGTCAATCATGTCATGTCTAGTGAAAACATAAAAAGGCCGATGTATAACAAAAAGGTTCTTGTAAGCCGCTTCCTCTTCAACAGCATAAGCCTTCAATTTCGTTTCACTTCCACCGTACAGAACATCAACTTGACACACTTCACGAATACGTGTAGGTGCACCTTATCTGGTGGTAGGTAAAGCAGCGCATAGCAGGGAAAAGATAAAAATTAAAGAAAGAAAACACACACCGCCGTCGTCGACTTCACGACACATGCACCACTTCACGGTATGCAGTACGTGCATCTGCTCCATAACGTAAAAGGAATATAAAAAAACACAACAAACATATACACACACACACATCCAGAGGAATACCGAAGCCAGTGAGTGAATCTAGGACTTTTGATTCTCAATGACCTTGTACTCATTAAACATTTTTTCACGTCGTTTCAACCGTTCTTCCCCATGAAAACAAAACACTTGGCACGCGGGGTTCCAGCCCACCGCAGCCGGTTGCCACCAATCACGATTCGCAGCAATTGGCAGGTTCGCGAGCGCGGCCCTTCGATTCAGTCTTTTGCTTCCGTATTCTCACACATAATTCATTTTTATACACACAATCTATGTGCATTACTTCGTAGTAGGTTGTCGCAAATTGTAGACTTGCTACAGTTGAAAAATTGATTAAGAGCCACTTCGCTCTGTGCTCAGCACTTTCGCAAGCACACGAATTTGAAGACTCCTTGATTTTGGAATTTACCTCGAGGGTGCATTTTACACAATCCCTTGCAAAAAGGACATGTGCACAGGACACATTCACAGCGAGTCGCGCACACAGACGTTTTATTTCACGCGCGGGTGTTGTTTTTCGTAATTAAGTGTAATAATTTTATTTTCGAAACGTTTGCTGACCTAGAAATCTACTCGAGAGTGCTAAAAACGTCTTTAGTCTCCCGACCCGTAGGCACACGCAATATCTGTGAAGTACTCACTCACACACGGCATAAGTAACGAGGCAAAGAGAGTAATCGAATGTGAATATGTTTGTAAATGTATTGAAAACTCTGCCGTGCTTCCGATTAAATTGTGTAAAATACGAAAATAAATGTGAAAAGCCTATTTTGGAAAGTTCTCCCTCAGCAGCGATTTATATCTAAACGTAGCCTCTCTGGAGGAACTGACAGAGCCAGAAGAGGAAAAGGCACAAAACGAAAGCACTGAAAGAGAGAGATGGGGAGAAAGAGAACAAAAGAGAGACAGAGAGAGGGAGAGAATACAAGAGCGTTAGCAGCCAGCAGTTTCGTCTCATTCAATGCCACCCTCATTTTGCAACCCCTATTTTGGCAAGCAGACTAACTCAACATAATTGAACCCTGTGCCCATTCTATTTAGAAAACTAGAGGAAGCATCAGACTCTCTCTCACCCACAGAAGCCTCAACGCTGAACATAGAATTAAGCAAAAAGGCAAAACTCGAAAAAAAACGCGAGAAAATCACAAGAAACATCGCAGAACATTTGAGCAAAGTAAGAGAGAGAGAGAGAGGGGTGAGATTTTCGTGAACAAAAAGAACTGTTGAAATGAAAACAGCACCCGCACCCGCACACAAAACGCGAGAAGGAAAATAAATTCCGGATTTCTCTGCAAGACAAGTGTTGCCGGTCTAAGTTGAATTAAATTATGATAAGTTGAGATGTTTGTTCAAACGAAGTCCATTGAGTGAGAACACCGAATGGAGTTTTGAAAGATTGTAAATTGTCGAATATGGATGGATGATGACTGCCAAATGATACGCGGTCGTGAGCGACTTTTCTAAAGAAATCGACTGAGCACTCAGTTAAAACGTCGTTCGAATTTGGGGGTAAATTAAAACGCGACTTGTTATTTTAAAAACAAACGAATAATCAAAACTCCCTTCCACCCTTGTAAACATCAATGCTTAAAATATGAAATGCTGGTCCTAAGAACTGGCGCCCGACCCAAGGTTGCTTGGACGTTTTCTTCTTTCACCTAATGATTTCATTGTGATCCATTTTGAAAATTTACAAAGGCAATTAATTAGCCGTATATTCTATCAAAAGGCTAAGGTACAAGGGAGGTGCCTAATCAACTTAGCATCGGCAATTAAATGAAATTTGAAACAAAACATATCGCACAGAAAAATACAAAATTATCTTCAGTGAGAGTCAAATCCTAGCAATTTTGAGACCGATCTTGCACTCAAAATATGTTTAAGGTTAAATTTGCGTAAAGGTTAAGGTGGCTGACTGCTGCAAGGAAAGAAAGCAGCCACACTTAGGTCAACCTAGGCCCATTGTGCTATCAGGGTATCAAGAAATGGCTGTTCCGCAAACTCGCTAGAGCTTTTAGAAAGGCGAAGGAGATGGCTGACTCTTATACCACTTAGTTCAGCCATGTTATGGAAGTAGTAGGTTTCCAGATGCATATTTCTAAGGAATGAGAGAGCACTGAAATTGCATAGCAGTTGCAATGGTTTCTTCCTCATCCTCGCCTCTGCAGTTTCTGCCGAAGTCGTTGGAATGAAGGACAGTTGGCACAGTACCCCGTTTTAACGCCAAAGAGAGTTCTAAGACTCTGCTGATCAGAATAAGCGATCGCTTGGGGTCGAGCGTAGGCCATAGTCGATTTACTTGAGCAAGTATTTCTAGCCTCAGTAAATGTCTTACAGTAACGACGCGCATGAATGGTGGATCACGAACCGGAAAGAGTACGGAGCTGGTACCATCTCCAGCGAGTTATTCCCCTTCGCAATTCTCTGAGATGTCACAGACGGCACCCACATAAGTTGGATAGCCGACAATCAAGGGAAGTCTTCGAGGTGACTGTATTCAGGGATTTGATCGCTGGCTGGAGATTTGACGCATATTTTGTGGAAATAAAGAAATGGTATGCATCGAACGCTGCGCAACTTAACAACGCTGCCTGTGTGCGCATCCCGCCCGGTACGACAAAAAAATGTTCGAGTCACTGACAACGCTCAAAGAGTAATAACTGTTTACAAGTGGGTATCTAAGTTTAATTTCCGCCACGTGTAAATGTCAGAGTTTACGACTCGACTTTTTTTTCCAGTCGCTGACAATGGTCACGGAGTACGACTGTCTAGGGAATACAATTTCTCAAGCCTAAATTTTAGTATAATGAACAAAAATAATTTACTATCAACACAAAAAACAAAACACTTCAAGTTATCACATACACCACCATCTTGGACAGAAATTAAGGTTAGGTTAGGACTCGGAGGCCTTATGGCCTATCGTGAATCAATTGTGAAGTACACATTCTGTTAACCTATCCGGTCATGTGATGGCTAAGACCACCCCGTGCTCTTTACGAAGAAGATACGATATATCTTTCTGATTCGCTAAGTCCGCGGTCTCTGTGAAGAATCTTTGGCCCAGTGAAGCTAGGCGCCAATTCTGAAGAGCTGGGTAGTGGCAAAGTAGATGTTGGATCGTTTCGGTCTCTTCCTAGTCACCGCTAGATCTGCATTCGTTAGCTCCGATGGGGCAGTGTCGTGTGATCACTCCGACGAGCACACGGATCGAGTTACGGTTTGACGCCAGAAGCTACTTTGTTTTGCCGTAATTAAGCTCTGACCGTTGATTTTGTCGTATGACAGTCATACTAACTGAAAAGAAAGGACATACTGCACAAACTGGGCTTGTGTATTTTAGTTCAGTCCAAAGGACGCAAATCGGTTTATTGAACTAGTTCGTTCTTCTAGTTAGTTTAGTTAAATGTACATAACTCACTGATCAGGAAATTGAGTCTTGTACTAATTTCGTCTTCTTTGTTGAAAAAAAATTAAGATGATGTTTCACTTCATCACACAATGTAAACAAATTAAATATTTATTAATTTCAAATAGTTAAGTTAGGTTAAGTTATTCCCAGAGACATATCCCTAAATGAGGTGGTTTGACCAAGTCCAAAAACTCGCCTGGTTACGCTTGGGCATAACTCCTGATGAGTTAGAGTTGATGGCCGAGGATCTAGCTGTCTGGAGATCTCTCGTGCGTGCTTTTCTCATCAGAAGATGATAATGAAGGTTAAAACTTAAGTTTGTGAATTTCGAATTTAAGTTCTACAAACAAATTACAGATGGACTACAACTGATTCCTGCCTGAAGAGTTAAGCAGGAAGGAGGTTAGATATATATGATGAACATTTCCCTGCTGACATATCCGTGCTTAAAACTTACAAAGATTAACGCCTGACACACAATAACCTGTTGCTTCTACCGTCATTGAACGCAAGCAATTCAACTACCAAAGACAATGGCCAAAATACAGCGTCGTGTTTCATTTCTTAACTTTAGTTAAACAATAAGAGAAATAAGAGGAACGTTATACAAGGTAAGAGAACAGTGTCTTGTAAGCATTTTTCGGCATTTTGAAAGATCTACGATAAAACTACGGTCAGCAGACACTTCTTTTACAAATTGAGAGTTTATTGTGTGTCGACTGGCTTTTACGAAATGAAATTATCATTTCAAAAAGTTGGTAGCAACAACTCATTATTATCGAATAAATCCCATAAACTTACTAAGTTTTACATTCTCAGAAATGACTTTGGATGTGTTTTATTGAGAGTCTATACTCAGCTCAGTAGTTACTTTACCCGTGAAGCGACAACACAATTGAGTTATAACTGAGTAAAAAACTCAGTGATCAATACTGAATATGGCGCTTTAAGGAATCTCAATCACAGGTGGCACTTCAGATTCACACACCACCACTGAATCACAGAGGTCGATGAGAAAAATGCTTGAAGATACAGCAGAATTATCGGCATTGGTGTTCGAAATTTCGACTAGTATAACGTATCTCAATTTGTAATCCATCCTTTGCATATACAAATTCTTCCAGTGAATAAAACCATATTTGTTCAAACACATTTGTTTCATTGGCCACCAACTGCCAGAATTATTTCTATTTTGACGTCTAGTGCTATGACAGTAAAGTCACGAACCAACATCTAGTACAAAAAAGTAAAGTGAGTAAAGAGAGTTTTATTGAGAATCAAAATTGTGCTGAGTATAGATTCTCAATAAAACATGCTTTATGATCTGACTGCTGATCAACTTACGAGGGTATACCAAGTTGGGATTCTACTACTATCTACTTTTTCTAAAAGTAGAATACCTATTTCAAAAGTATTCATATTTTAGCCAGTTCAAATTATTATTTATGGAGATAAATAACTTTGAGTGGAGACATCGCTTTTTGCATGCTAATCGGACTCAAAACTTTAAACACGTTTTTCTCGAAACCATATTTTCGAAGTCGGTGATCACTGTGACTTGATATTTCTTTCATTTATTATTTTGGACAAATATTTTGTATAGCCTAAAATGTGAGAGAAATTTGACTTAAAATGACAAATTCCCAATCCAATGTCAGCCAGTTTTTTAAAATTGTATTTTTGTTTAAATTCATTCGTTCACCTGGAGCATCATTGCTTGATGGCTGACATTGAATAATCATTTTTGAATTTTTATAGATTTCAGATAATCCAGTGTCGAGCTTGCCTTTGCGTTATGAAAGGAAACAACCAATTACCAACTTAACATGCAACTGGTTCGTGCATCCAATCCAATCCTGACCTAAATTCTTCTGTTTATCATCACAATCTCACTGGCTCTAAACAATACTTGACTAGTTCAACACAGAAGATCTAAATTTCTAGACACATCATACAAGCAAGTCAATCTTTATGACTGTACACCTTTTGACATTTGAACTAAATGACACTCAAGCTCATGGTACTTGTAGAGCTAAACAACAAAACAAACATATCCTTCAGAAGGCGCAACACTGGCAACACTTTTCCCCGCAAGGAACTACACGAGCATCGTGTGTGTTTGTATATATATATTTTTTGATGTATTATACTTATAAGAAGAGCGCTTTCGCCACCCCCTCTCTGTCACTCACCCTTAACTTAACGTTGCTGGTTCACATCGTCTTCGCTCACTTTTTTACTGATTTTACACATTGACACAATTCTTTTCTTCTATGCTTTGCTTTTGTTGTTGCACGTAAATAACACAAAAACGGAGAAGAGAGGATGGAACGAGGAGAAAAAGAAAAATATTATAAAAAAAGGTACACACGGCGACACTCTGGAGTTGGCTGACTGACGGTTTTTCAGTCCTTTTGATTTTCTTGAGTACACATTGTATATGAGTAGTATAGTGTAGGCGGCGGATGGGAGAATTGAGGCTGGTTGAATGTGGAGTGTGGATGATGACAGTGATGTTGATTATGATGGAAATTAACAACATGACACAAAGGACACAATTACATTTCTCATTCCATCGTGCCTTTCTCACACTCTACTCTATAGTCTATCCCTTTTATTATTCTCTCTGCAGAGGATGATTCTCTTTTTTGATACTATGATACTCTCTATCTGTGTTGCAATACAAAAGCAACAACAACGAAAATACACGATTTTTCTTTTCATTATTGTGTGATTTCCTTTTTTTTTTTTTGTTTTTTTCCTCACTTCAAACCTCCCAAAAAATTATACCTGTAAGAGCTTTTCGCCTAAATGGGCTTTTTTCTATCAAATCCAAAAGGACATTTACTTCCCATCACATACTGATGGCTCAAGAAATAATATACGTAGCTTTGTATATAGAAATACAAAAAAATATCAAATAAAATATATGTCGTGGTCAGGAATGCAAACAAAAAACGTTGTGTAAAGATAATCCTTTCAGCTTCGAGAGAAGAACAAAAATATTTTAAAACGCCCCTTAGCGATGGACAGATTTCACACAAAATTCACATAATATCCCAGAAAGTAGGTACGAAAAAAAATGAGGACAACTAACCTTCTTGGACGAATTTCAACTATTTACAAAATTCTATACGTATGCATATACACACACGAGCACCCACTCAAAATCGCACAGTGCCGTGTGTGGGGTTGGCGGAAGGAATGGATTTTGCTCAGCAATAGTCTGTAGCCATTAGTGGAGCGTTTAAATCACTTTTTTCCGTTTTCTTCAATCTTCATCAATTTTCCATTTGCACACAAAACTTTCACTTCTTCTTATTTATTAATCATTAATTTTAAAAAAGAATAAATAATAATACATACTCGAACAAACAGGAAAAAAATATACACATGTATTCTATATGTATGTATGCTATATTTTAATATTTATTAGGAGGTTTCAAATTGGACGACGAGGACGAGGACACCGACGACGACGACGTGGACGCCATGTTTTCGAATCTAATGTATATTTTATTTTTATTTTTTTATTTTTATTTATGTAAAATTTAACAAAAACTACACTACAATATAGGCAGTGAGCACACGTAATACGCGTTCTATCTTAAATGGATCTGACGTATTTTTTTTTTTCTTGTTTTCTTGCTCTTTTGTTGGCTGAAAACCTTTTTTGTATTTTTTCCGCCCCTTTGCTGTAACAACTCTGCTTTCGCGAGAGCACCACCACTGTAGGGCGAACTGTAGACCAGCCAGCAAAGAGTTATTCCCAACAAACTAGTAACTCTCTACCAACCAACAACCGACCGACGACTAGTACGGCAATCCCAACAACATACAACATCACCGAGAAGAAGCACACGAAGAGGGGATGAACTTCCGTGGCGTAGCATATTACACCCAAAGGACGAGGGCGAAGGATCAGAACTCATCACACAAACCCCCTCGAAAGGAAAAAAAACACACAGAAATATTGCTTCACCACTTGATTTAGGATATATCACCCGCAGTGTTTAGAGGCCTTTCTAAGTAAACAAAAAAAAAAAACCAACGCAACTCTTATATTAATTATTATTTTGCAGAGAGAGCCTTTTGAATTCGCTTCTTATTTGTTATGTGGTGCAAGTGTTTTTTTTTTATGCGAGCAGATTTTGAATACTAATACATCGAACGGGCCATGTGCCAAATTGAGCTTGGCGCAAAAAGCTAAGGACGCGTGCGATGTTATGCTGTGCTCATGCGAGAGCTTTGAGTAACAACGCTTTCTTTATGGAATAATTGAAAGTAGGTCACATTATCGCATTTTGATAGAGCTCTTCTCTCTTCGAGGGTGAAATTAGTACTTGACTGAGAGAGTCGAGAGTGTGCCTCTTGAAAGGGAGAAAATAGCATGTGATACGCAAGCTTTTACAAGATTATCAAGAGTGCGATAAGGTTGAAAAGAAAGCAAGGAAAACCTTTAAGAATGGATTAGAGTTTTATTGTGCTGCCTTCTACATGTGCAGAAGAGGAATGTGGAAAAGCGGGTATAAGTGAGTGCACATGCCATTAAACATTCAGCAAAACAGCACAATTGTTGGAAAACAATTAAACATAGCTTCAATTCATTCATTCACAATGTTCTTAAATTATTCTAGAATTTACAGTGGACTCCCCCTAAGTCGAATTTTCACGTGATTTGTTCGAGTTAGAGGGAGTTTGACTTAGAGATGATGTTTTTGTATGGAGAATTAAGGGAAATGTATGTGAAAAAAAAATCGAGTTCGAGAGAAATTCGACTTAGGGAGAGTCCAGTGTATCTGTCTTCAAGGGATGTCTGCGCCAATGGAAAACATTTTTTCTATATTCAACACGTGTTCAGATCGAAAAAAGGGTTACTTTCAAAAGGGTAATGTTGAGTACAGTTATCAGCAGATGGGCTAACCAGTGAGTATCAAACTTTAAATTGTCTTGAACTATCCGAAAATTGAAATTATCACCAAATTAACCTTTTAGAAAATATGTTTTATTTATTACAATTTAATTCCGAATTATTTATTTATCAGATACGCGCTACAACAATAAACAAGACCTTTTAATTCTGTGATCGATTTAAAGTGCAATTTTGTATGACATGAAGAGATATACATCCGACTCTCGATAATTCGAAATTACGATGTTCTCGCTAATCCGAACTGATTGTAGGGTCCAGTAAAAAACCGTTGATAAATTGAACAAAACCTATGTGTTTTGGTACGCTAGTTAATTCGAAATACATGCTCAGTCCGACACGCTGTAATTCGAAATCAGTGGCTGGATTGCCCCCTGTAATTCGAAATTCGAATTTTTTTGGAAACCAGTGTGTTTTGTAGTGACGTAATTATTGTTGCATACTTTAAGTCCGTATTACTTATTTCGTTTTCGTGCTTCGATTCAACTCGACGATTTTTCGCTATTTCGAACTCTCGTTAATTCGAATTTTTCAGAAGGCCCCCTGAGTTTCGAATTATCGAGAGTCGACTGTAGTTCAAAAGCAAATTAGTCTTATCAAATAGAGCTACGTTAATTATTCAGCATGGTAAAGAAAAGAAAAATACTTGACAGATGGATGTAAAGAAAATAAGAAATAGGAAGAAAATGTAGAGAGTGTGGTTCGACAAGTAGGATTTCAATTATTTTTTTTACCTTTCCATTCTGCTTCGGTCTCTTATATATGGGAGAGAGTTTTTTCTTTCAGATGTCTAACAAGTAAACCTAGCTAGAATTAAGCAATTCGATTTGTCTGATAACGGAAGATTGTCGTAGAGATAGAGTGGTACAGCAAGTTGCAGAATTTTAAACAGAAAGAATAGTGTTCTCAATTTTAGGTAGTTTTCGAGAGATAGGGTATGTAAGTAGGTGTACGGGTGCCCTTACGGCCTTTCGGCTGTGGGTCACTGAGGCCAACGAGATAGGTCCATTGTGCCCTTAATAGGTAATGATCTACTACTACAATGAGACCTAGTTTTATTTTTTTTTCTAAAGCCATCTTCCTTCATTTTAAAAGAGAGGCATTCTTAGGAGTTTACTTGACAGTTCTGATACGTGTTCATACCTTCTAAGACCATATATATGTACATACCGAGCAATGCTATTAAATGCCACTTTGAGTTTTCTTAAACAGCAAGTATCGTAGGTTACGAATATTTCGCAGTTATTCAGCAGTACATGATTTGCTATTGTTCTAGCAAGTAGCAATCCAGTACTAAAGAGGATGAGTTGCTGCGATACCCAGAGACAGAAGAACGTCATATGTTTTCCTGGCAGCCGAATTTATATGATCATTGCAGTTAACACTTCTATTAAAATCTACGCCTACGTTTTTTGACGTCCTAACGAATTCGAGAGATATAGTCAAGTGTCAGTAAATAGTGAAGTGTCAATGGATTTTTAGAAATAAAAATGGCCTGAAATTGAACCCGGGTAAATGTTAATGTTTGGTTTAAATTTACCCGGGTTCAATTTTAGGCCATTTTTTCAGTGGCCACAATATTTGATATGTACACAGTTTTCAATAAGTCCAAGTGGACAACTTTGATATACAGTCAGACTTCGTTAAGTCGAACTTCGATAACTCGAATATTTGATAACTCTAATGTAATTCGTTGGGAATAGCGCCAAGACTGAAATTTACATATAATTTGTCTTCGATTACTCGAATGTCTTGATAAATCGAAGAGATTATTTGGCGTCACCTTCGATAAGTCGAATTCTGAAGAGAAATTCCCAAATTCTGCGTATTCTACAAGTTCGTTTTATAAGGAATCGCTGTGGCGGCACTGCGTTTGTTTGACCTGGTATACACAAAATTGTGGTTTTGGTGACTATTCTAAGCGGAGGATGAAATTCTTTTGATTTTCAGAACTGAACGCTCAAATGAAAGAACTGAAGGGAGGAATTCTACTGCAGATAGAATTTGAGGCTTGAAAAATACCAGACATATACAAGGTTTTACTTAAAATGATTTTCCGTAGGAGGATGACGATATTGTTATATAGGAGTTTTCCCACAGGCGAAGATATTTTCGAGATTTCCGAATCTGCTCAGCTCGACAATAACGACGAGAGCGACAGTGATGTAATAGAGAAAGACTTAGAGTATCATGTGATTCAACCACATCCGAATTGGTAATTTGCAGAGTTTTATGTGATACATCGCAGAAAAACAAAACAAAATTATCAATTTTGTATTTTGTGGCGATTTTTTTTTGTGGCAAGCGCTGGGTCGGCTTGTCGAAGTTTGACTTATTTGAATAGCATCGGCATAAATGTGAGTGGATGAGAACTTCACTATATTTGGTGTTTCATTGATATACAAAATGAATAAAAGAGGTCCTAAGATGGAACTTTGTGAAACACCTTTAGGGCCTGGTAGGAATAATAACGTGTTGTTCACACCTACAGATTGCAAGCGTTTACACAGGTAAAAGGAGATACATTTTACGAACCAAATTGTACGACTTAAAGTTATTTAATACTTTTCTAGCTGGTATGGGATGATCGACCATGTCTTAATTATTCAGTGAAATGGAACGCTGTTTACCAATCCCCATGTTTCCTAAGATACTCCAAACCTTTTTTTTTACTTTGGCTTTCATTGAAGCGACTATAAAGTGCTGCCCTTATTACATAACATAAAGACAGATATATGTACATAACCACAGATATATGTACAAATTGATTAAATAAATTATATAATAAAATTAATAATAAAAAATAAACGTTGGATGCCTTCGTTTTAATGTGAACCCAATTTGGGCATATTTACTAATTTGATTTGTTTGTCTGATTTTGGTCCATTCCTCTTGAAATCGAATCGCCAACATTAAAATTAAAAACTGAAGTTGTAACTTCCTGCAACTTTGGGCATTAAATTTTGATTTCCTGAAGTCGGTGAAGTCGGTTGCTATATCCACTCATACGGCTAAGTGTACATATGAGCATAGATAGAGCTAGCAGAAGGTCTAGGAGAAATCAAATCTCTCTCTAATACGATCCTGCAAACAGCGGATTATAATCGGAAGATCAAATTGAACTAATATGAATGGGCATGTAAAAGAAGGAAGGTGGCGGATTATGGACCTGAAGATTTTCAATGACGGCTAATTATAAACCCGTGCGGCGGATTAGTGATACTTCTATATTAAATTTCTTCGTCTCTTATCCCTGACATATTTGGCAGCCCTTTTGTTTGTATTTTGCAACCTCTGTGAATACGTGAGATGCCTCTCGAATAGTTGAAAGTCTTTTCCATCAAAATAATGAGTTGAACTAGAGAATTTATTTAAAAAAAGGAGGTCGTTATATGTGTGTTATATTTAATTGAACTGTGTTTCTAGTACTAAGCATTTACACCTTGTACTAAAGTGTATCCTTATTCCTTGACCCCTTGTTGTCTGTTTTTCTTCAATTGTTATTGTGTTCAAAATCATTCTCACAAAAAATTTTCTTAAGAAATTTGGCATTTTGCAAAGAATAAGCATATATTTTCTATTTTAAATTTCCTCAAAACTAGAAGACTCGTTAGAAACCATTCGGTTTTTGTGTTCAATTCAGAATTGATATAAGCCATAGATTGAGCTCTAGCTACGTAAAAGACGCGGTGCAATTTGCAATTTGGGAACCGTTCCTCTAAACTATTCCAAACATGAACCGGATTTCGGCAAAAAGAAGTCTCACGACATTCTTCAACATTTGACTGGAACAGACGGAAGGCACTATCTTTAACAAATCCGTCCAGTCGATGGGCTACCCAGACGATATTGACAACATATGTCGTCCCCAGCGAGGCGTTGTGGAAGCTTTCACATCCATCGAAGAAGAGGAGAAACGAGCTGGTCTTGATGTAAACGAGGACAATACCAAGTATCTGTTGTCAAAAAACAAAGAATTTTTGGCCCACCGCTTAGGACAGAACGTCACTGTTGGTAACAATAGATTCGAGGTGGTTAAGGAATTTACATACATCGGCGTAAATATCAACCCCACTAATTACAACCTAGACTTAACCTACGAAACCGCTGCTAATTCAGTTTGGCGAAACAAACGAAAGACATCGTACATGCTTTATAAAACACAAATCATGCCAATTCCGCTACATGGAGACGATAAGCAGGAATGCAGAGCACATTTTGAGGAACTTTTGAGAGAAAAATTCTCCGTCGAATTTTCGGTCCAGTTTGCGAGGAGGGAGAATGGAGGAGAGGATACAACCACAAAATCTACGAACTGTACCAAGATGTGGATGTAGTCCAAAAAGCCAAAAAACGGCGACTAGGTCGGCTCGGACTCATCGAGCGAATGGACAATAACGCTCCAGCAAAGAGGATCTTCGAATCACAGCCCTCTGGTTCGAGAAGAAAAGGAGGACTGATTTAAGGAACAAGCTGTCTCGGATGGTAGAGCGCTTGGAAGGTTGTCGTGTCTCAGCCGTTACTTACTTACATACTTACGTTCACAATTTTGAAAAAATTAACCCTTTTTTAATTTTTTTTATCTAGATTTTGAGATTGCATGCGAGTTTTTCAAAATTGTTTACATACATAATTTAATTTGAATTTAAAATGAAAGAACAGGTGTCTGGCTTTCAAAACCGTTATAGTAGCTTATTGTAAGTGTTGCCGTTGTTTTTTCTTTTTATCTTATTTAATTTTGTTTTTCTGCTTCCTAAACGGGCGAGGTAATAATAATATGAGTGGCACGACCGTCCGAGGCGGACTTATGCCTGAAACGCAATAGTGCGTTTGCGCTGGCGTTGGCTTTCAACACACACAATTCAATCGCCAAGCACAAAATACAGCGTCGACCTGCGTCAGTGAATAATGAGAGAGATTGAGAGGATCGTAATAAAACGTAAAACGTAGTCCATCGCACGTCATTATGCCTGAAACACAATAGTGCGCTGCTCCAGCCGACTTCATGTTACTCCATGTTGCGATATATATAATATACTCAATTTATCAGCTGTTCTGTCTCTCATCTACAGTTGATACAAAATACTCTCAATTTGGAAGAAAATCTCTCTCACAGCACAGCCTCTCTCAAAAAATATCCAACATGTTGAATAATGACGTGCGATGGACTACGTTTTATGTTTTATTACGATCCTCTCAATCTCTCTCATTATTCACTGTCGCAGGTCGACGCTGTATTTTGTGCTTGGCGCTGTATTTTGTGTCGATGATAGACATCGAACCTTTTGCTTACTGATTCTACTGATAATTATATTCTACTGATTTTTTTTCCAACTGTACAGTAGAAACCGGGATTTTACTTATTGATTATAGGAGAGAAGATTACTGATAGATGAGTGAATACTCAATAAAAATTAAAAACCACTTCAGTCCTTCATATTTAAACACATGCTAATTTTTAAAAACAAAATTGGAGCACTAAAATTTCTGAATTTGTTTTTGTTGAATTTCTTTACATAAAAAACTGCATATTTCTTTTTCTTAGCAAACCGATTTTAAGATATATTTATTTGAGTTATTTCCATTGGCTTTCTTAATAAGCATCAACTCTTGGACTCTTGGCATACAGTTCCTCCCTCTTCCGTTCACCAGTCAAATATTGCTTCCAGCGTTCGTTCCTCATAGCCTAGAAAACAAGTTTACTTCGAATGGGTTTTTATCAGCAAAATAAGCAATATCTTACAAAAAAGCGGTGTAACTGCTTGTTCATGCCAACACACTCTTGGAAATCACTGATCAAATCTGCACACTTCGTTTTGCCTCTCTCAACACCGTACGCTTCAAGACAGTCCATCATATTCATCTCGAATTCTCCGCATTTATCATAATACTGATGGTTAATCAAACAACCAGTTAAATCGGTAAACGGTGTACGCAAAGCTGGACCCAGAGACATTCTGAAATGGATTCAAGACTTGGTTTGATATGCCTGTTCAATGACGTAACATTTGTTTTGGTAGTTAATTGACTATTTAGCCAGAGATACTTATTATAAATGGATTGTTTTCGAAAGTCTATAATTGTGTTGTCAAGTCTTTATTTATTAGCTTTTATATAAATACCTTAAAACCGAATATCAATTATTTAGGAAAAAATCTTTTAACCAATTCGATCTTAGCTGTAAATTGACAACTGAACGTCAGGCAGTCAATTGTGACAACATACCGAATTCCGCATTCTTCTTAAGAGGGTGACACTGCTATTATAACTCTATTCTTGTACCTGAATTTTACCGCAGAATTAAGTTAACGTTTTTTTTATTTTCAGACTATTTGCACGAAAACTGGCAAATCTCTTTGTATTATGAGAAATATCATTTAGACGCAATTAAATTGCATTTTCTCTGTTGCGAAGTTATGCACAGACGTTCGATTTTAACAATAAATTAAATCTGGCAATGCTCTTCATGACATTTAATAGAATGACTAAAATGTTTTGTTTTTGACCGGGAACATACTGTCAAATTAAAATTATTACACGCGTTCAGCCATAATTTTAAGAAAACACATCTTTTTAAGATAAATACAAATTATTAAGATGAGCAATCAAGAAATAAGTGATTACCTTCAAGAATGCGGTGTCTGCATTGTTTGTCAATTGCGTTATTTGAAAGCTAGAGGCACTGAGTATCAGGACATGAAGGAATCATTTGAAAAAGTTTGTTACTTCAAACATCAAATTCAATAACTAAAGGATTTATTTGTGTTATTCCCTTTCAGTTAAATGTAAAAATCGAATGCGTTGATGAATTGTTACCAAAAAGGTCACGTTCGAACACATGCAGTGCATGTCTTGGACTTTTCTCCGAAGAATTTCAGGAGCAAATCATAGAGAAGATTACTGGTTGTAATATCGACCAGTTTGACTGCCAGGAAATTGGAATTGCTCTTTCCTTCCCAATGTTGTTGCAAATACGACAACTGTCATTGTGGTATGCACTAAAGAGGAAATTTGGAAGTAAAGTGGACGAAGAGCGAGCACCTGATGTTCCTCTCAAGGAAGCTATAAAACTGATTCTTAATCCTATTATATGCAAGAAGCTGAACAAAACATTGAATAGTGAGGGCATACTAATAAATGTGTTTTTGGATCATGACGATGAAGTGGAAGATGTGGCAAAATTGCTCAAAGTTAACGATTCAGTATTTTCGACAAAAAACTCCAGAGGAAAGAAGCAACAGATCACTAGAGGGTACATCGAGAAGATGTTCATACCTGCAAAACTTTCGGCAGAGTGCTTTGAAAAAGAATTTCAAATTCCTCCAACAATTCCAAGTACAAGTCTTCAATTGAAAGACATCACTTTGTCGGGTCCGTGTGTTTTCGTTGCAGGACGTTATCGAAAACTCCCTCGCAAGCTTTCGCATTCGCCGTGGGTACTACAGGGAAAACGAGTCATGGAGGACAGTATACAAGAGATAATAATTCGTAGCATAGCACCCCATTTTGGTGTCGAAGAAGACAAGATTATATTTTCTTCCAGTGGTCGAGAAGATGTCGATGTTCGCTGCTTGGGAGAAGGACGCCCATTTGTCCTCGAGATTCCCAATTCCAAGCGCATAGCGTTGCCCAAATCATTAGCCCGTGATATCGAACTAGAAATCGAAAAATCTCTTAAAGTATCCGTTCGCAATCTTCAAATGGTCATACGTGACGACTTGGTTCACATAAAAACGGGAGAGGAGAAAAAGAAGAAATTTTACCGAGCCCTGTGCGCACTGAAAGAACCAGTGACGATAGATGTGCTTAAAAAACTTGATTGCAAAGAGGGCTTCGAAATCGAACAGATTACCCCGATAAGAGTACTTCATCGGAGGCCTTTGCACACAAGGCCAAGAAGTATATACAAAACTAAAGCGTGGGTGGATAAAACCAATCCAAAGGTGCTGGTCATTGACATAGTCAGCCAAGCAGGCACTTACATTAAAGAACTTGTGCACGGGGACTTTGGTAGAACAACGCCCAGTTTCGCATCGATAATTGGCCAGCCCATTGACATTATTGCCTTGGATGTCGTCGGGATAGATCTGGATTGGCCGGCGAATGTTGATAATAGAAGTTTGGACGAATGACTGTAGTTGTAATGTAAATAAACGTTTATTGACTTTGACTAACACTTAGCAGAGGAACGAAATACAAATTGTTTTGCCTGTAGTGCATTTTTAAATACACTTGTTTCATTAATTCTTCATCAGCCATAATCATTTAATCTTAACGTATCTCAAAATTTGCCACGGCTAGAGTGCAAAAGTTTTGGAATGACGAAAAACCAATAGCAAAGAAAGGATTTCTGCAAGCTAAAAGGAAATCCTTACCGATTAAGTTTGAGCCTGTAAGCGCCCTTGAAAACCACGAATGATATCCATAAGAAAGGAGAAATTAAAGAATGCGTCTTTTAAAAAAATGTTTTGTTTAATTTCTTTTACCAAATACCAACTTCAGTGACCATTTCACATCATTACAAGCAAACAAAATGCAATCATGGAACGTATCCAACAAGGCTCTTTGAAGATATCTGTTCCAGCTCCCTAATGCCGTTTTTATCCACTACGGCTACATTGAATGAAGGGAGATTTATAATCAAACGTTTTTGAATTTCACAAACGCATTTCTTTAACACGTCATATGCCTCTTCTTCGGTGATTTTCTCGTGGTGGTACCGATCGAAGATACTGGCGCAGAACATGCCACCATACCCTTGCCCACCATACTTAAGAGATTTGGCATTTGCCAAATAGTCGATGTACTGCAGCTCTGGACCCTCTGCATCATCGTAGCTGTAAATAGGGAGCGTGCAGTGATTAAAATATATGTCACCAAAATATCTTGTCTTTATCCCTTACCCAGCGATGAACATGTTAACCTGATACGGTGTACGACTCCTCAAATAGTCCGCAAGATTTTTGCGTGTGAAATGAGCGGCTGCCTTAGTCGAGAGGTCGTAGCCATTTCGCATCTTATACAAAGCAATATTCTTCGAAATGAATTCTGTAAATTGAACAGTATCACCTGCTTCGCCCATAGCGGCTATCATCACTTTGTCAGAGATTTTATGAATCTTTGGTTGATCTAATATAGGGAGTGAATTAATGAAGATTTTCTTTGTCGGCTTATTGTAATATAAGTTTACCATCCTTCATCACAACCACTGATCGTGCGTGGGTTGTATCAGCTGCGACCATAACAAAGTCGGGTCCTCTTATTCCAAGAATAGTTTCCATGGTTTACAAAAAGATTTCGACGAAAAACTATTTAAAAAAAATTTGCAAATTCTGAAAACAGCTTAGTCGCCGCAAGAGGAGAATGACAAATCAAGAAATTGGTGTCGAACCGAATGTTTTGTCGTGGTCTTGTGTGAAGTTGGCTATGATTTGTTTTGTTGGTAAGGTAGTTTTTATTGTTTTATATATAAATTTCGACTATTCTATTCTTAATATGTTATTACACAATCCATATATATTCTTTCTTAATGAAACGGGTATTATACTTGTACTCGAATAATATAAATTATATTTGGAGCCGAATAAAAAATTGAAGAATTATTATCTTATCTCACCAACACCATATGGCAATACTCTGTATGGTCGGTATAGTAGTTAAAATACATTTTGCACAAAAATGCATCCATGCATGACATCTGCTGTCAACAATCCTTGATATACTTTTCGTAAACATTGTAGATAGCATCACATTTAACAAACGTTGTGTATAAACCGTGTTTTCAGTAAAATACATAAATAATGGCGTCTGCTGTGCATTGTCAACTATGGATGGGAAGTGTAAGTAATAAAACAAACGTATTGTTCCCCATTGCTTCACGTAATTGTATCTCTTAGTTGGAAACCTATATGACGGAAAACTTCATAATTGCGGCTTTTCGTAAAATGGGAGAGGATCCAACGACGGTACGCCTTATGAGGAACAAATACACAGGCGAGCCGGCAGGATACTGTTTCGTCAACTTCGCCACAGACGATTTAGCTATGGATGCTATGCACAAATTGAATGGAAAGCCGATTCCCGGCACGAATCCCATTGTACGGTTTAGATTGAACAGCGCCAGTAATTCATACAAAATGCCTGGAAACGATCGCGAATTTAGTGTCTGGGTGGGAGATCTGAGCTCCGACGTTGATGACTATTCGTTGTATAAGGTCTTTTCGTCAAAATACACTTCCATAAAAACTGCCAAGGTAATTTTGGATAGCTCCGGCTTTTCAAAGGGATACGGATTCGTTCGTTTTGGGATTGAAGATGAACAGAAATCGGCGTTGTATGAGATGAATGGTTACATTGGTCTCGGTTGTAAACCATTGAAAATCTGTAACGCAGTTCCTAAACCGAAATCTGATACCCCAACAACAGAATATATGACCGGCTACAGTACGACGACGCCAACCACAACACCAGCCGCTTCTGCAACGAATTATTCGCAGTATTATGATCCATCAACCTATTGGCAGGGTTACAACGCATGGCAAGGATACTATGACCAACAGACTGCATCAACGGATGCTACAGCATACTACCAACAAGCACTGCAGCAACATCAGCCTCATGCCGATCCGCAGACTTTGGCTCAACATGCTGAAGCATGGAGTGCTCAGCGCAATAGTGTCAACTATGAGAATCAACATGTACAACATCAGGAGCATGATGACGATTTAGCTTTGGTCGATCACAAATTCACGCTAGACGTCGATAAAATGAATCGCGAATCGATGGATAATGACAGGAATCTATACGATGCTCTAGAGAGTTCGAAGTGGTTGCCAATTGAACAGCTGGAAGTTTTTTGATTTTTTGATTTGTAAACTGTATTCAAATAAATTAACAATTTTGTTTTGCTGATCCCCAAGGTCTGGAGTTGAAAATTAATCGTTAATCGATGACGTCTTTTTATTTTTTTTTAACAGACAACTTTCACTTTTTTTTCTGCCAGAGGAGATATGAAATACGAACTTTGTTTACTTTGTAACACAGTCTATAATGAGGGATTGGGGTATCGCACCAAGCGGAAGTTTACATAAACATGCAGAGTGGAGGCGATTCGAAATATTGCAAGTAGCAGAAGTATCGTTACTTCGTGGAATGCATGGTAAATATTTGGAATACAACAATATCACGATCTTCTATCGTGTTACTATATACAAACATAACATGTTAATGCTTTTTGTACCAACTGAATTAACAACCTGAATCGGGAATTTAAGAATTGGCGAAGGCCATTTGCTAATCTGTTTGTGATGAGAATCGGTAGCAACTCCACCCGTTGCGTCATTTTGAAAATAAAGTTGTAGGCAATCTAATTGATAAGTCTTTTTCTTTCGCAAAAAAGCAGCTCATGGAGGCATTGGAAGCATTGTGTTGAATACAAAACAGGTGAAGTGGCGTGAACATTCATTTTCTAGCGACGAATGGGCAATAAATAGAAATGCACTAGTAAAATACGAAACGAGGCAAGACAATAAAAAAAATCAAACTAATTCCATACACTTCAATAGGAAAAGTCATTTTATTCATATCCTCATTCAAAAAATACACTTAGAGAATAAATAATAATAAAAAAAAAACATATTCTTAACAAATTTGCTTATCTATCTTTTGGACTTAACTTTGCAGAGATACAAAAAATAAAACACAATCGGATAAAAGTACATAGTTGATTTATCAAAAGATACCACTTATAAATGGAAGAAATCAATGGTTCCTGTAAAACTTTAAGCGTTCACCATTAATTTATAAAGATCTTCCCCCGAGGGGAAATACAAAATAGGATTCTTTTGAAAACAAAAAAGTAGAATGAGCTTCAGCAAAATTTGTTTCTCGTTATTGAAGGTTTTCCGTGTGCATTTGTCGTCAACCAATGGATTTTGAACTTGTAAAAAAATGAAATTAGCATATGTATAGTATATACAAAATTAGTATTTGTGTGTTGGCAAACTAGTTTATTTCGATTTCTTTGAGTCCTTCTTTTTGCTGTCCTTAAGTTCTTTCTTCTCCTTCTCCTTTTCCTCGGGATGATCTTCATAGCTGCGGATGAAAAGTAGGAATTGAAAATTTTGACTTGAAATGAGCTTGACAGGCTTGAAAACTTACGCAAACAGAGTCTTGATTTCTCCTCTGATAAGTGCTACCAAGAGAGGTGTGCCCATGCAAGCCGGCACCAGATACAGCAAGGCTGGTTGTGCGTGTTTGAAGACATGCATGACGAAGATGGTTGCCATCAGTCCCATGAAATAAGCTGTCAATGTCGAGTAGAAGTAGATGCGGCTCTTCCTCTTCAAGCTATGATCGAAGCGAAGAAGTAATGCAATAAAAATACCGGGGATTACAATATCTCCCAGACCCAACATGGCAAAGTTTGATGCACTTAGACCGTTTGTGATCAGGTCTTGGGGGAACACTAGCTTGATGGGTGCTTCGAAACTCTTGGCAACTGTAACCATTACATTTGTACCAAATACCCAGAAGATATCGTAGAAGAAGAGCCCACTCAAAAGAATGCACCCAGTCACGATGTTGTTCAGATGAAGCAGCTCAACTCCATTCACAGCAAAAGCCAAGCCAAAGAGATTATTAGCGATCCAATGTTTCTTGAGGAGGTACCATACTCCAATTACAGAGGATATTACCAAGCAGACAATGTCATGGGTAGAGAACTTGTAGTTGATGATATCTTCTTTCTTTTTGCCTTCTCCTCGTGTAAAAAGTATATGGAATGGAATTTTTGGTATGGATGTTGGTACTAGATTTCCAACGATTGGGCTAAGGAGATGGGCCAAGGCAACAACCCCGAGGAAGAAGAAATATCCAGTAATCAAAAGATTAATATCATCCTTTGAGAAGACTTTGAAGAACATATATAAGCCGAAGAGTGTGCAAGACGCAATTATGGGAAAGAACATCGCATCTTTTTTTGTCATTGTGTCAGCCTTTTCTCCAGATTCCTGAAAAAGAAATAAAACATACATTTTTCATAAAGAAAGTCATGTCGAGCAGTCTATAAACGTGTAAGAGACTCCACGGATCAGTGACATACGACCTAATCGAATCGAGACTTGATTACGTGTTCCAATAGTAAGTCATATGCAAATCAACTGTCAAGTCTGTGTTCTTCACATACGATCAGATCTTTTCGAGTCCAACAAGGAAACAATCTGATAAAATCGCATGAACTTTTAATGGATTATGAACGTCACAAGAGGGGAAGCCCAAAAGCACTCATTTTAAAACTTACTTTTTTCATTTCATGATGTTTAACTGAACGGATGGAACCGAATACTATTGGTAGCATAGCCATTATTACCAGACTCCCATAAGCAACAGCCATGCCCTCCGGAGTCGATGGTGTTTTTGCATTTGTTATAGTTTCTGTAACATTTTCCACAGCATCTTTTATATTTTCAACCACTTCTTCAACTTGTCCCGACATGACAAAAGATAGTTCTTTTCACCGATTACAATATTAAATTTATTTTCTTATAGGAAATTATAATTTTTCTACAATTTGCAAGTGGGTATCAACAGAAATTGACACGCACTCAAAATTGTTACGCTGAAAGTGAGCCGAAATTCGTGTTTGTCAAATGTTGTACTCTTTTTAGATGGTTAGGTTGGTACCGGTGAGCAGTGGTACGTGTCAAAATACTTAACGATATCACTTCAAACGATTCTTCCACAACGTTAGAAATCCAGTCGGCAATGTGGTGTCGTTATTGTTGGTGATCAAATTAATTCTATTAAGTTATCTGAATGAATTAATTGATTTAAATAAATATTTTTATTTGCATAAATATCTACGATGGTTTTTATATAGCTTTACTCATATTATATAGGCTTTAAGAAGAATTACCCTTCCTCTCTACAAGATTTGTTTTTTTGTCTCTAAGATCTAATTCCAAGGCAAGTTGTATGTTCTTCTATAGAGATTTTTATTGGTAACCACGTAAATAGCTGCGTTCACACTCAACAATTTGCCGGGACAATTTGTGATTGAAGGGCCAAATCTTCAATGTGAACGCTGGTTACAAGACTTGTTTTCCGGTAGGCAAAACATTTTCACTTTTCAACTTCAAAAAATCGTCACGACAAATTGTTGTGTCTGAACGCCGGTAGTAGGTTGATGTTAGTTTTCGTCTTCTTTTTGGATTTGGACCGAATCATGTGAAATGTCCTTTACCCACTAAAATTCGAATCAGAAATGTGAACTCTACTGAAGTTGTACAACACGTTTTCACACCTAAATTTTACCATAGACATATTAAAGAGTGGTGCTCATTTCAATGAAATCGGTTGATTTCGAAAACCCCACAATGTATGACGAAACCTCGAAGATTTGAAGAAATTTCAAGAAAACTCGCGATTTCGTTCGTTGGAAACAATGATATTAGAACATATTTCCAACTGGCTAAATTATCGAACCCCAAGTTGGCAGCAGTCCGGCGACTTCACTAGCTACATCACATAGAGCGCATGGATGCCAATAATCCAGCTAAGCCGGTCATAAAGCCCGATCCTCCTCCTTTTCAGAAGGATAGGAATATAAACACCATCAGTCCCAGGATATATATATTATATTATCCCTTTTTCCTTGGTCAGACCTACATGAGGAGTAGGTTGTACGGAAAATACTCTACAAAAATGTAAATATACCATATCTAAGAATCGCCTTGAAAACGTTACACGATCTCGATAATACAGTGTGCTTATGTTTTTATCATATGTCAAAATATTTACCGCTATGCAAAATGTCGTGTGGCATTAGTTCTAAACAGGCTTTCATTTGATTATTTCGGATAACACTTGTTGTGTTTAGGTACAATTCTGTAAAACTATCATTGAATTTAACTTCATGAGAAGGCTTAAGAGATCCTCAAGATAACATCAATAACCCACAGGTCCAAAGAAAATGGCACCGTTCTCGAACGAAGTTGTTGTCTGGAAGGAGGTTAGAATATTAAATTTCTGCATGTGGCAGCCTAAGCAAATGTAATTTCGCCCTGTTTTGCAGAATTACTTTATGCGTACTGTTAATATTCACGAGCCAAGAGGACCAAAATACCAATGCACAGAATGTGATGAAATCTTCAACACAAGATTGAGCATATTAACACATTCAAAAATGCATTTGAAGCCATTCTGTGTTGTTTGCGGGACTTACACACAGAACGAGGAGGAAATGGTAAAAACGGTCTGAAGGGCTAAGCGTGGCAAAGTCTGACAGTGTGTTCTTTTCAAATATTGCAGCAGGATCATATGAAATCTAACCACCGATCAATGGTAGAAATAATTCCAATTACAAATATCGATGTTAATCGAAATCCAATAAGAAAACCGCCTGTGGGGAAATGCGATAAGGCACCGATCAAAAAACAAAGAGTGCAACATTCGAAAAGGCCACCTTTTGGGTACATACGGAGCGACAAACACCCCACAAAGTGTGTTGTATCACGATTTGGACGGTGCATTAATGTTAAAATCCCAGACTATTGAATGACGCTGAAGCCGATGTTTCCTCAAATCCCTTTGTTAATAGATATTTATTGATGTTGAACATATTATGAACTTAATAGCTGTTTTTGTTAAATAATCATTGAATTTTTCATATCTCCCCTAAGTTATTTATTCGACAAAAAATAAGATTCAGATTGGAATTGGAAGACATCCCAGATTCCACAGTCGTATTTTAAGAGCAATTGACAAGATATCTTATAAATGTACATCGTCTTGGAATGGGTGAGTTGATGCGGCAGACAATTGAAAGGATTGAACTCCTATTTAGACCCAGCGTTCTCATCGCGTTACTTTTCAGGTGACTATCGTCCTGTCGATTCACTTCGGCGATATCGTCGATGATTTGCTTCATGTAAAACGATTTCTATTGTCCCGCCTATCGTGACAAAAGAGTTTACTAGGAGGCGATACTGAAATAGCTCTCGCCCAAAATCAGTTCGGGACGATAGTTGCTGACAGCTTTTAGTCTACGCGAAGCAGCTTAAATGAAGCAAAACTATCGTCGAAACGCTAGCACAGACGTATCAAGGCAGAGCTCATTACAAGATAGTTATAAAAGTTCAGAGAACTTTTCTAGCTGTAGAGGCCGACATGTTCAACCTTCCAATTGCTTTAAGTGAATATGTTCTCTTTTCCTTTTGTTTGCCCACAAATAAACTAAGTCGCTTTGTCAGGTAGAATAGGTCAGTTACAGATTTCTTGTGTGAAGTTTATTCAGTAAGTGTGGCTATTCAGAGCAGTGGTCTTATTAAAATTAGGCGCGTTTCAGATCTTACAAGTGCACTTCAACAAGTGCCTGCAAACACCAAACCCCATTTGCTGAACGAAGACTCCCTTCATTGCCAGAGATTTGTTTTCATGAATATGGTACATAATGCAATCGAACTGAATCCTCTGTAGAAAATCAAATTCTAATTCGAAACAATTACAATTGAAAAATTCAAATGTTAAATTTTTATAGCAACTTCACTATAATATGAGGGACAAAATGTAGATATCTCATATGAACCAGCCTGGTATTGGACCAGTCCGTATTCCGTATTCCGTTCTGCTGACAGCTGGTTATCGTTCCGACCACCGACAAATCAAAACACGACGAAGTAAAGTGACGAACGCAAAGTTGTTTTCAGGGAGCTATAATATCAAGACCAACATACAGAACAGGTCAGAGGCGCAAAGAGAAAACGTCTCCTACTTGTTGAAGGCGTGAGTTTTGTTGTTAATGGAAAACCACTTGTGTGTTTGTAGTAAATACGTTGTCATCTAATTTTATAACCGTTTCATTCGTGTGTTCTCCCAAAGTCATTAAGCCAGTTCTCTCTCCCAGTGGTGTATATATGAAAATAACAAAAAAAAATATAAAAATATACTACAAACATTAAATATCACAAAGTGTTAAAGAGAATATTCTTTGCATATACGAACATTTATCTAACAGCAGATTGAAATAGAAAGTCTATACGAGCAGTAACGAATTAGCTGGAATATCTCTTAATTTATCTCGTATACGCCCCGTTCAAGAATAAGATATCGCAGTTCACTATCTTCATAACCCGACTCAGGTAAGATATTTATTTATTTTCTAACTCCCTAATTTGAATGGACATTTTATCGAGAATCATCCATTTTTGTTCCATTTTGGTCTAAGAACACAAAAAACAAAATGTATTACGCGCCGTGAGTGAGTTGACCCGATGCGCATTCCATAACAGATTCAAGGCTGCGCTTCACTCGCATTAAGTCATCGTTTTGAGCTTGGGTAATGCTTATTTTTGTGAACGATGAGCTAATGCCTGCCCAAGGTACTACTTAAAGCTGCATAATTTCGTGTTTAAAATGCATTAATTTGTGACTACAAGTGATTCACTGAGCTGTGTCATTGCGGCGTACTGCATGGTGATAAGACCTTTGAATATAAACAAACCATAAATAGCTTTTCAAACAAGAATCAGATAATATCGCAGTGGTGTTTCGTGTCGCGATTGTGCCTAATTCTTAGACTACTCCAATGCAATAGTGTGTGTATGCAGTCGATTCTTCGATTTTTCCTTGAAATTAATTATTAAACTCCACAAACTTGCATGTACAAAAGAACGCATGCATATACAGTGAGCACGTACATATGTGGTGACTTATTTCCTCCAATCAGCATTTCTGCGATTTGAAAATCAATCAATCCGATAAACTCAGCTTTCGGTTACATATAGTTTCACCCAGAGGAAATCATTCTAAAAATATAAATTTATTGCTTATTTTAACGTATGGCCTTTGAGTTCGCTTTGGACTAGGTGGCGTCACTGGGGCAACATCGTCTTGGTGGTCGTAGTCATAGGCACAGTCAGACCAGCCAAAAAAGAGGTGGAGACTGTATACAAATTATGTATGCGTGTAGTAAATGCTCCAATTTTGTTTTTCCTTACTTTGACTTTGCTTAGTGATAAAAGATATATGTATATGTATGCATTAGCTTGTGAATTAGATCTTCGTTTATAAAAATATGTAGCTGTTGTAAATGATTTGTTATCATCATACCCGCAGCAGACTAATGCTAATTTAATAATCACCTCTCTCAGACGATTGGCTTGTTTGTTGGGGCCGAATTTCAATGGCATGGTGACAGGTTCTTCTATTGTGTCTCCCCCTCCCCCCCATCAAGGTGTTCCCCGGTTTACATACAAAAAAGTTTTCTAACTGAAATTCTTATTCAAAAATATGTTAAGTGTTATTGTTTCCACCATTTTTGTTGTTGTATGATTGTTCTTAACACCCAGAAAGATAGCAAAAAAAAATGTGGTTTCATCTGAAGTAGCGCCTTGTGATTGGTGAAATCTGTGATAATTTATAGAAGAAACAAAAAGAAAAAAGTTTGTCATCGAAGAGTATTTTTGAATAAAAATAGATTTTTCTTGCGTATGCCCGTCAAATATATGCAAATGCTTGAAGACACATGAAAATCATGAAAATGGGACAATAAAGATGATCTCAGTTTATGACTCGCACAAACGTATTTATATTCTTCTTCTCCGCCCTGCGTAATTTATCAAACTATTTTGGGTGCACGCATCCCTCCAAAACAGTAATAAAAATAAATTCATACTTAAACTCGTTTAGACAGTCAGACAGTTGGACAAACACACCTTACGGTTTGATACTTACTTTTATGGTTGTCAACGTTTGGCCGGGTACGCACTTTGGATCGACGGGAGGGCAAAAGTGAAAGCACTTCCCGCCAAGTAGCACAATTGGTTTGTTGTTTCTTTTGCCCTTATGATAATCGCGATTAATATGATCGGTGCTATGGCATTCGCGATACATTTTTTTTTGCCGGTTAAAAACGTGTTGTTACGTTGACGTGTTGCAAAAACGGAAAGAAATGGCTTTGCAATTTTACACACGTTTTTTTGCAAAGGCAAATGGGTGTTGCGCTGGAATTTTGCTTCGTTTGCTTTACTGCCTGTAAATGCACTCCACATGTTAGTGGAGTCCCATTGAAGCAGGTGGAGAAGTTTAAGTATCTCGGGGTCTTCTTCACGAGTTATGGGAGGAGTCATACTGAACTTTCCTGTATTCAAGCTGGGTCAGTTTTGACACAGGTTGGGAGATCTGTAATCAGGAAGGCCGAGCTTAGTGTGAAAGCCGTGTTAGCACCCGAAAGAATAAAATCGCGAATACAAGCTGCCGAGATAAGATTTCTTCTTGCTGTTGAGGGAATTACTCGCCGTGATAGGGTGAGAAACACGATAGTGCGCGAGGAACTCAAGGAAAGTGCTATGCTTCATTGGTTTGGTCACGTAGCACGAATGTCCCCACCATCACGACTTCCGAGGCGGGTCTTGAATGCGATTCCATCAGGTAGGCGACCACTTGGCAGACCCAGGATGAGATGGTTGGACCAAGTCCATAAGCTCGCCTGGTTACGCTTGGGCATAACCTCCCTAATAAATGAGTCCGAAGTGCAGTTAGGTTAGGTACTTCAAAAAAAAAGAAGACATCTCTGATAAGATCTCCGTACATACAATGTACACCTAATTCTGTTTTTACAAAGTAGATTGGTTCCAGAAAAAACCGTGTAAAAAAAGACATTGATCGTATGCAAAAATAGGTGATTGGTTCCTAATCTCTAAAACCTATTAAAATTAGTGAAAAACGAGGACTTTTAAGAACGGGTATTCATGTTTATTTTATTAAATGAAATATATTGTTTATTTTTACAGGCATAGTTATTAAGGATAAAAAAGATATGCACTCTAATCTTAAAAATAATATAAATTAAATGTATGGCAAGTTCAGGAACTAAAAAAATTATGTTAAACAGCTATGTTGTTAACGAAAAGAATAGGTTATTCAATTTTAAAGTTAAAAAAATAAAAAAAATAAGTGATAATCATAAATACAGGAATATCAATTAAATTGCTGTCATCATCAGTTATTCACATTCGCTTGCTTCGAACGCGTATACAATCACTATCATCGCTGGAATAATTTTGAACTGGACTTTCTCTTGCTCGTTCAGCATCTACATTTTTAACAATGAACTCTGTTACGAGCCGTTGTTCGCCAATTCTTGCTACCTCTTTGTATAATTCTTTGTAACGAGCCATACAAGAATTCAGCTCACGTTGGAATTGTGCAGCTCTTTCGACATTGGGATCATTTATGACGAAATGGTGTCCTAATTTATTTGCAAGTTGAAGTCCTTCTTGAATTAAATTTGCAGTTAATTTTACAGGTTCCTCACTATCACTGCTTTCTATAGAATCAGCATTCTGTGAGGCAAAATGTAATATTTCGTCTTCGCTAAGAACTTTATCAATCATCAGTTCATCAATGTCATCGAATACCAAGTCATCAAAACCCTCCCCACCAACTGCGTGTGCCAAAGCAATTATAGTGGGATATTCGTTGGTATTTGGATCCACAGGATTTTTACTTTTTCATATTCTGGCCAAATTGCTCTCCAACATCCGTTTAAGGCTGATGGTCGTAAATCTGATAATGCTAAAGCAGCATGTGTAACGCAATCTTTAATAGAAAACTTTTTCCAGGCTAAGAGTTTTATCCTTATCCAAAGAGTCGGAAATGTACTGGAATGTTTGTTTGATGTAGTAAGTTTTAAATGTTGCGTTAATTCCTTGGGTCAGTGGTTGGATTAGGGATGTGATATTCGGCGGTAGGAAAACAAACTACATTTTCGTGTTCCAACTGAGGATGCCCGGGTGCATTGTCTACCAACAGAAGAACTTTAAATTCTAAGCCTTCTTCATTCATATATTTTCTAGTTTCTGGCACACCTTTTATGTTAATGCGTTAAATTTAATGTAACGATGGAAAAACAATAATGCCGTTAAAAAACGGCAACGGTAACGTTACCAATAAAAAATTTCCTTACCAAACACGTATGATGGCATTGATAATTCACATTTCAATTGCTCTGACCAGTAAATTTGCTTGTATGCACAAAAAAGGAATTCCCCTAAATTTGTGCTATTTACATTTGCTTTGAACAGTAAATTTGTACGCGCAAAAGGGAATTCCCTTAAATTTGTGATATGAACATACTTCGCAAAAATTAAATTTGACAAAAAGAAAATTTAAGCACAAAAAATTTTAAAAAATATTTTATTTTCAAACCGTGTTATATCCAAACCGTGTAAAAACAGAATTAGGTGTATACAACTTTTGGATCCAATCCACACACAAAGAATGCAAAGCTAAACACACAGTTCACATAAACACTTGAAAGTCGATGTCATCATGCACTTGAAACGCTTATGTGTGTTAACGGAGATTCGTTTTGTAAAGTACATTGTATATGCATGCATCTATTGAAGTAGTCACTGTTCCGCTGCGGATTTGATTTGGACTAGACTTTCTGTCGGCTCTGTGATTGGGTTCATTTGAAATGATAACAAAGAGTAATGTAAAAATTACTTCACTGGAAATAGTTTGAGTGATAAGCTTGTATAGTGTGAGTACAGCTTAATCAAGCATTACTATAGTATGCATTAGATCATATGCATGACCTAAGAATACAACAAGCATTTTTTTGTTTTCAAATAACATATATGTACATACTTGTGAGGCTCTCTTTAAATTTTTTTTTATATCTACAGAACTCTGTACTGATCAGCTTGGCAGTTGGCATTACTCCTCTCGCATGGAATCCACCATAAACACTGGATGGTACTACTTTCAGATTCGCGAAAGACATTAAACAGATCTAGTTGATAAATATTATGTATCCTGTTTTCTTATGGCACGTGTCGCACGTTCGTCCAACGAAGTTTGCCTTTTTGAACAGATTAATCAGTAAAAATGGGTCCGCACAGATGCGGCAGTAAATTGCGCAAATTACAAAATGCGAGATTCCGGAACGTCGTATATATGTAACATGTGTTCGTATGCATGATATCTTTGGTAAACATTTTGAAAAACCTTATCTTTGTAGTTTTAGACAGTCTAGTCCATGATCGAACAAATATTTACGAAATTAATTCGAAAACATGACGATGTGATGAAATCAGACTTTTAGTCACGAAAGCTTGTTGATGACAATTTGTTAAATACGTCTGCTATTCTAAAATGACTAAATATGGGTGGTTCTACAGTTCAGGGATGACTTGGGCTGGAGCAACCAGATGCGCTGTATGAGCGCAGGGGAGCTGTTGTTATTTTACCTTTAATTTTTAATTTTTAACTTTTTTCTTGACAGAACATGCCTTCTTATCGTAATGAAGTATTACAGAGGTAGCCGATTTCACAGCTGATTGCCCCCTAGTCCATCGTCGAATTTGAGTACTTTTTTGTCAGAAATTCATGCATTTTTGACGGTTATATAATAATGTAAATGCTGTCCTCTGATTGGTTAATTTGGTTTATGAACACGTTAAAATCTCGAAAATCTTAAGGGGAAAGAGAGGTAGAAGTCGGGCATCTCTGTAATACTTCATTTCTGCTTCTTATGGTATACGGAAACAAGGTGTGCCGGACAGCTTGTCAAAACAGCCATCTTTATAGTTTGCCCTCTCATTCAGGGGTCATTTTTTTGACTCTGGACAGCGTAGTTTAAGCTTACATCACCATTCAATTTCATCATCATCATCTTCTGACCCACATGATCCGCTAAAGGCGTCGCGGAGGTAAAGCACGCACGACAGATCTCCAGGATCCTCCGCCATATACCACATCAGGAGTTCTGCCCAAGCGGAACCAAACGAGTTTTTGGACGTGGTCCAACCACCTGATCATGGGTCTGCTAAGCGGTCGCCTACTTGATGGAATCGCATTCAAGCCCGCCTTGGAAGTCGTGATGGTGGAGACATTCGTGCCAAGTGACCAAACCATCGAACCATAACGCTGTTCAACGTTGAGATCGTCGCATCCTATCTCAACAACTAATTCCAACAATAGTTGAAAACCGCTAACTTGGCTTTCACACCTGATAACAGATTATCCAAGCTGTTCCAAAACTGACCCCGCTTGACCAATCCAACAGGAAAGCTTAGCTTTACTCCTCCCATCACTCGTGAAGAAGACCCCGAGATACTTAAACTTCTCCACCTGCTTCAGTGGAACTTTACTAATAGGTAGAGTGCATTGAACAGGGGTTCTGGAAATTACCATATCCTCGAATTTGTCCACGTTAACTTTCATCCCAGCATCAGCACATTTCGTCACAAAACGAATGCGGGCTGGAGCTCAGTATATGAGAATAACTAAGTTATCTGCAAAAAGAAGATGACTTATCCTCAACACTCCCAAAGGCCCAAACCCATAGAATCCGTCGCGTGCGTTGCGTCATGTCAAAAAATTGACAACTCGTAAGGCCTTTAAGAGGGAGAGCGACAGCAAATGCAGCCCACAAGTGAAATTCACCACGACGGATGGAATTGGGGCAACTTTGAACTTTCTGTGCGTTTGACAGATGTTTCCATAGAAATTCATATGAATGAAAGAATACGATATGTTGTGTTTAAAATTGTTTTTGAATAATTCCTAATAATTCAGAAACTTTAAAATTTCAAATTTCATAGATTTATACAAGAGTGCATTGCGCACTCAACGTAGTCATTGGGCACCTCCTTGCAATCCGACAGCTACGATTCTTGTGGATTCCAAACGCAACGTACGCAACGATTCTATGAGTTTCGGCATTTAAGAGGTGGAGCCGTTAATTAAGCAGTTTCATGTGTCGCGGATTGAAACCAGAAACCTCAGCAGAGGAGTCCAACTACTGACTACGCCCCGCCTATCATTGTTGAAAAAGGCTTTACTGAGAGGATCATATTTCAAATTTGTAGCGCATCTCGACCAACCTTAGATGCGAGTATCCTCTGCTGCGACATATAGCCATATGTCGTATGCGTCGTGGTTGAATATTTTCTTCCAGATGCAATCGACGCAAACGAAACCATCGCCCTAAACTTATCCGACGACTTGAAACTACGCATTTGTATAGCCTTTCCTTCAGCTAGCATTGACTAGTTTGTTCGGCGGTGGTGACATGAAAGAGTCCTTTATTTATTATATATATTTTACGCTTCTATTTTATCGGCATATGCGGAAATGTTTGAGAAAGAGAGGCATAAAGTGTAAGTATGTGCTCCTTTTCTTGTCAGTCCTACAAATAGGGATTGTTTAAAGGTTCTCGAAATGATTGTGCTCGGAATTGATCACAAAGCTTAGTGCTTACGAACAACGACCAGTACCTTCTATTTGTGTCATGGGATTTCGACATACAGACATGAGACCTGTCTTGAGTAACGTTGTCAATATTCTGTAAATCGCTGTTTCACACCTATTTAATCTTATCTTGAATTAATCAAAGCGAGTGTTGTATTCCTTGTACTGCAGAATAAACTGCGTAGTATGACTCACTGTGATAAGAATCATTCCTTTGCAGAATTCCTTGCGCTGTATTACTCATAGTTGGCCAACAGGACAGCTGTGATAAGAATCGTTCCTAGGTGGCCACCTGTAGTGGCATGAACTGTAAAAATATATGTATATACTTGCCAAATTCAACAGAACCGTGAAGTAAACATTTAGCGTGGTGACACTATATGGTTTATATAATTTGTTTATAGGTCGTAAATGTTCAATGTGCCACTAACACGCGGACTGGGTTATTTCGACGTTGATATCACCGAGCTAATTTTATATTACGTGACAACAATGTCCTCTATACCTTCTCTTTGAAGAACGAAAGATAAGTGTTTTTTCTTTCGTTTGAAGCCGATACTTATCATGTGGTTTAGGAGAATATATTTTCGCCAATCTCGCTATCTCGAAAATATTGATTGCACTCATTCGTTCGTGGGTTATTCACACTTGAGATATGCGAATGTATTCCTATACACTCATTTTTTAAGAATTCATCCAAAAGCCGGACAAGTCATAGCATTCTGCGTCTGGCGCCCTGGCACGGAATGCAACGATGGGACCGGAGTTTCCCATCTGCGATATTCATAACATACTCTACTCTAAGCTTAAATCACTGCACTGAACATTTCCTATTCAATCATTTACGTATTCTACTTGTTTTAGGTGTATAATTAAATATGGCAGACGCAGGGTTCCCAGGCAGACACACAACCACAACACAGGTTACCCAAACCTCGGTTTCACCACAGCTGCGATATGATCCCTCATATATTCGGACAGTGCCTGGTATCCTGAAAATTGCCTGCATTGTGAGTACATTTCATATTTGAATGTTCCCTAAATTAAAAATACCTCTATTTCAGGTGTTCAATTTGGTAGGATTCATCTGTATACAATGCAGTGGAGTTCATTCGTACCATTCCCGTGGTAGCTACTTCAGTACAATTGCCATGACAGGCTTCTGGTTTACCGCGTTAATGTTGGCCGCCTATCTGATGCATGTATGTGAAAAGTTCTACAAAATTCCATGGTTGAAAATCGAATTGTACTTCTGTGCGGTTTGGACAATTCTATACCTATTCGCTGCATGCTTCGCTGCCACATACGGCGTTGAAGCTTATTCAGCTGCAGCTGTGAGTTGTTATCTTGTCTCTTGACGTTTGACGCTTGACATCAATCTAATCTATTTTGACGAATATTTTTTACAGTTCTTTGGATTTTTAACAATGTGCCTTTACGGATACGATGCGTTCCTTAAATACAAAGGTGTTCGTGCGGGAGAAATTGCTCAAGGTGTTCGAGTGGTGGAACAACGCCAACAACAGACAACTGTTACAATCGCATAAACGATTATACGAGAATGTGTAGCCGCTTGTGCGTATTTTTTTAAAACTCTTTTTTAACAATGATATTGTGCAATTATTTACACTAAATGAGTCTCTTATTGTTTTACTTTTTTATGAAAGCAGATCATGCTTGTTTGTTGCATTCTCATACTTAAATTTATTTTATTTTCTATTGAGAGGGATCCCTTGTCCCTTGCCTTTTGTCGAATGTAGATACTGAAGTACTGCACACTATTTTGTTATTGAAAATAAGTTCAAATAGATTCTAGCACAAGATATTATCGAAACGAAAAAGTAATCGAATTGATTGATAAATACAAATAAAAATAAAATAATATATAAACACACCAAGTAACACGAAAGTATAAAAACATTGTTAATGCATAAAATGATTATAGGAAACTAATTGATGTACCACCAATATATGGATGCCTTAAATAAACAACATTTATTTATATTTTACATATGTACACACATTTTGAGATATTTTTTCTCAGCTGACAGAGCTGATTGTACACTTGGGTTTGATCCATTAACCGCTGATCGCAAACCAACCAGAACTGAGGAGGCGAAGTCGTTGAAAAAGTGAGCAAGACATCAGAGCTATGCCGCGGAGATGTGGTTCGCTTTCTAAATCTATTCTTCACCCATTTCGTTTCTTTGGTAGTTGCCTAATCACTTGGCGTGATCTCAAGAGAGGGAGTGAGATATATATGTATATATATAGAGAGAGAGAGGGAGCGAAAGAGAGGGAGAGATCAGTCATGTAATTCATGTAAAGTTAGCTCGTTGGACAACTTTCCTTCAAAATTATACGAGTTTCTGCAGCTCCACCGTCAAAGTTCTATGCACAGACTGGGAGTAATTCAGCCAATGAGCCTCTTGCTGGAACGATCTTTAGCTAGCTGCCTTCCATTTCGCACGCCAAGTTGCTTAAGCTTCTTCTCCACTTGTATGAAGTACAATTCAAAATGAAACTCGTTTCAAATGAACAATCTATGATTTCAAGTTACGTGCTGCCACCCCTGTCTAGCTCGCCCGCTACATAGTCTCTTGGTAGCAAGCACTTGGAAATGCTAAGATGCTCCCTACTATAAATGAAAAACAAATTCTCTACAGCTGTAGTATTGGCATAAGGATATGCCAATTTACCACATATGCAATTCCCCCAAATGGAGTCGATCAGTTGGTATGGATAAAATTGATCTAGTTGCATATAGGTGAAGGACTTCATCTATCTCGGCTCCACAAGTACCGAGATCAAACGCGGCTTAAAAGGCAATTGAGTAGTAAAGCCCTCTCTCGAGGGACCAAGCTGACTTTATATAAGACCATTATTATCCCTGTCTGAAATTGGAGAGAGGTAGCCAATGATCGTTTCAGCTGGAGAGGATTGCTTGTCGAGGCTCAGTTCCACACCAGACTGCAGCGCCAGGAGATGAAGAAGAGAATGACAGGGGAACATTTGATCTAATGGTGACATAATCATTACGAACGAGATGAAAGAGAATAGTCAGTAAGTGGGAAAAGAACAGATTTGCACGTGTTATCAATTCATGGATGCCAAGTTAAGTCCACTCCAAGGAAAAAGTGAAGTGATTCGTAATATTTCGGATACTGTCCAGTGTCCCGGTACTCACCATAAGTTCTCGCCCATGTCTCCAAGACCTAAGTGGAAGTTCAATAAAGGGTTTAATTGGAAAGCGACTCTATCCAGGGATTTTATAGCAACCTGTCTGTTTGAGTTCTCTTTTTGATATTACATTATTAATGAGTTGCGATAGAGTTTTACTAATTATCGCTATGATTTCGGCCTGACAAACGCTTCAATGACTTGTGGTTTCAATAAAGTAAAAATCAAATCTTTTTTGTGCAGATATCATTGTTGTGCGTTAATGTACCGTACCTTCTGAGATTGGGGTGAACAAAATATGTTTCTATATAATAAACAAAAAACAAAGAATTAAAAACTTCACCGCAAATCATTTTGGCTTGGAAACTGATCGTCTGTTATCATGAGTGAACCACATTTCGGTTTATTTTAATTTAGTCGTTGAGTCGGAAAGAGCTTGTTGCTTTTGTACAATCAAATGTGAAGCTGAAGTACACTTTCCAAAATACTGGTTGCAAACTACCTTCATAACACTTCCGAAGAACAGTAAAGGTGTACAATGCAGTGACTACAGAATCAGGAGCCTAATGAGCCACGCGCTGAACATCCAATAATCCAGAA
Organism: Eristalis intricaria; assembly: GCA_964034865.1. NCBI lineage: Eukaryota > Metazoa > Arthropoda > Insecta > Diptera > Syrphidae > Eristalis > Eristalis intricaria. Next base: position 64,460,703 of record OZ035874.1, on the reverse strand, counting down.
AAGAATATATAATAAACTCAAATTTGATGTAAAACTATCCCAGTTTGGTTTCAGAAATGGTTTTGGCACCGGCGAGGTACAAGTTCAACGATGCTCGGAAATGGCCAAAGACGTCTATGCATGCCTTCTAGACTACGAAAATGATGGAGATTCTCGAACGTAAGGGTATTGACATGAACGACATTAGAGTGATCAGAAATCTATATTGGGGTCAGAAGGCAAGAATAGTAGTAGAAGAATCAGAAGGAGTTGAGTTCCAGAGGAGTAAGACACGGCTGTCTTTTCTCCATTCTTTCCATTGCAATATGTCCCCCGAGGAAATATTTAAAGAAGCAATTGAAGAGAGTTAGGGTAGTGAATGGAGTCGACATAAGCAAGCGAGATACGCGGACGATGCCATCATAATAGCAAGTGATATAAGTAATCTAAGCATCATATCATGATGAACAAGCTCAACAATAACTACGGACTAAGTATAAGCACCGCAAAAAAAAAGTTCATGGTACTAACTAGAAGACAAACAATAGCGAATCTGGAGCTAAGAATAGACAATAAAATCAAAGAAAGAGTCAGCAAATGCAAGTACCTAGGAGCAATAATTGAAAGTTATGCTAACCCTAATAGCATAGGGTTAGCAGAATAGAAATAGAATGCAGTGTAGAACACGCGAGGGCGGTCTTGTTCAAAATGAAAAAAAGTATTTTAGTATAAGTATACAAATAAAAATGGTAAAATGTTTTATCTGGTCGGTGCTGCTATACGGGGTAGAAACCTGGGCGCTAAGGAGGGAAACAATTCGCAAAATAGAAGCCTCCGAAATGTGGATATTTCGAACAATACTCAGAATTTCCTGGGTTGACAGAGTTTCCAATGAAGAGGATGAGCAGAGAAAGAGAGCTGATCTACTCAGTTAATAATAATAATAATATTGGTGGCGCGACAGTCCGAGGCGGACCTTGGCCAGCTTCTCAGTAACCACTCGTCTTGAACGTGCTATTGTTCTCTTAAGAGTGGAAGGGACCTACAGTTTTATGCCGACTCCGAACGGCGAAGTTGAGAAGCTTTTGTTCTAGACAGGAATACTATTTCAGCATTGTCAGTGACTGGAAAAAGGTGGCGCCTTGAATTATCAAAGGTGGTAAGGTAAAGTCGGGTATCGAACCTCACACCCTCTGCGTAGGAGTCGACGCACTACCCGCTACGCCACGGCGACTTTACTCAGTTAATGTAAGGAAATTATGCTACGTGGGTCATATCCTGCGCAATGAAAAATACGAATTCCTTCAACTTATACTACGAGAGTGGCTGAATCTTCTCACGATACAGATTACAAGGAGTCATAATCAAAAATATACTATCATCTATGCTTTTCAACCTCCACAGATGAACGTTAAGAAGAAGAGGTAGACTTAGTAATTGTAAATTTGGTTCCCCGCTAGTTGTTCGCTTAATTCATACCACAAGCTGCTGATGAATCGGGTGGCACTCCGAACCAAACAATATAACAGATAAAAGAACATGAATCTCCACATCACGCGAAACAGTTGTGGAATGAATAAGCTTATCACAATCCACACCTAAAGTACATGGAAATTTGTCGTCTAGTATAAACGTAGCCGTCAAAACGCCGTATTAACCATTGGTGTGGCACTAAAGAGTTTATGTCACCTTTAACGAGCAGTCTCCTGTTATTCCTAAGAAATGGAATTATGAGAAACACTCAAAACTTTGGGAACACTTATATTTATTGTATTGTATTGGAGAAGGACAGTTTAATTGTTGATGGTTCATTAATAAATAAATTGTCGTTTGCATGTTAATTTATTTGATCTAGAGTCGCAACCATCCACTCTGGTTCAGCGGCAGCAATTTTTTCAATTATGGAGTTCAGCTGATAGCAAAGCGATTGAATCTGCTTGTCCCACAGTGGGAGCACCTCACGATCTAAGAGTAAATAATCAGCAATAATTCTTGTGAGGCGTTGAAATGAGAATAACTTACTTTCAAAGTGCACGATTCCAGCGATCTGATCAATGTGTCCATTCATACGTCCCTCAGTTATCATCTGACTGGCAATGCTCTCAGCTTTGGCTGCTGGGATCTCCAACAAGGCACCGAGTTCCTCAAAAGTGATATTGTTGTACAGTTTACTGGCAGATAACAAATTGTGCTCGAAAACAGCGCGATCTAGGATTGACGAACCATCTGAGAGTAATGAAATGATTTTAATTTAAAAATGCTGACGAAGTTTGAACTTACCCAAAGTGCTTGCTTTCTGGTGCAATTGCAACAGAGCCTCGAACTCTTGTAACTCTGACCGCCGAATGATACGATCTAAGTACATTTTTTCGAGAATAGAATAGGCTGGTAGGTGTTGACAACGCTCGTCCTTGAACAATGTTGCAAGCATACGTGATCTCTGTTGGCCAGCTGATGCCAATACGGTACAGATCAGAGCTTTTTTGAGTGCCGTCATTCGTTCACCTTCATCGACTATGGTTCGGTATGAGAGTTCATTGTAGCGTTGTGCTGCTTCAATGAATTTTCTGCCCCCGGAAGAGAGTTATTGACATTTGCAGTGTAGGCACGCTTGAAGAACTTACCTTCTGTAATCCAAAACTCTAGCATAGCAAACCTTGTAGAGCACTTGTAGCTCTTCACTATGTGTTTCTGCTTGGAGCAGAGAAGCCCGATTGATGAATGCTTCTGCTTGGATAGGGTCATCGTCCTCTAGATAGAGCCGAGCTATTTTTAAGTATGTCTCCAACTTGTAGTCGACCGTATACTGCCTACAAAGTTATACTGTAACAATGCGCACCTTACTCTGTGACTGTTTACTTACTTTTGTCCAGTTTCCAGTGGTATTCCCACAAGAACATTTGCTGCCTCACGCCAATTTTGATTGCGTTCATAAATATCGGCTAAATGTTGTCGAATTCCAGCGACTTGTTCTTCAAATGATATAACTCTCGGCTGCACTTTATCAAGAGTGAAATGTGAAACTACTTTGGAAACATCATCATTCAGTTTTGAGAGCTGAACGCTGACATCAGTGAGAATTTGTCGTGAGATTACAAGACTCACATGTTCATTGACGACTACGAAAAATAAAAATCAATCTTTCTGAGGAATGTAGTACTTACAACTTTATTCTTACTTGCTTCCACAAATAGCTTGAGGGTATCAACTAAATCAGTTCCTGTATTGGTGAGGAGTATCTCTAAAAGTTGCCGGTACCTATGCATACAGAAAACAAGATGAAAATAGGAGAATACTTTCTGTGGGCGATATCGTACTTATCCGCTTGTTCTTTATGAGTGCCCGAAAAATTTGTAAGTGCTACAAGTTGAGAGCGTAAATTACTGGCGGTAAGAACCATTTTAAGTCGATTTAGTTATTTATTTTGCAAACTCTGCGAAATTAATTGTGACCTCCCGTTCTTTGTTTTGTAAATCACTTACTTCATTTGAATGTCACTTTGACATTTTGTTGATGAGGGTAGTAAATGGTTATAGCTTTCTGTAGGTAGTAGATCATTAAAATTATGGCTTCCACACGAATTTCTATGTAGTTTCCAATCAAGATTCTATATCTGATTTGCAAACGAAATCGGGGTGCAGGTAGAACGATTTTTTCGGTAAAAAATAATACCTTTACTATAAGATGGCAAGATTTCATTCGCGAAGGAAGAACTTCTAGGACTGACCATTGCATCGCATTATTTTTCTTATCCTTCTTGCGGTTCTTATCATTGGTGATATATAACATGATATGAAGTTGGACAAGCACTCACACCAAATCATCAAAAGAAGTTACAAATGTAGAATTTCAAAATGACAAGTCCAGCGTCTTATTGTAAGAGTGTTCATTTTTACGGTTTTTTTTTCAAAAAGCAAACTTGTCAAGCGAATTAAAGTGACAAACCGCTGAGTGTGAGTCCCGTTAAATAAGTAAATTCATTTTCACACATCGGCCTCGGCCCTCTGTGTGCGACATTGAGCGTGTAAGAAACTAGTCCATTTCAATTACTGATGTACAATATTGTCCAGCTGACTGCTCTGACAGTTCTTGTCGAAATTATTTTATTTTTATCGACGTGAAAAGCAAAATTTAAAACAATTTCGAAAACAAGATCTCTCAAGAGTCAGCTTCCTCCCAAATTTTGAAAATGTTTCCTCGCATTGACTGGTGAGAAACCATTCATTCATTTTTAATACATGCTTGATTAATTTGTTCTCCCAGTCTCAACAGAAAGACCCTTTGTTTGTTATCATCAAAGCTGCTTAGTCCAAATCAACGACATATAAGCACAGCTGAAATCGCAACCGCTCTTCGTCCGTTTTATTTCGCGGTACATCCAGATTTATTTGGACGTCATCCCCAAGAAAGAGTGAGTTAATCATTACTGATTAGACGATTTATATTTCGTTTTTCTTCATATTCAGGCAGTAAATGAGGAATCTTTGAAACATCTTAGTGCTCATTTAGAGGCAATGAAACACAGACGATCGCTATACAGCGCACCTAACGTATTGAAGTTTTATATAAGACATTCGAATAGCGACAATAGAGGTATAAATAGATTGTTTGAACATGTGAACGAATGCATGTAATCATAACTGATTTTCTGATTCGTAGACTCATTTAAACTAATCCAAGTGTCACTAGGAAGGGCACAGGAGCCAACATCAGTGATCAAAAGCCTCCTTCAGTCTTGTAATTTATCGACAGAGTACTTGGAGAATATAAAACCAGTTGCAAATAAAGAAGAACGTGTTAATTATGGGTACACCAACAATAATGCAGCTTACTCACAGGATGACATCAATTTCGATTCAGATTTCAGCAACTTTGAGTTTACATTTCGGAAGAAAGCTCAGGGTAGACAAAAGGATCTTGGGTAAGTGTACGTAGGTTCTGATTTTGTTGAAATTTGGAAATAGGTCTTGCACGTAATGTAAACATATGTGCATCGTGAATCCACGTGTGCACTTGTAAATCTAGTCATTGTGTGAAGATGGTTTAGTTTGCTTCCCAATACTGAATTTCAATGCTTTCAGGCTGTTCTTAGACAAAAATATTTCTGTTGCGCATACACGCAGCAAGGATCTGGATGAACTGAAAGAGGAAGTCTCGAAATTGCAAAAAAGTCTTGCAGAGAGATTAAAGATCAAAGAGTTCCGCTATGACTGCGGTTGGAATTATGAACATTTTCGTGGATGTCTTAAGACCCTAGAGCGTCTAGCGAATATGCACATGAAGGACGTACAAGTTCTTAAGGGTAACATTTGAATTCGTATCATTTTCACCAGCAACCACGGGGTCTAATCTTTCAGATCGAATTGTTGTCTTCGCACCGTTTACGGGGATAAGTCTGGAGGGTCATGTAATGTTGTTCACGGGAGATGTTCTCAACAACTGGTTAGATGTAAGTAGTTAATAGGATTTTGTCTGTGCAACATTCCTCAAACATAGACCTTTATTTTAGTTTATAAAGCGCATACCAATACATGATAGTTTCCTTGGGAAAATACCTCAGTATGAGGTCGCATTGTCTCAGGTCCTGCGCAACATAAAAATCGCGAAAAGAAAATTCATGCCAAAGCAACAGGCGGTCGATTATGCTGGTCACCTGACAAAAGTGACGACAAACCTTCTCGATTACTTGACAACGCACCGCTTTCCAAAGTCTTGGCCAAAGGATTTATCTGATTTTGAAATTGTTATTGAATCGTATGTTTAGAGTTTTCTGATGCTTTCCAGTTTGTAAGTGTATTCATTTTCAGTGAGGCTGGGCCGCTCATGGTGAATCCAACCGGTCAATTCATCGCTCCTTCCACATGCCCCGGAACCATTCTGGTTGATTTCATAACGAGCAACCTTGAAGATGCCAAAATGAAAGCAGAACAATACAGAACGTAAGTTAAACTTCTAAGATGATGAAATTCAAATAGGTAATGTCTTTATTGTCCAGGAACAAGCACATAGAGAAGGAACTCCATCAGCGTTGCATAGATGAACTGCAACTGAAATCGCTGACGAAGGACGATTCTGTGACTCCAGAAAAAATGATTCAGACCCTGGAGCGGTTGCTTGCAAATTGCCCAAAGCATTTAATTGCGAATTTACACTTGAATGTAACGAATTATTACTCGGTCCTCTCCGATGGTACCGTTTGTATTCCATGGGACTTTACAATCGATTAATAGCTTTCAAAAGACAAAGACAATTAAATTAATTTTTGTGTATGTATATAATCGCACCAGCGATATGTAAAATTACCTATATAACGTAATGTGATAGTGTTGTTAATGAGTTTTAGGAGAAGAATGAAATCGAATAAAGTTTGATGCCTAGAATTAGTCAGAGAACGATGGCTACATGATAAAATACTCCAAATAAGTTTATTTAGGTACACGCATTGTAGTTCCTTAGCCAATTGTTAGATTTTAGATATTCCTATTGTTCATTAAATTTGAGACAATAAAGTAAATTTGTGATATCCAGATATGTACGTATACTTCCATGGGGCATGGAGAAGTTATAATCTGGTTGGTCGCTGTACTGTAGAATGACAAAGAAGGTGGAACGACTAAGGACGGCATCACATTTCCATTCGGCGCTGCGACATTGTTGTTTCGTGTAGAGAGGGCATAAGTGAACAAGTGCATCGACTACTAAGCTAATTACAATTTTCATAAGTCACGGCCACATTTCGAGGTCCCACCAAATCCCAGAGAGTATGTCTGTCAAAAAAAAAATACCTCAGACGTTGCCATTCCGAGTTGGTATAGAACTTGTAAGTGGAAGGGACCCACTTGTGGGAGAACCCACGACATGAGTAGTTGATGTAGAAGGAAGACACATGTCGACCACGAGCATTCCACCACGTCTATTGGATAAAGCATTGAAACATAATGTTGCTGTTTGTTGTATATACGATCGTTGGGGTATATCAAATTTCAGGTCTTACTACAAAGCTTCTATCTGTATCTATCTGTCTCTGTTCTCATCGATTTTAACTACGTACCTCACCAGTATCTGAAACGACCAACCGCCTTTTAAATGACAGTAACAACCTAGACTGAGCAATCGTCTGCGCCTGACTGCTTTATCTCTCGGATTTCCTAACTGTGTTGCGTGTAGCAGATAAGATTCGACGCAAGCGTTTTGTCTGATGTGGCGGATATAGTACAGGTGTTTCCGTCAGTATTGCCATCCATTCCAGTGTCAATTTGGCAAATCAAGATCAATTGCTTAGCACACGCTGATTAATGAACATGCTTATACATGCTTAGGCTGAACATCTACTTTGAATCTTTATCTTAACAGACATCTGGGAATGCCATATCGCAATAGCGCGAGAAGTCAAACGCACGAAACGAACACTTCGACAACTTAGTTAGCTGCTAATTGAAAATTGTTACGTCATTGGAATTACGCCGTCAGATATGTGTGAAATTTATAATCGTTTTTTTTTTATGAATTACATTAAATCATTGTGAGCAAATGATTGAACAAAATGAGTCAGCTATCGGATTCGATCTGTTGAGCTGATCACAGGCGCAGTTCAACGACCTTTCAAGACTAGGTTGGAGAGGAAAAAGGCTCTCGGCTCGGTTGTTAAAATTGACAACATCCCTAACCATTTCAAATAATTGTCATGAGATTTCTTAAATCCCGAGTTACGAAAAATTTAAGCGAACATTCTTCTAATAAAATTCGAATCACCCGCCTGAATTATTTAATCATAGTTTCTCTCATCGTCCTCCTCACTAAACCATTCACTGTCGCTGCAATCGCTAAGGGTGTACACATACTAAACCACTGCAGCAGCAACTTCGCGTATGTGTCACCAATCCATTGCCACAAATCGTGTCCATACACACCACCGTGGTAAATGTATGTGTAAAGAATTTTCCTATCCACTCCATTTCCTTCTCATTTAGCTGTTGGCATTCGAGAAAGAAAGAAATAAAGTAGAAAAGTGTGAACGAAGGCGACATATTTATTGTAAAAAAAAAATAGAAAAGAAAAAAAAACGCAAAGAAAAAAACCGAAAGCGCATTTTCAAGAGATAAGTTGAATTATAACGAAAATCCACAAATTATTGGCGAAAGAAATCCGAGGTAAATATTCCAAAGCTAAGACGAAAACGATTGAAATGCTAAAAGTCCCAAGTATTCCGGCCGAAAATCGGACGAGAAAGTGCTGAATTTCGCATCTCTTCTCTCCAAACTACGATTCTGCTTCTGTTCGCCCTAGTGTGGTTGAGAAAAAAAAATGTTGAACAATTTTGTGCTAAATTTTGTGTAAGTTCGTTGTTCGATCGTTTTACATTATTTCGACCAGCACTACGAATATAAATGACAAGTGGAATTTATAATTTTTTTTGTTCATGTTCTGGTTCTCATTGGTCACTGTTGCTGGTAGCGAACATAGAGTTTTTGGTCTTGGTGAAGTTCCTTCTATGCTTCTGTGCTGAAGAACGAAACACGAACGCAAAAAAGAAGAGACAAAAAAAATTTGGGAAAATCTCGAAAATCTTGTTTTATTTTCGCAGTGAATCTAGGCATAATTTTCTTGAGATATTATGCCCCGAAAGGGTTCTACCTTTTCAGTAAAAAAAAAAGACGAAAAGTAGACGATTCCTAGCGCTTCAAGTGGAGTACCGTTTATTTTCGGTTTTATCTTCATTTTACATGGTTTCATATTATTTGTTGTTGGTGTATTGTGTGTGGTATTGTTCGCTTTACATAGGCAATGTTGTTGGAGTAGGACAACCGAGGGAAAATGGTGGAGATTTCTGTGTGTGCACTGTACAGTTATTCAAATAAATACGAAATTTTAAGTCGAGTGTTTTGTAGTGTTTAATTCTTTAAGTCGGTTTCCTTAACGGGCGCATATAATTGAGTCGAGATAAGACTTTAAACAACAAAATGTACATGTTGCGCAGTACATTAGTACTTCGAGTTGGCTGGTAGTTGTTATGGCGAGCGGGGTGGTGGAGGCGTTAGCGAACTCTGCAGAGCTAAACGCGTTGGTCCCTTTCTTCGGTTTGAGATGACGAAACAAGAAAGAGTTGGCGCTAAAATGTTGGGTTATATTTGCTTTAAGTTGTTATCGCTAATTAAAGTAGAGTTCAGTGAGTTTGTTGCTAGTGAGTGGCACTTTCTCGGATTAAAACATTTTTTTTGTTCACTTTATTTCATTGATTAATAGAAAACAGAAATATGCATATGTGTACATTTGTTTCTCAGTGAGTTAATTTCGCTGATGCTGATGTGGGGGCTAATAATTGAAATGTCAATTGTAGTACATAATACTTTTATACATTTAAAAGTCGTTTACGACTCTGGTGACCACCACTGTGCAATTATTAAATCAAATTATCTTCTGATGTGAATCGTACAAGTATTTTGACGAAGTTGTGGCGAATTTCAATCCTTTTATATCCCCCAAGTCACACGGTTTTGTTTATTATATTCCCTATATTTATGCAGCGGCGAATCTGCTAGTTTCGTTGCCTCTTCCAATATTCGCTGCCGGTTGAAGTGTTGTCACAGGGCCGGGCCACTTTATCACAACCTCATCCAAGGCCCCCCTTACTAGAATTTGTTAAGGCGTTGTTTGTCTTAACTGCTTCATTCGGGGGGAGTGATAATCAGAAAGCTACTGGATTGTAAACATGCCGTTGATAAATTTTCAAGATATTCTCATTTATATTCACGCGACGATATCAATGCTTGATATTTCATTCAACTCGTCTCAAAATTAGTAGTTACATCAAAGAGATGGATTGTGTTTCATTCCGAACTCACGCCAGTGTTTGATAGCCTTGGTAACAGGTAAATTAGGAATTTCGAGCAATAATGTGGATATTGGTTGATTTTATTTGTGTAGTTGTTGTCCTGCCACTCTTTAATCGGTTTATTCTGCTTAAAGTCAATCATATTCACGAAAATACGCCTTGTGGCGCATTCGTCTACAATGAAAGTATCAATACGTAGCTGAACCCCGAGTCAAAGCACTTGTAAGATCTTAGTCATCATCATTGGTAAACATCGGACTATGCAGATTATTTTTTCCAGTTGGCCGACCAATTATACAACTTACAAGAAAAAAGTCAGCGTTAGAAATAAGGCGCGTATCTGTGTAACAGTGATAGTTTTTCAGACCCAATCTACGAGTGCAAAGATGATGATCAGTACATCTGTTTTCCTGAACCCAGGACACGGATGAAGACACACACGGCTCTAGATTCTCGTGCACTCAATGTGGTCAGGATAGTGCAATCGAGAAAATGCTACCCTTGGAACTACACATTTTACTTTCCTCTTGTGCAACTCATGCTGTAAAGACCGCGACACCGCGACCTGAAGAGTTCTATTGTATCGAAAGATTGGAGTTAAACCAGAGGATGTAGTCCTCTTACGAAAGATAGTGTCTCCACTGTAGTGGAATTCTTCGATTCCGCTGAAGTTAGAATCTCCTTATGGAACATAGTTTCCTTGACCAAAGTAGTACAGTAGTAGTATTCACAAGAATTGTGCTTGAATTTATTCTCTTCCAGACAAGGCATACACAAAGATATACATTGTCTTGGCATAGTTTCATTTTGTGAAGGAGCAGTGCCAGGGCACAGTACAGATCGTTACCATTATTATTCCTTCCTTGTTGAGGGAGAGGATTTCCTTATAGTTGGAGTAAGAGGGAGTTTGAGTTAGAGATCATGTTTTTGCAAGGAACATTGAGGGAAGTGCATGTATGTTAGGTTAGGTTAAAAGTGGAAATGGCCCATTGTACCGTCACGTGGGAGTTCAGATTTATAGCGTTGCCGTGATTTATGACAGCCAGTCAGTTTTCTCAACATATGCTACTAGTGCGTTGACCGGAATTTTGTTAAGATCGCTTAGAGTAATTATTCCTACTGCTGTGTTTATCTAGATCTGTTTAGGCTGATCTCCCCAAAGAGATCTAGATAAGCACTGCAGTAGGTATTATTACTGGACTACTTGATCTTTTTGGATTGAGAATAGGCCAGATTTGACTTGGGATTCGACAAGTGATGCCTGTGAACCTTCTGACATTGGTTTCCTTTGCGTAGAGATGATTGAGCTGTAACTTGAAGGGGGCTATAGGGGTACCTATGTTACGACTCCATCAACTAGTAGTCTAGTGGCGCATGGAGCGAGTTCATCAGCTTTGCGATGTCCCTATTGCCTGGCACTCAGCACAGGCGAATGTTGAACTTTTCGTATATTTTATTAAGAGATTTGTGGCAGTCGATTACTACTTTAGTGTTTATAGAGAACGATGCCATGGATTTGATTGCTATCCGCAATGATAATTACTTAATTCTAAGGTTGTAGAGAGCCTATCATCCAGTTGCCCACATCAATGAGATAAAAGTTGTCTTGTATTAAGACACACAAGACAGTCTAGGTTAAATTTCGGGTGAAGCGAACAATTTTTATGGCGTCATCTCTTTGCAGTCACTGACAAATGCAAAAGTCTGGAAAAGGCTTTTCAAACTTGGTCGTCCAGAGACGGTATAAAGATGTATGTCCCATCCCCTTATCAGAGAAGAATACGCGCAGAACACGGTGCGATAGAAGCTATGCCCTGACCCTCTATCGGGCTGTAAGACAAGCATAAGTTCCAAGGAAAGGCACACAAATATTTCTTATTGCTTTCATCCTCTGTTGAAGCCAGTTACTGTGTTGCACCCAAGGTGAAATCAATAATCGTATGATTCTAGAAGCGCTACTGTCCGGGGTATTCTTAGGCCCCAGCTAACAAGTTTTTCCAGCTGGCACGATCTTTACATCTTGGTTGAGGTCCTTCTCCCCTTGTGTGCGCCATCTGTTCCGCGAGCATCCTGCATTTCATTTTTCCACTATTTCGGAGTCAAAGACGCTACACATATATACCATGTCTTCTGAAACATATCAACTTAAAATTTTCTTTCTCTCCTTCCAGATAAAATATCTTTCCATGGATAGTTGAACACCGAAAACAGGAGATTATTCATATCCTCGTAAGTTGACGCGTTGCTGCAGAGCGCAGCATTCAGTAGAAAACCAATCAATGGTGTTCAAAGAGATATAGCTCTTGAGTGCAAATGTATAATTCTAACAAGTGCAAAAAACTGTATTACATCTGAATTGCTCACAGTTTGCAAGTGAAAAACTACTAACCAAAAAAAAAATATCATGTGTCTAGTTTGTGTTTAGTAAATAGTTGTGCAAGGTTTCCCAAAAAATATTTTGTTAATTAATTTTTTCTTTATTTTTCTTCTTTTCTTTTTTCCCCTCCTATCTCTCTCTCTCTCTCTCACATCCGGAATTGTGAAGAATTGCGTTTTTTTTTTTCCAGAAATAAAAAGCAAAACAAAATAGAAAAAAACTACTTGTGATACAAAGAAAATATATAAAAAAACAAACAATTTAAATATTAAAAAGAATCGTGATTGAGTTTTAAAAATACAAGAAAACAAAAACATTTTAAAGAAAATTAAAAAACAAACTGAGTACATACATAATGACAAGTGCATTATAAGATCTTCAATTTATCGTTTTTATATTAAAAAGGGTGAATTGTGTAAATGAATAAACAACAACAACCACAAAACAAAAAAAAGTCTTATCAAAACAAAAGCAGCATAAGTGAACGATTTTAATATTTATATAAGTATATTTTGTATAGAAAGTAAACAAAACAAATAAAAAACAATATTTTATGTTCTTGAATGTATCCAACTAATTAAGAGTAAAAAAAACATAAATACACTATAAAACAGTTTTAAAAGTAAAAAAAAGAAGATAATCTCGGTCGGACACCGAACAACAAAAAACTGATCTTTAATCAATAAAATCAATACCAACGGTGTTTTTTTTTCCGAATCGACGCGAGAAGAACTGGTGTAAGAATAGGAGAGAAACAGTGAAGTGAAGAGAAGTTTTTCATTTTTGGGAAAACGATATAGCAAATAAGTTTACAAGATGATGACAGAAATGAATGCGGCCAATCACCTGAATAGCATTGGCACGCCGAAGAGGTACATATACACATTTTTGCACATTTTGGTACAGGTGGTGATGAGACATATTTTCTTTGTGTGCTTTGTAGCATGGGCAACGAGAAGGGTCTGGTTACGACGCCTCTCAACGATGACATGGGTTGGAAAGCCAAACTTAAAATCCCGCCAAAGGATAATAGAATTAAGACAAGTGTAAGTATGAACAAGAGCATGTTGTTGTCCAACCTCAAATGGTTGTTTTGGATCAGATGCATCAGCTAGTGAATGATGCCGGTTAAATGTGCAACTAGCTGAAGTGTCTACCGTCGCTGTGTCTGATTTTTGTCATTATTGAATAATTAATTTCCAGGATGTTACTGACACTCGGGGCAATGAATTCGAAGAGTTTTGTTTGAAACGTGAACTTTTAATGGGTATATTCGAGAAAGGATGGGAGAAGCCGTCGCCCATTCAAGAAGCAGCGATTCCCATTGCTCTCAGTGGGAAGGATGTGCTGGCTCGAGCCAAGAACGGTACTGGCAAAACTGGTGCATACTGTATTCCTGTGCTGGAGCAAATTGATCCCTCAAAGGACATCATTCAAGCCCTTGTTATTGTGCCCACGAGAGAGCTGGCCCTGCAGACTTCACAAATTTGCATTGAATTAGCAAAGCACTTAGATATTAGAGTTATGGTGACAACTGGTGGAACCAATTTAAAAGATGATATCTTGAGAATTTACCAAAAGGGTAAGTTCACGAAAGTTCATAAACAAGTCACTATTTTGAATTTGATTTTTTTCTCTTCCTTTCATTCGTTTTCGTGTACAGTACAATTAATCATAGCGACACCTGGTCGTATTCTGGACTTAATGGATAAGAAAGTGGCCGATATGTCACATTGTAGGATTCTCGTGCTGGACGAGGCGGACAAACTTTTATCACTAGATTTTCAAGGCATGCTGGACCATGTTATAATGAAACTGCCGAAAGATCCACAAATTCTACTATTTTCGGCGACATTCCCGCTCAGTGTTAAGAACTTTATGGAGAAGCATCTAAGAGAACCCTACGAGATTAACCTTATGGAAGAACTAACACTTAAAGGTGTTACTCAATATTATGCATTCGTGCAGGAACGACAAAAGGTTCACTGCTTGAATACGTTATTTTCAAAATTGCAAATCAATCAGTCAATCATATTTTGTAATTCAACGCAACGTGTTGAATTACTAGCTAAGAAAATCACCGAATTGGGATACTGCTGTTACTATATACATGCCAAAATGGCGCAAGCGCACAGGAATCGCGTTTTTCATGATTTTCGACAGGGGCTTTGCAGAAATCTAGTCTGCTCGGATTTGTTTACGCGTGGTATTGATGTACAGGCTGTGAATGTTGTTATTAATTTTGATTTCCCACGAATGGCTGAGACATATTTACATCGTATTGGCCGTTCTGGACGTTTCGGTCATTTGGGTGAGTTTTTTTTTTATTTTTAATTATTCATATTAACAATTACATAGTTTCCTCGTCATTAACCGCAAAGCAGTAGTCATTAAACTGAGATATAATGAGCTTGTGTTCTTGTACAAAGTAGACATCAGTATAACCTGGTGTACTATTTCAATCCATTCCCAGACATGAGTTTAGCCTTAATGTAGCTATGGTCTTGGGTCTAGTCGTGGGAACAAGTGCCTCACTTCACCCTATTTTCTGAACTAAAGCATCAGGTTCAAATCACTCACGTTAACTAGCATTTTAGGACTATGTTGTAGTGGAGGAACCTACAGTTTTATGCCGAATCCTGACGGCGAAGTTTGAGAAGACAATACTCTAAGCACTGTCAGTGACTCGAAAGAGTCGTGAATTATAGAAGTTGGTAACGTAGTTTAGTGGGCCGCATTGTCGTAGTGGGTTAGTGCGTCGACTCCTACTTCTCAACTTCGACGTTCGGCATTAAACCATCCACTCGTGAAAGAACAATTGCACACACAACACGAGTGGTTGCTGCAGAAGCTAGTCCTACGACCGCCGCCACCGGGCTGTCGTGCCACTCATATTATTATTATAACTTAATTTAGGGAATTGAATCTAGGAACTCCCAGCGTATAAGACGACGCTCCAACCCACAACGCCACGGCGAGGACATTCTCGATTATCGCAAATAATAGAAACTGGGATAGTTGCAAGGTTCCGTCTACTTGAACAGTTGCGAGACTACTGCGTCAATATTGATAAACAAATAAATTAAGCTGTTGCGAAAATCGAGAACGTACTGTATGTACTATATAATACTAGTCAGAGATTGAAACGCGGGGCATGTCCATCTTAGTTCTATGGTTGAGTTCATAATTGCAACATTGGTGTTGACCCTCTACTGCACGAAACTTTTTCTCGATTCATTTATGAACAGGAATACTGCCGCAAGTATGCAGCAGTTCAGCATTGAAAAAAAGGATTTATGAAATTAAACAAAGAAGCATAACAATATTGGAACCATTTTTGCATGGAGAAAACGGGCTCCTTGCAATCATGAAACAAAACAAATCACATCCAAGTGGGTTCAAGTTTGACTGTCATATTGCTTTTGCTCGTTGCTTATAGACACAATTGCCGACCGCCGTCAGGCATAGTCAATGCTAATTATTTAGGTATCGGTGAGTTCGTTACCGACCTTGATGGAGCAGCGAGAGTTTTCCACCGACATCCACGTTTGCACAAAGCTGCCACAGTTTGGCCTATATTTTCTACCGATTTTGTGAATTAATCCGACAGCATTTTGCACGGCAACACAAATTCATGTACTCGCTTGATATCGTACAATCTCTAGTCTATACGAATACTCTTCGTGCTTTTCTTGGTTGTCTGAAGTATTGTCCACCGACTTAGTTGATGTCACCTCAACTGACTCCACCCCATTTATACCTCACTCTACTTCACTTAATCACAATTTGCTGCGGATCTGCACACATTTGACAGCGGTTTGTCAAACTGAACGCAAACGTCATCAAAGATCGCACATAAAAGATTTTTTTTTTAATGGGTCATAACTTTCTTGTTGTTGGCAGATACATACTATAAAACCAGCACAAATTTGAAAGAGTGTCTCCGTGTTATGATCAAAGGTGTATTCACTTAATCGATCAATGGAAAGCAAATCGCGTGGTTATGTACTCGCTGAAATCATTATTAGCAAGATGATGTGGATAAATGCTTGATCATTTTACTTAACCTCAGAATTTTGACAGGAATGTCAAAATTATACAAGGGACTGAGAGTCAAAACATCCCTCGAACTAACCGCATTTTATTTCAAACAGTCGAATTAATTGCTGCAATGTTGTCTTGGGTCGTCAGGGCGTAATCCCCAAGCCTAATTAAGCAGCTTTCATAATTCACGACTCCATCTTTTTCTATTCACTGACAATACTCAAAGGGTACTCCTGTCTAGAAAAAGCTTATCAAACATGGACGTTCGACTCGAAGTTCACTAGAGGAAGTTTCTCCAAATTGTAATTCCCTTCCACTGGTGACAGGACAATAGCAAGAAAACACCAGTTGTTGCTGTAGAAGCTAGGCTTTTGGACCTCTACGGGAGGTAGCACAGTCCACATTATTATTACACATATGTTGTCCTATGAGACGAATGGAAACTTCCAGTCATTGTTCATGGACAGCTGTTGAATTACTGAAACCACGAAGCTTTTCGTACTTTTAGTGTGTATTAGTGTGACAACAGATATTTGAATTACCACATTGAGATGTCGAAAATGCTCCGGAAGATCGAATTCGTAAAGCGATGTAATCTATATATTCCATCGTCGAACAGGTGACATGAACGCAATTCCACACCTTCTATCCTGGCCATGGAGATGCTCAACATCACAACCACAATTTAAACAGCAATATATGCTATTTTTTCCTGTGAGCAAACTATGCCATCTAGTTTCATTTCAACGTTTATATAAAGTCTGCTTGGTCCTTCGAGAGGTGGGTCTACTTGTCCATTGAGCCCATAGAAACAGCGATTGGCAAGAGTACTATAAGACGAAGTCCTTGACTACCTCGAAGTTATAGCTGCCCATTGTGACGCTCTGTCCAAGCCGTCGATGTTTTATTCTTTTCTTGGCGACAGCATATACTTCGTTTTGCCCTCGGTCACTGCTAGACCCATTTTAGGCGCATCAGTCTCAATGCCGGCAAATGCCTCACTGACGGCTCGCTGTGGTCAACCAGCGACGTCAATGTCATCTGCTTATACTAACAGTTGCACAGACTTCTGGAAGATCGTGTGACTAGTGTTGGTGCCTGAGCCTTGCACGATCTTCTCCAGGATGATATTAAAGAAGTCACATGATCGCCTTGTCTAAATCCTTTTTTGACATTGAAGGTCTCGGTGAGTTCGTTACCGACCTTTGATAGAGTAGCGAGAGTTTCCATCGACATGCTGACATGGCGTTATATTGCTAGTCTACCATCCATTTGTATAAAATGCACGTATAGTAGTAAACCGTCAAATCTCGTGTCCAAAGTTTGCACAGAGCCCATGCCATTGTTTTGACATGGACTTTTCTGCCTCCACTAGATTTCTTCAAATCATGTCTCTGGAACCTCGGGTATGGTTCATTATGTTTAGTGGAGACGGCGTGTTAATCCCTGAAGCATAATAGTGCGTTGTTATAACCGACTTCATGCTTTGGAGGGGTACGTTTACGCACTGCGTTAATAAGCTGTTCTCTCCCTCTCTCTCTCTCTCTCTCTCTCTCTCTCTCTCAAAAACCAGGTAAAAAACAGTGCTTCGTTACTGCATACTACTTCAAATGACTTTTTTCGTTAAATTAACTTTAGTCTGCTCCTTTCATTTCTCAAAAGTCAGTTGACGCACAATCTCTCAATATCATACTCACTGCGCACCTCTTCGTTAAAAATATCCCACATGTTCGGTAAGGACATGCGCTGGATTACGTACTACGTTTAGTTATGATACTCTCAGTTCTCTTTTCTTAACTAGCGCAGGTCGACGCAGTATTTTGAGCATGCCAATTGAATTGCTTCGGTTGAAAGACAATGCCAGCGCAAGCGCACTATTGTGTTTCATGCATAAGCCTCTCGACTGCTTGGGTATCGTTGCACTGCCTCTTCTTTCATTGTGAAGAGGGCTCTTGTGAAATTGCCAGCGGCACTCACTCTCTTAAAGAATTCAACAACAATGCCCACACATGAGGGAGTGCTCTGCTCATCCGTTCGCTCTTGAATTCAATTTCGGAGTTCACGAATGTGATATGTACATAACAGTCCCCGTTTAAAACCAAAGCGCTGCATTGTCTCTGCTCTGGTCTTTTCCCCTCACGTCATGTAACATGAGGGGGGTGTATAATAAGAGCAAAAAAACATATATGTCTAAACAAACGAAATACGGATTACTTATATTGATTTTTGTAAATTTCCCCAGGTATTGCCATCAATCTAATTACTTATGAGGATCGCTTCGATTTACATCGTATTGAAAAGGAGCTAGGCACAGAGATCAAGCCAATACCAAAGGTTATTGATCCAGCACTCTATGTTGCCAATGCGTTGACCACAGGAAATGGCAATAACGATCTAAACAACTCAACCAACGAAGAAGGCAATGTGAGCAAGTGAAACGAAATAAACACCGATTTATAACAGCACATGAATCATTATTATTATCATAATCATTATTATCATCATCAAAATAATTATCATCTACTACTACAACAGCAACTACAACAACAACAAAAGCGTTTTACAAAATACTAAAAATTAAAATAAAAGAATACACTAAAAACAACAACAAGCAACACTTTGAAGAGAGCGATCAACACATAAGGAGAATACGTGAATGAAACTTAAAAATTAAAAAAAATAAATAATACAACTCAAAAGAAATAAAATGAAGTAAAGCAAGTGATAGTGATGATCTGTTCCCGGTATAATAAAGCAAGAAAAGAAAAAAATACTTTTAAATAAATGCAAAACAAAACTATAATTGTGTAGTATTTTTTTGTTCTTGGAAAATAAATTAATTTATATGAAAATAATTAAAAATAAGAAGTAAATAATAAAATTCGATGTGTAGAGCAAGTGAAAGCAACAAAACAAACAAAAAAAACCGAAAAGAAACAAGAACTATGAAAATTTAACGAAGAAAACTGATGTTAAATGCGGCCAATTTTCTAGGTTATGCAGTGTGTGTTATAAAAAGAAAACAAACAAAGAAAAATAAACTACAATAACATTGTGTGAGTGGTTTAACTGAAGAAAGATCAAACATAAAAAGCAACAAACAAAAGAAAGAAGGAAAAAAAAAACTTAATACAATTTTAAATCTGATTCAGATTTTTTTTTAATTTGTATGAATGTATGTTGAATAAAAGAGGAATGAAAGGAAACGCGAATTACAACAGGTGGAGGTTGAATATAAATGCAAGAAACACCAGGAAAGATCTTCATAACATCTACCTTTCCTGGGACCCATACCCCTTCCAGCAGAGATCAAGGCCTGAAGAACACCACAACAGCAGCACAATAAAATCAAGTCTGCGGCTGGTCCTCAAATAATTCGCGTATAATTTCTGCAAGCGAACGTGTGATTGTAGTATTAGTGAACAATTAGAAATAATTTTGTGATCCATAAATCAATCAACAATGTAATATGAGAAAAAATAAAAATAATAAATAAATCATGGAAGAAACAACACATCTTTAAAGGAAGTCGGCGAGAGGCTGAAGAAAAGAGGAGCCACACATCGGCGACGGTGCGATGTCCATCGAAGGAAACTGTAATGATAAGTGTAAGATTGATGTTCAGAAGTGTTCGCTAGGCAAATTATGGTTTACAGTGTTCAGAAAAGAAAAACAAAAGGCAAAATAATAAAACACACATAAAAAAGACTTAATGAAAAAAAAAAACAATTGAGAGAGTGATGAAAGAATGAAAACAATCTTAGTGGTCTTTATTTTTTGTTACAACAAAAATACACCATAAACATTCAACGCACATAAATTGCTGTGCTTTTTTCGATCTGCATGAATAGAGAGAGAGGATGAATTCGGCGACCGGGTGATCTCTCCACATGAAGGAAGCACCAGCACATCATTAATAGTCAATTTCAAACATAGTTTCTAAAACATCTAAAACAACAATCGCTAATCTTTCGTCTTTCAAACAGCAACCAAGATTTTTTTTTTTGCTATAAGTGTTTTAATTTTTGTTTTTTCTTTTTTTTACATTTCAACCGTTATTTATTCGATCAAAAGTGGTGTTGTACAAATAGCAAGAAGCGAAACAGCTCGAACAGCAGCCATTCTTTTCTTTTAATTTTTGGTATTTTATTTTAGAAACTTTTCTAAATTTGAACGTTTTTTTTGTTTTTATTGAAAAAAAAACAACAACAACAAATATCAAACAAATCGATAACAAAAGAAACTCAGGAGAACAACGTAAACGTACACATGTGCAATTTTTATTAAATTGAAAAGTCTGTTTTAATATTCTTTTAATTGATTTGGCATGAAAAGAGAGACACAAACAATAAAACAATTTCTTTTATATATCTACAGATACAGAAAAAACAAAAATCAAGCTTTTCAGTTTAATAAAGATTATTATTAAAGCAAACCGCAATGCAGGAGGTTTCTGTTCCCCCCCCCCCCTCTGCAAGTGATGAACTACGAGAGTATGTAGTAGCAGTAGTATTTATCATGCAACATTATCAATTTGTATTTCCATTAAATTGTAATAGTATTCCGTAACAATATTTCTTTTTCTTCTTCAAATGTAACAAGCAATACAAATTAAATTTATCCCCATAGTCCTCAAGAAATTCCAGTGAAACAGAGAAACAAACCATAATTCAATAAATGCACAACCAAATGGCAAAGAAAAAGAAAACGAACACTGATTTTGACTTTTTTTTTTTGTTTGTTCAGAAATTTAAAAAACGAAAATATGTGTGTTGTTGGAGTATAATGTTTGGTTATTAGAGAGGACAGTCGCGATGGATCAAGATCATTTGTCATTCGTTTAGATGGAGCTTCGGGTATGCCAGCTCCATTCAGCTTAAATGTTTTCCATTTGTGGTAGGGTTTCGAAACACATCTAATGGTTTCATTTCAGTGCCCGGTAGTCATTGTGATTCTAAGCTGCCCTGCTTTCGGTTGTTTTATTTTATCCTGTCACCCCAGTTATAGGTTCAAAGTTGATAACGTCGGCGAAGCTTTGTCGTGAAAATGTTGTTTCCACTTTCCTATCATTTTCTTCAACACGATTTCCATCATTTCTCCACCTGACCTCGTGAAGAACGTATTTTCTTCACTTTTTTGTCTTCCAAGAACAATGACTTGTAGAAATTTAGCAGTTTTCAACAAGACCTAGTATATTTCATATCCACTTCCCATAAGCATCATTGAATCATGAAGAAAAATCCAATCCTGCCCAACTATTATATTCATTCTGCCATCAATCCGGACACCAAGACGCACGATTTTGTGTAAAACCCAAACAATTGCTTCACCTTCGGCTGATTCTGAACGAAATACGTATTGTGTAACACGTACTGGATGCAAAGAACACTCCGTAGTTGAAATTTCATTCCGTCCACGGGCACAGTGGATCTTCAATGGATCCGCTTCTAAACAGTACACACACACGTATTTGTTCTTTTCATCCGATAATACAAAAGCATACACATTATACTTAAGATTGTCGTGTCGTGTCGTGTCCGGCATATCACAAGATTCCCAAATTTCTACCAGCTTGCCGATCATAATCTCACATTCAAATTAACATCTAGTAGTACGCATCGCAACAAACTTTCATTGTCCATATTAGAAAACTAAGAAAAGATCTCTTCACATCTACCAATTTGCCTTATGTTTTCAAACATCAGAAAGTGCATTCGGGCGGCTAGATTGTTTGTAAGTAGGATAAATGTAATAAATACGTCGTAAGAAATATACATATAAATGTAAAAACAAGAAAATAAAATCAACTAATTTAAATCAATTTAATGGAAAGTAAATGTAAATATCTAAAAGAAATATTTAGTGTAAATGCTCGTGTCTCCGTTTTGGTGAGACTTTAATAAAAAAAAAAAAGATAAAAAACTAAATGATCAACCGATAGAGTTTAAAGAAAATTAAATAAAATTGCTTTTCCGAGATGTATATTTGTAAAATAACAAAATGGGAAAAAACATAAATGTGGATCTAGTCACCTTGGCACTTGTGAGAAAAAAAAAATTAAATTTATCGAGAATAGATGTACGAACCATTCGTTGGAGTTGAAATATAAAACAAAGATCTCATGACTGTTGCGACTGGATGAGTGACTTGAGTGAAATATGGATGGTAGAGATGGATTAAACAATTCCCTCGCGATTTAACTAGAACCCAAACCCCCTTGTCATCGTGATTAGAGCAACTAAATTGGCTTACGGACCAGGTTATGTTTCAAGTACCTCTTGTTTCAATATCTCTTGCGAACCTCGTAAGATCCAGAACTTTGTTGCCCAATCAATTCGCTTGTTTTATTAAACATTACCTCAACCGGAACCCTTAACACAAGATATTCTCCATATTTAACAATTTTTGATCCATCCGACAACCAAATTACAGTCCCCTTCCAGTTCCTCTCTTGTTTAGGTTGCCACCGCATGTTGCTCACTGGAAGAACTTCCACCTTCATATGTTCTTCATCAAAAATACGAATACAAAAATTTAACAAAATTTGATTAGCTTTTGAAGATGAGAATTGAAATATCTTGAATTTACATGACTTGTTCCTAAATTAGAATGAAAATGAATAATTTCACGTTTTAATTTACAACAAAAAAAAAATAATAAACGAAAACAAAATCAAGAACAGTAAAATTTTAAAATAAATAAAGTTAAAATACAACATAATGTACCTGTTTTACACAATTATTAATTAACATCTGATTTTTTACGTTCTTTAAACAAAAAAAAAAAAACAATTCATATACATATATGAAAAAAAAATTCAATTGGGCTCGAAAATGTAAAACATTTTTTGTTTTGTAAACAATTGCACATGAACACATCCATCACGAAAATAATTCTCGACTTGATGTAAATTTAATTTGATTAACTCTTAACGTACTTATTTTTGTATTCTTTTTCTTTTTCGTGTCAAACAAAGCAAATATATATCATGTATCTGTTTCAATTGATCTAGCCCAACAGTTTTTAATTTGATGGATGTGTAGGGGCAAAATAAACAACTTTCTCCATTGAAAATCAGAAGAGATCAGAATTGCAAACAAAACAAACATTGTAAGGATTTCTTTTAAGTTTAAATAGTAGTACAACTTGTAACCGTGTATCTCTTTTGTTCGCGAGAGGAAGGAGGAGGGAATGCGTTACAATCGAACAATTGCAGCAATTTTGCAATTTTGATCTCTTCAAGAAACTAGTTTTTTTTTTGTTTCATCAACAAAGGAATTCACTGTACACACAACACGAAGCGAGTATAAATGAACGATCAAACTATCGTGAGTTCCTATTAACACCTAGTTGTTCTAGTTTCGTTGATTTTCAATTGAATGCGAAGAGTATTTCGAAGGAGCCGTGCGTGATACAGTGTGGTAGATAGAAGATTGTCGGTACTTGGTAATTGTTAAGAACTTGTCCCTTACACTTTCCACATGTCTGACACACTGCTGCTGCCACGCCTGCGTCTGCACAGCTCTCTAACATCGAAGTACATCGAATGCGCATACGAATAAAAACAACACCAAATAAAGATATTCGCTTATAAAAACATTTAAAAGACTGCCATTAAAGAAACAAAAACAAAATAAAGTACATTTATAAGTAAAGGAAAGATTTAACCGAGAGCAAAATAAACAAAAAACAAAAAAAAAACAAATGTATGATACTATATTGTAATGTTAAAACAATGGCCAATCAAATGACATATAAATTGCTGCAAAAACAACAAGAAAAACAAATATCAAAAAAAAAAAGAAAAAAAAGTTTAATAAACCAGTACAGATGTGAAAATTAAATTTCCCACAAAACTCATCCAATTTATTTCAACAAAAAAATGTCGAGTGATAAACCAATTTGTAGTGGGCTGGCCTCGGCAGCTCACGACAAGTCCTTTGTTCAAAATTACATAGTTTCAGTTATATTGTGAAAGCATAAGCATATTAAGTGAAATAAGTATGATGTAATAGTTAATGTTTTGTGTAAGTGGCACGAACTGTGTGAGAAGAAGATGAACCTATTGTTAGCCACAAGCTTTACGCGAAACTATTCAGACCAAAAAAAAACACAAAAAACAAACAGAAACAGGAAGAAAATAAATACAAGTTAAAGAATCAATAAATTGGATGCAAATACAAAGAAGATGTTTATTTTTATTTATTTACCTCTTTTCCCACAGGATCACCGTGAAATGTGTAAATTGACATTCATGACAATTTCCCGTTCGATGTATATCGGGTTTGGAAGTGCCTACTTATATATTGTATGTTCGTGAAAGGTTAACGCAGGTACGTGGGGTGGAATCGGCTAAATCTGATTTGCTGTAGTAGATTATCGAATTCGTGGCATAATGTGATTACCGTTTTCATGTATTATTGATCCGATATTGAATGCTGGCCGATTTATTATTTATTGCCATTTTGATGGAAATTTTCTCTCTCGTTAAAGCCCTCGTCCGTACGGTCAAATAACTGAGGCGAACTTTTCACGAGCATATGATTCGTCATGGATGCGAACAGGAGGTACTCACTTGGCGCTAGGTCCTGACTATAAGGTGGATGCTTAAGGACCACCCAATCAATCTGCGAGAGCTTCTAGCGAGTCGCTGTCGATGTGTGTGTTTTGGCGTTGGAACAATTCCTCTCATTTTGCGATTGCTTCTGTCGACAGTCCAATTGTTGATAATGCAGTTCCGAATTAAGAATTATTTCATAGGAGGAGATCAGTTCATGGTGAGCCCGCTATACATACAGCAAGACCTTCCTGGGGCCGTATATTGTATCGGAAATATATTCGAAAATCCGAAATTTTTATTCTGTATCTCTACAGCAACCGTACACAATCCGTATTCGGAAATCAAAAGTACTGCCAATTCGTTTACGGAAATTTGGGATTTTATTGTCCGAAAGTGGGTGTCAAGATCGTTGTCTCTTACGAATTTTCATTCGAAAATTATTTTGTTATTGGATTGTGTGTGCTAAACTTATTTTGATTGGTTTAATTAATTTTTTCACCGAGAAGAGAAAAGAAATTGAAAACATTAATAATGAATTTGTTCAAATAAGCGTTGGTGAGACATGTGAGTATATTTTCTCTGTGAAATATTTGTCTTTATTTATTCATATTTTCATTTTAAAGGCAATCAGCAAAGAATAGGACATACCAAGAATGCATAGTTTGAAGCCTTGGTTGGATTTATGTATGTGCAAACAAAGTGGTCTTGCCACAGGATTTCTTCCATCTGCAGATGCAACGCAGAAATCCCACCAGCCTTGGACTAATCCGGTAGAGGAATTAAATTTCAAAGGCCCATGTGGGATATAAATTTTCAAACAAACATTGCGAAGAGGAAAAAACTCTATTCTTCAACAAACCGAAAGTTGGCTCAATCATAGAGATGGAGAGATGGTCCATGACCTTGTTTTGACGATAACTCCTTCCTTCATCTTACGGTCAGACTCCACTATTTCCCAGATTTTATCGACATGACTCGCTGTGTTTGTAGTTGTTGGGCCATCCTTATATATTTTCTTGTTTTATGTACATTACAATTACTAATTACTATAAAAAACTACATTCATGTTTTCTTTTGGAGTCCTGGTCGAAATTGATTTTTGTTGAAAAGGAAGACAACTTAATGATGTATGCACACTTTTCCGAATGACTGTACGTGCTAGTAAAAGTCCTTGATGGCGAAAATTCAAATTGCCTATATTTGAAATGTGTATTCTAGAGAGACTAGAGCAAATGTGTTCATATTACGGTAGATCATGGAAAAGCCCCAGAAGTTTCAACCCTTGATGACAATAAAAGGATTTAGACAAGGCGACGCACTGACACCTATTGCGAGTGTTAAAAATGAACGATAAAAGATACTTATCAATAAATTTGACTCGTTGGTATTGCGATTGTCAACGATTGTGGAAGTGAGTGTCAATTCAGATCAATTTTTTCAATAAATATCAATTTTTTAGTCATTCGGAATTTTGAGGACGGCAAAGGCAGAGGTTTCGAAGAAAATGGTCATTACAATACTAATATACATACATATTTAATATATATATATAGACTAGTTATTTATTGATATATTGTACTGTAAAATCGTTTTTTCGAAAAAATATACTTTTGCCCGTAGTTTCTCATCATTGGAGTTAGTTAAACTTCATCCATTTCGGGCAAAGTCAGTGCAAAAAATCTGCGTACAAAGCATGAAACTTTCATTACAATGAAAAAACGAACGTTAAAGCCCTCGTCCGTACGAACTAAACGAAAACGAGAAAAAAAAAAGATATTTTAATATTTTGTTGAGTACCCTCTTCTGAAAATGACTTCCGTCAGTTGTTTTCCCATTACTAAGCATTTCGTATCTTCAGGAGTTATATTGGACCATTCCTCATGCAGTTTTTCTTTGAGCATATTTTTGGACGCCATGTGTGGACGCCACAAATGTTCTATGGGATTAAGGTCTGGTGATTGCGGAGGTGTATGCAACTGTTTTGGAACATTATACAGTAGCCAAAGCTTTACAATGTAAGAAGTACATATGCTTGGGATCATTATCGTGTTGAAATATAAAATGATGACCCAAGCCTAGTTTGCTGGCACCTTCACGGATATTTTTTTTTATTATGTTTAAATATTGGAATCCATACATTGTACTTTCAATAAATTCCAAGTTCCCAACTCCATTTGCTGCCATACACCCCCACACCATGACCCCGGCACCCCAATATTTAACTGTTGGAAATAGGTTTTCTTTATTCCTTTCAGTTGCTGGTTCTCTCCACACAATACGCGCCCATTTAATCCAAATATGCAAAATTGGCTTTCGTCCGAAAATAATACACTATTC
Source organism: Eristalis intricaria (assembly GCA_964034865.1). Taxonomy (NCBI): domain Eukaryota; kingdom Metazoa; phylum Arthropoda; class Insecta; order Diptera; family Syrphidae; genus Eristalis; species Eristalis intricaria. The sequence goes on along the minus strand of OZ035874.1, from coordinate 64,433,574 downwards.
GAAAATCTTTCTTGCTTGTCAATATTCTCCTTGGCAAAAGAAACACGCTACTTTCGGTTGATTTCTGAAATATAGGGTTTTTTCCCTTCCGGATCGTCCATGATAACCTCCTTTTCCTAGGGTATTTTTTAATGGTAGAGCAACTAACAGACTTTTCAAACTTCCCTTGGATTATCTTAACTATTTTAGGAGCACTTATTCTTGCATTTGCTTTTACTTCAGCCAAAACAGACCGTTTTTCTCTGGCTATAAGTACTGCTGGGCGTCCAGATCTTTATTCCGAAGTAAAATTTTCGAATATCCGCTGATAATTCCTTGTTCATAATTTTAGTTTAAAAAAAACTATTAAAAGTGAAGAAAATAATAATAATACATATGCCCTCAGATAATTCACGTTCGATAGAATGAAAGAAGAAAATGAAAATATAAATTGAAGCGAATGGACCGGAATTGGAAATTCGCGGGAGAAAAGTCTGCCTAAAACATAAACGTACGCAGACTTTTGTGCGTCATTTTCAGTGGTATTTTCCAAGAATTGAGATCCGTTGAGTTCCCGAATGTAGAGAATTAGAAAACAGTTATGTTACGATGAGGAGTTATTAACATTGCTCTCAGAAAAAAAATTATTGTTTTCTATGGGAACAACAATTTTACACTGACATGTTATGATATAAAATGCTGCCTTTGTTAAATCAGAATTCTTCACAAACCTGAAAAGGATTATCCATACAAATATATTTTTATTACGAAGTTTTGTATGTACCTTCAAACTTTCCTCTAGTTCTAGATGATTAGAAGCATTAACTGCCTTGATCGCTTTAAAATCTCATTCATTAAAGTCTTCATCATAGTCTATCAAAGCCAATTCAACTGAACTCATGATTATTTGCACAAATTTCAAAACAACAGAAAAGAAAACAATTGTATATGTTTGCTGTTATTAAATGTCACATAAATGTCTCAGTCACACCAGTCAATTTATTCACAGTAATCAACAATTTTATCAACAGAGTTACAGAATACCAACAGAGTTACAGAAATCGTTTTTGATTGACAAATTTATCAATCGTCAATTGATTGATGTTTGTCACTCGCAATAGAGGTGATTATTCTCGAGAAGATCGTACGTAAATCAAACGTCAACACCAGAGGCACGATCTTCCACAAATCTGTGCAACTGCTCGTATATATGCCGATGACGTTGACATCATCGGAAGAACACAACGGGCTGTCAGTGGGGCGTTTGTGAGCATCGATTAGGAAGCGGCGAAGATGGGTCTTGTGGTCAACGAAGGCAAGACAAATTATATGCTGTCTACGAAAAAGGTCCCCCAACAGCGACGTCTTGGACAAAATATTACCATAGACAGCTTTCAGATAACTTCCAAGTTGTGAAAGACTACGTCTACCTTGGCTCCGAAGTTATCGCGAACATCACTCTTGCCAATCGCTGTGTTTTTGGGATTGGAAAGCAATTGAGGAATAAAGCCAACCAGAACCAAGATATGCCTATACAAGACCTACGTAGTCCGAGTCCTGCTGTATGGCGCAGAGGCACTGGCCACTAACCAAAGCGGACGAAGAGATTCTTGGGGACGGAGAGGGGAAAAACCTTCGTATTATCTTTGGGTCCCGTTTGGTGTTTGGAGGAGGAGACTGAACGACGAACTGCACGGGCTGTACAGCAACATTGATCTGGTCAAACGAGTTCGAGGCTCTCGTCTCAGATGGCTAGGCCATGTAGAGCGAATGAACACCAATGCTCCTACCCCGAAAGCCTTCAACTCCAACCCGCGGAAAAGGAAGATCACGCCTCCACGCAGCTGGAAAATGACCTCAATCAGCTGAACATGCGGGGCCAGAAGCAACTACCACATGACCGTACTAGATGGAGAGGAATGTTGGCTGAGGCCCAGGTCCAACCCGGACTGTAGCGCCAGGCAAAGAAGAAGAAAAAGGGCAAATTTGTATTCTTGACTGACCCATAAATGACAGTGGGGATCCGACGTAGTATCGCCCTTGGGTACCGATGCAACTTCGGTTTGTCGATGCTTCCAAAACTCTTGCCTTGCCCGTCCTGCTATACGGAGTGGAAAACTGGACGATAAGCAAAAAAGGTTTAAACTGACACTTGGTTCCTTCGAAATAATCATTCTATGGCGGATGTATGGTCCCGTCTGCAAGTAAGATGAATCGAGGAGAAGATGCAACCGCCAACTCAACTACGAGCTGTACCAGGATGTGGAAGGAAAAAATCCTTCAACAACACTGGCTCGCCTTCATCGAACGCCCGAACACTAATGGTCCAGCAAAGAAGGTACTCCAATTTGGAGCTCTTTGCACGGGAAGATCGGAAGACCGAACCTGCGGTCGCAAGATAGCTTGATCTTGATGACAGCGTGCACAGGACCGCCATAGAAAGAATGTTGCTATAATTGTATACCAGTAATGGTCCTCTTGCCCCAATCATAAGAATTAGCCCCCTATTACGATTTTCGAGTCGAACGTTCGATGTTTTATGTTTTCATTGGCGAACAACCTAGTCGACATTTTTGTCGAACTTTACAATTCTTGTAATATTTTACATTTCAAACAATTGTTGACGTTTATGTTGAATTGAACGTTGTCAATGCGCCAACCGTAATTCCAATTCCTCAAACTCGCACTTTTTTTCGTTCGACCCGTAAAGCATAGTGGGGAACTTAAACTTTATTGCCCCTAGCCGGTGTAAAGGATAACACCACCAGTTGAAATGCAATAAGCAGAGAGATAGGTAATTACATTGTTTACAGCTGTCATTCTCAAAATCGCCCTCTCACCCATGCTCCAAAGTCAGGTATACACCCCCTTCAAAGGCCACCTCTAATCCATATAAGGATACCCAGGCTAGATCCATAAAATGTATAGTAATAAAAGTTTCAGTGGATAATGGGGAATGGGGATACAAGTAGCTTTTGGGTAACAACAATTAGTAACAGCTGCATGGTATAAAAGAGAACGCCTCAATGGGAACAGCATCAGTTTATTCTGAATATTTGTCCAGTGACATTGGAATTGTAAAATTATTTACGAATCTATCAGTTATAAGCAAAATGATTGCCCAGAACAGTGCTTGCAAGAGGGAGTTAATCAGCAAGTCCAAAGGATCGATTTGCAAGAAGTACGAGTCGAAAAATCAATCGAAGCAGCTATCTTCGAATCAAAACGATAAACGCGATTCCAGCTCGGCTCCAAGAATTGTCGGAGTGACGCTGAAAAAGAACACTAACTACCATCCAGGTTCGATGTGGCGACATTTTTTGGCCCGGAAAGAAAATCTTATCAGCCTCAAGCACCAGCAGACTCAACAGAACACCATTCCACACCAGACAATCTCTGTGACGCGCACTGCAGTCATCACTAAACCAACTACCCAGCCCTTGGTAGTAAAAGATGTCCACCCGAAGAGGAAATTTGTCCAAGATCGTACTTTGTTCCCCAACTACGTAGCGACCGAAAGCTGTTTCAATAAATATCAAAAATCAGTCGAATATTATCAATTTGGGAAAAAATCGAAGGATTTTGAAATCAAGGCGGTGGAGACATACCTCGACATCAACAACAACCCAGTGACTCCACGAGAAACAGTCCCACTGAGCGTCTCCCATTTCGAAATGAACTTGTAATCAAAGACGAGGATTCCCCGGTTTTCAGGATTTTTCAACACGGAGAGGTGTTCAGGATCTTCCGTGGTCATCGGAAAACACGAGCTCTTCGGAAATACCATGCGATACTGACAGAGGCACCCATACCTGGTGTGTTCAATTAACTTGGAAAACAACAGCAAACCCAAATGTCGCCAGAAAAACCTCCGATAGATAAACCAAAGCCCTCAAAGCTGTGCTAATCAGAAGATTAAAAATGTAAGACTATTTTTTGCAGCGTCGCTCCAGAGAAGATAAGTCTGGAGCTGGAAGATTAATTTTTTAATCCCCCTAAGAGATCGTTGTTTTCATGTGTGGATTAAAAGAGGGCTGATCGAGACCAATAATTATTTCTTACGGCTTCTGCAAATTTCGAATTAAGATGGAATTAGGGGTTTTGGGTCCGGTGGAATTGTTAAATCCAACTCCTAATGAAAAGGTGGTACTAGGTGAGGCACTTCGATTATATGAGACCCCATTCGATGTACATTGGAATGCTTCTGAGTATAGGTAAGAAAAAAAATGGCTGCATTTTATATGTGCACCTGATTCTGTTTTTACGCGGTAAATACGTTCCAGGAAAACACGTTAAAAAACACATGAAGTACATACAACAAGAGGATATGTTCTATATGCTCTAACACTGTACAAAATTATCTAAAATAAATGATTCTTACGGAAAAAGAACTGAGTCTACTATTGTTGCCCTCTCTTTACTTACTTACTTATCGGGCTGGGGACACATGTAGGGTCCGATCCTGAGTAATAGCTGCTTTCCATTGCTGACGGTCTTAGGCACGTTGCTTCCAATCATCAAGACCAAGCTGTCTTGCATCCGCAATAAATTGGTCTTTATACCGGACATTCAGTCTTCCTGTCCTTCTCGTACAAGGTGGAGCAGATGCTAAGCCCCTCTTGGCTTGACTATTTTTGTCCATGCGCTCGATGTGGCCGAGCCAGTGCAGTCGACCGATTTTTGCCTTCAGGGCTAAATCCACATCTTGGCACAGCTCGTAGTGCTCGCGGTTGTGTCTTCTCCTCCATTTGTCTTCTCGCAGATGGGAATACGTATTTGATGTAGAATTATTCTTTCGAAGACATTAAGAGAATCAGCTCTGCCGTTTTACATAGCGTCCAGCTTCTCTTTAATGCATCTTCAACAAAATTATGATTTTCACTTTCCGACTGGACACTTGACAGCACAAAATCAATTATTAGTCGATGTAATGCATTTTTGGACAGCTCTTTGTATAATTCATGATAAACAGCCATACAAAGACTCCAAACTGACCAGCCCTTTCGCCAATAGACTCGTGTGTTTCGAAATGGTTTGATTTATTAGCAAGTTGAAGACCCTCTAGAATTAAACTTGTGGTTAGTCACTTTCACTACTTTTCATTGCAATTAACCTTCGTCATTTATTGCATTTTGCGTATAAAATATATTTCACAGAATTTATTCATTGAAATTCTTGGTTTAGCGCCGCTGAACTAGCTAGCTGAGAGGAATCGCCACTGTTCTAGAGTAATACTCGTTCGTATTCTCAGGCACATCATTTTTCGTTGCAACTTTTTTATCGTGATATATATATGAAATCGTGTAAAATGGAATCAAATTATAATCCTAGACCATGTTAAATCAAAACCGTGTAAAAACAGATTTAGGTGTACTGCATTTACGTTCAAGCAGTTTGTGACACAAACGTTTGCCAACGAAAAGTAAAAAAGTTGTATTTGCCAGGAAACACGTCAGTTGTCTTCCATTAAGAATGCATTTTTGATTCCTGAACACGTGAATGAAATTGCTGAGTTTGTACTCATATTCCATTCTTCTACGAAATGATTTGCATCGAAACACAATTTTAGTGCGAGTGTAATCCAACTTAAGGATGACCTAAACATATTCTTCGAAAATAGTTCTTATTGGTAAAATACGATTTCACCCTCGTTCGCCAAATTTGAGCCCGTTTTTCCTCCTTTGCCGAAAAGTTCTCAATTTGTTGGAGAAGATTAAATTAATTTCTTTTGTGCTTCCATTTACCTAAGATATCTTACTTAATTCAATCTTCACAAAACAAGTGTAGAATTAAGTCATTTTGCAGTTAGTTCAAGAGTCCATTTTCCTATTTGGGTGATTTTCCTGCGCACATGTTGGCATTTTTAAACGTTAAGCGTTAAGAATTACTCCCCTGAAACTCAAAATGGAGTACCAAAATACACAACCCTCCAATCTTATTCCAGCGAAAGTGTGCCACTAATTACACTTGTGTGTCTATAATTAAGGATTAAGCTGCATTCTCTTTAGGATCGACCGACTATTTCTTTTTGCTAATTATCCATATTCAGTGTTAGGGTCATAAAAACCAGCGTATTTATGATTGAGGTGTTGTAATCTCGCAAATTTATGACCATCGTCCGGGCACCACAACGGGTTTTCCCCCGATTCTTGGAAAACTGACTTCTTGCTTAGAACACCTACCGCTCACGCCTTCAGTCCCGCCACGATAAAAAATAAACTCCTCACCCAGCCCATCTTCCAGAATCGGCCGGAAGTCGGAAGTTTAATAACAGGAAGTGTGTCTTAAGCTATTTATGTCCCCACGCCTTCCTAACCGCTGTAGTAGCTCTCAATCATGTAGTGTTTCAACTAAGGAGAAATATGTCTGACGGCGATCAAAGTGCCAGATTCCCTTAAAGTACCCTTAATTGCCGCCTATCTCTTGATGGGGTCTCATGACGAGGGGGGGCACTGATGACTGCAGGGATATTCGACACAGCCAGTTGGCCTCTTATATCCATGCTGTGACCAACTCGAGACTAATTTCCAAGATTCCAAGAATCGCATTCACCTCGGTTAACTCCAATAAGTACCCAATATTGAGCAGGCAATGATTAGTCCAATAAATATTAAGTTAATTAGGTTTTCAATGAATTCGCACACTTGTCAAATTGGCGCTCACGCACACTAGGTAAGCAGGTAGGCAACCCTTTCTGAGCGCATCTCTTCTGTGGTCAGCTACCTACCTAAACAGAACATTGCCAAAATCAGCACCCGTGCCTTGCAGTTGTAAAAGTTTATTTCGCACAATGTGGGCAGCTGTGTCAACTGTGGTATAAAAGATCTAATCTCAGTGCCCTCACCATCAGTTTACTCTGAATATTCACCCAGTGACATTGCGATTGACGATCTGCCCAGTCACCTATCAACTTCAAGAAACATGTTTGCCGAACACGAGAGCCGCAGTTTGTACAACAACAAGACGTACGAATTGAAGACCCGATCGGGGATGCATATGAATGTGCCCATTGACACCATAAGACGTGATTCCAGTTCAGCTCCAAGAATCGTTGGAGTGACGCTGAAGAAGAACACTAACTACCACCCAGGCTCGATGTGGCGCCATTTTGTAGCGCGGAAAGAAAATCTTATCAGTGTCAAGTGTCAGGAGAACAGCACCGCTCCTCCCATCAGAGAAATCATCACTGAGAAACCAGTGCCTGTCCCAGCACCAGTGACTCCATTGCGAGTGGAGAATACCAAGCCGAAGAGGAGACAGTTGGGGAAGTTCGTCAAGGATCGCACGTTGTTCTTCAACAAACTAGCGTCGGAAGTCAGTTCCGATAAATACCAACTGAACACCCTTCTGGAGGACATCAAGCCGAGTTTCACTCGTCTCTTGAGTGCATCAACTGGGAAGAACCCAAAGGCTGTGGAGACATGTGTCGACATCAACAACAACCCAGTGGCCCCACGAGAAACAGTCTCACTGAGCATCACCACATTCGAGATGGACTTGTAATCAGAGATGAGGAATCCCAGGTTTATAGGATTCGTCAATGCTTATCTCGAAATGCGTCCGAGGCTTACCAAGGCCCATGGAAAACACACGCCCTACGGAAATACCACATGAAACGGACGCGCCCGGCCACTCGGGGGAAAACGTACCCCGCAGGTATAAAGGCAAGCGAAAATGGGAAACATTCAGGAAGTTAATTGAAATGTACGTCATTGATCTATCAACAGGACGAGTAGACAGTAAAGCTACGTTAAATATACAATTTATGTTAATGACCAAGTTTTGTAAAATCAAATGAATATACAATAAATGGCTTTGAAAGCAAGTATTAACTTAGAAATATACGAAGTTTGTTTCACCTTTTTTACAGTTATTTTTCTGTGTGCAAGAAAGAGGAGTCGGAAATCAGCACAAGTTCTGCAAAGAGTATTTTTTAAATGGGATTTCAAACGTGATTTATTCATTCTTCATAGCAAGCCGATAAGTGTGCTCAGAATCAGCTTCAAGCATAAATCGACATAGGTGCTAGAAAGACATTTTCGCAAAAAAGTTGATATGAATGCCATATTTTCTGACAAAATGGATTCTGAATCATATGCTCCTGAATTATACGTGTATGCGTGTTGAACCATTGTTGTGTTTATCTTTATAATTGGCTCCACTCCATGCCAGAGAAAACCGTCGACACCATCACATTTCCGCCATCGTTCTTTACGCTTTCTACCTTTGCTTGAAGTAGTGTTGTTGATTAGGTGGATGCCAAGACTCGACAAAAAAAAATCATCGCTTTATGAATGTGAAGATCACATACCCGGCAGGTATGTGAACAATCTAGTACAATTTGGTGACTGATTTGGACTTTCACATACGTTGAGAAAAACCCCCGGAAAAAACGAAGGCGAAGTACGCAAAACCGACGTTGCACCAAATATGTTGGCATTAAGTAGAATGTAGAATTGAAAGCGAATAAAATTTTGAACTCACAAACATTTTAAATTTTTCTTATTCTTATTTCTTATTATTTTTCAATTAACTGCACTGCAGTCTGTTTGAAACTTTTCAACCAATATCACAGCGGAACTTTTTAAACGACAGTCGATCCAAGAAGGGTCTCCTTTTCATGGAACGAACTTATTGGTCAGATTATTCGGGATTATCTTTCCGTTTTCATATTTCCTTGTCTCGTCTGGAATCTCGGTCATTGTCGAGGGAAGTGTTACCACACTTCTTTTTAGTTGTTTGTTATAATTTTTGTTGCAAAAATTTTGCAAACAAAAAACCAAATGTGAAATTCAAGGCAACGTCCGTACCAGTTGAACAATATTGTGGTGTTTCATTGCATAATTTAATTTTTTCCTCCTTCTTCGGAAGTGAAATTTTTTACTGTAAAAGTAGTGGTCTTATTGTGTAGCCACACTCACATTGATGTAATGCAATTTTAAGTATGCCTAAGTTGGTGAAACTGAAACCAAAATAACAACTCTCAGCCGGCAAATAATCTTAAGACAATAATTTGTGCCATACCAATTTTGGTATAGATTAGAAAAGAATATTAAATCAAAATAAAAAATGCTTAACACCAAAAATTCCTGCCCACGGTACATTTTTAGAGCAGGTCGAAGAAAATACGAAAAAGTGAAAAGAAAGAGATAACACATGCATCGACTGTGACAAGGACTTGGATTTTTCTATGAAACAAAAGGATTCATCAAAGGACGATTCATCTGTAGCGCGAATCCAATCCGTCTGCTTCACTTTCCCCTCTGCAATGTGTATGCATTTCTTGCTTTTCTTAACTTCCGTGTTAGATGGTGAGACTAACGACTGGATGGCGCAGTTGGTACAGTGCCTGCCCCTGGTTAGCGGTGTCCCCGGTTCGAATGACAGTGAAAGCAAAGTTAATACGCTCTTATCTGGTTTTCAAATCTAGTCCAGTCACCATTTGCCGTTGGGATCAAATTAACGACACTATCGCTGCAGTAGTCAATCAGTGGGTTAGTAGTCTGACTATGGGTATCACAATGGACCAATATGGTCTAAGTGTGCTGCTGAATGCACTAGCAGCCCGCCTACCTAACCTTACCTAGGTGGTGAGCCTAGTATACATATAATATGGATTATGCGACAGTCCGGGGTAAACTTGGGCCCAGCTTCTACAACAACCAATCGTGTTGTGCGTGCTATTGTTCCCTCCTGATATTTTCACCTTAAAAATTCGCCGAGCCGGTCTAATCAAATTATAGCTTTTTCCGAGATCATCTTCGGACTGCCACAGCGGATATGGACATGACCTACAGTTATATGCCGACACCGTTGGGCGAAGATTTTTTTCTCGGCAGAGGAGGAGATTTGGTGGTATCGTATCCTTGGTTTTGCGAGATCTGTATCTGCATCAGCGTAATCTTTGCTGCCTTGAGTTTCCTTACAAGCTGATTAATTCCTGATCTACATGTAGCAAACGGTACACTTATGTTAGAATCGTGAGATGCTTGTATTTGGATGGTTTTTGCTTCAGATCTTCTAAGAATCTGTTCGTGGATCGGTACACAACACATGTGAAGTTTAAGTTGCTCGGTCATCTCCATTAGTGACGAACAACAGTTGAATTTTTGTCAGAGGTAAGCATTACACTAGAGCACTCAGACACAGTGACAGGTCCATTGATTGTACTGCCAGGCATCAACCCCCAGTCAGATTACTACCGCTGATCGACCACTCCAGTAATAGTGCCGTTAATTTGATCCCAACGACAAATGGTGACTTACGACTTGGTACCTTGATACATAGGTACCTGTTTGTTAGTGATAATCCCAATAACACGGACAGAAACTGCGCCACTTTAAGCCAGGACATAGCTCCTTGAATTGCCATAGGTCACAACCAAGCTGCAATAATAAGGGTGTGGGTTGGACAAAGTTGTTAGATAAAACACCGCTGCCTATTCCTTTCCAGCCGTCGGTATTGACATGCATGACTAGAGGGTCCAGAATTCACGTTCCGGGTTTAGGGAAAAGAAGTTCTTGTTGAAGCTGGTGTAGGATAAACGTGTCTTCAGTCAGATTAAGACTATTATGAACAGTGTAGAAGTTGGATCAGATATCTAGTAGGGTTTAACTAAAGATTACGTAGCCTCTGAATGACCCACTCAGCCGTACGATATAAGAGAATGAAGACGCCATTTCTCACAATTCTAATCATTTTCAAGATTCTGCTGACAGAGTACAAGCAGGGCCACCCTAGCTCTTTCGATTTCGAATTGACACCGGCAGTAGCTGACCCATTAATTTGTTGGGGGTCAGTAGGAGGAGTTTTGAATTTCTTAGTGTAGAGGCCTTGCGTAGATACTGAGACTGCAGATCAAACTACAGGTGTGGACACATATATAGCACATTATAGCGCAAAATGTAAGAATCGAATCGTTTGTAAATTCACACATTCATAAACCGATGATTTTTTTTCGAAAAATCTGCATTCGAGTCTTGGCATCCATCAACAACATAACCTCAAGCAAACGACAGAAAACGTAAAGAACGATGGCGGAAATGTGATGGTGTCGACGGTTTTCTCTGGCATGGAGTGGAGCCAATTATAAAGATAAACACAACAATGGTTCAACACGCATACACGTATAATTCAGGAGCATATGATTCAGAATCCATTTTGTCAGAAAATATGGCATTCATATCAACTTTTTTGCGAAAATGTCTTTCTAGCACCTATGTCGATTTATGCTTGAAACTGATCCTGAGCACACTTATCGGCTTGCTATGAAGAATGAATAAATCACGTTTGAAATCCCATTTAAAAAATACTCTTTGCAGAACTTGTGCTGATTTCCGACTCCTCTTTCTTGCACACAGACAAATAACTTTAAAAAAGGTGAAACAAACTTCGCATATTTCTAAGTTAATACTTGCTTTCAAAGCCATTTATTGTATATTCATTTGATCTTACAAAACTTGGTCATTAACATAAATTGTATATTTAACGTAGCTTTAGTGTCTACTCGTCCTGTTGATAGATCGTACATTTCAATTAACTTCCTGAATGTTTCCCATTTTCGCTTGCCTTTATACCTGCGGGGTACGTTTTCCCCCGAGTGGCCGGGCGCGTCCGTTTCATGTGGTATTTCCGTAGGGCGTGTGTTTTCCATGGGCCTTGGTAAGCCTCGGACGCATTTCGAGATAAGCATTGACGAATCCTATAAACCTGGGATTCCTCATCTCTGATTACAAGTCCATCTCGAATGTGGTGATGCTCAGTGAGACTGTTTCTCGTGGGGCCACTGGGTTGTTGTTGATGTCGACACATGTCTCCACAGCCTTTGGGTTCTTCCCAGTTGATGCACTCAAGAGACGAGTGAAACTCGGCTTGATGTCCTCCAGAAGGGTGTTCAGTTGGTATTTATCGGAACTGACTTCCGACGCTAGTTTGTTGAAGAACAACGTGCGATCCTTGACGAACTTCCCCAACTGTCTCCTCTTCGGCTTGGTATTCTCCACTCGCAATGGAGTCACTGGTGCTGGGACAGGCACTGGTTTCTCAGTGATGATTTCTCTGATGGGAGGAGCGGTGCTGTTCTCCTGACACTTGACACTGATAAGATTTTCTTTCCGCGCTACAAAATGGCGCCACATCGAGCCTGGGTGGTAGTTAGTGTTCTTCTTCAGCGTCACTCCAACGATTCTTGGAGCTGAACTGGAATCACGTCTTATGGTAGCAATGGGCACATTCATATGCATCCCCGATCGGATCTTCAATTCGTACGTCTTGTTGTTGTACAAACTGCGGCTCTCGTGTTCGGCAAACATGTTTCTTGAAGTTGATAGGTGGCTGGACAGATCGTCAATCGCAATGTCACTGGGTGAATATTCAGAGTAAACTGATGGTGAGGGCACTGAGATTAGATCTTTTATACCACAGTTGACACAGCTGCCCACATTGTGCGAAATAAACTTTTACAACTGCAAGGCACGGGTGCTGATTTGTTCTGTTTAGGTAGGTAGCTGACCACAGAACAGATGCCGCTCATGAAAGGGTTGCCTACCTGACAACCTAGTGTGCGTGAGGGCCAATTTGACAAGTGTGCGAATTCATTGAAAACCTAATTAACTTAATATTTATTGGACTAATCATTGCCTACTCAATATTGGGTACTTATTGGAGTTAACCGAGGTGAATGCGATTCTTGGAATCTTGGAAATTAGTCTCGAGTTGGTCACAGCATGGATATAAGATGCCAAATGGCTGTGTCGAATATCCCTGCAGTCATCAGTGCCCCCCCTCGTCATGAGACTCCATCAAGAGATAGCCGGCAATTAAGGGTACTTTTAGGGAATCTGGCACTTTGATCGCCGTCAGACATGTGTCTCCTTAGTTGAAACACTACATGATTGAGAGGTACTACAGCGCTTAGGAAGGCATGGGGACATAAATAGCTTAAGACACACTTCCTGTTATTAAACCTCCGACTTCCGGCCGATTCTGGAAGATAGGCTGGTTGAGGAGTTTATTTTTTATCGTGGCGGGACTGAAGGCGTGAGCGGTAGGTGTTCTAAGCAAGAAGTCAGTTTTCCAAGAATCGGGGGAAAACCCGTTGCGGTGCCCGGACGATGGTCATAAATTTGCGAGATTACCACACCTCAATCATAAATACGCTGGTTTTTATGACCCTAACACTGAATATGGATAATTAGCAACAAGAAAGAATCGGTCGATCCTAAAGAGTATGTAGCTTAATCCTTAATTATAGACACACAAGTGTAATTAGTGGCACACTTTCGCTGGAATAAGATTGGAGGGTTGTGTATTTTGATACTCCATTTTGAGTTTCAGGGGAGTAATTCTTAACGCTTAACGTTTAAAAATGCCAACATGTGCGCAGGAAAATCACCCAAATAGGAAAATGGACTCTTGAACTAACTGCAAAATGACTTAATTCTACACTTGTTTTGTGAAGATTGAATTAAGTCAGATATCTTAGGTAAATGGAAGCACAAAAGAAATTAATTTAATCTTCTCCAACAAATTGAGAACTTTTCGGCAAAGGAGGAAAAACGGGCTCAAATTTGGCGAACGAGGGTGAAATCGTATTTTACCGATAAGTACTATTTTCGAAGAATATGTTTAGGTCATCCTTAAGTTGGATTATACTCGCACTAAAATTGTGTTTCAATGCAAATCATTTCGTAGAAGAATGGAATATGAGTACAAAGTCAGCAATTTCATTCACGTGTTCAGGAATCAAAAATGCATTCATAATGGAAGACAACTGACGTGTTTCCTGGCAAATACAACTTTTTTACTTTTCGTTGGCAAACGTTTGTGTCACAAACTGCTTGAAAGTAAATGCAGTACACCTAAATCTGTTTTTACACGGTTTTGATTTAACATGGTCTAGGAGAATCATTCGATTTAGCACGATAAAAAAGCTACAGCGAAAAATTATGTGCCTGAGAATACGAACGAGTATTACTCTAGAACAGTGGCGATTCCTCTCAGCTAGCTAGTTCAGCGGCGCTAAACGAAGAATTTCAATGAATAAATTCTGTGAAATATATTTTATATGCAAAATGCAATAAATGACGAAGATTAATTGCAATGAAAAGTAGTGAAAGTGACTAACCACAAGTTTAATTCTAGAGGGTCTTCAACTTGCTAATAAATCAAACCATTTCGAAACACACGAGTCTATTGGCGAAAGGGCTGGTCAGTTTGGAGTCTTTGTATGGCTGGTTATCATGAATTATACAAAGAGCTATCCAAAAATGCATTACATCGGCTAATAATTGATTTTGTGCTGTCAAGTGTCCAGTCGGAAAGTGAAAATCATAATTTTGTTGAAGATGCATTAAAGAGAAGCTGGACGCTATGTAAAACGGCAGAGCTGATTCTCTTAATGTCTTCGAAAGAAAAATTCTACATCAAATACGTATTCCCATCTGCGAGAAGACAAATGGAGGAGAAGACACAACCGCGAGCACTACGAGCTGTGCCAAGATGTGGATTTAGCCCTGAAGGCAAAAATCGGTCGACTGCACTGGCTCGGCCACATCGAGCGCATGGACAAAAATAGTCAAGCCAAGAGGGGCTTAGCATCTGCTCCACCTTGTACGAGAAGGACAGGAAGACTGAATGTCCGGTATAAAGACCAATTTATTGCGGATGCAAGGCAGCTTGGTCTTGATGACTGGAAGCAACGTGCCTAAGACCGTCAGCAATGGAAAGCAGCTATTACTCAGGATCGGACCCTACATGTGTCCCCGGCCTGATAAGTAAGTAAGGAAACAGAGGGCAACAATAGTAGACTCAGTTCTTTTTCCATAAGAATCATTTATTTTAGATAATTTTGTACAGTGTTAGAGCATATAGAACATATCCCCTTATTCTCTTACTTCATGTGTTTTTTAAGGTGTTTTCCTGGAACGTATTTACCGCGTAAAAACAGAATCAGGTGCACATATAAAATGCACCCAATTTTTTTCTTACCTATACTCAGAAGCATTCCAGTGTACATCGAATGGGGTCTCATACAATCGGAGTGCCTTTTCATTAGAAATTGGATTTAACAATTCCACCGGACCCAAAGCCCCTAATTCCATCTTAATACGAAATTTGCAGAAGCCGTAAGAAATAATTATTGGTCTCGATCAGCCCTCTTTTAATCCACACATGAAAACAACGATCTCTTAGGGGGATTAAAAAATTAATCTTTATTTGCTCCAGACTTATCTTCTCTGGAGCGACGCTGCCCAAAATAGTCTTACATTTTTAATCTTCTGATTAGCACAGCTTTGAGGGCTTTGGTTTATCTATCGGGGGTTTTTCTGGCCACATTTGGGTTTGCTGTTGTTTTCCAAGTTAATTGAGCACACCAGGTATGGGTGCCTCTGTCAGTTTCGCATGGTATTTCCGTAGAGATCGTGTTTTCCGATGACCACGGAAGATCCTGAACACCTCGCCGTGTTGAATAATCCTGAAAACCGGGGAATCCTCGTCTTTGATTGCAAGTTCATTTCGAAATGGGAGACGCTCAGTGAGACTGTTTCTCGTGGAGTCACTGGGTTGTTGTTGATGTCGAGGTGTGTTTCCACCGCCTTGACTTTGAATTCCTTTGATTTTTTCACAAATGGATATTATTCGACTGATTTTTAATATTTATTGGAACAGCTTTCGGACGCTACGAAATTGAAGAACAAAGATCGGTTGTCCCTCTTGCGGCTGGTTACTAAGACAGCCTCAATCTTGTGGGCAGCTCGTTCTAGCCCGGCAGACTCCAACCAATCCTCTCTTTTTACTGCATCTGGTAGCGACAGAGGTAGGATGCCGTCATACATGATGTTCCATAGGAGAGGTCGAAGGATAGGACTCCTGCGGTAACGCTGTAGTACTTAGTTCATTGTTGCTTGCGCGTGAACGTTTTTTTTTGTGTGAACGGGTGAAATGTGAAAGCGTTTAAAAATGTACAGGTAGCTGGTTGGACGAACTAAAATTTGTAGAGTAAGAATAGGTAGATATTTCGATGATTTTTTTGTATATATGCTTCAGCATGCGCCTCTAAGAGCTTAGCGCCCTGTGCATTTTCACGTCCTGCACATATTATGGTGGGTGTGGCCTTGAAAAATACAAAAATGTGAAGAAAAGTGCGAAAGCTCACTCGAAAGCTGACACGATTTCTGCACCCATGCGACACGGGAGCGTCACACACTTTTCGCTTCCCTTGTTTATAGATAGAGTCATGTTTCATCTTAAATAAAGAGCGACGTTCATTTCAAAATATTACATCTACAGATACAGCAGTGAACTCTCGATAATTCCAAATTAAGTCTTTTTTACCTCCATAATAATAACTCGGCGTTGCATTAAATAGAAAGCTCAATTGGCAATTAAACTCACTAGAAAGAATAAAGAAAGTAACCACCGCACTTTATGCGTGCAAGAGGGCTTTAAGTGGGAACTGGGGAATCCAGACCAAGATTATGAGATGGCTTTATACGTTCTACTTTATGGCGTGGTATTGTGGTGGCCGGCATTTGATAAAGCTAGCTACACAAAGATGATAAAAAGGGTCCAAAAGAATGGCGTATATATCAATACACACATCACCAACCGCAGCGCTCGAAACGATGTTACACTTCATTCCTGTAGACATTTGTGGCAAAGAATTTGCAGCTAAATCGGCGCTGAGACTGAAAGCACTTTCGTTATGGAGCAATCAACGCACAGGTCACGTCAGTATATTAAACTCATGCAGTTTCACCGAAGAACCTACACGCTGCTTAACCCCGATCTTAGACTTCTTCTTCTTCTTTATTTGGCGCTACAGTCCGGGGTGGCCCTGGGCCTCAACCAACAAGCCTCTCCAGCTAGCACGGTCTCTGGCTAGCTGTCTCCAGTGTCGCACGCCAAGTTGGTTGAGGTCCTTCTCCATCTGGGTGCGCCACCTTAAACGCGGGCGTCCTCTGTTGCGTTGTCCCACGGGTTCGGAGTCGAAGACTCTCCGGACCGGAGCTGAGTTGTCCATACGCTCTACATGGCTTAGCCATCTTATGCGTTGGATCCGAAGACGCCTGACTAGACTCATGTCGCTGTACAGCCCGTACAGTTCGTGGTTGAAAATACCAAGGACTTCCTCATCCGCTTTTGAGATTGTCCATGCCTCCGCGCCATACAGCAAGACTGGGATGCTCAAGGTCTTGTATAAAGTCAGCTTGGTCCTTCGAGAGATGGCTCTACTACTCAATTGCCTCTTGAGCCCATAGAAACAACGGTTGGCAAGAGTTACTATGCGTTTGATCTCGGTACTGATGTTGTTTGCACTGTTTACTGCGGAGCCGAGGTAGACGAAGTCCTTGACTACCTCGAAGTTATAGCTGCCCATTGTGACGCTCTGTCCAAGACGTCGATGTTGTGTGTCCTTTCTTGATGACAGCATATACTTCGTTTTGCCCTCATTCACCGCTAGACCCATTTTAGCCGCCTCCGCCTCAATGCCAGCAAACGCCTCATTGACGGCTCGCTGTGTTCTGCCAATCACGTCAATGTCATCCGCGTATGCTAGCAGTTGTACGGACTTTTGGAAGATCGTGCCTCTAGTGTTGGCGTGTGAGTCTTCCACGATCTTCTCCAGGATGATGTTAAATAAATCACATGACAGCGCGTCGCCTTGTCTAAATCCTTTTTTGACATTGAAGGTCTCGGTGAGTTCGTTACCGACCTTGATGGAGCAGCGAGAATTCTCCATCGTCATCCTGCACAACCTGACGAGTTTGGCAGGAATGTCAAAACTAGACATGGCGTTGTATAGCTCGTCCCTATGCACGCTGTCATATGCGGCCTTGAAATCGACAAAAAGGTGGTGGGTGTCGATTTGCATTTCTTGGGTCTTTTCCAGGATCTGCCGTAGTGTGAAAATCTGGTCGATGGTGGACTTCCCTGGCCTGAATGGACGGATAAGGATCTATCAGGTTATTTATAAACGGCTTCAGGCGTGTACACAAAACGGCAGAGGAGATCTTGTAGGCGATGTTCAGGCGACTTATCCCTCTATAGTTGTCGCAGTCAAAGGGGTCTCCTTTCTTATGGATCGGGCAAACGATACTGAGATTCCACTCATCGGGCATGCTCTCCTCCGACCATATCTTACAGATGAGCTGGTGCATACGCCCAACCAGATCATCTCCAGCTGCCTTAAAGATTTCAGCGGACGGTCAGTCCGCACCGGCAGCTTTGTTAGACTTCAGTCTTGATATTGCTATTTTGACCTCGTCTAAGTCGGGGGGACGGAATTCTCGTCGATCATCGTCCATATTGAGTGGAACATTCTGCCTGACAGCGGTATTGGTGTCATCATCGCCGTTTAGCAGTCTGCAGAAGTGGTTCTTCCAAATTCTCAGTATCGACTGCGACTCTACTACTAGTTGTCCATTCTCGTCCCGGCAGGCTTCTGTCCGAACCTTATATCCACTGGATAACTGTTTCACCCTCTGGTAAAACTTTCGGACATCGTTCCTACCGTAGCACCTCTCCATCTCCTCGATCGCGCGCTTTTCGTGCTCTTTCTTTTTTCTCCTGAGAAGCCGGGTCTCATCCCTTCGTCTCTGTTTGTAGAGTTCACGAACAGCTCTCGTCGTTCGTTGCTTTGTAGGCTTCCAGCTTCGCTGCATGTGCCAGCCTACACTCGTTGTCAAACCATGGGTTTTTTCTAGGTGGTGCCGTAAAACCCAGCACATCAGTGGCATCTTAGACATCGATATCAAATATAAACCCAGAATACCGATCTAAGACTGGTAGTGGAGTGGAGAGCGAGTATGCACTCGGAACATTTCCAGATCAGCCGATCTTTTAGACTTCCAGATTACTGTAGTGTTTTCCAGGCAGAAGTAATGGCTATTCGTGAAGTCCCTGAATGTCTGTTGATGAGGACGATATCGAACGAGAACATCGTCATTTTCAACGACAATCAAGCAGTAATTATTGCACTCGGATCACCATTTTTAAGATCAAAATTCGTAAGACTCTGCCGTAAAGGCTCCGGCGCATAGAATACTTTACTTGCGTAGTGTGAGAGCATACGTACACCCTGAAGTATCTAACGCAAGGGGATGACACAATGATTACTTCAACGCACAGCTGATTTCATTTGACAGTTTCAAGTTTGAATTGAAAGTGCAAGTTGTTTTGCTTATTTATGCACAATAAAAATATGTATTTTAATATCTATACTGAATTATAAACATTTATTTATATTTTTATCGACTTTATCGAACGATTCTTCAACGAGAACCAACTCCCAAACTTTAACATAAAATTCGAATTCTCTTGAAATGTCACAAAGTGAGGATTGTCAACGCTGAAGGAGAGAGAAAAGTTAAAAGTTGAGTAACTCACCTCCCACAAGAACACATGTATTTAATGTATCTGTCAAAGTATTGCTGACGCTTACGCATGTCAATCAATATATTGTAGCCTAGCGGTGTGCTGAGTTCCTGGACATAGAGCTATCCCAGGAGAAGAGCTAGCCAGAAACGGAACACCAATTAATTAATATTTAGGTTGAAAACATCTGGGTACCAATAGAAACTCAAAAAACAAAAACCACAGAGCTAGCGATCGGCAGTGCACATGAAAGAGGGAATAACATCAACACGTGCCTACATGTGTAACAAGTATGGCCAAGCCTGGACTTACAAGGAATTACGGCCATACTGAGTCTAGGCAGGGAAAACCTAAGTAACCTAGTTGGAATCCTCACATGACACTGCACAATGGGTAGACACGCCACAAGATTAGGATGACCATACAACGACTTCTGTAGCAGATGCATGGATGAGATCAGTGGTAGTAGTCTGACTATGTAATAATTAATGTAGTTGTAATAATTTATTCTTTAAAAAATTCTAATTATGACAATACAATAGAAGAATTACACTATGGAATATAATATATATGAATTAAAAAAAGAGAACCTGCAATCTATAGTTTAGAAGGAACTTCATTTAAAAATGAATAACAAAAATAAATAAAAAGATAGAAAGAAATATAGTGGGGTCGCAAAATATATTGTGAAATTTACTAGTACGTTGACAACAAGAAAAAAAATGTAGAAGAACATAAGTATGTGCGTTATAGAAATTAAAAAAGAAAGGAATTAATATTAAAATAATATATGAAAAGAAGAGAATTAGTATGGCTTCAAAAGCCATACTTTTATCATCTTTAGGAATACGGATTTAATTCTAACGACTGTAATGTCATGTGGTAAGTTATTATAGAGTCTGGGAGCAGAAACCGTAAAAAAGTTGAAGAATCTTTGCAGATTATGATGTGTTACAGTAACTAGATTCAAATTGTTAGGTATCACAATGAACCCATATGGTCTAAGTGTGCCGTTGAATTCACTAGCAGCCCAACTAGCTAACCTTACTGTTGAGTTGAATTAAAAATTGAATACGTTTTTTTTCTTTATACTGAACATGCGTACATATTTTTTCATTTGAACTGTACCGATGTATTTTTGACAGATCCCACGTGTGCTTGAATTCTTTTTTTTTTCTTGAATAAAGTCCGAATCGAATGTCCAACACTTACCTAACTAACGGATATATCTGAAAAGGATGTCAAATCAATGTGGGCATTCGTCCAAAAAAACAAAATGGTTCCAGGAGTAACGGACGGTAACAGGCTCAGTTGGACGTTCGGATGTTCCAAGTCAATCCATCACTTTCGATGGAAGGCACATAACCTTACCTACCTCTATAATTCGAAGTCAAATTTATTTGTTTTTCTTCAACAACTGCATTGAAATGGGTACGTGAGTAAGGGGAGCCATGAAAACTAATGCTTGAGAGATGCCTGTGCCCTGTGTAGGGTAGACTGGGTACGGTGTAAACGCAGGACGGTTGAAACAACTCAAATATCTCAGAGCGGATATTCTGTCTAAGTTTGATCGTTGTGCTGCTTGGTTGTGGACAGAGAGATCTTTAATTTTTTGACAAGCAACAGTAAGTTTTTTTTTTCATTTTTCTTTGTTTTGTGATTAGCCGAAAATTAAGTATTACCGAGATGCCCGGCCTCTACCTCTCTTTCCACTTTATATCGTTCTCTCAAAACAAATTGACCAATCAGAGGACGGCATTCACGTTATTTCGTGAATAACCGTCAAAAATTCATGAATATCCGTCAAAAAAGCACTTTAATTCGTCAATAGACTAGAAGGCAATTAGCTGTGAAGTAGGCTATTTCTGTAATACTTCATTTCTGGTGGGTAGTATTCAAGTGAAAAGAGTGCAAAATGTAATAAAGTGAAATGCAGAAACGTTGCCGTGTTGCGTTTTGTTTTGATTTTGTTTTGTTAGAAAAGTGGCTAACGACGGTTGTAACATTTTTTAAGGGGAACGGTTGCAACATTGTGCTTACTTTTTTGTCTGTGTTTTATAGATGCCTCTAGTATGTTTAATGAAGACTACAAGAGGAAATGTTGACTTGTTAGCCTGCAAAATGACACAAATGACAACAACACTCTTTCCGGACGGAGAAATGCCGTCCACGCCTATCGCTACTACAAGACATCTATTAAAGATTGACGCGCTTACTCAGACCAAATGTAGATGGTCCCCTGGCACTGGGTGCCATCACAAAGCAATTATGGCCTAATATCGATCCACAGCGCTCATGCGACCTAATAAAAATGAGCAGGCTACGTTTCAGAACTCTCATCGGCATCATAACCGGGCACTGTCCCATTGGCATTCACGCCTCAAGACTATCTATATCCTTTAACGATTTCTGTATAAGCTTCAGAGATGAGGAGGAAGAGAAACTATTTCACACCTTCTTTGCAACTGACCATTCCATATTTTTATGACCTGACTGAGCTAAGTGAGATTAGCATCAGTCAGCTCCATCGCTTTGTCAAAAGCTTCAGATGGTTTGCGGATTATATCCTTTTGGTAGCACAACGGCCTACCTTTGTAGTTGTAATATGTGTGGCTTCCTTTTAGGTAGTCAGCCACTCTAACCTAACCTAGCTTACAAAATGGCTTATTATGGGGTGAGGGCAATTGCGGAATGCGACAGAGAACCAAGAAATGCAACAAATCTGATAAGATTTATTCGAAAGCGATATGAGTCCGAAGGAAACACCAGTGCACCATGACCATGAAAAGGAGTTATCAAAATATTTCAAGCCAACTTTTTAACTTTTTAAGGGATGTGCCCATTGGATCAGCTGGAGCTGCTAACTTTTCTGGTTGGATGCTGGATGATTCGTTCCTCGGTTTTTTGGCATTGAGCTTTTACCTCTTTCACCCCTGGCTTCTCTACGTGGCGAGAGGGAGCCATGAAAACAAATGCTTGAGAGACCCCTGAGCCCGGTCTATTGATTGAACAGAAAGGTGTGCAGATGGTTGGCAGTAAAGTTTACAATTTTCCCATTCTTAAGGACGCAATCGATTTGGGCTACCGGATGCGGTTCTGTTCGTAATTCAAAAGAAGCTACCACTCACAAAGCTATATCTGTTTTTAAAGAGCACTGACATCGACGATTGCGTTTTCCAGCTTTAAGTACAATCGTAAACTGCCTATATCAGGCTTGTTTGCACTTCGATGACTCTGACAAAATGCTTATTTTTTCGGGTAATTTGTATTAAAACTTTCATTGCTCTATGACGCATTACTTGAATATAATATACTTATCTACGAGTAATACAAACTTCGTTTGCCAACAACATTTAAAGACAGCAAATCAAAAGAGCGGAGTTACAAGGCGGGAGTTACACAAGGATCAAAGCTGGGACCGTGGCTACATGACAGATCAGCCACATCCACATAGTGAACAGCTGTCTATTCGCAGATAACTCGCTGACTTATGCCAGCTCGATGTCACCACAGATAGCCGCGTGAAGGTTCGAACCCAAACAGGCAACAAATTTGACCACTATTAGGAGATCAGCAGCAGGCAAATTACGGAGCATAAAGATAGTGCTCCCTAACGGTACTAACTTTGACCCTTAGGTTAGGTAGGGGCGCTGCTAGGGAATTCACTAAGACCATATTGGTCCATTGTGATACCATAGTCAGATTACTACCATTGATTGACTACTCCAGTGATAGTGGCGTTAATTGGCAAATGGTGCCTGGACCAGATTTGAAAACCAGAAAAAGCCTATTAACTTTGCTTTCAGTGAGATTTGAACCGGGGACCCCCGTAACCAGGAGCAGGCACTCTACCAACTGCGCCATCCAGTGTTTTCTTAACTGACCTATAATAAGGCCAACTTAAGCAAAATGGATTAAGCCAGAGGACTAAGTTGCTGCTTGTACGGCCGATCTTAACGCACGACTTCCCAATATGGCACACCATCTCTAAGACCACGACTTGAAGAAGTTTGTAATTTCCGAAAGGAAAATACTGCGAATATGTACCGGACTTACCTTCGATATGGACCGTCAAAGACACCACAGCAACAAGAAGCTTTACAACCAAGCACGCAACATCCCTCTACAAGAGCACATGGTGACACTAGCCGTTTTTTTTAGGATTTTGCACGTAAAGCACAAACAACAACCTACTGCCTATAACTGCCTATAGTATCGGCAGTGAAAAGTGGCTGCCGATAAAAATTCGAGTTCGATTTTTTTTAATATAATTTGACACCGATTCGATCATATAAATTGTTTTCTTCACATATTTTGACAGATAAAAATCAAAGCCACTGCGAATCGTTTTTTCGCATCTTACTTCACTTCACTTTGGATAGCGAAGAAAAAAACACGGCTACTGTTCAAAAAGCAGCTACTGGACAACAACAACCATGTTAAGGAGGCAACCACGATCTTATGAAACCCAATCTCCGGACAACGCCTCCTAAGCGCACTAAATCTACTAAACAAGCAGAACTTTCCAACGACGTCGAACAACGAGCTACATGGATTCTACCAGAACAGCGATTGCAATCATCACTGAGGCTAAATGAGGTTCCACACCTCACCCCAAAAAAAGGACCACCATGGAAAAAATGGCTTTGAACAATCCGATGAGAGCACCAGCCATTGTGGAATGTAAAAAACAAACAATGAACTGACAATAATAATAAGCGGTTAATTAAGCAATGTACCTCAGTTGGGCTCCTATTGTTGAGCCAACAACCTAATCTTGTATCTGTTGTAATCTCAATTTAAAAAATAATTTTTTTTCAATCGATGAAATTCGAACTATCGAGTGTTCACTGCATGTAACATAGGTGGCGCGACACTCGGAGGTGGTCTTGGGCCTAGCTTCTACAGCAACCACTCGTGTTGTGCAATCACCCTCTGTGCATGAGTCAACGCACCAACCCACTAGACCATTGTAATCTACGTTTACATCTAGATGGCGCTGCTTTTTACATCAGATCATTGAAAACTGTACCTAAAGATTTTGCCTTTAAACTCAATTCGGAATAAGGATACCCTACCCTAAATAGAGCCTTTTTTCATTTGAATTCTAGATGAACTTTTCAAAACTGCATGTCCCATTGTAAAACCGCACATTTTTACCTGAAATCGTCGACGGTGAAAAGGGTTGAAATGTACACTTTTACTGTTCCAGGATCTCTAATCTATTATTTTATGGTTTTATGATACGACAGATGTATATCTGACTTGGCAACAGTACTAAACTTTGCAGTTATTAGTAGATCTAGGTAGTAAGTGTGCGTAAGGTGGTTTGGCGGAAGGCAAGGGCTGGGTAGTTTATCTTAAACAAGTCTGTTCGCTATTGTACCGGAATACAGGACACGTGCTTGTACTTAGCAAGTAAAGTACGGACGTAAAAACACCGCAAGTAGTTTAACAAGTATCTTAAAAAGAAGAAGTGACTCTGATTCAACTCCATGTACTGATAATTGAATTACATTTCATACATTCCTTATCTCATAAATTCAGGTGTAAGCTGTTGCAAGCAAAGCTTGACTTTGATGGTCATTTTGTCATTTTACGGCGGTATTAAAAAAAACTAAGAAATCACTGACCAGTCGGTCGGAATTCCTTAGTCATTGAGACTGTAACTAGCTTACCTTTAACCAGTACAGACTATTCCTCCACCCACTAGCGGGTTAAACCGTCCACCCACTAGGGTCTTAAATATAGTCCGTAGAAGTTAGGTCCTCCTAAAGATGATTCCTGTTCTGCACGGCGCACAGTGGGGTAACAGTGGAAAAAATTCCTCTGTAGCCTTCTTAGTTTTATGTCTAGGTACGCTTAGATAACCGGGCTTATGATTTCAAAGACGTATTTTATATACACAGGTGTCCCTGGTATAACGCGGTACTTCTACAACGCATATCTGTGAATCGATTCCAGATGATATGGATAATGATCCGTCAATGGAGAGATCGAACAAATTCAAGAGGCAAATAGAGATGAATCTAGCGCCTTATAACGAACGCCTTATGACAAAAACAAAGGCTGATAATTGATTTCGCAATCGCACAACCATTGGGAAAACTTCCAACAATTTGTTTCTTATCAAATGACGAAAACTTTGCCGAGGATATTTCTTCTGATGAAGTTATACGCCCAAGGCGCTCACTATTTCGACGAAATATGATGTTCGAAGAAAGTGACAGACTAGCGAATGCACAAAAATGAAGTTTGTTGATGAATAATATTTATGTTTTCCGATTGTTTTTTTTCATTATGTTTTTTTTTTAAATTTTTTAAATAAAGTATGAATTTTGATTGAGTTGTAAACGTACATACAACTTTATTTGAATACCTATTTTATTTTGGTAAAAGCTTATTGGAACATAACCCTCAAATTTATATGAAAGCTAAGTCTTCTATAACGCGAATCGCATAACGCGGAATTTTCCTGGAACGTAACCACCGCGTTATACGAGGTTCACCCGTATAAATATATTCTACACACTTATTTACAAGCCATCAAAGTCAGCAAGGTATTTATTCAAGTTGCGAACCATATTTTCAACAAAAGTTTACATGTCTTTATCCCAAGCTTCATAAATTAAATTCTGTATCTTTATACATCATTCTATTGATCTGTTCTTGGCTATTCAAAATAAAAAAAAATATTGAAAAAATCTTCAAATATACCTTCCATAAGTAGCTTCAAACAAAGATGTTAAAACAACTTTTTATGAATACTCTTTCAGTTACAAAAAAATCTATGCCAAGCTACGCGTAGCGTCTTATATCATCGTATGCTTCATACTTTCAAGTTGTAGCAGTGAAAAAATTCGCTGCAAATTCTTGTAACCTTCGGAGTTATGTTCAAATTTGTTTCGCTGTATCGGATTTAAGAAACTCAGTTTTGAATTTTGCTCATGTTGCAAAAGTCACAAATTCTTGGCTGATAATGGTTGTAATGAATGCAGAAATATAATGTTTTCTTTAAAAAAAAAATTTAAATAGATCTATGAACGGAGCTCTGAGATGTTCAATTTCTAATATTAGAATCTTAATTAAGTACAAATTTGCAGGAGGTGTGTTTTGTACTGTAGACGAAACGCTCCAAGAAGCTCCAACGGGAGACCTAGTTTTTCTGAAAGCTAAAGACCACTTTGGCAGTAAGAGACTTTTACGTAACGTAGTACAAGTGCCAAGAAATCTTTTCGTTGTTCAAAAAAGTGATATCTTTATATTTTTTTCACTTAAGTTTGAGCTACATCAACCATTTTTGTACCACGAGACATGTACAACATTTCAAATTTCACGGATCGGATCACTGGTTCAGAACTTACATATTTATTTCCACGCTCCTATACAAAGCGAACCACTGTGCGGCGTCTCGTCTCTTTGTCATGGCCACAAGCAGGACTCTTTGTTTTGACAGTGGTATTCTGTACTCTGTTGAAATTTGTAATGACGATTGCTGATTAAGGATAACAACGGGTAATTTGAACCACCTTTTTGATCCTCGTTTTTAAAAAAGTTGTTGTTTATTCACAACAGTGTAGTCACTACGGTAGCCTCATTTTTCGGGACTTCATTTTTTTCAAGACTGTCATTTTTTAAGGAGTGGGGGAAATACCTCTCAGAGAGAAGCAAAATCTCAAGAAAGTACGGGAACGCAGTTTTACCAAATGTGTAAAATATGTCATTTATGAAGCGTCAAGTCTGAAATCTCACATGCATACATACATGAAATTATCACATACATACGAAGACAAAACCAAATGCACAGCAAACTATTTGAGTATTTAACACATCAATTCATTTGACATAAAACCAACAAACTGCCCACAGCAATTTCTTGTGTTAAAATGGGCAGGGTGGGGAAATTCATTTCACATAAAACCTAAATTTTTGGTGTACGGGAACAGACTTTCGTAGATTTGTGTTGTTTATTACACAATCGATTTCAGCACCACCTTGACGTCGACTTCATAAAACTTTGCCTTCACCAGAAATTGCAGACATCTTTCATCTATAAGCAGCTTATCTTTGTTCTGTTCCTAGTGCAACAGTTTACTTACCGGCATACACACTTGTGAATACAATTCACCAACAGCCTCTCCGGTCTCGACAGCAGTCTCCGAAGTGGCTGAGAGGAAACCAATGACCTGGATACACACCAACCTGAGTATCGATTTCGGCCTATCCGAACTGTTAGCATTGACTA
This sequence comes from Eristalis intricaria, assembly GCA_964034865.1. Classification (NCBI taxonomy): domain Eukaryota; kingdom Metazoa; phylum Arthropoda; class Insecta; order Diptera; family Syrphidae; genus Eristalis; species Eristalis intricaria. The sequence continues at coordinate 64,405,973 of OZ035874.1, read as the reverse complement.
TCTGCCGTCTAGTTAGGATAAGAACTGGACCTTGTTGGTCTATTCAACAAGGTGGGCCAATTTCATTCTCTCTAGTTCAAGTTTGTATCACCAACACTGCGGTGAAGCATCAACTCAGTCCCAGCTCCTTCGCGACAAGTCGTCCCCTGAAAAGTTCTCGCCTGTCTACAAAAACCCTACATTCTCTCGAGAACGTATCGACAGAGAAATTCGCAAGAATTATTTCTCGGGCATTTAGATGCATTTTATTTCCTTACAATTAACTTAAAATAATTAATATTTACATTATGTACAATAAGCTCTTTCTGGCAAGTAATTTCATCACTTCGACTCTAAGATCCGTTTTTCGAACTCGGCAATCCTCAGTTTCACTGGGACCACCAGTGACAGATCCTCCATCAGACTGTGCCTCTTCAGATTCGTGCCGATCGCGTTCATGTTCTTTGCAATCGAAGAGGTGGCCAGTTTGGTTTTTTCGAACGATAGCTTGCGCCTCAGTGGCAGCGGCAGGGAGTTCGATCCGCTCTTATACACGTGAACACAACATTTACCTGTTCCGGGATCTGGTGATCTCATTCCGTGTATCGAGTCCTTCGAGGGCGCTCTCTTCGCAGACAGACTCGCCATCAGCTGGGACAGCCGTATGACGGTCGTCTTTGAGTCCTTGGACTCGTTCTTGCGGAGGAGTGACAGAAATGTTTCCCTTGGCTGAGCGGGTGTGGGGCGGGATGCTGAGGAAGCACTTGAGGACGCTAGTTTGTTGAAGAATGAAACACGGTCCTTAACACAGTTTCTTGGCTGCGGTACACCACCTGACTGCACGTCTTCCATTGGCGTCGGTAGGGAGTGTGAGACTGGCAAGCGGCTTGAACGACTGTGAGTTTGATTTTGGGCATCCACCATATTGGCAACACCCTCTCCAAAGGCGACGGAGGAGCGTTTGTTGTACTGCTGAATGTTGTAACTCTGGTGCTGATTCACTTCCGACGGGTAGACGAATCCTTCTCCGAAGCTGGCGGAGTGTCGCTGCATGTAGGCGGGCTGGTACTTGATGTTCTTCTTAACCTCAGCGCCGACTATTTTTGGGGTTGTGCTGGAGCAGCGACTGGATGATCTCGGACTCTGGATCAGGGGCTGGTTTAGTCTCTTGAGATTGGCGTTGATTGACTGTTCCGTCAGCGCTTCGTGCCCGACATTCTGCGGCACGTAATTCTTCAGATCACGTGAGAATGATTCAAAAGCATCGTACATCGGTTTCTTTAGGCACTGATCCAGATTCTGCCGTTCAAAGTTGGACATATTCTTGAAGTCCTTGTAGCTGCGAGTGCACTGACTCTTATTACCATTGGTTAACAAAGAAAACATAGATCCACTCATTTTGTTCAAATTTTCAAACACAATTTCACAACAAACTCGGGGAGGTGAAGAGGAATAGAAGACTTCACTCGGCGAACGCTCACAAACAACTGATGAGCAACATCGCAGGACATCCGCTCTTATATGCGAACGCCGCAGGTAGCTGTCACCGGAGGGAACACCGTAATTGCTTTCGTCATCAGAAGTCATAAAATGCGAGCCAGCCAGGCGACGAAGGAAACATGCCTGATTGTATCGATGATGTGAGATGTGACTTTTCAGATCCGCGAGAGTTTGATTTGCGGAGACACATATGCGCCACTTGCGTAACACCAGGTTGCTAGATTGTCCAAGCGAATATGACGCGGTTTTACCGGTTTTCACAATGGCTTGCGGTTTTGCAAAGAGCGCTAGATCTTATTTGGTTGCTCGGGATTTTTGAGTAATCCACGCTGAAATGTGTGAATTTCATTTACGACTGTCTTAAGACGGTGATCAGACTTTTATGGCTCTGCGTTTGGTGGGCAGTTCCTTGCGGTGTGTTCAGTGGAAAATCGAATTAACGTGCTTGGCAACAGGCGAGATGCGTACCTGGCGAGGCGAGCCGGTGAGCGGCTGCGTGAGAAGGGAAATTTGCCAAAAGTACGGATTTCGACAGTTTTTCTTCGCTGGAACCACAACAACATCTGGAGGAGATCAGATGGAATCGCATCTCGTTGCGGAGACATTTTCGAAAATGTAAAGGCTTGTTGTGGCGCAGTGGGTATGTGCGTCGACTCCCCCTGATTCGAATTCCTGGTAGGACAAATGATTTTCACAATTCACGGCTCCACCTCTTTCAGAGTCAGTGACGACAAAGTTTGGAGAGGGCATAGAATTGTAGGTCTTATCCAAACGCGAGATATTGGTTTTTGAACGCACAGGACGAGTGGTTGCCAGGTCCACACCTAGCCCTGTAATCCATAAGTTTCTGAACTCGGAAAAAAATCAGCGATCTTAGCGATCGTAAATATGATGCAGGGATGGTAGGCTGTTGAAGTTAAGACCAAATCCACCACGTAACGACATATTTACCAGCAGCGTCATCTCCATTCGAAAGGAGCATCACTGAATAACTTACTCTTTCAACAACTTAAGCAGTCTTCGCCCGACGTCAGTCATCTCAATCGTAGTTGTTTGAGCACCTTTTTCATCGTAAAGTAGATGCCCGACTATCCGGACCCATTTGTCGCGGGTCTTATTGCCGATGATTTGACGGGGCAACGATGCGACAAGTTTATTGCAGTGCTCTTATTTGTTTGCGCGATAGTGTTTATGATTGATTCACTTTCTTTGATATACACCCTGGATTCCAAATATTAACTGATGAGGAAATTAGTACTCAATAAATAATTATTTTATTTATTTACTCCATCTACCGAGTTTAACTCTTACAGATTTCAAAACCATATGATAATATTCTTATAATCTAAGTAGATGATAGAAATATTTTGATAGTAATATGTTAATAAGTATAGGAACCTATTGAATAAATATATGAATAAATAGATTTAGTAATAAATAAGTATATGAACAGTACATTAAATTGAATAAATATATTTTGTAATAAATAATTACACATAATAAATTAAATAAATCAAGGGAAATTGTCAGAGATTTTGGAATAGACTGTTTTTAATTCTTGCCTTGACTTATACATTTACTTAGCGGTTCATTAAAGCCATAGTTATACAGTTGTCTTGTTTGTAATAAGAATTTTCGGGTTCGAAGAATTCTTTCCGGTGCATAAAACCTTACATTTTGAAGCATCTCAGGGCAAACTACACGATACGAGATAATATCATGAATGAACATAATGCAATGATCACCGCGTCTTTGTTCTAAAGTATCTTAACTTATTAATGCACATCTTGTAAGATATGGGGGCATGATGTCAAGATTCCACCGCATTCTTTTTATAAAAACTCTAGTAAATGACTTCTGAACTTTTTCTAGACGCACTATAGAGTTCATATATAATGGACACCACGTTGCTAAAAAAAATACTCAAGGTGCAGACGTACAATGGACATATAGACAGATTTTAGGGCATTTAGATTCGAAAATCCAGCACAGTTTCATTTCAAAAATCCAAGCATTGAATTAGCTTTTGCAACTATGTAGTCAATATGAAACGAAGGAAAGTATCGTATCGAGAATTACACCAAGGTCTTTTATTTCCATTTTCCTAGTAAGACAAGTTCCGCATATCGAATAATCAAATAGCACGGGTAACAAGACATGGTAAACGGAAAATGAATGACATTTGCTAATATTTAAGCTTAGTCCATTGAGATACACCAATTTCATAAAGTCATTTTGAACATTAATACCACCTTGACGATTTTTAACACGAAGGAAAATCTTAAGAGCGTCTGCATACATTAAACATTAACATGAGACAGAATTGAAGGAATCTCATTAAAAAATATAATGAACAGTAGAGGACCTATATGGCTACCTTGGGGAACACCGTATAATACCTTAATGATTCTAGATTTATAATTATCAATTTTTACCATTTGAGTTTTGTTTGTAAAACAACTCTTTATCCAGTTAAGTAGTACTCAATGAATACCAAATGATCTTAGTTTGTTTGGCATACAGTCTCAAAAACTTTTCTAAAATCAGTGAAAATAACATCAACTTGATACCCGGACTCTACTGAATCAAACACGTGTTTTGTAAGTACAGTGAAGTCTCACTTATATGAACTAATGATTGTTGGGCCAGTTCATGTAACTGAAAAGTTCATATATTAGAACCATGTATGGTATGAAATAAAGCATTTTTTTTAGGTTAAGAAATTAAATTAAAGTACAAAAGTTATTTAATTCAGTTAATGTACAAAACTTAAAATAACTTATTTAATATTTTTTGAGTTAAACTCGGTTAAAAAAGCTATATATTTTTGTTTGAAGAGTTTTCGTAAATCCGAGATCGATAACTCTTTCACGGATTTTTCTCAGCATCAGCAGTTCTTCGTAAGGAAGTTCATTTTCTGAACCCCAATCTATCAGTGTATTAAGAGCTGTCATTGCCTCTGATAGCTGAACTCTTTTCGGTGGTTGATCTTCTGGAGTATCATGGTTGAATGAATCATCATCATCATCCGTATCTTCTATGATAGGCATGGGATCCTCATCTAGCTCTTGCCATGCGTGATTGCCGACATTTTCACCAGGGACAGCTTCTCTTATCATCGCTAAGCTCTTCGTCAGCTAGCTCGGGATGAATTGCTTGAAAGTATCGTGATAAAGGCACATCATCTTCTTCTGTGAAGTCTTGATCATCAGGATTGCAAAATATCTCACGCCAGCATTTTGCAATTGTTTCTGCTCTGATTATCTCCCACGCACTTGCTAAATATGAAACAGCATCTTTCATAGTTATTGCTTTTAGAGGGTCGTATATACTCTCCTCCTATTTTGCTATAATCTTATGCAGCAAAAAATTGCGGTAATACAGCTTAGTCAGTCTTATTATTTTTGGTCCATGGGCTGTATAAGTGAGGTGACGTTCGGTGGTAGAAACATAACTGTAACCTGACCATCTTCACTAATGAGTTCATCGGCAGGAAGATGACTGGGAGCATTGTCCAAAAGAAGCATTAGTACATGCTAAGAACGTTATGCGTTCTTTTGCAAATCTTCCTCCCGGGGGCAGTTTTTTTATTGGCAGACACAAATGTTTTTCTTCTTCGTACTTGAGTTTAAACGCAATTAAAGCTTGATTTCGTAAGATTTCGCTTGAAATGGGCACATTGGCTGAATGTGTTTTCATCTCTGGAAATTCTCCTTGGTCAAACTTTTTTTTGCTTTGTGATTCCAGAAACCATTTTAGCTGTTAAAGATTTAACTTTCGCACTGTTTTTTTTAATTCCAATAATGGTGGACTTGGCAATATTGAATTTATGTGAAAGAGACTTAGCAGACTGCCCATTTTCTAATTCCACGATAATTTCCCCTTTTAGCTCCATATTTAAACACTTACGAATTTTTCGTCGGTTCCGAACGTGCATCGACATTATCAAGACGTTTTTTTTATGAATACAGTGGACTCTCCCTAAGTTGAAACTCTCCCTTACTTGAACTTTTTCGCCATATTTTACATACATTTCCCTCAACTTTCCATACAAAAACTTCTCTCTAAGTCAAACTCTCTCTAACTCGAACAAATTTTGGTATCCCGTGACAGTTCAACTTAGGGGGAGTCCACTGTATGTACAAACAAATTAACTAACCACACCGAACGATGTTGGCTCTTCGATAAAAAAAACACTAACTGTCTTGCACGTGCAAATGAAACAAAAGAAAACGCAAATTTGTTTAACACAAAATAACTGTACAGATTTCAACAGAAATTTACTTATATGACGATTTGTACTGTACACGAGTCATTTATTAGAGCATCAGTGCATATAACAGAATTCCAGTACAAACATTTGGCGGTTCATATATTGGAATAATTCATATAACTGAGGGTTCATATAAGTGAGACTTCACTGTAATGCCAAATTGGTTAAGGTGGATCTACCAGAAACAAAGCAATGTTGTTGTATAAAAATATGTTCTTTGATTGCAAAATAAATTTTATTTTACGTGACAACTAATTAAAAAAGTTTCAGTACAGCTGAAATCTTGGAGATGCTTCTATAATTTTCCACTTTATGCCGAGAACCAGCAAATATCGGTGTTATAAAGAAAATTTTCCATTCGTCCAAGAATGTACCCGAAGACAAAGACATATTAAAAAATAATTACAATGGTAACGACAAGGAAGAACTACGTGGCTTGACAATATTAGACGGAACATTTTCAGGACCAGGATTCATACAAGAGTTCAAAGAATGAATGAATGAGCTCAGGATGTTACGTTTAAGTGGTTTGAAAGACAGGATGAATCGGATCCCAAACAGTTATTACAAATGAAGTGCATCAGGGACTTGGCCGAAATGAAAAGATGTCGTGTCGTCAAAGATCAATAACAAGTCATTTCTAATGAAAATTTTAATTTACACAGGTTTATTATGTAATTCATTCATTATCCTTATACCACGCATTTTTTTCTTATATCGTATTATCTGAACGATGCCGCTATGCCGTTGACAACTAATTAGAAATGCTGGAAAAATAATAACAAAAATGTAAGTTTTTTACAATTTTGTCGAAACTTACCATATGGTCTTATTACGACTAGTACTTAGTTGAAAAGCCGATTTGCTCCAACATTGCGAACGATTCTACATCGACCTGATTAGGCCTCGGCATCTCTGCACTGGTATTGCAGAGACACCCAGAAAGCACCGAGTTATGTATTCGATGTACTGGGTAGACACGATGTGCTTTCAGTTCAGCGGGTGGGTACAGCAGCCGCGAAGTAGAGAGTGTATTCATTTCATTAACAAATGATTTCCTCCCAATTGGGTAAAATGTTCGTCTGTTGAATTGAGGTACTCAATTTCAGTGCACACTATTGTGAATGGCTGCAATGAATAGCAGCGTTACCAGATATTTTGTTCAAACCTGCTAAAGCTCGGACGAAAAACTGCTAAATCGGCTAGAGAAGAACGAAAAAAATACTAAAAAAACGATCGATTTCCCCTTAAGAAATACGTTTATTTTTATTTCTTAGTTTAATTTTAGAGAATTTACACATTTATATTACATAAGCATACATTGCGGATGTCGTGGCGTTGTGGATCTGTGCGACAACGAGGCACTGACAATGCTCAAGAAGTAATAACTGTCTAGGAAAAGCTTCAAAAAGTTGGTCGACAGAGGAGGATCCACTGCGGAAACCTGCTTGTTCTTCATTAAGTGTGCCTTCCAGATGTTCCTTAATTCGCCCTAGTACTGTATTCGCTATAATCTTAGCAACCGCAGGAAGCACGGATATACCTCTCCAATTTTCGCACTGCATTTGGTTTCCTTTCTTTGGAAGCTTGACGATTATTCCTTTCTCCCATTCTGCGGGAAAACTTTCAGCCTCCCCAGCTCCCTCAACTAGTGGATGCAATAGCTCAGCCGATGTAAAAGCTGGCGCGGCTTGTAAAAGCTCTGCAGGGATTCCGTCAAGTCCTACCGCTTTATTATTTTTGAGTGCTGTGATGGCGGCCATTCCTCTCTTAGCGACACACCTATTTTAGCCGCTTCCGTCTCTCTCTTTGACGGCTCGCTCTGTTCTGTCAATCACGTCAATGACATTGGCGTGTGCTTTCAGTTGTACGGATTTCTGTAAGATCGTGCCCAGAAATGAGGTATTACAGAGATGCATGACAAATTAAAATTTTTGAAAACTGTTTTTTATAACGTGCTCTTAAACCAAATTGACCAATCAGAGGACGGCATTCACTTTATTTCGTGAATAACCGTCAAAAATTTATGAATATCTGTCAAAAAAGCACTCAAATTCGTCGATGGACTAGAGGGCAATTAGTTGTGTAGTCGGCTGTGTCTCTGTAATACTTCTGATCGTGCTTCTAGTGTTGGCGTGAGTTTTGTACGATCTTCTGCAGGACATTTCAACGTTGGAGAAGATCGTGCTGAACTCAATTGTTTATTATAAAAATGTGCCAGTCTTATAGCGGCATAGAGTCTAAGGAAGGGATACTGCTTTCATTTTTGTGTGGAGCTACAGTCATGGACAAACCTGAGCTTCTCCACCTAGCGCTATTTCTGACTAGGCTCTTACTGACTGTCCTAATCATCTTCTTCAGACAGATTTCCCGAGAATAAGTCGTAATGTGGGTAGACGTGTTGGAGAATATAGACCGGGGGTGCTAGCACCTAACTTAAAACAACGGAGTTGACTTAATACAATCGATCATTGACAGCACGAATTCTTAACCAGTAACTACATGTACAACAGTAACTAATGAAAGCAAATAAGTATCAAACACGCGGCTTCATCTTTGATGATGAGATGTGTGCAAATACCCCTCACCATTTTTATTAGCAGTTTATTTCGAAATCTGTTAATCCAGGAACTACTCAAGATCCGGAACTTCTGACTCATCGACTGGTTGCTTGGCCTGCGGAACAATGGTCCTATAATCCACGGCCTCCTTCAAATTAATCCTTAAAATCGATAACAACAATGACTCAGACACCCAGACGAGAAGTTGTTTTCTCTCACCTCTCAGCTTTGTCCTTCTTGCCCTCGTTCGTTGCAGGTTTCATATCAACCCGTGGTCCCTCCAATCGATGATCGTAGTTCAGCTTGGGCGCTTTGACCAGCAGTTCTCCAGTGATCTGGGATCTCTGGACGACCGAACCAGATGCTGTCACTTCGTCCGACAGGCCGAGTTGGAAGATTTTCCCTTTCACCGTGACTCGGATGTACTTCGGTTGAATGTCGACTTCAATGAAGGACGTGTCAAGGAACCTGGAAGAAGTACACTCACTGAACGAGTGTCCTCACACCTCTCTCTCTGCTCACCCACTTGTAGACTTTCAGCTCCAGGATGTACTCCCCCGGTTCGTCCTTCAACAGGAACGGCAGCTTTGGTTGGTTGATGCTGTACGGTCGTCCGCATGGCGCGAAGAGCTTTGGTGTTTTCTTGACCGGCTTCTCATCCTCGCTGGACTTCTGCTTTCGTACCTTCTCCTGCTGTTCGTGGATTTCCCTGCGCACTTCAGGGCAGTTCTCGGTTTTCGTGTCCCAGAACAATTTGTTGCGTTCATCTTCGTTCTCGATGCCGGCCATCTTCCTCTCCATCTCGTGCTTGTGTTCCACGTGCCGGATCTTCTGCTCGTCCCTCTCAATGCTGTACTTCGCCTGGGCCTGGACAATGCGCGCACGATTCCGCTCAAAGTCCTTGCGCGCCAGCAACCTGTCCGACATCAGCACTTCTTCGCTGTCCAATTTGCTGAGCTGTGGCAGAGCCACGATCACGTAGTCCCTGTAGTTGGGAAAGTCCGCACACGGGTTGCCCATCAGAATCAGTTCCCGCAGATTGTAGTTGCCACGCAATGACTCCACGGAGGTCAGGTCTCCGATGAAGTTTAGTGTGAGGTCGAGCTTGTTCAGCGACTCGAGCTGCTCCAGGTTCTCGACTTTTTCGATGCAATTCAAGGCGAGGTTGAGGTACTCGAGCTTTTTGAACTTGAAGACATTCTCGATTTTCGAAATGAGGTTGGCTTGCAGGAGGAGGATCTTGATGTCACGACACCAGTTCTGGATGTGCTCGATGCGCTCGATGTTCTCCTGGTGGAGCGACAGTTCCTCCAGCGTGCTGATGAGCCGTTCATTGTGCTCGGATTTTTTACGAACCAATTCTTCTGTAACTGAGGTGTTGTGGGTTATTAAAGGATATCCCTGAAGAGGAGATTACTTACTTTTCACCATTTTTTTTTTGTGCGAAAGTGACGTTTCAAAGCAAACAAACAAACAACGCGGTTGCTAGTCTACGTTGCGAGCGGTGTGTGATTCATTTCTCCTGGTTACAGGATTAAACAGATGTCAAAGTTTGTTTGTGTCAGTGGTAAGTCCATTTCTGATAGACCACGATGTTGGTGAACTAGTTGCAAACTTTGCACTTTCCTCCCTTGGCACAGTCACAGTCGCCGGTTTCGTGCATTCATTCATTCAATTAAGGACGCCCGACATCGGAGTGACAGCAAGGCATAACCGAACGAACTTTTCACAAATACAAGTCCAGTCCGAAGGAAGAGTGTGCGGTCAATTTTGCCGGACGCATAGGAGCCGTGAATGAGCGATGCCAATTGGATGTGACCGAGTGGTCGTGCCTGGTCGGGGTTCGATGTTCACGTGAGCAGATCGACATGAATGAATTTTCGATTAAACAGATAAATTTTCAAATTCATTTCTGGAGAATTTTGTTACCAACTGGCCGGATACTACGGACATCCCGGACACCCCCCAACAACCCAGGAGTCCAGGTTGAACGATAGGATAATGCCACAAAGTGTGTGCACGATGTAATGGTAAATCGGGCCGGATTGTGTGTCCTGCCCACACAGGCATACGCAGGCACAATCAGTTACTTAGGGTGGAGCGGGAGGCTCGGGGCACGCCTTGTTTGGGCGCCGATAGAGTTTTTGAAAGAACTCGTAAATTGTCACGCAATGCGTTGTGAATTGGAATTAGTTGCCTCGTTTGAAAATTTGAAGTAATTGCTCCGGAAATTGAGTTCCGTTTGGATTGACCACTGACCACGAGACACGCTTCTATGAGACTGCTTGGCCACGCACACACTTCCTCAAAATCTCAAACACCATGAACGAAATAGCTTTATTGACGAACATATGCAGCCTCCCCATGACCACCCTCAACCCCCAGACCCTCAGGGATACGCATTCAGGAAATGAAGGCAGAAATGAAGCACACGCAGACCAGCATCCAGCCACAAATGCAGAAACTCACCTGAAGAAAGCTTCATACTTCCATTGTACTATGCATAAATGGTACCCTTGTAAAAAATGAATTTCGCCTACGTTAACTAATAAACGTACGAATTGGCAGGCATTTGGTAATCTCTTACAATATAATATCGAACTCAGAGTAACGCTGAGAACCCCATACGATATAGAAATAGAACTCGATAAACTTATAGAAGTAATACAGTGCGCTGCGTGGAGCAATACACCTCTCGCTAGAGAAACGACGATAAAACATGTATTGCGATATCCACCGGCTGAACCAACTGTCAAATCTTCTGAAAGCGAAAATTAAGTCGTTTAAAAATAATAATCTTAACGCCTATTTAACAGACTTGTCAGCGAAAAAAGATACCAACTCTGGAAAGCAGCCAACGGTTTAAGAAAACCCCAACCACATGCGGCCCCAATTCGGAAAAATTAACACGACTGGGCCAAAGAAGATAAAGAGAAAGCTGATCTCTTCGCAGATCATTTGGAAGCAACGTTTAAATCACGCGATGGACAAACACCTCCTGTATACTCCTGCGGTTTAGACTCAAATAATGACAATTTTTCTATAAGAAATGCCACTTTGACAGAACTTAAGGGAGAATTGAAAAAACTCAAACCCAAGAAAGCTCCTGGTTATGATTTAATCACAGGAGAAGTTCTGAAAGAATTACCTCAGAAAGCGCTTCTTATGTTTCTCTACATTAACGCCTCCTTTAGATTAGAACATGTCCCTAGTATAAGCGGAAATAATAATGGTGTCGAAACCGGGTAAACACCCAACAGACAAAAAGTCTTACAAGACCGATTTTACTTCTTCCGACAATGTCTAAAGTGTTCGAACGAATATTACTTAGACGTTTAAGTCCGGTTGTAGAAGAAAGACGACTTATTCCTAACCACCAGTTCGGTTTTAGAAGCAAGCATTCAACTATTGACCAAGTACAGCGCATAACTGATGTTATAGAAAAATCGTTTGAACAAACGCAAGTCTGCTCAGCTGTATTTCTCGATGTTTCTCAAGCCTTTGACAAGGTTTGACACGAAGGCTTCAAACACAAGCTTCAACAATCCCTCCCGAGAAAATTTGCACAATTCTGTCGAACTATCTATCGGATAGAATCTTCCGTGTGAAATATGGGAAAGAAAACTCCCTATTTGAATCTATACAAGCTGGAGTACAACAGGGAAGTGGTCTTGGAAGGGGTATAGCAGCTATATATCGCTGGACGTAGGCACAGTGCTAGGCACATTTGCTGACGACACCGCCATTTTGGTAACTGTCAAAACAGCTTGTTGTGCTTTAGACCGGATACACGAATGGACGAACACTCAGCGAATTAAGCTTAACGAAGCTAAATCCGTTCAAATTTCAAATTTTACGTATAAGAACGTGAACAAGTTCCCGTTTTTATAAATAATGTTCAAATACCCTTCGGCAATGAAGCGAAAAGCTTAAGTGGAAGGAGCACGTTAAAAAGACCCGCGAGGAGCTCCAATTAAGATACAAAGACATGTAGTGGCTTATTGGAAAATATTCCAAGCTAAGTACTGACAACAAATTGCTTATATACAAGCAAGTGCTAAAACCCGTCTGGACGTATGGTATACAACTATGGGGCTGTACCAAAGAAAGGAATAGAAACATACTACAAACTTTCCAAAATAAAGTGCTAAGGGCCATCGTCAACGCACCCTGGTATATACGAAACAACGATATCCACAGAGATCTTCGAATTTCATCAGTCCAAGATGAAGTTACGGATTTTGTTCGTAAGCATAAGCGTCGCGTGGAAGAGCACATATCCAATTCTCGGCGAAAGAAACTATTTTCGCCGTCTTCAAAGGACTAAACCCCTTGACCTAGCACGGTTAATTCAATCCGCGCTTAGCTGCGGTGTTAGCAAGAACTCGCAATGGAGAGTCTCTTGCCAAATGCGTCTTAACCAAGAAAGTAAAACTGCTGGATAAGTGTAAAACTTAGTTGTATACTTACTGGGTAAAAATCCCTTTCGCTATGTGGGAACGGTCCCCGTAGTGTCTTTTGAAGATTTTCACCTACCCTCACAAAAAAAATTCCTGCTGTCCGTAACAGAGTGTTGTTGAGTTGCTTCAGTCTTCGAAGATCGGCTCGGAGTGCTAGTACCTCTGCTGAAACCTGCGTGTTTCCTTGCCCTACCTTAGCATCTACTACACGTCCCTTCGCACCAGTGGTTGCCACGGCACCAACATGCATGTTTCCTTGCCTTGCCTTACTGCAAGACCTTTCCGCACTTCTCTAAGCGGCAACTCAGCCCCCACCAGGGTACCTCCTTGAGCTCCCTCGCCATCTACTGCACTCTTTTTCCGCCAATATCTGAGCAGTACCTCTACACCAACCTGCGGTCTTCCTTGGGATCCTATAGCCCATACTGCACTCCCCTTCAGCTTGTCTCCACCGTCAACTTCCTTCGCTATCTCATCCCGCCGATCAGACTTGCCCAACTCGGCCGTCGGTGTACTCGGCCGCTCCCGTGCCACCACTTCCGCACCCGTAGACTTTAGCAACCGCTCGACCAGATATTGTTTCAGACCGCTTTTGTCCAAGCCGCGTCCCCTGAGCACCTCCCGCGATTCGTCTCTGGTCATTGTGTGTTATCGCGTCACGCCATTTCGTGGGCTGTTCGTGTCTCGTAATCCCACTTCGAGATGTAAAGTCAAATTGCGAATAAATCAAATATATTTATTTAGAAATTAACAATCCTTAGTTACACTTCGGACCAATAGATATATTCTGGTCGCGGGTCGTTGTCTACACGGCATGGGTTATACAAGAGGAAAAAGTGGTGACGTTGTGGTCAAGTCGTCCTTCTAGGATTACAGCATATACTTCGTTTTGCCCGCAGCAGAACAGTGTCTCAATGTTTTGACTTCCTCTTTCGTCGGCTTTGCAGTTTCCTAGAATCTTAGAGTATACCGGCACCCGTGTGAAATGAGTGTCTCGTCAAGCGACAGACGTCGGCGTGGCGTTTGAGTGGAATGCGACAGAATCCTGCGACTTAATTGCAGGTTGGCTGCTGCAAATGATGCTGACACTTACGTATTGTACTAAAGCCGCCACAGTGTCCGTCTGAAAGACGCTACAATGACTGCAATTAAGATGAAGAAATGAACACAAAATTATGTCTCAATTCGCCTGTTCCTGATCCTGATATAAGCGGCAACAGGTCGGGATTTGTGATCGAATGTCGCTGCCTAATGTCTCTACATCGCCGACGAATTTGGAAAAACCTTTTCAGTGTGAATGGAAAGCCCTGTTCGAATTCGTGGCTCTAATCCCAGCCTGTTAGTGCATCTTGAATTTTATTGAGTAAATGTGTGAATGGTTCGTTTAAATATCTATATTGCGATTATGGTGCTGGTGCACTAGCAGAAGCACACCTCAGACAATTTGGCACGTGGCAGTAAAAATTAAGTAACATACTGGTAAAAGGCTATATGATTGAGTTGTATACCACGCGGGGACATCAATAGCAATGCCGACTCACTTCTACTATTATTGTAAAGCAGGACGCTGCGTAATAAAAATGAAGATTGATCTGCTGCACACAGTCCGTGCGCAGTCGAGTTTCTTGGAAAGATTTAGCACTCTCTCCACCTCGTTTCGGTCTCTCTTTCTGCAATCCGACAAAAACTCTTTTCCTTAATTGCTACCCTTTTTCCACTCGTTGAAGCATAAGAAGCCCACATTTGTAATGTACCTCAGCCGGGCGTTTGATTCCTGGAATTATGTTCTTCGACAAATTAAATGTTCTTCGACAAAAAAATCACGATGAAAGACCTGAGGTGATAATTTTAAAATGGATCATAAAATGATGCAGAAAGTCGTTATTGAACTGCGCAGAAATTTAGAAGACACATAACATACATACTTCCAATTAATCACTAAGAGCATCGGTAAGAGAAGGACATTGCATGGAAAAGTCATTAGCAGGCTCTAAAATGTTATTAAGGACACAAATAAGTATCCTGACGTGTGCCTACAATAATCCCGAGTTAAGTGTCACTTGCAAGGAATTCGCCATAAAAAGTAATTAAGCATTTTTGAGAGCATTTCAGATGTTTCTTGATTCGTTAAAGGCACGTGGACAACAATTTTTTCACATTATGGGTAATCTTAAAAACATAGGTCAAATACATGCGCAGTCCAAGGATACGAGGTACACTCGATATCACTGACAGGAACGCGTTCTTTAGTACCAGTGAGAGCAGATGGCGCTTGTTATGGAGTTAGCTTATCCTCAAATCTATTTTGAATTTGAATTGAAAACATCAGCTGAAGGAATGAAAAGGATTCATTTTGTGATACTGTATATATCGTAACCCCCGTACAATAGGGCGATTAGCCTTTTGGCGAGAAAACGGTTGGCTGAGAGAAAAACACAGAATCCAAGTTGAAGAATTACACTTTTACATGTAACTTTTTTTAGAGGGCGTTGTATAACTCGCCTATTTCTTTAGGTAATTTTTCATTTACTCAAATTTGTCATTCTTTGACTGAAGGTCAAAAATGAAGTATTAGAGAGACGCTAGACTTCTATCTCTCTTGTCCCTTAAACTGTTTTACAACTGTTTTTTATAACGTTTTCTTAAACCAAATTGACCAATCAGAGGACGGCATTTACGTTATTTGGTGAATAACCGTCAAAAATTCATGAATATCTGTCAAAAAGCACTCAAATTCGTCGATGGAATAGGGGCCAATCAGCTGTGAAGTCGGTTATCTCTGTAATTCTTAATTTTTGTTGAAGGTGCGATACGTCTTATCTAACGAAACCGTGAGCTTTCGAAATATTTCTGCAAATCTACCAGATTTCGCCATACATTTTTGGGGTTTCGAAACCTCGCACTTTCGGCGAAAACTAGAAAAAGTTGAAACACCTTAAATTCAGGTTGTTGTTCAGGAGTTTGTCTGTTGACAGCAAATAATAGTGCGAGAACACCAGAAAATAGAGAGAGATAAAATGAGAAAATTAATACCCAAGTGCCCAATTTAAACTGAAGTTCTCTCTACAGGCTTGTTCTGTTTGACAACCTCTCATGGGCGTAAGACTTCAACGAGGCTGCAACGAGGTTTATCAGAAACTGAGGTTTGGAAACCCTGAAAATTTATGGTGGAACCTGTTAGGTTCGGAGAAAATTGATGAAACCCCATGGTTTCGACAGCAACAAGGTACAATTGCATTGCATTGTTCGGCGGTATCACTGACCCCTAAATTTGTCGAAGATGACCGTGAGAACATCGTTACAGTCAGTGGCGTCGGCTATCGTCAACGACATCTAATTTTTTGTCAAAGTGAACAGAATCTGATCTTAGGTAGCTTGTGGTTAGACGACGCAAAATGCAATACTGCATGTCATACTGAATCTATGAGGAACTGAGCAAAATACGTTCGGTGAGTCATTTATCTCTCTCTTCGACTCTGAGCCTGTAGCGCGCCCAAGAGGAGATGGACCTCAACCAAATTGGCGTGCGATTAGAGGCTGCTTAAGACCGTGCCATCACTTTTTGTGCCCGGGTAGATCGTGCAATTTTACAATTTTAACAACTGTCTGGCCAGTTTTCCATCCCGATAATCCACTATCAATTGCAGCGTTTATCTTACAACGCGTGTCTAGGGAGTTACCAGCTAATTTGAACAAAAGTGACTAAAAATTAGATTCTTCGTATCGCCCACTTAATAGAACTGCACACTGTCGTAAGTGGGGACTTCATAATTGGCACACACGGCCGCAGGATTCGTGCTCCATACAATGACTTCTGCAGAAGCTGTGTGGATGAAGAGAAGGTACAAGACCACAAATCACCTCGTCTGTTCGTGCAGTGCGAAGGCATCCTCACTTAGAGGGCCCATTGTGACAATTTTTTCCGAGACAATGATGTACAAAGTTGTTATTTTTATGGACTGCATGTAGTTGCCCTTCGTTCTCAGCTAGACCCATTTTAGCCTATCCTGCCTGAATTATATCCTCGTAATCGAACAGTTCACGAACTTCTTAAGGATCGTGTCCCTAGCGTTAGCCTGTGAGTTTTGTGTGATCTTAAGAACGAATATATTTAATAATATTTAAATATATTTAAAACTTGTCGTAGTCATACGATTATTTAAGAAAGGAAACAAAGCAGATATTAATTATTATAGGCCCCTTTTCTTACTTTCGGTTTTCTCGGAAATCGAATGGAATAATGGTAAAATTTCTAGACAAAAACAATTTTTTTTAGTAAATGTCAATATGGCTTTCGTTCTGCGAGTGCACTCCTTAATTTCTGTGCACATGAATATGACGGCTTAAAAAATAAGAACCTAGGTAGGGGAGGCTGCTAGGGAGCTCACCAGCGCACTTATACCATATTGATCCATTGTGATACCCATAGTCAGACTACTACCACTGATCGACTACTTCAGTGACAGTGCCGTTAATGGTGACTGGACCAGATGATTTTAAAACCAGATAAAAGCGTATTAACTTTGCTTTCACTGGGATTCGAACCGGGGATCCCGCTAACCAAGCAGGCACTTAACCAACTGCGCCATCCAGTCGTTAATAATAATAAGAACCTAACTGCTGAAATCTTTGTTGACATTACTAAAGCATTTGATACAGTCGATCATGAAATACTGTTAAGCAAGTTATTTAAGTGAGGGGTTAGAGGCAGTTTACATTTCTGGCTCCGTCCTTATGAATGGTGAACTAAGCTCAGTAAATGTCGTTTCTTTAGGCGTCCCTCAAGGTTCTATACTTAGTCCCTTGCTTTTTCTTATTTTTATCAATACTCTATTTCAACTTAAATTTCATGGCAAAGTGTCAGCTTTTGGTGATTATATGACCTACGTCTTCACAGCTAATTCTGTATTGAATCTTTTAGTCGATATGAATCATGACCTACAACTATTCAGTGATTGGTTTAAGGTACAGAAATGTTTGATTAGTGACAAAACCAAATCTCTGTTCTTTGGTTCTTGTGGTAGGAAAAATGACTACGGATCTTTTCTCTTGCATTGTGCCCGTTGTAAAATATACATTCATAGTAAGGCTACCTGCCATCTTCACTCATGTTCTGAGAAATGCTTTTATATTCAGAATGTTAACCATTTTAACTATCTTGTTGTGTTACTCGATTGGAAAATGGACTGGTCCGAAACATGTTATTAGATTCATTTGTAGGAAAACTCGTCACTCGGATAGCCTAGCACTATTTAAAAATCTTAACATTTTACCGCTAAGGCATTTATATTGTTATAAAGTTTTGAAACTATATTTCGCGAGGTCTGGCTATTTATCAAACCGATGCTCTTCCAATTGCCATCTCAGAATCAATGAAATGAATCTTGTTCAAGTACCCCAACACAATTTGTATATATATTCTCTATTCTTTTTAGCACGTGCTCCAATACTCTTCAATAAGCTTCCTTATAGTGTAAGGTGTATAGGTATTAATTCCAGTTTCTTAAAAAAGGGTTAAATCATTGCTTTTTTATTTTATTTATAAAGATGTTCTCCATTTGCTGTTTATTGTTGTCTGTCTAATTTTTATTCCTTAATCTTGAATAGACCCCCACTCATTTAATTGACTTTGCTAAATTATATCTACTGTTTTGATGCTTTTGCTTGTAGCTCCCTCTGAGATATAGATAGCAGTCGCTTCTTAATAATTGTTAATTAATTTAATTGTATTTTCTGTATTGTTAATTATGTAAAACTCTGTTACTTTAAGAAGCAAATAAGTAAACAGTAAATAAAAATGCTGGTATCAGGATCTCCTTGAAAAGGATCAAGATCCCTCAATGCAGCCAAAACCCCGGATGACCAGATTTTGTGAATTGAAGGAGTCTGTCAGGTTTTAGTCAGAGCATCCGAGTTATCTCATAGATGGTTAGAGAGCTCCACTTTTTATCAGCCTCCACTATGATCGTGGCATCTACTCCGCAAGAGGTGGTTTCGGCCCCTTTCCTGACAAGTTCATCCAGTGATTCATAACAGGTGATGGTCCTGTGAACTGGAGCCCAGCGTGGTGAGAAACTCAAGCTTGAGTTCAGCTTGGACTTGATTTCAGAAATTGCTTAAATGGCCGCTTGACTATCAATTAGAATGGTAATATCAGCCGGCGGTATTTCCAATATTGATATCTATTAATCTCGCCGCTTCCTTGATTGCCAGATGCACATTAGGGTTTCTGACAAACCAGTGCATGTTTAACAATCCGGTGAATGCAAGGATGGTTGATGGGCTCATTTGTGGTCCACTACTCCTTTGTTGAGAAATACTGATTTTTCAGGCTGATGATCCATGCAGGGTTCGAGCCTGAGCGATAGCTGCTTTCCATTCCTGACGGTCCTGGGCACGCTGCTTCCAGTCATCAAGACCAAGCTGCCTTGCATCCGCGATTACTTGGTTCCTATACCGGAGATTCGGTCTTCAAGGAGGCTCAGATGCGAACACCCTCTTAGAGCATTGTTGTCCATGCGCTCGATGTGGCCGAGCCAGTGCAGTCGACGGATCTTTGCCTTCTGAACTACATTCACATCCTGGTACAGCTCGTAGAGGTCGCGGTTGTTTCTCTTCTCCTCCATTCGCCTTCCTCGCAAACGGTAGCATATATCCGACGTAAAATTATTCTTTCGAAGGCACCAAGAATCAGCTCCGCGGTTTTGCTTATGGTCCAGCTTTCAGCTCCATATAGCAGGACTTGCAAAATAAGAGTTTTGTAGAGCATGATCTTAGTCCTTCGAGTCAGCATTTTTGACGCCAGTTGTTTTGACAAACCGAAGTATCACCGGTTGCCAAAGGCGGTTCTACGTCGGCCTTCTCAAGAGTCATGTCACACAGTCACGCGGTGTAAAAATCGTCTGCTGTCGACTTATGTGCTCTTAACACATACTCGTAGGAATGTACTAGGCCATTGATGGATAGCCCTTTGGCTCCTTTGAGTTTAGCTAGCTTTGGAGGAACGTACAAGGCTCCTTGCATCCTTGCAGTTATCACAAAGAAAATGATCAGCGAAAGGAATCTCTTTTTGGCAGTGTACTCTAGATTCCCAATGGCAACTTTGCCTGGTTTCAAACTTTTGTGCAACTAAAGCAATCGAGAGTGAACGCGGCACTTATCCAAACCAGACACAGGTACGCGTACAACCGGATTTTTTCCTTTCAAATAAGATCCTTGAAAATAATAGAAACATTTCCATTTTACTTGAAGTGACCTCATCGATCCGTGTCCGTGACATCTCCGGAAGGACAGATACAATAAAAATGTAAATCATGCACTATCGCTATCGCTTTCGCTTTCATCCCGCACGGGTACCTGGGCATGGGCTCTTATGCTTGGAAGTGTATTTTGAGTGAACGATATGCATAAGTGCCAATCGGCAAATGGGTTAACGTTTTACGACAGGATGTTCCTGTTCTAATTGCCTGCTCTCCTCGTTCATTCATTCTCGATTGCATTGGAATGTGTTCCGCTGGCAACCTTGCTCGAAAGGGACCCGTACACGACGTCTGCCATAAACCTAATTGATGATCTGCTTCGGGCTTCAATTGGGGGTTAATAAGATTTTAAATAGGGGAATTGATGAGTTTTGAATTTCCCTCTTGCGACTGTAGACACTGGGACTTAAGGATGCGAGTGCATTCATTCGGCCAGAGTGTCATTTGGCAGATGACTAGTGCTCCGACTAACGTGAAGGTTAACTTCGCGCCAGTACATTGTCTACAGATCCTCCTTCACAACTTCATTCAAACAATGGAGTCATAAATCAAATAAACAAATTCTCTGTGAAACATGGCATCAGGTCGGGATGCGTCTCGTGTTTTTCCAATACAGCAGGACTTTATTGCAGTCGTTTATGGATTTTCAAGCAAGCGTCTGGTTTCTCAGTTGCGTTCTTAGAAGATTCGGGGTAGAAAAGGTGGTCGGCTGCGGAATTTTTCGCCAGCGTCGTTGTTCGAATTTACTGCAGCATCCAGGTGGACAAAGGAATGAAGGATGTGGAAGAAGAAGATGAATTTTCGTGACAACTGAGAATAAATTACAACTTCCAACGTAAGACTCTGTGTACTTCAGTGGTTCTCTTTATTCTCCGAGGATGACATAAAATTCACGTTTTTTGTTTGATTTTAGAGACTAGCGTATTGTTCTGGTAACCCAGGCGCCGATTAAGTCCCTAGAAGCAGTCACATTCAACTCGACGAACTTCCTGAACTGCCGGCTTTTTCTTAACGCCATATTATGCGTGTGCCGGGACAAGGCGTCTTTCCAGAAAATTGCGCTCTGTCGTCCATGCCAAAACATCTTCTGAAACCAGAATCGGTCACTCACACCAACGGTGGGTGGTCTAATTGCACAGGGAGCCTCACTGCGAAGCAGACCATATGAATGACCAGGCCGACTCTCAGGACACTGGGCACTGGGGAACTGACGCCTTTAGAGTAGGCCTGCCCTACAGAGACTTCTTCAGAGACGGAAACTATTGTGTACTTTCTCGGCTAGGGGCTTAGTTCCACAACAACCTAACCAAACTGAGCCGCTTTAGTCTTAGGCATCTTCATCGCTTTGTCTAAAGCACCAACTGGCTTACTAACTTACTTATGTCCTTTAACCCTCGGGGGCAAGAGAGAGCATGTCTGGAGTTCGGCAACGAATTTGAGCTCTGTCCAACTCATTCATAAAGGTTCATGATAACAATGCTGTTCCAGATTGTGGATAGCACTCCGAATAGCGTCCGTCAATGCTCGACAGAGTAAATCGATGAGAACCACCAGAAACAATAGTGGTGACAGAGTCTACCCTTGACGAACTCCGCTTTGGTCCTTGGTGATGTAATAAACAATCCTACTGTCACACCTAATCACTACTTCTTCAGCCCTTGAAGCCAGTGTGTCGATATACTGCATGTTGTCATGTTTTACATTAACTGCACTTCTTTCTTCGCCCGGCATTGAGCTTCTAGATCGGTTCTCTCTACTGTTCACCCCACAGCAATTCGAACTTTTATTAATATACGCTCATGTATCAGAATCCAGAGACGCCTTTATCAAATTGCAAAAAAAAAAAATCAAATGCTACTTCATGCTGCTGCGTTTTATTTGGAGGAATCTGTAGTTAGAGAGACTTTCCTGAAATTAGTGCTAGAGAGTCCTTACGTTCTAGAATGCAATCTTTGTCAGTGTACGACAGCTAAACGTTTTCATACAATTTTCCCTCCCTCGTTACTAGTTTTCAAAATATGAAGAACTAGGTCCGCGTGCTAACTCAACGATCCTACACTGGCCAAAGTGTAACTGTTGCTTGCTGGTCGTCACCCAGTTTAACCCAACCTTCGTATCCGTTGATGGCAATCTAATTTGCTTGCACACACACCCCGTTTTCTTGAATCCGATGAGTGACATTTGGCCCATTCAACTGAATAGAAGATTCCTCACGATCATCTCCTTGTCGCCCATTAAACATGCTTCCAATTGAACTGTGGCATATTTTCACAAACGACCGAATCTTCTGTTCTCAAGTTCTTTTCATGTAAACCAAGTACACAATTCGGTTAGACAATTCAAAATTGTTACATTCCCTACCCGGCTGTTCTCATTGCGAAACCTGGCGTCACTTCTAGGTCGCAGTGATTCTCTGAAGGTCCGGTGGGAAGAGGCGAAGGCAGACGGCTGCTGTGTCTCTACGCGATCTTTGTAATTAGAAAGAAGAGGTATTTAGTGTAGACATCGACCCTAGACTATCCTTCATCGCTTAAGGTGAACCAATTATTGTCGGGAATTAGGGGTCCACGCATTCGATCATTAACGATTCAAAATTCCGGGACTAGGTGCAGTTCAGTTAGAAACCGATGCCATGAACTAAAAAGTGACAACAATGCCAGATAATTTATTTCTAATAAGCACGTTTTCTTATACATTATTTCGTCATTCGATATGAAGAAAGAAAATTTCTTATAAAAAATACAGTCGAACTTCGACAACTCGAACCACTACTTGCCACAAAAAAATTCGAGTTATGAAGACTTCGAGTTATCAAGTAAAATACAAAATTGTTATAAAGATTTATTTATCTGCGATATAACACAAAAACGTAGAGGAGCATAATTATAGTTTAAAAGTCTCTGTTACATATAAATGAAGAGCGGATTGTTTTATTTAGTTTTTTAGAGAAATCTTCAATAGAATTTAAAACCACTGTAGGTAATCAGAATCTTTTGTTGTTTCATGAGTCTCTTAGTATAAACGCAAAATGAGTATTGAACAAGCAACCAACTCGTTTGAAGGTTGAATTAAAGGCCGCTTTCACACAGGAAATTTTTGTCGGCGATTTTTCCATATTGTTGTCAAGGGAGGTGAAACGTGGTAGGGTAGCCCGCGTCTTGTGTGCTCGGGTTTTGCTTTTGGATTTTCCGTATTCCCTTTTACCTCTCTTCATTTTTTATTCGAGTTGCTTCATCCGTATGTTCTTACTGTTGGGTATTGGAAATATGCTATTCATGTGTGAGAAAGAGATGACGCATGTGTGAGAGAGGGTAGGAAACAGAAAAAGTTCAGAATTGAAATCTCAATTGCAGAGACTGAAAGATTTCCTGTGTGAAAGTGCCTTGAGATCACAAGAGGGAATTTGAAAAAATCGCCGACGAATTTTGGCGAGTGTGAAAGCGGCCAAATCATCCTCAATTATCGCCAAGTCTTTCCCTATCACATCGCTGCCGCTGTCATCATTTCATTGTCGAGCTGAGATTCTAAATATCTCGAAAATAACTCCATCTGTGGGAAACTATAAAGTAGAAATATCGCCATCCACCTGCAGAAAATCATCATTGCGTAACACCTTGTATATTTCTGCCATTTTCAGAATTCTCCTTCATTTCCTTCGTTCAGTTTTGAAAATCAAAGGAATTTCATCCTCTTCCCCCACACAGAATATTCACCAAAAGCACGATTTTATTTATGCTAGGTCAAAGGAACATACACACGCAGTGCCCCGAAAGCGATTCTTTAGAAAACGACCTTGTAGAATACGCAGAATTTACAACTTTTTCTTCAGAATTCGACTTATCAAAGGTGACGCCAAATAATCCGTTCGAGTTCTCAAGACAATCGAAGTTCGAGTTATCGACGTCAAATTTTATGTAAATTTCAGTCCTGGCGCTATTGCCAATCAATTTCATTCGAGTTATCGAATCTTCATCCGAAACCAAAAGGTTACTGTTTCTCTATACAGAGTGTTGTTTAGAGTTCCGACCACCAAGTACCAGCTCTAAGTTTCATTATAGTTCGAATTTATATCAATTTAAAGTTGTTATAGGTTTTATGGTTTATGTCAAATTCACTTATTTATTTTTAACAACGAAAATCTTTATGCTGTCATTAAGAAAGGACACACAACATCGACGTCCTGGACAGAGCCTCACAATGGGCACCTATAACTTCGAGGTAGTCAAGGACTTCGTCTACCTCGTCTCCGCAGTAAACAGTACAAACAACATCAGTACCGAGATCAAACGCAGAGTAACTCTTGCCAACCGCTGTTTTTATGGGCTCAAGAGGCAATTGAGTAGTGGGGCCATCTTTCGAAGGACCAAGCTGACATTATACAAGATCTTGACCACCTTAGTCCTGTTGTACGGTGCGGAGGCATGGACAATCTCAAACGCGGATGAGGAAGTCCTTGGTATCTTCGAGAGAAAAGCTCTGCGTGCGATCTTTTATCCTGTTTGCGTTGATTTAAAAAGACCAATTCAATAATAAGCAAATATTGGAAAACTTAATGACTGGACGGTTTTTATAAAAAAAATCCTTAATTGAAAAATGTGCAAAACCATAGAAAGGAAATTTAATGAGGAAGTTAATAAGAATCGTCTTCTTTTTCAAAAGTTTCGGGGTGGACCTGGGACTCAGCCAACAAGCCTCTCCAGCTGGCATGCAACGTCAAGTTGGTTGAGGCACTTCTCCACTCTTGTGCGCCATCGGTTCCGTAGGCTTCCTCAATTTCGTTGTTCCAATTATGCGGAGTGGAAGTTTCTTCGGCCTGAACTGGACTGAAGCAGTGTTGTCCTGTTGCGTTCTACATGGGCTAGAGGCGTTGAATGCGTAGACTACTGGCTAGTGTCGATGGTGTGTGTGGTTCCTTGAAGACACTACTTCTTTTTGCCCTCATTCACCGCTAAACCCATTTTGGCAGCCTCCTTTTCAATATTAGCAAACATGTCATTGACGGCTCTCTGTGTTGCGGCTCACTAATCACGTCACCTTCATCCGCGTATTCTAGCAATTGCACAGACTCTTGGAAGATCGTGTCTCTTGTGTTGGCGAGTAAATACTACATGATCATTTCAAGAAGCTATTTGTGTCATAGCTGGGTCATTGTTCGTATTTCCTTTTTAGAAGATCAGAGAGCAACCCCCCGAACCTGCAAGACCGGGTCCTGGCTTAAAGCCCTGGACAAGGGGCTGCTGCATAAATTGGTTCACCTGTAAGCGGTTGCTATAAGGGCTATCAAGAGGGCGCCATAGGCTGTATGTCAACTTGACCTGTGCATTTACAGGGATCTGCCAAAACGGTCGAAGAGTCAACTGGAAAATTGCAATGTGCTTTGACCGGATACACGAATCGACTACCATTCAGCGAATTGAGCTTAACGAAGCTAAATCCGTTCATATAAATTTGACTTGTAAGAACGGCGATAACTTGCCCGTTTTTATAAATAATGTTCAAATACCCTTCGGCAATGAAGCGAAATATCTCGGAATGACTCTCGATGTAAAACTTAAATGGAAGGAGCACGTTAAAAAGAACCGCGAGGAGCTCCAATTAAGAT
Source organism: Eristalis intricaria (assembly GCA_964034865.1). Lineage (NCBI taxonomy): Eukaryota > Metazoa > Arthropoda > Insecta > Diptera > Syrphidae > Eristalis > Eristalis intricaria. The sequence goes on along the minus strand of OZ035874.1, from coordinate 64,380,339 downwards.
ACAAAGACATGTACTGGCTTATTGGAAAATATTCCAAGCTAAGTACTGACAACAAATTGCTTATATACAAGCAAGTGCTAATACCCGTCTGGCCGTATGGTATACAACTATGCGGTTGTACCAAAGAAAGGAATAGAAACATACTACAAACTTTCCAAAATAAAGTGCTAAGGCCATCGTCAACGCACCTTGGAATATACGAAACAACGATATCCACAAAGAACTTCGAATTTCATCAGTCCAAGATGAAGTTACGAATTTTGTTCGTAAGCATAAGCGTCGCGTGGAAGAGCACATATCCAATTCTCGGCGAAAGAAACTCTTTTCGCCGTCTTCAAAGGACTAAACCCATTGACCTAACACGATGAATTCAACCCGCGCTTAGATGCGGTGTTAGCAAGAACTCTCAATGAAGAATCTCTTGCAAAATGCGTCTAAACCAAGAAAGTAAAACTGCTGGATAAGTGTAAAACCTAGTTGTAAGCTTACTGGGTAAAAATCCCTTTCGCTATGTGGGAACGGTCTCCATAGCGTCTTTTGAAGATGTTCACCTACTCTCGCAAAAAAAAAAAAAAATCAATGGAATCTACCCAAGTTGAGGGCAATCAACAACATTGCTCTAGCTGCACAGGCCCATGCGCTCCATCTCTCTTGTTATCTCTCTCTATCTCTCTCCATATTTTTGTCCTTACCTTCTCTGCCCCCTACAAGTGGTTTTTCTAGAGAAGAAGAACACTTATTCAGAAGTACCTATCGGCTCCAACTTATTGTTAGGTTAGGTTAGGTAGAAGTGACTGAGTGCTGTACGGAAGGGTAACTTATTGTTAGATATTTTTTTAAGTGAGAAAGGAATCGCAATTCACAGAGATTTGTGGAGTGCTCATAGCGGAATTCCAACTACACTTGAATTTCTTTAACCTAACCTAACCTTTCTCCTCCCGTCTCTAATCAGTCCCTAAAAAATAACCCAAAATTGTGACTGCTTCGTGTTTTGCCTCAGATGTCAATCATCTTGAGCAGAAACACACAGAAACCAACCAATTCAAATCCATCTCAACACCCAGGTTCACCGCATCTCACAGCCAATCTTCCTCTCATCATCTCACCTCAATTGCAAGGACTATCACTTTCTCCTACCTTCGCCAAGTCGTATCACAAGCAATTCCTCAATCAGCTGTCACTCAATAAAGATTCCTGCGACGCACGAGTTGAATAAAAAACAATTCAATTGACAAGGGATTCCCTGGAAACGCCAAGAAGCACCAACACATCAAATTCCATTACGTAATCCGCCAACCTAGTTACCGAGTTTATTTACACGTCGAAACAAGGGGGCACATTCCTTGGTAAAAAATGGAAGAGGCGAACGAGTCAGAGGACGAGGAAGAAAGCATCGAGGGAGAAGAAGCCGTGGCGGCACCACCTTCCTCGGTTCCCGAGAATATCATCGAACTCAAGTAAGGCACTCCATTACACATACTCCACCACTAGCCACCATTTCTAATCCCCTGGCAGGCACTCCTTTGGCTACGACAGCAAGAGGCTCTTCAACCTGTGCTTGGTGGACGCGGACACGCTGGTCTACGCGTCCGGAAACCTCCTGCACTACTACTCTATTTCGATGAAGGTGCTTACCCTGCGAAGGACTGTCTACGGCGGCGGAGTGGGCTTCATCATAGTAAGTGGGTCCTCTGGGGCTTCGGTTGATTTGTGAATATTTTCTCCGCTTCTCGCAGAAGAACCACATTCCGAAGTACGACTACTTGACAATCGCCGAGAACGGAGACCAGCCGACCGTGTTCGTCTACCGCTATCCGGAGCACGAGGTGGTGACGACCTTGAAGGGCGGTGCGGTGCGCAGCTTCACAGCGGGCGTCTACAGCAACAATGGCGAGCTGATGGCCACCCAGGCGGGCTGCCCGGACTACATGCTCACCATCTGGAACTGGCAGACCGGCTCTATCGTCCTGCGCTCGAAGGCCTACCAGAACAACGTGCTGAATGTGGTCTTTTCGCAGTACAACCCCATCATGCTCGCCTCGTGCGGGCTGAGCCATGTTCAGTTCTGGAAGATGGCGCGGACGTTCACGGGCCTCAAGCTGAAGAACGAGTTGGGCCGCTTCGGCAAGACGGACACCTGCGATGTGTGCGCCGTGTTCATGCTGGCCGATGAGAAGGTGATATCCAGCTGTGAATGGGGCAACATGCTGGTCTGGGAGAGCGGCCTGATCAAGCTGGAGGTGTGCCGAAAGGCGCGCAGACCCTGCCACCTGCAGCCGATCACGCGGTTCATCTGGATGGGGAACAACGAGCTGATGACCGTCGGGATGGACGGCTACGCCAGGATCTGGTTCTGGGAGACGGTCGAGTTGGCCGACCCCCCAGAGGAGGACCGCTTCGTGGAGATCGACCCGTTGTACGAGTTCCGTATCGGCGACCGCGACGAGTCGTGCGAGTGCAGGCACCTGATCAAGGCCAAGCCGATGGATGCGAGTGACTTTGAATACTACACTCAGGTGAGTTCCGATTTAGCGTGTTAAAATCCTTGACACCACGCGTCTTCACAGGATGGGAAGGGCGGAGTGTGGATCTGCGACCTGAACACCGAGGCAGCGCCAAAGCCGCCGAGGAAGCTCTTCGCGACGCACGGAGGGCGAATTGTGGCGGGGCAAGCGAGTCCAGTGTCGACGCACATCGCCACTCTGGGCGAGGATGGCAAGGTGAACGTCTACAACTACGAGACAGAGGAGCTTCTGCTCCAGGAGCCGTTCAGCGCCCCCGGGAGGGATCTGCTGTGGCTTGACACGACCGTTGACCCCTCGGGGATGGTCTTGCTGCTTGGCTTCGAGGACGGGGTTCTGCGGCAAGTCGTCCTGACCATCGACGACGCCAAGGCGAAGATGCATCTTCTGTTCGCCCTCAAGCCACATGACACCCCGATCACCTTCTTGTCAGTGGCTCCTTGCAAGAGCATTTTGGTGTCCGGGTCGATGGACAACTCAACGTTCCTCTATCACATCAAGGTGGGCGGGAAGGGCTTCGTGGAAATCACTGCGTTGGGCTTCCTCCGGTTTACCGGCTCCCCGACGTGCATTCACTGGGGCGAGGACAAGGTGAGTGTCCATGAGAGTGGCTCAAGGATTCCAGAACGATTCCATCTTTGCAGGCGAGGACAGCGCTGTTCGGGTGCCACAACGGGGAGGTGTACGAGTGTGAGTTGCCAGCGCCGGAGTCCATTGACTTGGCAAAGGTTCGTCCGACGTGGCGCATTGATCCGGTGTCGTCCAAACGGCTCAAGTTCACTTCATGCAAGAGCCGGATTCGAAGGGACCTCGAGAACGCTGCATTGTTGCGGAGGAAGGCAAAGAAGTTGGCGCGGAAGAAGAAGGAAATTAAGAGGCTCCTGGAGATAAACCCCGGCCTCGAGATCGACGACAGTGCTTTGGGTAAGTGCCAGTGCCAGGCATCGAACTCTGATTAATCTCTGCCCTTGCAGCTGACTCATCGGAAGAGGACGAGGAGTCGAAGAACCGGCCGCTGTTCATCCCAGACCCCCCGAATCCAGTGCTTTGGCTGCGGTACACAAAGGAGGGCACAATCTGGCTCTCGATGGGCGGATACGACGCGGGATACATCTACGAGATGAAGTTCGGCAGCGATGCGCCCGTCCAGTGCACGCCCATACCGGGCGCCGACGACGTGGAGATTAACTCGTACCTGTACATGTAAGTCCTGTCGGAATATCCCTCTGAACTCAATGCAGCAAGGGGCCACTCTTTTCAGCGGGGGATACTTGATCTTCGGCATGCAGACCGGGCAGGTGCGGATAAATGCGGTCAAGAGCGACTTTCGACAGCTGAACGACTTCTGGGTGATCAGCATGCACGACAACCTGAACGGCACGATCCCACGGATGTTCACCAGCCGCGACGGCAAGTGGTTCTTCACGATTGGCCACGACGGAAGCATATTTTACTATCACTGGAAGGGGCCGTGCATTGGACGCGGCTGCGATCCTCCACAAGCGTACGCCGCACCCCCGAAGTCAGCAAGAGACATCGAGGATCCAGACCATTTGTCCCTCGAGCAGGTCAAGGTCGAGGAGAACCTGGTCAAGCTCCGGGCCTTCGAGGAATCGGAGCGGAGAAGACTGAAGCCCAACTTCGAGGTGATGCAACTGCAAGTGGACTGGGTGGTGGTGGACAAGCTCCGCAAAGAGTACCAGGATCGGCTGGACGCTGTGCTTCTAAAGCTGAACTCCGACGTGACTGGGGCGTGCCACGACGCGCGGGACTTGTACGATTTCATGTTCCAGCCGCTAGAGTACATTCCCTTCGAGGTCTTCGCGATCAAGTAACACCCGAAACGATGTCACACTCCCGGCCAAATAAGTCTAATCGTTGATCTCTTTCCAGGTCAGACGAGGTGGTGCGGACTTTCCGGTTACTCAAACTGAAGCAAGTGGAGACTGAAAGTGAGTTCATCGACGAGGAAGAGGCTCACGAGGACCAGGAGTAAGGAGGAGAAGGGTATTCTCAAGTACGTGTGGGTAATCTTCTTTTTGCAGATCCGAAACGATTCCAGCGGAGTCCACGACCACTGTGGCCAGCTCAAGACGGCGTCATCCACGTCCAGCTGCAGACACGATCTACGACTTCGCTGAAAAGGTTCTCCTCAAGCTGTACCTACGAATCCTCGAGTTCTTCTCGTTCCTGAAGCAAATCAAGAACGACGAGCTCGATCAGGTCTTGGAGGCGCGCGGAGACATGTTCGAGGAGGAAGAGGAAAAATCCCTGCTGTCGGACGAAGACCAAGACGAGGAGGGCGAGGAGGACGAGCTGGACGAGGAGGAGCTTCCACTGGTGGAGCGAGCAATCAGATTCCTGAACAACACCATTCGCGAAAGTGTGGAAGTGAAGACGCTGGAGATCTCAATTATCCAAGAGATCCAACACACCCTCATGTCGGAGTTCAACCGCAAGGTGGTGAGTCTTAGGAAGCGAAAGGCTAGACTGTACGAGAAGCACGAGAAGCTGCAGAGTGACATCGCCGAGCTCGAAGAGGTGATGGAGCTGCCGAAGCTGCGGGAGTACGTGGTTTACCACGAGCGCCCGGAAGAGATCTTCAGGGAGCCCTTTATTCCGCTGCGATCCTTCGAGTCGATTCTGTGGGAGAAGCCAGTCATGACCGCGACTGCCGAACAACTCGGACCAGAAGCTTCTGCAGAGGAGGAGAAGGAATCTGAGCTGGACGCCATGGAGGAGCTCGAAGTCGAAGGGGAGGATGGGATGTGTCTGGAGGAGGAACCGAGCGAGGAGTGGATCATTGGCATGGAGAACTTGGTTGAGAGGATCGAGGAGCGGATCCAACAGCTGGATGATGACATCACCGCCACAGCTGCCAACACATCGCGGTACGGCGATGAACTCAAATATCTGAGGCATCTGCTGGACATCTCAGAGCAGGAGCTGATAATCCTGCAAGACTCCGAGCTCACTGAAAAGTACCTCTCGGAGCGCGATGAGCTGGCCAAGCAGAAGCGAAACGACATCAACTTGAACATAAATAGGATCACGGACGAGATCGAAAGGATGACAGCAAATTTCAGCGACTACAACGCCCAGATCCAGAAGATCTCGGCGGAGTTCTACGAAGCCATCAAGGGGAACAAATTCTTCAAGTTCTTGAGGCGGATCTATGAGAAGAAGTTCAAGCCGGCCAAGGAAAGGAACCCAGATGACGGTAAGAAATGCTTGCAGTGAGTGTGCCCCTGTTGTACGTGTTCCTTGACTTGACAGAATCTGAGATGGAATCATCGTCCGAGGAATCCACATCGGAAGACGACGACGAAGCTGGAAGCGGCGATTCAGGGGGGATGACTACCATTCTGTTGGACGAATCGCATTGCCCGCCGGGCTGTGATCGGAAGCTGTACGATCTGGCTTTTGAGCTGCGTGCTGCCCGACATGCCTTCGAACAGAAGATCTACGACGGAGGCCGTCTAAACGACTCGGGACGAGTTGAAATCGAAGAGCTGAAGGCAAGGATACCAGCAGCTGACGACTTCTGTTCGAAGGAGCGCACCAATCTCTTGATTTTCAGAGTAAGTTAAATCAGTCAGTTTACGGCGAAGGTATTCATTCAATCTGTTTTAGCACCAAAAAGACGAGAAGCTTCGCGCTGTGGAGACAGCGGTCATCTACACCATGGAAGGATTCGGACTGAAACTCGACCAGCAGGAGGAACGCACTGAGGCCTACGTTCGGTACCTTGAAGATCTCTTTAAAGTGAAGAAGGTCCATGGCGGTCAATTCCAATTCGAACCACTTCTTAATCCCTCTTGGTTCCCCACAGGCTGAGGTGCAACAAGTCAGGGAAGAGCTGCAGCGGCCCATTGAGAGCTACACAGAGAAACTGCGAGTTCTCCTCGAAATCCTCGAAGAACGTGAGCGGCTTAGAAGAGCGAAGCCGCCTGTGGTCACTCCTCCACCGTCTCCATCGACCATTGTAAGATCGAAGTGATTTCTTGTTCCCCTCTCCTTCTCAAGCGACGTCATATTTATCCATTCGCAGACTACCGTGTCGATTCCGAAGCCTCCCACACCACCACCCCCGTTCGACTTCGAGGCCTATGCGGAGGAGAAAATAATCAAGCTGGTGCAGAGTTTCTTCGTTCGGTACTTGTCGAAGTACATCTCGGAGGCGTACATGCGAAGGTACATTCCCAAAGTCGCACGATGTCTGGCTAATATCGGACGGAACTTCACCGCGGAACTGGCCGACAACATCATCGGCGTCATTGTGGAGAACCTACAGCGGATTGTGCCCAAGAAGTACCTCATTCATGCCACAGTCGACGACATCAGAGGTCTCTTCGACGACATCGTTGGCGTCTTCGAAGCGGAACCAGTTGAAGTTGACCCAGCGAAGGTGATTCACGAAGCTGTGGAATCATGCATAAAGTCATTCGCCAAGCTGAAGGTAGCCAATCGAACTCAACGCATCGTCTTCGAGCTGACCAAGGTCCTGGTCCATCAGCTGCCAATGGATGACTTTCGAGATCCGGAATCGGCGAGGATAAGTGCAAGACTGCTGGCTAGGGAGCCGGTGATAATTCCCAATTGCCTGAACGTTGATGTCCTCGTGGAGCAGACCCACCAGTACGCGAAGGAGAACATGCTAAGTGCAATAACGCTTAGGATTCTACGGGCGTTCGCCGAGGAGCTGGCCAAGGAGCTCTTGGTGCGCAAGGTAGCGGAAGTGCGATCCATCCACCCCAGGGAGAAAGTTTGCAGGGATGTGCGGAGGAAGAAAAGCAGGTTCTAGGCTACGCGCCTACGGTGTTATACTCATTAATAAATTGCTTCTGTTAAGCTTGCAGCCGTTTCGTGTCCCCGCTCATGATTCACACGTTTCACAAAGCAAAGCACAACCAATTCTCGAATTCTCGTTTAGATTTAATTTAATTAATTTAAATAGGCATACAGAGTAAGGCTTAAAAATGCAATGCATGGCGCCCGCACATGCGTAACAAAAGACTTGAGTGCTAGCAGAAGACATATCTAAGCTGGAACGTTCAGCTCCTTGGCGATTTGGTTGATTTTAAGCGGAAGCAGGTGGACCATCTCTTTGCACACGCCAATCTCCCCATGCAGTGATTCGGCGGCTTCTTTCCTCTTCTCGCACTCGGTGATGAACAGCTTGTAGTACTTGAGACTGTTCCTAATGTTGTTGAGCATCAGAGCCCTGTCCGGGGTGATGATCTTGTAGTACAGGCGTCCCATGTAAAAGTATGAGAATAGCACGCCCATGATCTCGTCAGTGGTGAGGTTGGGCTGCAGATCGATGCCGTCTTTGTCCATGTACGTCGCGACGAAGGCTTGGAAGTGCTTGACGGCCTTCAAGCAGATCTGGTTTATCTTGTGCAGGTCCTGCGGGGAGGGAGTACTGTGTGCTTTGACCGAATCCAGTTTGATGTCGAGAATTGAGTTGTAGGCAAGACCAGCTCCGTACCAACATTCACGGCAAATTGCCATGTAAAATGTGGGGTTGAGGAGGTTCAGGAGGTCCTCGTAGTAAGTCACTCGACGCTTGTGCATCTTCGCCTGGTTGCTGGGATCCTCCTCGAAGAAGGCCATGTGCTGGTAGAGTTCGGCGTAGTCTTGGATGATCTTCGCGTACTCTGTGGCTTCGTTCTCCGCGGTGTAGTACTCCTTGGAAGCGTCCAGCCACTTGATGATGAAGTGGTACAAGATCTTGGCGTCGTCAAAAGTCAAACAGTAGGCGTGGGTGATGCGGTCCTCATATGCCGTCAGCTGAAGGCCGGGAAATTTGTATGTATCTGGGTCTATCACAATTTTCTTCACATCTGAAAGAGGGAGGGGGTTGAGTCACTCAAGCGTTTTTTATGAGTCATTTATTACCTGCGGCCAACTTTTCGTTGTCATCGTCGTAGAGCCTGTCCTTTGAAGCGGACAGCAGTGCCAGACCGTACTTTGCCCAACATCGAGCCACATCGGCGTAGCGGTGATTGAAGTTCTCCTTAGCGGCAGCCTTCTGTTCCTCGTTCATTTCCGGCGTAATCATCTTAGCCTCGTGCTCGCCCATGATGAGCGTGGCAGCAGCCAAATGGTGCTTGGCCTCGCGGAACATGTTCTGCTTGATGTAATACTGCGAGAGAGTCGCTGCGTTCAAAGCAAAGTCGACGTGTTCGTACGAATTCGCGTCCAGTTGCCTCCTCAACGTCTGATGGCAGTATTCTGCGGACTTTTCCAGCTCACCGAGGTGGGAATACACTTGCGCCATGTAGAACGTGCACAATGTGTATAGACTCTCAAGCTCGGCGGGTCCCTTGCCCTCCTCGACCTCCTCTTTAGTACCGAATATATCTGTGATTGACATGGCATTCTGTTTCGTTGCTTTGAACTCATTATAGGCTTCCTCAGACTTTTTAAGCACCTCAAACGCCTCCTTCGACTCTTGCCGATTGGAATGAATGATACCCAATTCATTGAGTGCCCCGACATACGAGATAATAGCCTCTGGCTTCATGCGGTACTCCTCAATGTCTTGCAGACATGTCCGCATGTATTTCTCGCCGACAGAGCTCTCCTCGGTGAACACGTAGATGCGACCCAAGTCACGGTAGACAAACGCCAAGATTATCTTGAATGTAAACTGATTCTCTGAGTTCTCGTCCTCACTTTGAATGCAATTCTTGAGATTTTGCATCATAGTCAGCAAGAGGTCACGGGCTACATAGTGTGAACGGTATGGGTCTGTCGGCGGATCATTTTTCGACTCCTCGTTGACTAGCTTAACGGCCTTTTCGTAGATTTCTTTGAAATCTGTGAGAGTCTCTTTGGAAACTACCATTTTTATGTGTGGTTTTTGACTAGGTTTGTTTGACTATATATACGTTTGCACAATTTTTATTGGAAAAAAATTAAATTCTAATTGCACCCCCGATGTTAATTGTTTTTTTTTTTGCAAGTGACGGGAAAAAGTTATGTTTTATGACAGCTGACAGGAATTTTCTATCAAAACAAAAACAAATCGTGGTCTTAATGAGCAGTCACATGGGTACATTTGGATTGGTTTTTCTAGAGTAGTCGGATCTTATTGTAATTTCTTATTAGACTGAGAATTAGAAGAAATATTTGTTTTTTAAGGGAGTTCCCGGACTAATATTTGAGGAATTAAATCTAGAGTAACATGAAAATATCTCAGAAATCGGTGAAATACCTCACAAAGGGGGAGCATTTTTCTTTTAGTGCGGGTCTTGAAATTATTTTATTGATTATTTTATCAATTATTCGCTGAAGCGGTTGGCCTTTGCTTTGAGAAGTATGCAATATCCAGACTGTTAAGCGACGTTCACATTCAGCAAAATGTTTGAAAACCGTGGTTGAAGGGCCAAATTATCAATGTGAGCGCTGGTTACAACAAAACGGCAGATTTATGTTGTGGTAACAAAGCATTTTGACTTTTCAGCTTCATAAAAACGTCACGACAAATTGTTGTATCTGAACGCCGCTGGTTAAAGGTGCTACCACAGGCGTGATCCCTGATTTAAATTATCGTGTAAGCAAAGTGGCAGGCTCTGTAACTTATAGGCAGAAGCGAAGGCGAAGAAGATGTAAAGTCATTCACCTTTTCGGTGTTTATTCTGCATAAAGAGTATGAAAAGAGTACAGTTTCCTTGTGTTCGAGGACAAGAATAGGTCTCATTTGCAAGAAAAAGTAACTGGAATGTTGAAAACCACACAAGGTGGAACTAAGAATGGACTTTAAGAGACTTAACTCAACTTAAAGAATCGAGCGAATATGCAAGCATGATGGGACCATAATAAGCTCTTCGTTCCCCAGAACTGCAAAGCACTAGACTGCCAACTGATTTAACATAAGCTCAACTTAATAACCTATATTCAAAGGTAACCAATGACAAATGGTTGACAGGCATCACTTCGCAGTCTGAAAACAAATCTGGTCACAGCTTGACCCAAAACGATCAAATAGCCTGATCTCTCTAAAGAGATCCCAAATTAACACTGCAGTGGGAATAATCACTGGACGCTGTTTTTTATTAGACCTTCACACAAAGAGACTAGGCATATTCTCTTACGACTCGTATGACAGGACTTGCTGACAGGACTTGCAATATCGCGCTACGCATTCCAAAGTCTCGGATTCGATTAATATACTAAGAACGCATTACCAAAAGTGCGCAGAAGTCATCAGTAGGTGTAACACGGCCATCCAACACCTCCTCTGCAACTGTTCCGCTCTTACCTCAACTAGGAAAGTCACTACAGGCTCATACTTCTATGACAATCTTAACGACCTCAGCAAAGTACCGATCAATGCACTCCTAAACTTTTATCAGAAAACTAACTGGCTGTCATAGTTCACGGCAAAACTTTTTAATTTGAAACGGCCACGTGGCGGGACAATGGGTATATTCTGGCATGAGTGCATTAAAGCCACTTGCTACCTACCTGTCTACCCAAGCCCTTCGTTCAGTTTCGGTAAATGAATATATAATTTAATTTTTACTTAAGTGGCTTCAATCGCTTCTTACGGAAGGTGTACGACTGTCCTAAGTGTCCTTGGTTAGTAGAGTCCCCGGTTCGAATCCCAGCGAAACCAAGGTAAATAGGATTTTTTTTGGTTTTCAAATCGGGCCCTGTCACCAAATTAGCGGTATTACTACTGGAGTGGTCAACCACTGGTAGTAGTCTGACTGCGAGTATCACAATGGACCAGGATAAGTGTGGATTTCTTGATTTGTCCTGAATTCTCTCTAGCAGCCCCTTCTACCTACGTACCTACGCATGGTGAGGGATTTAGGCTTTAGTTACCTGAAGGAAGTGAAGTTGAAAACGTTCGCTACTTTTCGTTCGGTTCTGACATAAACTTGAATTTACTTCTTTAGAAAGAGGCTTGAGCTTGAGCTTCAGGAAAAGCATCGAAGTATTTCACAATGTCAGAGAAAGTTCGTTGCTTCGAGTATCGAAAGCTATAGCTCTGACTGCTGTCGATAAAATTTAGGACATCATCCCCTGAACTTGATTTCGTTCCAGTTTTATTTTAAAATTGGGCACCTCAAGTGCAACAACCAAAACCAGGTCCACCACAATGTGTCAATCGGTTTTCCATTTTATCATTTCTCCGTTGTAACCGATTTTTCGTTGTTACCGATTTCTCAAAAACCGATATCTTATCCACAACACTTACGATATCTCATCCGGGATTTCCTGATTTTTCATCTTTAACCGATTTCGCTGAAACCGATTTTAACAGCATGTGTGGTTTAGAACTCACCACCAGAATTCCACCACTAAATCGTGTGCATTTCAAAGTGTCGGAGGCTCCCACCGGTTGTTGCATTCGGTGAGGTGCGGGTGAGATTTTGGTCTTACCCTCATCGAAGCATCAAACCTTTGAGTGGAATCTCATCGAGTCACATCTGCCCTCAGAACCTCAGTCGTTGCGCTTCGTATAACAGTTCTGCGTCTCCGTCCATCTTCGAACTATCCTCGACACCATCCTTCCCTGAATTCACCACGAGTACTTCTAACACAACACAAACTAACCTACCTCAATGTTTCCTCATCACCCACCAGTTGCATTTTTCGGCAACAAGAATCTCACCACTCTCAACACACCCCATCAGCTGATGGCGAACTCTCTGCATTTCGAAAGTCTCTCTTCGTTCACCCCAACCGAGTCGAGTCTCGTTGATTAGGGGCAACAATGCACGATTTTTTTCAACCACTAGAGAGGCAAATCAAACCAACCGTGCCCAACAGCATACACAGCGTCGAGGGAGACCGATTCCGATTTTCAACTGAAAAAAAGTATCTCAGTTCCATGGTGAGTGTGGTGCGGAATATACAAAGAATTTCGGTTTGAAAAAAATTCCCTGGTTTGAGTTCGTCCATTTACGAGATTTTTACGTACGAGTGGTGAATTTTGTGCGTCGCCCTTGATCTGTGCAAAAAAACACCCATTTCCTTTCGTTTTATTCGAAAGACGTTCGCAGTCGGTTTCTAGATTCTGCTGCATTTTTCTTGAGTGCTTAACAATGCAGTGCAGTGCGGTGATACCATAGTGTCGCGTTTTTTTTTTCCACCAAATCAGGCGAGAGTGCGTGCGAGTGAGATCGTTTTGAATTGAGCTTTCATAAGCGAACTACTTTGGGAACACATCCTTTATTGGATTATCGTTGTTCAGTTGCACATCGAAAATAATAAATAAGACGAAAGCAAATACAGAGGGAGAAGAGCCAAAGAACGAACGAGTAGAGAATGGAGCTAATTGGATTATTGCTAAATTTGGCTGCGCTAACAGGTGAGTACGACAAGCACGGCGAGTGTCTTCCCCCATTCTCGGACACACTCCTCCGTCTGTCGTCTTTATTTAGCGGTGCTTACGGTTATTTCGTTGTTTTCGTGCGCCTTCTTTTCCAAGGTTGACTGGCTGCTTGCTTATTTTGCGAGTGGGGAGACCAAACTGACAATCGAATCGATATGATTGATTGAATACACAGAACCCATCCAGACGCTGTTGTCCTAGACAGTTGGGCCTTCACTGGGTGGTCATCTTGAATGAGTGGCAGTGTTTAACGAACGAACACAGCCGCAACTTGTCAATAATGAACGATGATGGATTGTCTGCCGCACTGACCAGCTCCTAGCAGCTATAATTTGAAGATGGATATCCATCCATCCACCCCCTCTCAGCCTCAGCCCACGCCTCATCATCTGAGTGCGACAAGTAAGATTAATTAGGACGTGGGATGGTGGCCCAGAGATGGCAGAGGTTGGGCTGTAGCACACCCTTTCATGATTGCAATTAAGTGTCATGTTACAAGTGTCAGATTACAAGGGGTACATGCACGTAGCACATTTTTTTCTCACTCAAATAAAAGGGCCTAATTACGTGCGTCTTCTCTCTGTGGCGGATAAGGGTGCCACGTCAGCGGACTTCAGTTTTTTTTTTTCAGGTTCATTAGGACACAGTTATAGACGTCACCATTGTTAACGGGTCATGACATTTTGGCTTTGATTCAGGGAGACGTCAAACTCCATTTGTTTGCATTTTCCATTAACGCAACCCCCCATTCTTCTCTGATTGACAGTCCATGGAACGAGCCTCTTATGTCTTGATGTATGTATCCCAACTCTTTCTAGATGCTTTTGCAGTTTACCGAATCCAAGCACGACAAGAGAATAGTCGATCACTGAGTTCAAACTTTGTGAGAAAACTTTTACAAACTGTTTTGACCCCCAACAGGACACATTCTGTCTGCGCGGTTGTTATTACTGTTTCAGTTCAGTAACTTCTCTGCGCTTAGTCTTTGACGTGTGCATGCGTTGTTTGACAGATATGTCATAAGGTGTTTATTTCGATGTTGTTATGCGTCTTACTTGATTATGTATACATGTTAACCTGTGGCAAATATTATTGTCGGGTTTATCCATAAGGGTGGTGACTTGCCATGTTCGGGCTTTGACGCTGGAATTGCATTCGGTGGGGGATACCTTTGAAGTACAAGGCAAGTGTCAATATGCCAAGTGAACATCATTAAATATAACACTTGACATTTCGAAGTGCTGTAAGCGTTTGTTCCTCCCTCACTCATCGTGCGCTCTTGGTTGGGAATTTGACAGACAAATTGAAAGCTGTGCCCTGACAGTAATGCCTCCTTTGTGGATTTGACAGGAGGGACTTATGGACGAGCAAAGAAATAGTTCAACCGTTACTTATGAATGACGACAGTGCTTTGGGAAGAAGTGAACGCAGGAGTAGTAGCATGTGTCGCATGATGTTCAAATTTACAGCAGAGCAATGTTATGGGGGGATAAATTGAGCAGTAGGTCAGAGGGTTTGCTGCCTTTGTTGGCTTGAAGTTTGACCCAGTTTTTGAAGGCGTGTTTAAAGCTGAATGAGAAGTAGAGTTTTTGACGCCAGGGTGATACACTTTAAGCCAGAAATGAAGAATTGCCGAGATGGCAGACTTCTACCTCCCTAAAATGCTTGACAACTGTTTTTTATATCGTTATGTCAGGCCAAATTGCCCAATCAGAGAACGGCATTCACATTATTTCGTGAATATTCGTCAAAAATTCCTGAATATCTGTCAAAAAAGCACTCAAATTCGTCGATGCACTAGTTGGCAATCAGCTGTGAAGTCGACCATCTCTGTAATAATTTTTTTCTGCTTTAAACTTAATTTAGGTTCTGCGAGCGTCCTCTTCTGTCAACAAATTGGGGACTTTGACGCCAAAAATGAAAGGGTTCAGCTAAAGCGAACCTACAGAGCCAAGTTCGCGTTGTTCGGATCGACATTTGGCACAAGATCTGCCATAGGTTCCTGAGACGTTCCTTACAAAGTGGTCCTGCGCCTGTTTTCTCTCCTTTTGTACCTCATAACAAAAACAGAGTAGGCTTGGCCCATTAATTTGACAGTGGATCAGGATCACAATCTCGTGTTCTATAAGTCGCGCGTTGACGTTTAACGTGGCCAATTTGTACCCTGTAGCCGTCCTCGCACCTGCTTAGAGAATCAATCTATATTAACTGCGTACAAACTTTGGTCAGGTACCGAAACTTAGTTGAGTTTGTAAGTTCAGTTTACAAAAGGAAACCCTTTGAGTGACATTTCAAGATCAAGAGATTAGTTCCGCATCGCCAACTCCATCACTTATAAACTGCTTTGATTGGACGCGTGCAATTTTATAAAAAACCCCTTGAAACTGTAAAATCATCTCTTAAAAAGACAAAGTCAAGTGTGTGTGTCTGTTGTTGATAGACACCATCAAATGAAAATATCCTTCAACTTGGTAACAAGTTTCGAAAAAGTTTTCAAGCAAGTTTCCTGATGACACTTGAGAAGAAGGTGCGTGGATAAGAAATTTGTAGTTAAGTAAATCGAAGGAGTAAGGTAAGGAAATGATTTTTAATTGACGTCAGTTTACATTAAGACGGTACAGGTGACATTTTATTTTTTCATATATGTTTTTCTTGTTTTCTTGTCGAAACAAAGCTGGCTCCATTTCGCCTTGTTTCTTATTTCTCACTGCGATCTATCAATGGTTTGAGAGGAACTTGGTTGCCAGCCATGTCCGTCAAGCTAACTAGCTGCTCGTCAAGTTGGTTGAGATTTCTGTTAAAATAACAAGCAGTGTAACAGCAGCTTAAACGACTGGATGGTGCAGTTGGTAGAGTGACTGCCTCTGGTTAGCGGGGCACTATCTTTGGAGTAGTCAATCACTGGTAGTAGTCTGACTGTGGGTATCACAATGGACCAATAAGGTCTTAGTGTGTTGGTGAATGCACTAGCAGCCCACCTACCAAAGCTAATCGAACAGCAGCTTAGACAGAGTTGACGCGGCAAACTATGATCATCATCTTCTGATTTGCATGATCCACTAAAGGGGGCGCTGTACTAAAGCACCCACGAGAGATCTCCAGGCAACTGGATTCTCCCATCAATTCTAACTCATCGGGAGTTATGCCGAAGCGTAGCCGGGCGAGTTTATTGACTTGGTCCAATCACCTCATCCTGGGTCTGCCAAGTGGTTGCCTTACTTTACCGAACCTGATCAATAGCTGCTTTCCATTCCAGTCATCAAGAACGAGCTGTTTTGCACCGCGATTACTTGGTCTTTATACCGGAGATTCGGTCTTCCTCTCCTTCTTGACCCAGGAGGCTCGGATTCGAAGACCCTCTTAGCTGGAGCGTTGTTGTCCGTGCGCTCGATGTGACCCAGCAAATGCATCCGGCGAGTTTTTGCCTTTCGGAAAACACCCACATCCTGCTACAGGTCGTAAAGTTCGCGGTTGTGTCTTCTCCTCCATTCGCCTTCTCGCAGACGGGACCATATATCCGACGTAGAATCTTTCTTTCGAAGGCACCAAGAATCAGCTCCGCAATTTTGCTTATCGTCCAGCCAAGTGGTTGCCTACCTGCTGGAATCATATTCAAGGCCCGCCTCAGAAGTCGTGATGGTGGGGACATTCGTGCTACGTGACCAAACCATCGAAGTATAGCCCTTTCCGTTCGAAGAAGCAGGTGCTCAATCTTCATGCAGCTTATCGCCCTGCCGTGTTTCTCACCCTATCACGTTGAGTGATTTCCACGACAGCACGAAGAAATCTCATCTCACTTGTATTCGCGATCTTATTTTTTCGGCCATTACCCAAGTTGAAAATAAATAACTTTGCTTTAACACCAAGCTCGGTCTTCTTGATTATATACTTTCCAAGCTGTGTCAAAACTGACCCAGCCTTACCAAGGAAAAGCTCAGGGTTTGTCCTCCCATCATTCGTGAAGGAGACCACGAGGTACTTAAACTTCTCCACCTGCTTCAATGGGTCTCTCCTAGCATGTAGAATGCATGAACAGGCATTCTGGAAATTTGCCTAACCTCTGATTTTTCCAGGATAACCTTCCTCACAGCATCAGCACCATCTGCGGCCACAAACCTACCGAATGCGCGCTGGAGTTCAGTTTGAGAAGATGTGGGAATAACTAAGTATTATGTGAAATTTCTCAACGACCATCACTTCCTTTTTTTTTTGTAATCTCCCACACTTTGAAAATTTTAACTCCCAACACGAGCGTCGACTCTTGCGCAGAGGGTGCAAGGTTCAATCCCCGAATTTATCAGTCCTCATTTTTTTTCGTTTTCTGCATCTGGCAACTTAGGCATATAGAGCAAGAAGCATGGTTGCACAAATATACAGTCAGCGTCGAAAGTGATTGTACAGCATATAGGTGTTTTCCGTTTTAATTATTAACGGGACTCCAAAGAAAAATGCAGTTTTCTAAAGCAGTTATGTACTGAAAAAATGTGGATTTCTCAAAAATATGAGCACGGCGGATCATAAACCAAAAACAATGAAATTTAGATCACATATAAATGCCCTTCTAAATTTTGTTTGCAAAGGCTTTTGGCGCAGGTTACACTTTAGAAATAAGCAAATTCATCCATTTTTTGTGGGCACTAAATTGACTACGTTAGATGCTGCCTGAAAAACCCATATTAGGACAGACACAACCCCCTGAGACCCAAGACCAGGCTATGAAATTTTTTTTAGCAAGATACTTTTTGTTGTATCTTGATACCACATATAGTTACATAAAATTCAGTGAAAAAAAATTACCGCCACCCCACTGGAAATAAGGGGTCTTATCACCAGTGATATACTTTGTGATATGAAAAGTTTTAAAATGACTTCTTAGGTTAAATTTTTGTATACTTAACCTTACTGTTCAAGTATTACTAAATCTAAACTAAGTATTTAAAAAAAAAGTGGAAAAAAATTCTAAACTAAACGCATCACTGATGATATGCGAGGGTCTCAGGGGGTTATGTACTTTTAAGATGTGAATTTTGCGTAATTTGTTTGTTGGAAAGGTAGCAAAATCCTATCCCTGGTTATGAACAATAGAAAAACAAATAGAAAAACAAAAAA
Source organism: Eristalis intricaria (assembly GCA_964034865.1). NCBI lineage: Eukaryota > Metazoa > Arthropoda > Insecta > Diptera > Syrphidae > Eristalis > Eristalis intricaria. The sequence goes on along the minus strand of OZ035874.1, from coordinate 64,362,354 downwards.
AAAATATAACCTAATCACATAGCAAAAATTTAATTTTCTTTTTCAAAATATCAGAATACAACATATATGTATATGTGACCACATGAACTATGAGTATTTCTGTCTGTCAACAAATTATCCGATTAATTCTATCCGACTGACTTATCTGGCACTTTAAATCCCCCCTAATCCTACAACCATTCAGAATTTCTCACAGTTAATCCCCCCATTGTGACATGCATAACATGATTTTATTAGAGAAAAGCAAATTAATCCGTTTTCAAATGTTTAATTTTTAGCATTTACTCATAGTTATTGTTGATTTCTTATCAGTTTGCTGAGATCTCAGTGAAATGTTGTGTTCGCGGCTTGTTTCCACTTGCAAGTGACACGAAGTCATACAGAACATTTCACTCGATGACATTTATTATCTCAAACTGTGACAATCTAAAACTAAATCAACTGAAGACTACTTTGTTCTTAAATTTACGCGCATATTATCTCATCGATCTGTCGTCTGCATATAAATCCAAATCCTTACCTAAAATAATATAATAAATACTTTTCACTGTCCCCCAATGTGCCATCCATGATATCAGATAAGAGATGTTTGTTGTGTGTAGTTGGATTTTTTTTCAGAGCGAATTTATTGTTGCGATAAAAAACGACTAAGAGGGGTCAGATAAGTTGGACAGAATTAGTCAGACGAATGCGACTGTGTCGTAGAGTAAGAATTTTGCTTGTGTCTGGATTTGATCTAAGCATCTCCTGACTACGCATTTGTCCACTGCGCCACAGAAGAATAAAAACTTCATAACTCCACAAAACGTCATATTTTTTATGATGGATATAAATGGGTACCCGTAGACGAAGTCATTGGCTATTTACTTCGGGGTCGACCAAAGTAGTGGCCCGGCGTCTGTTTTTAGTCACAACTGTCAGTAACCGAAAATATTCCTACAGGGTGAATTTTATGGTTGGGTTATTGAGGAAAAATAATGTTGTTTTTTTTGTTGAGTATTAATTATAACAAAAGTAGGAATATGTTAAAAACGTAACTACAAATATTCAACATGACAAAGTAAATAATTACAGTGGACTCCCCCTGAGTCGGATTGTCACGGGTTACCATAATTTGTGAGTTAGAGAGAGTTTGACTTAGGGAGAGGTTTTTGTATGGGAAATTGAGGGAAATGTATGTAAAGTATGGCGGAAAAAGTTCCAGTCAGAGAGTATCGACTTAGGGAGAGTCCACTGTATTTTATAACACTAAATTTAATCTCCTGCCTTCTTTGCTACAAATAATGCAACAAAACGTTGTACCTCTATCAAGCTTTATAAATCCTAAGCGTCCCTCTATGTTCTGCTCGGCAGCAGACAAGTCATTTTCAGACCAGGTTGCTCGTTTGGCAACCTTAGCTTACATCGCTAAAAAAAATCAATCAATTAGCAAACAGTTGCAATTGCTTACTAACATGTGTTGAATTAAAAAAAAAGAACGTGAAATAAACTTTAAAACGGACAAATGTTTATAAAAGGGTGGTCCAACGAAAACGCACGATGATAGTTGTAAATACAACAAAAAGTTGTCAGAGAATTATCTTAAAATTTTTTATTATGATAGAATGGTCTACGACACCTATGTGTGAAACAAATTATCGGTTAAATGCTCGCCACGGTTTCGGTGGCATACCTCTATCCGATGGTCCATATTTTCAATGACTCTGAGACATAATTGAGGTTCAATGTCGTTAATGTGCCGGTTTATGTCACCCTTAGCTCTTGAATTGCTCTTGGCTTATTGGCGTACACTTTTCCTTTTTAAATATCCCCAAAGAAAGAAGTCCAACGGTATCAAGTTACATGATCCTGGCGGCCAAATAACATCGCCAGGATGTGAGATACACGGTTATTGAATTTTTCGCGCAAAAGAGCGATTGTTTCATTGGCTGTGTAACAAGTCATTTTGAAGCACATGTCGTCCAGGTCCATATCCTTAATTTCCTGCGATAGCGAACACTATTCACGGTAACTGCTTAGCCAACCTCATTTTCGAAGAAGTACGGCCCGATGACGCCGCCAGGCCATAAACCGCACAAAACAGTCACTCTTTGTGGATGCATCGGCCTTTCAACAACCACTCGTGGATTCTCATTTTACCGATTGTTGACACATTTGGTCGATTATGGTGACCAAAAAAATCATGAGGTACACGATTGATTTGAACGCTCATTTTTGTAAAAGGCTTCAACAATCTTAACGCGCTGCTCAATTGTGTACCTCATTATGGTTCAATTTGTCAAGCACTGAAACAAAGAAATGCCAGAGTAATGGCTGAAACACAATAGTGCGTTCGCGCTGGCGTTGGCTTTCAACACACACAATTCAATGGACAAGCACAAAATACAGCGTCGACCTGCGTCAGTGAATAATGAGAGTGATTGAGAGGATTGTAATAAAACGTAAAACGTAAGTCCATCGCATGTCATTATTCAAGATGTTGAATATTTTTTGACAGAGGGGTGCGCTGTGAGAGAAATTTTCTCCCAGATTGAGAGTTTTCTTCCAAATTGAGAGTATTTTGTATCAACTGTCATTTAAGAAACGAAAACAGCTGATTAAAAATAATTTAACGACAAAAGTCATTTCAAATGAGTGTATGCAGAAAGGAGGCAATATTTTTTATCTAGTAGATGAGAGAGAGAACAGCTGATAACTTGAGTATTTATTTCAACGCAGTGCGTCATCGTAACATGAAGTCGGCTGGCGCAACGCATTATTGTGTTTCAGGCATAAGTTGGGCAAGAAAACGTGACGTTAATGTGTGACACACAATTAACATCGTGCATTAAGGTTAGACCACCCTTTAGAAAAAAGAGAACAATTAAAAGTAAACAAATCAATAAATTACGGACAACTTAAACTTAAATTTATAAAAATTGGTAAAATTTTGAAAAAAGTACTTACGATTGAATATGATGATTTCTTACTATTTGGACTCCCCAACCACCTCTCACATTAAATGACATAAAACTGATGAGGATGACCTAGCGAGCACGTAACGATAAGTCGACTGTTACATAGTAGACTGGCCATTATTAACCGACAGGCCTTATTACCCGCACCTACCTCGCATGCCGATAATGGTAAGGTTGCCAAAATGTTTAAAGACGATGTATGTTGGAAAACTGATTTTTTCTGCAGTCTCCTAAAGCTGTTCTTTGCAGGCTGTGCCTTTGGCTGTTTTTGATATTTTGCCTTCCACAGTAGAAACTCAGCCAATGTATCCTAATCCAAAAAGCTTTTATAAAATTTTCAACTTTCTTCGACAAATTTTATTTTGCTTTTGCTAACTATTGATGGGATCGAAATATACAATGATGATAGAATGGTCATATGGTCCTTTAACCGGGTTTCGAGCTGAGTTATGTAGTTATCCAAAAGGAGAGTCATTAAAACTAGGTGTTCAGATTCAGACGCGTTTACATTGGTCCCATTCTGCTGCCTCGACTCTGTTCGTCTTGCGTCCTCACTAATATCGCTAGCCCTTGCACAGTCTCAAAAATATCTTAAAATTCTAAACTAACATTTTCTCGTAATTTTTGTAAAGTATTTAACACTAGTGGGTCGCCGTGGCGTAGTGGGTAAGTGAGTCGACTCCTACGCAGAGGGTGCCAGGTTCGATAACCGAATTTACCACCTTTCATAATTCAAGGCTCCACCTCTTTCGAGTCACTGACAATGCTCAAAGAGTATTCCTATCTAGAAAAAGCTTCTCAACTTCGCCGTTCGGAGTCGGCATTAAACTGTAGGTCCCTTCCACTCGTGAAAGAACAATAGCACGCACAACTCGAAGTCGTTGCTGAGAAGATAGGCCCAGGTCCGTCTCGGACTGTCGCGCCACCCATATTATATTATATTATATTATATTTAAAACTAGCTTTACGAAGTCCAGAACTGAGACTAGGTCACAAGAAGCGGATTGTAAAATTGTATACAATGTTAGTGTGTAGGAAAACAAAATGCTTAAGCAGCACAACCTATGAAAAAGTTACTGCCCAAAACTGATTTTGAAAAACAAGAAGCTTTAGATGGTTTCTCAATTCTTTATCAATACTCAAAACTCAAAAATCTTTAAAAATTTCTTTGAACCTAAATAATCCGTTATGATTTTCAACCTATCGATTTTCACACATAACCGTTAAATTCTTCCTTTTATTTACCGGATAAGTGTTTAAATGTTTTCCTGTAACAAATGCGTTTCATTTTTGTTTGGACTTGGATTTTACTTGAAGTTCTCCCCCAAAATCGTGTTGTATACATACAGGATGAGCCATTTAGTGCATTTTTTTAAGATCACATCACGTTATTTTGACACTGACAGTTGTTTCCCGCTCGAAATTTCGACATAGTCATACCTCTGCAGAACGAAATGAGCCCTTTTACAGCTAAATAACGTTGGGAAATATTACAAACTTATTTCCAAAGTGAGTGCTGTGAAGTTCAAATAGTGGGTTTTTTAAAAATAAGTTTTGGCCGAAATGAAGCAGCCGGGACTGTTTGGAGACTGGTATGTCAGTGGACAGCACTCACTCACTCATAGTCCCCGTTGACCGCGAAGCCAATTGAGGAAGTATCGTTAAATTTCATAATCACTGGGAATTTTTGTTCTTACTAATAAAGCCATAATGTAGGGAACAAATTTTTTGCGTTTTTAAAAAGAAACTTGTATCTGGCCCACCCCGTTTTGTTTTTTTATCGTTAAATAAAACAACAAATGTGAGATTTTGAAGCTAGATTCATGACAGCACGTGTGGAATAGCACATCGTTCAAATGACTGCTTCGACTTCGCTGAGAGTACTTCAAGCGGTATCGGTCCAATTTTCAATATTCCGGAATTTGTAATTCTGTTGTTCCGGTCCGATTTGTTTTTCCAGCAATAGGGTCTTGAGTGTTGGTTTAGAATTCGTCCCTAATGATTTGCTTTGTTAGCCTAGACTAAGGACTTGACGTAGCCCAACAGAAAATATTCGAGTGGTGTCAAGTCGAATGGAAGCGGGCTTAAGGTTCAAAAGACTGTAACATTTCTCAACTAAACTCTCGACGTAATTCACGTTGCGTGAGGCAATGACCAATCTTAAAGGAATATTTTGACAGCTGGAGTAACTGACAGGTGGTAACTGACAGGTGAAGCTACTAGATATGACCGTTCGAGTTGTAACTAAATTTGCCCTTACTCGTGCGAGAACAGATACACTTGACACTGAATAAGTGAGGCAAAGGCATTGAAATCACTTGCTTCATCAGAGCTGACAAAAGGTTGCTCATTCCAGTCCAAAATAGACATAACCTCACTCGGTTTGTCTTCCCCATCAAATACCTCCATTCGAAGTGACTGCTTGCTGTACATCCCTCGTCTATGTCGAGAAAAGACCACGCGCCAACTGTCCAGCCGGGGGGATTCAATTACTCGGAAAAGTGTTAAAACATAGTACCTCTCGACCGTGAATTGTAAAAGACAGATAACACCTAAAAACACACGCCCTATAAAATAGTCACAAAATGGACAAAAACGAAATGTGTACTTTTGTGATTTCATAAGAATTTTACGAGTAAGGAAACAAGCGTGCGAGACTCCTAAACGAACACATTTAACATGCAAATTCGAGTCCCTGCGATTGTAATAAAAGCATCAGACAGCAACCCATTGAGGAGGGGAGGACCAGATACGAAACACACCATCGGTCTTTGGTTTCGCAAACTTGTCCGTCCCATCGTGTTTGTGTCGCCGATCGTTAAGGACTGTCCTGCGCCATCAAGGTTATGACCCATGAACACCATCGCATCGCTTCGAATGCCCATAAAAGTGAACGTCATTCCGGCGTCCAAGTACGGACATAAACGCTCCAATCGCCTGCACACATAAGCCCCGAATTGAATAATTAATCCAATTCAATCACTTTAGATATTTACAGGTCATCCCGGGTATTCGTTTCATTTTGCTCCCAAATCGGCGAGGATTTACATTCGCCATCAGAGTCGTGCCCCACAACTTCGGTCGTTTCCACTCGACAGGATGGACCGCAGATAGCAGCGCTGCTAACGTCAGTTGCATACAAATGCCCCCGAATGCGCATTCCATGTTCGTAGCCGAGTTGACGAGCTTTATGCAAGACTTCGCAAATAAACTCTCTGAAATCGGAAGGCCAGCTCCGGCCACCACGCCGCTCAGCCGTAACCCTTGAAACTGGTTCACAATAAATATTTGATCTAAATGTATGTGCCACTAGCAGTTAACCGGATTATCTTTCAGCAGAAAATACCAGTGGCAGGGCCACATGCACGTACTCGTGGGCGGAGGGGCGCTCGTCGGGTCTACCAACGATTTGGAGCACAACGTGGACATAGATGCACAGAAGAGCTCACGGAAATGAGCTTAAAGTATGCACTGGGGGGCGGAAGCACCACTACAACACGAGTGTGTCCCAGCCAAGCACCCAGCACCACGCACTCGGTTCGGAGTGGACATTTTTTTTCTTCTCCAGATTATCCACTGACCCACCACCGCTGTGCTCGCCAACGCCAACCGGCTCTTATTAATTTCGTCGAAAGTTGATTCGCACAAGAGGGAGAAAAAAAAACAAACACCGCTAGATGTAGAGAACTGCAAACAATGTCACATTGTGGTGCACTCTGCTCTGTCATCGTGGACAACAATAAAGCGGGATGGCTGCCGCGGCACGGTCAAGCGTGCAGCGCTGCGACCAGTCTGGGGGAACTGCTCCTCTTGAATGCTGACCTTTTCCAATTAAACATGAACTCGCAGAGAATGAGGGGCACGCTGCAAGAGAAACGATGCCATGGATGGGTGAGTGACAACTTGCCGACCAGCGGTGGAGCGGCGGCGGGGGAAGCTGGGCGGCGTGTGAGGGATGGTTTTTTGAAATTAGCGCTGGGTGTTAATGTGCGGTCGTATTGCAAAGTTTGCGTTTAGTCGGCTACACGATCCGGATATGTTGCAACCGCATGTTGGTCTAGTCTGGACGGTGTGGTGTGGTTGAAAGGACAAAACTTGCGCTGGGCCAGCGTGTCTGGGATGCTGTCCCTCTTGAAGGCTGTTGTCACATGTGCTGGGCGTCTAGACCGACCGGGAGTGAGGGTGTTGTGATTTAGAAATTCCCATGGAACATACAAAGGGAGGACTCGGCATTTGAATAGCTGGCGAAGTCTGTTAAGGGACAGCGTTGTGATGAGGGTCCGGAGGAGTGCTCTATTTTGGGTTTGGCGCTGTCGAGGACTGTGTTTGAATCAATTAATCGCAATCAAGGGATGAAGATGCTGGAATTTAGGAAATAGACGAGCAAGCATACGTATGTTGTGCATCGTCTGGCTTGTGATGATTCATGGACTGGGGATTTGTTTTGTGCGTTGAAACACACATCGGGTTATGGCGGTGATGCGTACAAGCTTCTGGGGAGGAGCACGGAATGCATGTGGCAGTCAATTCGTGTGTATTTATTTTCGAAATAACTGCAAAGTAGCTGTTCACATAAGTCAAGGGGAGAGACTGCGAGAATCTCAGTCGATTGAGAGGATTGAATGTCGGCACAATGTTTGACTACCAAGTCTGCTGAATTGTTTGCGATACAAGATGTTTCGTGTCACCCGTTGAAATGAATGGTTGTTTTTTTAAGAGGTTTGGTTTTAAACTGACAACTGTTTCTGTAGATTTTCAATTTGACAGTTGATTTGTAGCAAGCAAGTTGTGGCATATTACGATGGATTAGTGTCAAAACAACACGTGCAAGTTGTGCAAACTTGTTGGGTTCGTTAGAGAAACAAAATACAAACAAAATACGCTACTTCGTTATTCATTCAAATTCTCTTAAATATATATATAAATTCAATTCATTGACGTCGATAAGACTTGATTCAGAAAATAATTGTGCGTTCAGAAGCAAGTGGGCGAAAAGCACGGGTTGGGTACGATTAACCGGTCTTAAAAATACGGATTGCAAAGAATCGATTAGTAAAATACCGATTTATATGATGTGGATTAAGAAAAAATGTCGACTTGTATAAATATCGATAGGGAATATGTAGATTTCTTAAAATGCCGATTTTAAAATGCATCAAGACAATAACAAACATTTCCTCCTGCTTATGACCTATCTTTCTGGTCAGTGGAACACCAAATGCAACTAAACCTACCCAGAACTCAAAATAGTCTCGAAGCGTGGCATAGGATCGAAAGTGCTTCTAGGATCATCACATGTTGGGTTACAAAAATTAATCTCCAAACTGTCCAAGGAGTAGATTGTGGTCAAACAAGCATTAGAAAAATATCACAAAGGAGACAAAAAGGAACCAACGAAATCGATAAAACGGAAGAAAAAAGCAACTTACAACTATTTTGAGCGAAAAAGAAAAGTATTCGGTTAACTATTTAAGTAAAATTGAAATTCATTTGGGGTTGAACTAAATTTTCATTGGAATTCTTATTCATTTCATTCAAAAATATTTAAAAATAAAAGAAATAAATTGTATGTTTGTTTTCCCTCAAAGAAAAAATAAATTAAATAAAAAATTAAACAATTATTTCAATGATCTGACCGACATTAGACAATATATATTAATTATATTCCAGATATTTAAACTGGAGAGGTCTAAGACTTTCGGCATTTCTAAGAACCGATACAAATTTTGTCTACATTTTAACGAATGGATAAGTCGACATTGTTAGCAGTCGATTTTTCTTTTGTCTGCAATTCGTATGTCTCCCGAAAAGCACGTTGCGGAAACTGATGCAGCTGTCAAACATCTTCAAGATCCTGTCCAGCGTACTCTGCGAACGTCTAAAGCCGTTCTGCATCGCACAAATCGGCACGTACCAGTGCGGCTTTTGGCCCGGCCGCAGACTATAGACCAAATCTTCACACTAAAGGCAAATCCTGGAAAATACAAGCGAGTTTCAAATCGATACGTGCTACCTTTTTATCGATTTTAAAGCCGCATACGACAGCATTCATCGTAAGGAGTTATTCGGTGCGATGGCCGAATTTGGGCTCCCGGGAAAACCGATCCGGTTGTGTCGCACCACGCTAACAAATACGCGATGCACCATGCACTTCGGCTCGAGGATAAGCCATTCCAAGCCGTTTGAAACCTGCACTGGATTTCGGAAAGGTGATGAGCTGTCGTGTGATTTCTTCAATGTGGTACTGAAGAAGTTAGTGCGGCGGGCAGCTGTAAACACAAAATGCACTATCTTCCACAAGTCAGTCCAACTGTTGGGTTACGTAGACGACATCGAGATCGTCGCATGTTCCCAAGATGCCATAGTGGAGGCTTTCATAGCAGTTGAAGAAGAGGCAAAGCGAGTTGGTCTTAAGGTCAATGATGACAAAACAAAGTATATGCTGTCGACCAAGAAACGGTCCGTCGCACACCACCTTGGACAAAACATTACGATCGACAGCTAAAATTTCGAGGTAGTAAAGGGGTTTGTCTACCTCGGGGCAAACGTTAACTCCACAAACGACGTCACAGTGGAAATTTGACGTGGCAACCGATGCTACTTCGGTCTGTCAAAACAACTGGACTCAAGACTCCTGAATCGAAGGACCAAGATCATGTTTTATAAAACTCTTATTTTGCCAAAAGCTGGACTATAAGCAAAACTGCGGAGCTGTTTCTTGAAGCCTTCGAAAGAAAGATTTTACGTCGGATATATGGTCCCGTCTGCGATGAAGGCAAATGGGGGAGAAGACACAACCGCGAACTCGACGACCTGTACCAGGATGTGGATGTAGTCCGGAAGGCAAAGATCCGTCGACTTCACTGGCTCGGCCACATCGAGCGCATGGACAACGATGCTCCAGCTAAGAGGGTCTTCGAATGTCTGTACAATGCACCGCTTTTGAATCTGAGTGTTCCAGTGTAGTGCTAATAACACCCGACAAAAAAAATCCACACATTTTCACTTGTCAGCAAATGGGTGCTGCCAAATCTGCTGTAATGCCAACTCTTGCGTAAAATGATGTACAGGAGGGTGAATCATAGGGGAAACACTATCATAGGAATGCTAAAAAAAGAAAGAGAATTACAGTTTTTAAAATCAACTGAGAGTTGACACTAATTTCTTGATGTCTTGATAGATCTAGGTGGAGGCGGGGGGACTGTGAATTTATACATGCCCCTGAAAACATCACCGAACTTAAGAAAAACCCTAACTTAGTTCTGTCAGTCCGTGGTAAATTTAAAATTTCTAGTTATATTTGGATTCCTTTCAAACAATTGATGAGGGTCATGATGCTGGAATGGTTAAATCCTGCGGTACGAGAGGATTCTCCGATTCAGAGGCTTATCCAATTCGGCAAAAAGTTGACGATAAAAAATATAAATGCGTTCTATGTGCAAGTTTTGTATAGGAGTGTGGAAAATGCCAAAAGATCATAATTATGAAATCTAGATGCAAAAAATTCGTAGGAATCCATTGGTCAAACGATGAACAGAAACGTAGAACAGATAATTCATCGGAGCAGCAACGTAAAAAAAAGCTAATTTATCGTAAATTCTTCGCCATCTATCATCTGTCCTTTGCCAATTCCATTAACACTCTGCCTTGCCGTTATCATCTGCTATCTGTCATCTGCCATCTGTTCTTTGCTATCCGTCACCTGACATCTATCATCTGTCAAATGCCACTTATCACTTTTTTTTCCTTATTTGACTTCTGTAATTAGAGAAAAATGTTTCACTTTGAGTTGATCCTTTCTCTAGGGAGGATAACCCAAGTGGATAGTCTACTAGAGTGGTGTTGGAATTAAACACCACTAAAATGGAATGGTTTTTTCGTACATTTCGTACATTTGTTCGAGGGATTCATCGGTGTGCATTGAAATTCTGTAAATGAATGCAGTTCTATATGTCGCCTTTTAAGAAAAAGACGAAAATGGCGATTCATTAATTTTTGTGACCGTTTTTACATGACTCTTCTTTCTTGCAACGTGTAAATACTGATTTAAATTTACAATTCATGTTACATTTCCACCGAACCGAAACCAGGGGGTTTGGATGAAATTTTACTGAAACCTTAATAGGCCGTTTCCGCCGAGGTTGAAGTGGTTTCACTCGCAATTTTCGAGTCACTCGCTCTCAATTTATAAGTGCCCGCCAAAACAAATGTTACTCGCTCTCAATTTTTAAATGGCCGGCAGAACAGCTGTCTGTGGACAGGAAATAATAGAGTGAGAAAACCAGAAAATAGAGAGATAGAATACAGAAATGAACAACAAAATGACTGAAATTCACGCTGTAGTTGAATGAGTTGTTCGGTTTGCCAACTTCTTTTGGACGGATGAATTGATGGGGCTGCAATGAGGTTTATCATAAACCGCGAGGTTTGCAGACACTGAAAATGTATGGCGGAACCTAGTAATTTTTGGATTTGGAAAACATTTATGAAACCTCGCGGTTTCGTTCGGTGGAAACGTGGTGTCACTTCTGTTATGATTTCGAAACAGATTGTACTTCTGCTCCGTTCACATGATTATCGCAGGATGAATGAACGAAAGCAAAATTTAGCTAATTTGCTATATCAAAATCGGAACGTGCCATTGCCTCGGGTTAAACAATTACTTTCCACTATAATGCGATCTATTACAAATGGTTTACGGGCAGTTACAGGGAACTATATTATCCGTGTTGTCTAGCAACAGTAGAGAAAGGATCTGACGTAGCCCCAGAGTAAATAATCGATCGTGGTCTCAAGTTGCATGCCATAATCTGATTGTGTTGGATCTAATACAGTGAAAGCTGCAATAGGCGGTCGCCATTCTTTTATCCGACTAAGGGAGTTGTCCGTCCAGGGAAATGTATGAAACTTTCATTCAAGATCCACTATCATGAGAAATTGAGTTTTCGCCTAGGAGAGTTGTCCGAAATACGTAAGCAAAATGTATGCATATAACAGATATTCTTCCAAATGAAACACTTTACAAAATTTTAATAAAAATTGAAGGAATTGTTTTTTTCAAATCAAGTAGAAAGTAACACCCCTATTCTGGCAAACCTCAGTGATGTGTTTTAAGTCACAACTACCTCACAAGAGCATGGTGAGTTACAAATTGTGAGGTTTTCGTATTCTGAGCAAAACCTCACAGCTTGTAAGCTTCACAAGAACTGTGAAAATTGTGATTTTCTCATGAGCACATCACAAGGAAAAATAGCAACAAAAGAACTGTCACACACAAGGAAAAATAAACAGATGTTGATTTTATTTTGGCGTTTAGCTCATCTGCTAATGCGGCCCAATAATTCTGCATCATATTCGGGTCAGTTGGATCATTTTTGCCCAGAAGAAAATCGGGATTCAGTTGCAAGAAATTCGTATAATGGTCCAGCTGCTGGGATGTACGCTGATATATTCTTGTTCCTGCAAAATATTCATTATCGATAAATACTTATACATATTTCATTAATATACACAATATTACGTTGTTCGCTACGTCCTACTATTATTTTGTAGATATTACTTTTCCAAAAACAAGTATTAGTAGACCGCTCAGTAAGAAAAAAACGCGAATATAATAATTGTCAAAAAAAACAATTTTTGACATGGCAACGAATTCACCTCACCATGGTGACTATTCTTGTGTGTTTTCTTGTGAGGTTTTCGCCAGAATACCAAATAGCTGAAACCTCACAAGGTAGGCATCATAATTTTCGCCTCACTGACATTCGTGCGTTGTGACCAAATCATAACCAGAATAGGGGTGATAGTTAGTGATATTATAAGATATAATTCAAGTTAAGTAGAGAAAGGTTAAGGGAAACCACGTCCATTTTGTTCTACGGTAGGTGAAGAAGAGAGTCACCAAGATATGTTGTAATACGAGACCGCAATGTTGCATTGGTTACTGCGTAACGAGTATTCAATAAAGTACCATGTAACGAAACGTTACTCCTCAGTGTATATCGTTACTATTAAGGCATCGTTCCCCTTTTGGTGCGTCCACATACTTCTCTTCTCTTCTTGGATACATTGTCTCTATGCTGTTTTTGATGTGTTGTGCCACATTACGTATCGATATGGTTTGATGGTATACCCTTTCCGTGCTGTGTGTATGTTTGAGTACAATCGCATTGCTATATATCTAGTATCCTCGGTTAGGTAGGTTTGGCATGATATACATTAAGATTTGTTTATTCGTGTCGGTACACATCGAAGTGGTATAGTAACGTTTCTGTACGTTTGTTTGGTACACGTTACTCTTGAAAATGCGAATATTTTGTGGACGTTTGTTTTGATTTAGTAGAGAAATTCCATTGCGCTTGAGGTAGGTTTAATGAAATTTGGTCTACTAACAAGAACTATGGTTATTCATTGCTATGCGAATTTTGGGATCTTTCATATGATCATATTGCCATTATGAATTTCAAAGTTCAATTTATTTGTAGCTCGATGTGTACAGTTTAAGCTACTTCTAACATGTATTATTTTAGAGATACGGAACAAAATTTGATACATTAATAGGAAAAGTTAAGGGAAAAAACACTACAATCAAAAGCTCCTATTATGACTCTTACAACTAATGACTCTTATAGCTAAATTGCACCTAGACCCAACTATGCAGCATGCAAGAACGATATAACTAGGTTTAATATCATAGCTTTAATATATGATTGATTTTTTCCTTAATTTAAGATATTACGAATAAGCCCAATCTCAGAATGAGAGCATTTGCTTAAAAAATAGCCTGAGATTTATCTGCATTCGGTTTGATTTTCCATCTGAAGCAGAATAACTGAAACGCATAAAGTGCATTTTGAAGAGAAGCTAGCATGTCCTGCGCTGAGATATTGGATGAGAACAGGTCTGTGTCATCAGCGAACGAAGCTAGGAAAGTATTACCATTAAGTACTTGTTTGTCGGACATGAAAATATTAAATAAAATGGGAGCCAATACCGAACCTTGTGGTGCACAAGAGTGAGTGGTATATAATGATGAGTGTCATTTTGAGTGTTTGTTTCATGTAATTAAAAAAAAAGAAAGTAGATACAGTAGACTCTCGATAACGTGAACATCGGTTAGTGTGAACACCGGATAACCTGAACAGATTTTTTTTTGCTTGACATCTCTAAGACGTGAACATCAATTTTTGCTTCAGGTTAACAGTAAACTGTTTGAGCAAGCTGTATTTTTCCTTGAAATTCCTTATTCCTGGTACAGTATTTAGGGAAATGCAGTGAGAATGCTTTTGGAGACGAAGAATTGACTGATTTTATCCATTAAATCTTGTATCGGTAATGCCCGTGTTCAATATTTAACGTTACTTTTTATGCCATGGCGTAGTGGGTAAGTGCGTCGCAACTGAACCTCGCTGCCTGGGTTCGATTCCCCATTTTTAACGGCCCTACCTCTTTGGAGTCACTGACAATGATCAAAGAGTAATAATTGTCTAGATAAAGCTTCTCAAACTTGGCCGTTTGGAGTCGCCAATAAACTGTAGGTCTACGGGGAGGTTGCTATAGAAGCTAGGCCGGGGTTAAAGCGCCGCCCATATTATATAATTATTTTTATTTTATGCAATTACTTTTTGTTTTAAATTAAATAAATGAATTAAATATACTGATGTTTAATAGAAAAAATAATTATTTTTAAGTTGTTAAAGATAAGACGCTTTAAAATGAAAATCTATAGTGGGAATGCCCTATTCTTTTATTAAAATTAGACCTTCGCAAACGTTAACTCTGTGGGTCGCCGTGGCGTAGTGGGTAAGTGAGTCGACTCCTACGCAGAGGGTGCCAGGTTCGATAACCGAATTTACCACCTTCCATAATTCACGGCTCCATCTCTTTCGAGTCACTGACAATGCTCAAAGAGTATTCCTGTCTAGAAAAAGCTTCTCAACTTCGCCGTTCGGAGTCGGCATTAAACTGAAGGTCCCTTCCACTAGTGAAAGAACAATAGCACGCACAACACGAGTGGTTGCTGAGAAGCTAGGCCCAGGTCCACCTCAGACCGTCGTGCCCCCCATATTTTTATATTAAACGTAAACTCTCCCGCAAACGTGAACTCCCTTGGTTTTTAATTTTTCACGTTATCGAGAGTCGACTGTATTATTCATGCCTACCTAAATACTTTACTCAGTTGAACACAACGTTCCTATTTGATGTCACAAAAACCGAAGTGTCATATTTAACACAAAAATATCTATTTTGAAGAAAGTAACGAAAGTAACTAGTAACGATATCAAAGTAATGAGTATTCAGATTCAAAGTAACGAATACGTACAACTACTCAATTGACATGCCTTGAAAGAAAGTAATCTAAAGGCGTATGAGAGGAGCTTTCATTGGATTTGCAGTTTTGCTTGCTGACATCGCCGCTGAGTCAAAAATCGACCTCGCCTGGATCTCCGCTAAACATTTCCAGCGTTATTCCAATGTTTGCGACTGAAGCGGTGTGAGAACTGCGGAACTTCGTTGTTGGTCAGTGGGCAATTTTACTCACACGAAAATGGAGTCAGTTAACTTAGACAGCTTTACCCTCTCGACCCGGAAAGAAGTCATTGAAATAACAACAATAATAATGTTTATCTGTTCAAATGACTTATTTTTAGCACATTTCTAGCAAAAACTATTGGCACTATGAAAACATTGAATAGGATACACATGTCCCAACGGGTTAAGTCCCCAGCCAATAGAATCCGTTGCGTGCGTTGGGTCCCGTCAAAAAGCTTACAAGTCATGAGGGGGAGTGAGACAGCAAATCCTGCCCACAAATGGCGTCCGTCACGGCGAAGTATTAAGGAATTTTGAAATTTGGAATTTCTTATATCTAGTTATACAAAAGTAGATTGCATACGTCATGTACTCATTGGGTCGGCTATTTGCGTTGCGTGAAGAAATTAATTTTCTGTGGGATCTAAATGCAGTCACCGTCCAGCCAAAGGGATTTGTGGAACAATGCAACAGAGCACAGCTTATGTTCAAGATTGTGATAGTGTGCCCAAGTGGAGAAGGAGACTATCGACTTGGAGAGCTTATCTGGAGACAGATGTGTTCTTACTGGAGAGTCTTATTCCTTAAACTTTACAGCAGTACGTACAGGATGAAATATCTTGAATTTTGCATCAAGTATGAGTCCCTTGATTTGCACTCCAGTTTGGTGGAATCATCTTCGAGAGTCTTGGTCATGAGGGAATTTATCTTCACACGTTCGCACACCAAAGTTGGACTCAACCTCGCATGTTTTCCTATTTACTGAGTTTTTTTTTCTAGCTTTAAAATGGGCGTGTTGAGGCCACAAATACATCGGAGGTGGGTGCGATTCCTGCCAATGGATTCAAGTTCAGGCCATCCCAAGTAAACTAATAAGTGTGACACAAAGGATGAGCGTGGAATCACCAATCTTAAGTTTTCCGTCAAGAAAAGGCTTCCAAGTCAAATAGCGAGCAGCGTTCGTCGAATTTCATCGGCGAAGGTTTGGAACTTTTCATTGCATAAAAACGTCCTGAAACCTGGGAACTTAAAGGGAAATAGTCTTGCGTTATATTCAGGGTGAGAGGGATGAGACTTAGGAATGACTGGAGCGTATCATGGAAATTGTTCCGTTTCTTCAACTACTATGGATTGCAAAGGTTTGACAACAATGTGTCGATACCCATACGCAGTGGTTATGCTCCAAAACAATTCAATGATCGTAGTCCAATGTCTATGGCCCCGCTCGCCACTGAATCGAGTCCTCTTAAATACTTAATTCAATTCACTGCCAAAGTGCTTTGATGAATGTGTCAATTTTCAAAATTGTCCCCAACACTTTTCCGGAACTGAATGTATTTAGTTATATTTTCCAACACATTGACTCCAATGCGAGTTTAACGACACTCTCATCAAAATGTAATACGTCCATTTTTAAAAACTAATTAAGAGAGAACTGAAACTGGAATTCACTCGACACATTGCAGCGCATCAATTAAAATAAACCGCTTCACCAAAAGTTCCGGCTTTCCTGGCAGCCAAACAAAACAAACAAGAACGGGCGGCCGCGTTCACCGATTTTTTGCAGCAATTTCACCAGTAAATCCGAGTGAACTTTCCACTCAAAAAAAAAAAAAAAAAATATGCTTACTCTTGCATATTTTATTGCTTCAACGATGCATGACTTGATTTGTTTTTTATTGTTAATTATGGTCGGGTGCAACGCACGAGTGCACTCCACTGTACTGCTGCACCGTCAATCTTAACGCGGACAATCGGGCCAACAAACGGTACAAAACCAGAAACCATGCCTGGCACATGGTACTGTTTGAAACCGACCGACGCGCGACGTGTCGGTTTTCCAATTCAGAAAATCTGTGACGTTCACGGACATGAACGAACAAAAACTCAAAAAAAAAGGAAAACCGCGAAAAATTGAGTTTAAATATCGTTATGAATAAATGTTTTCGAATTAAAATTTACTCGGTATTTGCATTCACGGTGGGAATGGCGGATGGACACGTTCAGTCCGGGAGAGTGGAAGCTTTACCTCAAATCGGGCGGGATAATTGAATGAATTTCATGCCGCAATGGTGAACGATGGCGAACGTTCGTGAGTGCGGAAATATGTAAATTAACTTCCTGTCCAATGATTTACTATTTAACTAATAAATTCCAGCAGATAGGAAAGTTAAGCTAAACAAATGAACACAGTCCGGTGTCCGGAGGAGGACTCAATTGAATTTCGGAATGCCACAAATGAATGTGTCCAATGCCGTGAATTTGAAATTAGTTAATTGCATTTAGAGACCGCACTCCTTCCGTGTTTGCCGCCCGACACTGACACTGACACTCGTAGTTGAGTTAAAAATCGAATGTTTCTCTGGACTTAATTAAATCCCAGGTTCAGTTCTGTTGGGACTAATTTGCATCCCAGTCCGGACCACTGGCTGTCACTGGTATTTCCGGTCCGGCATCTGACACCGCATCGCATCGGCTTCGAATAGTCGAATAATGGATAATTATTCGAATTACTCAACAAAATCATATTTCCTGTGCGGGATTCCGGCCGCCGCCGGACTCACAGCGGAGGGTGTGCAATTTGTTATCCTTTCCGACGTACACACAGGATATTGGGGAATATATTGTATTTGTCAGCCTCGGGCACGCAGGGACGCATCAATCATAATGTAATCCTCCGATAGGTCATGGGAGGCGATGGCTTTTAGTTTCTTTATTTCGGGCTTTGAATCCAGCTTATGAGTTTCTTGGCGGATGCTATCACAATGGTGACAGTGACTGTGACAGTGTGACAACGACAGTTAAGTAGACATGATTACTTTCGAAGTTTGGGTACATTTATCTTCATTTGACTTGTCAATCCATCATTTATGGAAATAAAGCGCTCATATCGTCGCGCGGCTTACGACAGTAAGGTCATTTGTTTAGTTTTTTTATGCGGAACAGGGGACCATGAGTGATAGCTGTGGTTGGTGGTGGCACTGTTTTTCATAAACTCACATGTGAGAGAAGTCCATAATGAGCTGGCATGGGTCCTTAGAGGGTTGCGTACTCAGTACGTATCGTATTGGCATCAGAATTTCAAATTTTCAACGTGGACTGACTTTCAACAGCTTTAAGTGAAAGGGAGAACACTTCCATGTAGTCTAACGACCTTGCTTCAAGATCTTTACTGAGAGCCTCTGAATGTCCTTTTGAGAGTAATCTTTCATTGGACTCTTCCGAGTCACTGGAAGAAAGGGTATAAGTAGGTAGGGTAGGTAGGCTAGTGAATTCCCCAGCACACTAAGCCCATGTTGGTGATACACACAGTCAGACTACTACCCCAGATCGATCACTCCTGTGAAAGTGCCGTTAATTTGATCCCAATGGCAAATGGTGACTGGATCAGACTTGAAAATCCGATAAATGCGTTTTAAATTCCCTGGGATTCGAACCGGGGACCCCACAAACCAAGGGCAGGCACTTAACCAAACGCGACATCCAGTCGTCTAGGATATGAGTGAATACATGGATAGATTGAAATGGCTTAAAATAAAAAAATTCTATATGCATTGTACCCCATTGTAAGTCCCACAAATGCGTGATTTATTATGACATGCTTTTTTTAATTTTAAATAAAATACACAAAATCGGTTGGATGGTGGAAACATCATTATGGTATAAAAGAGCAATGTCTGAGATTTACTTTCTCTGAAAACTACGCTGTCCAAGATCTATTAGTTTTTTATAATTTATGCGTGCTCAAGGGATTATCCGGGGTCAAGACACAGCACGGGCCGAAGGTGTTGATGGAGAAAGAGACATTGTTCGTAAATATCTGCGGATTCCATGTTCGTGTAGTGCGGCTGAAGAACGAATCTGCAAATTTAACTGTGCGTCCGAAAGTAGGCTTAACTACGTGCGCTGGTGAATTCACTAGCAGCCTAGCAAAGCGACTTTGAGCTCTCACCAATGATTCCATATGGCCGTGGAGGATATAGAGGCTATCTGACACCGCAGTACAACGGATGGAGGGAATACACTAACCTAACGCAAATTTTCTATGGACGTCTCTGAACGCCTTTGCTGAACCTTGACAAAGTAAAGTCCTAGATCATGCTAGCTGTACTATGTCGTGACGCTGTGCATCACCTGATTGATATAGTGTAACCTCTCATTGCATAAAGCTCCCTTAATCTTTAAGTCGACAGCTTTTTCAGACTGTATATCTATTTACACGTAATCACGTGTCACGTTCGTACGTGTCACAATCCACCAAAGTAACGCGATCAAGTATGTGCCTTTAATACATTTATGTGAAAGTAGTTGACATGATCACGTGAGCGACATTGATGTGCGTGAAAAGGTTCGTGATCCCGTACGTTCCCGTGTATTATACTGGTAATGAGCGGTTTTATTTCAATGACGTTGATTTCCATTTATTTGAAGTTGAGTTCGGAAGTGGCAGATGCAAAAGGCGCTAGTAATTAGATTCACGTTGAATCAAATCACAAAGTACGTGTCACGCACATTCTGATTTCACGTGAATACGTAACACGTCCGAACATGGAATCGTTAGCTACAATCCCTACCAACTAGCTAACAGGTCCTTTAAGGCGGAACGACTTTATGTCATCGTCGCTTTTATCAATTGCGCGGTACACGGTGACCACCAATGAGCCAATAACCACTCCTTCCTCCACCACTCGCGTGAGTAATTTAATTTGATTGACTTCAATCGAATATTGCAGCTCGTAATAGTCAACTGCCATGAACAGCGTCGTTGCCAGCGAAGTGGTGACAGCAATATGAAACCACAAACTCATAAATATCTTCCGCAACCATTTATTGGGCACATTAATCACCACAATTCACTTAACTCCCCTGTTAGGAGGAGTTGGATGGCTAAGCATATAATTTGATATGGCACCCGGGTGACAAACGCTTCTCATCACACTCGCCAGTCACACGGGAGATATGAAAAATGATACGAGCCCAAAACTTCGTGACCACCTCGAAACAGAGGCCAAACAAAGAAAATCAACTCTCTTGACAGTCGTCCATTGCCTAAAGTGATGTTCTTTTGACACGTCATTCTCACACGTGGGGGCTCCCTGTCGTTGGTCGAAGTGGTTTCCTATCGAATACGATGAATTTTCCTATCTGATCCATGCTCACTGTGCACACCGCACATTCCTCGTTGGGGAGTAGTCACCCTCGGGCATACAGAAGGCAACTCCAACCAGGAAAACAATTCCCGAACAATGTCGACGTGCTTTGCCATTCAAACGAAAGTTTCTGCCTCAAAGCCAAACACATTCAGTTTCGCTTCTGCAAACCACAACAGTGTACACAACCAACTGCTCTCCCAAATGTCTCAAAACAAAACTCTGGCTAGTCAAACAAACGAGAACACCTGCCGGCCAACACATGTAAGCTGGCGATGTGCTCCTCCGCACTGAAACCTATGCGCTCCACCTAGATAACAAAGCCCAGTCCAGCCCATATCGCCGACAAGTGCTCGACAAAGTAGACGCATCCACAGGAACTATTCCCAATTGTGCGTTAATTTAATTCACCCTCAGTCCGTGCGCCAATCCACTCTCGGGGGGAGGCCCCTTCAGTAATCATGCGAATTATCTGTGCCCTGTGCAAATATGTATCTCCTCCTGTTGCAGATTCCCTCGAACAGATACGCGGATGACAAAAAAATTAATTTCCCGAGCCCCAAATGTAATTTCCAGTCGATATCACCGATGATGTTGTATCCACCCACCCGACCGCGCTCGGGACGAGTTCAAATCACAAACTCTGAGCCTCACGCCACCACGGCCACTGGGTGAGTGTAGCATAAATTGGATTTACCGGGCGAATCGATTCAATGGCCACATGCACTCGGGGTGCACAGCAGTTCGCCGCCGCGGACCTTCGCATGGTATCCCCGCGGTAAATGAGGTTAGTTTGACAAACATAAACACTTCGACGGGGCTTAGGTCGAGCTCCGTGGACAATAGAGGCCGGTTGGCAAGCCGGTCGGCTACCTCCCCACCCCTCCCCCAACGACAAATAAGAAAAATAATTCCAATCGCCGGAATGTGTGTTCACTGAAATTGCTTCATTTGTTTTAATTTGTATCTGTGCGCTGCACAAACCGCCACCAACACGTACCCTCCCCCGGTCCCCAGGAGCAGCAGTCGCACACACCAGCACCCCTGGCGAGAGATGCGAGCGCTAAAGGTCGCTTAATTAACTCCCATTTGGTCCCTATGCCGGCCGGCTGGCCGGCTGGTCGGTGGCGGCGCACCGCGCTGGCTGGCGTTCATTTAATTAGCGACATTTCGAGTTATCGTGCTTTAATTAAATTTCCTTTCAGTGTCAGAGTGCAGATACGTCATACCGTTGTCGCCGCCGCCGTTGGCATCGCCGCCATCATTCAGACATGTGGTGCGATGCACTGTGAAACTTCCTCCGGCTTCGTGTCGATGCCGGCGGTGGCGGCGGCGGCGCGGACGTAGTGATCTGTGTGCCAGTGCGACGCACGGGATGCCAACCTAATTGAGATGGATGAACTGTAATAGCTCCCACTTGAGAGTTGTAAAAACTTTCAAAGTTAATATTTTAATTGGCTTACATACTTTAATCAACAGCGGTTTTGTGCGGCCGCCAGCGGGTGGCGGGGGAGAGCCAGTGGGAGACGGGCGGGCGCATTTAAACTGAGGATTAGAAGCATAAAGCCGATAATGGGAGTATAAAATGGCTTTTAAGCTTCCCGCTTAAATAATTCGTTTTTACAATCGTCCCGATGTGGGCCAGTCGATCAGAGTGAGTGTGCTGAGGGTGTGGGGGGCGGAGAGCAACGGGTTTAATGAGGGGGAAGTGTGATTAAACGAGGGTAACCCCATGCATGCAGTACCGTGTAATCGGGAGTAATGTCACGTAGAACGAAACTGGCAGTTAGTGGGGAGCATTTATAATTTTTAGCGCTGCACCCGGTGCGGACGGAGTTCGACCTCGACCATAACACGATTTACGCGTAGCCCTTTCGTGTTTATGGATGAATATCAAAACCACTTTCGGCTGGTTTGCATTCCCAAGTATCCGACCGACTCTGAGGAGGAGCTACTTAATCCTGGACTTTGTTGCTTCTCCATTTCGAATTATGGGCTGTTTCTTTGCACTTAGTGGACAGTCATGGCAAAGGGAGTGAGGTGGGCGTTAAATGCAATCTTTGACGGTGTTTTTTTTATTAGAACTCAAAGGGAAGTTAGTAAACATTTTGTTGACGAATTGTACATCATTGGCACTTTGTGCGTAAAAATATATGTTTGATCTCGTGACGAGGATGAGGCCTTTGTGATCAAGTAATCCTTAATGTATTCATAGGCTCTTAGGTATCATACAGGTATGATAGATTTGTACGCCATTCGTACAGTGTCGTAAAGTGAAGCAAACGGAAACGAGGACAGCCCGCCCAGTCAACGCTCTTCCAGTTAACAATGACATCTGAAGCATAATAATATAATAATAATATGGGTGGCGCTACAGTCCGAGGCGAACCTGGGCCTTGCTTCTCAGCAATCACTCGTGTTGTGCGTGCTTTTGTTCTTTCACGCGTGGAAGGGACCTACAGTTTAATGCCGACTCCGAACGGCGAATTTGAGAAGCTTTTTCTAGACAGGAATACTCTTTGAGCATTGTCAGTGACTCGAAAGAGTTGGAGCCGTGAATTATGAAAGATGGTAAATTCGGGTATCGAACCTGGCACCCTCTGCGTAGGAGTCGACGCACTTACCCATTACGCCACGGCGACCGCATCTGAAGCATAGGCGCCCGTATACATTTTCCAGGGGGACAGAGTATTTTTTTTCGATACAATGGGAGAGGAGGAAGGGGCAAGTGCCCATTGACCATCCTCTGCAACTTTTCATTGACGTGATTGGCAGAACACAGCGAGTCGTCAATGAGGCGTTTGCTGGCATTGAGGCGGAAGTGGCTAAATTGGGTCTAGCGGTGAATGAGGTTAAAACGAAGTATATGCTGTCATCAAGAAGGACACACAAAATCGACGTCTTGGACAGAGCCTCACAATGGGCACCTATAACTTCGAGGTACTCAAGGACTTCGTCAACCTCGGCTCCGCAGTAAACAGTACAAACGACATCAGTACCGAGATCAAACGCATAGTAACTCTTGCCAACCGCTGTTTCTATGGGCTCAAGAGGCAATTGATTAGTAGAGCCATCTCTCAAAGAACCAAGCTGACTCTATACAAGACCTTGATCATCCCAGTCCTGCTGTACGGCGCGGAGGAATGGACAATCTCAAAAGCGGATGAGGAAGTCCTTGGTCTCTTTAAGAGAAAAGCTCTGCGTGAGATATTTGGTCCTGTTTGCGTTGACGGTTTCTGGAGTAGAAGATTCAACCACGAACTGTACGGGCTGTAACAGCGACATGAGTCTAGTCAGGCGTCTTCGGATCCAACGCCTAATATGGCTAGACCATGTAGATCGTATGGACAACTCAGCTCCGGCCCGGAGACTCTTCGACTCCGAACCCGTGGGACAACGCAACAGAGGACGCCCGCGTTTAAGGTGGCGCAACCAAGTGGAGAAGGACCTCAACCAATTTAGCGTGTGACACTGGAGACAGCTAGCCAAATACCGTGCTAGTTGGAGAGGCTTGTTGGTTGAGGCCCAGGTCCACCCCGGATTGTAGCGCCAAATAACGAAGAAGAAGTCAATCACAAGGTAGATTAAAAAATACCCGCATTAGATTTAAGTTTAATTATCCTTGAGAAATATAAGAAAATAGGAGTTGAGACACTTCGTCAAATTGTCCACTCTTCTGTCCTCGGTGGTCAAGTGCGAGTAGAGGCCCAAACCTTTAGAATCCGTCGCGTGCTGAGAAACTAGGGGCAAAAGCATATTCTTCGAAAGAAGGATTTTACAGTATCGCCGTGGCGTAGTGGGTAAGTGCGTCGACTCCTACGCAGAGGGTGCCAGGTTCGATATCCGAATTTACCACTTATCATAATTCACGGCTCCACCTCTTTCGAGTCACTGACAATGCTCAAAGAGTATTTCTGTCTAGAAAAAACTTCTCAACTACGCCCTTCGGAGTTGGCATTAAACTGTAGGTCCCTTCCACTCGTGAAAGAACAATAGCACGCACAACACGAGTGGTTGCTGAGAAGCAAGGCCCAGGTTCGCCTCGGACTGTAGCGCCACCCATATTATTATTATTATTAAATAATTCATAAATATATATACACTTAGTGACAAAAGTCCATATAAACGTACAACTATAAATGTTAACATTTATTCCGTAAAGGAAAAGTAAAAAATTATAAAACAACTTATTTTCCCGTAAATCTAGGTAAAACCAGGATGACAAAAGTCTACGTACACTGAAAGGTTATAACGTGAATTAAAAAAATAGAATGGTTGTTAATAACGCATTGAATTTCCTTTTGAGGATATCACTGCTCTCATCCTTTTCGGCATTGATTCGACACATTTTGTGGTAACTGAGGGATCAATGTAGGCCTATTCTTCCTCAAGAGCCTTCTTTAAACTTTGCTTGTTTGTGATGGCCGCCGCTTTAATTAGTCCCATAAATGCTCTATAGGGTTCGTATCAGGAGATTGAGGAGGTGTTTTCAATTGTTTAGTGCAGTATACAAGCCATTCCTGTACGAAGCGAGAGGTACCTTTAGGGTCGTCGTCTTGTTGAAAGACAAACGACTCGCCCAATCCTAGTTTTTCAGCTTTAGGCTATTTTTAAGAATATTCAAGTACACGAATTTATCCATTATGGAGTCAATAAAAACGGTTTCCAAACCCCGCCTCTGACATACAACTCCACACAAGAACGCTTCCACCTCCATGCTTCACTGTACCAACGTTGTTTGATTACGCCAGCGCGGTATTGGGCTTACGGCATACCCTCACTTTACCGTCATTGTTGTAAGTATTAAATTTACACTCATCGCTGAGAACTCATTTGCATGATTGTGGTGGAATTAAGCGAAGTCTAACCTTTTTTTTCTATTCACTTCGCTAATAAACGGTTTTTTCTGGCCACTCTTCCCCGAAAACCTTTTCTTTTGAGAACTGTCCGAACTGTATTTGCATCACAAGACTTACCCGTTTCCTCCAGCAACTCAGCTTTTATTTCCGATGCGGTTATTTTAGGATTTTTGGACACTTTCCTTACTATAAGACGTTCAGATCGGCGTTTAGGATTACATGATCCGGTCGTTTTACAATTATTTACTATTGTTTCCACTGTAGAGTGTGGTCTTCCAATAAGTTTTGCAATCTCCCGTAATGATTTTCCTTCAGAACTGTGTTTTATTATCAGTCTTCACAGTTCAGTGGAAACTTACCTGCGTTTGGCGTTCATTTTGTGCACAACTCAGTAAATATTTATTAAAAAAACTCACAGTTCCACACTGACCTATTAGAAGAACACAACTGAATAAAATGTAAACAAAAGAAAAATAATTGCACAACTTTATCACACAAAAAGGAAACAGCTGCAGCTGGTGTACGTAAACTTTTGTCATCCTGGTTTTACTTAGATTTACGGGAAAATAAGTTGTTTTCTAATTTCTTACTTTTTTTTTTACGGAATAAATGTTTACGTTTATAGTTGATCGAATAATAAAGCGAACCATATTTACTTTTTTGAATTTTACCGTGTTTTACTAGAGAATAACTCGTTTATTGACTCGAACTTCTAGTGTACGTAAACTTTTGTCACTAAGTGTACATATTTGTATTGTTTGAAAACGTTACAAGATTACAATTTATATATGTTTCGAAGCCTCTGCCTTCGTCGTCCGCAAAAATACGATTGGCTAGAAAATAGACATTCGTCAAAAAAAAATTGATCTTAATTGACACTCACAATACCACTTTGCCTAAATTCACAATGGAGAAATTTATAACGATTAATCCTTTTTTGACAATTGAAAATCGCAATAACGTCTCAAATTTTTTGGTAAGTATCGTTTATCGTGTATTTTTTGACACTCGCAATAGGGGCCTTAGTCTAAAGTCTTCACATTTATTTGCATTTTGTATTTTCTGGACTGGAATGATTTGTGTTTCTTTCCTGTTCCTGTTTTCAAAGATTTATTTACTACTTACTGCATTAGTTTTTGTCCTTATATTTCCCTAATTTGCCTGTCAAGTATCATCTTTGAAGTGATCTTTTCGGCGTCTGGTTTACTTTTAACCCATTTCAGGCGCCGATAACGAAATCGAAGAAACTGCGGCGATGGTTCGCAATGCGGACGTAGTTGATTGTGTTCTGTTATCACCACAAAGAGTGGATGGGATTAGCGATGTTGATAGATATTGACGATGGTGTGCATGTGTGTTGAAGGATCCAAGTGATTACTTCCCACAAGAAGTTTTCGGATGAATAGAACTGGCCTGTGAATTCAACGATGAAAATGCAAACATGCCGGATCACGACGACGATAACAAAGTACAAGGTGAGGTGGAACAAATGAATCCAGTGGTGCGAAAAAGAAGAAACCGAAGCCAATTGTATTCAAGTCAAAGTGGTCGAAAGCGAATGTGTATCTTTTGTAACCAACAGACGGTCTGAAAAGTATGACCAGCTGCTGGAAGACTACTGGTTTTTCATGAATCTTTATCCGCTTCAATGTTCGCCCATCGAAATATTCGATTCATTGATGACCAGCTCTTTGAATGGATTGTTGCATGTACCATTGATTACGCAGTTACCGATTGTAACGTAACTAGCCTCTTTTCACAAACGCATTGGACGCAGCGATGGTCAATGCATGGAAGTTCCATTGCAGGATTCACAAACACGAACAGACAAAACTAGAGCATTATGACAAATCGAAGCGACTGAAATCCAGTGCAGCTTGACTTCCGCGTATATGTTACCTAGTGCTTATTGCGTCAAGTCAAATCGGATTCCAGAACATCTGTACCGAAACAAATGCACAATTTAAGCAAAACAAACGCGTTGAACGATATTAGTTCAGATAAGACCGGACATTTAATTATTCGCACTGGTAAGCGCCTTCGTTGTCAACCACACCGTCTTCAAATGCTCCAAATGTGAGTTGGTATTGCAGCCAAGATGCTTCGCTACATTCCACAATATGTAAAATGTAGCGGTCATCAATTTTCAAAAAAACAAAAACATTTTCTCTGTTTTTATATTGGTTCAGGCGAATGGCGTGAAAACGCACCTCTATCTAGGCACCATACCTGGGGCCTATTTCACAGATCATACATCACATACATTTTATACAACTTACACATACAACATACAACAACTTACTATACAATTTCCTGTTTCTCAGATTCCATTGGAAGTATTGTATGATATATTCTTTGTTGTATGATGTGTATTATTTTGACGTTTAATTTTGAATGAGAAATTTCATTGAAAACTAAATAGTGTCGTGAATTAAGCCCACACACCATATAAGTGGATTACAAACAAACAACTAAATAATGGATGTGATGATATGAAGGATATGATGACATTTTTTTCAAATAGTACATGATTATTAATAAAAATTTCTTGAAGAACTAGAACTCCTTGCTCCTACATGCCTAATTTAAAAAAAAAATATGAACAATCACTCATTATTCAAAATATATTATTTTTGCGTATTTTCCCATTTGAAAGCTCATTTTTGTAGTGACTACAGCAGTTTTATGTACTGTATGAAATGTATGTTCAAATTTGAAAAAAAAAAACTGCTGTATGATGTGTATGATATTTTTCAGTGAAACAGAATCATACAACTTTCCCATATTTCCAGGGTATACTTTAAATGATACATGTTGTATTACAGCAGCTCATACAAAAAATCTGAGATACAGAAATCAAACAGCAGAAGTGTCAGAATCATACAATGTATGAGATGTATGTTCTGTGAAATAGGCCCCTGAACAGTAAAATAATTAAAAATATTCCCACTAAAATAGAAATTTGAACTATTTTGGTCCACGAAAGGAGGAGCCGCCTGAAATGGTTTAAGTGAACCACAGACAGCTTAAAGCTCCACCTTTTTTGAACTTAAACTTCGTATCCAAGTGAACTGTGTTATCAACATATTCAGCGCAATCTTTTGAGTTCTGAACTTTCTTTATACTTGTCACATAGTATTCATTGGATTTATCTGCAATAAATATCTTACCTACTTATCAGGCTGGCGACTCATGCAGGGTCCGAACCTGAGCGATTGCAGCCTTCCATCGCTTATGGTCCTGGGCACGCTGCTTCAAGTTCTTAAGACCAAGTTGTCTTGCATACCAGATCTTTATACCGGAGATTCAGTCTTCCTATCCTTCTCGAACCAGGAGGCTCGGATTCGAAGACCCTCTTAGCTGGTTCGTTGGTGTCCATGCGCTCGATGTGTCCGAACCAGTGCAGTCGACGGATCTTTGTCTTCGGGACTACATCCACATCCTGGTTCAGCTCGTAGCGTTCGCGGTTGTGTCTCCTCCATTCGCCTTCCTCGCAGGCGGGACCATTTGTCTGACGTAGAATTTTTTTTCGAAGGCACCAAGAATCAGCTCCACAGTTTTGCTTATCGTCCAGCTTATCCTCACAACGGGTGTTGTGAAGGCTACCCAGGGGTCGCCGCGGGGAGGCTGTATCTCAGCTTGATCTGTGCATCCACAAGGATAGTTGCTGGCATCCCGCCAAGATCAACAACTTTGCCCTGTGAGCACAGACCCTGCCCCTCTGCAATAACTATATCGTCATTACATTCTACTTAGCTGCATGACCCTCATACGGCCAGTTATGGTGCACGGTTGAAGACTATGGCTCAACGTGAGTACTTCCCGAGTGAAAAGGATGAGATTATTCAAGAGACAGTGTCTTCGGACATGGCACCTTCTCCTGAAGCATTCCACTATCTCGGCACAATTGGCTTAATACAGGATCAACAAGGATTTCCTGTTAATGCCGACCAGTGGCCAGGTGACTCCAATACGAACGGGATGTTGCTAGCAGCCACAATCGATTGCACAGCGATATCTGCTCGAGATAGGAAAACATCTGGCAAATAAGGGGTATTTAACTGGTTAGCGTTTCAAGAAGACGCGGTAGATGACCAGCTTTAAAGTAGTCGAAGAAAAAAGAAAATCCAAAAAACAAATATACAAAAAACCAAAAATAAATAATAACAATGCACCACCGCTCGTAAACCATCGAGCGAATGTTCGATGTGTTACTACATTTGAAACTCTTCAATCTCGATGGGAACGACCTACTGAGGTTTTAGTAAAAGTTCTTCCAAACATCGTTGGGAACGTGACGTAAATCTCCTTGACTGCCATCGGGTGTTAAAAGTCCGTGAAAAAGGACACGACCCTGGTCGAACATTCCCATCGAATACTGCCCAAACAACAATCTCTCCTTTGTCCACTCATCAATGGTGACAGTGCACAGACATTGCGAAAAAATCCCGGCTTATGTGGCTGCTAACAATGGAAACGGAGTTGGCAACCGAATTTGTAAAATTCACAAAAATGAATAAAACATTCATTTTGCCACAAGAACTGTGCCTCAACCCATCTCGGTTTCGCGAAATACGAATGCACGTCATCTCGCTAGTCAATCCCTCTCGCTATGAAGGATTGCATGTTTTACGAATTCCGCTTCACAACCAGCGATACGGCTTCACATTCACATTCAATCAAATTGTAAAGCCATCGTCTCGTGCCACATGTCGTCCCGAAAAATATGAACTACGACCATGAATACACATCTGCGTGCGTTTGACAAAGCAGGAATGTCACTCCCAGCGGATCCGTACTCCTTCATTGCAACAATGACAATCTTGACGAATCATTCAAATATTGGCTCGCCTGGAGTGTGCCTTGTAGCTTGTTTGGCAGATGCTGCGAAGCATGAGAGTTGTTCGTCTGACAGGTGTCTTCCCCTCAGGCGGCGCGGTGTGCGTCCTGCTGCCTCCGTCCCATTAAAGTATCGCGGATGCCGTGCGAATCGATTAACTGCCACCGCGTGTCACCGGGGAACGTATGCATGAATTGACGTCGAATATTGGAATTGAATGATTGTGATTTTTCTGTTTCTTGTTCACATGTCTACATACTTTCGTTTTGTTGGCTCATCTGGTGTTTATGACTGCTGCTTGGTGCTTGACGTGGAAACAAAACGAAATGGGACTCCAAGGGGTATCGGAATCGGATGGTAGTCATGAAGTGGTAATTTGCCAAAAACATTCACAAACAAATGGAATCGAGTGTCAGATTCAGCAAAGGGTGTCACAAGGCCCACGTGAAGTGACATTTTATGAGAACACACATGCTATGTTTCACATCGCGTGCATTGGCCTGACAAATTGGCCGGCGTTAAAGCAAACATTTGCCAACGTTTTCCCCTCTCTTACTTACTTACTTATCAGCCCTACGACCCATGGAGGGTCTGAGCCTGAGCAATTGCTTTCAGTCCTCTAGACCAAGTTGTCTTGCATCCCCGATCTTTATGGAGGAGGTTCGGTCTCCCCCTCCTTCTGAAACCAGAAGGCTCGGATTCGAAGACCCTCTTAGTTGGTTCGTTGGTGTTCATGCGCTCGATGTGTCCGATTGAGGGCAGCCGCTGAGTTTCTGCCTTCCGGACTACATCCAGATCCTGGTACAACTTGTAGATTTCGTGCATGCAGCAAGATTGGCAAAATAAGAGTTTTGTAGAACATCATCTTGGTCATTCGAGTCAGTAGTCTTGAGCTCAGTTGTTTTCACAGACCGAAGTAGCATTGGTTGCCACGGATGATGTGATGATCGTAGAGTTAACGTTTGGCCCGAGGTAGACAAACTCCTTTACTACCTCGAAATTGTAGCTGTGGATCGTAATGTTTTGTCAAAGGTGGTGTATCACGGATCGTTTGTTGGTCGACAGCATATACTTGGTTTTGTCCTCATTGACCTTAAGACCAGCTCGCTTAGCCTCTTCTCCAATTGCCGTGATGGCCTAAACCATGGCAAGCGCGACGATCTCGATGTCGTCTGCGTACTCCTGATTTGTGCAAGATAGTGCCTTCAGTGCCCGGCGCACTATCTTCTCCAGTACCAAATTGAAGAAATCACACGAAAGCACATGTCCTTGCCCAAATCCGGTGAAGGTTTCAAACGGCTCAGAAGTCCCCGAGCACGGTACAACGCGGTACGACACAACCTGATCCTTCGGGATCCCGAATTCGGCCATCGCATCAAATAGTTCCTTGCGATGAAAGCTGTCGTAAAAAATTAAAATCCACGAAAAGGTGGTGTGTATCGATCTGAAACTCGGTAGTCCTCTCCAGGTTCTGACTTAGTGTGAAAATTTCGTCTATAGTCGATTTTCCGGGCCGGCAGCCGCACAGGTACTTGCCGATTAGTGCTGTGCAAAACGGCTTTAGACGTTCACACAGTACGCTGGACATGATCTTGTAGACGACGCTGAGCTGTTGGTCAAAAATGTGATTGAATTTTTATTGGTAAGGCGAATGATTTGGACATGGCTTTATTGAGTTCATCTCAACTTAGTCCCAGGAGAAACATAATTCAACAGCGATAGCCTATGGGAGCAATTCCAAACATAATATCGATAAATTTTAAGACCAGAAATGTCCAGAAACTTTTCTACAGCCCAAAGAGTACTCGACTCAGAAGCGATAATAAAGAGGACCCCCGAGACAATGCTACAACAAATTCCTCGATGACTGTACCAAAGCTTAAGAAGAGCTGTTATACAAACCATTACTCACAAGCCACGCTTAAACCACGCGATATGAAACCAAGCGTTCACAAGTTTATATACTCGTTGGAGTTGCGTCGTGAAAGGCGAGAATGGAGATAGCGTGTGTCCAAGAAGATTTGTTGTTTGCCGTTTCTCGTGTGAACAATTGTTACTGTTATTTTCATTTGGTTGCATTGTTACGTAAGTTGGTCGTAAGAAATAGTTCAGTTCTGTTCTGATTGTCAAAGACACTAGTCATACGAATTATTGTAAATAAAGAAAAATCGAAAAAAAGGAAAAACTACAATTCTGTTCCTTTACATAATACAACAACGGTATTAAGACGCGCAAGAAAACAGAACATCCTCAATGTCAATCAACCTTCAGTCAAATATCTACATTGAAACTTGGAACATTGTTAATTTTCATCACAGAACTTATGGAAGAACAAGTGGTGGGTAATTGTAGTAAATTTGAAAATTTTTAAAAAATCATGAAAAATCGACGTCAATGATTTTCTATATTCATTTATAACTATTTCGAGCATTCTGATCAGAAATAAAGTATTACAGATATAGTCAACTTTACAACGGATTGCCCCTAGTCCATCGATGAATTTGAGTGCCTTTTTGACAGATATTCATGAATTTTTGACGGTTATCCACGAAATAACGTAAATGCTGTCCTCGGATTGGTCAATTTGGTTTAAGAAAACGTTATGAAAAACAGTTGTCAACAATTTTAAGGGGTAAGAGAAGTAGAAGTCTGGCGTCTCTGTTATACTTCATTTCTGATTGTGATCATTCAATTTTCATTTCATTAGCAGTCAATTTTTCAGTGGCCGGCAAAACTGTTGTTTGTTGACAGGAAATAACAGTGTCGTCAATACCAGTAAACAGAGAGATAGATAGAAAGAGAGAGAGAGAGAGAGAAGGAGAAAATGAACCCCTAAATAAACCGAGGTTCCCGCTAGGGATGTTCGATGATCATCGATTTTCACAAAACATCGATGTTCAGAGGCCAAATGTCGATGTTTAAGTTCTTCAAATATCGTATAATCGATGTTAAGAACAAAACATCGGTCTTCGATGTTAGCAAAAGAGATTGGGGAACTGGAATAATTTTCTGGAATTTCATCATAATCATGTAAGCATTTCGTAGACACAACGCTGATCTAGAGCGCTCTTGAAATTGGTTTATGGATTGTTTAGACTTGAATCTGACCCCAATGTTCGCTCTGCCGAGCATACAGAATGCTTTGAGTTTCTTGGTATTTTGTGTATACTTTCATTCTTGGTTTTTGACCTGAAGAACATATGTTGACTTTGTACATATGTACATTATGCAGATAGTCCATTACGGAATTATATAAATTCGTTGTTAATGAACATCGACGTTTTGAGACCGATTATTATCGGTCAACGATGACCAGCCATCGATGTTGACATCGATATCAATGTCAACATCGTACACCCCTAGTTCACGCTGTAAGGTTGTTCGGTTTGACAACCTCTCACGAACGGATGAACTCTTAGGGTTTTCAACTACCTAGCTTTCGCCAAAAATGTGTGTCAAAACTGGGCGGTTTGGAGAGATACGATAAACCCTCGCGATTTCGTTTGGTGGGAATATAGAATGGTTTCTTAAGAGTGTCTTTTTAGTCCAAAATAAATGTCCTGCCTTACATCGAGATAAGTTGTAAGGTTGAAGTGTCTGAAATGTTGATAAAAAAGATTAAAAAACTTGTTTAATTCATTATTAGAAACCACTTTGTTAAGTAGGGTGTACCTCTCTCTTAGAGGACAACTTTCATAACCTCTCACCTCTACTTTCCGGACGGATATCTATGAACGCTGATAAAATCACACAGAGTGTTCCCTCTAAGCTGGCAACTTTTCTAAGGCACCGAATTTATTCTTCTTCGGTCGAAACTGAGAAGTATTGAGTATCCTGTCAGCCTTCAGACTGACAGGAGAAACACATGATCAATGAAGAATTTAACAGAGCCATTCCTGTTCGCAGTTGAGCTGGCATTATAAATATTACCTCGTCCATATCGCAGAGTCTGCATGGACTTTGGGAATTTACCAAGGAATATCTCATTAGCAAAACAACTTATAATAATAATAATGTGGGTGGCGCGACATTCCCAGGTGGACCTGGGCCTAGATTCTCAGCAACCACTCGTGTTGTGCATGCTATAGTTCTTTCACGAGAGGAAGGGATTTACAGTTTACTGCCGACTCCGAACGGCGAAGTTGAGAAGCTTTTTCTAGACAGGAATAGGTGGAGGTGGACCCGTGAATTATGAAATGTGGTAAATTGGGGTATTGAACTTGGCACCCTCTGCGTAGAAGTCGTAGAAGTCGCTTTAACCTACTACTCCACGGCGACCCACTAAAACAATTTATGGTTAACTTTGAATTGGCAGCATTGTTTTCTATGACAGCTGATTTGACAGTTCTCGTTTGTTTTGATGGTACATTTCACGACGGAGCAAAATGAGCAGATTATTCAAATTTATTTTCAAGAACATGGTTTTATTCGAAAACACTCAAACTAAAGCCACTGTCGAAACAAAAAAAAAAGTTACCGCGTGATGCCCATCCCAGTGGAATGGATGGATATCACACATGATTAGTTATTGCCAACATACAGCCTGATGTACGCCAAAGGCACTAAAGTCGGGTGCTAACCTGGGCCTCAACCAACAAGTGTCTCCCGGCTCGATCTTTAGCTAGATGAGCTGCCTCCAGTTTCACACACATGAAAGGCTGAGTTCCCTTTCCACTAGCGTACGCTACCTGAATCGCAGTCTTCCGTCCTCGTCCGTCGAGGGTGGATTCCAAGTCTTTCCGGACCAGAAAATTGGTTTCCATTCGCTCTACATGACCTAACAATCGCAATCGCTGGTTCTTCACTCTTCTGGCTAAGTCGATGTCGCTGAACACATCAGACTGACAGATGGGGCAGAACACTCAGAAGCTACCTCATCCGCGTTCGACAAAATCCTTGCCTCTGCTCCACATAGAAGTACTGGCACGATTAAGGTCTTATAGAGGGTTACTTTGGTTGTTCGAGAGAGGGTTTTGTTTTTCCAGCCCTCAAAGAACCCGACATCGCTTGATTTCTCTGACTACCTCCAATCTACTACCTACGACGTTGTGTCCGAGGCGTCGGTGTTGGGTATCATTTCTCATTGACAGCGTATTCTTGCTTGTCCTCGCTTACCGTTAAATCCATTTTGCAGTCTCCGTTGCATTACTCACAAACGTGCCATTGACATCACGCTGCGTTCTTCCATTTAGGTCAATATGGTCGACGGACTTCAGTGAATTCAGAGTTCTCAGTTCATGTGAACAACCAGTCAAGGTAGCCAGTCAACCAGATGGATCGTCTTTACATTTAAATTCCGGTTTTCATGCTTCGTTTAGTCGCTTACGCGATTTCGTCGATCTTCATGCACATCCCGTCAGCTATGTCCAGATTTAGAATTTCCAAGAAAGTCAAGACACTGAGTGACTGAAGCAAACCAATTTTGGGAAGCAGTGGGTTTCGTTAATTAGGCAACACTCGATTAATTCCCAAAATAAACCACCCACTCCGTTGATGGCAGGACCCCCCTTTCCTGTCACAGCAGATACAAAAAGAAGAAGAAAGCCCGTGTTGAATCATTTCCACTCTAAAAATAGAGCCAACTCGTGGAACTAATTAAGTCCATAACCAAGTAAACAATCTGCTCTGGGCTTACACACGCGCGCTCCCTCCCGTTGGCCATTCGATTCACCGATTCCCCAAATGGTTCAACCAAACTTAGACCGGTTTCCGAATCTAGTCCACAGAATCCATCCCAATCCATCGCAGTCCGGCGAGCGAACGAGAAAAGAATTTCCATAAATTGAATAAATAGAGGAACCCTTGGTCCGCAGCTAACCGCCCCTGGCTAATACAACAACAATCGCAGCCGAGACCAACTTTACGCCCATAAATCCGTGTTCGAAAAACAAGTCCACTGTGAAATTTCAGGGATGCCCATGTACCGCACAAGAACCCCAGCAACGGAGAGCCAATCCAAGCAGCGACCACTGCACCGTGCAGGAGCAGGAGACCAACACAAAAATACGAATCCACAGACTCATTAAGCGCCCGTTCCAGTCCGGGCCAGTGCGGCCAGTTGTAACTCAAGGGAAATTCCCTGCGCTCTCACTTTTCTTTCCCGTTCACTTAACCTCAATGCCCGACTTTATTCGAAATCAAAGGCAGACATTTACTTTCATAAATAATAATGGGATGCATGTGGCCTGGGTTTCCAGATGGGCGCTGCACCAGTGGCTGGGCGCTGGCGGAGGTCTGTCCGGGCAGCCCCGAACGGATCCGCACGTTCGGATTCATCTAATTAAAATGATGCAGAGGCAGACAGGGAGAGAATGACGAGCGTGTACAAGCGTGATTGCTTCTTGTGTCTCGGTGCAGCCGGAAACCGGGCACAGGACTCTGTGATTTTCGCACAAACGGAAGGACATCGTTGACGTTGATGGGGGGGACACCGAGAACTACGGCATCAGCAACAGAGGTCACCACTGAGTTCACAATTAATGGCTGCATGCAAGTCCATTGATAGGTTTAATTAAAAAATAAATAAAATCCAGTAGCAAGGATTCAATTTGAGCAGTGACTCCCCGGCCGCACCACATTAGCACGGAACGCGAATCCAGTCGTTCATTAATGCATGCAGCGCGGACACCAGCTGAAGCTGGAACTGTTATTCATGCATGACCACTCGAATGGCAGCAGTTATTCACTTTCACGCCCGTGGCCACAGTCACTCCCACACACACAGGCGGCATACGAAGGACGTGTCATATCCCAAGCGGACCGAGAAGCCTCGTCGCCTGGACGATGGGGATCTGGTCCGGTGAGGCGAACAAGCTTCTCCGCGTTCGGTTGAACACTTTGCAACATTATCCTGGATTACTGCTACACGCACACACAAACACACACACACGCGCACGTGTCAGGAGCAGAGTCAAA
The DNA here is from genome assembly GCA_964034865.1 of Eristalis intricaria. Taxonomy (NCBI): domain Eukaryota; kingdom Metazoa; phylum Arthropoda; class Insecta; order Diptera; family Syrphidae; genus Eristalis; species Eristalis intricaria. The sequence continues at coordinate 64,325,102 of OZ035874.1, read as the reverse complement.
ATTTGATTAATAGCAAATGGATCAATAGCCCGACCAGAAATTGGAATTGTGCAACATTCAAAGGCTTGGCCCGGACTGATGCAATTAAGGTAATACAATGTGTGACCATACACACAGACACCCACTCGCTCGGAGGACGAGAGGATCTGCTTCGGCTCGATGGCAGGGCGATAAATATCAATTATTTATAACGTAGAACGAGACAATTGATATGCAACCGAGTCAATTCGCTTTATTGGCACAACGTGCATGAATAATTGGCCACCGCGTGGGATTGGCTTTTCAGTTAGAACCTGGTCAAGGTGTGTGTGTACTGAACCGGGCAAGGTGCACCTCTAATGCAGGCGCTGGGAGTGCTGCGGGTGGCAATTTGATTTTACGCCCTTAATCATCGGTTTTCCATTGAATTGTCATGTCCTGGTAATTGTTGGGTAGTTTTTCGGCCTCTGACAGGAGGTAACGCGGATGTGGTCCATGATGGGTGATGTAAGGTCTGTTGATTCAGTTTTGCGATTAGTGATGGAAATTGGGGCTTTTCGGAATTTCGATCATGCAATTTGTTGATGAGTTGAGTGATGAATGTGGACCGGAAAGGATTGTGTTGCGTGTGAACTGTAGATGCCTTGCATCCTTAATATGATTTACTTACTTATTAGTAGTGAACGATTGCGTCTACCGAGGTTCCGAAGTGAACGCTGTCAATGACACCACGACGGAGATAAAATGAAGGGCCATCCTTGCGAATCGCGACCGAGAATCTGTTCGTCTGCTTCAGTTGGTGTCCATACCTCTGCGTCATACAGGAGGACTGGGACTCTCAAAGTGTTATATAGGGATATCTTGATCCAGGTCCAAATAGCCCTCCAAGCTATATCCCTGCTCAACGTCGTCTACAAGATCCTGGCCAGCGTACTCTGTGAACGTCTAGAGCCGTTTTGCACCGCACTAATCGGCAAGTACCTGTGCGGCTGCCGGAAATGCCCGGAAAATCGACTATAGACGAAATTTTCACACTAAGACAGAACCTGGAAAGGACTACCGAGTTTCAGATCGATACACACCTCCTCATTAAGGCCGCATACGGCAGCATTCATCGCAAGGAAATATTCGAAACGATGGCCGAGCTCGGGATCCCAGGAAAATTGATCAGCTTGTGTCGTACCGCGATGTACCGTGCAGTTCGGCTCAAGGACTTCTGAGCGGTTTGAAACCTGCACCGAATTTTGGCAAGGACATGTGCTGTCGTGTGATTTCTTGAAATTGCTACTGAGGAAGATAAAGCTGTAAACACTGAAGGTAGCTGTAAACACTGAAGGCACTATCTTCCGCAAGTCAGTCCAACTGTTGGGGTACGCAGACAACATCGACATCGCCGCGGGTTCCCTACTTGCCATAGTGGAGGCATTCATGGCAATGGAAGAAGAGGCTAAGCGAGCTGGGCTTAAGGCCAATTAGAAAAAAAAACAAGGTATATGCTGTCGAACAAATAACGATCCGTAGCACACCACATTGGACAGAACATTAAGATCGACAGCTGCAAGTTCGGGGTAGTAAAGGAGTGTGTCTACCTCGAGGCAAACGTTAACGCCACGAAAGACGCCATAGTGAAAATCGGACGTGGCAACCGATGCTACTTCGGTCTATCAAAACAACTGGACTCAAGACTCCTGACTCGAAGGATCAAGATGATGTTTTACAAAACTCTTATTTTGCCAATCCTGCTGCATGAAGCCAAAAGCTGGACGCTAAGCAAAACTGCGAAGCTGATTCTTGGTGCCTTCGAAAGAAAAATTTTACGTCGGATATATGGTCCCGTCTGCGAGGAAGGTGAATGGGGGAACTCTACGAACTCTACGAGCTGTACCAGGATGTGGATGTAGTCCGGAAGCCAAAAACTCGCCGACTGCACTGGCTCGGCCACATCGCCTGGTTCAAAAAGGAGAGGAACACCGAACCTCCTGTAAAAGAGCAAGTAATCGGAGATGCAAGACAGCTCGGTTTTGATGACAGTGAACTGTCAGCGATATCTTAGGCCCGGACTCTCCCTCGACATTCCAACGTGTCATCAAAATTTATAACTTTTTTGATTGTTCGTAAACCAGACTCGTGGCGTCTTGGTTAGTTTTAGGCAGCTTTCATACTGGAGACTTTTACGGAAGATTTTCCTAATGGGTTTCTCTTTTAACTCATCGTCCTTGCCTACAACTCTGAAGAATCGACGACGAATTTAGCGAGTGTGAAAGTGGACATATGGAAGGTCCATCAAGCAGCATTCGATGTTGATGTTACGAAAAGGACATCCTCGCGTCACTCGACGTTACAGTTCATTTGGGTCGAATTGTTTATCCTTCGAACTTCCTCGTTGCAGCCACTTGTAGGCGGTCTCTACACTTGGGATTGTTTTACCCTGGGACTTTATAAATTCGGCATTCGACTTTATAAAGTCGGGCATCTCTGCAATACTTCATTTCTGACCCAAACCCATAAAATCCGTCGCGTGCGTTTCGTCATGTCAAAAAATTGACAACGAATAAGCCTTTATGAGAGGGAGAGAGACAGCAAATGTAGCCCACAAGTGAAATTCACCACGACGGATGGAATTGAACAACTTTGAGCTTTCTGCGCGTTTGACAGATGTTTCCATGGAAATTCATTCGGGTGCTCGTTATATGATTGTTTTTACGATATTTTCTGAATGAAAGAATACTGTTTGTTTTATTTCAGATTGTTTTTGAATAATTCATAATAATACAGGAACCTTAAAATTTCGTATTTCTTAGATTTATGCAAAAGTGGATGGCACCCCTTTGCAATCCGGCAACTAAGATTCTTGTGGATTCCGAACGCAACGCACGCGATGGGTTCTATGGGGTTTGGGCCTTAAGATTAAAGCAATGCAATGAAAACACACGAGACGCGGCCTAGTCCAAGCAAGTCTCACCAGTCAAAAAGTCTGCAACGAATTTGGCGAGTGTGAAAGCGGCCTAATTTACCTCGTGTTGAGTTCGGCATATTGTTTGTGTGTGCGGAGGATATTTGTGTGCTGCTAAGTGATTCCTTTGGATCGGCGGAATTATGTTCAGCTGCAGTGGATTCCTGAGGACTAAGTGTTTAGTTGTTTCCATTTCGGACTATCTGTCTTCTATCTCCCTAGTCGCGAATTTCTCTGTAATATCGCGATGATCTGCAGTGTTCTTCTCCTGGCCCCTTACAGCAGCTGTTGAAGCAATTGGAGATGGTATTCCTGCAACAGTATTCGCTTTCTATGTAATCTTACGAGATTGAATGCGATGCTCTAAGTGGCGTCTCACCACCTTTGCGGTTGGTTAAGTTGGACTGCTCACCGCAATTGAACTGGTAGCTCAAGCATACTGTTCCATCGTACCGCATTGGGCAGTTCAGTCGCGGTGGGTGTGGCCGATTTACGAGCTCCTTCAAGTGAAGTGGCAATGATGGCAGAACTTTGCGTGGAGTATCTCCGTCGAAATCAGGTTCAGTTTTAAATGTTTTCATTGAGCTTTCAACGATGATTATCGATGGTGCTTATCTTTGTTGTTGTTTTTTTGGCTTTAGCTTTATTTGAGTGCTTGCAAAGAATACTTGCCTCTCAATTCGGCCCTTTGTTATTCTTCTTCGATGACACTAAGCCGGTAAAGCTGATGTCATTCTCTTACCTTCCTCCGACTGATATTAGACGACGCACAGTGTGTTATTTTGCGAATCTAACGGAACTTTATTCTTGTTGCAGACATACTGTGTTTTTTTGTTTTTGTTCGGTGATAGAATAAATTTGATTGAATATGTGGTCATCCATCCTCCATAAGCGCCTACAGTGGCGAACAAAACTAAATACATCATTTTAGTTTCTGTGGTTTTTCACCAATAATTGTTTCCTTACGACGGATTTGATTGAATGATTTTCTTGTTTAATTACTGAAAGAAAGAGGTATCGATGAAAGAATCATATAATTACAACTGCTGAAATAAAATAGAAACCATGAGGATCCCATGTATCCAGTTTTGCAAATTTCATTTGTGCATTTTTTTTTTTTTTTTTGTACATTGCTATTCTTGGTTTATCATACTTTATGATATATTTCCCTAATGAGGGCCGCAAATGTTCGAACTGTCATAATTCACGAAGAGGAAGATGATACTGACACAAATAGAGCTGAAATGGTAACCATGACTAGCTCAGAATATATTGTAGAAGCGCAACGCAAAAGACAAATAGCAGCTTCAGTTCATTTGCAATAAAATTAATGTTTTTAAATTAGGTTTGCAGCTTTTCTTCTTCTATGTCTAAAAATCGCTGCTTAAGTTTTAATTTTTTTTTAATGTTGTCTATTCGTCGTTCTTTAAAAGTTTCTATCTGCATATTGTGTGCTTCACTTCTTTTAGGGTTTTCCATTACCTCGTTGTGACGTGACCACTGACTGAAATTACTTTGAGTAAAATTTGGAAACGCTTGATGAAGTCAATGTTAATACTTACTTGTTATCAACCTGTTATTTCAGCGTTTCGAAAGAAGGTTCCAGCTGTGTTGCTATCATTCGTATTCCTAGCTATTTGTTTCGATATGTCGTCTAATAGCCCCATTCGTTCACGCCTTGGCAATAACAATATTTATCAATATGTGTCGATTGTGGAAATAGCCTCATTTTTTTAGCACCACTGTAGGTCTGTTCAAATACAATTACTCTTTCATAATGTTGAATGGGGATAAATAACCCGCGCAAGAATTCATTTAACGCTGCGATGGAAAACTTCACTGCGAGAGTACGAGGTAGGTATGTGAAAAAATAAAAAAAAGTTGTATGGGATGGGCAGCTGAGGGCAAAAAGTGAAAACAAAAAAATTCTGAAAAGCAACATCCAAGAGAACATTTTCAACCTTATTTCCCGGTGAGTACATTTGGGTAGATTTTTAAAAGTCTATACAAAGTCACAACGTTAAAAAAACGTATAAACATAAGTGCTTCAAGCCAAACGATAATTACTACCACTTGCTGAGATCACACAAGGTTCAAACTTACCTAAAAGATACTTTAAGTAACAACACACTAATAAAGCGTTTCATCTTACTACATCCGAACATAATGAATTTGTCTCACGTCATGTGACTGCTGTTTTACATTTCTCTTGCTGAAAAATGTTTGGTGTTTGAGATGTCACACAACGGTAAATACCGTTGCCAGCAGAACTTTTGTCATTCGGACGACTTTTGAATTAAGTTCCGGTTGATTCGCAAAATAACACACTGTGCGACGAGTTCGCGGAATTCTTTCTCCTTATTCAACTCTTATTTTATTATATGTTTGCTGTGAGTTCATTTTTAGCGTTTGCTGATCCGACTGTGGAACGGCGATTGAATAAATGCCGCTTGGAAACCTCTCGTCTTCTTTGTCCCTGTACGTTGACTACTTAAAATCCATTCTATATTAGTTCGAAGAGAAACTATTGTGTTAGTTCACCCCGGAAGGCCGTTGTACGTCATGCGTGTTCGATTCCGCATTGAACCAAGAGCTCCTAAAAGTCAGTCAGTCCTCAAATTTGAGTTCCCCGTTGTGTTTAAGCAGGACTAGTACTTGCAAGCAACTCCAACCCGTTAAACAAAAAATGGTGGCAGTTACATCAGATGCCGCCCTAGATGTTCCACAAACTCTCCAGAGAGATGCCTGCCTCAAGTTGCTCACATTTGCCGTCGAAAATGTGTCACTTCGACCATCGAAAAGTCACAAGTACTCATAATAAGTGCTCGTACTTTCTCCTTTCTCAGCAAGTGCATTAAATCGGTCGGGCTCATCACCGACTCTCAGTTTTTAATGCCAATTAAACATAAATGGAAAGGCATTTTTTCATTCCGCTAGGCGACCCACTTAAGTGTCAACGATAATGCATTTAACGTCCGCCCATCCGCGATGGACGTCACTGTTGGCCATCGCGTACACACTCCCCCACACACACTGACCCCAAAATTGAATTTGCCCATCCACCCGAACGAGCGAATGAAACGTCGCCCGAATGAGGCGGCGAATAACAGAAAATCGCTGACATTAATTCAAAATTTATCAGAAAATCCGATAAAACGTGTTCTTTAAGCGTGCGCGGATTTATGGCCTCTCCGGTCGGCCCATCATCATAAAAGCCCATAAATACCCGAGAATAAACGATGCACACACAGGGTGTTCATGTGTCCTGTTGACATTTTATCAATTTTGCTTTCGCATGTGAAATTTTCGCTTGCCACCACCGCGCCACGCCGCGTCGCCAGAGACGACGCCGAGCCAGTTGGGTCCTTTAAATCCCGGCCAGCAACATAATTCGCTGTCAGCTGGTGTTGGGGGATGGAGGGAAGCGAGGGCGTATGCGGTGATGTTCGATGTGTGCGCCAGAGAAGATTGTCACAGTTTCGGTACTCAGCAGCAAACAATGGTTTATGCTTATCCGCATGATGTCCTCTGGGTCATTTAATAGAAAGCCTCCATGTACTCGTCATTCGGCGGCAGCCATCCTTTGCATCCTTCCGTCGTCGTCGTCGGCCCCCGCCGAATGGCCAAATGTAGATACATAAGTCTAGCGTGCCCCGCTTCGCGCTGTCAAGCACTCGTCCCAACGCCATCATGGAAATGAATAAAAATGTATCCGTCCACCCACTCGACGCTCTGTCGGACCGAGGATGGTGGACCGTACAAGGACGAGAAGAAATATCGGCAAACATTAATTTCCGATCTCGTGGAAGAGTTTGTCCGTTTTTTTTTTTTTTTTTGAGGATTCTCGCCAATTTTGTTGAATTTTGGCGGAAAGAAGGAATACAAATAAGCAGGCCAACTAACGCAACGCAACGGCCGGAGAACATGCAACAGTGGGGTCAATTAGTGACACAGTTCGGCCAGATATCTGGGATGTCCTTGTTGAGGAGGAGCGGTAGTGTGTGGGCTGCTCTGTCAACATGACCCAAATCTGAGCTTAAGTATCATGTTCTCGTGTACAGGACTTGCAAATGAGTTGAACGACCCAGTGGCTCGGTGGTGTGTGCTCAAATGCGGCGATTTCTGGGCAACGGGGGTCTGCCGGATAAGTGGAGGCAGAGTGCTAAGTAGTCGGCTGTTGGCAAGAGCTGTTGAATTAACGAAGGAAGCACGATGCGAGAGTGAGTTTTTGATTAAAAACTTTTTGTTCAAGGATTTTTTCTTTTTCCTTCGTCCTCTCTTCTGCCTCTCATTTCTCTTGTGTCGGCTTTCCAACCCGCTCCCAATCATGCAGCGCATTTTACACAGAGTTTATGGGTTTTATCTGCAAGATTTAAATCAAGATAGCTCGCGAGGCGTGGACGCTGGGGTGGGGTAATTTTTTTCTTTGAGTTTTTCCTGACGTCAGCGATGTATCCGAGTACTCGTTTTATTTTGCGGGGGTTCGAATGGAGTGGGTGGTGTATGCGAAATTTAATTGCTTTGGAAACTGTAAGCGGGAAGAATTGTTTCGAGGGGCAGTGCACCGGATATTTGGTGTTAAAGAGGCCGAAAGTGGAGACTTCCTGGGGGAAGCTCTTCGTGGCGCGATATTGGTGCTCGAAAAGGGAATTGGGACTGGTTGGGTGAAGGCAAACAGAGACTGCAAATATAGTCCACTCATATCAATTGTATATCGCCCGAAAGACACGTAGTGAGAAAGCCTTGCCCAACATCTTTCAGGACATCAAAGCAGTCTGTGCGCTTATTTACGAGCCTTATGAGAAGCTAGGCCCAGGCCCTCTACGAGCTGTAGCGCCACCCATATTATTATTATTATGAAGTGGCGTTCCGACGACACCTGACTCGAAGGACGAAAATCATGCTCTGCCACAAACTCGTATCTTGCCAGTCGTACACATGGAACCGAAAGTTCGACGTTAAGCAAAATAGCAAAGCTGAATCTTGATGCCTTCGAAAGGAAAATTCTACTTCGGTTATACAGTCTGGGTCAAAACTTTGGAACTGGAAGTGAAACCATGATATTTTTTAAAATTAAAAAATCATTTCGTTCGAATATTTTGTGGCGAATTCAAATTATTTTAGGACTGTTTTGCATCCATTATTTATTGATTCGAATAAATCTTTACTAATATTATAAAGCTAAAGAGTTTGTTTGGTTGAATGCGATAATCTCAGGAACTACTATTTTGAATTGAAAAATTGTTAGTTCACGTTGCGACCAACAGGAGCGAAGCATCAATGTAAAGTGTTGCAGAATTGGGCAAAAACTATTCCTTTTTGAGAGATTCCGTTGCGTGCGCTGCGTATGCGGTTCAAGTTATGCAAAAATCAAATGCGATGGAATTATTCCTCTTTAAAAGTTCTAAAAAAAGTCCCTGAGAGCATATGTCTATCTTTTGAGATTGACTCACTATAACCTTTTTTTATAGTAATCAAAATTTGTTCGAAAGTAGTATTATTAATTGATATTCACGAGGATAAAGTCGCGGGGAACAGCTAGTTGCTTAACATTGAACGGAATTTGATTTCAAACCTCCTTAATTCTTGGAAGGAAGTCGTACACACTTTTTGATTTCCCCTATTAAATTAAAACCGGTTGACTGAGGTGGGCAGTATATCAACAGTACTGTACTCAATGAGCCAGGTTTCGACGACTATGTGTGTGCTTTGGGTCATTGCACTGCTGGAGGTCTCAACTCAAGGGCATTTCTTATTCAGTATATTGTGCCATAACATCTTTTGTATCCCCCATGGTCCAATAATCCATTTATATAATGTAATAGAACTAAATTAGCAGCTGAAAAACAAGACCCACACCATCATATTTCATAGCTCTAATCGCATCTCGCGCTGTTTCGACAATAGTTTCGTTTTACGTAAGCATAAAAAAACGATAGCGTTAAGTTAAAGACTTCGCGTAAGTAAAAAACTGTTATTAACTATCGTCTCGGCTGATTTTTGGCGATACCTATTTCTGTATCGTCACCTATTAAATGAGAACAAATTGTGTACACACATCTTGTTCTACAATTTTGAGACATTTTTGGAGTGATAGGTCGCATTTGTATTAGTTTTGTTCGCAATCTGAAATGAGAATGTAGGTTCTCGTTAAGTAACATTTCAGCTCATCGAATAATCAATCACATCACACTCTTTGGTTCGCATATGAAGCCATAGTATCATTCTGATTGCGAAAGAAAAAAAAAGTGTTGTTTTCAAAGATTTGTATTATTGTTAAAAACTAAGATTGAACATTGCCCAGACATGCGATCGAAAGCTTCAGGGGTGCAGTCTAATCAGAAGTAAATCATCAAAAATCAATCATATGCCCGTTTTTAGTTGATTTAATTAAAAATGGAAGTGTGTTTCAGAAACTAACATTTTTGATATATTTTCTAAAACCCTAAGCTGAACACATTACTCCCCACTGTCATATTTTTAGGACACTATATTCCATATGGTCGCCGTGGCGTAGTGGTGCATCGACTCCTACGCAGAGGTTGCCAGGTACCCGAATTTACCACCTTTGATACTTCATTCTTTCGAGTCACTGACAATGCTCAAAGAGTATTCCTGTCTAGATAAAGCTTCTCAACTTCGATTCGGAGTCGGCATTAAACTGTAGGTCCCTTCCACTAGTGAAAGAAGAATAGCACGCAGAAAACGAGTGGTTGCAGAGAAGCTAGGCCCAGGTCCGCCTCGGACTGTAGCGCCATCCATATTATTATTATTATAAAACTTGTTTGTAGACTACATTTTTTGTTTCAGAATTGCAACTTACGAATTTGAATTTTCTTTTGTCATTGATGCCTATCCCAATCTCTCATTCACATTCCTACTCATAATGAGTACAATTCGTTGACTTTGTTCCAAAATGTTGAAGTTTGAATTATCAATGTGTGCTTCAGCAAAACGGACGGAAATTACGGTTTTTTCTCAACCCTTTAAACACAACGTGGAGGGATATCAAGCGATTCATAAAAAAAAGTTCTTGGAAATCCCATCTATGTACCTGCGAGCGATGTGCACTTCTTGTGCAAATTTAAGTCAAACTTCATGAACCATGAAAAAAATTAGCCTATCTTGTAACACATTATGTAATTAGTCTAGCTCTGAAATTTTATCTAAATCAGCTAATCCGTTCAGAAGTTCCAGCATAATTGAATGATTTGTGTGTATCTGTGTATATATGCATGTACGCATAAGAAAAGTGTGAAAATGTTTATTGTTCCCTTTTCGTTTGGTGACTCAGGCAGTCGTTCGTATATGTTCGATTGAGACGTTGAAAAAAATGAATGGTTGCACCAAAGCAAAAAATGAAAAATGTGTGTGTATATATGGAAGTTACAACACACTGAGGATGGTTGATATCCACGTCTACGCAACTTGAAATGGTTTCATACCGGATTGATGCAACTACCCTTATTTTGAGAATTTCATTCCAGTTTAAAGAGGGCTCGTAACTTCCGAACCGTATGTCATACCGACTCAAAAGTCACATTCAGCATCCAAATTTTAGAATGATTTTTGTTGAAAATTTCAGAGCTCTGCGACGTTTAGTTTCGGAGCCTTTGTCGGTCAGACACACAAACTTTCTGCTTTATAGTTAAGATACGTTTCAAAACTAACCGCACAAAAAAATGTAATGTAAAAAAAGGAATGTGTTCCATTATTTTCAAAAACGCATAAAACCAAAAAATCATATAAAAAAAGACATTAATTACATTATATAATTAGGGATCCGTTCCAAAATTTTTATTTTAAAATTTAAAAAATTAAGGTTCTTAATCAACCGAACGCGTCTTTACTCAACGAAAGCATTAGCTCAAGTGATAATTCATTCTTATGCCTGAAACACAATAGTGCGCTGCGCCAGCCGACTTCATGTTACGATGACGCACTGCGTTGAAATAAATACTCAATTTATCAGCTGTTCTCTCTCTCATCTACTAGATAAAAAATATTGCCTCCTTTCTGCATACACTCATTTGAAATGACTTTTATCGTAAAATTATTTTTAATCAGCTGTTTTCGTTTCTTAAATGACAGTTGATGCAAAATCCTCTCAATTTGGAAGAAAACTCTCAATCTGGGAGAAAATCTCTCTCACAGCGCACCCCTCTGTCGAAAAATATCCAACATGTTGAATAATGACGTGCGATGGACTACGTTTTATTACGATCATCTCAATCTCTTTCATTATTCACTGACGCAGGTCGACGCTATATTTTGTGCTTGTCAATTGAATTATGTGTGTTGAAAGCCAACGCCAGCGCAAACGCACTATCGTGTTTCAGGCATTACACAAATAGCATTGAGCATATGTAACTACTGCTTGCTTGCTCTTTATAGAAGAAATATTTAAAAAGGGGAATCCCATTCAAAATTCTAAAAACCGCATAAAAAGAGAATTGAGTATAGTTGAACATGTTGGCTAATAGATTGAAAAGAGATCGGATGTGCATATTTTAGACGAGGTAGACGAAGGCCTTCACTACCTCGAAGTTATAGCTGCTCATTGTGGCGATCTGTCTAAGACGTCGACGTTGTGTGTCCTTTCTTGATGACAGCTTATACTTCGTTTTCGCCTCATTCACCGCTGGACCTATTTTAGCCGCTTCCGCCACAATGCCAGCAAACGCCTCATTGACGGCTCGCTGTGTTCAGCCAATCACGTCAATGTCATCCGCGTATGCTAACAGTTGTACGGACTTCTGGAAGATCGTGCCTCTTGTGTTGGCGTGTTAGTCTTACACGATCTTTTCCAGGAAGATGTTAAAGAAATCACCTGACAGCGCGTCGCCTTGTCTTAAACCTTTTTAGACATAGAAGGTCTCGGTGAGTTCGTTACCGAACTTGATGGAGCAGCGAGAGTTCTCCATCGTCATCCTGCACAACCTGACGAGTTTGGCAGGAATGTCAAAACTAGACACGGCGTTGTATAGCTCGTCCCTATGCACGCTGTCATATGCGGCCTTGAAATCGACGAATAGGTGGTGGATGTCGGGTTTTTTTCCAGGATCTGCCGTAGCGTGAAGACTTGGTCGAGAGTGGACTTCCCCGGCCTGAAACCGCACTTATAAAGATCTATCAGGTTGTTGACGAATGGTTTCAGCGGCTCACACAAAACGGCAGACAGGATCTTATAGGCGATGTTAAGGAGACTTATCCCTCGGTAGTTGGTGCAGTTGAAGGGGTCTCCTTGGAGTCTTCCTCGCCGTTTAACAGTCTACAGAAATGATCTACTACGAGTTGTTCCTCTGCGTAACGACAGGATTCTGTCCGAATTTTGTATCCATTGGATAGTCGTTTTACCAGTTGTTAGAACTTTCGGACGTCATTTCTGCCGTAACACCTCTCCATGTCCTCGATCGCGCGCTTCTCATGCTCTTTCTTTTTCTTTTTGAGAAGCCGGTGCTCTTCCCTTCTGTTAAGTTCGTAGAGCTAACGAACCGCTCTCGTCGTTCTGTCCAGCGTCGCCTTGTATGCTGCTTGCTTCGCTGTATGTGCCTGCCTGCACTCGTTGTCAAACCAGGGGTTTTTTTGGGGTGGCGTTTTAAAACCCAGCATATCAGATGCAGCTTGTCTGATGGCGTTTTGACAACGGTTCCATTGTTGGTCGATTGTTTCGCCTGGCAGGGTTGGACTCTCTGAGAACCTTAGGGAGACTCGATCGGCAAAGTTGCTAGCGTTCAAGATTGTAGCTTTCCGACGTCAAACTGTTTTGGTCTTGCTCTACTCCATTGTCCTATCGTCCTACCGATATCCGTGTTCTTACCTTGGCTATAACAAGGAAGTGATCCGAGTCGATGTCAGCTCCTCGTAATGTTCGGACATCGAGAATGCTGGAGGAGTGTCTGACGTCGATCGCAATGAGATCAATCTGGTTGACGGTTGATTGATCAGGAGACCGCCAGGTACCTTTATGGATGTTGAGGTGAGGGAAACGCGTGCTGGCCCCGTTACGAAATCCAAAAGCCTGAGTCCGTTCTCGGACGTGTTGTCGTGCAGGCTGTGCTTCCCGAAGACTCTAGCAAAGATGTCTTCCTTGCCCAGCTTTGCGTGTTAGGAGACTACAACGATCTTGTTGTCGTAGCTGGGGAATTGATCGTACGTTCTTTCTAGGAGATCGTAAAAGTCATCTTTGCTGTCGTCATATTTATCCTCCGTTGGGGCGTGTGCGCAGATCAGGCTGATGTTGCCGAATGTAGCCTTGATTGTTATGAGGCGCTCGCTAATGTATTTAATGCTTAAGACTTCTTGCCTAAGTCTGCCTCGAACAACAAACCCGCATCCAAAAAAGCGCTGCCTTCGCTCGTTGTAGCAGTCGCAGTTTTTCATCCCCTTTGCCCGGCCCATCCCACCGCACCTCCTGAATGACGGTGATATCTACCTTATAAGCTTCGAGGGCTTCTGCAAGTTCTTCGGCTGCACGTGGTCTGTTCAGGGACCTTACATTCCACGTGCAGAACCGAAAATCGTTGTCCTTATTTCGTTGTCCACTAATGATTGGCCGCTGCATACATTAGTTCACCTCTAAGCGGTTGCTATAAAGGCTATCCAGAGGGCGCCGCGAGGAGGGTGTATGTCAACTTGACCTGTGCATTTAACAGGGATCGTTGCTGGCACCTCGCCAAGTTGAGAGCAGTCAACAACTTTGCCCTGGATACACAGGCCCATGATTTTATTTACCACTAATAGCTGATATTTAACGATTGCAAAAAGATTCATTTGTCCAAATCCAGCGCAGGAATTGTTTCCAGTTTTGAGGTCCGCTTGGCTCATTTGCTGCCGATTTAATATCATCATCGGTAAAAAATAATCTTTTCCATTTTGGATAATCTATTAGTAGACAATATACTAATAGATGCTAGATAAATTAGATTCATAAAAATAAATATCCGGCGCGCGCGTTTGGCGTCTGGTCTCTAGCAGTACTTCATCGGCAACTACGATTGAATTCTAAAAACACTTGACCTGGTGACAGTCGACTTAGACTCAAACATGCTTAGAAACACTCTGACATAGATGCTCTTTTTGTCAACAGTATTATTTATTCCAGGTTTCGTTTTGAAACTAATCGTTCTTGGGAGCACGATAAGTGAGCAAATCTTCGGCGGACGGCTGACGAGATACCGTTCTAACACTTAGGACATTGTAAGGTTGAAATCTTGGATCAATTTCAGGCCCATGTCTAACCAACATAGCGTCCAGTCGAAAGCTTGTTTTACATGGTCGATCGCAGTGATGTACGTTAGCCACGGCTTTTATTTTACTTTATCGCTCATTATTTCTTGAAACCGTCAATTTGTCAACATTGTGCTATATTAAAGGCATTGTTATATTCTAGAACTGTTTCTCACAATACATAACTAAATTCATTAGAGGTCATTAATAGCTTTTATCGTCATCGAGGACGCAAGACAGCTTGGTCACTACATTGACGGAAGGCAGCTTTTGATCAAACTCAGACTCACCATGGTTCGCACATCATCCTATCTTCCGTCGGGCGCCATTTAATTAAACGACATAGAGATATTAAACAAAAGTGAATGGAAATTTATTTCAAAAATGGACAGAGAGCAATTCACAGTTCCATTCCACTCACAAGTTGAATCCCAACAAAATGCCATCTACACTTGCCACTTGAGGTATGCCCGCAGAGATCTTATTTCTTTTGACACCGATAGTGTTGTGTATGCAGGTAAAATGCCATGACCTGCAGGGATGTCACGAGGTGTGCAATCATGGGCTTCTCAATTTCAAGTTTCACTTTTCAGGATACCCAACCGCTTGCCATAAACTGGTCAATTGAGTAACTTTGTGCGTCATTTTCAGAATACGCTAATTTAAAAGCATTCCACAATAGCACAACAACATAATGGCAATTAACATCTCTCGGCACTCACAGACAGGATGGGCCTGGTTGAAGGGCATTTGTGTGATGATGGTGCTTGAAATTCTAGAAATTGAACTTAAGCCTCATATGTCCGAATTAATTGGGCGGCGATAAAAATGTGTTGATTACATTTATTTATTACTGTCCAGGCTGTCTGGTCTTTATACCGGATATTCGGTCTTCCTCTCCTTCTCGACCCAGGAGGCTCGAGTTCGAAGACCCTCTTAGCTGGAACGTTGGTGTTCATTCGCTCGATGTGACCGAGGCAGTGCAGTCGACGGATCTTTGCCTTCCAAACTACATCCACATCCCGGTACAGCTCGTAGAGTTCGTGGTTATGTCTTCTCGCCCATTTGCCTTTCTAGCAGACGGGTCCATATATCCGACGTAGAATCTTTCTTTCGAAGGCTCCAAGAACCAGCGCTGCCGTTTTGCTTTTCGTCCAGCTTTCCGGTCTATATAGCAGGATTGGCAAAATAAAAGTCTTGTAGAACATGATCTTGGTCCTTCGAGTCAGGAGTCTTGAGTCCAGTTGTTTTGACCGAAGTAGCATCGGTTGCCACGGATGATGTGATGTCGTTTGTGGAGTTAACGTTTGCCCCGAGGTAGATAAACTCCTTTACTACCTCGAAATTTTAGCTGTGGATTGTAATGTCTTGTCCAAGGTGGTGTGCGACGGATCATTTCTTGTTCGACAGCATATAATAATATGGTTGGCGTGACAGTCCGAGGCGGACCAAGGCCTAGCTTCTCAGCAACCACTCGTGTTGTGCGTGCTATTGTTCTTTCACTAGTGGAAGGGACCTTCAGTTTAATGCCGACTCCGAACGGCGAAGTTGAGAACCCTTTTTTTTCTAGACAGGAAATACTCTTTGCGCATTGTCAGTGACTCGGAAGAGGTGGAGCCGTGAATTATGAAAGGTGGTAAATTCGGCTATCGAACCTGGCACCCTCTGCGTAGGAGTCGACGCACTAACCCACTACGTCACGACAACCCACTTCTACAGCATATACCTTGATTTTTTTTTCTAATTGACCTTAACCCCAGCTCGCTTAGCCTCTTCTTCAATTGCCGTGAAGGCCTCCACTATGGCACGCGCGACGATCTCGATGTCGTCTGCGTACCCCAACATTTGGACTGACTTGTGGAAGATAGTGCCTTCAGCGTTTACAGCTGCCCGCCGCACTATCTTCTCCAGTACCAAATTGAAAAAATCACACGGCAGCGCATCTCCTTGCCGAAATCCGGTGCAGGTTTCAAATGGCTCAAAGTCCCCGAGCCAAATTGCACGGTGCATCGGGTATTTGTTAGCGTGGTGTGATACAACCGGATCAGTTTTCCCGGGATCCCGAATTAGGTCATCGCAGCGAATAACTCCTTGCGATGAATGCTGTTATATGCGGCTTTAAAATCGATAAAAAGGTGGTGCGTGTCGATTTGAAACTCGCTGGTCTTTTAAAGGATTTGCCTTCACACTATGGCGAGAAATTAACAGAGAAACAAAATTAAAAGATAAGTAATTCTAAAAATTGCTAATCTTTTATTTGCGTTTTTCTAATAAATAGTGAAGGTGATGATGGACGTAAAATGTGTTAGTTTCATGAAAATACCTTGGCAGGCATTTGTTACCTGATTTGAATGTTCTACTATCTTTTCTTCATACATTTGTGAAGTTTGAACGAAATCGGTCCAGTGGTCTTTTAGTTAGAGACATTTATATCAGTGAGGCTTATGGACGATGGATGGCGTGGAGTATATGCCCCCTATCACTCACTACATTTAGTTATATGTCCTAAGAACTTCATTGAATCAAGTTCATACTATCACCGAAGAAAAAAACCACAGTATGTCGATAGTATACCAAGCGTGCACATGAATAAAGTTCCGCTAGATTCGCAAAACAACACACTGTGCACCGCCTGCATTCAAATATTGGATTTTCAGCGTCCTGTGATTCAGCGTCCGAGCGGACTAGAGGGACATTCCTCGCGGTCCTACAGAACCGAAATTCCTTGTTTCATTCTCAGGTGCTCGCTAACGTTCGGAGAAAAGTCCGCAATCACTTATCACTCTCCTTGTTATGTTCATCGGATCCCTTGCCAACCACAGTTTCACAGTTCAGCAGCCTCCCTTTTCAGTCATGTCCTACAGTGCCGCAGGATCCGTCTCCTGCCTGAGGATTCAAAACAACCAATAATCTCGCTAACTGGTTTCTACACTCTTGTGCCTTTATGGCCATCTGCTGGCACTTTACATCCAACACAAGTCTTGTACTAACTGCTCCGACTCAGAAAGAAGGACTGGTTTCTGCAGCCAACCAAAATGCAATCTTCCCCAATTCCAGGAAACGACTTAAACGACTAAAACTCAAACTGAACGCTGCGCGTCCTCCCTAATCGGCTTTCAATAACGGACGACCAGTTCAAACAAACTTGTCGAAGTTTTCACAAAATCGCCAATTGATGCGTGCGCTTCATTTTCACACATCTCCGACACGTTTCCCATGCAATTCAGGCGAGAAGTTACAGGGCCCAGAGTGTGCCTTTGTCCAGCATCAGCGATAGCAGATTCAGGCACTTGTCTGCGAATCAACACACCCCCGCCCCCGGCAAGTCCATCAAATCCGTGGCACATCCCAAGAGCACGGTCCACACCCTCGGTCCAGGCACCGACTCTCAGCATGAAGTATTCATGCCGGCTCCAAATGGCTTTACGCATCATTATCAACCCCCAGCCCCGTGTCCCCATTTGTCCAGCCTGCTTGGTCGTATGTGCGATGCCAACTCGAATCGGGGTGAATGGAATGCCATGCCAAACAATAAATCAAGACACAGAAGCGAAAACAAACAAGAACGGGCCGAGGCCGTGGCCGGGGCTGGGGTTGGGGCTGGGGCTAGGGACGTGCTTTATTGAAAACGAGAAACACGTGAAAAGAGAGACCTACGAACACAGCGGACAAGCGATTTGGACGAGGAAATCACAGAAGCAAATCTCGAGCAAGCTCCGAAAGCAATCCACACCCGGGAAAAGCCACCAGTCGGTGGGCTGGTGGGGTGGTTACGTATCCTTTTTTGTGATGTTTCATTTCGTTTGCCAATTGCGAATGACCCAAATGAAGTCGAAGTTTCCTGGAGCCAGCTCGATGTGGAATGTGTCTCATTTCTTTTCCTTTCTGCACGTTTCCTGGTTCCTGACGATGATCATTAAAGATAGCTGCCATCAAGTCGTGTGTCGGGAGGTGGTGTACACGCATCCAGTCGGCCCAGGCAGAAGCCATTAACTAAGCAAACACCAACACAGCACAGCCTTTGAGATCGGTTTTCTTCTCTATGTCAACGTCATCGTCATCAGCATCCTCCTCATCGTCACCGTCACCGTCACCGTCATTCACATCGACATCCTCTGTGGCACAGGGGATGTGTTTGCAAATGCAGCACACCCTCACACCCATCCTCAGCTCCAGCCGGATGGCCTCATACTGATGGCGACAGTGGCGCGACTAGAACTAGGAACAAAAAAAATAAATAAACCCTTCGAATGACACCACAAGGCCACGCTGTTACTGCGGGCACTAGAAGGGCTCGTTCGTTCTGGAATTTCGCCATTTTTTTTTGCCGATTAACCGAAAAGGGAAACCGCCTGGCGCTGACACAATCGTCAGGCGCAGCCTTTTCCCGGAGAAATGAGGCTGAAATATGAAATACAAGCGCTTTAATTAGAGCCATAATGAGATGCTCCAGATAGAGTCGCTGGAATCTGGGACAACATACTGCTGCTGTCATTCTTCTTCGTCTCTTCGGCGCTGTTGTTCTTTCTGGTGGCGGTGTTTTTTTTTTTTTTGCTTCGTTAGTGAGCGCCGGCACTGGGTGGAGGACACTTTAGGGTTTTTTTTTTTTTTTGCTTGCGTTTCTGTGCTTGTGCTTTTAGGGCAGCTTCGGGATATGGACCCATTGAGTCGTTCTGCCGTGCCGGTGTCATGTGGTGGAACATATGACGCATACTCGAAACTTCAAAGCCAGGCACCGACGACGTCACAGAGAATCCCTCAAATGACCACTTTTCGGGAAAGTGCACTGAATGGTCGGAATGATGGATGTTTCACCGCGCGAGAGATGGTAAGGGTCGTTCTTTGATGTTTGGCGTGCTTTGTTTTTCTGGTTTGATGTCAAGATGTGCTGTATAAGAGGAGAGCGCTTTTATGGCGTGGTGAAGGGCGCCTGAGAATTGGATTGTCACGTAGATCTGTGAGACAGGTGATTTTTACATCGAATCGACTTGAGAATACGGAGCGAATTCAGAACATCAAGTTCGGCCAATTTTTCAAAATTATTTGATACACTCTGAATGCCTGAAAAATCTGTTCATACTCGATTTTACTCGAACACTCATTTTGACTGTCAAATGTGACACTTGACATGTGTCATTTGTTTCGAAAAGGCACCCATGACACTTAAGTCAAAGGACTTCATGATGTCAAAACTTTATTTCGACGTGAGATGAGAGATGATCTATGAAAGATTATAGCTAAATATCAAATGACAGGTGTCACCCATTCTCAAATGGCGCCCAAATAAAGTGACGTTTCGGATTGTATTTTTGTATTTTTTAAATCAAATGCCATAATGATTCCAACACGATCTTTCGCAAAAAAAAGAGCTGTCGACTGCTCTTTAGGGCTGTCAAATTCAAATGACAGGTGTCTTTCGTACCGAAATGGCTCACATAGCGTAGAGAACTGTTGTTTAACGCTTCCAACACCATATAGCAACGTAAGCTACACATAAGAGAATTTTACCGATTTTATCGACCGCTACCAACTACTGTCAATTATCAAGTGTTTTTTGGCAGGTGTCATCCGTTCCGAAATGGAAGTCCCGTTGTGGTTTTAACAAATACATACTGACACCTCCTTACGACTGTGAATTATCACATGACAGATGACTGACTGACAGCTCCTTACTACTGCCAAATATCACATGACAGGTGACTGACTGACAGCTTCTTCATTTCTGGACAGCTCCTTACGACTGTCAAATATCACAATATCACATGACAGGTGAAAAATGGCATCGAAACAGAATCACATCGAGTAGTGAACTGTCAACGTTTTGCAACGTCAAGTTCTTTAAGCTAGATTTTTATCGACCGCTATCAACTGCTGTCAATAAACAAATGACAGGTGTCGCGCATACTAAAAAGGCCCCCAAACTCATGTCGGACAGTTGTTTCCATCACATGCCTCAAAGAATCCAACAGCTCCCATTGACGTTTGTAACAATGCATCGTCTAAAATACCGCGCTCTACGACTGCCAAGCGTCAAACAACAGATGTCACCCGTTCCGATTTGGCGCCTTCAGAAAGGGACGTCGCAGATTTAACAATTGTTTAAATCAAATCTCTGTACTGATTTGAGACGTTGATTCGACTTTCTTGACTGATTTCTTTGACTGTCGAGTATTATATGACAGCTGCCACTCGTATTGAAATGGCGCCCAAACAAGTCACGTTGCGTTTTGAACAAATACATAAATCAAATGCTTTAATCATTTCAAACACATTGCTGCGACGTTTACTGCTCTATACTTAATTGATATTGACAGCACATTCCGTCAAATATAATATGACAGATGTCACCCATACCAAAATGGCGCCCAAACGAAATCGACTTGGATCATGAAAATCACCCTCTTTAATGTGTCTCTAGGTAGCATCTGTTTATTGGACGCAGTTTATTGACGTTCCTTTGACTTGATCACAGTCCACTGTCGCGGAGCCATCGTTCCGTATTCATTTCTCGCGTTTGAAGTGCTGCTGGTTCCACACACCCTGCGCATGGCCTTGTTCTTGAGGTTGAACCATCACCTTCTCCGTCAGAGAAACAGGGGAGAAGGCAACAAAATTCGATCTACTTCCCTAGTTCCAGCAAGCAGTGCCTGCTCTTTAAACATTCGACAACTTGGTGAATTCTTTCACTCCCTTTGGGGCCTCCTACTTGTCAAACGAGCATCGACTGTTGAAGAAAATCCTTCGAAAACCCCGCCAAGCCAGCGATTGTCTCACTCCCAAGAGAAAAACCAACAAAAAATTCCAAGTACCTTTGAGCTCAGAAAAAAAAAAAGAAAAAAAAAATCAAAAAGGTTAACAACGTCAACCATCCGTCACTTTGAGCCGAGACCAAAGGCAGGAAACAGACAACAGACGACAAGGTATGAATGACCCTAAGCCCTGCTGGTACAATGTCCAAGAGTCCACAGAATTGGCTGCCCGCCCGGGGATCTTCAATTTTGTGCCATCTCCAGTTACAGATACATAACACTCCGTCAGTCATTCCGTTATTCCGTTGCGGCATTACCACCGAAGTGTGTAATACGTCAAAAGCAGGTGAATCTCCGAAATGATTCATTCAAGCGAATGACTGATGTCCTTTAAGACTCATCACCGATTCAGATTGTCATGGCAACGTTTTGCTAGAAGGAATTGACAGGTTGAAGCAGAAGTGTCCTGTGTGCGTATGGATTCCACAAGAAAAAGCCAAATGAAAGGAACGACGTCAAGGCGATTAATCGATACACACACTCACACACAATCGATACACATTCATTCATACAATTGTCGACGCTGCGAATGTTGCTGGGTCTGGGAGGATGTCGTTGGTGTAGTGTAGCACTTAAGCACTGTTGGTACTGTGCGCTTCGCTTGAGGCGAGCGGGATGACGTTAAGTAAGTTTTGTAACAAATGCCGGGTGGGTGGGATGTGCCCTGGAAGTTTCTCGACTGTAGTTAAGGTCAAGTGTTTCAGTACTGGGACTGTCGTAAATTTTCCTACGACAACGACCGAATGAATTTCTGAAATCAATGACGGAGCTTGTGTTTTGTTGGGAGTGAGAACAAACAAGAAAAGGTTCTCAGGATATATAATTTGTTGACGGCGTCGGATGGCTGATAGGTAGTTCCGAAGAAGTAAAACGAGAGCTAGGGTTTTCTAGGGAAGGCGCAGAGTAAGTGTGACAATTTCCTTTACTTATCATTCGATTCGTTTTATGGCGCAGTGATGGGAGAGGATCGAGATGAGGACTTTCAGGAATGAAGATAAATCTAATCGCCGAAGTGAAAGTTCTAAAGGATGGCCATCTTGTTTTATCATTCGGAAACTTAGAACATTCAATTAATACTCTCGAGCATACATTCACTCATTGCAAGGGAATTTCAGCTCAGAGGTAGGTGAGCTCCTCGCCTCAGCGATTCATGAATGGTCAGACCGAGCTAATGCTGCCTTTCATCATCGACACTAAGCCGCTTTCATCCTATCCAAGTTGCCTTATGTTTGCGATAACTTCACCCTTAAACCAATGCCTTGGTCAGTCTGTCCTTTTCCTTTTGTTCAATCAACTTACAGTATCGGATAAAACATTTCCTACTGGAAGTGAAACATTTATTTTAATGATTTATTGAAATTAGCTGCGTTTTTTTTTGCAAGCGTATATACGCTTAAATTTCAATTTGCATGTAAAATACACTAACAACAAATCTTATATCCGCTTAACTTACTCATCATATCTATCGACGCTTAGGAAATAAGCGCGGATAAAAACAATGCTTCCAATCGTTATTTTCTGTGGTCATTCCTGAGTTTATTCATTCCTTAATTAGGTTGGTGTTTGTGGTTTACGAGATTAGCCCCTGCTCCATTTTGTTACTGCTTTTGTAGGTGTGGTTGATGTATTACATCATTTTTAATTATTTTGGCATCCATAAGTATGCAATTTTTGGTATACCCAGAGTGTCTGCTAAACATACCGTTTAGGATTTCCGATTCGCCGAAACCCGATTAACCGATTCTTTTCATTTGATGAAAATTGTTCTTATTTTATAATTATTAAGTACTTTGGCTTTTAAAGTGATGGTCACACTATACAGTCACAAAACGAAGATTGTGGCCATCAAAGATCAACCATCGCCTTCCACGACAACACCCCTGACTGCTTAGCAAATGTCATAAATGTCATCGGTGCTGCCAAGATTTTATGATGAATCATTAAGCGCCGATGATCGTTTTTTTTGCGCACTTCTAAATTAAGCGTATATACGCTTGCAAAAAACGCAGTTATTATTGGCGTGGTCCTAGGTCCTAGTGGTCCCATGCTTCTACAGACCCCCTTATTCTCCGGCAATCGTTCTCTCACGAGGGGAGATGATTTAAAGTTTTATGCCGAATGGCGGTTCGTTATGGAGACGAAATGGTAGCGATGGAGATGATTTTTCTAGACAAGTATATTCTTTGAGCATGGTTAGTACTTAGAGCGAAGTGGAGACCCAGTTTAGGATTCGAGATATCTTCAAACCCAGTACTCCACAGCCAACACATGCTCAGTTGTTCGATTGAAAACGCTTTTTGTACGTCGTTGGTTAACCTCTACGTCACCTTCGTTAGCCGCGTCTCTTAATTAAACCTTCGACTTCATTAAAGACTATGACTTAGTGATGAAAATCGACTTTTTTCGATTATTCTGAATGCTGAAACAAAAATGTACTGAACAAGTCAAAATGAACTGGGCTTCTTTCAATGGATGCGAACTTACAAATTAAAAAATAGCATTTATTTATTAACAAGGAACAACAAAATAGTATCAATTGATTTGTTGTAAATTTTAAGATAATATTCGGATGGATTCCCGTATCACAGTAATAAACTAAATACTATTTGGTTAATTAACATTAAACGAGTTTTACTCTTAAAAAGTTTTATTTTGTTTTTGAAGAGGATTGTTTGTCACATTTTTATTCGTAAGATCTGTATTTATTATTAAACTGTGTCAGCATTCATTTTTAAGCAGAACATGTTGAGACTTGCAATCGATCTCTTAAATGCATGATTTTTTAAATTTGGATTAAAAATCATCCTGATTAAGTACGGGCGCTTCAGACAGAGATTATAGCGATACAAGAAGCTCTGTCCTGTCGTGCTCTGTAATATTAGGTCTCTTCGGACAGCCAGGTCGCGATCAAATCTCTTAGTGCAGTCACATTTGACTCTAAGATGTCTCTCAATTGCCGTCTGTTTCTTTACAAGATGGCCAAGTATGTCAGCATTCAAATCATGTGGTTGCCGGGATACAGTGACCTTCCACAGCTAGAAAGGATACCACCTCAACAGTCTTTCTGGAATGGGGAAATACCGTGCATGCCTATCGCTACTATTAAACATCTACTAAAGCTTGAAACGCTTACTCACACCAAGTGTAGATGGTTCTCTGCCTCTAACAAAGCAATTGTGGCCTCATATCGATCCAAAGCGCTGACGCGACCTAATCAAAATGCGTAGGCCACATCTCAGAACTCTCATCGGCGTCATAACCGGGCACTGTCCCATTATAATTCACGCCTCAAGACTAGGTATACCCTTTAACGATTTCTGTAGAAGCTGCAGAGATGAGGAGGATAAAGAAATCATTTCACACCTTCTTTTGTAACTGCAATGGCCTCTCATCTCGCAGACTTAGTCACTTGGATGGCCCACATTTCTATGACCTGACAGAACTAAGTGAGATTGGCATCAGTCAGCTCCATCGCTTTGTCAAAAGCTCCGGATGGCTCGCGGATTAGGATCTACTAGATCCTTGTGGTAGCACAACGGTCCTACCTGGCTACCTTTTCAGCCACTCCAACTTACGGGCTCTAGAAACACTTCCTCATTCCTCTTAATTTTGTCAAACTGCTTGTTAATTATACGCTAAACATGTTTTATGTCATACATTATGCACTTAGACATCAAGAAATAACTTAAATGTATTTTTTGTACATTTAATAGAAACAACTACTTTAGACGATATTTTTAAAAACTGTTGTTGTCCTTGTTCAAGCATAGTGCACATTTGCGACATTTTAAACATGATTTCAAAACTTACACCTCTGATGAGCGATTATCCAAACCTATTAAAACACTACACATTTAATGCAGCCATGGAATGTGCCTGATGTGACTCGTCATGCATTTGTACCGATAAAAAGTCTGATAAATGCCAAGGTAAAATATGGTATGTTGCATATATGACACACTACGCATTTAAGGGTGAATTAAGTTCTTATTACATTTCCATATGAAGAAATTCTTTCACCGTTTGCTGAAGAATGAGGAACACAAAACGCAACCAGAATAAGGCGATGAATATTTCGAGACATAAACTCATTACATTGATTTTTTAAAATTCCAATTTCTTACCACTACTCTGTTGTAGATTCATTTCTCAGATTCTTAATATATACGTAGTTAGCTAGACCTCTATATTCGCTAGACTCTACATTCTAGCTTCAATGTTTTCGTGGTCATTAGGAGAAAACTTTAAAACAAATTGAAGAATATGTCCTTAAAAATGACTTCATTAAATTGTTTAATCAAGGCAATAACTTACTTTTGCACAGGGCTTGGGGCTGTCAAAGAGCAAATGCTTGGGGAACTATTCTCCATGAGCTCTCTATTACTCAACCCTTTTCTGTTTTGTATCCGTCCACCCCAACTTATGTACCATCAAACGCTCGTTATACTCCGTCTACAATTGATATTTTCGTTACCAATGTTTCTAGCAGTAATATAACCCAACCTGTTTCAGTAAACGAACTCAGTTCCGACCACAATCCTGTCCTTTGCCAACTTCTATGGTCTGGGGAGAGGAAAACGGAGTATTTTCAAGACTTTAAAAATGCCAATTGGACTCGTTTTAGAAGTGAAATCAATGCAAAATTCAGAAACTCACCAATGAATTTGGAAAGTATTTCCAATGTAAGTGATGTGGATACTGCACTAAATGAATCCTGTTCAAACATTTTAAGCGCGGTTGAAAACTCTATCCCGAAAGTTCCAAAACAAACTTTTTCTCCAAAACTTCCTCATCATATTTTGACGCTCTTCAGACTAAGAAATAAGTGCAGAAGAGATTGGACGAGATACCGTCAGCCATTTTTGAAATGTCAGCTACAGTATCTCAACAACTTAATAAGCAAGCACATTTTTGAATTTCGCAACAAGAATTGGAACTCCAAACTTAAAATGCTCGAAAAAAATGATAAGCCGTTTTGGAATATAGTCAAAGCTATTAGAAATAGGAGCAAGTTGTTGCCAGTTCTCAAATCTTCTTCTAACGTGTTCTTTACGGATTCTGAAAAAGCAAATGCTCTTGCACAATCATTTTCAAATAACCACGTCGTGGCTAGTGGTCTAAGTGACCAAGGCACTCGCGACACAGTGCAGACCGCTATTCAGAATTTTTTCGAGAACAGCTCTCAGCAAATCCCTTCTGCTGTTTATGTGTCAGAAGACGACATTGCATTTTTCGTCAACAACTTAAATGTTCGCAAAAAGGGAGGGCTTGATCTGATTAGAAACATCTATATCAAGCAGCTGCCCAAAAGTGGTATAAAGTTTTTAACATTTCTTATAAATGCGTGTCTCAAAATGGAATATTTTCCTGACTCCTGGAAATTAGCCAAAGTTATTCCTATACCAAAACGAGGCAAGCCTGCCGAAAATCCTGAAAGCTACAGGCCAATAAGTGTGCTTAGTAACCTTAGCAAACTTTTTGAGAAAGTTCTTAAGGAAGTGATTTTAAAACATATTTCTGAAAACAATATATTCCCCAATGAACAATTTGGATTTAGGGCACACCACAGCTCCACCCATCAAGTATTAAGAATCTGCAATCACATAAAGTCAAACCGTGCTATAGGCAAATCAACTGGGATGGTTCTACTTGACATAGAGAAAGCATTTGATACTGTCTGGCACGACGGACTATTGTATAAATTGATACACCTCCGGTTTCCTGCTTATATATGTAAAATTATCCAAAGTTTCTTATCTCGTCGTCGTTTCGTAGTCCAAGTGAACAGTGATGTTTCTGACCTAATTTTTTTCAATTCTGGTGTTCCACAGGGTTCAGTTCTAGCTGCAATTTTATATAATATTTATGTATCAGACTTCCCAAAATTGCCAAGTTGTCACACTGCGATTTTTACAGATAATACCTGCCATATTTTCTTCACACGAATTAGCTCTCAATATTGAGAGCAATCTCTCAAATGTGATCAAAATTGTGGAAAAATATTTCAGCAAATGCAACATCAAATTGAATGAGGAAAAGACGCAGGCTATCTTTTTCACACGAAAAAGAAAGCCCTGCTTTGTTCCTACAAGGCAATTGCAGTTAAATGGATTGTCTATAAATTGGGAAAACTCCGTACGTTACTTGGGTATTAATCTAGACACGAAACTAACTTTTAATGATCACATTAGTAAAACAATTAAAAAGGTAGGGGTAGCAACAAAAATGTTATACCCATTTATTAATAGGAAATCGTTACTTTCACCTGAAAATAAAATGATTATTTATAAGGTGATTTTTCAAGCCATTATGTTATATGGATGTCAAGTATGGGGTAACAGTGCGAAATGTCACATAAAAAGATTGCAAGTATCTCAAAAAAAACTTCTTAAAATGATGTTAAACTTGCCTTGGTATCACCCAACTGAAGCCATACACAAAAAAGCGAATGTTGAATTGATTTCTGATAGGATACAGAAACTGAAATTAAAATTCCAAGAACGCTGTAGTTTTGTTGAAAACCCACTTATTAATATTCTAAGTGATACTTAATCGCTATCGTTTATTCAATGTTACTGTGTTATATTTATTTATTTGCTTATTTATTTATTTACTTATTTATTTATTTATTTATTATTTATTTTACTTATTACAAAACTTGTTTCTTTACTAAAATTGTATTGTTCACTTATTTATATACTTTTGTTTTTGTTTTTTGTTTTTGTTTGTTTTGTTTTTCTTCACATTTTAGGTTTTTTTTTCGTATTTCCCTCCAAAGTATAATCATATTGTTTTGAAAACATAATTTTGCATAATTAAATGTAAAATATTATAGAAGAAAGATTTTATAATATCATATCTCTAATCTGTAAAATGTGCGGTAACAATACTTATGTCATCAATATTATGGGAAATAAAAGATCTATCTAGTTAAATTGCCATTCCAATACTGCGCATCAGAAATGATGAATTACAGAAATACACGATTCTACCTCTCTTGCCCCTTAAGATTTTTAACAACTGTTTTTTATAACGTGTTCTCAAACCGAATTGACCAATCAGAGGAATTTTAACTGGTCACTTTGCTTCCTCGATAGTGACGTGGATGCCGCTGCTGATATGATCACAAATATTCTTCTGCTGGGCATGAGAACCTTCATTCCTCAAAGAGTGAAGAGTATCAAGCCCAAAGCAAACGCATGGTATGACTCGAGCTGTAAAGAGGCTATTAGGATGAGAGAGTTGAATTTCCGGACATACAAAGCAAACCCTACTGAGGAAAACCGGAAGAAGTTTAAACGGGCCATAAATGACTGCAATGCAACTATCAGACGTGTGAAATTCTCTTATGAGCAAAAGTTGAGGCAAAAAGTGCTACAATGTCCCACGGGTAGCAAAAACTTTTGGTCATTTGTAAAAAACGTAAAGAATTCCGCCTCGTCTTCAATTCCCACGCTCATTTACAATGACATTCCAGCTGTCAGCTCTTTAGACAAAGCTAATCTGCTTGCGGCTCATTTTGCAGCTAGCTCAACACTGCCAGATTCCAATTTGTCTCCACCTGTACTTGAGAGCGTTGATTTTACCATGGGACAAATCCACTTCCGCACTCGTACAGTTGCAAGAGTACTGAAAGATCTCGACGTGCACAAATCCGCTGGCCCGGATGGTATTCCCCCTATACTTCTGAAGAGGTGTTCTTCTGTGCTGGCAAAACCACTGCGTAAGCTTTTTCATCTATCCTACTCTTTAGGTCTCTTTCCGAGCAGATGGAAAACAGCATTTGTCCAGCCAGTCCCTAAAAAGGGCGAATCTTCGTCACCCACCTCGTACCGACCCATAGCACTTACGTCCCTTCTTTCTAAGGTCATGGAAACGCTGATAAATCTTCAGCTTATGAAATATCTTGAATCGCGGAAGCTTCTTAATGACCGACAATATGGTTTCAGCAGCGACAGGTCCACTGGTGATCTGATAGCTTATCTCACCGAAAAGTGGAACCAATCTTTGCACAATTCAGGCGAAAGCAAGATCGTTGCGCTTGATATTTCTAAAGCATTTGACAGAGTTTGGCATCAAGCTCTCTTGTCGAAAATGCGTGCCTATGGTATCGATGAATCTCTTCTTCTATGGATTAGAAATTACCTTTCGAACCGTTCAATTCAAGTTGTTTTGGATGGGTTCAAGTCTGATATTCACCAAATTAATGCTGGTGTTCCCCAAGGCTCAGTTCTGTCTCCGACACTCTTTCTCATTTTTATAAATGATCTCTTGTCTGCTACTTCTAATCCAATCCATTCCTTCGCTGATGACAGCACCCTTAGCTTTTCATATTCGTTCCTAGACTCACGACCCAGCCCTTCGGCCGTAGAATTGGAACGGCAGCGTATGTTAAGCACGTTGAATTCCGATCTTGACAGCAGAGTGGAATTCAATGCTTCAAAAACTCAATGCTGTCTGCTGTCACTCAAGCGAACCCTTGATAATCAGCCATTATCCATGAATGGCGCTTGTGTCGATGAAACCGGAAAACTTTCCATCCTTGGTATGTGTATCAACACAACACTTAGTTGGAGCAATCACATATTTGAGGTCGCCAAAAATGCTGCGAAATGTTTAGGTTTTCTTAATCGATGCAAGAAACATTTCACCCCTTCTGATTTGGCTTTAATTTATAAGGCGTACATCCGCCCCAAGCTTGAGTATAACGCTCATATCTGGTCTGGTGCCCCCAAGACCACACTGCACCCGGACACATAAGGGTATTAGCAACGCTTGAGCACGCGCAAACTATAAAAAAAAAAAAGGAAGGCATTCGTGAATAACTGTCAAAAATTCATGCATTTCTATCAAAAATGCACTCAAATTCATTTTTGATGGACTAGGGGGCAATCAGCTGTGAAGTAGGCTATCGCTGTAATACTTCATTTCTGATGCGCATCGAAACGAACAACGTCATCAAAATGGAATGTTTTTCTAATATCTTGCAGAAATGTTATATAAAACATTTTAGACCGATTTTTTGGTAAGTAATTGAGCTATGGGTATGCTTGCATCGCACATAGATTTTTTTTAAGTGAAGATGAGACAAAATTCACTAAAGGAATAAATCAATTTTGTACAAACAATTACAAATTGTACTGGATATGGGAAGGATGTGCTTGCGTACTGAGAAAATTAAATTGTACTGAATTGAGTACAACGGTAAGCCTTTTTTCCATTTTTGCCTGGCTTCTCATGTGAAAATAAATATTTTTCAAAAATTGAGGTCAACGTAAAGCACAATGGATCAGTACAGCAATGAGCCAAGTCCGATCGTAAGCTTCTCAATTTTTCTGCAATTTATGCGACCATTAATTTGAAGCAAGGAAAAAAAAATGTGTGACAGGGATTTTGTTATCTGCAAGGTGCTCGTCAGTGCTATCTGTTGGATTGTGCCTAGCGGATGTGTGTTCAAAGGGGCAGGCAGCTCTAGACGTAATCGACGACTTTTACACCAGGAATGGGCTTTCAGTTAACCCTCGCAAAACAGTGGTTGTTCTGTTCACGACGAGAAGGAAATTGACTGGTCTGACCCAACTGAAACAAGGCGTCACGATCCATTTCTCCGATGAAGCCAAATATGATATGAAGCCCGCATCGGTCGTTTGGTGGAATAAGTATTCACATAAATATACGTAACAGCTGCTTTCACTTAGTTTCCTTAGTACAACTGGCTCTGCTGAATCCCTTCCCTTCACATCATGGGATGCACTCTCAAGGCCATTTTTCGTCTTGTGATCTTAGTCACTGGAGTTTCGAGAACATTCCGCACTGCATTTCATTTCATCCCAGTCCTATGGATATGTTGTAACCAGTACTCCTACTGCGGCATGAATTTTTACGGTTGGCTCAAAAAGCAATGAAGGGTCTGGCACTGGCTCCTTCGTGGAGGGCAACAACCTTAGACTGCACACCTCACTAGGTACATTTGCGTCGGTTTTCCAAGCAGAAACCTAAGGGATCCTAATGGCCACTTAATATATATTGAAGAACAGGTGGAAGGGGTGAAGTATTTGTGCCTTTAGTGACAGCCAAGTTGTATTTAAAGCCTTGCTCCACCGCTTAAACACTTCCAGGATAGTTCAGCAAATAAGTCTGCAGATGACTTAGAGGCTTACTTACTGGACACTACACTTTCGCCAAACATTTAAGTGTGCTTGGCCTTAGCGACGAAATCCTCCGCGACACCTGCGGAGAAGACGACGACACTGCAGAGCGCTTCCTCTGTCACTGTTCCGCCTTTGCGAGGATCAGGTGGCAGGTTTTCCGTGCTGACGGGGTGAGAGCTGATGAAGCGCCTGGCCTGGTCTTCCTTTGGAAGGTTGCTGCCTGGCAGTACAATGGGCCAGTTTTTGAGTCTGAGTGCTCCAGTGTAGTGTTAAAAATGGTGCCAAATGGTTTTTGTGCAATGATCTTAGATCTTGGCCAATTGAAACAGGGCTTATATGACGGTTTCGACAATTTACGAAATGACACGCCCACTACTTATTCTACCAATGAAACTCAATATCGGTTCACTCTTTGTCCAAGAACTAGAGAAATGGCAATGTTGGTTGATACAACGTCGCGATTGAATTTTTGGGTTCCGTGTGATTCAAAGGTCATACTAGACTTGAGACTACACGTCAGCTTGTGTCATCAATGTGAGGGAGATGTTCTTCAAGCTGATATCATTCACGGAAACTGCTAAGGACTCCACTTGAATCAACTTCACATCGCATCAAGTTAAAGACTTCAATGAAAATTCAAATGATTGCCTGACATTTTCAACGATAAATCCCCGCAGTGAGATGGCGCATAAAATCTCCTCCAGGCACATTACGACTCATCGTTTCGTTTAGCAGAGTACCTCCGGAGTACGCCGTCAACACAGAATGGTTAAATTTTCAAAGCACGTTCGTGCAATCCACTAAATCCCTTCCAACAAATCTGAGCATTATTTCCATGCTCCCAACAAAAGCCCCTCTGCGGCGCATTCACAAATCATTTTTCGAAAAGCATTTTGTCTGAGCGCTGGCCTTTCAATTAGAGCTCTCATTTGGCCTTACTTTAATGGCAAACTAAAATCCTTAAACAGGTCACTAGGCACTCGGTACTCGGCACTCGGCCATGCAGTCGGAATTTTTTGGGGCAAATTGCAGTGCGCACCAGAGCTGAAGCGATGGCAGTTTGCTCTTCATGCATGGAAGGAGAATCGCACCGCACAAATGGCAAATCACATAATCCCCCCCGGGATCACAAAACGACATCACAGTTAATGGTAATTGGTAACTAAAAAGCGATTATGCACAGAGCCACATATCGACGCGCGACGGCGGCGGCGGTCACATGCAGAACAGAAACAGAGCTTAATGCCGTTGAATGGCGAAACGAGAGCCCTTAACTATCTGCGGCAGCACCTCATCCCGTCTGGCGGGACGGCCATTCGCCGCAGCTACAACATTCAACCATTGGCCCTAACGATGTCATAAAACCCAATATACGAGGACTAAATTACACATACATGCCGACCCTCCCCCGCTGCCGTGTGAGGCACCTTCCATGCCGTCGCATCGCTCGGCTTTCACACGAGCCATCAGGATTCTAAATGTCAAGTCACGTATCCGCGCACCATGCTATGGCGTCATTATATTTCCCACGGAATGCCACAACAAAATTTTAATTACACACAATTTTCCCAAAAATTGTTTTTGTTACAAAATTCAATCCGCTCTGCTCTGGTCGTGGGCGGGCGTTGGTGGGATGAGGGGGAGTGGGGGAGACGGGGGGAAGAGGGTGGATGTTGGGCGGTGCCACCACTAAGGAGCTTAATGTGATGATTTTTGACAAATGCAAAGCGCTCCTTTCACACGCCGGAGACTTTGTGCCCGTTGCGTCACGTCTGTCATCGATGCTGCTCCACTCTTGACGCCCGAGCTGGAATGCACACGAACACCAGCAACAGCTGGGGATCATTGAAGAAGTGACGATGCCAACAGCTCCCCACATCCTCTCGTCGAAGGAAAATTGAAATTCAATAGACTAAGAGAAGCACTAAGTAATATGCTAATGTAGCACGTTTATTCAAACTGACACAGGACGCCTTGCTCAGCATGGCTGGTGGACAGTCGGGGATGGGGGAAGAGGCGACAGGCGCTGCGTCGAACTAGTTCTGTAGTCACACATGTTTGCGGAACACATCCAAGCTGACAGCCAACTGACAAAGCTTTGACGTTGAGCAAAACGACCGCTCTTAGTGGTGTTGTTAATGGATCTGCATCGACATCGGCACTCTCTCACCGATGCCAGTTAAGAGGGGGTGGAGGTGGACATGGAGTTGGAGGTGGAGGTGGAGGTGGCACATGACAATGGAGTGTCGGTCGTTGGCCGGGATGAGTGCCGGAGACTCTGTGTCAGGAAAGTGGAAGCTTCTGTAAAGTTGCCGCGCTGTCATTTGAACGCGCGACAATTTTCCATTGACATGCATGGAATTCTAATGTGTTCTCGTGTGGATGCAGCGTGTCACAATCGCGCTCGCATCCGTTTGCCGTCGATAGTCACGCCCTCCTCACGAGGGGTTGGGTGGCCATTATTTATGACGGCATATCGTCGTCGCTGGAAATCTGCAGGAGCCCACTGGAATCTGTCGCCGAGCTCGTGAGCATGGTGACAAAGATGCAAATTCTGCTTGTGAACCAATTCGACATGTTGGCCTACAAGACCTGCGGAGCCGTTCGGATGGTGCTCTGTTATGACATCAGTTCTCGATAACACGAATAAATTCCAGCTGCCAGCGGATGTCCTTGCCGCTGCTGGTGCTCCGTTTAAGTAAACGATTCTGTTTTGTGTCCCCGAGTTGATGAACCGAAAAATCAGCTCAAGGAACACTGCCAGAAGCGCATGAAATATTCGTGGACATTTGGCTGCTGTCCAAAGTGGGGACAATGCTCGCATGACGATGACCCATCAAATTGCGGAATCGCTACACTTTGACCATTATATGGGTCATCATGGATGTTGTTTGCCTTGTGCTTGTTGGTTGATTTGTTGGAGCCGATTCAAAGTGCAGGGAATTTGTGAAATCCCATTACACTTGTCCAGAATGGCTCCAGGGCTGGGGCACATCATTCAACTTGAACGAGAATCGATCGTTTCAATTTGCCACAACGAACACGTTTGTGTGTGTGTGTATCTCAGCTGAGGAATGACATTCCGTGCATGGAAGAGGGCGTGTGGCGCGGGGAGGCTGAATGATGGTCAGCGGTCGTTGGGAGGCGACCACTTGGTGACTGTTTGGCTGGATTGATGGCAGAGAAGATTGATTGTAATGGGTTATGACTCAAGTCAATTCAATTTGTCTTTGTTGCGTCGGGCAACATTGCTTGACAATCGATTCGTTAGATTGCCAAGCGCCGCGTCGGGGAGACTGTGTTGTCCTGATGGAGTGCTGAACTAGGTCATTCAGATTTTATATGCATTTGTGGGGAATTACATAAGGAGAGAGGACTGCGAAGGACGATAAATCGAAGGAAAAAAGAAGGAGTAAAACTGAGAAAGAAGAAGATGGACAACTTTGACATGAGCTCAAGGAGAGAGCACGAGTCTGATTTCACGAACATGGGCATTTTGCGGAGACATCCAGTCAGTGGTGGTTCACTGGAACACTGGTCAAGTGTGTTTTTTTTGCATGAAAATACGCTTAATGTTCAAGTGCATTAAAAAACGATCATCGGCGCTTAATGATTCATCATAAAATCTTGGCAGCACCGACGACATTTATGACATTTGCTAAGCAGTCAGGGGTGTAATCGTGGAAGGTGATGGTTGATCTTTGATGGTCACAATCTTCGTTTTGTGACTGTGTAGCGTGACCATCAATTTAAAAGCAAAAACACTTAATAATTATAGTATAGCAGAGACTCTGGATATACCAAAAATTGCATACTTATGGATGCCCAAAAATTGAAAAATGATCTAATACATCAACCACACCTGCAGGTGTAAGCCACATACATCAACCTAAACAGTGAATGAATGAATTCAGGAATGAACACACAGAAATTAATGATTTAGAGCATTGTTCTTATCCGCGCTTATTTCTTGAGCGGCGATAGATACGATGAGTAAGTTAAGCGGATATAGGACTTGTTGTTAGTGTATTTTACATGCAAATTGAAATTGAGGCGTATATACGCTTGCAAAAAAACGCAGCTTAAGTTAAGCGGGTATAGGATTCGTTGTTAGTGTATTTTACATGCAAATCGTTCCAGAAGCTGCTCTTGTTATAGAGGTTTGAAGGAAGGACATTTTTCCAAACTAAAATCTTTTTCTTATGAGAACTTCTGCAGACTGCTAAGCGGCGATGATGACACCAATACCGCTGTCAGGCAGAATGTTCCTCTCGATAGGGACGATGATAGACGAGAGTCCCATCCCCCCGACTTAGACGAGGTCAAGATAGCATTACCAAGACTGAAGTCTAACAAAGCTGCCGGTGCGGACGGACTGTCCGCTGAAATCTTTAAGGCAGCTGGAGATGATCTGGTTGAAGTCGAAATAGCACTGTTCAGGAACACCAGGATCCTCAACGGGCTACGTTAAAAGTATATGTCGAAGGACAAAAAGAGAAGAACTGAGAACTGAGACTGCGAAACTGGGTTAGATGGAATTTTACTAATTGAACTGCGAACGATCAGCCGTGGCATAATTGACAGGTGCTTCTCCGACTTCTACGCTAAGTGTTCGTTTGAAGGAATTTTCACAATTCACTTCTCCACCCGCCTCGAATCATTGGCAATGCTTAGAGATTATGACTGCCAAGGAAAATAATTACAGAGAGGCCCCACTTCTACCTCTCTTGCCTCTTAAAATTTTGGCAACTGTTTCCAAGCTGACAAATCAGAACTGACCAATCAGAGGACGGCATTCAATTTATTCCGTGAATAACCGTCAAAAAATCATAAATATCTCTCAAAAAAGGACCCAAATTCGTCGGTAGACTAGGGAGCAATCAGCTGTGAAGTCGGCTATCTCTGTAATACTTCATTTCTGGTAGTAACCGTTCTTTCACGAGAGGAAGGGACCTTCAGTTTTACGCCGACTCCGAACGACCAAGCTGTGCAGCCTTTTCTAGACAGTTATTAATCTAGTGAGGTTGAGAAATTAATTTGGTCGTGCCGGGAATCGAACCCAGGCAGCGAGGTTCTGTTGCGTAGTTTTCGACGCACATACCCATAACGCCACGGCAATCAACAATAATTAAAGTTCCTGCTCCGGAAAAATTTAAAAAGCCTCCGACCTACTTCCTTGCCCTCGTAATCCAGAGCATTCCTTGTCGAATTACAGTACTTTCTACCTGTCATATTTATTCAAAGTGCTCTAAAATATACAATAAATATTCCAACCCATCTGAATGGCTTCTATTTATAAGACACACATTAAATGTGGCGTTGTGAGTTGGTGAGTCGACTTATACGCCAGGGGTGCCACGTTTGATCCCTGAATTTACCAACTTTCACAGGAACATAGGTCCTATTCACTCGTGATAGAAAATTGGCACGCACAATACGAGTGCTTTGTGTAGTAGCTAGGCCCAGATAATCCTAGGACTGTTGCGTCCGTACAAGCTTGAATTTAACGCCTATATTTAGTCTGGTACACCCAAGATCCTATTAGTTGGAAGCCCAAGACCGAACGCTTAAACTTACAGAAGACAGCAACATCGTGAATACACGAATGAAGACCGAAGTTTTGTCGAACCTTTCAAAATAAATAACTAATAATTATTCCAAAAATATGCGTTCGTTCTGTAAATCCATCCCTTTTGTAAACACTTATCACATGTTTTTATTTAAACGTTCGCCATTTTTGCCTTTTACTTCCCCTCTTGTTTAAGATTGGATTTTCTTAAGATTCGTGGAATCGTAAAATCGACACCCGCTCGCTCGTGTATGTAATCCAAATATGACATATTATTTTATTTCAAAAATTCAATTGACAATTAGGCCATTACTGGACATTACTGGCTTGTCAAAACCGACATCTTTTTGTTTTGTTGTGACTCGGGGTCCGTTTTTGACAAAGGAGAGATATAATGATTAGGCTTACATCACAATTCAATTTAGTGTATACAACGTGATGACTACAAAACATGAATTGAATTGCAAATTTGATGTAAAACGCAAGTCTATCGCTTGTCATTATCGAACATGTTGGATATTTTTTAACAGAGAGGCTTACTCTCTCCGTAACATTAAGTCGGCTGGCGCAACGCACTATTGTGTTTCAGGCATTACACCATCGGATTATGAGATGATAGGTGTGTTTTATTGAGAATCTATACTCAGCTCAGTAATAGTTTTACATGCGAAGCCGTTCACGCAAACAAGATTGTTCACGTTGTCCAATCGTGTTTACTTACCCCAAAAAATACACTTTTAGAGTGGTTGTATTGATAATTATTTAGATTCAATTTCTATTCAAAAAGTCCGTAATACTTCTCTGTTTTTTTCCATTGCTTTCTGCACAGCTTTATCGCGAACTTTTTTTTCTAAGAAGGTATGTAAACGTATCTCGGAATAACTTTGTTAATCTACCTTCAGCCGGTATTATCATTGATCGACCGATTCTTCCAAAAATTCAAGGAAGTATTTTCACCTTGCTCCTCCCCTCTAGTGGTTTTACTTTGTGAAGGCCAGTAGCATTTGTACACTCTAGGAACGAAATCCTGGCCTTCCCTACTTTTCGGTCTGGAGCCGTTTTTTCACGAGCTCCGTAACGTGTCTTGGACCCTCTTAGCCAACCAGAACTCGCATTAAGAGCCACTTGTTTTTCCTTTAGTTGAGTATGGAATAGTTTCACTGTTTCTTTCAGCATTTCTCAGCCAACTGGTCAATTTTTACCACGCTCTGCTTCAAAAACCATTTGTATAGCGCTCGTTCCATACGAGGATACTTGCCTTGCCTTCTTTTCAACGAACTGATTTGGATAGTAGTTACTATTTTTAAGATTTTGTCCTTATTGCTTATTCTCGCTGAAATTTTGGATTTGGCTACACCGTTCTGCCGAGACAAGCTCAACGCGGATTAACCCCTTTCCAATTTCTCTTTTTTCTTTCAATGATAAGAATTTCGGTTTTTTAAAAGTAATTTTTGCAAAGAAACAGTTATCTGCACTGCACTGGCCTAATTGTAAGCAAAAACTAACAACCCAGCAAATGAACGAATGAACATGTTAAATCGTGTGCATACATATTTGGTTCACGTCGTGGAGGTTTCTATTGTTTGCTCTTTAAAAATAAATGGGTGTTTACGCCAGCGCCACGCAAACAGGGGTTCACGCTACCCAGACACTACTGTACTAAGTTATTACTGACTAAAAGTTGCCCAGTAATAATTACTGACTATGAAGTATTCATATGACTATGAAGTTGAAGAATCGAAATCACAGGGGGTGCTAAATTATAGATGCCTCTGACAAGAACTCTTGAAGATACAGCCGAATTATCATCATTGGTGTTATAAATCTCAACATAGGATAAAGAATCGCAATTTCTTATCCATCATTTGTTGATTGTACAAACGGTTTTTGTGAAGCGGAGAAGAATCATTACTGAGCTGAGTATAGATTCTCAATAAAACACGCCTGATATCACATTTTAAGGCCTTTTCACATTCTTGTTCTTAGAACGAGACACTAGATGGCATTGACAGCTATGAAAACAAATAACTGAAGTGACTCCATTATAGTAGGGAACCTGGATCCTTAGACAACATAACTCAATCAAACTTTGGTGTTCGGTTGCAAGGCACTTTCTATGCTTGATGCCATCACATTCATCCGTCATTCATGCTTCATCATTCCTTAAATGAATCCAACTGTTAACGTAACCTCAACCATTCCCCAAAAATATTACATAACCTCAAACTCACTGATGGCAATTATGATTCTCTTGAAACTTCATCCAGAACTCGGTTCCAGATTGAAAGGAATCAATTCCTCGCCCCTAAGGCAGATACAAGTTCCAATCGATCCATATTAGTTTCTCCAATTGCCCGCAGCGCATGTATGCATGAGCGTTTCTCTGGCTCTCCTCTGTTTTGCCCCTCGACGCATTGAAACTTCTCATTGAATCGTCAAAATCAATTTCAATTAGCCCACAATAACTAATACTGGCAATATCTCTCGAATAACCGATTTGCCCATTACATTTAGCAAATTCAGCAATTTATTCAGCCCCCCCCTGCACCTTCTGAATCTGTAATATCGTCAGATGCGGCACCTGAAACAAATATCGGATTTTCCTTGCTCGGCACATTTGAGCTCCATGTTTGCCCAATACTACCCGCCTGGCATTCATGTTCACCGCAAAAACCATGTACTTTCACAAATATCGCCTCCAACTCGTTGTTGCGCCCGGCCCACACTTGGTTAACCTTATATTCTGCTGACGTGGTGCGGATTTCGCCAATTGCATAGCTGAATAGACAAAACGAGCAAGGAAAAAGAAAAAAACAAAACCGAAACAAATGTGTGCGTGAACGCAGAGCATGCAAATGGCCGACAACAAAGCGCAGCGCTTGGGCGCCCATAACGATGCCCGCAAAATGCAATGTGTAGCTTCGAAAAACCCATTCACGCCGTGATTTGTAGTCGCCGCGGTTAGGAATTGAATTTCCCTCAATGGATTTAGACAAGATAAAACAAAAAAAAAAAGGAGTTGTGACTTCAAACCGCACAGCAGCGTGCTGTGCTGCCATCTGTTGATTAATTCATTGCGACTAGGCTCGCCAAAACGGTTCAAACATGCACGGGTTTATGTTTGATGGGACGCCGCCTATAAAACGTCACCGCAAATAATTCAGGGGACACTCAGAAGCGGCACCTACGCCTGCACTAAAACGTAATTAATTTCAATTATTTACGAGAGAACCCAAAGTACACGGCCCACGTTGGAGCCGCTCACGCCGTCGCGCTCTCACCCGTACTTAATTAAGATCGACATGAATTCGGGATTGCTGTCAAACGGCGGGACACAACTGTCAGATAACTTTAAGGGAACATTCGCTGAAAGATTATCTAATTAAACATTCAAATCCCCAGCTGACGGCAGACAGAGGGTTGTGCGCTCAGACCTGCCAGCAGGCGGCCTCAAGGACTGCATGCCGTTCCGTTGGTTCGTTTTTGACTCATTACACAGTCTTAAGCTGTGCCGTGTGAGGTCTGAAGGATGTCTTAATTTGTCAGAAAACGCCCACCCTCCCAACTGGGCCGCCGGCAGACGTACATGGGCTATTTGCATATTTTATCCGAGCGTCGTACTCCTCACATGGTGGCTTAAGTATTCATATTGTGTTCCTTAAACATGACTTATGGTCGATTAACGGTGAGTTTGATATGTTTCGCGCCAGCAGGTTAGAAAAGGCCGGTGGGCTGTGGGCTGTGGGTTGTGATGCTTGACATACTGGCAGTGTGGCGTGCAGCTTAGCGGTAATCTCATGGAGTGTGTGTTGATTGTGGTGACAGTTTGTGACGCAAGCAAGGGTTGTGGGTTAAGTGCATGCAAAGGGAATTGGGTCAAGAGGAAACGGAGGCTCTTTGAATGCGTTTGCAGGCACATGCACATTGAATGTCACACTAGTCGATGGGGATTGTGTGCATCCAGTGAAGTCGGAGAAAAGCTCTCGGGACTGAGGGACGGTGGTCTCTCTTTTATTTGACACGGGAGATCGTAAAACGACGGGTAGTGACACGTGGCACTTGACCATGAACACACACCTTTTTTCAGGGTGGCAGGCGTTGGTTCAAGTGGAATGAAGGAATGAAGGTTTATCCGACAACAGCGTGGGAAGATTTGTTCACCCACCTGAGAGAACTAGTTGGGTGAAAGAAAGATTCACATGAGCCTTGATGCAAATTGAATGAGAATGGAAAATGTTTGGTGAATGTACGGGGGAAGCTTAAACTTCGAGATTCGCTTTGAGTTTGATGGCACTTGTTCATTTGAAATTCCCCTTTATTGACAAATCTGCTTTCCGCTCTCATAAGTGGCGTTCAGACACACCAATTTGTCGGGACGATTTGCTGAAACTGAAAAGTCAAAATGGTGTAAAAACGCAAAACAAGTCTGCCGTTTTTTTGTAACGAGCGTTCACATTGACGATTTGGCCCATTAACCACGGTTTTCAAACAAATTGTCACGACAAATTGTTGAGTGTGAACATCGCTATGTTGAATGAAAGTCAAAGTTATGTGAACTTGTTTGTCTGAATTGGTCTAGGAGAACTGTATTACCATTATTTATTGAAACCGAGTGGCATAATTATCTTATCCCCAAAGATCGGACATTTCCGCCAAAACCTTGCAAAGAATACTCCTTCCGACGTCAAATTAAGCGGTGTTCCTCAGGGCTCCGTCTTAGAACCAGTCCTTTACAACATGTGCACTCGTTGCGAGTCGCACACTTGAATACGAAGACAAACAAAAACACTTGCAATGACTTACTGCAGGTTTACCGGGGTAAACATTTATGCCCGTTTCTACAGTGCGAGCTCAAGTGTCAATCCAGAGAGTACATAATTGCAACTCCAAAATAAATAGAGAGAAGTCTGAGAATGCTTTATCAGACTATCAGCGTCTCGTAATTGGATGAAATTCGCTTAAATATTGCTGGCGTTCCACGCCAGGGATGACAATTTACTTCATATGTAGTAGATTTACTTCATTTATTAATTTTAATGCATCTACTACGTAGCAACTTATTTTTACTCCATTACACTCAATTTTATCTTACGCTCAAATATTTTGTGTTTGTCAATCATGTTTATGGCCTGATATATGACAGTTAATGCGAAGTTTTAGTTCCGCCGATTCCAGAAACTTCGATGTCAAAGATGTACCACGCTCTGAAAGGCTAATTGTCGAAAATTCCGATAAAATCATGGAAATCGTCGAGCCTGAACATCATGTACCACTGACCACTATTTCAATAGCCCAGGATCTTAACTTTGCACCCTCGCCATTTGAGACCATTTTAACAAGACTGGGTAAAAAAGAAGCACGATGTATAGGTCCCCACAGGATGGCGCAGTTGGTAGAGTCGTCCCACTTGCCAATCACTGTGTTTTTAGGCTTGGAAAGCAATTGAGGAATAAAGCGCTCTCTCGAAAAACGAAGGTGTGCCTATATAGGACCTTGATAGTCCTAGTCCTGCTGTATGGCGCAGAAGCATGGACACTAACCAAAGCGGACGAAGAGATTCTTTGTCGCTTCGAGAGGAAGGTCCTTCGTATTATCTTTGATTCCGTATGTACTAATGGGGTTTGGAGGAGGAGACTTAACGACAAATTTTACGGGCTGTGAAGCGACATCGATCTGGTCAAACGAGTTCTAGTTTCCCGTCTCAGATGGCTAGGCCACGTTGAGCGAATGGACACCAATGCTCCGGCCCGGAAACTCTTCGACTCCATCCCCGAGGGATAACGCGGAACTCGCTCTAGTGACTGTCTGAGTGTCTTCTCTGCTTTTCGGAGAGAACCCTCCATTTCGTGTCAATAAAAGTAAATGTCGTCAAAAAACCCTCGACTCACACATTTTGACAGATTTGTCTTTCCTCCATTTTGGACTAAGACCACGCCTCCGGTGGCGCACGCAGCTGGAAAAGGACCTCAATCAGCTGGAAGCAACTAGCACAAGACCGTGCTAGATGGAGAGGCATGTTGGCTGAGGCCCAAGTCCACCCGGGACTATAGCGCCAGCCAAAGAAGAAGAAGAAGCAAGTCGGGTAAATGTTGGTGCGAAGTATGCGCAATAATTTATTCAAACGCGAAAAGCAAGAAAACGTAATTCACTGCGTTTCGGGAACACAGGGGATGATTTCAAGAACCTGTATAGATTCGAGTTTGATAACATGGAGTGCAATACCTAGAATTATGAAAATGAAAATATTCGCGCGGTACATTGGTGACACGGAATTCCAAGTTGGAGTTGGTTAGGGCATTGGGATTCATAGATCCAAAGTTTGGCAAGTCTTGTGCTATATGTGCAACAGCCAATCAATAAATGAATTTATTCTTCCACAGCTTCCAACGCAACATACCTGGAGTTTGGGCTTTTTTCAGCAAGCACGGATGTAACTGAAAAAACTTACATTCCACAGTGAAATATAACCTTCCATTTTTTTCTCTCTTGAAGTTACTTCAATTGCACACTCAACTTCGTCAGGAGTTCACTCAATACATTTCATCTTTATTCCCACCAAAATGGAGGGCAAGACTAATCTGTCAAAATGTGTGAGTCGAGGGTTTTCGTTAAACTTTTCGAAATTTACTTGTATTCACACGAAATGGAGTGTTCTCTCTGAAAAGCTGAGATGAAACTGATTAGAGACAGTCACTAGAGCGAGTGTTGTGCCGGCAGTAGAAATGTGGAAGTGGCCTGAGGTCCTTCTCAACGTGTGTGTGCCATCGGTTCAAGTTGGCTGA
Source organism: Eristalis intricaria (assembly GCA_964034865.1). NCBI lineage: Eukaryota > Metazoa > Arthropoda > Insecta > Diptera > Syrphidae > Eristalis > Eristalis intricaria. The sequence goes on along the minus strand of OZ035874.1, from coordinate 64,281,630 downwards.
GCTGATTCTCCACGTGTGTGTGCCATCGGTTTCGTGGGCGTCCTCTCAAAGCCTTTTCGGGTCGGAGTTGAGTTGTCCATGCGCTCTTCATCCCCTAGCCATCTAAGGCATTGAATCAGTGGCGCGTGCTCTCGGTGCAACTCATACAGGTCTTGGTGGAATCTTCGTCTCCAAGTACGTAGTAGTTCCAGCGACTGAAGGTGTGGCCCGAAGTGCACCCGTGGTGCAAGTACACGCATATCTTTGCATACTGCCTATATTTTTAAGATTGACCTTATTTCGTAGTGCTGGCCACCAAACAAGGATACCATGTGTTAGAATAGGTTTAACGACTGCTGTATATGTGCATCCAATGTGTTATTTTCAGTTTCAGCCCTCATTTGCGGGCGAGAACCTTCCTGCAAGTATAAAAAGGTTCTACAACGAATATACAGGATCGTGTTAGAAAGGCAAATTAACGATCCTTCTCTGACTTAGCGGGTTTTGACAAACAATTTGGAATCCACCATAACGTCGAGGTCATTTTCTGCCTTCAATTGAAGAGTATTTGCGTGCCTAACCTGCTAGCCGGAGGTTGCCTCACTTCATGGTTAAAATGAAGGACAATGGACCAAGGTCACTACCTTGTGGAACCCCAAGAGTTGCGTTAATTTGGATGGAGACTGATGACCTAGAGAGAGTTCTTTACTTTCTAGTGAGTTTGGGAAGAAAGAGAAATTGTAGAAATAGCCTAAAGCGACGAGCACGACGAACTCATTTTTTTACAGTGAGAGGAAGCAAACTAGAATGCGGAGGCACATGTATGTGGTTCCTCTGTTTGAAGGAGTCATCCGTGATCATCATGTTGACACTAGAGCTGATCGCGAATGGCACGGATGCGGTCGGATGCTTATTCCAGATGACACGTTGTCCGAGGAATCTTTACTATGCGGTTGTGCTCGTTGTGTGGCGAATGTACTCCCACGGGAGTGTCAACTATTTATTTTCGTCGATAACACGATGCGTCACTCCTGAATCTCGTTGATTGCGATGCTCTTGCGGAGCACCCACGTTCTCGAACAAATAGGATAGTTAGGAATGTCCTTCTTAATTAGTCTGGGTGACGCTACAATCCGAGGTAGATCTGGACCGAGCCTCCACAGCAACCATTCGTGTTGTGTGCGTTATTTTTCTCTGACGAGTGGAGGGTGCCACAGTTTTACGATGACTCGACGGTTGGGAAGCTTCTCCCAGACAAGTACACTCCTTGTCAATGACTTAATACAGGTGGAGCTGTAAATTTTGAAAGTCCTTCGAGTTTCTATGAAATTTGGTCATAAGCTAAGGTCACGAAATGAGGGACGAGAAGGCTGGGAGATTGACTAACGAGCGGTTGGAAGAGACACATGCAATTAAAAACAAGAAGTGACATACGTAGAGAGACTGTGAGAGTGACAGTTGGTCAACCCCGGTGTGCAGCGTCATTCGAAGAAGAAGAAACGAAAATACGAGAAGTTTAAGTTTTACACATTTTTTCGAACGAATTTGTAATGTCAGTAAACTGATGAACCACACTGTACACAAAATACACTACAGTGAGCACTTGGCTAGCAGCAGAAAATTTGGCTAAAACTTTTGGCTGTTACAATTTGAATCTACAATTAGAATCAAATCGGCAAAAGGGCTGGAAAGTAATTTGGCACTTGGCCTAATTGCTTTATTTTCCTCGTCACGAGATAATGTAGGTTTTGGCAGCAATCTGAGATACGAAGCTCACTGGCGATGGGAACCAACAAAACAATCATAAACGCTTGAAAGCAACTTTTATTTAATCAAACTGGTGGATGATTCAAGTAACCGGTTGTAGCTCGTCAACAATTGTGTCACTGTCACAACCCTGTCAGCGACGACTGCGCCACCTGACTGAGAATAACCGAACAACTTAGCGATATGACATTTAACGACTGGATGGCGCAGTTGGTAGAGTGCCTGCGCCTGATTAGTGGGGTCCCCGGTTTAAATCCCAGTTAAAGCAAAGTTAATACGCTTTTATCGCTTATTACCTAACCTAGCTCTTCTCATACCAAAGGCAAACGCGGCTTATGCCTAAAACAGCTTGAGAACTCGTTGGCGTTGGCGATTCGGGTTTGAAAAGGATATGAAATGTGGCTCAGACACTTCGAAATTCGTTAGAGCACGTGCTCTTCTTCGAATTTGAAGAGTACGTGTCTAGACTATTCTATGATGACCGCATAAAGATAAACGGAAAAACAAGGAAATAGTGGGGAAGTCACTGCCATTGATGATGGTAAGCCAAAGATGATGCAAAACACTATAAACACATTACTTGCGAAATTACGTATCTCCAATTGGAAAACGTATTAAAAACGTTCAGAGGCTGGTACCAGTGCATTTACACTCCTCGAGAGGCTTGTGTACATTTCTGTGTGCTATGCAAGCAAACTATAATGTTTCCTGAATGTCTCTGCCACGTCCACGAAGACGATGAGGGAGTGCAGCTCACTGAGACCGACAGAGAGTCTTGTAGAAGCTAATGATCACAACTGAATTGACATAGTCGATCCTTGTGCAAAACAAGAACAAATTTGAACTCACATTCGTCATTACTGCTGCCTAACTTGCAGCACATCCTGTTGCCGCTCTGGGAAACACCCACTCGCATCCGAATCCTTTCGATAAACCCGGCGTAAGCCCACAGACCCCGGCACACGCCTCAAACATAAGTTGCCTGTCCCCGCCAGGGCTCCATCCATTCGAATTCAACGCTATTTAAGTATTCATTTTTAATTTTATCCTTAGAGTGCTTTGCTGCTGTGTAGTTGTTGTTCTGATCTGCACCCCCCTCCCTCGGCCGCCTGTTAATCCCTTTGGAAATAATTCAGTCTTCCGGAAAAAGACCGAGCCAAAGTGAACTAACGAGAGCAGAGAACGTTGTAGCTGCCGAGACGTCAGAGGCACAGCAAAGAGGACCTCTTTTTCCAACTCGACAGGAAGGAAAAAAAAGAAATGATATTTATTTCGGGCAAGGATTACTTATGTCAAAAAGCACACGCTGAAGCACACACATACATGAGCAGCGCACGGAGGATGCAAATGTGTAGTGTGATGCAACAAGGAGCATGCAATATTGCCAGGACGAGCATTAAGGAACGTCATGCAAATGTATGTCCACATCCAAGGGATTTAATAATCCTTTTTGCATTTTACGGGCAGTAAATCGCAGGGATTCATAAATGCAAGCCCATCGTACATCTAAGCCGCTCTCGGGAGGGGGGACGACGAAAAAAATGCACGACGGCTGTGCGATGTACGCGCATGTGTGTGTGATTTGGTGGAGCCTCTGGCGCCAGGTTGTCCTCCTCCCTGGCCACGAAGGCGGGGAGGAACATAAAAAATACATTAATTCATCTAAGATACCGAGAAGGATGTCGAAAGGATGTTAAACTGCCTTGAAATAGTTACTGTCTTTCATTCAATATCTCCCCCGCGTGTGTGGGTATGTGTGGGAAAGGGAGTTAAAGTTGAAAGGACGGATGAGTTGTTCTTAGCTGAAAACTGGGACAGGATTCGTAAGAGTATTTGAAAAGTTTTCACTTCTCGTTGCCATGGCTGTGGCGTGTCCCAGCAACTATTCCAACGCAACGTGTGCGGATGTGGGTGTGTGTGGGGCATGGTCCTTGAGGGAGTTGCCTCATTGCGTGTGCGGAGGAGTCTATGAGATTTTCTCATTGAATAATTTTTACCTTTTTTTCTCTGAATGTTTCACCGGGCTTGGAATTCAAAGTACATCATACATCCGTCGGATTATGTTTCATTCTGTCGAGCAGTTGAGCTCGGTGCTATGAACGGAATGCAATGCGGCGGAGTGAGGCCGCACTAAGCCCGCACAGAGTGCTCGTGCGATGGCAGGCCCCAACAAATTATGATTGAAGATCTGAGAGAATTTCCGGAGCCACTCGAGTTTGTTGCACAAAATATTTTGAAGGCATTCGGCTAATAGTGTTCCATATCCACTGGGGACTGCCAAAATGCCATGCAGTGTGATTGTTTTGCGAAGGATTTGGCAGGAGTACAGAACTTCGCTCGGAACAGTGGCCGATGCCGCATTGGTTGGAGTCTCTAACTGGAGAGCAGCTGTGGTTTTGTTTTCACATGTGCGGAGATGCGGTAAAGTGAGAGAGAGAGAGTGTGTGTATGTGTGTGGTTAAGTTGGGTGGAGGGAAACAGAGGATGCCACTTAAAGCACTCAAGGAGATTAAGGGTCTTTATTTTTGGAGAATTATACTTTTTGTTCAACCGACGGACATGGGATTGCATCTGTCGAGAGATAGAATTTGATTAAAATGAATATTTGCCATGAGCACAGTCATCCACTTGAGCTTGATAAACTGGAGAATTGCGTTGTGGCAGAGAGAGAGGGAAGGTTGGAGCTTAAATTTTATACATTGCATATAAAGGCTTATTTTGCATTGATCGATGTTATCCGCTTGTGATGAGCTGGCAGTGGCTTGAATTCGTTGTTTTCTGAAACTTAAAGATTAAGAAATTTATCTATTTGTAGAATTTTGAGCTGACACACTCACTTTACTTCCAAGTGAGTGGGAATGGTCTGTGGAGCAAGATCAGCAGATGCTGCGGCGGCACTCCCTCTGTCACTGCCCCATTCTCTGCCATTCGAGACACTGTAACACATTTTTTCCAATACCTAATGGATTCAACAGAAATCTCTTGTAGATTTATATTAATAGCAGGATTGCTGTACAACACATGTGGAACAAAATCGTTGCAAGGAAGTGAGATTTCCCCAATGGGCATCACAATCTGACCACTGTGATCCTTTTGTAGGGTCCAAGGGCACAGAGTAACTCAAGGAAATAAAACAGAGACGTGCTGAAGACTCAAATTTCAAAATGTGTATAGATACTGATTTATTTTCATTCATTCACTTGCCCCGTACGCTCGACTATGTCCGCGTGAGACGTAGATCAAGTTTGTGAAAGCTGATTGATTGCCTGAATTAAAGAACTTGCAGAGTGTCATACAGGCACTAGTTCTGCGGCCATGAACATCGACTGTATCCCCTTCTATAGGTTTTGGAATTAAGTGCTGCCTGCAGAAATTTGTGGAGGTGATTTATACATGCTCCGTGTCCTGGTAGTGCTCCCCATGGCATCCTTAGGTCAGCTTTATTAAGTTCTAAAGTTACCATATTGGCTGTTCCAAAACTGGTTAATTTTTTCCATCTGTGTAGATGATTGTATTGTTGAATCCATGAAGGGAGCCCTATCTGAGAGCACCTGTCTTGGCTTGAATGTCAGCACTTTCACCAACGTCGTGGTTTACATGTCCTCGCACCCAAGCCAGCGGACTTAGTGTTTTGTTACATTCCCAGACAGCCTAAGAGTTAACTGTGTAACTCTTATAAGTATAATAATAATAATATGGGTGGCGGTACAGCCCGTAGAGGGCCAATGCCTAGCTTCTCAGCAACCACTCGTGTTATGCGTGCTATTGTTCGCTCACGCGTGGAAGGGACCTACAGTTTAATGCCGACTCCGAACGGTGAAGTTGAGAAGCTCTTTCTAGACAGGAATACTCTTTGCGCATTGTCAGTGACTCGAAAGAGGTGGAGCCGTGAAATATGAAAGATGGTAAATTCGGGTATCGAACCTGGCACCCTCTGCGTAGGAGTCGACGCACTAACCCACTACGCCACGGCGTATATGTTTCAATATTGTATTCATTACCTGAGCCTTGCTTCAGTTAGCTAATATCTCTTCAAACTTGTGTACCAAATCATATCCTAATCGAGAACTTAAGCAACCTATCTACAAAGTTCCTTCCAAATCCGAACAGCTGTTTAGGAGCTAGACCTCCACAAATATTGAAACACCCTACCTTTCCTGATGTTAGGTTAGGTAAGAGGGCTGCTAGTGCATTCACCAGCACACTTAGACCATACTGGTCCATTGTGATACCCATAGTCAGACTACTGGGATTCGAACCGGGAGCCCACAAACCAGGAGCAGGCACTCTTTTTTTTCACTGTAATTTTGTTTTTATTGAAATTAAATTAACTTACTGCTAGACCAAATAAACTTAAAACTAGCTTAAATATCTTAAATAACTTATTGTATTTAATCCTAACTTACTGACCCTATGCGAGTACTCTAAGCTATTCTAATTTATATATATTTGTGACATTCGGCTTAAAGAACGTTTTTTCTTTGTCTTTAGAGACAATATTTGATTAATTTGTCTTACTAAGAAAACGTCTAAATCTAAATCTAAAATAAACCTTAACATAACACAACCTTAAAACTACCTTAAATATGTCCACAACAGACAGACGCCAGGGGGTAAATGTTATGTACATGCATAACATCTTTCCCCCCTCTTGCCGGAGGTACCAGCCACCTGATCAGCGTCACCCATTTTTTCGAGCACGGGTCCCTCTATTGTCTCCATCTCACTTGCACACCTAATGCGTGTCTTCAATTTCTATTTCACCCGAAAATTTATTTTATTTTTTCTAACGAGAATTCAACCGGGCACCGCGATTTCACGAACGGTCGTACTGCCGCTAAACTATTGGGCTAGCTGAATTTTTTTTTTTCGCGCCAATTTCTTATTTTCCGCTCACAAAAGCCGAACACGTATTTACGTCACGGGGGTATGTACACGACTGGAGCAGGCACTCTAGCAATTACGCCATCCAGTCGTTTTCCTGTATGTTAGTACAATTTAGATTTATTGTTAATTTACTTAAATTGCTTGGCCATCAGTTTCTTCACAAGTAAGCCACAACTAAGGAGAGACATTAGGCCGGCGCTTTGAAGAAGAAAAATAAACTGTCTATCACAAGAGCAATGTTGGGGCGCTTCACGAACTTTCTTGCAAAGTCCTCAATTTGATTATTTCTGCGTGTATTCATCGTGCTGTTTTTTGATCCTCATGCATTATTGTTAATTGTAACCCAGAGGGTCCTGAGCGTGGTTTTCGCAGGAGTCCTCATTTGCGAGGTTTCGTTCAATGGTACGTTGAACAATGACTTTTGAAATAATTAATTTGTAAAACAATTTCCCTCCGCGATTTTCCTTCGGAATGAAGAGGAAACTATCGCAGAACGTTTTTCCATTGATATATCAGGTACTTTTCCAAAAATAGTTTTCAAAAGTTGCCCCACCTCTTTCGAGTCACTGACAATGCTCAAAGGGTAATAACTGTCTAGAAAAAGCTTCTCAAACTTATCCGTTCGCGGTTGGCATTAGTACGCACAACACGAGTGGTGGCTGAGAAGCTAGGCCCTATATTTATCTAAACAAAATATCCCCATTTCACACATCTTTTTGACAAGCCCCAAATTTCTCATCCGACAATAAATAATTCTGTCAGGCAGCTAAACGATTCATTCAATAAAAAAAAACATATTTTTTTATTCACATATTATTGAAGAAATTCAGTTTTCAAGGTTGTACTCAAACAATTTACTTGCAGTGTATGTGCACGTAATCATAATAATAACTGTCTCGTGCGCCTAAAACTTCGATCATTGGACTGTAGCGAAATAAAACACAATATGTTCATACTTCAACTACACTGTACACAAATGTATTTCCTTTAACACATCTCTAGTTACAGGACACACTGCTGCTTTTTAGGCGGACTCTGTTTACAGGTTAAAAGCTTAAAAGTTGATCTCTCTGCTTCGGTCGGTGCACCGATATTAATACTTCCACATATGGATAGCTGAACCTTTTCGGTTTGTTTTTTAGCAAGCGTATGTAGGCGAAAGTAAAAAAAAAATCATAATAAAATCCAAAATAAATATTAAAAAGCACCCTGTGCAAAACTAACGAAAAAAAGCTTTCGACTACCCCGTAAACGACATCTAAAAGATAACATCGCCTGTCAATCAAGTGTTCCACTTTTTGCGCCCACCCCCACCCGCTCCCCTCTCCTATACTACTATACACTAAAAACAAATCCTATATCCTCATATTTATCGCCACTTGTGAAGTAAGCGCGGATAAGAACCATGCTTTCAAACTTTATTTTTTATCGATAATTCATTCCTAAATTCATTCATTCATTCATTAGGTTGGTGTACATGTTTACAATATTATGCGCCTAAAAGTATTTTTTCATGTATTTCATAACATTTGTAGGACTGGTTGATGTATTAAATGATTCTGAAATGATTTTGCATCCATAATTATGCAACTTTTGATATAACGACCGTGCCTGCACTATACATTCCATTTACGCTTCGTAATCGATTCTTTTCATTCTATGGAAATTGTTTTAAATTGATAATAATTAAGTGTTTTTGCATTTAAAGTGATGGTCTCGCTACACAATCGAAAACGTAAGACTGTGCCCATTGACGATCAACTATCACCTTACACGATTCCACCCCTGACAACCACAATTGTCATATATATTGTCGGTGCTGCCAAAGCTTTTTGCGCCCTTATAATTTAAGCGTATCTACGCTTGCAAAAAAAACAGACCTATTGATGAGTTCCTAGACTCACTGACACCATCGGAGCTGTTGAATTACGCGGTCACTTTTCTGTTAATAACCCGATATACATTTAGGGGTGGTTTCTGTGCTCGTGAGTACCGAGGGAGATGGTTGGTTTTTGATACTTTGATTGGTCTGACCTTCTGATAGATGGCGACACTAACGATGGGTGGTGATGGTTTGTGTTCTAGGTTTCTTTTAATATAGCACCTACTTATTTTTACAAAAGTAAGTATACACGATTCATTTTCAGTACTTACTAGGATATTTTTAGCCTTAAGATCTTCTTGATCTTTTTGTATGATTGATTTATTGATTATAAGATTGGATTTGGTAAATAGAGCCATGTGTTCGGATTAGATGCTCCAACTGAACCCATAAATGCTCTAGGACATTCATCTAAATCTGGCGGTTGAGGTAATGCACTAAGTTGTTTCCGGGCACTGTTCAGCAGGCATTCTGTCATGACTAAAGAACTATTGTTACGTTTTACAGAAACGAGTTTACTTAAAATTAATCAATTGTTCGATCACTGGATTGTGACGAATGAAACACAAAAGTTCACTCGTACAAAAATGTACACGAATTTATTTACAACTGCTTTAAAGAACACTATTACTTCAAGACTGTACAAAACTCTTTGCCGCCTTTCAGGCTAAACTAATTTGCACTCAATATAAATTTCCCGAATTAAAATGTACTGAACTGTACTGAGTTGCTTCGGCCGCGGTCCTGACATTTATATCTCCCAATATTCTTCTGGATACTGGTGTCCGTTGGCTATGGAATTTCCCCGATGGCACTTAGGTACATGATGTATTCCACACGTGTGTGATTATACAAAAGACCCCTTATATAACTTCATTCTAGTAAATTGGAGTTACGATCAATTTCTTCCTTTGTGTTTAGATGGCGGGCTTGTTGACCGGTGTGTGTCACTGAAAGATCGTCGGTGTCCCGATTATCCCGCAGTATACACGTCACACTATTTTGTGGACCATTATACTGCTTAAACATAAATGAGCCACGCAGCCTAACTCCTGCTCATACTCGTGGATATTGGTTCTAAGTATAGTAAGATTTCCTATACTTTGCATTCCTCACGGCAGATACTTCCCCGCGCCCGACCAAGGATTCAACAGTGTATTCACTTCCCTCACAACTCAAGTGAACGCTACAAGCCTACTTGATCCATCAGCCATACATGCGTCCAGTCCAGTAGAAAAAAAAGCCCCGCAGTATTATCAACAATTTCCATGAATCATCCGTCTCCATGGCTCATGAATGATGTGCAAAGTGAATTCAATGAAGGGTGGGCGTGAAATAAATCATTACCGCTCCACTTCGCAAAGATGCCTGATGAACTCACGGATATCCGTTCGGCTGTCGTTATTCATATTTCACGGATTAATTTCGCTTAAATCTCGAGAAATTAATCAGTTTCTCCCATTGCCGCTTACACGCCTCCACTCCCCACCCCCCACCCACACGACAACGAGGCGGCATTAATCACTGAAATTAATATATAAAATATCCATTGAGAAGAACAGAAAGGAAAAACTGCATTCGTGGACACGTCCGTTGATATGCATGCGTTCCTTTGATGTGCTTCGTGCAATCAAAGAGCCGCCTGTGCGCACGGCCCCCATGAGGGCCCTCCTGACTACCAAATGATGGGTAATTAATTAATTTAATTAGCTGACGGTCTGTCTTATGACTGAACAATTATATCATCTCAATCCATATAGGCCGCGAGTACTCTACTCGTACATGCGTTCCTTTGAACACACGCAATCGATAAGCTCGAATGTCTGTGATGGTTGTGCCATTCGAAATCTGTGCTGCTGTCAAGGGACAATGGAAACGGCATAAAGGACACATAATCTATTAATCTGTGCGTGCTCTCAATCGGGATGTAGAACATGATTGGTGGGTTGTCGAAATGCGATTTGGAAACATCTAGTCGTTGTGTTGTCAGAATGCTCTGAGTGCACTTGTCTGTCTGAGGATATCGAATGTCGGCGATAAGGACATGCATCAATTGTTCCATGTACCCATATCGCTTTGCGTTGTGTCATGGCTGAATGAATGCGCATACATGTGTGCGAACGGAAATAGTATTGATTTCCGGGGGAAGTAATGCAACGACAGTCAGAGAAAAATACATTTTGGAATTTGATTCGCTTTGTTAAGGAGGATTGCAGTATCTCCAGGAAGGGATCGTTTCCCTTCAACTCAATTGGATTTAAATGGAAATCTTACAAGTGGCAAGATCTTCGGGCGTTGGGTTCTAAGGTTGGTGTTACCATAGCGCTCATAGGAAGGCTGACGGCGTGGTGTGATAAATAAATCGTGCATGTCCACTACAAGAAATTGAATCAAATCAGTTTGCAGTCATTTCTATACAATTTGTTATGTATGCCATGGTTTCATACGTCACATTATAGCTTCGCTTTGACATATTATTTAGTTACTCCCAACTGTACAAGTTGTACGCCACGTCACGCCATGTCACGCAGTACAAAATTTCACGTCAATCAGCGTTACAGCTGCAAACCTCGCCACTTTAACAACTTTATAAGTAACGTGTTACCTTACAAGTTGCAAGCCACGTTACAAATTACGCATCACATTACTATTTCCATATCACATGATAAGTTGACGTTCTGTGTTGCAGGTCATGTCACGCCTGTGTTGCAGGTCATGTCACGCCTCTGCACGCCTCATTGCGTTTATAGGAAGTAATAAGTATATACGCTTAAATTTAAATTGCATGTAAAATTACACTAACAACAAATTCTATATTCGCTTATTCGTTACTCATCTTACCTATCGCCGCTTATGAAATAAGAGTGGATAAAACTATGCTTCCAATCATTATTTTCTGTGTCTTCATTCATTGTTTAGGTTGCTGTATGTGGCTGACGATATTAGCCCCTGATCGCTTTTGTTCACGCATTTGTAGGTGTGGTTAATGTATTAGATAATTTTTAAATGTTTTTGCATCCAAGAGTATGCAATTTTTGTCGGCGCTCTACTATCCATTTATGTTTCGTTATCGATTCTTTTCATTGTTTCTATCATTCGACGAAAAATGTATTTCAATTAATAATAATTAAGTGTTCTTGCATTTAAAGTGATGGTCACGCAACACAACGATTCTACCCCCTGACGGTCACAATTGTCATAAATATCGTCCGAATTCAGCACCGATGATCCGTTTTTTTTTGTGCACTTATAATTTAAGCGTATATACCCTTGCAAAAAACACAGCTAATGTCGGTTTATTATTTAATTTTTAAGTCCTACTGAACACTCAGTTGAAGATCACTGCGATCGAATAAAAGGCCAAACTTTCCAACTGGGGCGTGTACGTGCATACACTACCTGATGGATCTGCTATACTTTGTAGGTTTAAAGTGTCTTGGGTGCAGTCCTTTGGAGCTTTGTAAGCTTGAGCTGGACAAACCATGAAAACAAACATTGAAAATGACCAGAAGAAACTCTCTAGTCTCTGTGCTTAAAAAGGGACAAATAATTGTTCATCAAATGTCGAAAATAAAAAAAAGTAATAGAAGGAAAAATGAGGAAGGGATGAATTCCAGTACCGGACATCAGTTGTAAGAGCGAAACAATAAATATGCAGCTGTGTTGTTGAACTGAGTTTCAAGCGGTAGTACAATCTCATTTAACTTAAACTACAAATTAAACTCAGTTCAAGAAAAGAAACTCACGTAGAATCAAAGTTTAAACCAAAAGGGGGAAGCATGCAAACATTGGACACTTGCAAACATTGAACACTTTCAACGACTCGGCCACACATTTCGGCTAAAACGGCCGCTATTTCGCGTTCAATGTTGGTTCTGAATTCTTCCAACATCGTCGGCTTGTTGGCATACACCAATGACTGAACGTAGGCCCACAGAAACTAGTCAAACGGCGTTAAATCGCACGATCGAGGCGGTCAATCGATTGGCCCATTTCTTGAGATAACACGCTTACCATATTTCTTCTTCTTCTTCTTCTGGTGGCGCTACAGTCGGGGTGGGCCTGGTCCTCAACCAGTAAGCCTCTCCAGTCGGCACGATCTTTAGCGTCTCCAACTGAGCACACCATCGATTGAGGTCCTTCTCCACCTGGGTGCGCCATCGGTTCCGTGAGCGTCCTCTATTGCGTTGTCCCACTGGTTCTGAGTCGAAGACTCTTCGGGCCAGCCATCTTAGGCGTTGAATCCGTAGACGCCTGACTACGATCATGCCGCTGTACAGCCCGTACAGTTCGTGGTTGAACCTTCTCTTGAAAATACCAAGTATCCGCTTTTGAGATTGTCTATGCCTCCGCGCCATAGAGCAGGACAGAGATAATCAAGGTTTTATATAATGTTAGCTTGGTCCTTCGAGAGAGGACTCTACTACTCAATTGCCTCTTGAGCCCAAAGAAACAGCGATTAGGAAGAGTAATTCTGCGTTTGATCTCGGTACTGATGTTGTTCGTACTGTTTATTTGCGAGCCGAGGTAGACGCAGTCCTTCACTAGCTCGAAGTTATAGTTGCCTATGGTGACGTTTTGGCCAAGTCGTCGATGTTGTGCGTCCTTTCTCGATGACAGCATATACTTCGTTTTGCCCTCGTTCACCGCTAAACCCATTTTGGCCGCCTCCGCTTCAATACCAGCAAACGCCTCATTGACGGCTCCGCTGTGTTCAGCCAATCACGTCAATGTCACCCGCGTATGCTAGCAGTTGTACGGACTTTTGGAAGATCGTGCCTCGTGTGAGTTCTGCACGATCTTCTCAAGAATAATGTTGAAAAAGTCACATGACAGCGCGTCGCCTTATCTAAAACCTTTTTTGACATTGAAGGTCTCGGTGAGTTCGCTTCCGACCTTGATGGAGCAGCGAGAATTCTCCATCGTCATCCTCCACAACCTGACGAGTTTGGCAGGAATGTCAAAACTAAACACGGCGCTGTATAGCTAGTCCCTGTGCACGCTGTCATATGCGGCCTTGAAATCGACGAATAGGTGGTGGGTGTCGATCTGCATCTCTTGGGCCTTTTTCAAGATCTGCCGGAGTGTGAAAATCTGGTCGATGGTGGACTTCACCGGCCTGAAACCGCACTGATAAGGATCTATCAAGTTGTTGACGAATGGTTTCAGGCGCTCACACAAAACGGAAGACAGGATCTTATAGTCGATGTTGAGGAGACTTATCCCTCGGTAGTTAGCACAGTTGAAAAGCTCTCCTTTCTTGTGGATCTTACCATACTTACTCTTCAATAAATCAAATATCGTGTGCTGAGTGGCTTGTGGCACCGTCCTATTGACACCACATGTCGTCCATATCTTCCAGTTCGGGCCTGAAATAATCGGTGATCATGGTGGAGGCATGACAATCTCAAAAACGATGAGGAAGCCCTTGGCCTCTTCGAGAGAACAGTTCTGCGTGCGATCTTTGGCCGTCTTTGCGTTGATGGTTTCTGGAGGAGAAGATTCAACCACGAACTGTACGGGCTGTACAGCGACATGAGTCTAGTCAGGCGTCTTCGAATCCAACGCTGCCAATAATGGCGCGATAACGCTGACCATTCACAGTAACGTGACGATCGTTACGTTGTCGACGAAAAAATATGGCCCAATAACGCCGCCGGCATGCAAACCGCCCCAGTTATCTTTTGTGGATGAAGTGGTGATGCATGAAGCACATACAGTGGTCCACAAAAGTTTGTGTACAATACTGCAATTTAGAAAAAAAAAAGCTTTTCATTCACATAATATAAGGTAAGAATATTTTTGAAAGGTATATTCAAATAAAACAAGCTGAAGGGCTGAGTAGATATTGTTATTCGTTCAAAAATTACAATAACAAAACCCAAAAGAAGTTGCAAAATTAACTTCACAAAAGTTTGCGTACAGGTGTAAATAAATGCAAGGAACGTTACTACAAGTCTATAAATAATCTCTAAATCTTATTTCTTTTGGTGATATTATTGAGTAGGAAATCCTCTTATCCTTGTGACCCTCTTTAACCGGTTTTACATGGATTCTACCAATTTTGTGGTGCAAGAAATGCTTATATTTGTCCACTCAACTTATAAAGCTTCTATTCACATCTCTTTTATTACTGCTATCGTGGGTACGGAGTTTTCATTCTAGTGGTTCCGATATATGGTCAATGGGCATGAGGTCTGGGCTCTGTTGTGGTGCTCGTAGCATTTTGAAAGGGCTATATAACAGCCAAATGCATGCATTTTGTGGTGTGATGTTGTGGTAATTGTCTTGCTGTGTTGTAACAATCGATGTGTAATCCCCAACATTTCAGCACTTGCTTTTAAATTTCGAACCAATTGAGAGGGTGGAAACGTCTTCTCGTTGGGAACGTCCGTCATGCGTCGTCTTCACTCGCTAGAAGGCAACCCGCCACTAACAGACGCGTCACGCGCTCTGTCCTTTTAATCCAATTATTTCATTTCGTCTCCTTTTGACTGTCTTCTGAGCTGTGGCTCATCTCATAAGAAACATAGTCCTTTTCCGGCACAAAAAAAAACCGTGTGCAACTAATTTTCTGCCCCGTCCATTCACTTTGTGGAAGACCACACGAGAAAAATAGATGTTAATTTAAGCCCTCACATCGGCTTATGAATATAGTGTCCTGCGTCCTTCCCACCGCCTGTGTACCACTCCTTTCAAGTGGTTGTGAATTTTGCCTCATTTCCACACACTTGGTCGCTTGTTTCAACAAAAAACCAAAATCTCTGCTTTACTGGCAATCCGTTCGCCACCCTCGCTCGCTCATTATCTGCACTTCCCCGGCCACCCACATTCTCTGTCCACAACGGTGTAATCCCTCAAACAATTTCCAGCATCATTACCCAGCATCACACAGCACAACTATCGCTTCAACAACGTAATCACTGAAAGGCTTACACCCTCGTCGACTGTCTGCTCCTCCGACGAGCTGTGGACTATCAAAATCCCTAATCCTATTTAAACAAACTTTCCACGAAGAAGAGGGAGAGAGCGAGAGCCACAGACAGTGACTATTCCCACACGGCGCAGCAAGCGAGACATCCGAAACAAGTCAAAGGAGCACCTAGGAAAAAATCGAAATTTAAACAAAGAACGCCGAGAACAGACTCCAAGGCAACGCAAATTGCTCAAAGGACCCGAACTTCGGATTGAATTTTTTCTCTTTGCCGCTTTCCCAACCGCCATCGCCCACCACTTGACCGGCGGACGGATAGTGTGCGGGGTCGACAGATGATTCCTCTCAACTTTCTGTGGAGAGTGCAGCCAAAAACTTTGAAATCAACTTTTACGTGTGCGTCCTTATTGTTGGCTGCTCTCCTGAGTGTACCTCCGACGGGCAGACAGACGGACAGGTGTATGCGGACACGTAGTGGCAAGTGTCTTGTGTTACACCGAGAGAGAGGTAGAGAGAGAGGCAGGACATATTATGAACTTTTTCTCAATGCACCCACGTGCACAGTCCATTGAAACTTTCAATTGCCCCAGCAGATGGCTTAAGTGCACTTGCACTCAGTGTCCTTGTGGGCCCATCCACACCCGCAGCGGCGCAGATAAGGAGAGCGAGGAGGAAGATTCTAAATTTGGATTAGAATCTCATGCTCAAGTGTTCACGAGGAGTGAACAAGTTCAGCACAGAACACGCCGAGGTCCCCAGCCGGAGTGGCTAACAAGTGTCAAAGGTGAAATTGGATACGGCACTCGCCCCCGTGCAGGATTATCATGGGCGGCCATCACCCCTTGAAATCGTCTCTAGGCCCGACAACCGGCCGGGCAGCCACTGGAATCCGTGCGCGAGCCGAAGTCGTACGACTGCCCGACGAGAGATTAATTTCGCCTTTGTGGTTTTCCGAGAACAGAAGGACTGACGAAATGCAGGACCTTGGCTCCTGGTGGACGCTCACAATCCGTTTCAACGAACGAACGAGCTGTCCTAGACGACGCAGTTGTCCAGGAGAGGGTGAAGAACGACAGAGAAAAAAAACGTTCGCTGGTGAAGATGATGGAAACGTCATCTCCTTGGGAACGTCTCCCGTGCGTCGTCTTCTTCGTCTTACGGTCGCTCATTGTCTTAGTGTTTCCTCTTCAGACTGTATAGTGGCCTCCTGTGGCTTGTGGCTTCTTCCATTGTCTTGACGGATGTTTTGCTCGCCCTGCACTCGTCGGAAGGACACCGGTTGTGTCAATTTGGTTTCCTTCTTGCTGCGCGTGGTGGATACCTAAAGTCTGAGTCGCGCGTGTGTGTGTCTGTGTCTGTGATGTAATCCGCTTTTGTTTCGAAATTGGATTTGAAGCGGTCACTCGTGTTCTTTTGGATGATGGATCTGCCATTACTGCAGCGCGGTTGACGGAAGTTAATATTGTCGAAGGGATTGTCTACGACGAGGGGGATTCTTCCGTCGTCCTACGCTTGCGGTTGGTTCTTGGCTTCTTCTTGCTTTCATGTTCTCGCAGATGGACTGCGGACTGGGGAGTTGTGCGGAGTCCTTGCTCAGATGTAAGCACGTAATCGATGTAATTAGAAAGTTTCGCGAGGAAATTTCTCGTTTCATCGATATCCTTTCATCGCCGATCGACGCCTGCGATTGGGAGACGGGGGAAATACATTTCAAATTGGCTTGTACTTTGTGACGTGTTGACGAACGTGACCCGGCTTCGCACGGATAAAGGGCTTACTTGTGTGGCGGCAGTGACGGAGTCGCAATCGGAGTTAAGCAAGTTGACTAATTAGGTGAAACTTGTGCGGGTTGCCTAGTGGACTTCATGGATTAGGATTTGAGCGATTGCAGCTGGACGAGGACGTGACGGTTGTGAAAGTGGGCGAAGGGAGGCCGTAGCTGGAATGGGAGCTGGCCAATGCTGTGGCCTTTAGAAGCGCCAGGAGATCGTCACTCGTCAGTCAGGCATACGTACGTACCTTTCCATCTGCTCAACAGGATTTACTTAATTAGATGGCACACGCTCTGCTCATGCCGATGGTTCGGTGAATTCAGAGCCTCCTCCCTTTGACAGCTCCCACGTGAGGACGCAGCCATTTTGAGGCTTTAACCATTCAACAAGCCAGTGAATGCATGGTGTGCCCATTTGCATATGCAACTCGTGCAAATTCCATTATTAGCTGTCAAAGCCAAGCGCGCCTAACAGCACTCCCCAGCATGCAATGCAAATGCATACACACATTGATTACCCATGTGAAAGCCCGCGAGGACCTTCCGAGAAGTCAAAAGCGGCCGCGGCAGGGCAACGCATTCTTTTTTCCAGTGATTGATGTAAAGCCACTGAGAGTGACGCTGGTTACACACAGCCTCCAGTGCGGTTTTTTTTTGGCAATTTTCATAGAAAAACCGTGAATTTAGGTCGACCACAAGGACACGTCAAACAAATTCATTTCATTCAAGTGGCTTCGCAGAAAAAGCGGCTAGCACCGGCCCAATGCCGTGCTCGTATTTGTAACGGCGGCAGCTAATCCACTGAGAATCAGTAATGGCCACAGGCGATGGGTGCCTTGCATGGGACGTGGTGAGTTTTTGAGAGAAATCATTGGTTGCTAATGGAACCGCGAAAAGTATTCTATTTGTGTGTGTGATGGCGGATTAAAGAAGAATAATTGAAAAATGCAAAGCTCACGTGAATGGACAGGTGCCATGAACCCTTGCCGACTGGTTTCAATTGATTTTTGGGACTGCATCGGCTTATGCTACCAGGAAGTGCCTGAGCGGTGGGTTAATGTGGTCGAAGTGGGTTTACTCTAGTGATGGGCACAATCGAATGATTCAAAGCATCGAGACTTTGAATTGAATTGAAGAACACTAGTACTGCAACCATAAATATCTATTGTACGCCCTTCTCTTGTTCTAGGATTTAAGAGCTGTCTTCAGAAATTTGTCAACTTTAGGATTTGTCAACTGTAGGATTGTAGTTTTATTCCCTGAACATTCTTGAGTGCTTAATGCCCTGAACTTCCAGAACTAGATCATTTATTTAATGAGTCATGTGTGTGAGTGGAGATTGATGTCCCTATTGTTGAATCCATAAAGGGTATCTGAGCAACTACCTTGGCTTGTATATCCGCCTTCTCATTACCTTCATGGTTTTCGTGTCCTGGCACCCAAAGATGTCTTAATTTGTTGTATTTTGCAATGTATTTCAGCCTTATAGTTGAATCTGTAGCTCTTTAGCGCCTTAAGAACCACTTGGCTATCTGAGAAAATACAGTCAGTGCAAAAAGTCTGCGTACAAACAAACACAAAAAGTCTATATACACCATTTAAAACTAAACGAAAACAAGAAAAAAAAATATTTCAATATTTCGTTTGGTACCCTCTTCTGAATATCCGTCAGTCGTTTTCCCATGGAATTTAATAAGCGTTTCATATCTTCAGGACTTATTTTAGACCATTCCTCAAGCAGTTTTTCCTTGAGCATATTTTTGGGCGAAATGTTAGGTGCGCCGGTCCAACAACTCCCACAAATGTTTTATGGGATTAAGGTCTGATGATTGCGGAGGTGTATGCAACTGTTTTGGAACATTATACAGTAGACAAAGTTCTACAATAGCTGAGTTTTTTTGTAAGCGTATATACGCTTAATTTTGAAGTGCACACAAAAACTATCATCGGCGCTTAATGATTCATCATAAAATCTTGGCAGCACCGACGACATTTATGACATTTGCTAAGCAGTCAGGGGTGTAATCGTGGAAGGTGATGGTTGATCTTTGATGGTCACAATCTTCGTTTTGTGACTGTGTACTTTAAACCACGTACGTGACCATCACTTTAAAAGCAAAAACACTTAATAATTATAAAATAAAAAAATGTTCATCAAATGAAAAGAATCGATTACGACACATAAACGCAATGTATAGCAGAGACTTTGGATATACCAAAAATTGCATACTTATGGATGCCAAAATATTGAAAAATGATATAATACATCAACCACACCTGCAGGTGTAAGCCACATACAGCAACCTAAACAATGAATGAATGAATTCAGGAATGAACACACAGAAATTAATGATTGGGAGCATTTTTTTTATCCGCGCTTATTCCGGCGATAGATATGATGAGTTGAGAATTTATGCGTATATACGCTTGCAAAAAAAACGCAGTTATTATTGTTTGGTCGCCGTGGCTTAGTGGGTTAGTGCGTCGACTAGTAGGCAGAGAGGTTCGAATCCCTAATTAACCAACTTTCATAATTCACGGCTCCACCTCTTTCGAGTCACTGACAATGGTCAAAGAGTATTCCCGTATAGAAAAAGCTCCTCAACTTCGCCGTTCGGAGTCGGCATTAAACTGTAGGTCCATTCCACTCGTGAAAGAACAATAGCACACACAATACGAGTGTTGACGAGCACGAGCTATGACTTCTACCAACAGTCTGATCTTCGGGGCTTACTACCCCAACGATATGTACCATGAAAGGGTGCGACGGAATGGCCTCGTCCCACCTGAGGCATTCCTCTACTTCGATAGAATCGGCCTGATACAGGTTGTGGAAGCATGTCCTATAATCTTCCACGTGGTACGCCGAACAGTAGAACGGCGACTCTTATACGAACCTAACGTCGTACGGGAACACGAGGAGCTTCTCCGGTTCAGTAGAGCGATCCCCGCTCGAGATAGAGAGGAATCTCCTAAGGAGCGGTGTTTCTCTTGGTGGCTACATCAAAACCAGCCACCGACGCGTCGGTTTAGGTTTAGATTTAGGTTTAAACCCCACGTCTTGCCTACGAGCTATTTTAGGGACCAGAGGCTTTTAATCGAGACTTTAGTAATCGAGATATTTCATTAATCGAATGATTACTCGAGATGGCCATTCGAATGATTTTGAGGATCACTCGAATACATTGGTTCACCTCTAAGCGGTTGCTGTAAAGGCTATCCAGAGGGCGCCGCGAGAAGGCTGTATATCAAATTGACCTGTGCATTTACAGGGATCGTTGCTGGCATCTCGCCAAGTTGAGAGCAATCAACAAATTTTCCCTGGATGCACAGGCCCATGCTCTTCGTGTATTTCCATCGAGTTTTATTAAGCTGCACAATTAAAAGACAAATACAACCATCCTGACCATGCTAGATTACTTCGAGGGGGCAGTGTCCTGTAATCACTCCGACGAGCACACGTATCGATTTGCGGTCCAACGCCAGAAGCTTCTTTGTTCTGCATGTGACAATCATCTCCAAGACGAGTTTGCTTCTTTAAGAATGGTGTCACTTATAGTCCGGTGTAGTGCACTGGTCGGTGGCTGCAGTGATTTGTCTTCTTCGCTGATGTACATTTCGCTCTCTCGTTCCCTGATATTGAGCGGTTACCCGGGATCGAGCAGAGTTGTGCTTGAGGGACTTTAGTGAGCCGCGGCAATTCATAACAGTCCATGAGATCGTCGTACATGATCCTATTGATTCCAGTCCTTCTGATGGCGGGATATCGGTTTTTTGAATGTGCTTGGCGGCATTCTCTATTGCCAGAATCTCTGCTTGAAAGACACTGCACGTATCAGAGAGTCTAAATGATTCCTGTTTGAGTGCACTCTAAACACACTTTAACCACTCGTGACATAGATCTGGGTGCACTAAATCCTCGACCACAATCTCCCCATCTTCGTTCCCATTCCCTGCTGACTAACGTCACATCCAAATCCTATTTGCTGAGTGTGTAGATGCTGTTCGGTGCGTTTACACTCATTTCCAAGATTTCGGATGCTATGAATCTGACACCTGAATGCTCTGCCTATGATTTGCTCCCCCTGTTGGGCGCCATTTGGATGCAAAAGGTTTAGCAGGTTAGAAGGATCAACAAAACATAAGTTGAATTATGAATACAACTTGTTTCTGGGGCCATAACAAGAATGAAATCAATTCCTTAAAGCATGTTGCAAGGCGTCCTTCAAGTTCACTATCACAAATTTGACTGTGAAAGCACTCCCACCCACAACCCACGCACTCACTTGCTCCAGATGTGAAGCACTCACCCAAAGATCCGTGTCGAAGTCAAAGTCGAAGTCATCATCCGTACAAACTGCACACTCTCACAAATCCTCTATTCTGCTCCAATTACAGAAGCAGTTCTTGGACAAACCCATTTTCGCATCCCCCCGAGTCACACACATACTCCCAGTGCAGAGTGCATCCGACTTTCAAATTTACGTAACACGCTGCCAGAGAGTTGTGCACATGACAAGGATGCAAATGCTCCCGACATTCGACTCCCGGACTGTCGCAAAGGACATGGAAATCATTTTAAAATTCCTAACTTGCCACAACAGACTTCGGGATTATTATTCGAAAATCCTTTCGATAATTGTATTCATCATTTGCAACAACTCGTCTCAAATGTCGGCCGGAATATTAATTATTCATGCTGGTCGTAGTCGGGCCAGATCCACAGACGAAACAGACAGTATCTCTCTGCACTAACCGTAAGGAGGTGTCCACATCTAGGTTATCCACATGAGGGATAAGGTAAACAAAACCAATCGAACAGGCTTCATATACTTTTGGTTTGTTGAACAATTTGTCTTCGGTCACATCCCATCCAGCGGTTCATTAGAGAAGCAAATCGAAAACCGGACCACATGCAATCAGGGAATCGATCAGAGGAACTGTTCTTGTTCCTGTCCACACACACGACTCGTCGCACACCCATCCATCGGTCGTTCATTTCCTTCCACAGAAGAGAAGGAAGTGTAAATTAAATTGAAATTAAAAAGAGAAACGTCGACAGAGACAGAGAGAGAGAGAGAGAGAGAGAGACAGAGAAAACAGAATCCACAATGTCCTTGTGAATATTTGCATTGAACAGGAAAAAAGATTCGAATTAATCTCTTGACAGGATGATTGCTATTTGCGATTGCACTGGGCCATTGTGCTGCCATTACAGTCCGAAATGATCCATATCCGCTTGGGATAGGGACACACTTCCAACTCGTCGAGTGAGGGGGGCGTAGCGAGGTACGGAGAATACTTGTACCGTCATTTCCTTCTTCGTCTTGCTTTTTTTTTCGGGGGAATGGGACACTTGCCTAGGGACGTCCCCAGGGCTCTGAATGAGTTGGTGGCGAGTTTTAATTGGAATTAACATCGAGAGGAAAGTTGAGATGGAATCCAAAATGGGGGGCAGTGGAATTAAGTATTATATTGATCTTGATGGGGGTCCTGGTGGAAACCGTTGCCCGATGCTACGGACGAAGGCCATGCGGAATAATTTATTTCAAGGATTTCAGTCACATTTGCATGTTGCGCTCCGGATGTGTGTGCAGGGACATCGAACAGCAAGTGTAACGTGCTGCGAACGAGTCCATTACTGGATATGGAGATGGACGTGGAAGTAGACTGTGTGATGCTGGATTGGCATGTCAATCGATCGATTTTTGTTTTTTTTTTTTTTCATTTTTACGAGTGCAGTGACAGTGGGGCACCTTAAATCGTTTGTAGTCAGCGTGGTCGTTGCATGGGTGTTGGGGTTGAATTCGGTTGCTGTTTTGCACGCCACGGGATGATGGAGAACTGAGTGCAGACAAATTACCCTTAGTGCCGCTTTCCAAGGTGTTGGAAAAATCAGATACTCATGCACAGAAGCCTGACAGTGCGAACAGTCAAAAAGGCGCAAAAAAATAAAGTTTTAGAAATGTAGTAACACTGAGAAGGTGAAAGTCCGGACCTACGGATGTCAACACCAACCAGAAGTTTCGAACAAATGAGTTTGAACAAATTTCAGCACGCTCGCCGGAGAGTAAAACTGCTTATGCTTTCGATCGGGGAAGCGTTAAAATTTTTAAACAAGTCCAAGCACAAGCTGGAGTTTGTTTCAGTTTCAATTCAAGGCTTTGCTTCGTACGGAGGTAGGTGGGTTAGAAAGTAGCCTTGTGTATTTGAGTTCAGTCCAGGGTGAGCTCAATTTAGTTCAAATCTGTTTATTGAACTAGTTCGTTCTTCTAGTTCATTTAGTTCAATGTAAGTCAATGCGCCGGTTGGTCGACGCATGAAAACTACTCAACTCAATAAACAAATTAAATATTTATCAATTTCAAATAGTTAAGTTAGGTTAAGTAGTTCTTGGAGACATGTCCATATCATGAGGAATTTCTGCGTTGAGCCTATCCCCGGATGGTCGTAGTTCCATGTGGCATGTTTTATATGTAGGAAGTAGGAAACGGCTGGATGGCGCAGTTGGTTGAGTGCCTGCGCCTGGTTAGCAGGGTCGTCGGTTCGAATCCCAGTGAGAACAAAGTTAATACGTTCTTATCTGGTTTTCAAATTTGGTCCAGTCACCGTTTGCTGTTGGGATCAATTTAACGGCACTATCGCTGGAGTGGACAATCAGTGGTAGTAGTCTGACTGTGGGTATCACATTGGACCAACATGGTCTAAGTGTGCGGTTGAATTCCCTGGCAGCCTTATCTAACCTAACCTATATGAAGGAAAGTTTGGCTTGAATTTATGGATTATGCGTGTATAATCCTCCCATCAATGTTTGTTGGTAAAAGGTCTACGAACGTTCTACACATGTGAAAATGACAACGATCGCTCATTGATGAACGACATGGATGCACGCATAGGTGAACTATGCATGTGAAATTCCCCTTGTTCAATATAGGTCCGGAAATATCCAACTCTAGAACTCGCGCACATACATTTTTAAAATTCCCTTCGCATACACCTGTGCCTGTTCTTCGTTAAACAAAAAAAAACCCCTGACCCTGATGTGCCAAATACACACACGAAGCCAAGCACGCAAGTTAGTTCAGCTTAGTTCGATCGAGTTCAGTTATTCTTTTGGATTCAAGTATTTTCATACTGAGCATAAATGTAAGGTATTCCTGAGTTTGTCGAACTACTGACTACTGTAGTTCACTAGTTCACTTGTAATATTTGTTTTTTGAACTAGTTCGTTCGTGAACTACACAAGCCTAGTAGGAAGTGGGTTTAATGCACTTAGGCCAAAATAGGCCCATTGTACCGCCAAGTTAGATCTCCAAATTAAAAAGGGTTGCCGGAGTTTAAGATAGCCAGCCGGTTTTCTCAACAACTTTTGTTAGTGCGTTGACCGGTATCTTGCTGAGGTTTAAACTGTTGGAGAATTAGGAGTCTATAGGGGCTTTCGCGAGCAGGACAGTTTTAGAGGAGGTGGAGGATGCTTTCCTCCTCCTCTTCGTCTTGACAGCTTCTGCAAAGGTCGTTGGCGAATAGGCATAGTCTTTTGTGTGAAGGCCTAGTAGACAGAGTTCAGTAATTATTACCACATCAGTACTAATTTTAGATCTCTTTAGGGAGATCGGGCTATTGGATCTTTTTAGATCGAGATTTGACCAGGTCTGCTTTAAGATTCGTATTCGTTTTCTTTGCTTAGAGGTATTCTAGCTAGCTATGTTATGAGAGAATCTATCAACTAAGAGTCTAGTGGCGAGTTTAGCGAGTTCATCAGCTTTACAGTTTCCCGGGATGTCTCTATGGCCTGGCACCCTGCACAGGCGAATGTTGAATTGTTCGTATATGTCAGCTACGAAAAGTTGGACTTTGTCACCAGTCACTACCAAGTGTGTGGTGGTGAGACACCAGAGTGATTCATTGTGCAGAATTGTGTTTGGATACCTTCAAAGTGTAAATGTCTATACATTATATTTTTCTTGTTTTAGCAATATATCCAAACCAACAGCCTTTACAACTTAATGTAGTTTTGGAGTCACACATCACATGTGTCATCACGACATATGTGCTATGGGCAAATAATTGAAATCGTTTTCAAAGAGCTACATTCTACGAGAACGTTGTGGGGATTGTTGGATGCAATATCCATCCGAATTGGAAGGGGTCAAACATTCAGCAATATGAAAGCTTAGGTAGATAGGGCATACCCTCTGATATCGCCATTCTAGAAGGATATCGAAAAAGGTGTAGAGATATCGAAAAGGTGAGAGGGAAAGTTCTTAGATCTGAGAATGGAGGAAAATGTAATAAAATTTATGCAAACTTAATTATTTGTATTTGTTCTTCTCTGGTTCTCGGAATTATTTTTAATTTCAAATAGGTCTCCACTGTTGGTTCGGTTTTATGACTTTGCGGTTCCATTCACTTCTTCGTTATTATCTTTTAGGCTGTGAAAGAAGGGTCCATATCATCATATGCTTGCTGCGTATTTGCCGTTTTAGTACACATAACATTCATGAGCTAAACTTTTAGTACTGAAAATGTTCCTCAGCCACAAACATAGTCATGGTCGGTTTTTTTTTATTTGCGATAGTGTTTAAGACCGTGACTGTCTGTCGGGACGAAGGATATAAAAATTGCGTTGAACCTTTGTGGATATCTGATCTATGCATGGTGGAGGAATTTCAATAAAATCCACTGTTTGCTTTTTACACGACGATTTCCTTGTATTTTACACTTTAAGTACCCTCAACATTCATGTACTAAACTTTTAGTACTAAAATCTTCATGTACTAAACTTTTAGTACTAAAATATTCATGTACTAAACTTTAAGTACTAAAAATATTCATACCTAAGTTTGTGGTAAATGAAATGAATGTCTGTCACGATGTGCAATCGGGAATAAAATCGCTATGATTCCTGTTCCCATACTATGTCCTCTGATGACCTCCTTTTAAAAGGATGTAGAAAAATGTTTTGAACCTGTGTGACGCCACTCTTGAAATCGTCACAAGTTGCCATTACATCGACTACATTGAATTAATGGTATGCACATAATGTTGACTCATAAACCATCGCTATCCTTGAACTCAACTATTTTTCAAATACTCAGAAATACAATAAATTCTTTCTGCGTACGTCTGAAAATTGTTAATTCATGTCATAGCAACAGAATGGTGTACAAAACAATCAATTAGCGTCAAACTCCTTGGTCTCATAAACCTCTTGAGAAACGCGACAATTCCAGCCATGCAGATCGAGAAAAAAACAATTACACACACATACGCAGCCGATCGATAACACGATTGGCTGCAAGGCATCGCTAAAACACATCGCTACCTGTTCCTTTAGAGGATGCTCCGAAGTGAATACTAGGCTATGCAGATATTTGCATGTTCGAATGATTCACTCGTCGCGGTAAGAAATGGCGCCCTGATCACAGACAGTATTGACAAATCAACAACACACGGGTGACTCATCTTTTTTATTGCCTCCAGTGTGTTGCGGCTATCTAGCGAAGCCATAAAGATCCTGGAGCCTGCGCTGAACCTTTGCACGTGTGCCGTGGAAATTATGACGTGCGTGTGTGACTGGAAACAGTCAAGAGGTTCATAATTACCGCCTTTCGTGGAAATTAAAAACACCGCTGAATTTCCGAGTTGTTTTCGACTCTCGACGCCTGGTCATCGTTAATAAAAACAAGCAAACAGACGCGCGTATTTAAGCGAGACGTCGCAGCGCAGTGGGCATCAGTCTTAGCCCAAATTTGATCAGTGCAAGATTCCTCTAACCAGTTCAATTTCCAGTGAAAATCAAATACAAATCAACATGAACGCTATCCAAGGTGGAATTCAATCTCCGTTCGACATGCCCGCCGCTTGGAGGGGGATCTACCTCTTGCGAGGCAATCACAACATTCAGCAACAACGTGCTGTAACCCCACCGGTGTCGAGGAGCGCTTCACCAGCGGACTCGTTCTACTGCTCCCTCTCGTCGTCTTCGTCATCGGGAGCGGCGGCAGCAGGACCATCGGGACCATCGGAAGCAGCTCCAGCAGAGCCATCGCGGGCATCCAGTCAATCGTCAATGTCCTCGATGTTCACACTCCCGGGCAGAGAGGGCAAATTTGGGTTCATCTACGACTATGACCTGAAGTCCCAGGGCATCCGGGTCAACCGCCGTGGGCTGGAGAGACTTATGGTGGCTGGCGGTCCACGAGTTGTGGCCTCGCTCTTCGTCAGAGTCATGTCCATGACCAATACACTGATACACTGGCCAGAGAATCTCCAGGAAATGAACGAGGAAAGCGACAAGGAGGATCCATTCATCCGGATCGTTGGGTCCGAGGCGAACATCGCCTGGGCCAAGCGTCTAATCGTGGAAAACTTCCTCGCCGAGGGACAGCTGATCAAGTTGCAGATGTCGATTCCCAAGTGTGACCGTACCCGCATCGTAGGCGGTCCTGTGGCTTGGATAATGGAATCCACCCGGACCGGCATCCACTTCGAGGACTCCCCCCATCATGGTGGTTCAACAGGCAACCACAAGGTCGATATATACGGGTCCATTGTATCCGTGGAACAAGCACGAGAGGCTCTCCGACTGGCGCTTCCGTTCATAATCAGCTTTGATATGCACCTCCCCGAAGGTGTGCAGGACCTCAACATGTTCGTGCAAAAGCTGGAGGCGAGGCACAACGTCAAGGTACAGATCTTCTCAACAAATACGGAGAACGTCTACCAGGTGCTCGTCGAGGGAACAGAGGACGAGGCGCGCAAGGTGAAGGAGGCCGTACGGAGGTTGTCCAAATGCCCCCTCGGCGGAGTTCTGGAACCAGTATACAAGCTGATAATGTCAATCAGCAGTGACACTCTTGACATCTTCACCGCGGATGACAATGCAATTCTTAAGAGCGCAATGTCCCACACCGACACCGAGATTGATGTGGTGGAGTCTACCGCAGCTGACGACGCGTCTATCAAGCTGATCATCAGCGGCGCCGTGCCCGATATCCACAATGCCAAGCGAGAATTGGTCGGCTACATCCCGGTGGAACTGGTTTTCGAGGTCGACAACGACAACCAGGACGTCGACAAGATCCAAGCCGTCGCCGATAAGTACGACCTGCAGCTGATGCTCCAACCAAGAAATGACCTGAACGTCTTGTGCATCACGCTGCGAGGATCGGAGAGGTACGTGCACGACATCTACGATGCCCACCAAGAGGTGCTGTACCTCCAGGCGAAGGCCGACGAAATGTGGATCGTTCCCCGAATGGCGCCTATCATGAACTGGCCCCCCGCTGAGGATCAGGACAACCTGATGATGGTATTTGATTCCAATGAGAGCGGTTCTTCCGGACAGAGCCTACCGTCCAATGATTGGTTGAACGCAGCCTTTCCCGGCTTGACATTCCCACGGGACAGGGGTGCACTTGAGTTGGCCAGCAGAATGCCAACGCCCACAAAGGATGTCGAGTATTTAAACATTCACTTGCCCGCCTTGTCATACGATTTGTGCATGGAGGAGGAGTTTCAATAAAAACTAAATAAGCTTAATCACTTGTATTTGTTCTTCCTTTTTGTTGTTTGCACTTCTTTGTTGGTCGCTTTAGGCTATCCTTAAGACTAATAACTGGTCTAGATGATCGCTTTTTATATGACGAGCTACTTTGTGTTTTTTCTAGTTTTAATACACTAAAAATGCAAGTACTAAACTCTTAGTACTAGAATATTTATGTCTAAGTTAGTGACAAAAGAACTTATCTAGACGATCCACTGCTCGCTTTTCATACGACGATTTAGTATGTGTTTTTCCAGTTTTAGTACACTTAACATGCATGTACTAAACTTTTAGTACTAAAATATTTATGACTAAGCTTTTGACTAAGGAGCTAAACTAGACGATCCACTGCTGGCTTTTCATACGAAGATATAGGTTGTATTTTAAAGTTTTAGTACAATTAACATGCATGTACTAAATTTTTAGTACTAAATATTTATGACTAAAATCGTGGCAGAGAAATTAAATTTTTTATTTCTGATGCAATTTATTCACTTCAACTTTTCTAACGGTGATACTGCGACCAGTGCGAATACCAGCTATATACTTGTTCAATGGTCAAGTCTAGATTGTTGGTGCCATAGGCAGAGCATGTTTGGTTGGACATTAGACCGCCGGCGGCGTTAACATATCTTGTCGCCCTAGATAGTTCGACATGGTTCAACCTAACACACGGACATACGATCTGCTGCCGTGTAACAAAGAATGATAATGATCTTTTTCGGACATGTTTTTGTCTGTAAGACCTAGTTCACCAATTTTTTACAAATATTCTAGCAATGCCAAAAGTGTACAGCTATTGTCAAATGCAATCTATGACTTTGGTTGTGAGGTATTTCTCGTGATAGACGCATGACAACATTTGAGGAACCGCCCAGATAAGGTTCATTGGGCAGCACCACATTTTCGTAGCCTGTTACGGGCGTGATTTTATATGCAAATCCATGCGCCTTGAACGCACATGCCTGATGTCAAGTATCCTCCGGAACAGTATTTTTACAAAGAAAAACTTGACAACGTTAGGACTTGTGAATGTGACAATTCTGGTACAAACAGATAGAGGATAATTGGGCGTCCGTCAACATCAATTTCTGTTTATAGCGAAGAGAAGATAAGACAGCGTCACCGACTCCGAATGCAGTGCAACACACCTCCCCAGCATGCACTGTGTGGATGGAAGGCTATGCATTTTGGCCCATACATGTCCCTTTCTTCTTGGATGCCAGTCAACCATCCTCAAAAGTATGATGTTGCTGTGGTCCTGATACACATTCAGCACTCGCCCTTCAAATGTAGTCCACCGCTGCAAATTAATTTGATCACGTCCCCAACAGAAAGACATGCTCCTCATCCACTTAACTTCGACCACTTTGCATGAATTGTTACAAACCCCGAATAGAACAGAATCCTGAGACACTCACTTAATAGCATCATCTGCACTCGAGATACAGCCCCCAAGTGTTGGTGTGGTTTGCTTTGCATTTTCCATGTGAAATATTATTTCTCCTTCCACGCTGAGCACCAGTTGATCTCTCTTCCACATCCTCCTGGCCGAGGACCCAGACTCAGCCCCATTCCACCGCATTTGCATGTCCATGCATTGTCCTTGTTCCCTCTGGCTCCCCAGGTCGCTTAGCTATCCCAACCAGTATCCCTTAATCAATGAAAACATCAAAACTAAATCCAACAGAAACGAAAGATTATGGCTTCCAAATGCAATTAAAATGCTCATGCCCGTGGGCAATCCAATCACAGTGAGTGTGTGCACAAAAAACCGTATCACACAGCCGAGTGTGCTTGCCGCACAGAGAGTGGAGCACCACTATGGCGGCACCTGAGGATCAACTCAACGGCAACTTGTATCCGTGTTGCTGCTCGTCATTGTGTTAATGTCATCAGGCGCTCTCACCAAGAGGATTAGTTCAATTAATCGAAAGCAATGCAGTGCACCCTGCAAATCCTTGCTCTAATTGATGCTAAGCCACAATTCACATCACCGTGCCGTGCCAGAATAGCCATCACAACCGAAATGTAAGCATTCACTGGGCCATCATCAGCGTCACCGTCACCGTCACAGTTTAGCAGCAGTTTTTCTCCTCTCAGTCGCCTCTGCTCACCGAGAAGGAGTTGAATTTCGGTTGAAGGCCGGCTGAAGGAAAACGACACACTTTGGGTTGCTGATGAAATTAGCTTAGCTTCACTCATTGAGGCAAGGACGAGGTCGAAAGAAGTACACACAAAAAAGAGGGAAAAAAAGGACGAATGAAGGACGTGGTTCAGCCACGTTGTTGGTGAAAGAAGAGTTAGATGTGGGAAGCCATGGTAATTTAATTAAGTTTTTCACATCCCTCTGCTGGTTGGTTGGCAGACAATGGCAAAGAGATACTCTGGCAGGTGTTGCGGTGGCGAGTGGAGAAGATGTCAAAATCCTTTTGAATCTCCCTTGACAGGGGGGAATTGCGGAGATTTGGTTTCGGATCTTTGCACCCGGGGAAAGGATTCGGTCTTGATGAAGGATACTAAATAAGCTGTCATGTAATTATAGATGAGGGAGCACGAGCTACTTGTGGGCAGTGTTGAGTTGCGACATGAAACCACTCATCTTGGTGGATGTTGAAGCAAAACCAAAAAGAACTTAATCGTGCGGTTAAGGGGAGTTTCAAAAACTTCTGCGTGTACTCTAGTCAGAGACAGAATGGATTAGGGTTTTTTTCACCTCGTAAACCTATTATTGGACACAAAAGTGAGGTTGATCTCTTCAGTCTCCAACTGAGACTGAGTTTGTGAAATAGTCACTCTGTCAAGGGACGATGAGATTCAGGTCAGCTTCGGCTCAGTGGAGCATCTGGTTGCGCTAATGTGTACACAGCACTTCTTTGTAAGCTTCGTACTTGTTGATTCTCGCGATTCTGGGTAACAGTTGCTTTTGCTCCGAATTATCGCTAATTTTGATGGATTTTGAAAATTTCATTTCGTTTCCATTTTAATTCTCATTGAAGCTCTAATGAAAGACAAGTTGTTGCAGTTTATTACTGAAAATAATATTTTGCCTAATGAGCATTTTATATTGTGAGTATTGAATATAAAGTTTGTGTGTGACTATGCTCATCGTACTTAAGTTCCCTTGATTTCAGAATTAGAGTGGGGAATGGATAGCACGGTCGTTGTTTATTCAGCTAATTCTTGAAACTGATTGATGTATTCCTGCAGCATTTCTATATTTCACAACTTGGGTCCAAGACTTAAGAGTATCTCCTGTGGTGTCTCATTTAGTAAAACTTTTGTTGTGCTATTGCTATGAGATTTTCTCTATTTGGTCATGGTCAAATCCATGTTCTTTAGCCAGTTCAATAATAGAGTTATGATTGCTACTTTGTCTTTCAAAAAGGTCTGACAATGAATTTGTATCGTGGAAAATGAAAAGACTCATTTTTTTTTGACAGATATCGGGGTGCGTTTCTGCCGCTTGGTGTACATGGCTTGTGCTACACTATTGTAGGCTTTCAAAAGAGCTTAATAGTCAACATTTCATAATTTAGGAATGGGCAAGTGGATACCCAAGACCAGAAATGAAGTATAACAGAGATAGCCGACTTCCCAGCTGATTGCCCGCTAGTCCATCGACGAATTTGAGTGCTTTTTGACAGATATTCATGAATTTTTGACGGTTATTCACGAAATAACGTAAATGCCGTCCTCTGATTGGTCAATTTGGTGTAAGAACACGTTATAAAAAACAGTTGTTCTAATCTTAAGGGGCAATAGAGGGAGAAGACGGGCATCTCTGTAATACTTCATTTCTGGCCAAGAATAGTGAAGAATATTTTGAAATTGGGTGGAGCAGTCACTTTTTTGGACGGGCTTGCAGTATTATGTGTTGCTTGCCGTCATAAGTGCAACCTACTGCCGCTTATCGGTGACAAATCTTAATCACTGTTCTCTAGCCATTTTTTTTTTGTTTGAGTCAGCCCTACTTATTGTTTGTACGGTACGCTGCGGCCTTCGCTGGGACAATAAAGTTTAAATTGTTCTTAATACTTATATTCGCTTTTAATTTCTTCGTTAATTCTAAAATTCTACAGGTGTGGTAGCGAAAAATCACTAGAATTCACTAGATTTTATTTTAGCGGTTTTATTTTATTGAAAATCGTCGAGATTCTTAAGAATCGCCTAGATTTAGCTACAAAATGGTAACCCTGTGACGAACAAAAGGACCATGTTCTGTGGATGCTGCAGTTATAGCTGCTGAAAAAATACGTGCTGCCACTTTACTTACTTACTTATCAGGCTGACGACCCATGCAGGGTTCGAGCCGAGTGTTAGCTGCTTTCGATTCCTGACGGACGCTGCTTGCAGTCAGCAAGACCAAGCTGTTTTGCATCTGCGATTTGGTCTTTATACCGGAAATTCTTCCGGTTTGGTCTTCCTCTCCTTCTCGATGCAGGAGACTCGGATTCGAAGACCCTCTTAGCTGGATAATTGTTGTCCATGCGCTCGATGTGACTGAGCCAGTGGACTACATCCACATTCTGGTACAGCTCTTAGAGTTCGCGGTTGTGTCTTCTCCACTATTCACCTCCCTCGCAGACGGGACTATATATCCGACGCAGAATTTTTCTTCTGAAGGCACCAATAATCAGCTCCGCAGTTTTGCTTAACGTCCAGCATTCGACTCCATATAGCAGGACTGGCAAAATAAGAGTTTTGTAGAACATGATCTTGCTCCTTCGAGTCAGTAGTTATGAGCTCAGTTGTTTCGACAAACTTAAGTAACACTCGGTTCTGCGTCGAAACTCCACAGTGATGTCATTTGTTCTCGTTTGCCCCGATGTAGACAAACTCCATCCCTACCTCGAAATTGTAGCTGTCGGTCGTGATATTTTGTCCTTGGTGATGTCTGACGATTCGTCTTTTGGTCGAAGGCATACATTTCGTCTTATCCTCATTGACTTGTTCGTTTCTCCTGTTCCTCAATAGCCATGAAAACTTCCTGTACAGTACATTGGGAACGCATCTACATAATCCAACAGTTGGTCTAACTCGTATAATATAGTTCCTTCCGTGTTTTCGGCTGTCCGCCACACTATCTTCTCCAGTACCAAATTGAAGAAATCACACGACATTGCATCTTCTTGCCGAAATCCGGTGCAGGTTTCAAACGGAAGGAAGCCGCACTGGTACGTGCCGATTAGTGCTGTACAAAACGGCTTTAGACGTTCACACAGTACGCTGGCCAGGATCTTGTAGGCGACGTGCAAGAGGTAGGATTCCCTTTTTTCTGGATGCCACTTTGGTGCTGCCACTTTGCTTACATTTTTGATTGCACAAATATCAAGCCAATGGTTCTATTGAATGCCCTTGCCCAGACAAATTTCCTTCTCTCAAATGCCTTACTGGCTCAGCCACATCGAGCGCATGGACAACAATTCTCCAGCTAAGAGGGTCTTTGAATCCGAGCCTCCTGGTTGCTGAAGGAGAGGAAAACCGAATCTCTTTCAAATGCCTTATTCTGATCGATAAAGAGACCAATCTTTCATTTCAGGGTGGCCCATCTAGTAGTTTTTTCTTAAATCATAGGTTATTTTGACAATGACAGCCGTCAAAGTCAGTATCATACCTCCGCGGAACGAAATGAGCCGCTTTACGCCTGAAAATTGTTGGGAAATATTGAAAACTTATTTCCAAAGTGGGTGCTGAGTAGCCTAAAGAGTGGATTTTTTGAACAGAAGAAGACCACCATGACTGCTCAGCGCAAGTTAGTGCAGAAAGTTCATGAGACTGGTGTGATAGTGACGGCAAGACAGAGGCTGTCCTCATAACTATTCGCAAAATAGGTGGAATAAGCTAACTTCCGGGTTGGATATCAGATGATCAAGTCCAAGGAAGCGCTTAAATGCATCGGAGTGATGCTAGACAACAGGTTTTCCTTCATAGTACACATAAGGTACGCCAGCGAGAAGGCTTCAAATACGCAAGGAGCACTCACCCGAATGCTCCCGAACATCGGTGGTCCCGAATATGAGCGCAGGATCCTACTCTCAAGAGTAGTCATCTCGGTCCTCTTATAAGCTGTTCCCATTTTGGTCAGAAGCACTAGCAATAAAACAATCGAGGCTGATGCTGACAACAGTCTACAGATTATGTGCAATCCGACCAATCAGCGGTTTAAGAACCATCTCGGACGATGCAGCTTTAGTTTTATGTTGCCCATCAACATCCTAGCAGACGAGCTAAGTAGAGTGCACCGTAGGCGAACCTTAGATCGGCAGCTGATCAAACAGATAAGAGAAGAGAGCGGACAACATCAGTAATACAGTGGCAAGCTAAATGGATGTCCCATTTGTCTCCAGAAGTTACTTCCGTTTTCGTGAGTTGGACAGCGAGGCCAGTAGGGTACTGTAACTACCACCTCACGCAGTTCTTGTTGTCCGTGTCCAGAACACGGTGGCTATCGAAAAAACCTAACAAATGTGGACACGCTAGTTCGCCTCTCTGTCCCGTATGTCCAAATCTGGATGAAGATGCATAGCATACAGTCTTCCATTGCAATCGCTTTGCGGCAGGAAGGCAATCTGTTAACCTGCCAATTGCAGATAACTTAAATTACCACATAACAAGTTCACAGGCCACAAGAAAGGATACTCCTTCAACTGCGCCAACTAACGAGGGATAAGTCTCCTCAACAGCGCCTATAAGTTCCTCTCTGTCTTTTGTGTGAGCGCCAGAAACCATTCGTCAACAACTTGATAGATCCTTATCAGTGCGGTTTCAGGCCAGTGAAGTCCACCATCGACCAGATTTTCACACTCCGGCAGATCTTGAAAAGGCCCAAGAGGTGCAGATCGACACCCACCACCTATTCGTCGATTTCAAGGCCGCATATGACAGCGTGCACAGGGACTAGCTATACAGCGCCGTGTTTAGTTTTGTCATTCCTGCCAAACTCGTCAGGTTGTGCAGGATGGCGATGGAGAATTCTCGCTGCTCCATCAAGGTCGGTAACGAACTCACCGAGACCTTCAATGTCAAAAAAGGTTTTAGACAAGGCGACGCGCTGTCATGTGACTTTTTCAACATTATTCTTGTGA
Source organism: Eristalis intricaria (assembly GCA_964034865.1). Lineage (NCBI taxonomy): Eukaryota > Metazoa > Arthropoda > Insecta > Diptera > Syrphidae > Eristalis > Eristalis intricaria. The sequence continues at coordinate 64,245,774 of OZ035874.1, read as the reverse complement.
AGATCGTGCAGAACTCACACGAGGCACGATCTTCCAAAAGTCCGTACAACTACTAGCATACGCGGATGACATTGACGTGATTGGTCGAACACAGCGAGCCGTCAATGAAGCGTTTGCTGGTATTGAAGCGGAGGCGGCCAAAATAGGTTTAGCGGTGAACGAGGGCAAAACGAAGTATATGCTGTCATCAAGAAAGGACGCACAACATCGACGACTTGGTCAAAACGTCACCATAGGCAGCTATAACTTCGAGCTAGTGAAGGACTTCGTCTACCTCGTCGTCTACCCTTGCCAATCGCTGTTTCTTTGGGCTCAAGACGCGGTTGAGTAGTATAGTCCTCTCTCGAAGGACCAAGTTAACATTATGCAACACCTTGATCATCCCTGTCCTGCTCTATGGCGCGGAGGCATGGACAATCTCAAAAGCGGATGAAGAAGCACTTGTTCTTTTGGAGAGAAAAGCTCTGCGTTCAATCTTTGGTCCTGTCTGCGTTGATGGTTATTGGAGAAGAAGATGCAACCACGGGCTGAACACCGGCATTTTAGTCATCTACGGATTCAACTAGTCAGGCGTCTACGGATTCAACGCCTAAGATGACTGGGCCATGTAGAGCGCATGGACAACACTGCTCCAACCCGAAGAGTCTTCAACGGACGCTCACGGAACCGATGGCGCACCCAGGTGGAGAAGGACCTCAATCGACTTGGTGTGCGCAATTGGAGACAGCTGGCTAAAGATCGTGCCGGCTGGAGAGGCTGACTGGTTGAAGCCCAGGTCCACCCCGGACTGTAGCGCTACAGAAGAAGAAGAAGTTCACAGCCTTAGTGGAACAGATAAGCTCCTACGTCATTAACGTGCAAGTGCGGAAACAATGGGAAAGGCCCAGGCTGCCGCCTCTCAGAATACAGGGCTCTCATCGCGTGAGACGACGATCGTCTGACTATGTCGTTTCGACGATTGTATTACTTCGTGTAACGCTAAAATTATTGAATCGTCGACTAGACGTCGTTTTTGACGATTCACTACTGCTTCGTATAGCTCAGAAATGACGTATTACAAGATGTCCGACTTCTACCACTACAACTGTTTTTTATAACGTGTTCATAAATCAAATTGACCAATCAGAGGACGTCATTTACTTTATTTCGGAGTAACCGTCAAAAATTCATGAATATCCGTCAAAAAGGCACTTAAATTCGTCAATAGACTAGGGGGCAATCAGCTGGGAAATCGGCTATCTCTGTAATACTTCATTTCTGGTACAACTCATTGAACTGTCAAAAGCCGACGATTAAAGGATTGTGATTGAATGATTGCCATTTTACAACCCTTTCATACTTCGTGGTTGTTGTTTAGTTTCGTTTTTGATAATGGAGAAATGAACCAACGTTCGAACGAGATGATCAATCGTCAACTTCCCCAGAACTCACTTCTCCCGTAAAACCAGGACAATCCACTCCACCCGTCTTCAACTTCACTTCAAAGTTCCCACCGTTCATTCCTTCCAAAAGACTCTCACTGCGCTCTCGACTCATAGACTGAATGGATCTACAACTTGTATCCACTCTATCAATTCTTTGCTAATTCCCTTCGAACCGCACAAATCACCTCAACGCATTTCAATTCAATTTTCAATTTCCAATCCAATGTTGAAGTAGATTTTCATTTACCAAAGTACCATCCCATCAAGGGACTTCAACTAAAAAAAAAAGCTACAAAAGACTGCAAGGGACACTGCAAACTGCAAGAATGAGACAAAACTGGAATCGAGGAACGAAAAGAAAACTTCCAAGTGTCCTTTTGCGTGCCTCCGCACCCGCTCTCCGTGTCAACACATAAACATCACAAGTCAACTGCATCACACACAGAGGGGATACCCTTGTGATGAAGGAGTCCAGTAAAAGTTCATCTCCAAGAGGCCAACTCAATACTGATTGGATTTTCCAAAGTACTGAACCAGAATATCAGTGCAATTTCATCAGTTGCTCTCGGCAACCCGGCCCCACCCCCCATCGAGGTGGTGGTGGCAGTGTTACCTCGCCATTAGAGGGAGATGGGGGGACAAGCCATCGGCATTGGCATCACCATCACCAATCCATTCGTTGGAATCCCCTGAGGCGACAGGAATTGTATTTTAAGTTTCTGTCACACAAGGGTAAATGGCTATTCTTTCGACTTATCTGTTGCCTTTGTGCAGATGTGCGCGCTTCCATTACCCGGCGAGCTCTTAACTTCTAGTCCCATGCACACATCAACACACACACGCAAGAGTCATGGTTACATTTCAATCCTGAATGTCCTTCAAATAAGCCTTCATTTCATCCCGGCCGGCAAAGTAGCAACGGCCATCCCTTCGTGTTGTCCTGCATATCGATGATGCCATTTGCTAGGGGCAGACATCCTGTCACCCGGCACCCTGCACTCGGTACTTCTTCAGGATCAGTGGAGGATTTGGTGAGAGGATCTATCGATTTCGCCTTTCTGCATTCAGTTCGTCTCCCCTGTCGTCCTCTGACTCGCCGCCGGTCTCAAGGAGACACAAAGTCCAAGTTGGAGAGCGACTGAGGGACTGCAAAGGAGTGCATGAATGAAGGAGTCGTGATGTTGTTTTGCGGTGGCTGACGGGGGGAAGGATAAGTACCATCGAGTGAATGGACCGGCTAAAGGTATAAATAAGTTCGATTTTTCGGTTGACAGGCGGCCACTGTGGCCGGCCCTTGAGAGCAGATGAGCGATGCTGCTTGCGATCAAATTATGAATACTTCAGCGAAGTTCATTTAAGCAAGTCTTATCCGCAGCTGCTTTATCTGTTTCAGTGCGTCCTCTATGGGCCGGGCTGGCTGGTGGAAGCGAAGGAATAAACGAGTATCCTGAGACGAGCAAGTTGGGATAACTTTGAAATGGATAAGTTGTGTTATTGGTTTCCTTTGAGACGTTAACCGGATGCAGTTGGTCCTCCGTCGGGGGAATGTTAGATGGATGTTTGAGGATCTTCGTTGTTTCATAGTTGCGCTACGCAGATGGATGGAGTTTGGTGGCTGTTGTGTTCTGCTATTTGTCATGCACATGCACACGGCGACAAGGTGCTCACCGTGTGCGACGGAAATGGCGAGACCGCGACAAGCAGTTGAACCGGGGAAGGGTTGTGCTTCGGGGGCTTGCACTTATTGCTTCGCTTCCTTACTTTGGCCAACATTTATGACGTTCAGTGATTGGTTGTAGTTTGAGTTCTTGACATTGCGACGCGGTAAGTGTTACAAAATACCAGGGAATCGGCTTTCAGGAATACGAGCACTTGAGCATTTGTGTCCTCCTGAATTATGACAGCTGTTCAAGCACATTTGTCTGCATCATGCATGGCATTCATTGGTTGTCTGATGGTTGCTCTAGCAATGACATTTTAAAAATGTTTCTCAAGCGGATATTTTGATGTTTCGGGAGCTGTTTCTGCTTGGATTTGGACGAAGCTTGCACATAGACTGCTTGGATTGTGGATTCGAATACAGCCCCTTTCATCGACATCTGAGGTTTGACTTCGACTTGGAGGGAACTAGAAAACGCAGGTATTTGAGAAATGTCTGTGAGAAATAAGGAATCGCTTCAAATTACAAACGGCACACACATGTTTAAATAAAGTTCGGAATGTTCGGACACTGGCCGCAAGCTGACATCCCCTCCGGGAGATGCAAATACGGTTCAGGATAATGTCCTCCTTTTGCAGAAGTCATTGTGTGGCTTGAGGCGTGACTACGAATGGCGCAGTGATTAGTGACGACGCCAATTGGAGGTTTGAGAATTGACCTACTTACTCTGGTGAAGTTGTGTGGAGTTTTCAGATCAAAAGTAGTCATGTGTCGTAGTGAGCCACACTCTGCCAAAGGAAGAATTCACTAGATGTTTTGCAGAAACTACAGGCATGGATGGCAGACCGGCATCCGAAAAGAGTGCTGAGCTAGTGCCTTTCCAAGCGAGCTCGGTAGATTCGCATTATTGTTTCTGCGTGAAAGCCGATACACCGATGCGATTCATAGATTCTTAGAGTGGACACCCGCTCCGATTGGTCTATAAACATTCGCGAGCGACCATCCTGCGTCGGAAAGAACTAGAAAGCAGGAACCGGACAGAAACCTGGAACAACGCTCATGGCAAGGAGAACCCCAAGAACCTCTTGGGTTAATTTGATGAAATATGTTTGAGGCGTGTATCAAAGCGACAAGAAAAACTTCTGTATCTTAACAGGATTCCTAACTTGACACTGCAGACAGAAGGAGCACCTAAGAAAACGAGGGGTTTCAGAAGAAGGTGCAGGGAATTAAGTCCCCGGGAACTAAGGGTCTTGTTGAACGTACCCCACTTTGGTAAAGTGGGCTTAGGCGGGAACGTACTTCACTTTCTTATGGGAACCAAGAAAACCAACACACTCAAAAGTCCCCAGAGCATTTCGCTTTATTTAGTTATTCGAATTACGACCATTGTGGGGCTTATTTAACCAAACAACTTTCACACATAAACATTGGAACAGGAATAGAACCTAGCACATACCCCATATTTTATAGTGACCCAAGAAATAGGGTTGCAGCATGCATGCCCCCCGCCCCCCCCCCCAATCCGCTTCTGTTCTCCCAACCTCTTGCATATTAACCGTGGCCCAACGCTTTGAAATTGGAAATAAGTGCAAATTTGAAATTTAGGAAAAAACAATTATGGGTCGTCGCTCCGGTATGGGTATGTCAACAACCTTCAGGCAGGCGCCTGGAGCTAAAGTTTAATTATATTAACTTTCGGGTATTTAGCATTATGTATAATATTAAAAAAAAAAGTATCAAAAAACACAAAATAAATTTCAAATTATACAAAACGAAATAAAGCCAAATTGTCCTTATTTGTTTTTTTAAAACGAAATAAAGCTAAATCGGAAATTTGGCGTTATTTCCACAACGAAATAAGGCGTTGGGTCTTGTTCTACGTCACCGTTTATACAATAAACATGGTGATGTGAAAAATTAAAAATAAGGCCAACTTCTATTTATTTCGTTTTACAGTTTCAAAAATTTGGCGATTTTTGTTAATTTAACTCCAGGCGCCTGTCTGACAGTTGTTGACATACCCTTAGCGGAGTGACGAGTTAAACCCTGCGGAAAAAAGAGTCAAAATCCTGTTAGCGAGCGAGGCAACCCACCCGCCTCATGCCTTAAGTACAGCAGACATTCTTACAGGCAAAATTTCAGGTTAAGTCTTATTTCATTCAGCGTCTTAATAGTGGGAATTTATTTAACATTTACAGGGATTTAAAACCACAAAGTTTTTTTTACAATTAAATTCCCACCTTGTATGGGAACTAGGACCACTTTCCCAAAGTGGACTTAGTGCCCATTTAGGGGAACCTAGCTTCCTGCACTTCAGTCCCTGAAGATTCTGCGGAGAATCTTATGAAATTCCAGAGCATGAACTGGGATTTTGTGAGGTACTACCTCATAAAAGGCGGAGATATCTGGGCAAGCACGGAATATCAGAGGAAGAAATGAGCTCACTGGAATCGTCTTTCATCTCATTCTCGGGTTCCCAAAGGAAACTGCCTTAGAGAGCATACTCTAAAAAAATCTCTTGCACCAAGACATGAGTCCAAAATCCTTAATAATAATAATATGGGTGGTGCTACAACCCATAGAGGGCCAGGGCCTAGCTTCTCAGCAGCCACTCGTGTCATGCGTGCCATTGTTTTCTCACGAATGGAAGGGAGCTACAGTTTTATGCCGACTCCGAACGGCCAAGTTGAGAAGCTTTTTCCAGACAGTTATTATTAGCATTGGCAGTGACTCGAAAGAGGTGGGACCGTGAAAATTATTTTTGGTCACACCGGACGGGAATCGAACCCAGGCAGCGAGGTTAAGTTGCATAGGGGTCGATGCACATACAAACAGACTCAGTTTCTATTCATCCAAAATAATGGGACCAATGCTTGGTCCTGCTTATTTGAGTATTTCAACGGTCAGCAGTGAAGAAGATGGCTCAAAGCCTTGATTAATCAAGCGCAGTCACAACCACAAGAAGTCAATGCCTTTTTAAGGGTCCGTGGATTTGTTGATATTAACATTCTTCAAAGATAGGGTTGGTCCGACCATTGTGGTCCATTGAGCGTCAGTTGTTTTGAATTGCTTGAGGCTGCACTGGCTTGAACAAGGCAGCGCTACATGTCACACGACGAATGAAGAGTTGAGGTTAGTCCTTGCGAAGAAATCAATTCTCAACGGTTTACTACGTTTCAACAGTTCTTAAGACATGTCCAGGTCACTCGCATTAAGTATCAGTGAAGCAAGGGCTACAGTCTGTCAACGTCTTCTCTAGACATTATCATTGGAGCTAAGAACTATTGCCCTTCTACATGAATGGTCTGTAGCTATATGCTAGCTTCTACTCCGTCTCGACACTTTCGGACTTTCGGACTTCCGACATTATTCGGACATTTTCGCACTACCGGACTGCATGCTCGGTTTCTGCAACACTTCTGAATCTTGAACACGAGTTTGGTGTTTGGTTATCCGGTTAGAGCCGGAGCAATTGCCCCTTCCATCAATTGCTGCCAGTCGTCAGGACCAAGTTGTCTTGCATCCGCAATGACTTGGTCTTTATACCGGAGATTCGGTCTTCCTCTCTTTCTCGAACCTGGAGGCTGGGATTCGAAGACCCTCTTAGCTGGACCATTGTTGTCCATGCGCTCGATGTGACCGAGCCAGTGCAGTCGACGGATTTTTGCCTTCCGGACTACATCCACATCCTGGTACAGCTCGTCGACTTCGTGGTTGTGTCTTCTCCACCATTCACCTCCCTCGCAGACGGGACCATATATCCGACGCAGAATTTTTCTTCTGAAGGCACCAATAATCAGCTCCGCAGTTTTGCCTATCGTCCAGCTTTCGGCTCCATATAGCAGGACTGGCAAAATAAGAGTTTTGTAGAACATGATCTTGCTCCTTCGAGTCAGTAGTTATGAGCTCAGTTGTTTCGACAAACCTAAGTAACACTCGGTTCTGCGTCGAAACTCCACAGTGATGTCATTTGTTCACGTTTGCCCCGAGGTAGACAAACTCCATCCCTGCCTCGAAATTGTAGCTGTCGATCGTGATTTATTGTCCTAGGTGATGTCTGACGATTCGTCTTTTGGTCGAAGGCATACATTTCGTCTTATCCTCATTCACCTTGCGATCAGCTCGTTTCTCCTGTTCCTCAATAGCCGTGAAAACTTCCAGTACAGTACATTGGGAACGCGTCTACATAATCCAACAGTTGGACCTTACGACTGGATGGCTCAGTTGGTAGAGTGCCTGCCCCTGGTTAGCGGGGTTCCCGGTTCGAATCCTAGCGAAAGCAAAGTTATTACGCTTTTATCTGGTTTTCAAATCCCGTCCAGTCACCAATTGCCGTTGGGATCAAATTAGCGGCACTATCACAGCAGTAATCAATCAGTGGTAGTAGTCTGGCTGTGGATATCACAATGGACCATCATGGTCTATGTTAATACGCTTCTAACCAGTTCATTTATATTTTAATTTTTTAATGTTCATCCTTTAAATCAGAATCATTGTTATAATATTGATTACTCAGGAGTAGTATAATTATGAATTGTTTGAAATAACCATCGTGAATTAACCAATGTGAAAACCATTAATGGAATGCATTCCCCTTTGTTTTTCCAATATCAAATAATTTCCCTATATTGAAAATTTAACGCTACTACTTAATGTAAATAACTTGATTCGGCCCTTTTGAATTTGACCGCAGCCCAATAAAGATCGCAGCACAAAATAGTGGACAAAAATTTAGTTGTTTTTTTTATATTTTTTAATTTTCGTTGAAGTCCCACAAACGAGTGTGGACAGTCTAAGTGTGCTGGTTAATTCACTAGCAGCCCCTTACACCTATCTACCCCTAACCTAACCTAACAGTTGGACTGAGTCGTAGAAGCTAATGCCTTCCGTGCTTACAGCTGCCCGCCGCACTATCTGCTTCAGTAGCAAATAGAAGAAATCACACGACAGCGCATCCCTTGCCTAAATACGGTGCAGCTTCAAATGGGTCAGAAGACCTTGTGCCGAACTGAACGGTGCATCGCGTATTTGTTAGCGTAGTGCGACACAACCGGGACAGTTTTTCCGGGATCCTGAATTCAGTCACCGCGTTAAATAACTCCGTGCGATGAATGCTGTCGTATGCGGCTTTAAAATCGACACAAAGGTGGTGCGTATCGATTTGACACTCGCCGGTCTTCTCCAGGATTTGACTTAGTGTGAAGTTTTGATATATAGTCGATTTGCCGTTCTGGCAGCCACACTGGTACGTCCGACTAGTGCGGTGCACAGCTTCAGACGTTCACACAGTACGCTGGACAGGATCTTGTAGGCGACGTTAAGCAGGGATTGTCATATCCAGCGTATATCCGGGAGCGCAGAAATATGCACCATGTCCTGCATGAGGATGTGTTCCACTTTATGAGAGGCTCCTGAAGTGCAGCGTGTTCTTACATTCCAGGAGCATACTCGCAAATCGTTGTTCCATTTCGAGACGTGTCCTCGTTGTAGGTTCGTCCGCATTTCCGAGGCAGCTGCTCTCCCATAAGCGGGTTCTCCGCATAACCACAAGCGGATCACTGCGTACATTAGTTCACCTCACAATGGGTGCTGCGAAGGCTACCCAGGGGACACGGAGAGGAGGCTGTACGTCAATTTGATCTATGCATCGACAAGGTTGCTACCAATTGGGGAGTGATCAACAACTTTGCCCTGTGTGCATAGACCTTGCTCGAAGATGAGTGTTAAGCTGAAATTATGCTATTTGTGGCTTCCGTGTTCCATGTCACTATTCTTAAGGTTTTTGTCAAACTCAGGCGAGAATCTTAACTGAGGCTAGACTTTCGACAAGTGGCTCAGGGATCGTTAGATTTTCTTTTCCCTCTCTGATAGGTTGGACTTACCAGACCATCTGAACACGCGTCGAATCCTTGTTCGCCTAAGTCCATTGAACACGTGACCTTCTCGTGGCACACATAAGTGACAGCCATTAAATTTAACGTAAAGCCCAGCAGCCGTTGACTTGTCTCCACGTGCAAACTGAGTTGCATCGTGGAATGTACCCGACGAAGGCAATCCTTGCCATTCTTCGATTCCCATTATCATCGTTCGGCATTCGCGCAACACTTCTTGACATGAATTCATAGCAACGCAACTGACGTTCTCCAGATGACGACGACGGCCTTCAAATGAATTAACAGCCGCGAGCACGTTAGGGCAGCCAAGGGAATGCATTGTTTGCACGTTAATGGCCACCTGCCTCCCAACTCGTTCGCCTTATCGCTGCCAAAGGCAGGACAGCATGCGAAAACAATTAGAGTCAATCAGTTGCCACATGCACCGCTCTACGCAATGCAGTCGAAAGCTAAGTCCGCTCCACCGAACCCGCCTTTGCACAGCACTATCAATTACCCCTCCGCACCCTGGCCGTGGATTCAATTTAGCAACACAAACGCGAATACTTGTGCAACTAGGACGAGGAGCGAAAAGAGGGATAAGGGAGCGCGAGGCAAAGAAAAAGAGAATCAATTCACAGCATTTAGAGATTTTTATTACTTCCGCCACGATCCGGGCCGCTCCTCCCCTCCCCGCAACCACCTAACGATGATGTAAAAGCGTTCGCCCATATGGCTTCCGAGAAAGGAAAACGAGGGAAATTTCATTTCATGAATGATTTATGTGTGCGCTCTCCTGCAATAGGATAAACGGCTCCTCCACTACTCATATCCTTGTTCGTGTGCGTGTTTTTTTTTCTTCTTCCTCGTCCTTGGTTGCCTCGTCGCACCATTTGGGGAAGAACCTACGAGGAAAATCGCACTGGCCCCCGTCCCACTTCCTGGCCGGGCTCCTTCAGGAGAGTGCTACGTGAAGGAACTGGATCTCGACTAGGAGCGATTCGAGCAAACACAAGGACTGAGTCTTTAATACCACTCCCTTCGTAAACATACACACACTGCGGGAGCTAGAGGAGCGGGATGCACGAAAAGAAGAAATCCATTTTGTTGTGCTAGCTGGCGGTATCCTGTTTTCTTATAACTCGCAGGATCTGGTCTCCGGAATTGGGCACCAGCCTCTCCTTCTCAGGCGGAGCCAGGACTTGCGGGGGAAAATTCAATTTCGACTCGGGCAAAAGGGACGCAAAGACAAAACGGGTTCACCGCCCTTGCCCCGGTGAGATACACATTTTTAAGTAAAAACGAATTATGCACTTCGCAGTTTATCCGCATGCAGTCAGCCCGCCAACCCGCAACCCATTCGACCCCAGGAAGGCGGCGGCGTTTGCACGATAAATTGTGTTCCACTGCCGTCCTCTCCTTCGGTTCCGTTTCCGCTGCGCTAACGCAATCGATATCTCATTTCAGTGGTAAATGGAACGTGAAATTATTTTATGAACCCACCCTCCGCCGCGTCTTCGATTCAAATCCAATTCGGGATTGGCGACGACCAGGCAACCCAGCCATGCTGGCATCGTCTCGGCGATCTGCAAGCCTTGACGCTTCCTTCCGGCAGCGGTGGTGGCGATGATTCGGTGATGGAATTCCTTACATGCATACCCTCGCCGTTTTCTTTTCTGTTTAACTTTCCAATTTGTGGAATTATCCTTCGGATGAATGCCGATGTGACAGTCAGGAGGCGAGTGCGAGGACCTTCTCTGCATTCATAATCAGGCGAACCTCTAGACGGCCTTGGACGTCATCCACGATTGCTATCACTTGGACAGATTCATGTCTATCTTGAATCTTGAGAGGATGGAAGAAGGATCTGTGTTAATTGCCTCGAGGAAACATCCCGCCTCGTGTGGGAGCGCGCACATCTTCTCTTTCGCTTGAATTGAACTTTGGAAGGAGAGTGCTGTGTCTGAGAGAGCTGGGAATATCCTGTCACGAGGATAGAATAACGATGGCCGCCCGAAGGTTATCGGGACGTTTCGAAATTGATAAGTATTTTGTGCGAAAGTCGAGCGAGATAAAGTGGCACACAGTGTGCATGCGAATGTATCAAAGCCTTAGGAGCTACGGAGAGGACCGAGAAGAGTTGAAAACTCCTCGTTGACAATCGATGGATGGGGCGTTTCATTTTGATTAATAACAGTGCGTCTCAATCACATGGACCATCTCTTCGTCCACACTGAAGTCAGACTGACCATGGCGTGGCGACGTATCTGTTTCATCAAAGCCAGCAGTTTACTTGGCTTAAAGGCAAGTGTAGTTTGATGGACAATGAGTTTGGGAAAGGGAAGCTGGTCATTGGTTGGTCGCCGTTGGAATGGCAGCCTGCTGAATCTCTACCGACCTTCGATTAAGGCTTGTTACCAATTAGACACCATTTACGAAGCTTAAGTCCTTAAGATGACGTCGGTAGCGTCGATTTGTCTGCAATTGTGTTCTCATCGGCAACCATTAGCCCCACTGGTCGCTTTTCAATTTCGGGGAACCACAGACCAAATGATCTCCGGTCACTTCGTTGAAGGGTATGTTCAGCTCTTCGCGTTCTTTGGAGCCTTAATTTCCTCATCTTACGATCTCATTCTTTGGCTCTCGTTCTAGAATCTTTGTGTCAGAATCCTCGCCCGTTTTCAATTTCAATTTTCAATTTTTATTCAATTCGTATCAATTTAACTTCATTGTGTATATGGACTGAATGTTGCAGCGCAGCCGTGGCGAGGAATGTTTCACATTGGGAGAGTTGAGGGTAAGTCATCTTCTTTTTGCGGATGACTTAGTTAACCTCACATCTTCCCAGACGGAACTCCAGCGCGCACTCGATAAGTTTGTGGCCGTATGTGCTGATTCTGGGATGAAGGTTAGCGTGGACAAATCAGAGGTTATGGTAATTTCCAGAACGCCTGTTCAATGCACTCTACATGTTAGTGGAGTCCTATTGAAGCAGGTGGAGAAGTTTAAGTATCTCGGGGTCTTCTTCACGAGTGATGGCAGGAGTAATGCTGAGCTTTTCCTTGGTAAAGCTGGGTCACTTTGATACAGCTTGGGAAATCAATAATCAGGAAGGCCAAGCTTAGTGTGAAAGCCAAGTTAGCGGTTTTCAACTCAGCATTTATTCCAGCTCTCACCTATGGTCATGAAAATTGCCTGAGAAGAGATAACTTCGTGCTGTTGTGGAAATTACTCGCCGGGATCGGGTGAGGAACACGACAGTGCGCGAGGAACTCAACGTTGAGCAGCTGCTTCATCGAACGGAGAGAGCTATGCTTCCTTGGTTTGGTCACGTAGCAGGAATGTGCCCACCATCAGGACTACCGAGGCTTGGCAGACCCGGGATGAGGTGGTTGTACCAAGTCTATAAACTCGTCGTACGCTTGCACAAAACTCCTGAACAATTTGAAACTGAACACTTCAATCAAATCCGTTGTAAGGGAACAGTTTTACCAATTTTAAAACCACAAAAACTAAAATGATGTTTTCAGTTTTGCTCTCCACTGTCATAGATAAATGTGGAAATCCGAAAAAACTGCTTCAGCTGCTGTCTCTCTCTTTTCAAATTTTTCACATATTTTTTGTCCAATATCAGATAGTTTTCGAAGGAGGAAGCCTAAGTCGGCTCGGTGTTTTCTTCGATCCCTCATCTCGGCTTTGCAGTTCTTTCTGTTTCTTTTCTGATATTCCGCGAGATCTATGTGTTTAGTGACATAATTGCGAAGGATGCCCTTGGACCTTCGTAGTAATACTGTCGACATTTGTTTTTTTTTTCTAATTTGAGTGCGCTCAAGGGATTTCTAATATCTGTCCTGGGTCAAAAACTCATGGGGAGTACAGAGGGAGAAAGGGAGAAGTGGTACCTGTGCACATTGGTCTTAAGTATCTGCGGATTGTAGACTGCAGAAAATATAAAGCAGGGATGTGCATCGTATAGTGCGGCTGAAGAACGAGTTTCTAAATTTAATCGTGCGTCTGAAGCTAGGCTTAAGGGTAAGCGGTTGCGGTCTTGTAGGCTTATATGGTTCTTACACCATGAATAGAGCACGCTTCCAACTTTAAAAAATCTAGGTCTCCCGCTAGAGTCTCTTGGAGCTTTTTTTCTACAGTCCAATAATCATTAAAAACACTCTCTGCAAAGGAGTGTTTTTTATTAAGATTCTATTTTAAGAATTTGAATATCTCTATATATTCATTTTTTCTTTAAGAATGATTTTTTCTTCTTTTAAGAGTAAAATCCTACTTGCATTCTTTGCAACGATTATCAGCCAAGGAATTTTATAACATAACCAAAGTCGAAAACATGTTTTTATAACCTATTTACTGAAACAAATCTGCGGCCTTATAGAATAGTTAGCTGAATACTGTAGCTTTCTAAAATTCGTAACCACTTGTTGGAGCTTTATGGAGCTAAAATTGTAATTCAAGGAAAAAATATAAAAAAATATTAATTCTGCTGCCGATTGTCTAACGCAGCTAAAACAGGTAAATTATATATTTTTTTTATATTGGAAGTTTTAATAAGTATTTATTAAAAAAAAAATGGGTTTGAGTAAACAGTTGTAAAAATGCGTTGTAAAAAATGAGAAAATGAATGAGTTTCAAAACTAAAAGAATGTGTAACTTAAGAACTGTGTGTCTCTATCGACGTAACTGGTCCAGCTTTTGGGATATAAAATATAAAACAAAATAAATGCAAAAACTTCGTTTTCCAAATTTAATTTTTGGAATTTTTTTCCGCTGTTGAACCACTGTGCGTCGGTGTTCGAGCGATTATTAGACTCTGCAATATTGTTGTCTATGGGTCGCCAGGTTCGATACCCAAATTTACCACCTTTGATAATTCACGGCTCCACCTCTTTCGAGTCACTAACAATGCTCAAAGAGTATTCTTGTCTAGAAAAAGCTTCTCAACTTCGCCGTTCGGAGTCGGCATTAAACTCTAGGTCCCTTCCACTCGTGAAAGAACAATAGCACGCACAACACATGTGGTTGCTGAGAAGCTAGGCCCAGGTCCACCTCGGACTGTCGCGCCACCCATATTATTATTATAATATTGTTGTCTCATATAAGTCCAATTGTCGGGCGCCAGTCCAGATATGAGTGTTGTACTAATCCAATCAGAAGAGGTGAAATACGTATTTCTTACCTAGACAGTTCGCCGCATTTTTGTGACCTCAAATATATATAAATAGTAGAGGTCTGAAACTGGTTTCAAGACATTTATTTTATTTCGAGGACACTTCCTTACTGTACTCACAGCCTAATCAGTAAAATGCATGAATCATCTGATAGTTGATAATATTCAATATTTTAAATTAATTTTTTCAGTTGAATGATATATCCAATATCATAGCTCTGTATGTAAATTGCGTGGTGGCAAACCTTGTAAAAATTTTAGAACGAAATAAATATCTATCTATCTGATAGTTGACTAGAATGTGAGTATTGAACTCATTTTCAACGAAACTTCGGTGTAGTGTACTCATATAAGCGAGTATTCATATAACGGGTACTCATAAGATCAGTTTACTCTACACTGAGTACACTGAGTTCACTGAATACATTCACTTCAATTCACGTTCATAATTCTTTTGCAAGCCAAAGGCGAGTTTTAAATGATGAACTGTGGACATTTTTCTGATTAGGGAAAGCGATGTGATGATTAGTATGTTTATGCATGTATGTGCGTATATATGAATATGTGTATGTAATTAGTAAACTAAAGGAAAATAAACGCATTAAATTTGATTTTGTCTTGTATTATTTTTATATACTTTCTTGTAGATCGATAAAATTGTTATTATATGATATTAACATTTTGTCTGCGGAAAGGATTCGTTCAGAAGCAGCACTTCTTGCTGGTGTAACTAATATTTTACAGCTAACTTTAAATAATAACGGGAATACAATTTTGTGCAAATGCAAAACTGCATAGTCGTAGAGTTCCTTGTTCACTTTATCGATAGAATTTAAAATTTCTACATGTGAAGTAAAGTCTGCAAATAGTTCTTCATTATCAGTTGCTTCAACCACTTAAGCGTTCTTAGCATTTGCGCTTAAACATTGGCAATATCACAAGCGGATGAAGAAGTCCTTGGTGTGTTCGAGAAAAGCTCCCTTTGACCCTGAAAAGATGCCAGCTGTAGAGGTTTGTCGGGTGAAGTCCAGGTCGAACCCGAACAGTAGTGCCAGTAGAAAAAGAAGAACAAGGATTTATGCTTGACCAAGTTTGTGAACACACGAACAACTTCTGCTTGGTACTGTTCCATTCATTTTGTATTTGGAACATTTCTATGTACTTTCAATTACACTACACACATCCAAAACTTTACTTCTGCCTTTTTTATTATTTATTTTAAGCTCGCCGCTTATTATTATTTTTTATAGCTGAATTATTTATTAATCCATATTCCATTGAAATCGTGTGTTGAGTACTAATATACATTTTAATTTAAATACGTATGTACATGTTTCTGCAACCATATAACTCACGTCGTTATTATTTACATTGCATTTATTGTACCTACTCTTGAATTTTGATTAAACTAAGAGACTGACTAAGCAAATGACTAGTACTCGGTGCACTCGGTGTACTCAGTGTATTTTAAACAGTTTAAGGGTACTCGTTTCATTTGAGTAAGACATTCATGGGTGAGAGAGAAATCAAACAGAGTACTCAATTCGTTATCTGGTGATCGAATATAGTAGTGTTTGTTTCGTAAATAGGTGTACTCATTTTCGGTGCACTCTATGCCGAATGGATGCAATGAATAGGGTATACCGAATGAATGTATTCATACAGACATCTAATAAATAAAGAAAGATTTCCGGTTTCATCGACGGGTAGAAGGGCTTGGCTCGGCTTAGGCGTAACTCCTGACCTAAGTTAGAGTCAATGGCAGAGGATCAGGGGGCTAGGAGATGAGATGAGATGAGATGAGATGAGATGAGATGAGATGAGATGAGATGAGATGAGATGAGATGAGATGAGATGAGATGAGATGAGATGAGATGAGATGAGATGAGATGAGATGAGATGAGATGAGATGAGATGAGATGAGATGAGATGAGATGAGATGAGATGAGATGAGATGAGATGAGATGAGATGAGATGAGATGAGATGAGATGAGATGAGATGAGATGAGATGAGATGAGATGAGATGAGATGAGATGAGATGAGATGAGATGAGATGAGATGAGATGAGATGAGATGAGATGAGATGAGATGAGATGAGATGAGATGAGATGAGATGAGATGAGATGAGATGAGATGAGATGAGATGAGATGAGATGAGATGAGATGAGATGAGATGAGATGAGATGAGATGAGATGAGATGAGATGAGATGAGATGAGATGAGATGAGATGAGATGAGATGAGATGAGATGAGATGAGATGAGATGAGATGAGATGAGATGAGATGAGATGAGATGAGATGAGATGAGATGAGATGAGATGAGATGAGATGAGATGAGATGAGATGAGATGAGATGAGATGAGATGAGATGAGATGAGATGAGATGAGATGAGATGAGATGAGATGAGATGAGATGAGATGAGATGAGATGAGATGAGATGAGATGAGATGAGATGAGATGAGATGAGATGAGATGAGATGAGATGAGATGAGATGAGATGAGATGAGATGAGATGAGATGAGATGAGATGAGATAACAAGATACATAATTTTCGAATGTTATGCCCCTTTTGTTTTATGGTCTCGTTCTAGGATCATAGTCTCACCGGCTTCGTCTTTGGATTTCTGTATTATGGCCCGCTGTTAAATTGGTCTGAGCTATTAACACAAGACTGTAATAGTCCTTGATCGGTCTGTTCTTCAACAACCACACCAGAAGCGGGCTGATATCAATGTCACCAGCGTATCTCATCGGTTGGGATTGTTTGATAATGAAGTGTTGAAGCCATTCGAACATACAAACATCCACCCGTCACACATTCTGTCTCAGAACTAGAGTGAAAAGAACGAGGTATCGTCAGTTCAGTAATAACACAATGCGAAACCGGACAGACAACTGGGGCGTATACGCAACATTTTAAGTTGCCATTCACAAAATTCGTGAATTCGTATGTTTCATCAATTGCTACCTTCCCACTTTGGTGCAGAACCATCCACTGATTGAAAGTCCATCATCTGATTGTGTCACGGTGGCGCATTTGAGGTTCAATGATAGTTCAGTGCTTCCAAGATACAATCAATTATTCTCGCTTGAGAAATATTCTTTTCTAAAAAAACACCACCCACTCTTGTTTGACATTACGAACTGAATTGATTGTTGGTCAGGTTCCCGGAAGACGATTGAAACTCTACACGCATCATCTGTTCCACTTCACTATTCACTTGTAACCTTTGACAGTTGCCTCTGAGATATAAGTGAGGCATCGGTCCAATTTCCTGAGTGAAACACAGACCTCTGTGCTCACACGTGCTATTGTCGAGTGTGCGACAACCACAACCCTCTGGTCACTGTCAAACACAATAAATTACCCGCCCGTGGCACACATCACGAATTCCCACGTACACATGCATAAAAATGAACGGCACCTGACGTTTACAAATCACAGATCTGTGTACGTCTTGTCAGCGAACAAAAGTTCGTCTTATTTATGGGCCCGAAGGTACATAAAACCATGCCCGGCGATTCATCTCGAGTCCTGCGATGCGAAGAACCAATCAATAATGGTGTCATATCCTGAAGCTTCAGATTTTCAGCCATAACTTATATTGTTCCTTCCCTCTGTGTGTGTCCTTGTGTCTCCGTGCTCTCCTGCTGCTCTGCTCTTGCTCCCATTCAGAAGTGAATGCTGAGCGATGACTACAGCCATTACCGATATCCCTAATGCCTCATGGGCAGTGGGGGCTTCCTTTAGGAGCGAGCTGCTCCTCTCGACCGGGAGCCGTGGAGGACCTGTCCACGCAAGCACCCGAGCATATGACAACACATCGCTAAAGCGTTCTTCGCATACATCTTGCCGCACAGGCAGCCCGTTCTGCTTTGTCATTCAACTCACACGTCGGGCGACAGGGCCGGTGGTGATAAAAAATTGAAATATCGGCGTTTTTGCTGTATGCCCCCGAGCAATTAGGGTTGACGAAGGTATCTGCGGCATGGGTGACATTTCCGCATTTTTACCCGGGGTATTTGACCGCCTCGAGGGGTCCTCTTGTTCCCAACAGCACCCCACACACACACACACCCGGCAACAGCACTGAATCTATGCAAGTCACAGAGCGAACAACAAGTGAACGCTACTTTGTTGTCGGGTCTGTTCTCATTTTGGCCCTTTGTTTCGGAGAGCCCTTTGGGACAACGACTACGACGGTGTTCCATGTGGTCTCCAGTCTCCCCCGACCAGCGGAGATGACAGCGTTGTTTGTATTCGCTTGACTGTTTGTTATGTCATGATTTTTTGTTGTACTTTTCACACCAAAAAGTGCCGGGATTTAGCCTCGGTTCCGTACTCCTGTCACACTTCAACCTCAATCGGTGTGACACGGGGCGGCGGCACTGGGGGTATGCCTGATGGGCGACAAGAGACAAAAAGAGCTCGCGCTCTTTGTGCTCAAACTACGAATCATGTCCGCCCCAAGGGAACATGCCAGCGGACTTCTGGGTGAATATGAATGTTTGGCTCTAAATAACGCTGAATTATGTGCATTATCTGAGCAGAAATGTGGTGGTGGGACGGGGGTGTCAGGTGAATGGAGGGAGCGCACACGCGGAAGGTAACTCTCGCAGATTTGCGAAGCGACGGGCGAGTAAACTCCCACAGTCATCGTTGCTGTGGTTTTGTGTGTCATTCGGTGTGCCTGGGGATGCAAATGGAAATAATCTGGCAGATAAGTTTTTTTTTGGTTCTTTTCTTCTCTTGCGGAAATTTCTTTTCGCTTTTTTTTATTTTTGTTTTGTTCGCTCACTTTTGTGAGGACAAGCGGTTTTTTATATTCTTGTTGCTGCGCGGAAGCTATAAGGTGTACCGTTGAAGTTGTGATAAATGAATGGTCACCACGGAGGGTTGTGTGAGTCGTTGCACTTGTTTCGCTTTCTGTGGAGGCTGCTGGCGGATGAAGAAGTTTTCAGCACTTTTACGGTGGATAAGTTGCGGTCTTTGCACACCAATTTGGTACAGCTTGCTGGTGTTTTTGCGATTTAAAATTTCTTAGTTGGATTAAGAGGTTTTTTTGTAGAAGCTGCTGTCTTTTTTCGGAGAGGTATAATTCTCTTCAGAGCTGCTTTGTTGGGAATCTGAGACATTTTAAACAGGTTTTGTTCCTTTGGTCTTTTGCAATGTTTCGGAGTTTTTTCGGAGTTTTTCGGAGTTGTTGAAAACACATAATATGGACAAAGGATAGTGAATGTGTGATGTTTGAATCGTTTTTATATAGAACTCACTCATTTATGACGATCGAAACAGACTCCGAAAAGTGCACGCTAAGATGAACAGCTGAAATGGTCTTGCTCTACAAAACTGTGCTTAGAGACGTTAACCATCGACCATATAAATTTCCAATCAACTCCCTTTAAAGCCAACATGAGACCACTTCGCGTTGCAGTGCTCAGGGGCGCAAATTCCAGCATCAGTTAATTCTTGGAATGGTCACGCAGAGTAGTATCGACACCATTTCGTCCTAATTTCGGGTCATCCATTGCTCCCCAAAATGTGAATCTGCAACATATTGCTCAGTGATCTCTCCTATTGCCAGGTCGAACTCGATTCACCAAAAACACTGGTCGTCGTGGGCACACAGACGGTGCAGATAGAATGCTATTCATTTTCCACCGTGACTACTTGATTACCCATTGCTCATGTGGTTTTGGACGATTAGTTAACTTCATTGCTTCTGCATCGTGGACGATGGTCGATGCTATTGGCTTTATCACTCTGAGCAGCCATGTGAACAACTAAATGCCACTTGAGTGTTCGTATTGTGGTCGTATTTGTGTGCTGGTTGCATGACTCGAGCACACCATACATATTGTATTGAGTCTGCCATCGAATGCTGTTCGATAGCCATTTGGGATGGTCCCCTTTGAATCGGTTCCTTGATCTATTTGCTTTCATTTGTGCGCCATGTTCAGGGTAGACACAAAGCGAATCACGTTCATTTCAATCGATTGCTTGCATTGACGAGTGACTGTTTCGTGGTTTGACGAGTGATGGTTAACCTGGAAATTGTTGTCCACTTCAGTTGTTCGTGACTGAAGGGGACACAAATTCTTTGGACTAGTGAAAGCGTCTCAAAGCATATCATTTCCCTTTGTCGGTTTCACAGCTGTAACATTGGTACATTGTCGGGAGGCTCCTGGCCATCACTGTGTGGACATGGTTGGCCTTCTAATATCGTGCCTAACTTCGGTTTCCTTTGACCGGTCATAACTCTGGTCAGATTTTAGTAGGGGTTCAGTAATAAATTCAACTTCGACGCACGAGCACAGAAGTCGGGCAGAATGGAGTTCGATGCAAACGATGAAGGGGGAAATGTTGTGAAATATGTGTTGTGCTCAGCTAATCAACAATGGACACAATGCGGTTCAAAAAAAGATTCAATCGTTATCGGAGTTAGTAGGGTGATGATGAGGACGAGTACGATGGTCGGACCCACCATATGTACAAAAACACAGGACCACAAGCTCTAAGGGGCATATATTCTGAATTCGTCGAACTAGCTACCGATGCATTTTTAAACTCTTTCATTATTTTATTGTTCAAACAAAATACCATTCACACAAGCGACTAGTAAAAAAGAGTATAAAAAAAAATCCCACAAAGATGTTTAGTTGATGTTCTCTGTTCTTAGAGACGATGGACATTTGCTCTTTTGACACATTAGTGACACTCATTGAAAGTCTACCTCTTGGGTAATCCGACTTATGGTAGTTGTACCAGTAACGGGTCACCAAAGGCTTTCACCTACTTTGAAACTGCATAACTAATTCAGCTGTTTGGAATGCTATTTGCTTGTTCAATTCAGATTTGAAATATTTCTTTAAAAAAGTGTATTTTATTTATTTATTTATTTATTTCATCAAAAATATATACAATCTCTTGACTACAGTTAATTATTATTCATACTTTTAAGGATATTCAGTACAATTTGTTTAAACAAGTTTCCATTCATTCGAAGGTCGGCTTCATGGTACTTTGAATTAAATAAAATTAAAGAACAGATTATAGCTTCGTTTAGACCATAATTCGTCCTATGAGAAGGAATGAATAAGAGAACGTCCTCGGGAATAAAAAAAAGATTCAAGAGAAAGTAAATCCTGAGACCTAATCTTTCCATTAAGTATGTCCTTGTTCTCGGCATTTTAAGGATTTTCTTTTTAATCAATGCGCATCTAGAACTATAACCGGGCAAACCTTCAGACCACCTTAAATTCTATAAGACAAACCGTGTGAATCTTTTTCGTATTATTAAGTTAAAAATATAGCTACCACGGGTAAACCAACGACCGTATCCTTTCGCGATCCAAAGACGATTGCCAAAGCATGTACTCTCTGATTCACCCGATCGTTGGCCACCCTCTCTTTCACTCAAGAGGGTAGTTTATGTTGATGGTCGTGTCGATTGAGAAAAGGGATAATTTTTATTCCTCGTGCAATATCGCTCAACAGTATGTTTTCAATTCTCTTGGAGAATTTATCCAAAAAAAGAAGACCAACTACCGCTGCAGTTCTCCCGAATGGATAATAGAAGAGTATACACATCATTGAACTCTGCCGAATTTTGTTTTAGAAAGCTTAGCAAAGACTTTGCTTCGGAAATTTCAATTGTGCTGAAAAGGACAATATTTGGAATCATGTATTACACCAAGAGGTGATGAAAACCTTTTATCTGTTAATGGAATTAAGTATTATCAGATAAACGGTTTTCATCACCAAGGCAGTAGTTAAGACTCGTGACGACGAGCGGACCGTTCTAAAAATCTTACACTTAGAAATATTCAATTCCAAGCCAGTTCCAGGTTCAAGAAATAAACTAATATCTTTTTGAACGACTGGATGGCGCAGTTGGTAGAGTGCCTGCCCCTAGTTAGCGAAGTCCCCGGTTCGAATTCCAGTGAAAGCAGGGTTAATACGCTTTTATCTGGTTTTCAAATCTGGTCCAGTCACCTTTTGCCGTTGAGATCAAATTAACGGCACTATCACTGCAGTAGTCAATCAGTGGTAGTATTTTGACTATGGGTATCACAATGGACCAATTTGGTGTAAGTGTGCCGATAAATGTACTAGCAGCCCGCCTACCTAACCTAACCTAACCTATATCTCTTTGGAAATGTTCGCTATCTGTGATTGCATAAATGGGAAAATGGTGAAAATTTGTTTAAGTCTTCTGTGAACACTAAATATTTAGAAAACCGTAAATAGGATGGAATATCATTGACAACTTCGGGAGGTCCCGAATGACTGCCTTGAGGTAATCCCGAGCGAGCTCCTATGAAGAAAGATAGCTCATATTGAATTTTCACAATCTGTCTACATTTTGACAAATGGGGTCATAACAACTCAAGGAGACGGAATTCGAATTTTTGCAAGCTTTTTCAATAAAAGTCCATGGTGGACTCTGTGGAAGGCTTTCACGAAATATGTGTACAGAATATCAACGCCCACGTCTGAGTGGACTACTTCATTTCACTGGGCGTCTCTTATCCATTCTCCAATGGTATTGTTCATCTCAAACTAAAGTGAAGCATTCTCTGTCGTCTCGCGTTCCAGATCACGAAATGTGACTATTTTTAAAGTCATTTTTAAGTTTCTCTGAAAAGAATGTCCGGTAATATTCATCTTCTTCCTTGTATGGCGCCCTACAAGAATATCTAGATGTCTAACTCCTCCATTTTCGCATACGCATTTCGCTTAAATCCTTCTCAATATGTGTGCTACCTTATCCAATTACTCTCCACTGTGCTATTTTTAGGACACCTATATACAATCTTGAGTATAGAGTACTAAAAATAGGACAGAGATGAGTAATTGGTTAAATATGGATGATTTTGTTCCGAACACTCTTCGGGCAAGGGTCAAGTTGTCCAGGCCGTTCATGGCCCAGCCACCTTAGGCGTTAAATTGTTTAAGGACTGGTTTGACTCATTTTGCGGTGCCCGTACAGTTTTTAGTTGAATGTACTCTTTCAGGCGACATCAACGCATATACAGTGGACTCTCCCTAAGTCAAACTCTCCCTTAGTCGAACTCTCCCTAAGTCGAACACTCCTTAAGTCGAAACTCTCTCTAACTCGAATAGATTTTGTTATCCCGTGACAATTCGACTTAGGGAGAGTCCACTGTATGTATGTCTAAACATCGCACGAAGTTTCTCCAAGCAGTATACTATGAAGAAATAAATCGCATTTTTCATTTACTGGTCCATCACAATAATTTTGGAGTTTTTCGGAGTATTTTCGTAATCTCTAAAAATCAGCTGCATACATTGCCGCCCAATAGCCTTATTTTACATTTGCAAGCCAATCACAGCAATTTCAAAGTTTTTCGGAGTATTTTCGTAATCTCTGAAAATTAATAAAACAAGCTATGCCCCTCTATTTCTGCCCAATGGTATTTTTCATTTTCTGGCCCATCAAACTAGCTGCATTCATTTTCGCCCAATAGCCTTATTTTACATTTGCAACCCAATCAAAGCAATTTCAAAGTTTTTCGGAGTATTTTCGTAATCTCTAAAAATCAAGAAAACAAGCTAGGTTGCTCTATTTCTCCCCTGTCGTTTTTTTTTCATTTGCTGCCACATCACAACAATTTCGGAGTATTTCGGAGTATTTTCGGAGTCACTGAAAATCAATTAAATAAGTATTTTCTCCATTCCCATTGAGTTTGAAGTATGCACAATTCCTTAAATTCATCTAAACTCTTTCGGAGTCACAAAAACTTACTACACTTCAAAAAATAACAGAACATGTTGTTGTAAGATAAACTCTCACCGCTCAATCCCCTCAAGAAGAATAAGTGTCATCAAATTTACCCGATAAAAAGTCACAGATCTTGTTGAACAACTGGTTTATTGCCAAGTCAGAGAGCCTCACAAATCTCACAAACCACATCCATTCAATGCTCCTTGCTTCTTCCACCGACGCAACGGACGACCATTTAAAGCGGTATTCCCTTGTTTGCTCACTATTTATTATGTCACATTTTTCGTGTGGTTCAACTTCATGATCATCCTGGGGAACATTAAAAGCATCCATCTCTGTCCCACCCCCTCTAAATGGACATGAATTATGTCCTCTCGCAGTCCATTTCAAGCACATTATCACAAGATAACATTTTTCTCCATTTCCCCCCATCGTTCGTCCTTAACAAGCAAAACAGCTTTACTTGAGTTCCACTTTCATTTACCTGCTCGTCTTCTTCTCTCGTCTCTTTCCAGGTAATTTAATACTGCAACTTAACTCATTTTGAACTCAACGATGGTGTGCAACTCGCTGATGAACTTCGCCTCCAGCCGCGGCAGTGTGTGGGCGAGGCGGTCTGTGGCAAAGTAATTAGCCCCCTCTTCAACACTGGCGCCACCAAAGCACGGAGCTGAGGTCTGCTCACGTCACGGACTCAGCAGCATTTACGCCATTGTCTTCGTGGAATATTATTAAATGCCAATCTGACAGATTCAGGTTGGTCCCTGATAAATATTATTGGTCGTCGGAGAGGAGAGCCGAACGCGAAGTAACGAGGTAAATGTCTTTTGTCTTATTGAATCATTTACGAAGAAGATAGACGACGCGGACGTCCAATCGACGCGCCGTGTTTGTGAGATACAAGCGAAGTGGCAGTTTGCTGAGATTGTATGTGCAACCGTTAGATGTGCGCCACGATAGGAAGGATGACTCGTCAGCTCGACAACGACAACAACGACACTGATGCCGAGGAATTCAATTTGCCAGTGCCAAGTTGTTATTTATCAAAGTCCCTCGTCTCGCCCTCGATCACCCACCGTGAGGAGGGGTAAACTAGTTGGCGGCAATAAACTTATTCACCCCAAAAGAAAGTGGGAGTGTTATTCGTACTTTGCTCCTTGCTGGCGATTCAATATTTCGCGCTCGCTCACTAACAAATTTAATTCCAGCGAACAATTCAGTGAACGTCGCGTTGTCCCACCGACGCGACACCCAGCGCCCGGCAGCAGCGTCCCCGGGGTGCATTTTGTTATCGCTTTTCTATGTTTACTTGACTCCGAATCGTGGCTCCTTTCACAGATTGCAGTCCTTTGGGTGCGCGCACAGGCACAGACGCAATGCCGCACCGCATTCGAGCCCCAACCCAGCTGGGGTGAGTCGTTGCGGGAGAAGATAACTCGCCTGTAACGCCAGGAATTATTGTATTTTCCGATGCAAATGCTGCACCAGCAGTAGCAGCGATGAGATAAATGGAGCAGCTATTTCGCATTATCCCTCGACGCTGGGGGATACATTGTTTTTATGTAGTTTTTTTGTGCTTTCGTTTTTCTTTTTTCTGGCTTTTGCGTTGTCCTTTTGTGCGCGCACTGTTTTGTCGCAGAATTGACGATGTGCGGCAAACGGAGTTGCACGCAGCGTTGCATTCAGGCGAAGACATCACCCGCTGGGCGGCGGTGGTGGCAGCGTAGGCGTGGGGGCAGGGGATATTTAAATGTGAATTACGATCACTTTTCAGTTCAATTTTACTCAGTAATGCGACCGACCTGAGACTGGCTTGTGCAAAAATTTAATTGTGTGCAGCCGATGTCAAAGCGGTGCGTAGTGGTGGTGGTAGTAGTTGACGCGGTGGCGTATGTGGAACATTGCTCTCGTCGGTGGATGCCGTGCATATTTTGTTTCCTTTTCAGAAAAGCGATCAGGATATGCAAAGTATCTCAGAAATGTGGCAGTCATTTACATAATAAAATTGCAGGAACGCCTTTTGACATGTACGTCCCAGCTTCAGCTCCACTCGCACACCCACGCCATCCAAGCAGTTCATCCACACCCGCTGTTACTTGTGCTGGGAGGGGAGTAGCGAGGCAAAAATGAAGAAAAATTAATAAAAAGCAGCACGCAGAGACACACACTGCTGTGCGGGCACTGATGAATGCGTAGTCGGGCGTTTGTGCATAATTTTAATCCCACCAAGGTGGCGGAGGATTCGGTATCGGAGCAAAGTAATCAGGTTCCGGCTTAAATCGCGATGGGTAACGCGGATTTATTTCATGCAAATTGCTGCTCTACAGCGATTAAGGTCTTTGGACTGAGGGAGCTCGTGCTTTTAAAGTTGAATCGCGGCGTTTAATGTGTATTTAAAGAGGGAGTATTGATCAGGGGAAGACGATTTGGGAGTCAATAGCACGCGGGAGGCTGGGGGACGAACAGTGAATTGGAATATTGTCCGATGAACTGAAAACTAATTGCTGACGAGAGAAGATGTGCTGGGGCGTCGCGATTCGAGTCCGAATTCGCAGATAAGCTAATCGCTTTTGGAGTAGATTAAAACGGAGTGTGTCGGTGGGACGACTTTCTTTTCGAAATGCTTGGCAAATGTGAAAAGAAGGAAGTGTCTCATAAGTCGTTGCTTGGCATGGAGTGGGAGATATGCCTCTAGTTTCATCTGGACTGGTGTTTTCTGGATTATGCTGATAAATGTGTCCAACATCAGCTCGTGGAACTCGCCTGTCCAGGGACGAATAATGCTGTGCGTGCTCAAAATGATGCCATGCAAGACCTCCAAGCGGAATGAGGTGGAATTTTTAGGCCATGAGACTGAATAAACATCACCTTTGACACAGACATCCGCAATGGTGAAGCCAAGGGCGTGGGTTCTGGCTATTTTGTCGTGTATTATTCTTCTTTTTATGGCGCTACAGCCCAGGGAGGACTTGGGATTTGCCCCATAAGCCTCTGCAGCCGGCCCGATCTCTCGCCAGTTAAGCCTAAGGTCCCCCTCAACTTGCGCCACCTTGTATTTGGACGTCCTCAGTTGCGTCGAAGAGTCGAATATTCTTCGGGTCGGAGCAATGTTGTCCATACGCTCTACATGACCTAACCCACTTAGGCATTGGATCCGTAGACCACTGGCTAGACTCATGTCGCTGTGCAGCCCGTAAAGTTCGTAGTTGAATCTTCCCTACCAAATGCTGTCAACGCAAACAGGATCAAAATCGCGCACAGCAATTTTCTCTTCAATAGACCAAGAACCTCTTCATCCTCATTGGATATATAGTCCATGCCTCTGCGCAGTACAGCAGGACGGGATGATCAAGATCTTACACAGAGACAGCATGGTCTTACGAGAGATGTCTCTACTACTGGTGCAGTACAGTGAAAGCAAAGTTAATACGCTTTTATCTGGTTTTCAAAACTGGTCCAGTCACCATTTGCCGCTGGGATCAAATTAATGGCACCATCACTGGAGTGGTCAATCAGTGGTAGTAGTCTGACAATGGGTATCACAAATGGGCCAATATGGTCTATGTGTACCTAACCTAACCTAACCTACAGTCACTGTCTCTGGCCGAGTCGTCGATGTTGTGAATCCTTTCTCGATGTCAGCATGTACTTTGTTTTGCTCTCGTTTACCGCCAGACCGACTTTCGCCGCTTTCGTTTCAATGCCAACAAACGCCTCATTGACGGCTCGCTGTGTTCACGTCAATGTCGTCCGAGTATGTCAGCAATTTTAGAGACTTTTGGAAGATCGTGCCTTTTGTAAGTAAGTATGTAATTCATTTATTTACAATTCTCGTTATACATTAGATACATTTTAATTTGAATTTAGAACCATTGACTGTGTCGGCAGCTTGACTGGCAATAATTAATAATATTTAATAACATACAGTCACAAGATATTACATAAACAATTTGCATTAAGTGTTATGTCTTATATTAAATATGTTCGAACTCTGTTATTATTAGCATTCTGAACTTCATTATTTCTATCAAGTAATTGGCAAGGGTTTTCCAGTCAGGTCCGTTTAGTAGTTTGATAGTCTCCTGCATTGAGAGGGAAGCTTTTCCAAAGTACGTGATTCTTCAAATTGGACAAACACTCATCAAATGAAAACAGTCTTTCTTGGATTTGAAGTTACATAACGAGCCAAATTGATTGGAACTCCCATTATATGGTCTTCCGTTACTGTTTAATATTTCGCATCTCAGTTTGAAAATCAAAGAGATCTCGTTGGCGTTAAACTCATCACGAAAATAGCTATCATTATGTAGGTTATACGATAGTTGGATGTATATGATTCGGCTGTCAGATTTACCTGCTGTTTATATTCCGACAATCGTCTTCTTGTTTTTCAATAATTCTATATAATTGGGGTCTTAGGGTATGAGTGTTGCTTACGTCCGTTTGTAGGTCTTCGCCAAAGTAAGTCGCGTATTGACGCCATTTTGCAAACCACCAGTTTTTGTTGCTTGTTTCAAAAAGTAACAACTTTTTGGTTAGGCGCTGGTTCGGATAACCCAATACTTTAATTAAATACTCAGCTTTAAGTTTTTAAGTGGCAATAAAAAGCTTTGGTAGTCCAGTTTCTAAATAAATAGCATAATAATTGGAGTGTTAAAAGGAAGGTTGAATATTTTCGTAATGAAATTTCCTTGGAGTTTCTCTACTTCTTCATACTTATCCATTCCCCAAACTTGCGCACCATAACACAGTGAAGATTAAACAACTGAGTTGAAGATTTGGTACTTGGCTGACAGATTTAATGAAAATATCTTTTTCCATGCAAAGTTAATTCAGTAAGGTGATTTTTAAATTTTAATGTTGAATTAATCTTCACTCCGAGGTACTTATATTCATGCACTACTTCCAGACGCGTCCCATCCAACATGAATTTCCCTGTAGTAGAAGTTCGATGATACCTTGAAAATATCATAACTTTTGATTTTTCGATATTAATTTTAAGTCCCCATCTTAAACAGTAATCTGCCAAGCGGCTTATCAACAATTTTAAGTTTTCTTCTGACTCTGATATAATGACCAGGACATCAGCGTATACTTGGAGTCCTGCAAATCTTATTCTACCAGTAATATATTTTTGAATGTTGTTTAAGAACAATGCAAACAAAAGAGACATCCTTGTTTTACGCCCGTATCAGTTTTAAACCAATGCGAGTAGCATCCACCATCCCAAATCTTGGCCTCAGTGTTTGTGTACACACTTTTAATTACACGGAGAAAATTTGTAGAGATACCTACTTGTGATAATTTGTATACTAAAGCATTTCGATTCACTGTATCAAAAGCAGCTTAGAAGTCCACAAATAACGAAAATACCTTCTTGTTCCTTGCTTGAAATGCTTTGACAATCGATGACAATCGAGAGAAAATTTGGTCTACAGTTGAATAAGCTTTTCTGAAGCCCGCTTGGTAATCAGACCGTATGTTCTATTCTTCAACCCACTTTTCGAGCCTATCAACCAACAAACCTTCGCTATGATGTTCATAAAAGAAATACCTCGGTTTTCTTTCAGTTTTCAGCTGAGTTTGAGTCGCCTTTCTTGTGTATTGGGAATATCACTGTTTTTCGGAACGAAGATGGTACTTCACCATTAGTGAGAATCCTGTTGAAGAGCTCTAAAAGACGACAATTGAAACTGTCAGATTCGTTTTTGAAAAATCCATAAGGGATTCCATCTGCGCCTGATGCTTTCCATTTTTCGCTCTCAATAGGACTGCTTTTAATTCTGAAGATATTTCAGAATCTAATACATCATCTACGATTATGGGTTCGGCATAAGAAAATATGAGATTGGTTTTACTTTGCAACAGGTTTCAGAAATAAATGGCGAGATCATCACCATCTACATTTGTACCTATTACATGTTTTGAGTCATTTATTTCCTTAGCCAGCTTCCAAAATTCATTCACTTTTTTGGTTTTAGTTTTTTTAGTGTTCTTAGTGCTTCTTGTACTGGCCAGTTAGTTTTGTACTTCTCAAGGATGATATTAAAGAAGTCACATGACAATCACATGAAGGTCTCGGTGAGTTCGTTACCGACCTTGACGGAGCGAGAATTCTCCATCGTCATCCTACATAGCCTGACGAGTTTGGCAGGAATGACAAAACTAAACACGGCGCTGTATAGCTCGTCCCTATGCACGCTGTCATATGCGGCCTTGAAATCGGCCGCTAAACTTGTCCTGGGTGAAGGGGTCTTATTTTTTTTTGTAATCGGTACTGAGACTCCACTCTTCGGACATGCTTTCCTCCAAACATATCTTACAGATGAGTTGGTGCATGTAACTTACCAGCTCATTGAATTCCGATCTTGAGAGAATAATTAGCCGGGGTAAGAACAATGAAGTGGAATTCAAAGCTACACAAGTGCAATGCAGTTAAGGGAACCCTTGTTCTTGTGTTGATCATACCGGAAATCAACACAACACTAAGTAGGAACGATCACATATTCGAGTTCACCAAAAATGCTGCGCAGTGTCTAGGTTTCTTTGATCGATGCAAGAAGTATTTTTCCCCCTCTGATTGGCCTTAAATTTATAAGGCTTACTCCATCCCAAGAATGAGAACTACGCTCATATGCCAGCGATTGAAGTGACAACAGAGTTTGCACAGTGACACC
The DNA here is from genome assembly GCA_964034865.1 of Eristalis intricaria. Lineage (NCBI taxonomy): Eukaryota > Metazoa > Arthropoda > Insecta > Diptera > Syrphidae > Eristalis > Eristalis intricaria. The sequence goes on along the minus strand of OZ035874.1, from coordinate 64,215,207 downwards.
GACGTTCCGAGTCTTTTTTTTTGTTTCTGTTTATGGGTATTTTAATAAACGGTGCTCAAGGGAGCTAGTCAGCTGCATTCCTCCTCTCCATGAATGCACACACTATACCCGTCTCCCCAGGAATGTTCATCAGTTTTTCCTTAAGCCTGCTTTCAGGCGCAAAGTTAAATTTGGTGGCTCACGGGGCACATCCCAGCCTTATATTGTTCACAGTCTACAATCCGCAGATATTCAAAGGCCCAACCCATAGCATCTGTTGCGTGCGTTGGGTTTATAATCCACAAGAATTGAAGTTGCCGGATTGCTAAGAGGTTCCAAATGACTACGTTGTGTGCGCCATGCACCCTTGTATAGTTCTAAGAAATTCGAAATTTTAAAGTTCTTGAATTATTCAAAAACAATTTTAAATAAAACGAAAAGTATGCTCTCATTCATAAAATATCGTAAAAACAATCACATAAGGCGCACCCGAATGGATTTCCATGAAAACATCTGTTGAACGCACAGAAATTTGTTAAAATTTGCTCAGTTCTATGCGTCAAGGTGAATTTCACTTGCGAGCTGCAGTTGCTATCTCTCTCCCTTTTAGAAGGGCTTAAGAGTTGTACATTTTTTGGTTTTGGGTCTTAAGCACAGGGATCTGATCTGATTTCTCCCTCTGCACCGACGCGTCGCACAGTGGTCCCGCAGTGGAAATAAATACCCGAAGTGACATATTTTTTCCCGGGCAAATGGTTTATGTTTTTCGAATCCACAAATATGAGAACCTAGAAAGCCAAAATTTTGTTGACTTTGGATCATCAGTTTGGTTGTACCGTTAGCTCAAAGTTGGGACATTGAAAATTACAAAAATTTACGTATTTTTTAAGCAAATTTGATGTGCCATATTTCCTAAACTTATGTTCATTGGAACCTAAAGTAATTTTTTTTTTTTTAAAGTTAATACATCTTGCTTTCAAACTTCGTTTTCAGTTTTTTCATATTGCTTACCAATTTTTTAAACCAGGCTTTTAAGTAAAGGCACATTTTTAGAGGGGCATTTCAATGTTTGATAGACTATAACAAAAATGCTCCAAGATTCCCCAACGGGAGACCAACTTTTCTGAAAGCTAAAAGTATTGTCTATCGATGCTGAAAAAACTAGAGACCACTTTTGACCAGCAATGTCGTGCATTTTTCGGCATTTTCAAACGATTTCCCTTGCAATGCATGTATTGTGCAGACGCTATGCGAGATGCCGAGGATGTTTTTATTATTGTGAAGTAGAATTCTTTGGGTCATAAAATTGTTATAATTATGAAACTAATTGCTTTTATCTTGTTTTGTTTGCGGTGTCATAAATGCATGTCGCAATGGGGCAAAAAGGGGGGTAATTAGAGCGTTAGATGTGCAACTCATAATAAGATTCAGTGTTTCCTGCAGCAATTTTTGGATTGACCCCGACAAGTTTGGAGCTTATGCCCAGGAAACTGCTATAATGGCTACAAATTTATATCCCTGGTATTATATGCCAGCAACAGTGCATAGAATTCTGTTCCACGGAGCAGAAATAATATCATCAGCAGCCATGCCCGTCGTATCATTGTCAGAGGAGGCGCAGTAAAGACTATAGGTACTATCGCATTAATAATAGTAGACAATTTTCTCGTTCGGCAACAAATGAAGATGTTATTCATCAAATGTTGGTATCATCTGATCCCTGGATTGCGTATTTAAGGCCTGAACAAAAAACAAAAGATTCGCTGCCACTTAGTAATGAAGCGCAAGCCTTATTATACTGAATTGCTTAGTTTCTTTAATTGAATTTATATATATAAATAGTGATTACAAATTTGCTTTAAGTCCCAATTTCGAGTCATCGACAGTAATAAATAATTATTTTATGCATTTAAACAAAAAAAAAAAAGAGTTTTTTTTTTATTTTTTTAACTTAAGATTACTCCGTTAGCTTATGAGATACATCAACCATTTTTGAAACATAATAAGATCTCGTAGTACTTGCACTATGTTTCATTAAGATCGGTTCACGAGTTCAAAAGTTACAGATATTTCCAACTCTCCCACACAACGGGACCACTGTGCGTCGATTATTTTGTTCAATCCTGTTAAAGCTAGGACGAAAAACTGCTAAATCGGCTAGAAAAGAACGAAAAACATGGTAAAAAAAAAACTGCGATCGACTTCCATTTAAGAAATACGTTTATTTTTTAGTTTAATTTTATCGCATTTACACAGTTGTATTAAGTGTACATTGCGGCGACAGTGGGATTGTGGATCTGTTCGTCGACTTCTAGGTAACTGAACCTATCTGTCTGGGTTCGATTGCCGGTAAGACCAAAATAATTTTCCCTGACCACCCCACCTCTTTCGAGGCACTGACAATGCTCAAAGAGTAATAACTGTCTAGGAAAAGCTTAAAAAAGGGGGTCGGGGGTCGGCATAAAACAGTAGGTGTTATGCATTTGTTATTAGTGATAAATAATTACTGTCATAGAAGATGTTAATTTATAAAGGATGAATATTTATAAATTTACATATTTACAAGGCTATTGACTGAAATTATTCTGAATTGAATTCATTAAAGATAACATTTTATTTGTTGAAATGAAGTTGTAACAAGTTTTACTTACAGTCAGTGGACTGCAAGATTCAAGCTACATTTTCGTTACTGAAGCGATTACGGTTTTTAATTTCAAAAAATACTTTACTCATTGTTGTTAAAACTTAATGTCAAAAGCATATTATTTATAAATTTTTCATTTGCCGATATTCGACGTAATATTTTTTTAGTGTCGCCAAATGCGGACATTCTAAAAATGTTTTTCTAAAGAATTGCGGCTTGCGGATTTAAAAATATAAGGTCTCGAATTAGTAAATTGTCAATAGGTAATCTGGACTTGAAATATATACAAAGCTTAGTTAAAACTGCGTAGAAACATTAAACATTCTTATACATTCTTCATTCGACGCATTAATACTGTGTGCCTATTAATGTGCCTCGCCACATTAACACTTTTTCGTAACCCAATTTTTTTGAAAACTGCAGAATTTTTAAAAATACTAAGACATCTGCTGCATCTTATTTATAAATCGCAGGAAACTGTTAAATCTGGTAACGCTGGTTGTGACATATGTATATGTAGTGATATGTTGATGGCTTTAGCTCATGGTTGGATGATATTGGACTTAAGTGCTTGAATCGTTTCCGGATTGTTGGCATAACATAGGTGGTTCACGTAGTTCTGAGGCGGCCAGTTAACATCGCCAAGACGGCTGATAACACGCAGAAGATCGATCGTGGCATGGGCTGTGTGGCATGGCGCGGCATCTTGGTCGTCCAAATCCATGTCTTCAATTTCAGTAAAGAAAAAAGTCGGTAAAAAAAAGTCGGCTCTTTTACCCCCATCAATGAGCGAAAGGTTGTTCCCAGCCTCATTTTCGGTGAAACATGGTACAATGATGCTCTCCGCCACAGCCGCCACATTATCGTCTGTGGGGAACATGAGTGTGTCCACTAAACAAACTTGGTACATCAGTCGCAGTGGGTGTGTCATTTCAGCCAAAAGTCCTTTAAAAAAAAAACCCACTCAATTTCAATATTTCCCAACGGTTTTCAAGCGTTAAGGGCTCATATCGTTCCTCGGAGGTATGGTACTGACTTTCTGTCAAGATTTCGAACGGGAAACAGCTGTCAGTGTCAAATAATATATGAATCTACTAGAGGGCCCACCCTCTATAGCTCTGCCGAAAATATGTACAAAAAGCTTGTCCTTCAAATCCACACTAATATTATAAAGCTGAAGAGTTTGTTTGGTTGAACGAGCTAATCTCAGGAACTACAAGTCTGAATTGAAAAATTATTTTTTGTGTTAGATAGTTCATCCTACGCAGGTATGCCTCTATACCCATAGATACAGACCACACTCTACCTAAACTAATCTTCGAGAAAAATGTCTCAAGCAACATATCGCCCAGATCTTACTTGGAGTCTGTACTGTACACCGGACGCTGGAAGGTCCACTGCGAATCTTCACATATGGATCGAAGATGGATGCAGGTGTGGGTGCTGGTGTCTATTCCAAAGATCTAAATTTCCAGCTATCCTTTCGAATGCCTCATCACTGTAGCTGAGTGCTGAGAAGCTAGGCCCAGGTCTGCCTCGGACTGTCGCGCCACACATATTATATTATTAGCGTAGCGTCTTGTAGGCTGAAACTATAGCGATTAAGGAAGCCCTGTCCTGGCTAAAAAAAAACAATGTAATATTGCTCACAGATATCGTCATCTGTTCCGAAAATCTTTGACTTCAGTCACTTTTAACTCCAAGACCTCCCTTAAGGCGGCAACTATCTCTTAACGAGATGGCCAAGTATTTTAACATCCAACTAAAGTGGGTGCCGGGACGCTGTGACATTCCAGAGAATTGCGAAGCGGGCGAACTCGCTAGAAGTGGCACAAATTCTATACTATTTCCGGTTGACTCCACGCCTATCTTCTTCTTCTTTATTTGGCGCTACAGTTCGGCCGGGGCATCAACCAACAAGCCTCTCCAGCTATCACGGTCTCTGGCTAGCTGTCTCCAGTGTCGCACGCCAAGTTGGTTGAGGTCCTTCTCCACCTGGGTGCGCCACCTTAAATGCGGGCGTCCTCTGTTACGTTGTCCCACGGGTTCGGAGTCAAAGACTCCACGCCTATCGCTGCTATAAAACATCTGCTAAAACTTGAAACGCCTGCTCAAACAAACCGCAGATGGACATCTGGCAAAGGATGCCTCATACCAAGCAACTCTGGCTTATGATCGATCCCAAACGATCGCTTAGCTTTTCTAACAGGTTCTAACAGGGCATTGTGCCATCGGGAATCATGCCTCTAGACTAGGCCTTCCTTGCAATGATTTCTGTAGAAGCTGCATGGACGAAGATGAGGAAGAAACCATTGAACCAATGCTACGCAGCTGCAGTGCTCTCTCATCCTGTAGATTCAGAATTCTGGGGGCCCATTATCTTGATAACCTGGCTGAACTGGGCAGCATCAGAATCAGCCCTTTTCTTCTTCGCTTTATCAAAAGAACTAATTGGTGATCAGTGATCAGCGTGGTAACACAATGGGCCTCCGCTTGAACTAAGTGTGTCTGCTGTCCTTCTGCGCGGCAGTCAGCCACCTCAACCTAACCGAACCCTGATAGTCATTTATTGAGGAAGGTTTTAGGCTGTATGACAAAACCAAAACAGTGAGATGCCGTTGCGAGCGCTGCGTAAACGGTTAAATGGAATTGTTCCCCTTTAAAAGTTCTAAAAAAAGTCCGCAACAGCATTTGTCTATCTTTGAAGATTGACCCACTGTAACCTTTTTTATGGTCTCATCCATCATTTAGCCGACCGCGATAAATGATATTCACGCGGACGAAGGTGCGGGGGATGTTCGACGAATAAGTGGTGAGTGTTGATCTGCATTTGGTGGACCTTCTTCAAGATCAGGAACAGCGCGAGTACCCGATCTACGGTGGGCTTTTCAAATCAGACCCCCACCAATATTATGCCAGTGAGTTACAAATCAACAGATGTTTGGGGAGCTGTACCTCCTAAATGGTTCCACAGATCGCCAGCTTCTGCTCTCTATTAGAACACTGATTACAGCTGCATGAGGTTTGACTCCCACCTCAGGAGACACAAAAACACGAACCTAAACGAAAGATCCCAATCTGCTCAAGTCATCACCCGCCCACGGTGCTGAGGTTCCATGTAATCAATGTTCGAGTTGTTTAAATTCCGACGCAGTCATGTGTACAAATAATAAAGTACAAACTACGAGAGGATTTTGGAAAAAACTTTCTTCAAAACTTCAGCTACACATGCACATGTTGACGAAATTGTTCAATTTGTGTGCATTCATCCGAAACTGGTTGCCCGCAAAAACGAAATCGCAGTCCACTTCAATGCCCCTTCGGGAAGCTTATTGACAGCATCTTCCAGCTGCATTCACAATAATTCACTTCGTCACTTCGTTTCACGTTCCATCAGCGACGCGTTAACTTTTCAGCAGACCACCCATGCGAAACGTGCATCCGATGCAACCACTTCCATTGTTGCGCTCGCACAAGAACTATAATCAATTCCACCCAACTTCGATGGCAATTACTAAGTAATTCTTGAATCGATTAAACCAGATACAACAGCGCAGCATGCACGAGCTCCCCATGGCGAGGTAATAAAATCCAAAGAACCAGCATGGCGACCCACTCGGCGAACTCGCACAGAAATGTCACAAAAAAATGTAAAACTTTGCAAATTATGTGTCCTCCTCCGCGTAGCGACAACTCGGCCACTCCTCGGCCCGACAAGGACGAACTAAAAATTAGATAATCGAAGAAAAACTTCTCGGGGGACAAAAAGAAAAAAAAACTTCTTCTCTGCGAATTCTTCCGTAATTATCCGAACCCGTCTCCAATAACCAGTACAGTAAACAAGTTCTCGGCTCATCTGTCCATCTTCATCGGGTGCGCAGAAAAACTGCAGCAATGTCGGCGGATGCTACCACGGAGGCGGCGATGGCAGCGGAAACGGTGGAAAACTTTCGGAATTCATCGCAACCCAACGGTGAACTTTTCGATAGAACTTCGTCCTTCGAGTCCTCGCACACAACCTCCGTCAGCCTCTCCGCCACTCTCTCCGTCATCGTCGGTCGGGCGGATATGGTTGTTCAAATTTTAATATCCAATGAATACCGAAGCAGTGTCGGGCATTCAGCTTCTGCCGCTTCCCCGGCAGCACACACAGCTGTCAAGACGCTGGCGAATGTAGGCGAAGACCGAGGGTCTGTGGAAATCGAACGATAGTACTGTCAGTCAACTGCACTAGAGACTCACGAGCTCTCGCGGCGAAAACAACATGTCCTGTACTGCTGTCAGCAAAAGTCCTGGGTGCAGTGGCCAAGCAACAATGATAATTAATGACAATGTGGGCGGCAGCACACTGCCGACGGAAACTCCCCGAGCGAACTTGATCTCGGTCCAAAACAACAGCACGGCGAGCGAAAGAATCGTTCCAACAGGCCGAGAGTCCTTGAGGAGCGAGGGTGGGCCTTCTGCAGCCGGCAGAGCTGCTTGTGACGTCTGTTGCGCAGTGTGTGCACGCTGGTGAGTGGGTTTTGAGTGCAGGCTGATGCCCCAGATCTTGTGTCACGGATTCGCAAGCCCCATCGCTCAAGGACGCCGAACATCGGCAGTGCCGCATTCGCGAACTTCGCCAGCGAGTGAGCAAGCGATTTATACTCCGCAGATGTGTTGTGCAGTGTACTGCGTGGATGATGAGTGAGCGGAGTGCGGTGGCAATTGATGTCAATGTCAAACCTATGGTTGATTGCTTGCATTATTCCGGCTGGCAGTTTAGATGTAGTGATTCCATCGTTCTGCTACGAGGCCTATTGCCACTTTCACTGCGATTCATTGCAAATGCGAGCGAAGGAGGTGGTCCTTTGTGGCTGGGTTGTTTTCATTCAAGTGCAATCGATTTGAGATGCAATTCACGATCCAGTGCGCTGGAATTGACACGAGAGCTCGGCACTCTGTTGACAATCTGAATGAATGGATTGCTGGAGCTGGCGGCGGTGGATTCGAGGGAAATGATTTGTTGGTACCAAGGGGCGGAGCGGCCGTCAGCATGCAACATCAAGCCATGTATCTCAGTGATCATTTTGGATTTGGAACCATGTGTGGATTAAGTTGGGCTCGGAAATGGTGATTCATTGGTAACATTGCTGCTCCTATGCTCTTTCCCTTTCTTTGGGTGGCGCTATTCCCTTAGTTGTGGTGGAATAGTCCACGGACACTCTCAGTAACTCTAGGAAGGTGGTGGCGTGAAAGTGGAAGTTGGTGTCTCAGGGAACGAACCCTGCACTTGTGGCCTAGATAACGAAGCAGTACGACACAGCGACACAGAAGTCCGGTTAATGACTGCGCACACTGCCAGTGACTCGAGAAAGGTGATGGCATGAAAATGGAAGTTGGTGTCTCAGGGATCGAACCATGGACCTTTGGCTTAGGTGTAAACGCAGTTATGAATGAAGGCACAGAAGTCCGGTCGATGACTGCGCACATTGTCAGTAACTCGAGAATGGTGGTGGAGTGAAAATGGAAGTTTGTGTCTCAGGGATTGAACCCTGGACCTTTGAACTAGGAGTCAAATAATCCTTTTGTTTCGACACCCTTGGTACATTTCAAGCAAGAAGAGGATATTTCAATTAGTGGATGAAGTTATCCGGATTTTCCGCTTTCTGGACGAATCTCCGGATGCCCTGCCCTGACAGCATTCAAATTTACAACCCCAGGAGGACTAACTCTCCACTGCTAGAAAACCCATCCCATGTCCACTGACATCAGCATCCACTCAAGCTCCTCCGTGTCCAAAGACAAGCATCCTGATGCCAATCACCACAAACGACACTGCCAGTCGCCGAACACACACAGCGCCTGCAAATGGACAATATCTACACTCGCCAGTACCGGCAAAGCGACACAAAAAGGGTAAACCCCAGATTCTAATGCCACTGCTTCCCATTCGTGTGCTTCAAAAATCACTGCTCACCCGGCAGAACTTCATTCAGAAGCTGCTAAGTCAGGTACGTCGAGCACTCAGGCGCAAACCCCATTTCGCACTAAATTCCACCCCACTTCAGACACTGCCTGCGCTGAAAGCAAACAATTTACCCACTATCTGTGAACAATCAAGTCAAGGATCCCCTCATGCATTGAATCCGTCGTCAGGTGGAAAAGTGCCTTCCCCGTGACACTACCCAACGCTGCACAATGTCAAACGCAACGCCATAACACAGAAGATTGTGTCAGGCCCCTCCGCCCGCCTGCCCGCCAGCGACACTTTCAATTGCACTCTATTTCAATTGTCCAGGATTCCGAGAAGTCGATGTAGACAGTTCGACATTTGTTCTGTGCACCGTTTGTCATGCTTCCTGCATGAGGAACCAGCCACCACAGACGTTGCACGTACCCGGGCCACCTCTTGTGGAGAAAATTACAACTTACACCGGCACTCGGGAATCATCATCTGAGTGCAGACGGCGGGGGGACGTCTACCTACGCTCAGCTCCACCACGAGACGTGACTAATAAAAAAGTTTGTCAAAGACAGCCCCTCTCGCCAGGAGGAGTCGCTCCATATCCTTCCTGTCGGGCAGACAACACCGACCGGTTCTACGTGATCGCAAACAGGGGTCTGCCTCTCTATCTGGCTGTGAGTCTGTCTGTTCCTGACTGTGTCGTGTGTGTGAGTGTGGTTATAATTTGCGAAGTCGTCCTCAGTGCTCAACCATTCAATGCGCTCGGCGCACATTCATTCATCATTATCCACATCCTGTATCCTGCATCCTGCGGCCCACACTCCCTCCCGCATCACTGATTGCTTGTCGAACAAGGCGGCAGCGCGTTCACAGGATGCAAAGCGTATTTCAGTCACGAACTGTTTCGCATTCACTCGCTGGAAAATGAAAGAAACCTTCAGTTCCAATTAATTCAGGCAGCAGTTTGCACTTCACGCTGCCGCCCGTCGAAGACAAAGCGCTCGGAGGATGTCGCACGCACACAAACCACCCACACTCGGTGTGGCATAAGCGAAAAAAGACAAACACGCGGAGGCTATTAACGTGCCGCCTGGCATCTTGTTGGTTGACACCACGCTGTAATTGGCCGTGTTTGGTAGTGCGCCGCCGACGATGATGTTGATGTCCTTCGTCTTCGGCAAGGATGCACACAACCGACCCATTGTCCTACCGTGCGCGCATCGTCAGAGATGCAAATGAGATAAACGCAAATAGGCAGCGAGGCAGGCAGGCGGCTGCAAGTCGAGCACTAGCCCGCTGACAAGAGCGACTCTGTTTTTTTTTTATCGCGCTGCACTTGACTTATGAAGAGTCCTGCAAACTGCACTTAACTCTCTTAACTGGTACCGATTTCGTGATGAGGAGGACGTTGAGGAGGAGGAGGAGGAGGATGATGATGCAACCAACCAACTCAACTGATGCAGTTCTTCCTTAATGAAGAGTCACTGATGATGCCAGAGGCTGTTAAGCGCTTGTTGAAGATGGCCCCCGTTCCATGGGAACAAAAGGAGACGCCTCAGCGCACAAGCCCCGCGGGAATAGTAATCAAAAGCAATTTAGTCCCGTCAGGCGCACTTAGCAGTAAGTTTCCATTCACCAGTATCAGCGCCACCCCCGTCCCCCGCCCGCCACCCTCATTGAGCTCATTCTGAAGAAGTAATTTCACTTAAGCGTTTAAGTAGATAATCTACGAGGGTATTGCAGTTCCTTTGTCTTCAGCAACCCGGGGTCGATGGCGCGAAACACTCCGGCAGCAGCAGTAGCAGTTGGTCCTGCGGAAAGGAAATTGATTTCGATTCTTGGGATGTTGGAGTTTAATTGAAAACAGTCGAAACCCTTCAAGGTATTCCAGACGCAAACTCGTGCAATGGGCGTGAAGACCAACAGCCCCCGGGGGGGGAGGGAAGGTACGTTTTTATTTCCGAACTCGAGTCGACTGAAACTAATGTGATTAGCGCTTGAATGTCCTTCAAGACTCCATATTCCGCAAACTATAAGCGGACACTTGCAGCAGTCGCTCTTGGGCGCCAGCAAATGGAGGATGCGGTCATTAGGCACGAAACAATGTCCAGCAAGGGCCATTTGGGAGCTAGTCGACCAGAGATAATGACAAACATATGGCCGGGATGCGTGCTGGGGATGGTCGTGGGAATGGCCACGAGGCAGTTGCGGAATGCTGCGTGGTTGGAATTAGCTCGTTTACCAAGGAGCCTCCTCCTTCAGTTGGGGACGACTTCACTGTAAAATTGGTGAAAATGTGTGCTTTTCGATCAATAAAGTGTTTGCATGGGATCTGAGAGGAGGCCATGATAAGACATGAAGCGTAGGGCGTGCTTGAATGCGGCTGGGGAAGCACTCAGGCGACAAGGGGAGGTGGGTGCTTATTCAATGCGAGGCCATAAAGTGTCAAAGCAACGCCTACATTGTCTCGCATTCACAAAAAATGGGGAGGGAATCACGGGGGTAGGTGGTTCCATGTTGCCTAGGAGCTAAATGTCACTGTGACAGTTGACACTGAAAATATATCGATTCGTGAGATACATGCTTTCATTGAATAGTGAGTTTTGAATTTAATGAGGATTTGGCAGTTCGTGGTTCATTTCAAGGTTTCTAGGACATCTCCGTCCAGAACTTGTTACTGCTTGATAAGGATTTGGAACCCTCGGATCATTGCTCTTTGAGAATGATGCTCGCTATGGGCTCTAGCTTCTAATGTGGAAATATGAGGAAAATAAAATCAAGCGTATGGATATACAGTCGCCGGAGTGAAGTTAATTTGATTTATTATGGAGTACCGAAGGGATTCAGTCATGGTCCGGTATTCTTTATTTTATTCTGAGTCAATCAAAAGGAGAGAAAGAGCACGGCTTCTTGTTAAGAAAATATCCAGAAATTCATTGACTAATTAACAAGAATTTCAAGCCCGATCATTCCAGTACTATTCTAGGGGACAGAGACGTCAGATATTTCTGTGGCGCATAATCTGTTGCCAATCTTTACCCCAGTTTTCGCATTTTGAAGACACAAACACAAATTTTGATGATTGAGTGACTAAGTACTTGAGGTACTGTCACGCACAGCTAATTGATTGATGTGTGCCTTGTAACCGTTAGCTTAAGAAGGCGACGGCAGCTGTCTACCCATGTAAGAGGATCCTTGGCCCCACATGGGGAGTTAAACCAAGACTGGCTCACTGGATGCATACGGCTGTTGTTAGACCCATCTTAACATGCGGTATCCTTGTTTGGTGGCCAGCACTGAATAACAAATCCAATCTTAAATTGATAAGAAGCTACAGCTGGTAGCCACCAAGGCAGCGTTAAGGCTACGGGAGTGCAACCGCTGGAGCAGATCACATAGCTTAGGTCTCACAGAGATAATCAGAAATGCGAGACTACCAACGAATACAGATTATACAACACCCGGTTTAGGCTTTGATTTTGGGTTCAAAACACTCATCCCAGAGAGAGAAGATTGGGCAAAAGATCTGGTAAGAAAACCAGGCTACCTGGGGATCTAATGGTGGCTCAAAAACAGACGAGGCCACCGGACTAAGAGTGTTCGCGGTATCGCCGGACATATCATTTTCCCTGTCTCTTCGACCGCCCGACCATTGTAGTGTATTCCAGGCAGAAGTTAAAGCTATCCGCTTACTGTCGATGAACCCGATAGATGGGCTATCTATCGCCAACTACAAGCGAAAATTACGGCTCTGAATACACCATAAATTAAATCGATGATGGTGAAACCTCGCCGTCCATCTCTTGAAGAGATAGCGTTAAGATGCAATCTAACAATATGCTGGGTACCTGTGCATAGGGGTTTTCCAGGCAACGAAAGGGCCGACGAGTTAGCAAGAAGAGGGATGGGAGTTACGTACTTACTTATTAGGTTGACGACCCATCCAGTGTCCGAGCTTGAGCGATAGCTGCTTTCCATTGTTGATGGTCCTCGGCACGCTGCTTCCAGTCATCAAGGCCAAGCTGTCTTGCGTCCGCGATTACTTGGTCTTTATACATGTGATTCGGTCTTCCTCTCCTTCTCGAACCAGGAGGCTCAGATTCGAAAACCCCTCTTAGCTGGATCATTGTTGTCCATGTGCTCGATGTGGCCGAGCCAGTGCAGTCGGCGGATTTTTGCCTTCCGGTCTACATCCACATCCTGGTACAGCTCGTAGAGGTCGCGGTTGTGTCTTCTCCTCCATTCGCCTTCCTCGCAGACGAGGCCATATATTTTCTGGATTTTTGTTCAATTAATAACCCAAGATAAGCAATTTTCCTGAAATGTGAATTGATCCTAGCTTTGACTAGTCCTGATGGTATATCGACTCCATGGCAGACGAGCTGTGGAACCTTGCTTGGCTAGTTCGTCAGCTCTCTCATTACCCGGGAGCTCTTTCATTACCACGAACACAAATAGTGGTTACCTTGGATTCTTACCCTGAGATTGCTCTTCGCGGTAATCATGAACTATTTTTGATTATATGTTGGTCGATACTATAGCTTTAATTGTTGTGCAGTGTATTATACAACATTATAGTAGATCGTGATAGCGGGAGAGATAGTCTTCGGTAGGTCATAGAACTCATGACATGCATCTTAGCTCTCTCAGTCCTAATCTTTACTCAGTGCAGTTGTGATCTGTCCACCGACAAGTTCGGACGGTGCTGGTGGACGTGGACGGTGCAGACGCTACAGGCTGCTTGGCTATCACCGTCCACCGACATGTTCGGACGGTGCTGGTGGACGTGGACGGTGCAGACACTACAGGCTGCTTGGCTATCACCGTCCACCGACATGTTCGGACGGTGCTGGTGGACGTGGACGGTGCAGACACTACAGGCTGCTTGGCTAACACCGTCCACCGACAAGTTCGGACGGTGCTGGTGGACGTGGACGGTGCAGACACTACAGGCTGCTTGGCTATCACCGTCCACCGACATGTTCGGACGGTGCTGGTGGACGTGGACGGTGCAGACACTACAGGCTGCTTGGCTAACACCGTCCACCGACAAGTTCGGACGGTGCTGGTGGACGTGGACGGTGCAGACACTACAGGCTGCTTGGCTATCACCGTCCACCGACATGTTCGGACGGTGCTGGTGGACGTGGACGGTGTAGACACTACAGGCTGCTTGGCTAACACCGTCCACCGACAAGTTCGGACGGTGCTGGTGGACGTGGACGGTGCAGACACTGCAGCCTGCTTGGCTATCACCGTCCACCGACAAGTTCGGACGGTGCTGGTGGACGTGGACGGTGCAGACACTACAGACTGCTTGGCTATCAGTGAGGATAGCTATTCCTTGTATCGCGACTGTGAGTTCGATTGATCTGATTAGATGACACGCTTCCTTAATGGCAAAGATTTCTGCCTGAAAGATAGTAGCGCCAGTCGGCAGTCTCAAGGCAGTACAGATATTGAGATCATCTGAAAAGATATCTCCCCCTCACATCGGAGATGAAATTAATGCGCCTACTAGCCTAGTAGTTTCTTGTGAGAAGAATTACTACTGTTTGTTACTGTGGTGTATAGCTGTAAAAGAATTAATTCATTTGAGACTTTAACTCTGGAGTTGATCAACTGCGGAGTTGATATCAACTCGAGGCTTAACTGGCGAGTTGAGCCTGGGTTTTGTTCACTGTTTCAACTCAGTCCGAAATTTAAAATCCAGAAGGTGTCCAACTTTCAGTTTTCAAATCTCTCCTGGGATATTTTATACAATTCACACATACAATGCAATTTCCAAATCGAAATTTACGGTGTGTGCTGTTCGTGTGCGCTATGAGAAGGAGAATTGGGAGCGAACGTTTCCCGCAGAGGTAATGGCTGGATATCTCCATCCTCCATAATCTCTGATTCTCAATTGCTGCCGACTATGTTATGGAGAACGCACAAGTGACTATGCTCATGTGTAATGTTTACACCACTAAAGGCTGCATTGGCCTATTGAAGTGATCCAAACGTATAATATTGTAATACAAGCCATCTAGTATTTTTTCTCGTTTCACGGCAATGAATCATGTATTAGTTCGATCACCATTATTTTTGTCCGCTTCGAGAGATGAAAAGGATAAATCAGGCGGCTAGGCAACTACGATAAACGAAGAAAAGAGAGAGAGGAAAATCCCTGATTTCATCCCTTAACTGCAGCCATTTCCGTAAGTTGAAGAAAGGAGGAGTTGATAAACTTGTGAGGTGTAAAATAAAAGTTGATGAAAGCAAATCCAGAAGTTGAAGCGAAAAATCCCAAATTTGTGTTTTTGTGAACAAAATTATGCCTAAAATCTTTGAATGCCCGAGAATGGACTTGCATTCATTTTAAGACTTTTGAATTAGCAATTTTTTTGTTCATTCATTTGCATCAGCCCAGTCTTACAGTCTGCTTCTTCTTGGAGATCGATTTACTTCGAATCAATGGGAGCTAGAATGTCTCTACTTTCTCATCAAACTCACCTCTTAGAGCAGCCCTCATTCCACGAAACCTCTCAAAACTGCTCCCCACTGTCGCATGCTTTCACTGAAGACGGACTCACCCCCAACAACCCCTGCCCTCGCATTCCTCACAAAGTATTTTGTGCAGGAATGTTGATCACAATCGATTTGATTCGAAGCAAGTCCTCCCCTCCAGGGAGCCATGAAGTCATTCCCACTCAGATGGCAGACATAAATTGAAAACTTGTAACCGATAAACCGATAAAGCGATAGCAGTAAAGAAGTTTAACACCCAATTACCGGCAACGCATCTCCGTCCGCCATCGTTCCCGATTAGATCATATTTCCACATCAAGCCCTCCAGCTGGCAAGTGCGTAATCCATCAACACTCCCCCGGCCGATGACATCGCACATTTCGCGAAATCCATCATTAAACTTGACACGAAGGCATAAACCGTGAAAAATGTCCACAAAGACGTCGCCCAAATTGACAGGAACATCTCCGATAACCAGTCTCTCGCCCATCCTCGCCCACCCTTGCCCATTTTTTTCGTCTCATCCTCGCGCCATACACAAGAGCGTTGCTCGGCTTCAATGCTCCCGTGGATCGCTTCGAAATTATTTCTCGGCAATTTAAATAAATTGCACTCTCATCAATCAGCAGTCATTGTGGGCCAACCATCCGCCAACCCTCGTCCCCTCGAGCAGCTCACGGCGCGCTGGAACAGAGGCAACTTTATTCGCAGCTCGGATGACGACAGCTCATCCTGCTGCCAAACAACTTTGTGGCGCCGTCTAGACGGGCGGAGTGGGGCACCCTCGGTGACGTCGCCAACGCGAGGTTAGACAAAGGACGGTATTTGTGAATAAAGGTCGGGCATTATGGCGCAAACAGCGTTGGGATGGGGTGAGGGAATGAGGACATCGCAGTAGCTCCGGAGGAAGCATCCCCAGCCACACAATTCCCGGTACGTGGATGTGTGAGTGCGGTCTTATGTGGCAGGATTATTATGTCATAACACATCCTTGCAAGTAGTCATGGCTGCAGGCGGGACAATGAAGAACACGAAAAGCCAAAAGTCAAGCCAAGGGGATGGCACCCTGAATCCAGTCGCACAACAAGTATCGCCATCGAAAAGAATCAGCAATTGATCCTTCGCATCCACACATCGAGTGGGGGTGCCTTGCACACTGCATGGTGGCATCGAACTTGTGCAACGTATCGAGACTGGATGCTGGGCCCTAAGCAACGTTTGCCCTCGCCATCACCATCACCATCAGCAGCGTCATCGCCAATGCCTTCATCACCGACCATCGGCTGCTGTTGTTGTCCCGATGCAGGATATTGTGTTCTCGTTTGGGGTTTATTGTGTGTGCCAGCCGGGGGGCAACAAACCAACACAGATATCGATTGAGTGGGGCTCTGTCGGGTACTCTTTTGCAGTTTTTTCGTTCCCTTTTTTTTTGTGTGTGGTGCTCGTGCTCCATTCATTCACCGATGAGCGTTATCCTCGTTGGCATGTTGACCCAATTCGAATGAAGACACCCGAGATACAGGAGATACAGGATTTTTTTCTTTTTTTTTTTTGCTCCCTCCTCAAATGCGGAGGCAGAATGGAGTGGAATCTAATTGAAACTTAATTCATTTACAGTTGATGTAATAGAATTCGAAGCCCTTAAGGTGTCTGCGTTCTTGGAGGAGCTGGGGGCAGGTGCCTGTGGATCCTGATTTGTAATGACATTATGGTTAATCCTCTTGACCCAAATCAGTGGAAGCGTCTTGCAGAGTGGCGTTTAAAGTGACTGCAACGAGTTTAATGACGAATAATTCTGTTGCAACAATTGAGTCTAATCAAAATGCTCATTGACAGATTCGCGACGGTGTGGAGTGTGGACTCTGACGTCGGAATGGAGCGCCGTCGATGAGTGTGGAGTGTGGAGTGTGAACTGTGACGTCGGAAAGGAGCGCCGTCGATGAGTGTGGAGTGTGGACTGTGACGTCGGAAAGGAGCGCCGTCGATGAGTGTGGAGTGTGGACTGTGACGTCGGAATGGAGCGCCGTCGATGAGGAATTTGGATAGACGTCCTTGCTGTGGACATTATGGCAGGAAGCTGACGATTTTGGGGACACCCGATTTCGGGGAATGTGATGTGATTTTCATGGATTTCATGGAATTTTGATGTGGAGGTCATGTGAATTTGAACAGCTGTTTGACCCGAGAGAAGCCTTGGAAGATGCTACTGCCGCTGGCGCTGTTCAAAATCAACATTTCAAAGAATTCTATTTTTTCAGCATATATACAATCCTTGTCCTCTGCACCAGCTTTTCGGGGAATGATGCGTATAATCACAGTTTGTCAGTGACTTATTGAATGAAACATTTATTTTCGCCTTTTAGGTTGATTTTATTTTTCTTGAACAACACATGTCGCCATGGGCCAAGGGAATGACACCGCGACCTGAAGAAACCCATGCATTGGAGGTGATCCAGAAGACGGACTGCTTCCGCTATGGAAGATAGTATGTCTCTTTGAGTGGATTTCATAAGTTCCACTGAAGTGAGTATCTCGCTATGGAAGGGACGGCTCCCATGGCGTAATTTTTCAAGCGACTATCGTCCTTTGGATTCACTTCGATGATATTGTCGATGATTCGCTTCATGTAAGACCATCACCAGAAATGAAGAATTGCAGAGATAGCCGACTTCACAGCTAATTGCCCCCTAGTCCATCGACGAATTTGAGTGCCTTTTTGACAGATATTCATGAATTTTTGACGGTTATTCACGAAATAACGTAAATGCTGTCCTCTGATTGGTCAACTTGGCTTATGAACACGTTATAAAAGCAGTTGTCAAAAATCAGGGGACAGGGAGGTCGAAGTCGGGCATCTCTGTAATGCTTCATTTCTGACCATCATTATCGTCTCGCCTATCGTTACAGTTTGAGTGCCCTGAAAATAACAATGTGCTCAATTCCTCTCAAAACATTCTCATTTCAGTTTGTGAACAAAACTAATTCAAATGCGACCTATCACTCTACAAATGTCTCAAAAGTTTAGAACAAGATATATATCTTTTTTTTCAATGGGTAGGTGAAAATCTTCAACAAGACTCTATGGCGAACGTTCGCACAAAGAAGTGTGAGATTTTTAAGCACTAAAACCACCTCCCTGTATTTTTTTAGGAAAACAACTGAGTGAAGCACTTAACCAGTAGCTTGCATTTCATAATTTAGGTACTGGTCGGCAGGTTACTCTCCAATGAAAGTTCCTGCTAACATCACAAACATGCGCGGGTGTAGACTATCGCAGGAGATCAAGGGGTCTAGTCCTTTGTAGTCGGCGCAAGACATTAGTTTCCTCAAAGATCGGGTAAACTGCACAGTTTATGTGCTCTTCTAGGCGGCGCTTATGTTTATAAGCAAAGTTCTTAACTTCATCTTGGAGTGGTAATATTCCAAGATCTCTGTTGATATCTTCGTTTCTGATATACCATGGTGCGATGGATACGAAGGTTCTAAGCACCTTACTTTGAAATGTCTGTATTATGTTCAAATTACTTGCTTTGGTACAACCCCAAACAAGTTCTAGAATTTGCTTGTATTCAAGCAGTTTGTTGTCAATACTTAGCTTGGAATGTTTGCCAATAAGCCAGTACAGATCTTTATATTTCATGTCAAGTTGTGCACGTTTCTTCTTAACGTGCTCTTTCCACTTGAGTTTCACGTGAAGAGTCATCCCGAGGTATTTTGCTTCATTGCCAAAAGGTATTTGGACACGATTTAGGTAAACTGGCAAGTTATTAACGTGCTTATAGGTGAAGTTAATATGGACTAATTTGCTTTCACTAGGAACAATTCGCCATAAGTTCATCCATTCGTGTATCCGATCTAGTGAACGTTGTAATTTTGCTGTAGACTCTTCAACCGTTTTGGCTGTTGCCAAAATGGCGGTGTCGTCAGCAAATATGCCTGGAACAGTGTGTTCCTCATACGATAAGTCACTGGTATAATAATAATAATAATAATATGGGTGGCACGACACCAGAGATAACCTATAATAGAGATATCCAACTTCTACCTCTCTTGCCCCTTGATTTCATCTGACAGCGTTTTTTATACGCTTTTTGTCCCCTGTCTGTGAATACGTGTGAGCTCTTGAGAACAGCTGTGGAGACAGCTGATACCCTTACCCACCTTAGTAATGGGGTGAATTAGAGTTCTTATTTGAAAATTCGTTCGTTATTTGAGTGTTTTTTCAAATTTCGGTGTTCAATTTCCAACACAGTATGGAGGGGTAAGCGAACGAACAAAGCTTATTCATTAAAACTTTAAGCAATTTACAATCTGAAATTAATAATACATTCACACGTTCAGTTAACCAATAGTAAAAATATTAATAAAGCGTGAATCACAAATAAGAAGTTTTGACGGCCATTTTTATGCATTAGTAACAGTTGCAATATCTTGCCATTGTTCTTATCAAATTGTTTAAATTAAATGAGTTTTTCAGAATTCATGCATTAAGCGTATAAAGCAGGCTTCATTTTTTGAGTTAATTTTTTTGAACACCCTCCGAACAACATACCCATGTACGTTACATGGAAAGTACATGGATTCCCACTAAATTCATGAATCTGCCGCTTTTTCCCACAAAATTGTGCTGAATTGACGAGCGTTGTAAATGTATAAGTGAAATACAAGGGATTACCACTGCATCTTCGTTGTGGGCCAGGGGGAAAAATGGCCGAAGTTGGATATCTCTATCATCCATTATCTCTGCACGACAGTCCGAGAAGGACCTAAGCCTAGCTTCTACGAACACCACTCGTGTTGTGCGTGCTATTGTTCATTCACGAGCGGATGGGACTTACAGTTAAATGCTGACTCCGAACGGCGAAGTTGAGAAGCTTTTTCTAGACAGGAATACTCTTTGATCATTGTCAGTGATTCCAAAGAGGTGGGGCCGTCAATTATGACGGTGGTAAATTCGGGTATCGAACTAGGCGTAGCAGTCGACGCACTAACCCACGGCGACCCACTCACTATAATACAGTAGGTATAGCAGAGGGCCAAGAACACCCCCTTGCGGTACACCAGCATTTATATTTTTAGAAGCAGAGTATTCATTTCCATGCTTCACACGGAAGATCCTATCAGAGAGATAGTTCGCTCGAAATACTATAAAGTTTCCCCGGTAGAGATCGGCAGAGTTTATATTTCAGGCCTTCGTTCCAAACTTTGTCATAAGCTTGAGAAACATCCAGAAATGTGGCTGAACTAACGAGCTTTTCCTATTACATCAGTTATACGATGTACTTGGTCAAAAGTTGAGTGTTTACTTCTAAAACCAAATTGGTGATTTGGTATGAGCTGTTTTTCTTCCACAATTGGACGTTTAAGCAGCATTTTTTCAAATACTTTTGACATTATCGGGAACAGTGAGATAGGTCTGTAGGACTTCTAATCCGTTGGTGGTTTTTTCATTATAACTTCTGCCACTTTCCATTGACCAGGGACATGGTCAAGTCCAAGCGCGGCATTAATTAAGTAGAGTAACTTAAGAACGGCTTTTCTAGGTAAGTCTTTAAAAATTTCTCCTGTAATAAAATCGTAACCAGGAGTTTTTTTTCGGTTTGAGCTTTTTTAGTTCTTCCTTGAGCTCTGCCAAGGTAGCACTTCTCAGAACATAATTGTCGTCGTATGCGTCAAATCCACTGTAAGTGACAGGAAGAGTTTGACCGTCGAATGGCTTAAACGATTCTTCCAAGTAATCTGCGAAGAGATTAGCTTTGTCTTTATTTTCTTTTGCCCAGTCGTTTCAGTTTCAGTTCAGTTTTTTTTTAACCCCTTCACCACCTTCCAGAGTGAGTAGTTAGTTCCTTTTTTTGCAGATAAGTCTTTAAATTATTATTTTTGAATGCTTTGATTTTGGCCTTCAACAGATTGCATAATAGGTTGTCTAGTTTTATGCTGTGGCGAGCGAGTTTGTTGCCATTTCTTTTCTTTCCGTTTTTCCTTTACAATTTCTTTTACTTCTGGTGGGTATCGTAAGTTGTGTTTAATTGTCCATTATCTTGCGCATTGCGTACTGCTCCATGCGGCATACTGTATATTTTCGATAAATTTGTCAAGATCAATTTCTAAGTCCATGAGGTTCTCAGCGGTAGTCCAACTTGATTTTGCAAGTAGTTCCTAAATACTTGCCAATTAATGTAGGCGGCGCTTCCCTTTTCACGAGCGTATCGCTCATATTCAATATAATTGGAGAATGATCTGAACTGAGATCAAGGCTTTCTTCCAGTTTTAGATAATTTCACGAAATACCCTTCATTACGAAGAAATCTACGACGTCTGGTATTTTTGTGAAATCCGTAGGCCAGTAGGTGGGTTTCCCTGTCGAGTAAAAATCGCAGCCAAGTTTCATACCGGTTTTGTACAGTGTTCTGCCTTTTTGGGAGATGCCTCTTGATCCCCAAAAGGAATGCTTCGTATTGAAGTCTCCACCGATTATAAAGTTTGGACCGAGATTTAGAAA
Source organism: Eristalis intricaria (assembly GCA_964034865.1). Classification (NCBI taxonomy): domain Eukaryota; kingdom Metazoa; phylum Arthropoda; class Insecta; order Diptera; family Syrphidae; genus Eristalis; species Eristalis intricaria. The sequence continues at coordinate 64,193,625 of OZ035874.1, read as the reverse complement.
TGTGTTTTCATACTCGTATTGTTGAATTGTACTGCGCGGTGAGCAGTAAATGGACGACACGTTATATGAGTGGTGTTTGTTTTGTACTCGAACTGTACATAATTGCATTGTGTGTGATTCTATCTTAAATCCTTCAAAGTGTACGATGGTATCGCGTATAAACAATGATGACCCGCCTCTTGCACATTCCGATGGGTGATAGGCGTGATGGCCACAGTAACCTTTTAAACTTAAACGAGATTCCTTCGTTAAATGTGTCTCGAAAATTAAACATATGTCGATATGGTTTTCCCGAATATAAAGCTCTAGTTCGTCAAGCTTTTGCGGCAGTCCGCATTCCAATTCAAAATTCTTATTGTCTTATTCATATTCGTTTATTTTTGTTGTTAATGTTAGTTTCGAGGAATAAAAGCCTTTCAAAAATAAGTTTGTCCAAAATATGTATACACAATTTGTTCTCATTTAATAGGAGACGATACTGAAATAGGTATCGCCGAAAATCAGCCGTCGAGATGATAGTTAATGAAAAAAGTTTTCAGTCTACGCGAAGAAGACGCTATCGTTTTTTTATGCTTACATGAAGCGAAACTTTCGTCGAAACGCTAGATTGTCGCCTTACGCGATTAGAGCCCGAAGTAATGCCGGACTTTCATAAAAAGTGTGCTCGGATGGCTCGTCCCCTCGGAGCCGACATACCTTGTCTTGGCACAGACTCTCTTTGTAAACATGGTTATTCAGGTCGCAATGGCCAATGAAGAAAGCTCATTAGCATTCTTAAACTTTCCTTGTCGAGACAGAGGATTTCCTTGCCGGCACCTGGAAGTAATACTGATTTTTTCCTTTGTGGTGGCAGTTGAGGGTACTTGCGTCGACTCCAACGCAATTGAACATCGCTGCCTGGGTTCGATTCCCGCTGCGACCAAAATAATTTTCACGGTCCCACCTTTTTCGAGTCACTGACAATGCTCAAAGAGTAATAATAATAATAATAATATGGGTGGCGCTACAGTCCGAGGCGGACCTGGGCCTAGCTTCTCAGCAACCACTCGTGTTGTGCGTGCTATTGTTCTTTCACGCGGGGAAGGGACCGACTCCGAACGCCAAGTTCGAGAAGTTTTTGCTAGACAGAAAATACTCTTTGAGCATTGTCAGTGACTCGAAAGAGGTGGAGCCATGAAATATGAAAGGTGGTAAATTCGGGTATCGAATCTGGCGCCTTCTGTGTAGGAGTCGACGCACTAACCCACTACGCCACGGCGACTCACAAGAGTAATAATTGCTCTCCAAATTGACCGTTCGGAGTCGGCATAAAACTGTAGGTCGCTTCCACTTCTCAGCGAACAATAGAACACGATGGGTTGGTGTAGAATCTAGGCCCGCGACTTCTACGAGCTGTATGGCCACCAATTATTATTACTAGGTTCACCCGTCGTCGAAATTCTACGACCGACGCAAATAGAAAACTTGACAGGGGTTACGTAAATATGTAAATTGTAAATATGTTGTAAAAGAAACCTAATTTTGTACTTGTCTTTACCAAGTTTCTACAAAAAAGAAACAAACTGTGCACATCTAAGCGAAACATCTCTGTAATGGTAAAAGTATCGTGTCATTCGGTTGAGTAGAACGGTGAATAAGCGAGCGACAAAAATGGGCAGCACGTAATTATATATGGATACTATGTTATTGCTTTGCTTAAGACCATACCCATTGGTCCATTGGGAGGCGAAGTTTCTTAATCATTCTTGTAGCTGCTGTACAGTTGAAGGCATATGAAGACCGATTCTGTGCCAGATTTAGCGGGCTCTTCCGCGTATTCAGCCTCCTATAAATTTGTGTCCAGCGACTCAGCCAACACTTCGTTGTAAAGTGCCAACCTATCTATAAACGGTACTCAGGTTGAATGGAAATCAAACGTAAAATATCTTGGTATATATCTAGATAAAAAATTAACATTCGGTCTCCATGTACAGGAAATAATAAGAAAAATTAATAACACGATTAGAATCCTTTACCCATTTATATGTAGGAAATCAAAACTTAACGACGACAACAAACTATTAATTTTTAAATCAATTTTTCAATCCATAATATTTTACGGCTCCCCTATATGGAGCAAGTGCTCGAACTGTCACATACGCAAACTTCAAATTGCTCAAAATAAACTGCTTAAAATTATCCTGAATCTTCCATGGTTTTTCTCTACAAGGGAACTTCATAAAATGGCTAATATAGAAACGATCACTACAAGATCTGAACGACTTTATCGACGCTATATAGACTGCTGTTTATCATCTGATAATGAATTGATTTCAAACTTACCTAACATAACTTAAAGAAATAATATCTTCGTTATATACCTATCATTAATTTCTGTCTGTATTCACTTATTGATTTATTTATTTATTTACTTGTTTATTTATTATTTATTTATTTATTTATTTATTTATTTATTTATTTACTTATTTATTTATATATGTACTTATTCATTTATATATTTATTAATTTATTTATTTATTTTTTTATTTGTATGTTTGTTAATTTATTTATTTATTTATGTATTTATTAATTTATTCACATATATATTAAATTGCTTGTGTTAAAATCAATTCATAACGGGTCTCTCTCTAACGGACTTCTCTCTTCCCCCGGCGAAATACACATTCTGCATTACTGCTACCCCATTTTATATTATTTTATCTTTTTATTTTTGTTTAATGAAGGTTTTTAGTGGCTTTCCCTTCAAATCATCATATAACTATATAATATGTAAATACTTGATAGATTGTATAATTTTGTAGATGTAAGATTAAAACAATAATCAAATCTCTATATATAAATATTGTAAATAACAAATTGTTAAGTTGATGCCACAATAAACAATAAACTGTGAAACTGTAAAGTGCGTCGTAGCAACAAGTTGGATAGATTTTGTCCGGCGATTGTTTCAGTGAAAACCTTCTCATTCGACCTAAATCTACTTACTGCTCAGCCATTTTTCAGGTTTGGCAATATTTACTCACAACAGTCTACATCTAAGGCCCGGTGCATACATGCATTATCTTAACGTTTTATATAATTATTGGGCACGTGCCTACTACCTTGTTGGGTACATCCATTTTATTGATCATCGGCTAATATGGGAATAGTCCTTTGTTGCCTCGGAAGCAACACTAAATATTTCTGGAAACCTTTTGTATTTCATTGATAAATAATTCTATTTCAAATTTTTTCATGTTTGAGGTCTATTTTTTGAAATTTAAGCGGCAAAATGACGCATGTGTGCAATGCTCAGTAACAAACAATAGCTTTGATTTTTTGCAAGCGTATATACGCTTAATTTTGAAGTGCACAAAAAAACGATCATCGGCGCTTAATGATTCATCATAAAATCTTGGCAGCACCGACGACACATATGACTTTTTCTAAGCAGTCAGGGGTGTAGTCGTGGAAGGTGATGGTTGATCTTTGACGGTCACAATCTTTGTTTTGTGACTGTGACCATCAATTTAAAAGCAAAAACACTTAATAATTGTAAAATAAAAAAAAATGTTCATCAAATGAAAAGAATCATTTACGAAGCCAAAACTGAATGTATATCAGATACACTCTGATTATATCAAAAATTGCATACTTATGGATGCCAAAAGAATTAAAAGTGATCTAATACATCAACCAAACCTGCAGATGTAAGCCACATACAGCAACCTAAACAATGAATGAATAAATTCAGGAATGAACACACAGAAATTAATGACTGGAAGCACTGTTTTTATCCGCGCTTATTTCTTAAGCGGCGATAGATATGATGAGTAACTTAAGCGGATATAGGACTCGTTGTTAGTGTATTTTACATGCAAATTGAAATTTAGGCGTATATACGCTTACAAAAAAACGCGGGTATGTGCATACAACATGACACTCAATTTATTTGTGAATACTGTTCCACTGCGGCACCGCGCATTAAAATAACACTTGTGTGCACCGAGCCTTAAGATTATGGGGACGGATAGAGTAGACTAATTTAGGGATTTCCGCCATGAAGAAAAAAAGCACGTGTGCAGCCGTTTATTGTTCTAACGGAGAAGCCATCTTTGCCAAACGTGGTCGATTCCTTCTCCGAAGTCAATATCAAATCAGTCCAAAAGCTCTGCGTAATACTGCTGGTGATCGCTGCACCCTTTTCAAAGCAAATTGACTTGAATGAGACTGCGTGCAACCCGGAAAACTCGGATGTCTTAATGTTCACCACTGCCTCGATTGTTTCTTGGTCTTTGGTGTGTAGTGATGGATCCATGTTTGTTCACGGTAGCATAACGGTGTGAAAAATCATTCGAATGGCAGTTGAACTCACTCTTAGATGTGATCGCACGGTGGCACGCATAGTTTGGGCACCTGAGATAGTTTATAATTCTTTAATTTGAGGTCAAGCTAAAAGCCGTCCGTCCGGTTTTGGCAGTGCTGTTGGCTTGTGTTTATTTAAAAAGATGCTTCGACTACTGCCCTGCCCTACCTGCCACTTAATACCATTTTGAATCATTAACATTTCAGACCCCCCCAAAATTCGCTTACAAAATAGAAGACACCTAAACTCGCCTAAAATCGTGCCGCTTCGCAGAAAGTGAAACGTGTTCTCCCTTTCACGCCGATTACACAAAGCGCACAAAACTAGAAGGTCTTCTCCGTGTGATATAAAATCAATGATCATACTTCTCCTGTTGCTTTGAAAATTGTAGATATTTCCTCAATCGTGTAGTTATCATTGAAATAATTATTTTCGCAAAGGTTGTGGTTAAGTTTTGCATAGATTGCCTTGTGTACTGAACTTTCGATGTTGTCTGTATGCATTCTCTCATATACAGTGGACCCCCCCTAAGTCGAATTGTCACGGGATACCAAAATTTTTTCGAGTTAGAGAGAGTTTGACTTAGAGAGAGGTTTTTGTGTGGAAAGTTGAGGGAAATGTATGTAAAATATGGCGAAGAAATTCGAGTAAGGGAGAGTTTCGACTTAAGGAGAGTTCGACTTAGGGAGAGTCCACTATAACTTCAATAGGAGGTTATACAGGTCTTTTTTCCAAATTAGCGCCAATCGCACGCATAACTTTTCATGCTTAAATAATCAAACAGCCCAACGTCGCGTAGCGTCGCACAGTGCGGCAGCCCTTGGACAAAAATCAAACAAATGAATGCTCGCTTTTAAATCCAAAACGGTTTATTATTGCAGCAACATGGTTGATTCAAACAAATCTAGTCAACTTTTCCTTTGAGATATAACTGTACTGCTATCACAAGTACTGCATTGAGTGGAAAGTTAATAATGCAATCTGTTTAGTTTCAATTTGGCTTGCTATGAATAAGTGGTTTTTCATCTAGTGCGTGTAAAAGTTGAAACTAATGTGTGTAGGTCCACTCTATAATGTTCATTATAGAGTTCTTCCCATTAACAATAATTGAACTCATGGCAGTCACTTTAACGAATGTCGTTTCAACAAGAGGGTCTCTTTGAACAAAAAGAAAATGGAAAAGTCCCAGTTGAAAGAACCAGTGTTCGATTGCCGAACTCTCACACAATGACAATGGACAACAGCACACAACCAATTTCTATTTAAATTTTTCAATTTTTCGATGAGCGTGCACCAAAATATTCCGCCAAAGAACATAGACCAGCCGTGCGATTAAATGGCGCCCAACACAGTCCTCCGGCAGATTTATCGTGCTATAAAATGCCGCCCAACACAGGCCTCCGGCAGATTGATCGTGCGATTAAATGGCGCCCAACACAGTCCTCCGGCAGATTGATCGTGCGATTAAATGGCGCCCAACACAGACCTCCGGCCGATTGATCGTACGATAATGGCTCCCAATACAGTCCTCCGGCAGATTGATCGTGCGATTAAATGGCACACAACACAGTCCTCCGGCAGATTGATCATGCTATTGAATGGTGCCCAACACAGTCCTCCGGCAGATTGATCGTGCGATTAAATGGCGCCCAACACAGTCCTCCGGCAGATTGATCGTGCGATTAAATGGCACACAACACAGTCCTCCGGCAGATTGATCATGCTATTGAATGGTGCCCAACACAGTCCTCCGGTAGATTGATCGTGCGATTAAATGGCGCCCAACACAGGCCTCCGGCAGATTGATCGTGCGATTAAATGGCGCCCAACACAGTCCTCCGGCAGATTGATCGTGCGATTAAATGGCGCCCAACACAGACCTCCGGCCGATTGATCGTACGATAATGGCTCCCAATACAGTCCTCCGGCAGATTTATCGTGCTATAAAATGGCGCCCAACACAGTCCTCCGGCAGATTGATCTTGCGATTAAATGGCGCCCAACACAGGCCTTCGGCAGATTGATCGTGCGATTAAATGGCGCCCAACACAGTCCTCCGGCAGTTAAATGGCACCCAACACAGTCCTCCGTGCAATTAAATGGCGTCCAACACAGTCCTCCGGCAGACTTAACGTGCGATTAAATGGCGCCCAACATAGTCCTCCGGCAGGTTGATCGTGCGATTAAATGGCACCCAACACAGTCCTCCAGCATATTGATCGCGCTTAACTTAGTTTTTCAATATCACATAAATGTCACGCAAGTCCCTTCACAAATTCTGGGAACACAAACTGACGCCCGACACAATCCTTCGAGCTCAACTCAAAAACCAAGCTCACTGAAACGAAATGTTCGTCGTTTCTCTCGAAACTCACCCCTGATGGCTGAGATGGAGCGTCAATTACCGACGATTCATAGAAAAGGGAAATTAGCAAACCGAAGTTGGTCGTACAGTGAACAGCGATGAGTGTTGACTCGATTAAGCAACGGTCCAAATTGTAGCCTCACCCAGTAGTCAACAACTTAACGATGTCTTAGTTCAACTAAGTTATTGACAAACTTTAATCATCAGACACTAAGCCTAGGAAAAGGCTCCACTTTAAGCCCTCAACCGTTCCAATTTTACGCGAGAACTTTGTCAGTGCTTCCGAGGCGCAATTATGAAGCGCAAAGCACGCTCATAAATGGGTCCAATAATGAGTCTCCTTAATTTCCATTCCCCACTCAAATTCCGCGTAATTTCTAATTTCCATTCCTGACGGATCCCTCCAACCAACCACTCGTTGACGACACCAAGCAGAGCTCGCAACTCAGAAACGACACACTTACAGCAAATTAATCACAGTCGTGAACTGATTTTCCACATTTTAAGCTTTATCGATGCATTATTCATGAGTTCCACATCCGAGCACTTAACCAAAACTAATAACAGCTCCCCGGAGGTACGGCTGGCTCACCCTTAAGGACACCGCGCCAATAAAGTGCTCACACATAAAAATCCGCCCAGCGAAACAAGCGCAAATCTTATTTATGACCTCGAATTAGAATTCGTCCACATGACAAGTTTGGGTTAAGAGCAGCAGCACTCCGCCCACCCCCACCCTGGCACACGGGTTAAACGGGGGGAGCATCGTCCCGGAGCCGGATGTGCATATAAATCAATTTAATAACTCGGCACGAAGCCGTTAAAATGAAATCGCAAGACAATGTGCTCGTTCCGTGGCACTAAGCGGCCCCACTGTGCGTCAATAAAAATGCCAATGACGATCACGCGTCGATGGCAACGAAGCGATGCAAATGACGGCGACACCATCACCAAGTCACCAGCTATCCGAGGAGTCACTGGCAAGTGACTTTTGAATAAAGAATGCAATCCAGGGATGTCGCCTGACATAGTTGTGCGCGACGGAACGGGGGAATGCCTGTCGCAGTGGTATCCGTATCCGTGCTCTGTCATCTCGGCTACACGATGACGAAGCACAGAGGGAATTGGATAAGGATTCCTAAGACATTCCTTTACAGCGACAATGGCGTGGTTGGCGTACACGACGAGTTTACGCGGGACATTCCCAGCTGCGGGGAGGGGTGAGGGATGTCATTCCCAAGGATGCCCACGTTCATCTCTCCCTTGTGACAGCCGTGAAGCAAGGGAGTTTGCCCTCCCTGGTCCCCTTGTAGACCGCATTCCTGTTGTGGATGGCAAAATCAGTTACCATCATCAGCGGCGTCTTTGAGGCGCCACAAATCCCCACCCCACAGCCGCAGTTCATGCTCCCTGCCCCGGTCAAGGGGGACGGAGGGGAAAGAAAGCGCTTTACAGCCACAGACACACATCCGTGATCCAGGGTCGGGTGGTAGAAGCGCTGGCGATGATGTCAGCGACTGTGCCAAAGGGTGACTTCGATTCTGTGCCGACAGGGGGTGGTTGAGGGCGACGCCGCCGTCGCCGCACCGGGGGTATTGTTATTGGAAAACTGTGTGTATTTCGGTATTTGGGCTCAGCTCGGGGGTTGCGGGGACCGACCACTCGTTCAGAGGCATCTGCCAGGAATCTGTGGAATTCGGTGAATAGGCGCCAATTACTGTGCTCGCTATTGTGTGGGCGGTGTGCGGTGGGAATCAATCGAAGCCATCGGAATGTTATGCATGCTTTGAGTGTTTTAGATTTCAGTCATCCCTGCAACCAGTTGCGAGGGCCACGGACGGGATGATTAGGCAAAGCAGCCATTAAGGGGGGATGCCAAATCCCAAAATATCTGAATCTCCGAACCCGTGCTGTGATTAGGAGGGAATTTGTGTGTGAAATGGATCAGTGCCGGGATTACGTGGGGATGTAGCCGGCTCCTTGTTTGACTTAATGTGTGTCCTGTATGCGGCGGCTGGGGAGCTGAGTCTAGACGGGACACTTAAACGGTCTCTTGGGGTGGCTCGAGCGTCGCAAGAAGGGACAATTTGATGACAGCTGGTGTCGGTATGCCGGTGGTATGCCGGACCATGTGTAAACAAGGTGGACCTTAACACGTGTCCGTTATGAGCACGTTCATCACATTTTTGGTCGTACGCATAGATTGCGTGACTCTCTTGCAGCTTGGCGTGTGAAAATGGATTGTGGACTCTGAGTGTCACTGGACATCATGTCAAAATTGGTAAATCAGACGGTGCCTTTTGTGGGGGGTGTTGACATGGGGGTTGCACGGGGAAACATGTTAACAAGCTGAACACAAGTGCGTCGTTTTGTTTCTGTGCTGTGTGTCACAGTCGTCTCGTGTTTGTTACTTTCTTGTAAAAACAAGTCTCTTCTGGCGTCTGTCGGTCTCAGAGGTAGACTCTTTTGGCTTTTCTGTGTCGCGAAATGTTCGTCCCCAGTCCCCTCACAAATGCCATTAAGTCCTTAACACCGATCGATTTGTAGTTGAGAGGCCAAAGAAGGCCTTAACACCGATCGATGTGTAGTTGAGAGGCCAAAGAAACTGGCACGGGTCATGGCCACTGTTCATTCCAAGTCAACAAGAAACTACAGGATAGATAGCCATAGAGAGCTTAGCGGGTAGCCGAACACGAGTATCACTTAGGACTTGATGGACCCATTTTCAAGTCCGCTGGGGAAAGTCATCAGTACAGGTCCCATGCTTTGAGTCAACAACAGCAGTGTACGGCCATCCAGAAGTATAAACAACTTGAACTTAAACCGTAAAAAAATCTTCTAAGGGTTATCAAGAGCCTGATAAGGTATTTGAAGATATTCTAGAGTTTTATTGTTGTTCTCAACTGACAAGCAGAGCCAATGTACGAGGTAGTGGGGAGCATCGTCTTCCTCTGTGTGTGTAGTCAGTGGCGATGGCCGCATTCGAATGGAAAGTCAAGTGATAATCGATTCAAACAACACGTCGAGAACATTTCGATTCTCAAAACTATTCGAATGATTACTAACTACTAAACACTAACAAAAGAGAGCTGGACTGGAGACTGGAGAGATCACCAATATTTCTAGGAATATTTGAGCTCTCTTCCTTTGCGGTTTTCTTTCATTCATGTAACATGAGCGTAGCGGCGATTATCGATATTTACCCGACGTATTGAACGTGGAGAGAAGTTGCAGTAGTGGAGATTTGGTAGTAGCAGTGGAGGCAGTTAACAGAGCGTATTAAGGGGTCAGCGGCATTGATCGTCTCGAAAAGTCGTCAGTCGTCGAGTGATTAAATTACTTCTCTTTTTATTATATCAATTATTGAATCCTAAAAACTGTTCATTTGTATCCATGTCCTTGTCACACAGTTTGTAACAAAACTCTTCCGAAACGGGTTGACCGATTCGTATGAAATTTTGTGTGTACATTCAGTAGGTCTGAGAATAGGACTGTTTCGAAAAGCGTAACGAATCAAAAAGACTTAGGAGTCATTTTTGATCCAGAATTGAATTTCTCATTGCACATAGATTGCATAATTGGCAAAGTCTATTCCATGCTGGGCTTTTTATTTCGCAACTCGAAAGAATTTCACGATCCTCACACGCTTAAGACACTGTATACGTCCCTTATTAGTTCCGTTTTGGAGTATGGCTGTATCGTTTGAAGACCTTATTACCAAAATGCTGAATTACGTACAAAAGCGTTCTTACGGCAATAGCATGCCCTCATACGAAGCGAGATGTGCGCTTATAAATTTAAAATCGCTTTCGCAAAGGAGAATGTATTACTCTGTTCTTTTCGCTCATGATTTATTATCTGGTCACATCGATTGTTCTCATTTTCTATCACTCCTTAACATTTGCACCCCTTCTAGCATTCTTCGACATACAGATCAGTTATTCTTTTTTATCTATAGATACAGAGGCGAATTGATATTATAACTATGGGCTGCGTACTCGCATAATGTTGATTTTAATATTATGTTGCAGAACCGCTATATTGAATTTGTAGTCGTCGAGTACGAATTCTCTTGCTCACCACTGTAGAATTAACACTTGTCATATTGAACGGTTGTCATTACCGAATACGCATATCAGCTGTATGAGGTCACCGACGGCACTGAGTGTTGACCGAAAATTCCTCTAGCTGTCAGAGTATAAAAGAAGTAACATATTATGTAACACGGACAGAGAGCATTAATAAAGTTGTCAAAGTCAAGAGTTCGTACTGTTTGTTTCCTTCGCGCATCTCCTGCAAGTTCTATCCAACACCCCTATTCTGGCCAACCTCAGTGATGGGTTTTAAGTCACAACTACCTCACAAGAGCATGGTGAGTCACAAATTGTGAGGTTTTCGTATTCTGAGCAAAACCTCACAGCTTGTGAGCTTCACAAGAACCGTCAAAATTGTGATGTTCTCATGAGCACATCACAAGGAAAAATAGCAACAAAAGAACTGTCGTCACACACAAGGAAAAATAAACGGATGTTGATTTTATTTTGGCGTTTAGCTCATCTGCTAATGCGGCCCAATAATTCTGCATCCAATCCGGGTCAGTTGGATAATTTTTGCCCAGAAGAAAATCGGGATTCATTTGCAAGAAATTCGTATAATGGTCCAACTGCTCCTGGGATGTACGCTGATATTTTCTTGTTCCTGCAAAATATTCATTATTAATAAATACTTATACATATTTCATTAATATACACAATATTACCTTGTTCGCTACGTCCTACTATTATTTTGTAGATATTACTTTTCCAAAAACAAGTATTAGTAGACCGCTCAGTAAGAACAAAAAAAAACGCGAATATAATAATTGTCGAAAAAAAAACAATTTTTGACATGGCAACGAATTCACCTCACCATGGTGACTATTCTTGTGTGTTTTCTTGTGAGGTTTTCGCCAGAATACCAAATAGCTGAAACCCCACAAGGTAGGCATCATAATTTTCGCCTCACTGACATTCGTGCGTTGTGACCACATCGTAAGCAGAATAGGAGTGTAAATTTAATTTTATTAGTATTTTCCGCATTTCATTTCACAAAAAAAAAGAAAAATATCTTATATAAAATCTACAGTAAATGTAAATACATATTTGTGCTTAAGTAGTCTAAAACAGTTTTGAACTAGTAAGAAGAATAAATAAATAAATATTGAACACCTAATATTTTGTTTTAAATTTTGTTATGATTCGGCATTCAAAATAAATCCAACCATATATGTTCACCCTTCTAACACCAACCCCTATTTATTAATAGCGATAGTAGTACTTAAAAAATTGTTCGATCAGGTATTCGCGCGTGTTAACTTCTCACCCCGTTAAAAGCACAGAGTAGAGATGGGAAACAAAACCGGTCTCACGTCTTACCCACCCAATAAGCTTTATCTCAATCATTACAGTTAAGGGCCTAAACCGTTTTCGGCTTGGTTTTTTTCTTAACTTATCATGTCATATTTATTAGCTCTTACTAGCATCATTTTTGGGATTCAATATCCCCGGATACCCGAAAACCCGTTACCTACCAGTAGCTTTGCGCGGACAATTTTAAAAGGTAAGTCGGAAAAAATATTCACCCGCAACCGCTTTCGGAAATTAAACGTTATGCTCTTAGTCGTGACACATGTTTCATTCATACAAAAGAATTCAAAAAAAAAAAATTGTGTTGCAAAAAATTAACAAATAAAGATAAGCTTCCAACAGGATTTGACCGCACAACCTGCGAGGAGTTACTTATTTACTTATTTATTTATATATTTATTTATTTATTTGTTTACTTATTTACTTCCATTTGTTTTTTATGTCCTTTATATTTCTACATGTAAATTATTTTATTTCGTATCTTCTCACTCAATAATATATTTTGAAATCAAGTGTTGAAACCGCTTCTCATCTTCCCCCTGCAGATTTTGTTTTAGTATATGAATCTGTGATATAATATTTAATAAAAATTATAAAAATATTTTAGAAGTAAGCTATCAAACCAAATCTCTGTATCCCTAAAATTGTATTTAAGAAATAAGGAATCTTGGGTGCCACCAAATAAATAAAAAAATAAACCTACGAGGAGCATGAACAACGCTCCAACCCACATCGCCAACAGAGCAGGAGTCCCTGTGTTTAGTTTTCGTTGAGATTTTTAATGCTTCGTTTCCAGCAAATCGAAACAGGGAGGTTCGGATGAACTTTTACTGAAATCTCAATGCTGCGTTCCCACCGAGGTTGGAGTGGTTTCGCTCTCTATTTTCGAGTCACTCGCTCTCAATGTTAAGTGCTCGCCAAAATAAATGTCACTAGCTCTCAATTTTTAAATGGCCGCCAAAACAGCTGTCTGTTGACAGGAAATAATAGAGTGAGAACACCAGATAATAGAGAGAGATGAAATGCGAAAATGAACAAAAAAATTACAGAAATTCACGGTGTAGGCTTGTTCGGTTTGACAACCTCTTCTGGACGGATGACGAGGCTAATCAGAAAGTACGAGGTTTGCAGACCCGGAAAGTGTATGGCGGCACCGGGAAGGGTCGGAAAAAAGTGTATGGAACTTCGCATGTATGGAAATCCTAACTTCATGTGACTTCCGAGGATTTTTTCTTGGATTTAGATTGATTTTATTATTTCGAATAATGTTCCTTTTACAAAAATTTAACAAAATCTTCAGGGCTTTGCCGTCTGCCGGATTGACTATAACTTCTAAAAACTGTATTCTTTCCATGTGGAAAAATACTAATTTCAAAAGATCCCTGTTAGGATATTATCTCTATATTTTTGTGATATTTTGCAGTATTTAAACAACTTGCTTACGTCCATTTCGTTTAGGAGCGATAAGAGTTCTTGTTCCGATAAGTAGTTCCTAAATGCATGATATCTTCTCTATCTTCCAAATTACACATACTGCAGAGTATAGGGAGATCCTCTCTATGCGGTAAAAAATTGAAACAAAACTTCACAAAAATTTCCTGAATGCTATGGATATCTTTAAAGTAATTTCGACTCCCCAGGTTGTGGTTGAGCCGGCTGTATGTAATGCGATGTATTGATCCCGCCGCTTTTTCTAAGAACTGTATTCTTGCCTGCTCATCGACCGACCGAAGCGAAGAAGTCGCGTGAGCGGGTTAAACCCTGCGGAATAAAGGGTTAACATTCTGTTAGTGAGCGAAGCGAGCCATCCAATAGGCGTAGCTGCTGTGAGCAACACTTGCATCAATAAACATACACGGCTTACAAGATACTTGGATGTTTTTCTTTCAGGATTTTCAATTCTTAAGTGTCCCTTTCGTCCTTGCCAGTGGCTTGCGATAAGATCCGCTTTGGATTTAAGCTGCCTATGTGGTAGACTATGCATGACATTTCTAGAAAATCAGAGGTGAGAACTTTTCGGAACATTATCTCTCTTAAGAGTGGGAATTTATTTCACATTTAGAGGGAACTAAAGCCGCACATTTTTTTGGAACTAAATTCCCACCTTGCATGGGAATCATGTCCACTTTACTTCAGTGGACTTCCCTCAGTGGGCTTACTTCCCGGGGACTTAGTTCCCTGCTTAGGGGCTAAGGAGTATCTGACGTTCGTGCGATGAGCGTAATGCAGTGCCATGGGGTTGGTAGAATTTGTCGCCTGCATGTGCAAGTATAGGAAATACAGAAATGTTGCATTTGTATGCTTGTTATATTGATACATTGGTGAAAAGCAGAATTTTGAAAAGGTAACTCGGAAGGAATCGGGTTAAATGGACGCCACGCCACTGGTATCTACCCGGGTGCGCTCGCATGTGCAATGTGCATATTCTCAATCTCTGCCAATTGATACTCAGAACACATTCTTTCTTGACCTCACCTCAAATGTCTTTTTAATTTTATCAAATCATCCGATGGGGTATTGAAGGAACCGCATATCTTCCACCAATGGATGGCTGAATGGATGGTCTGCCAGGTCCCCTCATTAATCCCAAAATATCCACACAGCCAATCTCTCTTGAATGACATTTGCCGAAAGGATGACACACGCGAGACCTTTCAGTGTGGCAACAGGACTCAACAAACATGGCAACAGAAAGAAACGAAAGCCCTTTCTGACGGCAACCTTGAAGTCCGTGAATTCAATATCCCCGAAATTTCTCCTATCTCGTGGTTTTTTCTCCCATCACCACGCACGACTTATGCCCTCCTTCAAGCACAATCGAAACTGGCTTCAACAGTCGTTACCGTCGTCCTTGGATATGCTCGCCCATTCGGCAGCACCTCCGCTTGTTCAAAATTTAATTTCTCCTACGGCGCTTTCCCATTACATCGCAGGTTCGTCTGAAGAAGCTCACTAGGATTACATCATCAGTAACCCAATCCATCCACCTGCGCTCGTGTGCCATCACTCCAACCGAGCCCGAGCATGGATCGAGACGCAGTGCAGCGTTTCATATCACATTTCTGCGCTGTACCCATGGGATGACACGCCGTGAAGGACTACCGCCTGTCGACCTCAGTTCCCTGTCATTTGGTAGCCAGCCCATAGAAGCCAACCCCATCGCTGCCACTGCAGCTGTGTGTAATCAGCTCCATTCCAACGCAAGACTTTTCATTAATTAATCGGACATCCTTGCGAGGACATGACTTCCCATGAATTGAACTCATGCGTCTTTTGCCTATTACTTCCTCTTGCGTTCCGTCGAACAATAGTTTCCGCTTACAATGGACGCGGCTGGGACGTTGGAGGCGGGAGAAGAGTCGGAAAAAAATAACAAGGAATTCTAATTACGGTAAAACGTTTTAATTATCTCCGCGCACGCGGTACCAGCAAAGACGCTGACGACGACGACGCTGCCAAAGCAAATAAAGGCTTGTTCCTTTGTGCGATAGATAGAGCAACTTTTTCTGTGTGCGTTTGGGGTTGGGGTGGGGGGGTGAGTGAACGAGTTGGTGCAATTCAACTTCGCGAGAATGTTTTCTCAAACAGGTTGTCATGTAGCGTCGGAGCCATCTCCGTCACCATCTACGGCGACGCCACCACAACAACGCCCGCCATTGCAGTCAGCAACCAAAAATCGTTTCAATTATCTTTTCCACTTGCACGTGAACGTTGGTAGGTTGTGCAATTGTCCTCGAGTCGTCTTCTTGCGTCTATGCGCCCCGCGAGAGCTCTCCCACTGCGCGCCCAATTGTTTTCGGCGAAACGAGTGCCTGGCAAACAGAGGCAACAAGCAGGCGTGCAGCGTTCTTTCCCCCGAGAGAAAAACAAACCAGACGACAAATTTAATCATCTCTGAAGCACTGTCGCCGTGTCTGTGTTCTCCTACGAACCGAAAACATGGTCCTCGCATACGGCTGGCACGGTGGATGCGAGAAGGCGAATGTTAAGCAGATTCCGCGAAGGTTGCTTATTGAAATGTTTTGATAATTAAATTTCACAAGTTGAGGCTCTTTAATGTTCAGTTGCAATTTAATTAACTGTGAGGGCTTTTCGGTGTGATGGGTGGGGGACCAGGATATCCTTGTCGTCATTGACTGAGGATTTCCACCACATATGCCGTAGGGTGTACTTTCAGTGTTTGTGGCGTGTACTTGCAAATGAATAACGGCCATGTGAGCCGAGGCGAGGTGGTGGGGATTCAGGCGCATTCACGTTCTCGGAACGCATGAGAGTTCTTGTGAAACAACGAAGCAGAGACGCTTAAGTTTAATTACAAGTCGCAAAGACGAGCTTTTGGGAATCGGAAGATTTGTGGTTACAGCGTTGCAAGAGATTTTCGTTGACATTCTCTTCAGAAACTGGCGTCGTTTGGTTTTCATTTGGTTACAGGATTCATAAGCAGCTGAGGAAGAGGTGAGAGGGGGATGGTATCTGTTGACGTTTGGGTTTCTTTTAAGGGACCGGCTTGGCATCACGGCAACCGCTTCTCTCAGGCAGACTCTTGAGATGAGTAGCGTCGGATGCAATCTTACGGTCATCGGGTCGACGAGACACAATTTAATCAGAAAATGGGGGAAAAGCGGGATCATCAAACAGTGGCCGCATTGAGAGCACAACGCAATCAGAGAAAGGATCAATTGAAGTTGCCGATGATGGGTATCCTTTTGTCAAATCATTCTCCTTTGAGGTCGACTTCTGTCACAAAAGAGGAGACATGCGGTTTGAAGGACTCCCGGCACTGCATGAAAGGACAGCTTTCAAACGACCAAATGGGGAACTTGTCTCCTTTCTCCTCTCACCTGTCTCCTGTCTCCTGTCTCCTGTCTCCTGTCTCCTGTCTCCTGTCTCCTGTCTCCTGTCTCCTGTCTCCTGTCTCCTGTCTGCTGTCTGCTGTCTACTGTCTGCTGTCTGCTGTCTCCAGTCCCCTGGCTCTTGGCTCTTGGCTCTTGGCTCTTGGCTCTGTAATTAGTTTTTGCCTCTTGGCTCCTGGCTCCTGGCTCCTGGCTCCCGGCTCCCGGCTCCCGGCTCCTGGCTCCTTGGTCTTGGGTCTTGGCTTATGCATCTGGCCACATTAACCTAATACTCTCCACTCTAAGGCCTTGGTGTCAAAGAGACTATCGTCCTCCTCCTTCCTTTCTGGCTCCTTTCTCCACGATGCACCTCAATTCAAGATCCACTGCGCTTTTAAATTTCATAACGAACTCAAGGAGAACGCCCCCTTGCAGCAAACTGCACCTGCACCTCGCACTCCCCATCCCTCGTGTCTTAACTAATTACTTTCCATTCAATTCAAATCATGATTGATTGCCCACAAGGAATGACATCTCCCCTCCTACACCCACTCCACAGGTGCCAGGCACACGAGCTCCTTATGAATTCAAACAGCTTTTAATTCCTATTCAAAGGGAGCCACCGAGGACGACACGAATCCACATCCAGCTCTCGACTTCGTATTGTGCAATATTCCCCACCATTAATCATGAAACAAACTTTACCCTCACGCCCTCATCCCCCACACCGCCAAAAAAAAAGGCGTCGGAGAAGAAAACTCAAAACCGAAAAAGGAAACTCATTCAAATGCATTTACATGGAATGCCATTCTGAACGAAGTGGAGGGGGTGAGGAGGGCATGTGGTAGAAAAGGGTGTGCAGGAGAGACGTATGTGTGTGTGGAGCGCAGTGAATGCGGCAAATCTCTGAGCATTCAGTATTCATAAATTCATTTCATTTGCCAGCACTCCCGGCCGCCCACCCTGCATCCTCATCGACGTCCTTTTGTTCTCAAGATGTACTCATTCTCTGTCGCTGCTCCTTCAGATTCGTTTTGCGTCCCCTTCTTCACCTCCCATCACTTCCAACTCAGAAGCAGTGACAGAGGGGCGACGGTGTGGAACTGCATTCACATGCACATGAATATTCATCCATTTCATCTTTTGGAATCCATTTTGTCGGAGGACTCCCGTGACTGAGATAAATCGCACAGTTCCTGGTGATGAATGCGACTCGCAAAAACTCTCCAATTGCTGCCACTGCTGGTGCTGTTGGTTCTGGTTGTGCTGCTGCTAAGATGCCAGCCAGCCGAGGACACTGGATTGTGAGTCGTTCGGAATCTCGTCATCGAGAAGCCAGAGCACGATGGACTGCTGCCGGTCCAGCACAACGGCGACACACTTCGGCGTGTCTTTGTCTGCGTTGTACTCTGCCCGCCCCGACACCAGTCTTGTCTTGTGTGAAGCCTCGCCCCATTATTCTCTGCTTAAGTTGAGTGCGATTGTCCTTCTCGCTTGGAACTGTGGCGGTGGGAGCGGTAAGAGCGGTGGTGGCCAACGTCCTGGTTGGCGTTCTCGTTGTTCCGTAATGAGTTTGATAAAGTTCACCTTAATTTGGTGAGTTTTCGGGGGAGTTTTGACGTAAATAAATAGTTGAAAACAAAATCTGTCATCCGGACGATGGACGAGTTCAGCGAGGTGAATGCAAATGCACTCCTCCCTCGTCTCCCACACACACACACACGCACGCATAGGGATTGAAGGGAAATAATTGAGTCATGGGAACAGGGGAAAGGGAGCAAGAGTCACACGGCAGGCCTCCGAGGTGCATTCCTTTCACAAAGTTCGGCCAAAGAGTGCGACAGCTTGTGGGTGGAATGAAATGTTAATGTGAAACGTCACAAAGTTTGTCGTTAGTACGGATCAAGTTAAAAGTTTTCTCTGTTTTCTTTTTTTCGGCCGTCTTGTTTTCTGCGCAGCCAAAGCGGTTGGGGGGTTGTATTAAATTTTGGTTAAGTGATTCGGGGAGTCAGTCGGCGGAGAAGTATGAAAACTTGAAGAGATTCTTTGATGTGATTGTTCTGCTGCCGCAGCCGGTGTCGCCTAAGGCGAAACTTTTAGCGGCACAGCATAGTGTTGCGTAAGTAACTTGTCCGGCGCCCTGAGGGAGTGCTCCTTGAATGCGACTTGCGACGGGCAGTTGCTGTGAAACTTAATCATGAATGCTTTCTTGGTGCTTAAAGACCGTTTTGAATAATGGCGTGAGTCATAGAATCGGTTTTTGTAACCATGTGTTTGAAGCAGTTTGTTCGACAACTCGGCCGTTGGAAAAGACTTCATTCAAACACAGTCGCAGTCTGGCTCTGAAGGATTCCTCAAGGACAAGTGGGTTATGACCGAGGATTTGTTTTCTGGCGTAGTTATCGAGTCAAAACTGAGGGCTTTCTAATGTCAATAAAATGTCGCATGAGAGGAGAGAGAAAAAGAAATCTGTCTAATGCACTCTGGCACATGGTGTGCAAGTTAATGAGCAGTTATCCATAACCCCCATCGAACCCACTTTGAATCCAACGTCATCATATCCTGTATGAGTTGTATCCCTTAATCGCCCCAAACGCTCGCACTTTGGTTAAACGTAGTGTCATTTCCTACACAAGATATACCCCAGCACGATCCCCCGATCATTCGCACTTGCTCAAACGCAGCGTCAGTATCTTCTGCACAATCAATACCCCAACACGATTATACCAAACGCACACACACAACATCCTTTTCTTAAACTCAATGTCAGCATTTCCCTCACACACAACAAATCACAGCACAATCACCTTTAGTTTTAGGTAGCTAAGCTATTTTATTATTGTTAGGCACCTTAAGCTAAGAGAACGAATAATGAAGCAGTCGATATTAGACTCGAAAGAACGACTGAAGTCTTTTAACTTGCTCTTGTTGCAATCAATGTCGTCCTGTAGGCTATCCTCCTCCACATTTAGTACAAATGCAGACTTATGCCTGAAACACAATAGTGCGTTTGCGCTGGCGTTGGCTTTCAACGCACACAATTCAATGGTCATGCACCAAATACACCGCCGACCTGCGTTAGTGAAAAATGGGAGAGATGAAAGGATCGTAATAAAACGTGGTCCATCGCACGTCATTATTCAACCTGTTGAATATTTTTTGACAGAGAGGTGCGCTGTGAGAGAATCTTTCTCCCAAATTGAGAGTAATTTGTGTCAACTGTCATTTCAGAAATGAAAACAGCTGATTCAAAATAATTTAACGATAAAAGTCATTTCAAATTAGTGTATGCAGAAAAAAATGAAAAAATATTATTCATCTCGTAGATGACAGAGAGAACAGCTGATAAGTTGAGTATTTATTTCAACTGCTGGCGCAGCGGACTATTGTGTTTCAGGCATTTAGCTCGTCTGTGAATGTATGGATTATTGTGTGTGGCGCGGATACCACGCTCTTACAGAGAACAACTTTTTACAAGTCTAATAAGAAATGCGCGACTCATGTTCATTTTCCTCAAAGCTGTGACAGCTATTTCAAATGCTACGCTTCACGAGTTCGCTAAACATAAAGCCCTTCGGCAGTCATGTTTGAAGGGGCTTCTGTTGCCCTCAGATCTCTACTCCGGTGCCTCCGGTGTGCTTGCTTGGACTTAACAATAGATTTCCCAAAAATGTTATGGGTTGTCTTGGCAAACGTTTGGACTTTTCCTTTGAAAGTGACTTTCAAGGAGTTTTCTCCTAATTCCTTACTAGACTAGCCCCCTTTCTTGCGGACCTACAGTTTTTCTTCCTTTGAACAGTTATTCCTTGACAGTTGAACTCTTGTTTTCGTTCTACCGGGAATTGAACATAGGCACCGTAGATTTATGGGCGTAAGAATCGACGCACATACCCACAAGCCAAACTAGTGGTGTGTCAACCCGGGTTAAGGAACCGAATTAACCCGATTTACACCCAAAACCGACTCAAACCGAGTAATATTTATTTCAAACTGAATTGGCAAAACCGATGAAACGAACCGAATGCATAGAAAAACTTTAGAAGGTACAAGCCGGTGTGAGCGTATGATGGCGAACCGAAATCAACCCCAAATCAAGTTAGACCATACAAATCGATTCCATAGTGGTTCGGGTCGTAGCCACCACAGCAGGCTGCAGCATTTCGGTAACTTTTCGCGTATTGTGTGCTTTGTATGTACAGTACTCCACAAAAGTTTTCGTACAGGTGAAAATAAATGCAAGGAACGTTACTACAAGTCGACAAATAATCTCTAAATCTTATTTCTTTTGGTGATATTATTAATCAGGATATCCTCTTATCCTTATGACCCTCTATAACCGGTTTGGATGGACATGGATGCTACTAATTTTGTGGTGCTTATGTTAGTCCACTCAACTTATTAAGCCTCATTTTACATGTATTTTTTTACTGGTGTCGTGGATTCGGATGTTTCATTCCAGTGGTTTCGATATATGGTCAGTGGGCGACATGAGGTCTGGGCTCTGTTGTGCCGTTCGTAGCATTTTGACAGGGCTTTATAACAGCCAACTACATGCAATTTGTGTGGTGTTATTGTGGTAATTAACTTGCTGTGATGTAATAATCGATTGTAATTTCCAACGATTCAGCACTTGTTCTATGTTCACGGACATGTTCATCATTCCTTCGATTAGTACCTGCTCTCCGACTCTTGATGTCGCCGTACAGGCCCACACCATAACACTTCTACCGCCGTACTTTACTGTTTCGATAGTATTGTTTGATTAAAGGGCTCGGTTTAGCGCCTCCATGCCCTCAAAAGGGCGTATTTTATCGCACCAATCCTCTCTATGTACGCTTACGAACTAACTCAACATTGGCAAGATTTCCTCCAGGTAGCTGATGGTGTTCCTGCTTATTCTGCTGCATCGGCTAATGTTCCCATGTTCTCCGCGTGCATATCCGCAAAGTGCAGAGCGTGTGGCATGTCAGCAAATCTGTTCGGTTTCTGGGTAGGAACGTACTGAAGAAACATGATCGAGTGCAGACGGGTGTCATGTAGCACGATCTTTTAGATATTTTGTGCTGTGTTAACTCGCCAGAAGTTAATAAGTCTTGCGACTTATTAACATACACCTTTGCGACTGCGTCATGTTTCTGTTGAGTGAATTTTTTGGTCAACAGTTTTTGCTGGGTGTCCACGACCTGAACCGCTTTTGAACTATTGGTCTCCTTATTTTTTGTGGATGCATTATGTGTTATTAACTTATTCAAGTTGGGCGCTCACGTTATTAGGTGTATAAAAAGTTATTAGTCATTATAAATGGTTTTTGGACCACCGTTCCTTTGACGACACGGCTTCTTGGAATGAGTTTCGATGGTCGGCCTATCAAGGCTTTGATTCGACCTGTTTATCATACCTTAAGCGATCTATCGTTCCTCAGCAATGTCAATGCTCGAATAAGGAAGCAACGAATGTGAAAAAACAGCCGTTGCATTAACAGTGTTAAATGAAAGAGTATTTTCCCTTGTAAGCAACCTTTTGTGCAGTTCATTTTGCGATTTTGTTTTGGTTTTTGTTATTGTATTTCTTAACGAATAACAAAATTTAATTTACTTTACTTTTCCAAAAATATCCAAATTTCATCGTTGTACGCAAACTTTTGTGGAGCACTGTATACATAATATTCTCTCTTTTTTGTGTGGCGTGTCAAAGCAAGTAAGTTGGGCTGCGACGTGCGATGCGAGAAAAACTGAAACGTGCGCGTATCGCTTCCCTTGCCAACACAATCGTCTTAATATATACATCAGAAATTAAGTTTTACAGATATTCCCGACTTCTACCTCACTTGTGCCTTAAAACTGTTGACAACAGTTTTTTGTATAGTTTTCTCAAACCAAATTGACCAATCAGAGAACAGCACTCACGTTATTTCGTGAATAACCGTCAAAAATTCATGAATAACTGTCAAATCGGTCGGCTATCTCTGTAACACTTCATTTCTGATACACATAGACCCAACCCGAAACAAAATATAATTCTACAATTCTACCCGACTTGCCCCATTCCATATTTTTTGCATCCGGTTCGTCATCAAACCGAGTTCGTTAACCCGGGTTACAACTCGGTCTGTTTCAATTTTAACCCGGATTAACTCGGTTTGCAAAAAATTCGGATTGGCACACCACTAGACACAACGCCACGGCTTATTCTTATTTGTACGTCTCCTTGTAAACGGTCAAAAACTACTGAATCCAATTTTCGTTTTAAACTGATGCCTACCCTAGATGCCAAGCACACTGAACTGCACGAAAATGAATCTATTCCAGGGAAAATTATCAAAGCAATCGGTCACGCATTCACCAAGGGGACAGCATCTACAACTCATCTGGCAGCCAGGCAACGATAAAACCCGCTGCTCTCTATGCAACACTCGGGGATGGTTAGGGTAGGTTGAGGTGGCTGACTGCCACGCAGATGGACAGCAGACACACTTCGGCCAAGTGAAAGCCAATTGTGTTATCACGCGGATCAAGGGTACCTATTCCGCAAACCAATTCGTTCTTTTGATAAAGCGAAGAAGAAAAGGGCTGATTCCGATGTTGCTCAGTTCAGCCAAAAACAAAAATAAATACAGTGGACTACCCCTAAGTCGAATTGTCACGGGATACCAAAAGAGAGGTTTATGTATTGAAAGTTGAGGGAAATGTATGTAAAATATGGCGACTTAGGGATGGTCCTTCTTCTTCTTCTGGTGGCGCTACAGTCCGGGGTAGACCTGGGCCTCAACCAGTAAGCCTCTCGAGCCGGCACGATCATTTGCCAGCTGTCTCCAAATGCGCACACCAAGTTGGTTGAGGTCCTTCTCCACCTGGGTGCGCCATCGGTTCCGCGGGCGTCCTCTATTTCGTTGTCCCACTGGTTCGGAGTCGAAGACTGTTCGGGATGGAGCAGTGTCGTCCATGCGCTCTACATGGCCCAGCCATCTTAGGCTTTGAATCCGTAGACGCCTGACTAGGCTCATGCCGCTGTACAGCCGCGGTTTAATCTTCTCCACCAATCATCAAGGCAAACAGGACCAAAGATCACAAGCAGAACTTTTCTCTCTAAGAGACCAAGGACTTCCTCATCTGCTTTTGAGATTGTTCATGTCTTCGCGCCTAGAGCAGGACTGGGATGATCAAGGTCTTGTACAAAGTCAGCTTGGTCCTTTGAGATGGCTCAACTATTCAATTGTCTCTTGAGCCCATAGAAACAGCGGTTGGCAAGAGTTACTCTGCGTTTGATCTTGGTACTGATGTTGTTCGTACTATTTACTGCGGAACCGAGGTAAATGAAATCCTTGACTACCTCGAAGTTATAGCCGCCCCGTCCAAGACGTCGATGTTGTGTGTTCTTTCTTGATGGCAGCATATACTTCGTTTTGCCCTCGTTTACCGCTAAACTTATTTTGGCCGCCTCAGCTTCAATACCAGCAACCGCCTCATTGACGGCTCGCTGTGTTCTGCCAATCACGTCAATGTCATCCGCGTATGCTAGCAGTTGTACGGACATCTGGAAGATCATGCCTCTAGTGTTGGCGTGTGGTCTTGCACGATCTTTTCCAGGATGATGTTAAAGAAATCACATGACAGCGCGTAGCCTTGTCTAAAACCTTTTTTGACATTGAAGGTCTCGGTGAGTTCGTTACCGACCTTGATGGAGCAGCGAGAATTCTCCATAGGGAGAGTCCACTGTATATAAAAAAATCATAAAAAAAATACAAAAAAAAATTAATATAAAACACAAAATCCAAAAAAATTGATAAAAAACAAAAACAACAAATAAAGGTGCAGCATGGCGTATACATTCTATATGTAAGTTTAGCTAAATTTTTTATAAGTTTTGTTGTCAAATAAAAAAGTAAGAAAATATTGTCATAAAGACTAAAAACAAGTAGATTAAGCCGAAAAGCACATTTATAAAGTAGATTAAATTAGCTTAGAGTACCCGCATAGGATCAGTAGGTTAGTATTAACAACGTTTGTAAGTTCTTAAATTCTAATAGTTAAGCCAGTTTGTAAGTACTTTTGTCGCATGTAAGTTAAAATGTTTTAAATAAAAAAAAAATACATAAAAAAATAAGAAAAGAAAAATAAGGCCTGGCTCTGGTAAGCGGGGTCCCCGGTTCCAATCTCCTCGGAAATCTTCTCGGTTTTCAAATCTGGTTCAGTTACCATTTGCCGTTGGGATCAAATTAACAGCACTAGCACTGGAGTAGTCAATCAGTGGTGGTAGTAGTCTGACTAGGGGTATCACAACGAATGAAAGTAATGCACTATAAGCCCCCCTACCTATCCCGACACGTTCTCTTCAACGACCCCGCTTGCCATGAAAACAAGCATACTTCTCCAATTTGACAGCAACATCTGTTGACTGAACTGAATCCTGGAAACTGGATTCGTTGCTATGGTAGCTGATTTAAAGAGCCCCAACCTTGATTCAAATCAAATGTCAAATGTTCGGCAACATCTTCGATTTCTTCAAATGATTGCTTTTAGACACATCGTCCTCGGCTTATCAGCTTTCGGACTAATCAATCAGTAGACTCAATCATATCACAGATCTGGAAACGAAATGCTCCCGCTCGTCTCTGCTGTCCATGCTCTCTGATGCTGGCATGATGGTGGAGTTGACACACTTAGATCCTTTGGCGTTCCAGCAGCTGCTGACAAGCCAAATAGATTATTACTTCAAACTTCGTCAGAAAGCGACCGCGGCGCAAGGATTCAGCACCAACGACTGTAGACTCATATCTCACCGACAATCCCCTGCAATCCTTCGAAAACTTTCCGAAAACTTGTATTCCTTACCCGATTAAAACATCCCCCCGATCACCCCTCCTGACAGTGTTCCCTAAACGAATGAATAGCCACCTCCCCCCACCCAAAGGAGCAGCGAGGAAAGAACCGCCTGCCCTTCCCTCTCGCTTCCATTTCAAAGGATACAAATTGCAAAAGTATAACAACTCGTTCGCAAGAATAAATACGAGCCGCTTTGCAAGCAGTCTAATTTCCCATCTGAGCACCAGCAACCTGTTGTCGTCCAACTCGACAGCACTGGGATCGCCGAGGGCAAACTCCCAAGGAATAATAACCCATATAATTCACACACAGTTCTCATTGCACGTTAAAGCAGCATTCTGCAGAATTTCACGATAAATTCAGGATACGTTAGCATTTTTCTGCAGCCAGCGCTCCTCCTTTGAAGCACACGAAACAAACGGAACGTGTGTTCAGTTCTAATTTACTTTGCAACGATTGCAACACACTTTACGTGCAAGTTAAGTCCTTTCCCCGACTCCCGCCGACGACGACGTGTGAAATATGTTAAATTGCAAGCCCTTGCATCCCCGGGCAGCCAACCACGACGACGACTACGAAAACAAACAGCAATAACGACCGTGATGGGGATAACCATTGCAACTGTAATTACAATTACCCTGCCAACACCTGGCCTAAAGGATCTCCTTTCAGCACACACACACACGCACACACTGTGTGTGGTGTTGAATCATTACAATCCACAAAATATAGTGCACCGCTTCATCGTGTCCTTGTTCGGCTGTGCCGAGCTCTCGCAACTCACTTACGAGCGCACTGGCGCCCCGTGTAAAGGACCTCCATTGAACTTCTGGGTCAATTACATGAGCACAAGAGCACATGGCTGCAAGACTCCTCTCCAGTGGAACACTGAAGCTGCGTTGTGAAGCTGTTGTAAAGCATCAAGGATGCGCTGGGGTTTCATAAGTACAAACTCACTCTCTCGCTCTCACTCGCTCTCACACCCCCAATGCCCCACGGGCAATCAACCAAACACACACACACACACATGTGAGCATTCATTTTCTGTAGAATCCCATGTTTCTTTGCATACTCGGCGAGTTCGAGTTGCTTGTTCAGTGGTGATGCCCCACCCCGTCATCGTACAGGCATTCCATGCATTCCATGTGAATGGGTGTGTGTGTGTGTGAAGAAATAACTGAAGCACTGAATTAAAGAGGGCGAGCATGGCGACCGTCAAGGGGGACCTGAGCCCTCCAGGAAGTGAACTTAAAAACGCAGTTGTCCGCTGCAAAGGGGACCAGCACGGAGCGGGTTAATCTGTCAAATTAACCCCCGGCGTGGACCACCCGCGAGACGAGAGAAGGCTGGGGTGAGATAATGCAGCACGAGGTGCGCATTGTATGCGAGTAATTTGAGAAAAGACACCGAGCGTGTGTAATGCAGTGCTCTGAAATATCAAGGGTTTCGAGAACGCGCTCATGACTGACTGACTGGGGCTGTGAGTGTGTTCGTTTTTTCGCCATTTCCAGAACCATAGAGAGAACATGTGGTTTTGTTGCTTACGCGCTGAAATGGTGGATGCATTCCGTGTAGTTCCGGAGAATTCTGTGATTCACTGGAGGTGGGCACCGTGATGGTGTGCTGGTGTTACAGGCACAGTTGGCGAACTCAAGCGTGTCGTTTGACAGCAAATTCTTTTCATAAAGCCATCCCATTGAATTCGGAGAGTACAAGCTGTGCATTGTTGATTTGGAAGAGGCGGTCGATCGATGGACGTGCTAGCCGGAGCGTGAGTGGCTAGTGATTCAATTGAGGTCACTGTTTAATTTTGAGTTTCAATTCTTCTCTGAAGAGTGAATCTGTTTTCAATCCGGGCTGTATTCTACTTTATGAAACGTTCATCGCGCTGTGTCATGTCCTCTGCTGAAGATATCGAAAAGTTCGTTCTTGAGATACTTGCTCATATTGTCTCCGCTAAGTTCAGTCCACTGAATCCAGTCGATGGAAACTCGACCAGCAGAAAAGACGAACATGACAAGTTCAGAAGCCCACAGGGATAAGGATGAGAACCTAGTACATAGTGGAAGTACAGACTAGGTATATAAAAATATCACTCCTGCAGATGACGACGACCAAAATACCGCTGCCAGGCAGAATGTTCTCTTCTTCTTTGGCTGGCGCTACAATCCGAAGTGGACCTGGGGCTCAGTTAGCATGCCTCCCCATCTAGCAAGGTCGTTGCCTAGTTGCTTCTAGCCACGCACGTTCAGCTGATCGAGACCCTTTTCACCGGAGGCGTGGTCTTCCTTCACCGCGTTCTCCCTCTTGCTTGGAGTCGAAGACTTTCCGGGCCGAAGCATTGGCGTCCATTCGCTCTACATGACCTTGCCATTTGGGAGACTCGAACTCGGCAGAATAATCCATCCAATATTGGCGATTATGACGAATTCCGCCCCCCGACGTCGGTGAAGTTACGACAGCAATCGTCAAACTAAAGTCGAACAAGGGTGCTGGTGCCGATGGACTGCCTGTCGAACTTCTTAAAGAAGCAGGTGGATGAACATCACTCATCAGTAAAATCTTGTCGGACGAAAGTATGCTCGACGGATGGAATCTCAGCATCGTTTGTCTGACCCTAACGAAAGGAGACCGCGTAAACTGTGACAATTACAGAGGAACAAGTGTCCCAAATGTCTTTTCTGCCGCCTTGTGAAAGCCATACCCAGTCCATCAAGGACTGTAGCGCCAGCCAAGGAAGAAGAAGAAGAATCCAGTCGAAACTTCCTTAATCCCGTTCACTTCTATCCAACTGGGACCCCTTTCTTCTGCATCGGCAAGCGATGGGCTCTGGAAGATCTGAGCCTCCTCTGAGGTGCCTTGAAGGTCTTGGGACATCCACACATCGTCGCCTATAGACTTATCTATGCGATTATCTATTCCAAAACCAAGACTCCATATGCCCCCGAGAGGTTAAAGGACATAAGTAGTTTAAGTTAGGTTAGGGTGATTGCCGTCACTGTAGCAGCTCTGGCCCACTTAGATCCTGATTGGTCCCTTTGTGCTATCACATCGTGCGGCTTTCCACCGGCTCCTCTTAAATTCAAAGGGTGTAGTCCTCAAATGGCCTATTTTGAGAAATCCACTCCAGTGCTGGTTTAAAGCCAATTTGTTTTCCTGATAAACTTAGCTATGTCTTGTATCTGAGACATTTCGTCTAGGTTACTGAAAAAGTAGTTGCCTGGTATATCTTTTCTAGTTTTTGCAAGGGCTGGACAAGTGCCGAGGAGGTGAAGCGTATTTTCGTCCTCCACCTCGTCTCTGCAGCTTCTGCAGTAGTCGTTGTGGGCGGCTTCCATTCTTCTGGCGTGGATACCGAGAAGGCAGTGGCCGGTGATAATGCCCACTACGTTCCTTATTAAATACCTATTTAGTTTTAGGAGTGTATTTGTTTTGTCTGGGTTTGGATTTAATGAAGGCCAAATAACCCTCGAAGTCCTACATGTGTCTAGTTCCATCCATCTCCGATTAGCGGCTTTAAAGGTATCTGTAAGTAACACGGTGCTTGGAGTGAGGTATGTGGGATGTCCTCATTATTTGCCAGTGGCAGTCCCACCCCCATGGACGACAATGATCCAGCTACGAGGGTCTTCGAATCCGATCCTCCTAATTCGAGAAGGAGAAGAAGACCGAATTTCCGGTATAAAGACCAAGTAATCGCGGATGCAAGACAGCTTGGTCTTGATGACTGGAGGCAGCGTGCCCAGGGCCGTCAGGAATGGAAAGCAGCTATCGCTCAGGCTCGGGCCCTGCATGGGTCGTCAGCCTGATAAGTAAGTAAGTAAGTAAGTCACACCCCTCTTCTTGCTAACTCGTCGGCCCTTTCGTTGCCTGGAAAACCTCTATGCACAGGTACCCAGCATAGGGTTAGGTCTAACCGCTATCTAACCGCTATCTCCCTGTGAGATGGACGGCAAAGTTTTACCGTCTTCGATTTAATTGATGGTGTATTCAGAGCCTTAATGGCCGCTTGTAGATGGCGATAGATAGCGTGTCTATCGGGATCATCGACAGTCAGCGCATAGCTTTAACTTCTGCCTGGAATACACTACAATTGTCGGGCGGTCGAAGAGACAGGGAAAAGGACATGTCCGACGATACCGCTAACACTCCTATTCCGGTGCCCTCGTCTGTTTTTGAGCCACCAGTAGATCCCCAGGTAGCCTGACTTTCTTCCCAGATCTTTTGCCCAATATTCTCTCTCTGGGATGACTGTTTTGAACGAAACTCGAAGTCTAAACCGTGTGTTGTATAATCTGTATACGTTGGTTGTTTCGCATTTCTGATTATCTCTATGTGACCTCAGCTATGTGATCTGTTCTAGCGGTTGCACTCCTGTAGCCTTAACGTTGCCTTGGTAGCTACCAGCTTATCATAGATGTCAAGAACATATGTATGTAACTTTCCATTCCGAATGGGACCTTGGTGGTGTGGTTAGTCTGTCAAATCGTCTCCTGTGTGCTCTGGGGCCGTAGACTCTGGGGCTTTGCGTGGCCCATTTTTTGGTGCCAAAATTGCGCTTTCTGCCAGCCACTCAAGTAGTTTGTGTGTATAACTTCAAATATCTTGCCAATGATGGGTATTGAAGCATTTTACTTTCTCCTGTACGTTTGCAACATTACACCACAGTGGATCTCATCAGCGTACATTGCCAAATCATAATAATAATAATATGGGTGCCGCTAGAGTCCGAGGCGGACCTGGGCCTAGCTTCTCAGCAACCACTCGTGTTGTGCGTGCTATCGTTCTTTCACGAGTGGAAGGGACCTACAGTTTAATGCCGACTCCGAACGGCGAAGTTGAGAAGCTTTTTCTAGATGGGAATACTCTTTGAGCATTGTCAGTGACTCGAAAGAGGCGGAGCCGTGAATTATGATAGGGGGTAAATTCGACTATCGAACCTGACACCCTCTGCGTAGGAGTCGACGCCCTTACCAAATACGCCACGGCGACCCACTAATCTTTGCCAGATCATACAAAAATTTAAACAAAAAATCATCATCATCATCTTCTGTCATGATCCACTAAAGGGGTCGCGGGGTTGAATCACGCTCGAGAATTCTCCACGCAACTCGATGTTCCGTCATCGACTCTAACTCCTCAGGAGTTATGTCCAAGCGTAACCAGGCGAGGTTATGGACTTGGTCCAACCATCGCATTCTAGGTCTAGTAGGAGTAGTCGCCTACCTGACGGATGGTGACGGTGGTGATGGGAACATTTGCGCCACGAGACCAAACCAACACAGCATAGCCCTTTCGGGACGAAGAATGTTCAGTTCCTAACGCACTGTCGCTTCTTCTCACCCTATCCCGGCGAGTAATTCCTACAACAGCACGAAGAAGTCTCATCTCAGCAGCTTGTATTCGCGATCTTATGCTTTCGGTCATTACCCAAATTTCGTGACCATAGGTGAGAGTTGGAACAAATACTGAGTTGAAAGTCGCTAACTTGGCTTCCACACTAAGCTCGGCCTTCCTGATTACAGATCTCCCAAGCTGTGTCCAAACTGACCAAGCTTGAACAATACTACCGGGAAGTTCAGTATTACTCCTACCATCACTCGTTAAGAAGACCCCAAGACACTTAGACTTCTCCATCTGCTTCAATGGGACTCGACTCACATGTGGAGCGCATTGAACAGGCGTTCTGGAAATTACCATAATCTCTGATCTGTCCACTTTATCCTTCATCCCACAATCAGCACATACGGCTACAAACCTGTCGAGTAAGCGCTGGAGTTCCGTCTGGGAAGATGTGAGGTTATCTAAGTCATCCGCAAAAAGAAGATGACTTACTCTCAACTCTTCCAATGTGAAACATTCCTCGCCTGGGCTGCGCTGCAACATCCAGTTCATATAAACAATGAAAAGGAGAGGTGACAAGACGCACCCTTGACGAAGTCCAAGATCCACGGTGAAAGGTGTTGATTAAGCATCGTTAACCCGAAAACAGTTTCAAAAGAGGACCCTCAATCCCATACTCCTGCACAACACTCCAGAGTTTACTCGGCCATATGCCCTTTCCAAATCTTCAAAACAGCTCTAGATCGGTTTGGCATACTCCCAAGTCTTCTCAAGTACCATTCTTAGAGTGAAAAGCTGAACGGTTGTACTCCTGCCGAGACGAAAGCCGCACTGTTCATCCCCCATCCTGTGCTCGACCATAGCTCTAGAACGCGCTTCCAAAACCTCAGCGTAGACTTTCCCGGGGAGACTCAAGAGGGATATGTTCCTGTAGTAGGAGCAGTCTCTTTTGACCCCCTTCTTAGAAAGAGGGACAATCACCCCAGTTTGCCAATCGCTAGGTATCTTACCACGTTTCCAGGCCACCTTAATAATACACTTTACCCATTGCCTTAAGCATTTCTGGTCGCATTTCATCAACACCGGCAGACTTGCCTACTTTCAGCGAAACTATTGAAAATAACTTCCTCCACCGTTTGACTACTCCCCGCCCCACTTAGACTTCGGGTCCGACATCCTCAGTGCCCTGTTCGGGATTGTGCAGCTCCGAAAGTGCTCGCTCCATCCGCGCAAGATAAATACAAGTTTACTTTAAAACTGCAATCATTTAATTTGTTCATGTACAGATCGTGGCTGTAGAAGTAAGAACAAACATTCCCATTAACTATGAAATACAACGTCGGTCAAGTGGTTGCCTCGGCTGGCTTCGCAGCAGCGCATTCTGTCACTCCAATTTTCCATGACCTTGTTCATACTTCCGGGCTGCAGCTCACCGTCGACATTGGCCTTAAGTGCTTGAATCGTTTCCTCTCAAGATTTCGAGCGGGAAACAGCTGTCAGTGGTAAAATAACCGATCATTTAGAAAAACCCCTAGATGACCCACGCCTACATTTCGCCTTCATTTGGTTGTCTCCAAACGAGCGGAGTGTACCAAAAGTTCGAAATAAAAAAAGAGAGTTTGAAATGCTTGTGAAATGCAGTGATTGGAGGTGCGTGGCAGGTTGGAGCTGTGAATTATAAAAGTTGCTCGCGTTGGGTTTGATTGCACCAAGAACCCTCAGCGAAGGAGTCGACGCATCTATCCGGCGGTCGTGTAAGTGATCGCCTAAAATATGCACGTATATGGGTAGCACTTCAGTCCTTGTGTACCTGGGCCTAGCTTCCACAGCTGCTACTACAAAGCATGCACAAGTATACTTCCCCCGTACAGGGTACCAACTCCAACCCACTCGACTTGTCAACTTCAACAAATCTCAGGCAATTCCACATTCACTCGTTCGCTAAGTGGCAGGCCCGCTCTTGTGCTAGAACTCAGTATTCAACAGAGCAGAACTCATTCCCGAACCCACACGAAGTGCATGCATTGAACACAAATCGCACAACAGCCCCGATGCCGGTCCATCAATCCGTCGAACTCCGAGCGCACAGCACACCAAGGGCTACTTAACCTCGGTACTCCGCCCATTTCATGCATTTCAATCATGGCAATCCACCAGCTAGTCTGCCCCAAAATGAAACGGCAGAGAGCCGTATCGCCCATCACCCCGGGGGGAGACTAAACTCCACTCAAGGGATAACCTCTGCATGAAGCATTCGATTCAATCGATTCCAGCACGGAAAATCGTCGACTGAATGAATAAACATAATTCCGGTGCACTGCACTCGTTCGAATAAGCCACCTCATGTTGAAATACTTTTGAATTGCAAATCATGAATGTCACTGGCACGTTGAGTGGCGCCCGCTACCGTGTCGGAGGGTGTGCTCTCGCCAACTCTGACATTTGACTGTCGCCTGTCAAAGGCATTCCTTCCGCCTCTGGCGGTACTTTACTTCAGGTCGAGGCGACTGCGATCGGAAGCCGGACGTGCGGAGACACCAGCACGGCAAGAGGGGGCATTAAAATAAAGGAGATCCTAATTTGTGCCAGCAGCATCCACTAAACGCTCAACACCCGAGAACACTCACCCGGAAGTGGGTGCACTTTGTCAAGACAAGTGCACACCATCTCGTATCTGTTTGTCGGGTATCCGTGGCTTAATGGGTGCTCTTCCTTCCTCTTCCTCCGGGAACACACAGCCACGACGTTTGTATCTGGTGTGGTTTCCCCGGGGGAATGTGCCTCAGAACAAGAGGACCCCTTTGTGCGGGCACACGACAAGTCGGAGTCATTCATTCGGAATGGGGATTCAACGTTTAACCGATCACGTGTACGGGGGCGAGAACACGTCCGACCCTCTCGCCCACCACTAACTTATCCCCGCACAAGGACGAGTTGGGCAATCCATGGAATTTGAAGGCATTCAAAGTCGAAATTACTTTCATGAGGACCGTTTGAGCGTAAGAAACGAAAAGTTAAACCACAAACAAAGGTTTGCTCTCGCAGAGCAGGCGATGTGTTGGCTTCTCTCACTCAGCCGCACTCTCCCCTCGCTCCTCATGTGCCGCCGCGCCACCCCACGCCGTCGAGTGTTATTGGCCATGTTTGGTATTTCAGGACGAAGTTCTTTTCCGGCAGAAAAAGTTTTTGCTTTCCGAACGGATACACTAAACTTTTATGTGTTTTCCATATTTTTGCAATCCTCGGATGCACGCTGGCCGGGCTGCTTGGCAACAGGACACGCAAACAACACAAGCCAGGAGTAATTGGGCCGTTGGCGGTTGCATCTGGTTTTGGTGCGGATTTGCGTTCTGTGCCGAACCGGAATGTCCTGGATTGCAATTACCACCGGATTGCGTATTCAAACCATTCGCCCGAACTCGTGGTGAATTGGCGAAATAATGGGTGCCCTGAGATGTGCCTCGAAGTTTGCCTTGGATGCAATTTCGTCGGTATCCCCGTCGTTCCGCTGGGGGTTGTGTATTTTGATTTACAAGTTCAGTGAGCGATATTTTGGACGTGCTTATGTGAAAACCAAGCTTACCAGTGACTGCGATTTGACGACAAAAGTGGTCTCAGTTGTGGTGTCATCAACTCTCATCTCTGAGATTTGTTCGCATTGGCAATACGAGGAGACCGTGTGTCACTTAAAATCAGTTCAAATGGCGACACTTTGCAAGTTTGAGCTTGACAATGAGCCATACTACAATGGCTACAACGGGAATAGCAGTCTAAAGCAAGTTTCAAACATTTAAGACGAAATAAATAAACGAGTGGGAGGAGCTCGATCCATGTTTTAGAAATTGTATATGCAGCTCTAAAATTAAGGCATAAAACGTAAAAAAATAATAATAAATTGTTTTAATGCGGAAAAATATTTTTACTCTTAACTATGATGTCGAATTAACTCTTTCAGTCTAATATATGAAATGCTCGTGTCACAGTGTTTGTGACAAAATGCCTCCGAAATTGCTTGACCAATTCTTATGCCTTTTTGGGTGCACATCCAGTAAGTCTGAGAATAGAACGTAATACAAAAGAGACTGCTCCTACTACAGGGACATATCCCTCTTGAGTCTCCCCGGGAAAGTCTACGCTGAGGTTTTGGAAGCGCGTTCTAGAGCTATGGTCGAGCACAGGATGGGGGATGAACAGTGCGTCTTTCGTCTCGGCAGGAGTACAACCGTTCAGCTTTTCACTCTAAGAATGGTACTTGAGAAGACTTGGGAGTATGCCAAACCGATCTAGAGCTGTTTTGAAGATTTGGAAAGGGCATATGGCCGAGTAAACTCTGGAGTGTTGTGCAGGAGTATGGGATTGAGGGTCCTCTTTTGAAACTGTTTTCGGGTTAACGGTGCTTAATCAACACCTTTCACCGTGGATCTTGGACTTCGTTAAGGGTGCGTCTTGTCACCTCTCCATTTCATTGTTTATATGGGCTGGATGTTGCAGCGCAGCCCAGGCGAGGAATTTTCACATTGGAGGAGTTGAGGGTAAGTCATCTTCTTTTTGCGGATGATTTAATTGACCTCACATCTTCCCAGACGGAACTCCAGCGCTTACTCGACAGGTTTGTAGCCGTATGTGCTGATTCTGGGATGAAGGATAACTTGGACAGATCAGAGATTATGGTAATTTCCAGAACGCATGTTCAATGCACTCTACATGTGAGTCGAGTCCCATTGAAGTAGATGGAGAAGTCTAAGTGTCTTGGGGTCTTCTTAACGAGTGATGGGAGGAGTAATACTGAACTTTCCTGTAGAATTGGTCAAGCTGGGTCAGTTTCGAAATGACCTTAATAACCAACGGAAAATTTGACTGCATTGAAATGCGCATATCAGACGGCCAATAAATATAGGACCTGCACCCGTCCCAACAACAGCACCACGCCCAGTTCCGCGACCAACTGGAAGCGCTTATCAAATATATGGAGCAGAGCCGCCGACAACAATGAACATCTGCAACCCAATTGTGTCAGAAGTTCAGCATCGGTTAACCAGAGCGATCGTACACTATTGTACATCTACTACTACTACCAAAGACAAGAGGATAAAGTGCCATTTATACGAGCCGCGAACTTTCACTTCAAAAACTTTCAAAAAGCAAATATAATCAAAAAGGAAATATTTAGGGCAGCTGGACATCATCTGTCCACAAGAAAGGAGACCCCTTTGAGTGCGCCACCTACCGAGGTATACGTCTGCTGAACATCGTTTAAAAGATCTTCTCTGCCGTTTTGTGTACTCGCCTGGAACAACCTGATCTGGTCCATATAACTGTGGCTTCAGGCCAGAGAAGGCCACCATCGACCAGATTTTCACACTACGGCAGATCCTGGAAAAGACACAAGAAATACAAATCGACACCCACCACCTATTCGTCGATTTCAAGGCCCCATATGACAGCGTGCATAGGGACGAGCTATACAACGCCATGTCTAGTTCTGACATTCCTGCCAAACTCGTCAGGAATTCTCGCTTCTCCATCAAGGTCGGTAACAAATAGGTTACCAAGGCAAGACAAAATAGGTTTTAGACAAGGCGACGCGCTGTCATGTGATTTCTTTAACATCATCCTGGTGAAGATCGAGCAAGACTCACACGCCAACACTAGAGGCACGATCTTCCAGAAGTCCGTACAACTGCTAGCATACGCGGATGACATTGACGTAATTGGCAGAACACAGCGAACCGTCAGTGAGGCGTTTGCTGGCATTGAGGCGGAGGCGGCTAAAATGGGTCTAGCGGTGAACGAGGGCAAAACGAAGTATATGCTGCCATCATGAAAGAACACACAACATCTACGTCTTGGACAGAGCGTCGGGCAGCTATAACTTCGAGGTAGTCAAGGACTTCATTTACCTCGGTTCCGCATTATAACGCAGAGTAACCAGCAATTGAATAGTTGAGCCATCTCAAAGGACTAAGCTGACTTTGTACAAGACCTTGATCATCCCAGTCCTGCTGTAGGCGCGAAGGCATGGACAATCTCAAAAGCAGATGTGGAAGTCCGTGGTCTCTTGGAGAGAAAAGTTCTGCTTGTGATCTTTGGTCCTGTTTGCCTTGATGATTGTTAGAGAAGATTAAACCGCGGCTGTACAGCGACATGAGCCCATTCAGGCGTCTACGGATCCAATACCAAAGATGGCTAAGGCATGTGGAGCGTATGTACAACTCAGCTCCGGCCCGAACAGTCTTCGACTCTGGACCCGTGGGACAACGTAACAGAGGACGCCAGCGTTTAAGGTGGCCCGCCCAGGTCGAAAAGGACCTCAACCAACTTTGCGTACGACACGGGAGGCAGCTAGCCAGAGACCGTTCCAGTTGGAGAGGCTTGTTGTTTGAGGCCCAGGTCCACCCCGGACTGGTGCGCCAAATAAAGAAAAAGATAAACAAAAAGGAATACTACTTTGCATGCAAAAAGATGAGGATTGAATTATCAAGCTTTTTTATCGAATAAAATCTCAACAATAATTAGTTAAAGTAAATTTCTTTCTCTACGAATCAAATGTCAAAATGACACTTGTTCGAAATGTCACAGTGGGTTCGAAGTCGAATTTTGTTCGAGCGAAATTCACGATAACCTTTTTGTAGTTCGGGCGAACAAAAATAATTTGGGTGAAATACTGTTCGGGTGAGATTCAAGATAAGGCTGGGGTCGAATCACCGCATCCGTGAAAGAGTGAATCGCTGTCGAAAATCGTGCATTTGGTATTACAGGACACGTGAACGTAATTTGGGATCATACAACACGTTAT
Organism: Eristalis intricaria; assembly: GCA_964034865.1. Taxonomy (NCBI): domain Eukaryota; kingdom Metazoa; phylum Arthropoda; class Insecta; order Diptera; family Syrphidae; genus Eristalis; species Eristalis intricaria. Next base: position 64,155,717 of record OZ035874.1, on the reverse strand, counting down.
CGAGCACGTGATCGTATTGAACTAATCGAAACGTCATTCGATCAGTATACAGTGAATGTATTGATTTAAATAGTAAATTATAATAATATAATATGGGTGACGCTACAGTCCGAGGCGGACCTGGGTCTAGCTTCTCAGCAACCACTTGTGTTGTGCGGGCTATTGTTCTTTCACGAGTGGAAGGGACCTACAGCTTAATGCCAACTCCGAGCGGCTCCGAAATTTGGGCATTGTCAGCGACTCGAAAGAGGTGGAGCCGTGAAATATGAAAGGTGGTTAATTCGGGTATCGAACCTGGCACCCTCTGCGTAAGAGTTGACGCACTTACCCACTACGCCACGGCGACCCACGACTAGTAAATTATGAATTATTAAAATAATAAATCATATGAGTAACAGTTAAAATGTAATAAGTACATACATAAAATGCAATGACTACATTTTTTGGGATAAACTGAAACAAAATAAATCCCTTGCAAAATGAGTCGATGTCGACAGTGAAATTGTCGATATTAATTTCAGCACATTAGTTAGTGCAGTAGAAAATGTGGTTCAAGTTCACGTTTCGAGAGAACATGTTTTAATGCTCCTTATTCTAGCGAAAAAGTTTGATGAATTTGAAAATCGAAGTCTAATATATTCGTATTATTGTGTTTCAAATCATTCTCACGATTTGCTTGATTATTCCATTGGGTTACTTTTATTTCTTAACTGCTTTGGAACAATCTTTCTCTAATAATAATATCTCCTGGATCAGAGTAACTCAAGTAAAATTGCAAAATAGAATCCATCGCTTGTTACAATCGTTATATTTACATTAATTATTTCATAAATGACACATATTTGACGTTAAACTACATTTACTACGATTCACTCTATTACAATATTTCCTACACAGAATTATAACGTTCCGTCAACATTCGTGCGACATGATCCCAATACGTTCGTTCGTATGACGAGTAACGTAATTTCGGTTCGTATAATGGACGATCCGTTCACGGATGCGGTGGTTCCACCCCTGAATATAAACTATGAACAATAAATCTTTGGATTACTTTTCAAAAATAAATCGCCAATAAGCGTTTGTTTTCATAAACTTCTTTCTTCAAAGGACAAACATCTTAACATTGCCATGCATTGATACACAGACAAAGGAGTTGCCTTGCGTCCTTCTTCTCTTAGGCAACAAATGAAATCATTCACTGACACTTTTTTTCGTACGTTATATAGAGCTGCTAAATATCCTTCATTCGTTACGTAAGCATTCGGTATATTGGACCACCACTGTATAAGTACAATTTTGTAAGTGTCGTAGAATAATTTTCTTTTTTCCTGCAACTGCTGTGGGTGGATCGAGGACAATCGCGTGGCGCCCATTTTCTTAATAAACCCACGGCCATTCTCCACTGTTGGCCGGGCATCCTTCCGTTTCGCATTGCGTGTCGATTCGGTCGTGATGATGTTAGCGACTGTCTCGTCGACGACATCTCTCTTCCCCTCTTCTTAAACCTTGCGCCCTTTCATTGTCCGTTCGACAGGTGTCACAATAGAACACAATTGAAACAATTGCCATTTCCATCGAAACCATTAATCACCTCGCCTCCACACATAATCAGCAATTTGATGAAATCTACTCCACATTACGACACAGCACAGCTAATCCGACACAAGTGTCACGCTCAAATTGTAACACACACGTCCTCTCTAACGGTCATTATCATTCAGCGTCAAATTGCAAATCATTTGCAGCGCTCGCTTTGTTAACACACCCCAATTGACGTATCAAAACAATTTGTTGACGTTGTTGCGCGCCAAAGTAAACAACTGTCACTCTTACTCACACACACTCGCACACACACTGTCACTGTTATTATTCGCCGTTTATAGTTGATTTTATCTTCATTGTTTGTGAAATTAATTTTGAATAACAAAACACTTCTCCGTTTTCCATTTCCAGGTAATGCCAACATCAAGCGATTTGCATCGATGACCTGTGTACCTGGGCTCGCCACTCACAGGACGGTCCTGTTGCTGCTGCAGGATAATGCCGTGCGACACACACAATGGCCCATGTATCTTTGTATTCATAAATTTCACAGTTATTGGCCACAATTCAGATATTAATCGACTCGATTATCGATTACAAAGTGCAATTAATTCAATTTAACTGAGTTGCAGCGTGACAGAGGACAGGGTGGTCGGTTTGTGACACACAAGCTTTGTCTGTAGTCAACGGTGACTGGGAAAAAAAAAATTGGTGCGCTGGTTAAACACAGATTGTGAGCCGCGATCGCGGCGCGCGATTGGGGGCGGGATAATGCGGTTTAGAGCGGTTTTCATTGAGGTGTGATAATATGATAAAATGCAGCCACCGCGAGCGCAATCAAATTACTAAATTGATTTGAATCGTTGGTGGTTGGGGCTTGTAACTCGCGACATTTCTGGGAGACTCGTGCTTTATGACACAGCGTGACAGGGTTTTTTTTTGTGAATTGAATCATTTTAATCCTCTTAGACTTCGTGTTTGAGGACTCCCGAGGATGGCTATGTTGCATTGAACCTATGGAGGCTGTAATCGTGGTTTTGTTGATAACAATTAAGACTTCCACTCCTAGACGTATTCTGATGACAGCAGATTCGGGAGGAAAATAAATGAGTTATTAGACGATGCGGCGTCGTACATAAATTGGTAATGAATATGGAGGTTGTTCCAGAGCGACACGCAAAGTAGAAATAAAGGGTTTTCCAATAGGGACTTGACAATTTTGAATTTCGTTTGTGAACGCACTCTTTCACTAATCAACAAACTGTCACTGTGAATTGATTCAGTAAACTCAACATTTTCATCATGGTAATGTACACGAACGGAAAACAATCGACTACCGAATTTCGGAGTCGGTGACCGCAACTTTTGACGAAGCTCATTTTTGTCAATAAGCAAAATATGCGTTATTGGACGGGTGAAAATCCACATGTGCTTCATGAATCACCACTTGATCCACAAAAAATAAGTGTCTGGTGCGGTATGCACCCGCCGACGGCGTTATTGGGCCATATTTTTTCGTCGACGATAACGATCGTCACGTTACAGTGAATGGTTAGCGTTATCGCGCCATGATTACCGATTATTTTTGGCCCGAATCGGAAGATGAGGACTTGAACGAAATGTGGTTTCAACAGGATGGTGCCACAAGTTACAATCGATTTATTGAAGAGTAAGTTCCGAGTAAGAGTCGATTGGCCGCCTCGTTCGTGCGATTTAAGACCACTTGGCTATTTTCTGTGGGGCTACGTTAAGTCATTGGTTTATGCCAACAAGCCGATGACGTTGGAAGAACTCAGAGCCAATATTGAACGCGAAACAGGGGCCGATTCGGCTGAAATGTGTTCCCGAGACATTGAAAATAGTGTCCAACGAATCGACCGCTGCAAACGTGCCCGCGGTGGCCATATGAACGAAGTTGATTCCATTCATAGAAGTTTTGATTGTACTTCAAGCTGATAGTAAAGTTTTTGAATTATCTCAAATGGTTTGCGGTTTTTTAAAAACAGTTATAAAGTCCTTATTGGAAAACCCTTCAGTTGCGCATCGAAGCCCCCCTTCTACAGGGGGAAAGTGCGACCAACCTCCTCGTAAGCCTGAGTTGTTGAGGAGAGACATTCGAAAGCCTGATAGCGACCGTTGTCATTTCAGGCAAATAGCAGGCGTCTTCCTCTTTTTTAACGCTACAGTCCGAAGTGGACCAGGGTCTCAACTAACAAGCCTTTCCAACTAGCTCGATCTAGATCTACCTCAGGCGACACCTGGTCCTTCTCTATCTGAGTGCGCCACATTGGCCACGGGATTCGTCTGTTGCGTTGTTGAAGACCGGAGCTGAGTTGTCTATATGCTCTACTTGGCCCAGCAACCATAGACGTTGGAACCGTAGATTTTTTGTGTATCCTTTTTTTCCTCTTGTACAACCCATGCCATATAGGCAACGACACGGCGACCATGATGGCGTAGATCTATTGAATCGAAGGATTGGAGTTAAGACAAAAGACAAACCACTTCCCTCATCAAAGATAGCAAATCTTTTGTAGCGGACATTTTTTAATTCCACTCAAGTGAGTATCTCCCTATGGAAGAAACGTTACCAAATTATTGGCGGACATTCACACATGATGTGCTCGGGAGTCTCATCCTCTTAGAGGCAAAGCCGACAAACCGTGTCTTGACACAGGTTTAGTTTGTTAAGGTGATATTTCAGGTCGCAGTGGCCAGTTAGAAAGCCTAAGCCATCCTTATTAAGATGGAGTATTTCCATATATGAATAAGGCCTGATTAAACTCTTGGACTGCCTAAGACCATGACCATGTGTCCACTGGTCTAGGCGAAGTTTGTTCTCAGAGTTGTAGCTGATATCCAATTGACACTGCAGAACGGTTCTGGACCGATGAACGCTGATTCAGAGCCAGCTTCAGCGAGCTTATCTGCGGATTCGTTGCCTTCAATCCCTCTATGTCCATGGACCCTGCCGATTCTTACTTTGTTGGGTATGGCAAGGGATTGCAAGGCGTCATAATCGTTCTAGTTTGTTGTCCTTTTTGTAAAAGTTGGATATAAACGTTTTACACTATTCAAGGCTTTTTTTATGCTCAGCTTTATCCAGGAGGGTGATTGACTTTTTGGATAGCAAATATTGCAAAACAGCAATTGCACTTAAGCACTGCGACCTGCATTTAAAGTAGGAAACTCTGTGATGCTATCAAATCTCGATAAAGCAAACGCCTTAGCTAATGCGTTTTTCGATAATGGCATGACTCATAATATAATTACCAATAACAATATTTCTTCTGCAGTTGAGCACTCCATGCAACTCCTGCAACTGGTAGTTCCAATTTCGTGTCTTTTGGCGAAGTGAATAGTATAATTTCTTGTTTAAAAACATACAAATCATCTGGTTTTGATGAGTTGAAGAATTTGTATCTGAAACATCTCCCTAAAAAATGAGTTAAATTTCTGCAAGGTCTGTTTAGTAGCTGTTTCAAGCTCATTTATTTTCCCGTAGATTGGAAATCTGCCAAAGTTATCCCAATCTTGAAACCGGGTAAAAATTCTAGCTTGCCTGAGAGTTATAGACCGATAAGTTTACTTAACTCCTTGAGCAAATGCTTCGAGAAAGTAATTAAAAATAAATTAGTGACGTTCATGAATTCACACAATATTTTGCCTCCTGAGCAATTTGGATTTAGGGCACACCATAACACAACCCAAGAGGTTCACCGTATCTCGAATCACATCAAAAGAAACTTTATTGAAGGTAGAAGTACAGGTATGGTATAACTTGATGTTGAGAAAGCGTTTGACACAAAGTTTGCTGCACAAGCTTATGTCTTTTAATTTTCCTATTTACCTTGTCAAGATCATAGATTCATTTTTATCCGAGTGTTCTTTTAAGGTGTCCCTTAATAACGAATTTTCAAGCGAGTACTCAATCGTTGCAGGTGTTCCTCAAGGATCTGTGCTTGTCCCTATCCTGTACACTATTTATATTTCTGACTTCCCAGAACTTAATAATTGTCAATCTGCTATGTTTGCTGATGATCTGATATCTGCATTCTCTGATCAGATTTTGGTTCAAATATTGTAACCTGCTGCTTTGGATGTTGTACTAAGGTATCTCGGTAACAATAAGATTAAAATAAATGCTTCAAAAACTCAGGCTGTCTTTTTTACTAGAAAAAGAAAAGCATGTTTCTTTCCAAGCAACAAACTTCAAATTAACTCAGACTGAGTGGAAAGACAGTGCCAAGTATCTTGGTGTACACTTGGATAAAACATTTACATTTGGCTTACATATCCAACAAACGATACGTAAGTTAAATGCTAACATTAAAATTCTCTATCCGTTTATAAATCGCAAATCAAAGCTTAATAATAATAATATGGGTGGCGCGACAGCCCGAGGTGGACCTGGGCCTAGCTTCTTAGCAACCACTCGTGTTGTGCGTGCTATTGTTCTTTCACGAGTGGAAGGGACCTAAAGTTTAATGCCGACTCCGAACGGCGAATTTGAGAAGCTTTTTCTAGACAGGAATACCCTTTGAGCATTGTCAGTGACTCGAAAGAGGTGGAGCCATGAATTATGAAAGGTGGTAAATTCGGGTATCGAACCTGGCACCCTCTGCGTAGGAGTCGACGCACTTACCACTACGCCACGGCGACCACCAAATCAAAGCTAAGTATTGATAATAAATTGATAATTTTCAAGGTAATTTTCCAGGCAATATTGTTCCACGGATGTAACGTTTGGGGAAAATGTGCAATCAGCCATATACGCAAACTGCAAATTTGTCATAATAAACTGCTAAAAATGATATTTGATCTCCCATGGCATTTCTCTTCTGAAGAGTTACGTTAGTTGGCAAATGTTGAAAAAGTCCAAGCCAAAATCTGAAAACTATCAAATCATTACAATATGTCTTGTAGTTTGTCTGATGATCATTTGATTTCCAAGCTACTCACTTAAATGCTTATTATTTGTTCATATTTATTCATTATCACAGATTACTATTTATATCTCATTACTCTTGATAATGTTTTTTTTTTTGTTCTATTTACTATATTTTTTATTATTTGTTATATATTATTTATTATTTTTTATTTATTATAGGTAGCTATACAAGATCGCTGCGTCTCGAAAATCTGTATAAAATAATACTCATTATTAGATATATATTTTGAACGGAATTATTAAAATTGTGGGTCCATTCATTTTGATCTAGGAAAAAAAAAGGATTTGAATTAAATACTACGTGAAAAAGTACGTTTAATAAGCACGTTAGTTACCAATCTTTGATTGAGACGCAATTGACTGCATTCATCTTCTGTCGTCTGGAACTTACTGTACAAAAATAATTTAATACTAAAATAATAGATATCTTCAAGATATCTTCTCTCTCTCTTTCATATTGCACAGGCAACAAAGTGTTGGTAGATCTGGACGATGTGGTACATAATTTAGTTGGACAAGTTTACCTCTCATTTTAAATATAGAATTTTTTTGTTAAGGAAATACGATTGCTCATTTAAATAGTGCTTAAGTTTTCTATAGTTATAGTAGTTCCTATATAGTGATGATTCGGCCGGAAATTTGAGCTTAGAATTTAGAGAGATGAGGTTGTTCGTTCTCTTGAAGGGTCAGATTTATTCCGCTTTCAGCTGCCACTCTCCGCTATTCTTCGCAAATATTTCCATTTGTTCTAATTATACTTTTTAATACTATGCTTGGTATTCTGGATTCGTTCATCTCTAGTACTTTTAAGACATAGTTGAAGTGTATTTTGAGGGTGTACAGGAAAAAAGGGTGAGGGGTTCCAGTTTCAACAGTGTAACATATAGTTAGGGGTATATTTTGGTAACCGGAATATCCTCTTCAGGAAGTACCGCAGCAATTTTTCCAGCGCCGCATATAGCATTATCGAGGCTGCAGTCGAAACGTGCTTTGCAACACGTATTTGCTTTTGAAACAACGTCCCCAAATCGCACATATAGCTGATGCTAAGTTTTTCCATTCAAACTGGGGTCTTAACCTTAAAGATGACGATATCAGGATACCGAGATATTTGTATCTGGATACTATCTCCACTTCCTTGCCGTCTAGCTTTCATTTTTTCCAAATGTGAGTAGAGTCCACCTGCATTTCGAAATACCATAATTTTTGATTTCTCAAGATTAACAGAGAGATTCCAACATTTATCATCAACTGCATACCTTGGATAGAGTTGCATAGAAACACAATGTCAGACGCATACATCAATGCAGACACCATATTCCACCTCTTACATCATCAGTTATGGCACTGATGTTTAGTATAAAAAGGAGTGCGCTTAAAATACAGCCTTGTTTAACGCTCATTGAAGATTTGAACTCCTCAGAAAGCCTCCCCCACACATATGCATTATTATTATCAAACAAGGCTCTGAATTATTTTACTCGATACACCGATTTTGGACAGCTTGTAGAAGAGTGCTTCCCGTGGTATTGTATCAAAAGCACAACAAATAGCAACTGAAAAATAACGGTTGTATACACTATCGCGATATACACACTATGCACTGTAGTCGCCGTGGCTTAGTGGGTTAGTGCGTCGACTCCTATATATAAATTAGAATAGCTTAGAGTACTCGCATAGGGTCAGTAGGTTAGGATTAAATACAATAAGTTATATAATGTATTTAAGCTAGTTTTAAGTATATTTTGTCTAGCAAGTAAGTTTAGTTCATTACAATAAAAACTAAATTACATGAAAAAAAAATAAAAAGTGCGTCGACTCCTACGCAGAGGGTGGTAGGTTCGAATCCCCAATGTACCAACTTGCATAATTCACGGCATCCACCTCTTTCGAGTCACTGACAATGCCCAAAGAGTATTCCTGTCTAGAAAAAGCTTCTCAAATTCGCCGTTCGGAGTCGGCATTAAACTGTAGGTCCCTTCCACTCGTGAAAGAACAATAGCACGCACAACACGAGTGGTTGCTGAAAAGCTAGTCCCAGGTCCGCCTCGGACTGTAGCGCCATCCATATTATTTTTATTATTATTACTCGTTGAGCATTGTCAGTGACTCGAAAGAGGTGGGACCGTGAAAATTATTTTGGTCGCACCGGGAATCGAACCCAGGCAGCTATGTTCAATTGTGTTGGAGTCGACGCAAGTACCCACACCTACCGCCACAAAGGAAAAATCAGGATTACTTCAAGGTACCGGCAAGGAAATCCTCTGTCTCGACAAGGAAAGCTTAAGAATGTTAATGAGCCTTCTTCCTTGGCCATTGCGACCTGAATAACAATGTTTACAAAGAGAGTCTGTGCCAAGACAAGGTATGTCGTCTCCGTCTGGGAGGGGACGAGACATCCGAGCACACTTTTTATGAAAGTCCGACATGAGACGAGAGACGACGCTGTTCATTATTTGTACGAACAATGTTTGGTTCAGTGTAAGACAAGATCTGTAACTTGAATTGAAATGCTTCCCATTGCTAAAGTAAGGAAATAAAAAATGTTTGTTTTTTGTTTCTTGTTATTTAGGTATTTGACTTCTAGCCTAGCGGTATTTTTTCAAATTGAAAAAAACATTTGTTTGACTTATGTCAGGTAGCGTTTTACTGACGATGGATTGACAGAGGTCCCAGAAAGAGTGTCTGCGTCCACAACCATCTAAAAATTTAAAACATTCTAATTGAGAACAATAATGATATAATATGAAAAATGAGGATAACTATGAACTTGTGTATGTGACCTCATTAGGAGGACCACTACATCCGCCTGCAGTGACAGCTGTGACAACACTGCCTAGCTGACACATCAAAATCCAGGCCCATCCCTTCCTTTTTTTCATGTGAACCTTTCCTCACATGTCACCAAGTTGAACCTCCCACTTCGTCAAACTCCCTAAAGCCTCGCAATTTCCTCCTGTCAGAACTGATTAATGACATGCATTCGAAAAAAAAACAAACTGCCTCTCATCAAAATCCCACACTCAGCGCTCCACTCACGAAAGCACTCTGCGAACACGGCCGCACTCAATGCAATATGATCACTTCACGTCTTCCGCTGCACTAAACCTTGAGATCCACTGGAACGTTTACTACTTAATAGCACACCCAGAATCATAGCACGTACTTAATCACCGACGTCATTAACACCCGCCACAGTTGTGCGAAAAAAAAACAACAACAAAAACAAACCAAAAATCCACGAAATTCGAACAAAAACCGGCCACAGATGCAGTCGTTTTTTCATTAATTAAAGCAGCCACGGGTCATTTGTATCTACGTGCCACCGCATATTACTTTTCCGATAATCCGAGGATTATCTCGTTTCGTTAATCACCGGCCCGCCCCACACGCTGGACGTTGCCTCGTAGCGGCGAGGTACAAAGTCATTAAAATCTGATTACCATTGTTGTGAAATCTCGACCGCATTTTATTTGTTTTTTTTTTTTTTTTCTCTGTTGACTCTCACCCTCTTCGTCGGTGAGGATGTCCTTTTTTTTTTGCTGAAGAGGGTGCCGCTGTACGTGGCGAATTTTTAAGTGTCTAAGTACACAATCGGAGGATATCGCATCCAATTGTGCTCCTTCAATTACCGGATGAGCGAAAATACGAAGAGTACCCCCAACAAATTGAAAATCCCACCCAACACCCACAGCGTGTCACATTATCCCCGTGGGATGTGCTCCTCCACGTCGGCTCCGTCGCCAGGGTCCCACTTACTTGTGACAATTCAATTGTCGAGAAAAACACACTCCTCCAGTTCGTCAGACAGCAAGAAGTTCCATCATCCGGAGTTCCGTGAAGTGGCCGCGGGGCGAAAGGAGCCGAGCAAACAATCGACAGGACTCCCCTGTTGTTCTTGGACTGTGATATCAAAACGTTGAAGATGTTTGTCGACAGATGACAGCTCTCGGGCCAGATGACTAGGCGGGTCTAATCACCTGCTTATCCCGTGCCGACGAATATTTCAGGCGAGACTGGCGTGACAGAGTGGGGTGGCGGCACTTGAGAGTGCTCCTCTGAAGTGTGTGTAAGTGCGAAGGCAAATATCTGTGTTTTGTCAGGATTTCTCGTGTTGCCGGCTGAGTGCTTAGGGGATTCGAAGAATGATTCAAAACAAATACCGGCGGCAACGTTCCTTATTGTCTTTCGAAAACAAGCTTACGGGCCGGGGGGGAATGGGGAGACATGAGCCGAGTGAGCCTGTCACATGGGCGATGAGTGGTCTGGGGTTCTGACAACGTGCCTGGGCAGTCGGTTACTACTGACATGTATGCACTTATTTAGTTGACTCAAATGATGAGCCGACAACAACAACTGAAGTGGCTGTTTTTGTGTATAATAGTTCAATCGCCCGGGACTACATGGGTTATTCAACACTTGATAAGGAGAAGCTTCAGTTCTGGTTCATGACACCGAAGGGAATGATTTAAGGAGCTCAAGAGCCGAGGTACATCTCTCCAAGGGTCTTCCATGGAATGCAAGCATCTGATTCCCTTCAGGAGGAATATTTATTTGCAACAAGTAAGGGGATCACAACAGTTTTGGTGAATTGTCAGAGGTTTTGTCTTACACGGGTCAACAGTCTTATAGATCTTAAATTCTCATAAGCAGTTGTTAGCAGCAACAACAGGTTCGTTTCACAGAACGAAGCTTTAAATTAATACCAGAGGCATGACACACGGTTCCCTCCGAGATTCGATACATTACTCGTCAAGGACTCTTCTTTCCAGGACACCCCAATGTGGATTTGTTGATGAAACATTTTAAGAAGAGACTTTGCTTGCCAAGCCATTGTCCAGTTTCGTGTGACCTCCACTTCCTTGAAGTTTCTGGGATGAAGACAATGGCGACTCATCTCTCGCCTTCATCAGAAGGCCCCCTTAAGCAAAGCAAATTATGCTAAATTTCCCAGGAAAGCCAAATTTAATAAATCCTATTGCTAGGACGATCTTTTCTGTGATTCGGGTAAATTAGCTTCTCGTCCTCTCTTTACTTCAAACTGACCTCTTCGCTTTGCTATCTGCACCTCAACAGCTTGCAAGCAGAAGCTTGTGTCTAACGGTGCTTACCATCGAAACAGTCACCCTAATTTCGTTGTTGGACGACCACTGTCGTCCCACAGACTTGATGCCGATGTTTGTTGGGACAGAAGCCAAGTTTTGCCACTTGGGCTGAATTGAATCCAGAGACACCTGACTAGACCCATATTGCTGTAACGGCAAACGGATTGTGCGAGGTGGATCTGGGCTTAGGTTAGGTTTGGTAGAGGGCCTGCTTGTGAATTCAACAGCACTCTTAGACCATTTCGGTTCATGTGATACCCACAATCAGACTACCACCACTGATTGACCATTTCAGGCAAATGGTGACTGGACCCGATTTGAAAACCAGATAAAACCGCATTAACCTTGCTCTCACTGGGATTCGAACCGGAGACTCCAATTACCAAAGGCAGGCACTTAAACCATTGCGCCATCCAGTCGTTTCGGGACCTTAGCCTAGCTTCTACACAACCACTCGTGTTGGGCGTGCTATTGTCCTAACACAAGTGGAACTGTAGGTCCCAGTTTTATGCGAACGGCGGAGTAATGAGAAGCTTTCTTAAGACAAAAGTACTCTTTGAGCATTCTCAGTGACTCGAATGAATTGCAGCCGAGAATTATGAAAGTTGGTAAATTCGGGAGTCGAACCTGGTACCCTCTGCGCAGGAGTCGAAGCATTAACCCACTATGGCAGTGTGACCAGCTGTAAACAAAGCCGATCGTTGAAATACGACATTATACCGTAACACCCTCCCTGGCTAGCAGATCAATACGACTAGTTTCACACTGCAAGACCTTTTTTTTTTGACATAAAGCCTTTTATAAAAGCCTCCATCCAGCATTGCATAGTTAGGCAAGATATAGTGTCTTAACATTCGACATTTCTTAAACGACCGTCCCCCTTCGAGATCGAAAGACGATTGTCAATGCACGATTCACCCGATCGTTGGTCAGCCTCTCTTTCACTCAAGAGGGTTGTTCATGTTGACGATTGAGTCGTTTGAGGAAAGGGATCATTTTTATTCTTCGTGCAATATCGCTCAACAATTCTAACCAGAATTGATTTTAGTTTCAGAACAAAGAAGCAACAACATTGTATTGTTACTCAATAGACGCCAAAAATTTAATGATCAATAAAAAGGCGATCCTACCTCTTGCAACAACTATAGAGGCGTACCCCTGCTCAACGTCGCCTACAAGATCCTGTCCAGCGTACTGTGTGAACGTCAAAAGCCGTTTTCCACCGCACTAATCGGCACGTACCTTCACACTAAGACCATACCCGCCACCTTTTAATCGATTTTAAGGCCGCATACAACAGCATTCATCGCAAGGAGTTATTCGATGCGTCGGCCGAATTTGGGACCCCGGGCAAAATGATCCGGTTGTGTCGCACTAAGCTAACAAATACGCGATGCACCGCTCAGTTCGAGTCGAGAACGTCTGAGCCGTTTGAAAACTGCACCGGATTTCGGCAAGTAGATGCGCTGTCATGTGATTTCTTCAATTTGGTACTGGAGAAGTTAGTGCGGCGGCTAGCTAAACACGGAAGGCACTCTCTTCTACAAGTCAGTCCAACTGTTGGAATATGCAGACGACATGGACATCGTCGCGCGTTCCCAACGTGCCTTAGGCGAAGCATTTACGGTAATTGAAGAAGAGGCAAAGCGAGCTGGTCTTAAAGATAAAACAAAGTAAATGCTGTCGACGAAAAAACGATCTGTCACACACCACCTAGGGCAAAACGTCACAATCGACAGCTTCAATTTCGAGATAGTAAAGAAGTTTGTCTACCTCCGGACGAACGTAAACTCCATAAACGACATCACTGTGGAGATCCGACGTAGAACCGCCTTTAACAACCGGTGTTGCTTCGGTCTGTCAAAACAACTGGCGTCAAAACTCCTGACTCAAAGGACTAAGGTCATGCTCTACAAAACTGTCAGTCCTGCTATATGGAGCCGAAAGCTGGACGATAAACAAAACTGCGGAGCTGATTCTTGGAGCCTTCGAAAGAGAAATTCTGCGTCGGATATATGGTCCCGTCTCCGAGGAAGGCGAAGGGAGGAGAAGACACAACCGCGAACTCTACGAGCTGTACCAGGATGTGGATGTAGTCCACTGGCTCGGCCACATCGAGCACATGGACAACAATGATCCAGGTAAGAGGGTCTTCGAATCCGAGCCTCCTGGTTCGAGAAGGAGAGGAAGACCGAATCTCCGGTATAAAGACCAAGTAATCGCGGACGAAAGACAGCTTGGCCTTGATGATTGGAAGCTTCGTGCCGAGGACCATTAACAATGGAAAGCAGCTGTCGCTCAAGCTCGGACCCTGCTTGGATCGTCAGCATGATATGTAAGTAAAATCCAGGAAAACATGGCCGGTGTATAATATGCAATCGAAACCGCACTGACATCGCACATCCTTAATAGCGGTCATCACCATGCTGTGGCCTATAGGAGACCACCCACCAAACTAATGGGGTCAATCTTCTATTCCATACAACACGCACTATCGCATGAAATATGAGCTCATTTTCTGTGCACCTAGATCGCCGACTAGAATCAGACTGCAAGCACTAAGCAACAGCTCGGTGACGTATCCAATTAGGCCACAAAGCGATTTATTAAGTTTATAAATGCAACACGGGTTGTAAGGAAACAATAAGCGAATAAATAAAATAGAGCTGTGATAACAAAACGGCAAATTGAAAAACAAAACACACCCATGAGTACGTGTGGTTTCGTGACAGTCACATCTTTTAATGACCCGAGAATATGGTGTTCTTACATTTCGTACCCAAGTTTACTTCTTATGGCCAAGTAAGTCTACAAGCATCGCCCCATTCATATGTGCTTTCCTTGGCTGGCCGGATTGGCCATACAACTTTCGCTTCTCACCACTGAATGAAAAGTCCACGGTCGTCACTTTATTAATTTTGATGGAAAATATTACGTATACGCCATGGTTGTCGCTAACGATTTAATCCTTAGCCACGTACGATTTGGAGACCGCCCAGTGCCCAGGATCGTCAGGAATGGAAAGCAGCTATCGCTCAGGCTCGGACCCTGTATGTGTCGTCAGCCTGATAAGTAAGTATATAAAAAGAAGAAGATACTAAGGCCAGTGATCAGTTCGACTGACTCACTTTTTATTCGAAAAAGCTGTACACGTTCTGTGGCTTTTATAGATCTTTTACGTACGTGTGCTATGTACGTTATTTTTAGCTTTGAAGATGTTTTGAATAAATCAGGCGATCAGATAAAGATCAAAAGAGCGAACGATACATACAAACAATACCTCATGAAAAAATAGCATAACCGAATTTATTCGTCAATCATTTCTTGGAGCGCTATATTTACATTTTTATTTATTTACATACAAGAACATTTTTTTTATAATTTGCTAATACCCTTATGTGTCCGGGGTCAAGACACAGCACGGGCCGAAGGTATAGAGGGAGAAAGAGAGAGGAGGAACGTGTGCACATTGGTCTCAAATATCTGCGGGTTGTGGTCTGTGGGAAATATTAGGCTGGGAAGAGCATTCCATATTCGTACAATCCGGCTGAAGAACGAGTCTCTTAATTTAACTGTCCGTCCGAAAGTAGGCTTAAGGGTATACTGATGGGCATTCCTGGCGAGACGAGTATTGCGGGTGAATTCATGGAAAGGAGGAGTGCAGTTGGCTAGCTCACTTGATCATCGTTTGTTGAAATAACCATTAAACTCGGATCAAGAAGAGACGGTTTGTCGATGTTCGAGCGAGTGTAATGACTTTGCGTACCCTATAAGTTTTATCGATCGCTTTTGGATTCTATTAAGTAGGTGCAGGGTGGTCTTGGGGGCACCAGACCAGATATGAGCGTTGTTTTCTCATATCTGGTGCTTGGGGCGGATGTACGCCTTATAAATTAAAGCCAAATCAGAAGGGGTGAAATATTTCTTGCATCGATTAAGGAAACCTAAACATTTCGCAGCATTTTTAAGGACCTCAAATATGTGATCGTTCCAGCTAAGTGTTGTGTTGATACACGTACCAAGGGTGGAATGTTTTCCGGTTTCATCGACACAAGCGAGATTTATGGATAATGGCTGATTATCAAGGGTTCGCTTGAGTGACAACAGACAGCATTGAGTTTTTGAAGCTTGAATTGAATTCTATTGTTTTTTCACCAGTCAATTATGCTGTCAAGATCGGTTCCAATTCTACGGCCGAAAGGCGGGGTCGTGAGTCTTGGAACGAATATGAAGAGCTGAGGGTGCTGTCATCAGCGAAGGAATGGATTCAATTAGAAGTAGCAGACAAGAGTCATTTATAAAAATGAGAAAGAGTGTCCGAGACAGAACTGAGCCTTGAGGAACACCAGCATTTATTTGGTGGATATCAGACATGAACCCATCCAACATATCTAATAAAATGCCTTATTTTTCGATTCGATTCAAATTTTGCTCAAAAAATCTAAATTTACAAAAATTTTCGCATTTTTAATCTTTTACGTGTCAAAATAGGTCTAAATCCAAAAACCGCATTGGGTTGTGGAGGAACAAAAAACGAACACCCGGGTGAAATTTGAAAAGAGCAAAGTATTTCTGATAAAATTGTATCATTTTTGTATCAATTTTACACTTTTATTTAAAAAAAAATTAAATTTTTGTTTTTTTTTTTGTCGAAAAGCTTCTCTGCACAAAAATATTTATCCTTATAGTTTTTCTCGGCTTGAAACGACCTTTGTCTGGGAAAAAACCCACTACAGGCAAGTCTCGAAAAAAGTATACCATTACCTCTTAACACTCGCTAACGTAAATATAATGTTAATACAAAAAGGCATTGTTCAAAAAGTACTAAATTCTAGAAAAATGAAAATATAAATGCATTCTATAATCTTTGCAGTGATTCATTTAGTACATGGGTACTCGTTTTTCCTTTGGATTCAAACGATAATCTTAAACAATTCCTAACCAGCAGTTGGAAATACAGTGGACTCTCTGTTGTGAGCAATCGCAACGAGCGATCATGTTTCATATGTGTGCATGACTTGTACTCCACAATGTGATGACAAGATGTACAACGTCAGCAGGATTGTCGGAGGATGCAATGTTTCTCCAATTGGTTGGCACAATTTTCTCTTGTATTTGGGATACTCTGTTGGCCAGAAAATGTCATTTAGGTAGAAGGGCAGGCTAGGCTAATTGTTGAATCTGTCCAAGCAAATATATTTCCCACTTGCGACCCAAATACTTGTTGCGTTTTCCAGAGTAATCTGGAGAGCAAATGTGCTCCACATCGCATGGCAGCCAAGAACGCTGCTGAAGTAAGGTCGCTTACTAGTTCTATATGGGAAGACCTAGTGGATAAGCCGACAAATACAGATATGTATCCCTTTGTAGGACGATTTCCTCTTCCGTTAGACATAAGGATTTTAATGGGGCCGGCGTGATCTACACCAGTATGAATAAAGGCTCTAGACGGTTTTACTCTTGGAGTTGGTAGCATTCCCATTATTTGCTCTCTGGTTCCTGCCTTAAATCGATGACATCTGACGCATTCATGGATAACTTGATGAACGATTCGCTTGGCTTGCAGAATCCAATAAGACTGCCTTAATGTTGCCATCATCAGCTGTATCCCTCCCTACTGTTTTTTTGTGTATATGTTCTATGTGGTCAAATAGTCGGATGTTCTTGAGATTCTGACGGATTTGCGTTCTCCAGCCGACTTCCAACGACTATAATTCCGTCATTATTTAACAGAGGATTCAAAGACAAGAGCTTACTCGTCTTACTAAGTGCATGTCCACCTTCTAAACAGGCCCATTCTGCGAGAAACTCCCTTCTTTTGAATGCGCGTATAACTGCCTTGCAACTGGCTTCCAGTTCACTTGTTGTTAATGCACCCCGTTGTATATCTCTCTTTTTACAATTTGATACGGAACTTTTATCAGTTTGTTGTATGATGAAAATCTTGTAAAGATACTCTCGTTCTCTAATATAGTCATTGTAAGTGTGACCTTTACCTCGGCGATAATAATTTCCATAGGTACTTCTGTCGGCCATAGAAATGATGAATGTTTTAGCCACTCTCCCTAAGTAAAGTGTCTCTTCAAACCGAAATTCTCCGGCATATTTTAAACACATTACACTCAATTTTCCATGCAAAAACATCCTCTCTAAATCCAACAAATCATGGTATCCTGACTTAGGAGGTGTCCACTGTATTTATTCCATTTGTTCCGTGTAAAGTGACATGGAGCCCGAAATGTTTTCGATGTCTCTTCAGTGCATCCGTAGTCTAAGCCCACCAGCCTCCATCTTGCCAATAGCCATCAAATCAGCTTACAACGGCCTTCCATTTTACAGCAGAAAAGTAAATATCGATGGAACCGAACACATTTTCAGACAGACGCCATGTCACCCGCCTGACAGCCATCATCACCTTCACCAGCGAAATCATCGCGCATCGCCAATCTCATGTCATCGCCAAAATGGAACCATTAATTGCGACCGGCTAATCCCCCCGACCGACCTCATCAGGCGTGTCTGCACAACAATTTAACACACAATGCACATCAATCCCAACCCAATGCCGGCCGCGACGTGCAAATGTTTACCTTCAATTAAGTGATCTACATTTCACGCGGCATCGCCCCGCGCGGTGGCGTGCAATCTGCTGCTGCCCAATCCCAACTCCTCCATCAAGTGGCTCGTTAATCTGTTTGCTCATGTCGTCTGCCAGTCGGCGTATTTTTGTTTGCATTCGCCGCAGCCATTCATTAAGGCTCATTAACATTTAATGACTTTACAGTCGCCTCCAACCAAAGCAACCAGCCGCGTGTTCGGAATGAAAAATTCATAAGCCATAAACTGGCACAAAATCGCTGGCGAAAGGGTGAAATCCATTCGATTGCATCATCATCTCCTTCATCGCGCGTCGCTTGCATCGGAGCGGAGGTCCTTGTGCGACGGCACATCGTAAAAGTTTGTTACAACTCCTAAAACCGTACACCTTACTCTTAATTAAACAAATTCCAATAAGCCATATGGAGGGCGTGCACACAACCACTGGCACCTCAAAGGGGACGGATATCGATCGAAAAAAATCACAGATGACTTTTGTTTTCTCCTCGGTCGTCGCCGGTGGTAAAAGTTATGCCGGCCATAAATAATGCACCAAAAAGCAAACGAGTTTTCTTTATTAAGGGGCGTTACGCGTTTTCTCTGTTCGCCTGGCACCCAGTGCACGAAAAGTGGGGTAACACGAAAATAATTGGAAACTTTTCATCCCCCCCGTTCCTCGTTCCACACACATGTGTCGTGTCGGTTACTTTGAAGGGGGCCGGGAGGGGGCTGCTGGACAACAGGATGCCACCACGATTCAAGTGAATGTCACAAAAAGTGATTACAAACGTTTTTTTTTGCTCGCTGCTCCACTGCTCTGGCATTTCTTTCCTTCACCACTGCCGCGCCGTCGGCCACTGCCAGGGGAGACCACCGAAAAAATGTGCAACCTTAAAGACAATAAAACACGCTGAACCGAAGAGCGAACAGCACAAAAACAGCCCCAGGACGAAACAATGGCAAAATTTCGTTACATGCACACAGACAGTGTTCCCCGGGATATCTATGGCCAATGTCATCTATGCGGTGACGACATGACACGCTGTGCATCTCCTGCCCTTCGATGTTCTGCGGATGTATCTGTGTGTGTGTACAAGTGCACATGTACATCTCTTGTGTGGGGGTGTGTGTGTTCATCGAAATCAATCCGTTTTCTTTCTGCTGCTGTTGGTGTTTTGCTACCAGCTAGCCCTACACCCGACATCCTGCTGTTATTGTGTTCTCCCCGCGCATTCGGTGAACAGCGATGAAAGTGGATTTCCAACAGATTTGTTCATTTGCACTCTATCGCTTCCCTCGGGAGAGCTCTGCAAGCTCAATCGCTCCAGCACAGCACAACCGAGAAAACTTCGGTCTCATTCTTTTCGAGATTTATGGTTTCCTATCCGATTTTTTTTTTCCATTTTGTCTCTCTCTCTCTCTCTCTCTCTCTTCTGACTGACTGCCTCACATGTGAGTCGGTGAATGGCTTTGAATGTACTCTTTTGTTACAACAATCGTGCTGCTGGCAGGATACAAGATGCAGCATCACAGCCCACTTCCTCACTTCCTCTTGAAAAACAACGACAGCGACAAATTTTTGTTTAACAATTTATTTTCAATGCACAATCAGTTGCACAAGATACACAGTGCACACAGTGCAATCGGTAGAACAGAGAACGCGAAGAAAAACGAAAACTTGGAGCAAAAAAGAAAAAAAAAACGGAGCAAAGCACAAAAAGGACGAACCGAAGCGAACATGAGAAAAGAGTACTTTGTTCGCGTTGAAGCTAGCGCACAGTTTATGCGACAGTTTCAAACACAAGAACTTGGCAAAAATAGCGATGACTTTCGTTATTACATTACACTCGACGCGCACCGGGAACGAGTGGATGATGACAGGGTAAACGTACTCGTATCTTGTGTCTGATATCGGGCGGCGTTGATGGGACCAGGTATTGTCGATGAGATACAAGGCGGGGGTGTCTGGGCCTTGAATGGGCTTTGATTGGATGCGCTGTGCCATAATCAACTGTCACGAGCGGTAAGGTTTCTGAAGTTATTTTCTTTCTTGGCGCTCTTCTTTGACAAATTTCACATTTGTGCATCGTGAATTAAGGAAATTTAAATTCCTGTGGCTTGAAGTTTTAAAAGGAATTGCAGATTATTCAGCAAACACCGCGTTTAGAATGAACGGTACGCAAGATCTTCCCCTGAACAAGAATTAATTTTGACTCTCATTTTTTACACGCGACACATTTCAGACTTGGTCTTGCAGATTTGTCAAACACTTTCCATAAATTAAGGAAATATTTCTTGCCGGGTTTTATGTACGCCGCGGTACCGCGGCGTTACCGCCCTCTTTTAAAACACCCTTAGACACACCTACCAGCCTTGTTGCACGAGGTAATTAAACGATTAACAATCCGTGAAGTAGCTATAAATTGAATTTATTGAATTCGAACACATCCTCCTTCTGTTTGTCTTTTCCGCACAAAAACAAAAGCGCTTGTGCCGCCGCGGTGACACGGACCTTCTTAGTTTTATTGAAATAAAAATCCGTCCAACGAAATTTAACTGTTTTCTCTTATAAGACAAAACCCTGAAAAAAAACGCAACGGCCTGTCCTGGGGAATTTGAGGAAACAATTAAAACGCACGGTAACGCCGCGGTACCGCTTACAAAATATATTGCTGTAAAAAGCACAACATTGGTCTCGCCCTAAAAAAAACTAACGTTTGTGTCAACACGTCAATGAAAAAACAAGGCACACCAGGTCTTGAAATGACGTGTCTTGACGCTGCGATACCGCAGATATAGCGGACATGCATCGCACAAGCCGGATATAGCGTTAAAAAAATGCGCGTTCACTCTTTGATGACTGCCAAAGACTATGGCCAACATAACGCTAGTGGCGATGACGCAGGCCCATTTTAAGCTTGCGCCAGAAGGCGGTGCATTGTATTGATTAGCAACACATGCTCGCTACGATCTTGAGATCTTCTGTGTGTCGGTGGACCATATAATCATAAGAAGCGTTATTAAATATATCATTTTACATTATTTACGTCAACCGGATATCGTTGCTCCAATCGAGGCGGAATTTCGGTCGGAAAATTCCTGTTCGCATCAGCGTAGAGGGCAGGTGAGTGAACTCTCACGGGGGGATTGTAGTCCACCCATCACACAACCCCCCCAACCCCACCCCTTCCCCACAGCTCACCCTCTTCCCATCCACTGACAATTCTCAAAGAGTATTCCTGTCGTCAAAAAATCTTCTAAAACTTCGTCGTTCGAAGTCAGTATAAGACTGAAAGAGCAATAGGATGCAGAGCTCGAGTGGGTGCTAATGTCAAATCGAGACGCAGTTGCACACATCAGGTCTACACACAATCGTTGGGGTCCAACTTTCGACGACTCTGGTGTATCAGACTGAATTTGAGCATACATTGCCATGGACTTGGGACACCACAAGAAAAAAAAAACATGCTCATCATGCAGAATACCATTTCTGTGCCATCATTTATGTATCCTCACAAGAAAACAGTAATTGCTGAGAACTTTTTGTCTTTGACTTTTTTTGTTGCACGAATTACGAGACCAGACGACTTGAGATGTGTTTTCAAACTGAATCTTTATTTTACTCAATTGAATTATATGTGGTACATAAATGCCTGCATCAGCAGAGCTGCACGATCTGTCCAGACGGGATCAGAGGACATGGCGACTCTGCGATGCATATTCTCGGAAAAAATGTCAACACTAGAATATTTCCTAGAATTGTGGGAGCGCTGATGTTGTTGACGTTACTCACGTGTTTCTGTAGCTTAGCATGGTGACCGCAATGAACTGGCAGTACTCGACAATCTGGGGACCACATAACTAAAATTACACTCTACTCCTAAAGAGGACCTAGTGATCAATGTCGTCTTTTATACCAGCCGCCAAAGAGTCACCCAAATACCGTCGCCTAAATGATACAGTTCTTTAACGTATGCAATTTTTCTAGGAAAATATTACGTATACGCCAGAGTGTGTATTGATGTCCATAAAAATCCATTGATAGGGTTCTTGTGGTCAGAGACAATTTTATTCCTGATTTTCCCTTTTTGCAGTCATAAATGTGATAGAATTTCCATATTATGGAGATTATGATGAAATTTCATCAAACAAGGAGGAAGCAAAAGGTTGAAGACAGGCAAGTGACGTGTGAATTAAAATCGTATCGATCCTTGATGTAGTGCCGGATGCCTTTTAAATTGAAAAAAGGGTACGGAAAACCATGGTTGGGACCAACTTTAATAGAGAGGTACATCCATGCCGAAGGGGATGTTTAAAATTGCGAAGTTTGGAAAGTTGTAGATCCCTTCCACTCGTGAAAGAACAATAGCACGCACAACACGAGTGGTTGCTGAGAAGCTAGGCCCAGGTCCACCTCGGACTTTCGCGCCACCCATATTATTATTATTATTATTAGATTCAACCACGCTAAAGATGGCGAGACCATGTACAGCGCATGGACAACACTGGTGGAGAGACTTGTTGGTTGAGACCCAGATCCATGCCGGCCTGCAGTGCCACCAGAAGAAGAAGACAGAAAGACAATACATTTCTCAGCTATTTCAGAAACGATTGCCTTAGTCTTTCCATTCTTCGAGTAGATTGGCATGTTCAGTGGCAAGTTAGTGGGATGCCAATGAACCTTCATCACGTACAAGCTTCAAGCCAAGGAAGACGTCCATCGAGGAGAGAATGAGATTGAGAACTGGTTCTAGTGACTTCAATTCTTCCTCTAATTCCTTCCTAGGTGATTGCCCAGATATCTTTGTCCTCTGTGGGCTAGCGCCTCACAAGATCACAGTATATGTTCTGGAATTCCATTAGATTCTTCGTTTAATCTGCAGAGACTTTCTTCTGCTAGTTTCCTAAGGTACTCCCTGAGTCTGCTACTCTGCTAGGAAGCCTGTTAGCCTACGAAGGTTGCTCTTGCTCATTTTGATACATGCCTGAAACCGCTGCCGTTTATGTTGACCCAAGAGTTTCTAGGCCCGCTTCATGGCATGAGCGTTGTTCCTTCACTCTATTTTCTTAACTCTTCCCTGAGGACGTGATCGCCTAGGGCGCAGAATGGTTCGGGGCCTATAAAAGCGTCCGATTACCCTTCCCCTAGTGAGGGAGTCGCTTCATTTCCTTCTATCCCCGTATGGCCAGGTATCCAGCCAGAGTCTTACTGCATCAATCCTGCTCAGCTTCTTAAGCTTCTGTAGATATTCCCTCACGAGCTTGGATTTGGATGATATAGGAGTCTAGCGCCAGGATAGCGGCACGACTGTCCCACATTATTGCTATGTCGCAAATGGTATAGCTCCTGTCAAGGTTGATTTGAGCGCATCTGTCTATGGCATAGACTTTTGCTGGAAATAAACTGGCCCCTTTGCCCATGGGTTCGTAGTACTTTGTCCAGGATCCAAATACTCCTGTCCTTGTTCCTTCATCATTTCTTGATCTATCTGTATATCGTATTTCTGCTCAGTCAATAGACTATGGATGGTAAACTCCTTTTCGGGAATTTAATTTCCGAATCACGTCATCCTTCGGAATGGCCAAGCGTGGTAACCTTTTAACTAGTGCATCGGATTGTCTCGATGTAATGCCCCTGTCTTTTCCTATCCCTTCTTTTGACATCCTCATGACTGTTTTGTTAGCACATTCTGCAACCACTGCAATGGTTGCAGCTCCAGTAGCACCTCCGTGACAGCAGTTAGGCAGGTTCTCATAGACCCTGTAATGCAGAGGCATGCCAACCTTTGAACTTTGTTGAGTGTCTCTCTTGCACTTATCAGGTTGGTTCTTTTGGACTATGCTATTGCACCGTATGTAGTTGTTGGTCTGAAAAGTGCAAGGATACTTGGATTACATCCCGAGAATTTGCGTCGCTTTCCTGGCCACCTCTTCTGTTTGCTTTTTCCAGATGAGTTTGCTGTCCAAGACTACTCCTAATTAGTTAACTTCGTTTACTGGAGCCCACTAGCTTGTACCCGACAGACGTATTGGTCTTACTCGATCCAGTTTTCGTTCCCAAGCAAAAGGTATTATGGTGTTTTTTGCCGGACTTAGGCTTAACCCAGCCGACAAGCACCATTCCTTTGTTAGTGTTCGTGCTCATTTGACGATGTCGCATAGGGCCTCCTCTACTTTGCCCGACTATGACATCCGCGTGGGCTTGACATCTGATCCCATTGTTTGTTAGTGCCTCTAGCAGTTCGTCTACAACTAGACTCCACAATAGGGGAGATGAGAGTCCTCCTTGAGGACATCCTCTTCTTGTGTTGACTTTTATTGTACCTTCTGATGTATGAGTCTCAGCTGTTCTTGTGCTCAGAAGTTCATACACCACACCGACACTGTTCAGGTTACTTCCTTCTTGTCCAATGTGTTTTCAAATGCTCCTTCACAAACAAGGGCTTAGAGATTAGTGTCATCTTGTTGCTTACCTGTCACTGCCAACTTTTGTAAGTCTCTTCCTCTTGTGACGGCTGTACTCGTACAACTTCATACCTTCCGTTGAAGAAGGGCTGGAAATGTCTCCACGGACGTCTATTAATAACAGTCGCCTTAATCTTCTGCGGATTTCAAGGAACGCTGACTGGAATTTGCTCCACTTTAACGCTCAATATTGGACTCCTTTATTAAGCTACAGAGGAAAGTCACCACCTCGGAAAAGCAGGTCAAGACATTTCTACTCTTGTCCTCAAAAAATCCCCTGAATTTGCAAATCAGACCTGGCACTTCACAAAATTCCACCCCCCCCCCCTTCCTTTTTCTCCCATGAGCCATGCAATTAATCTCTCCTTTCAGTCAGACTCCCCATCACTTCACGTTCCTCAAATTCTCAAAACGACAACCCACAGTCGTCGCCCTTGTTGTCGCAGAAGCATCATCCCCCCGAGCAACCAGAAAAGTCTCACAAAATGCCTCCGCCACCGCCGCAGCCACCGGAAGACTGTCTCAAATGCCATCGTTTTGTCATTTTTGACATCATTACCCGGCTGACGTTCATTCTCTCCCACTTTCTATCCCGAGCAGCCACTCAACTTCCACGGATGTCGCAACAATCCGTTTCGTAGAACAACCGCCCCTCCCACAGAAAGCACCCGGCTTCTGTGAAACGAGGAAGCGAAACCAGCAACAACCATAGGCACACCGGCATATAATGACATCCCATAGTCCTCAGAGCAATGAAGTGCAAACAAGGGTTTCGCTAACATTTTTATTTAAGGGTTAACCTCAAGATTGTCTAACAAGTGGTTGCTTCCACCATGATGAAGGGGGTGGATGAAAAGGAAAACTGATGGCTCGACATCTCCGAGCGGCCCCCCGCCTGCTGTGTCGAGTGCGGCAACGGCTGAGATATTACACCCAAACTTTTGTTTATCTTCTCTAAGCGGGGCTCGTTATCTCAGGAGGTGGCAGTGCGCTGCTGCGTCCGCCAGGCCAACAGGGAGGCTCAAACTTTTGTTGAACTTTGCAATCTTTGCGGAAGTCTGCAAGTCAGGAAGTAAGCTCCGAGAGGAAGCGCCTGCCATTTGAGTAATTGAGTAATTATTTAGTGGACCTGTGCCTGGAGCGTGTCCTGAATAAACTAGCACCCACACCATGCGACCGGTGGGCAGGGGTGCATCGAAAACCACACACAACTCCTCGCAATTCATCACTCACGCTGTTAAAGGCTGTGCGCGCGGTCATTAATTTTATGCGGTCGCAGAAGCGTGCTAGAGAACGCGCCACACACAAGCCCCTGTGATACATCATTTTTACGGCGGCATCAGCTAGCTAATCCTTGCGCTTAAATTACGACAATCCAGATACGTATCGGCCCCCTGATTATAATGGACAGACCGGCGTTAATTGGGATTTCAGGGTACATTACACGCAAATTTATTGTGTTCACGGTCCATGAAGCAACATGGGAAATTACTTTTTCTTGTTCGCCATCAACCGTCAAAGAGACGCGAGGCGCACAACGTGCCGCATGTTTGGAAAATGTCCTTGTTCACATGTCTTGTTTGATGGGCCGGATGGCGGGGAGGCAAATGAATATCTTTACGGTGGTTATAAATTTCGTTTTTCCAATTGGCAGAGTGGGGCGAAGCTGATAAAGTTGCCATACGTCACGCACGCCTTGTGTTTGAGAACGATTAGATTGGACGTGTGTGTGTTTGTTTTCCTAGAAAGGACACGGAAGCGATGGCTGTCTGCTGAGCGCGGATTAGGATGGCGAATGGATGTGGTGGCACCACGAAAAAAGGCAATTATAACAAACATTTGACACGGCGACTGTTTTATCGTCTGTCTGCTGCCGGCATTCCATCATGGGGCTGCCCTTCAACAAGGACGACATAGAGCGGGCTCATCTATCAGATTCTCAGCTTCTCAGTATCGCCTGCGACTGTACTCAGTCAATCGACTATCTTGAAGGTCCCGGCAGTCAAACATTCGGGCATCATTTCTGGCAATATCACCTCACCATCTCCTCGCCTCAATCGATCGTTTCTCATGTTAATTCTTTTTCGTCCTGCGATGAAGTGTCAGAGGGCATGAAGAACTCAGGCAGATCGTTCCATCTTTGCTTTTTTAGCTTAGACTCGTACGACGTTGTCGTTGAGCCCAGCCAGTGGGAGCTCCTTTGGTAGTGGCGTTCACCATGCCTCAAATTATCTTCGATGGTTTGTGCAAGCGAGCCTCTCAACGCGGGTGCTGCCTCGTGTAAAGAAATCCCTGTTTCAGTCGTTTCTTGGACCCAGGGATTTCGCGACGTGGTCACAGAAGACCGCTGCACTGTAGGGTATTTGACCCCGAAATATGGCATAAACCCAAATTATTAATTTTACTACTCAAGAACAACATGTATGCAGGCTTCAAGTAAAATATCGTAGCAATCGGAAGAAACAAAACATCGAGTCTATGGGGGAAGGATAATAATGTTTGTTTTGTGATGTTACTCATCAAGGTCCGGTCTTGGCGTTACAAAGATGTGGTGCTTAAGCCTACATCCATGAATTTCGTATCATCACCATAATCTTCTGACCCGCATGATCCACTAAAGTGGTCGCGAGGGTAAACCACGCACAAGAGATCTCCAGGCAACTCTATCCTCCCCCATCGACTCTAACTCATCAGGGGTTATGCCCAAGCGTAACCAGGCGAGGTTATGGACTTGGTCCAACCCCCTCATTCTGGGTCTGCCAAGTGGTTGCCTGCCTGATGGAATCGCATTCAAGGCCCGCCTCGGAAGTCGTGATGGTGAGGACATACGTGCTACGAGACCAAACCAACCAAGCATAGCTCAGTTCCTATCGCGTTTCTCACCCCATCCCGGTGAGTAATTCCCACAACAGCACGAAGAAGTCTCATCTCAGCAGCTTGTATTCGCAGCTTGTATTGATTTCGGTCATTACCCACATTTCATGGCTATAGGTGAGAGTTGGAACAAAGACTGAGTTGAAAACTGCTAACTTGGCTTCTACACTGAGCTCGGTCTTCCTGATCACAGATCTCCCAAGCTATGCCAAACCCGACCAAGCTTGAACAATCCTACAGGAAAGTTCAGTATTACTCCTCCCATCACTCGTTAAGAAGACCCCAAGACACTTAGACTTATCCATCTACTTCAATGAGACTCGACTCGCATGTGGAGCGCATTGAACATGCGTTCTGGAAATTACCATAATCTCTGATCTGTCCACGTTAACCTCCATCCCAGAATCAGCACATACGGCCAAAAAACCTGTCGGCTCCGCGCTGGAGTTCCGTCGGGGCAGATGTGAGGATTACTAAGTCATCCGCAAAAAGAAGATGACTTACCCTCAACTCTTCCAATGTGAAACATTCCGCTGCAACATCCAGTGCATATAAACAATGAAAAGGAGAGGTGACAAGACGTACCCTTGACGAAGTCCAAGGCCCACGTTGAAAGATGTTGATTTAGCAACGTTAATCCGAACACACCTACTACAGTTTGTGTATAGAGACTGAATGGCCCTCAAGAGCGGACCCTCAATCCCATACTCCTGCACAACACTCCAGAGCTTACTCGGCCATAAGTCTTTTCCAAATCTCCAAACCAGCTCTGGATGGGTTTGCATACTCCCAAGTCTTCTCAAGCACCATTCCCAGAGTGAAAAGCTGGTCGGTTGTACTTCGGCTGGGACTAAAGCCGCACTGTTCATCCCCATCCTTGAGTAATGTAAATTCACTTTATTTCACTTGTTTCACTTATTAGTAGAAAAAAACACAAAACTTTCTTTTCGATTTTTTTTAAATATGGTCTGTATTCAATGATCTCCACTACAAGACTGACCGACTTCCAACTCTCTCTTAGCATTCCAATCAAAAATAACAGAACTTAATTCAACACAGCACAAAGCCAAACCAAGCCTACCCAACCCAAGCCAAGCGAAAGAAAGAGATGGAGACAGCCACGCACATGAAAATAAAAGAAGTGCCGTTTAACACAGATCACATGATTGCAATCTTCGCTTTTGTTGCATTCGAATTTGGTAGACTGTACCTGCAGTAAACATCACGTGTTTTGTTTTTCTTGTTGCTAGATGGTATTGTGTTTCTTAGGGGGCTTCTTAGGGAGGGGAGTGCAAAGCAGTGTGTTGCCAAGAGCCAGTTATAACTGAAGTCGACTTTAGGCACTATTAATGAGCTGACTATAAATTTGCGCCTTTATTTATAACGAAGTTCTGCATTGAAAACGAATAAGAAAAAAAAAGAACTACTCCCACCCCCCCACCCACTGTGCGCCACACCCGCAACCGCGCCGAGTTTTGGGCTGTCAGTTTATAGGAAGATCTTCCCTCCCACTAGGACCACTTATTCCGGTCATTGTTTTCTATCTTCTCCGGGGCCAGAGTTGGTGGAAGGTGGTCTGCTTGGCCTGCTGTCGGTTGGAAGAGCCCGGGAGCTTCCAAATTTTCTAAAAAGTGCCTATAAGATGAACCAAGCACCCAGCATCACAAGAGGTATCTCGGAACATCGAGTGGTCCTAAGTACTCCTGAAACTGAAAGCCCCATTTCAACTGAACGCGGCAGGCATTCTCAGTTACCCCAAAACAAATTGCAGCCCCTTCCTGCTGTGCACATTCCCTATAAGGCCCTGCACCAACGCCAAGGATCGATCACTCACCCGACTTCGTCGAAGCGCCCGCTTGGAAACCTCAGCTTCCCCAAGCCATTTCTCGCCTCCCACGTGATGACCTTCCGATGTTCACATACCTGATGGAAATTCTTCAAATTTCCTTCCCCTGCCTTGGCCACAAATCACTCCAATCACGTCAGTCAGTGTGAGGCAACAAATCCGCTAACATTCATTTAACTTCATCAACACCTCCGCGCTGGGTAAAGGAAAGCCCCACCACAAGGGAGGAGAAAAACTAATATCAACCACCGGAGTGCATGAAACCCTCATCAATCAAACTACGTGTCAAATTACCGGCAACAACATAAGAATAAGGAGCTTCATCCTCGCAGCTCGCACATGTCCCGCACTCACCTTGCATCTGCTCGTGATCGCGGCGGCGGTGGATGGTTGCTGCTGTTCTGCTCTGCTCCGGTGATTGCCTGTCCTGAGCGCAGCTAGGAGGTACACAGCGCTCTCGCTTGACATGCACAAGACACAAGACACTCCAGCATCGTCCTTGAGGAAACAAGGATGCATTTAAGGACTGTGTGCAGAAAAAAATGAAAATACCGTACGTCTTATGAACATTTTCCCATAAAACACAATTTTTTCCCAAGCACACGGAGGAGCCAGCGAGGCGGCATCCCTGCTCTTGAGAAGCCAACTTTTCGAATAAAAGATTTATGACATCGCGGTGGGTTGCTGGTTTCCTGGGAGCAGCAGAGCCCAACTAAAATCACATTTCCTCCTTCCGCTGGGCCACCATCATCATCATCATCATCAACACCGCCGCCGTCGTCGTCATCGGGTCCCGCAAAATTGCGGTTGTAATGCAATTCATGCGGCGCCCCGGTTTCGAGCAGGCCGGAGGAGGACCGCCATTATGCCGGCGATTATGACATGAGCGCAGCGGGGCGGGAGAAGCAACTATGCCACATACGTGGCGCAGAGAGGTCCATTAGTGGAATATCTCCGCTCTTCCGGGCCACATAAATCCTCCTCGTGAAAGGCATTCTTCTTCTTTGTCGTCTTCTTCGTGCGCGGCGTGCGCTTCGCAGAGCGTTAACCGTCAGCCGTTTCTTTTCCATTTCCCGCATGATGTGTCGGCGACATCCAGCCCGTGTGTCAAAGTTGTCACATTTTGAATCCGAGCATGTGTTCGTCTTCGTGTTTCCATCCCAGAGGTGAGACTGACGACTTCCTTGTCACCGGCTTCGCTCTGGAAGCCACCCCCTCTGCACTCGAAGGACTGGAGCAGTTCGCCTCATTAGCATTTCATCTGCATGTGCAAGCAAAAAGTTCGCCAATTTGTTTCAATCCATTACAATGGAATATTAATGAAAATTGCAGGCACACTTCATCCACCGTCTTGGGGGGAGCGCTGGGGCGCTGCTAATTATGTGCAGCGCGGCGTGTGGGTGGTGGCACGTCTCGTGCGCGGATTTAAAACATGCCACGGATGAGGGCTTACTCTGAATATGCAAGCGGTGGAGTTTGACTTTCAATCAATTAGAGTGCGATTGTCGTGGTTTAAGAATGCGGAGAAGAGAGAGAGAGAAAGAGAGAGAGAGAGAGAGAAGTCGTGACGTGAGAGCTGGGTTTACATTTCGAAGAAAAACATCGCAACGGTGTTGAAAATTGTCTTGCAAGTGTAAACTAAAAGTCACACGATGCACTTGGCAAATTGTTGTCAACAAGCTTGAGGGGGGTGTTTGTGCAGATGGCGGCTTTCATGAATATGCATGATGTTCGGTTGACGTTCGTCTGGATGTGTGTCAGTGCGGCGATGTTGTGCGAATTCACTTGGCATTCTATGGTGTCTTTCGGAGAGCTGCTGTGCACTTGAATACGGAATTGTTGGTCAACGAGTTGTCGTGTGGTCCTAAATTCTCGTGTACGTTCGTTCAGGGAAAGAGTTCTCCCAGGTTGGGGCAGTTGACTTTCCATCAATCTGTCCCACGTTTTCCACGTACCACCGCAATGTTTGTGGAGCTATGCAGCGCTGTCGTCCTTCTATGATGTGACAAATTAATTTTATAATGTTACTAGCTCTTACCTGCGACTTCGTGCGCGTGGAATAGTTACTTTGGGTAGCCTTTTTTCATTTTTAGGATAGTAATTTTCCGAAAAATACAATACAATGCATACTAACTGCAAACTACCGTGACTTACTGTAAGTATCTTATTTTAACACATTTTTATAAACTACATTTTTTGTTTTTCCATCCTCTGCTAAAAAGGGTCGACTCCTACGCAGAGGGTGCCAGGTTCGAATTTAACACCTTTCATAATTCACGGCTCCACCTCAAAATGAAATTCAAATGAATTGTCAGAGTTAAGCTAGAATCAAACATTTTGTCTAGGATTAAGTTAGATATAAGATTTGTACAAATAAAAATGAATTAAAAAAAGAGTGTCTTCGAATCTAACCCGGACGATGTCGGAAGTAGAGGAAGACCTCGTCTTAGGTGGCGCGCAAAAGTTGAAGGGGACCTCAACTGGCTTGGAGTGCGCAACTGGAGCCATGACCGTGCTAGCTGAAAAGTACACAAGCTGTAAGTTAGTTGTAAGTAAGGAAGGCTAGGTGGTCGCCGTGGCGTAATGGGTAAGTGCGTCGACTTAGTTTTCTTGGTAAGAAAAATTAATAAAATACTGTCTCTAAAGACTAAAAAAACGTTGTTTAAACCGAAAGGCACAACTAATTATAAAATAGAATAGCTTAGAGTACTCGCATAGGGTCAGTAAGTTAGGATTAAATACAATAAGTTATTTAAGATATTTAAGCTAGTTTTAAGTATATTTTGTCTAGCAAGTAAGTTTAGTTCATTACAATAAAAACAAAATTACAATGAAAAAAAAAGTGCGTCGACTCCTACGCAGAGGCTCCCAGGTTCGATACCCGAATTTACCGCATTTGATTATTCACAGCTCCACCTCTTTCGAGTCACTGAGAATGCTCAAAGGGTACTCCTGCCTAGAAAAAGCTTCTCAAATTCGCCGTTTGGAGTCGGCATTAAACGGGATTAAGGGACGCACACCTTCCACTCATGCAAGCACAATAGCACGCACAACACGAGTGGTTGCTGAGAAGCTAGGCGAAGGTCCACCTCGGACTGTCGCGCCACCCGTATTATTATTATTATTATAAGGAAGGCTAAATATAGTATAAAGAAAGGACGAGATGAGCGTAACTTAAGTGTGTTTAAAATATGCCACCTAGGGTAAAGAATGGTTGTGTTGCCGATATTGAGTTTGGAACACAGTCGGAGTGTTTTGAGGCTCAGGTCTGTGTTGGCTTCTACTGGTTTTTCGAACAATTTATTCTGACAAAATAAGAGAAGCTATCCAAAAACTGGCAGTAATTTTGTGTTGTACCGGGATGGTGCCTGACCAGCCGTGGAGAAAGGCCGTGGTCTTACTTAAATATAATATATTTGTTACGGGCGCCACGCGATTGCCCTCCCGCACTATCCACCATCTTTTGAACCGCGACAATAAGATAGTAGTCCGCTTTTTAATTTTCTTCACAATTTTATTCAATTACACTTTTACTACAAACTTATACAATTTTAGCTTAAACTAACTTAAAACTAACATCAAATTAAAAAAAAAGGTAAAAAAGGAAAAAAATAAGGTATCCAAAATGCAAGAGTCCAAAAAAAATTTCCCACTGATCTGGAACGAAAATTGTGCGAGAACGAACGCGCACCGTCAACGCCTGGAATGGTCGTGAGTCTCTTTTTGTTCTACTGGGTATGATTTAGCATTACCGACCGTTTCGATTGCCACCGCACACAAAGCACACCCGGTTTAACCATATACACGTCTCGATACCTTGGTCTTAGATTAAGGTTACCTCAGGTCTATGCTAAATCCGCGATCTCATGCCGGTGTGTCGTGTTCTTGGTACGTCTCCCTCGGTACTGTTCCACTAGGATGTTGTGGGGCTCGAATACTCCTCTAGCCGTCCAACTGCCTCGTCAACGCAACAAGAATAGGTGGGAAGGAAAAGCCTCGAATCATTGTTAGCCAAATATAAAAGCCAAAATTAGACCATCTTCTCTTCACATCACCATCTTCACTCGTTCTTCACCTAATATACGATCACTGTCATAAAAACTGCACTACTTCTCTTCAATTTTGTTAATCATACACATTGTTCCATCCACGAAGTCA
Organism: Eristalis intricaria; assembly: GCA_964034865.1. Lineage (NCBI taxonomy): Eukaryota > Metazoa > Arthropoda > Insecta > Diptera > Syrphidae > Eristalis > Eristalis intricaria. The sequence goes on along the minus strand of OZ035874.1, from coordinate 64,122,176 downwards.
GAATGCGACTGAAGAGGATGGGTCCAGCTGTCTTCTGCATCGGCTGTTTGGAGAGATGCGGGTCTCCACAACATCATGCGACCTGCAGAGTCGCTAATTTCCAATTTACCACTTCAGCCACTTCAAGGTCATAGAACTATAATTGGAGGAACTTGGAACAGCCGAAAAAAAGAAGCACTAACTGACAGGAATCGAACCTGAGTCCCAACGATCCACTAACATCGGATGAACTAAAACAAGCGACGTGATGTTACGACACACACTACAATCTAAACACACTATTCTGAAACTGGGCGAAAACCTTTATAGACTTTGGGCCTAACATTTGACTCGGTTCAATATGTGCGGCGTTTGTGTTTCGATTGTTTGCCTCGAGGTCCTCCAAAGTGGTTTCCTTGTTAGCTTAGATCCAGGACTCGACGTAGCCCAAGACAAAGTAGTATAGTGGTGTCAACTAACGAAACCAATTGTTGGAATCACAGCTCGGATATATCGATGCTGTGGAGATCTCATCGGTTAATATCACTCTGTAAGAGGTTTATTTGACGTAATCTTATACTGGAACATTCCACTTCTTAATGCGCAGATGGTGCAAACATAGAGTGGCGCCCATATAAAAAGATTCCTTCCGAGCTACCTTTTAAAAAAATTCTGCTTTTCAAAAATGTATCAATTATAACAATAAAAAATTAAAAAATAAAAATTAAGCATATAAACATAATAATTCTGTGGTTCCTACACCTGCACATGCACGCGACTTACTTTAGAGGCAATGTTATTCTTACAACCACCCAGTAACACTTCACACGAACCGATCCCTTAAGGCATTCTTCAATCGCCACCTATCTAAGGCATCCTATCCAAAGATACCCGCAACAATCAAAGGTGAAGGAGCGTCAATTTGTTACCGTGTTGGGCGGAAGAACGCCAGCCGCTCAATGGAGAATGGCCGTGAGCTAAGATGGTAAGTTTGTGCGCCACGCAGTTGCCTTTAACTGTCTTCAACTTCTTCAACGTGCGTTGACTTCTCGGTTTTTGCCGCGAGCAAGGTCTCTTGTTTCGTTTTCTCTTCGGTTCAGACTCTTTTAAATTCAGTTCTGGTCGCATTTCTCTATCTTAATTTTGTTTTCCGCTTGTAAGCAACAATGCAATTTTGTGTGTAATTTTTCTATCTTTTCATCTCACTCCATCACCTTTCAGGACTGGGCGTAAATCCAACTTTCCCTTTTTCCTGTTTCCGAACAGATTACTCCTCCACTGTTTTCTTCTCTGGCAGCTTTCCTCCTTGGGCTTGCGAATACTATGCTTTTTCGGGTCATTTTACCGGCGTGGTACGGTCGAAAACCGAACCCCGAAACCCAGAAAACGCTTGGAAGCTAGTCACAAAAAAAAAACAACGAGGGGAACAAAATAGCGTCTTTCCCTGCGCGAAATCTCGTCTTCCTAGTACCTATCTTATTTTATTTCCTATCTATTAATTCCGCGGCCAACCTACCGAGAGCTCACGCGTCAGAATCCAACCGTCGCTCCTTATTAACTCCCCTAAAACCACTCTCAAACCCGCCTACATCCCAATGCCAGCCACGCCATCCCGATCAGTTGTTCGCTCTCACTTCCACTTGCGGGACGTACGCCTGTTGGAGCAATCACCTGATCAAGGTGTCCGCTAATTCCATCACGCCACTCTAGGAAAGACTAGCGTGTTCCTTCAAAGGGGGGGAAGCCGAGGGAATACCAACAGGTTCACACCAGAAAGGGAAGAGAAAAAAGAAGGAATTAAAAAAAAACAGAAGCCCTGCGGCGGTATCGAACCGGACACCCTTGATGCTGGAAACGACCACCCACACCCGGCGCTACCGAGATCACACAAAATGTCCTGAAATATGACGACGTCATGATCACTGCCCCACACGCCCACCTACCATGACGAATCTGTAGCATATTTCTTGGTGAAAACCTTTCAACAGTCGTTACTCCAAAAACGACAGATAAGTCGGTAGAAAATCGTGGGATGATGGTGTTTTCTTCCGATTTGATATCGATAACGACTAGCAATGTCGAACAAACATAAGTTAGAGCTGGGACTTGCCGCCTGTTCATCCGCGAATAGAACGCAAAAAGTGGAGACCACCTTCTATTGCATTCGTCCCAGCCAGTCTTCAGCGTCTCCAACGCGGTTCTCTTCCGCCGACCCATAGAGGGTTGCTGCCTTCCATCGCTGACAGTCCTGGGCACACTGCTTCCAGTCGTCAAGACCAATCTGTCTTGCATCCTCGATTACTTGGTTATACCGAAGGTTCGGTCTTCCTCTCCTTCTCGAACCAGGAGGCTCGGAATCGAAGACCCTCTAAGCTGGAGCATCGTTGTCCATGCGCTCGATGTTGCCGAGCCAGTGGACTACATTCACATCGTGGCACAGCTCGTTGAATTCGCGGTTGTGTCTTCTTTTCTGTTGTCACCACAAGAACTTTGAAAAGTTTCAAGGTTCTCTGTGCAACAACTGGAACCTGCAAGGATTACCGATGAAGAAAGGCAGTCTCCAAAGCAGACACAGACACAGCATCCGTCAACGAGAATGTCCTAAAACACCTTACTTATAAGATTTCGTCGTGGAGGCGATTGGTAAGAATACTAGCGTATTGTATTCGATTTGTGTCAAATTGTCGATTTACCAATATTGTACACTCTTCATGTAGTCTTTCCGTTGAGGAAATTCAGTTGGCTAAATTAAAACTCATAAGATTTACTCAACAGGGAGAATTTGGAGACGAGATACGAGACCTTGCTAACCATCGTGGCCTATCACCAAAGTCAAGGCTAATCAGGTACTCTCCCTTTATTGATCAACGTGGCCGTCTACGTGTGAGAGGACGTATTAAGAATGCTGATGTAGCCTTCCAACTAAAACATCCTATAATCTTAGCCCACAATCGCATTTCTCAGCTCATCGTCGAAGATATACACAACATGTATCTTCACCCAGGAGTCTCCGAAACCTTCACTATCGTTCGACAACAATACTGGATCCAGTAGTACACAACTAATGGGTGACCTACCACAACAGAGGGTTACACAAAGTCGACCCATCACTCATCGGATGTGACTATACTGGACCGTTAACAATAAAATTATCCCATTGTCGCAAACCCAGGCTGTCAAAAGCATATTTCGCACTCTTCATTTGTACGAGCACCAAGGCGATACATATAGAGCGTGTGAGTGATTTAACATCCGATGCTTGGCCGCTTTTCGTAGATTTGTCTCTCGCCGTGGAAAATGTTGCCATATATACACCGACAACGGAACATACTTCCATGGAGCACGTCGATGCCTGAATGAAATGCAGAAACTTGTCCTTTCGCAAACATACAATGATGAGATTGCTGCTTCGCTTGCGATGGGCGGTGTTACGTCCATCGGTGAGGCCACCTTCCGCGCCTCACTTTGGTGGATTGTGGGAGGCGGGAGTCAAATCTATCAAACTGCATTTGAGAAGGGTCGTTGGAGTTAACATTTTTACATTTGAAGAGTTGTCTACTGTGCTATGCCAGATTGAAGCCATTCTCATCTCTCGATCCTTTGTGCGATCTCAGACAATGACTTAAATCCTCCCTAAACACCTGCTCACTTCCTTATAGCTGAACCTTATACTACCGTTCCAGAACCAAATCACTTGGATGTGCCACAAAACCGTCTATCCCGTTGGAATCTTTTGCAGAACATGATTGGATTGGATTTTGGAAACGCAGAGTACATCACAACACTTCAAGAACGTCCGAAATGGCAAAAGCAGAAAGTGAACTGTAAGGTTGGCGATCTCGTGGTTATCAAGGAACCAAATCTGCCGCCTGCAAAGTGGCTTCTCGGTAAGGTGGAAGCAATACATCCAGGAGATGACAACAACGTAACAGTCAGAACATGCTGAGGACTGTGTGTTCGTCCAATATCTAAAATTTCGGTTCTCCCACTGTCCTGAAACTTGTTCCAGGGGGCCGGAATGTTTAGAAATCGTATTGTCATTTTTTGTTTATTAAATTTTTAAAATAAAAAAAAACAAAGAGGGGAACAAAATAGCGTCTTTCCCCGCGCGAAATTTCGTCTTCCTAGTACCTATCTTATTTTATTTCCTATCTATTAATTCCGCGGCCAACCTACCATGATCACTGCCCCACACGCCCACCTACCATGACGAATCTGTAATATATTTCTTGGTGATAACCTTTCAACAGTCGTTACAACGTAACAGTCAGAACCTACTGAGGACTGTTTTTTCGTCCAATGTCTAAAATTGCGGTTCTCCCACTGTCCTGAAACTTGTTCCAGGGGGCCGGAATGTTTAGAAATCGTATTGTCGTTTTTTGTTTATTAAATTCTTATATTATTTTTGAGTCACTGTATTCACGCTCAAAATTACTCTGAGTCACTGTGCCACACGCATTGCTCCACATTTGTGAAGTTGCTCGTCTACTCGGACCATTTACGCACACGCGTTTGATAGAATGCGTACGATAGAAGTATGCGGATGGATGGTAGCTGCTGCCGGGCGACTGCAGATGATCTCGGTCACTTGGATCTCGACCGCAACACCAACCACATCGTTTTGTTTTGTTCTTGAATATTGTCATCATTATATCATTTGTTAATTAGCTTCTTCTTCTTCTGGTGGCGCTACAGTCCGGGCGGACCTGGGCCTCAACCAGTAAGCCTCTCCAGCCGGCACGATCTTTAGCCAGCTGTCTCCAACTGCGCACACTAAGTTCGTTAAGGTCCTTCTCCACCTGGGTGCGCCATCGATTCCGTGGGCGTCCTCTATTGCGTTGTCCCACTGGTTCTGAGTCGAAGACTCTTCGGGCCAGCCATCTTAGGCGTTGAATCCGTAGACGCCTGACTAAGCTCATGCCGCTGTACAGCCCGTACAGTTCGTTGTTGAATCTTCTTCTCCAAAAACCGTCAACGCAAACAGGACCAAACATCGCACGCAGAGCTTTTCTCTCGAAAATACCAAGGACTTCCTCATCCGCTTTTGAGATTGTCCATGCTTCCGCACCATAGAGCAGGACAGGGATGATCAAGGTCTTGTACAAAGTCAGCTTGGTCCTTCGAGATGGCTTAACTATTCAATTGCCTCTTGAGCCCATAGAAACAGCGGTTGGCAACAGTTACTCTGCGTTTGATCTTGGTACTGATGTTGTACGTACTATTTACTGCGGTAAATGAAGTTCTTGACTACCTCGAAGTTATAGCTGCCTATGGTGACGTTTTGGCCAAATTGTGCGTCCTTTCTTGATGACAGCATATACTTCGTTTTGCCCTCGTGTTATTGTTAATTAGCTATTAGTGTTTAAAATGCAAATTTATTAATTTATGTTGTTCACATCCACCATTCACCTCCCTCCTTTCTTTCGAAGGCTCCATATATCAGGATCAAAATCAAAATAAGAATTTTGAGTCAAGACTTTGGAACCCAGTTGTTTTTACCAACCAATGCAGCAGCGGTTGCCAAGACGGATTCTAGATCGGATCTCCACTAGGATGTCATTTCTGGAGTTCACGTTTGTTCCGAGGTGGACAAACTCGCGGGATCCTGAATTCGGCCGTCACACCGAATAGCTCCTTGCGTTGAATGCTGTCATGTGCGGCTTCGATTGATGAAAAGGCGGTCTGTCTCGATCTGAAACTCGATGGTCTTCTTCAGGATTTGGCTTAGTGTTAAGTCTACGGTCGACTTAAATGTATTTTAACGGAAGCCGCACTGTAGCTTGCTGATTAAGGCAGATAGACGTTCACAGAGTACGCTGGACAGGACCTTGTAGGCGTCGATGAGCAGGGATATACCTATATAGTTGTTGCCTGAGGGATCGCCAATTAGTGAACTTGGAGCTGATGATCTAGTCGTCGGTGATCTGGTGCATGCTCCATACCAGAACATCGCCAACGGCCTTGAAGAACTCTGACAGTAAGCCATCTGAACCAGCCTCTTTGTTAGTCTTCAGCCTTTTGAATGGTTGTGCAGATTTCTTCACAGAAGGTGGCGCGACTACTTCATTCCTAGTCCTCAGCCGACTACAGATGGGAAACGTTGCGGGTAACCCTCTCACAATGCTCTCCAATCTTTTTTACTGATTACATATTTTGATTTTCTTTCGCATTTTTTGTCGTTTTGATCGTGATCCTCTCCTTCCTTGCTCTCACCACCAGCTGACTGCTCGATCAATTCTCTTTCCCACTGTAATCGAACTCCAACACTACACATCGCATCGTCCCATTTCGCAGTTCCTCTACTAACAGCTACCCGAAGCATCACTCGATAGATCTGCTATCTCATGTTGACTGCCACCAAAATGAGAAAAAAAATAAATGTCTTCCCGGAGCGGGAGTTGAACGAACCCACCCTACTCAACTCAGAGAACGCCATAATTCTTGCACCCACTTTCCGTGCCAACCAATCACTTGGCTACTTCCGATTTTCTTCCTTTGACATTCTTTCTTTGACATTTTTTTAAACAAACCTTTGGAGTATGAAATTCATGACAGTAGACGGGGTTATCGTTGCCTCGGGCCGGATGACCAGTTTGTCACCTATAGATGAAGACGTGTCCTGATGGTAGCAAAGCAAAATGATTCCCTGTATATGGCAACTTGATAAGACCCCGACTTATCTGTGAGACAAATTCTCTAGCCAACTCTCACTCCGACTATTTGTCTAGGATTCCCTAGAGACACCCAATCGGCACTAGACGCTCTCGTCTGATCATTCAAGAAAAAATATCTCTACTTGCCTCCACGTTTGTTTGAGTCTTCCATCTTCAATCTTGAATTCTATGAAATCCTTAAGTAGATAGATGGTGGCGTGAAGGAACAGATTGCCTCCTGGACTTGTCATCGTGCTTGTCATTCTCTCCAAAGAGCCCATTTCATGTTCCCCGCCTCACTTCCTTTCCTTAAATCCTACGCACAACGACTATAATCTGTCTTAAGTGGAAATCAATGTAGGACTGCCTCACCAATCAACCAGACTTTTGTTCACTTTTGGCTTGCGTCATTCAACCACGTGACGTTACCTCTCACGTTTCAAGTTGCGTCACTCAGGAGAACAAGTGTTGTCGCAAATCAGTTGGAAATTCCTGGAAGAAAATCCAAAACGAGTTACCAACCGACAGCCGCACGTGTCTATCCAACAACCCCCGTCCTCCGCCACCCTGTCCGTCAATCAAGCTTAAAATTTGAGAGAGAAAAAAACAACGGACTCACCTGTCAAAACTCTGCGCCAACCAGAAAGACCTTCCAGGTCGCATTTACACAATTACGAAACTTAGATTGCATCCCCCCTTCGCTCGCAATCCGGCCAGATAAACGTCTGTCACTTACCTCCAGCAAGGATGTGGAACTCCATCCGCACACGCACACACGCGCCATCCAACTCTCGGTCGGGCAAAACAAAAAACAAAATCAAATTTACCCTAAGAGCAAACAATTTTCGGACACTTAAGGCTATGTTCACTTTTAGTCCACTTACATGTGTCTCCCTAGCAACCGCCCCCACCCCGCCACAGAACCCAGTTGAAAACGAGAAAACTTTTCAGTCAATCCCGTAGAAGCACACTCACTCCCGCACGCCGGCGAACAAACATTCAGAGAACACTGGAGAAAAAAAGGTGAGCACACGGACGACCACACGGCGAACGAACGAATCATTCCCGGCATTATCTCGACGCAATAAACTGCGTAAAATTGCGCAAAAGTGAAACTTTTTCCTGCCAAAAATAGCAAGCGACGGTCCGACGGACGCACGGACCGGGCTCTCTCACCGGCGGCTCCGGCCAGCGCAAGGACAACAGGGAGAACCTATTAGAAAGATTAATTGAAATTTGAAAAGTTTTCCCATTCGGGGAGATTTGGGCTCCTCGCAGCTCGCACACGAGAGCACTTTCAGGTGTCCCTGGCGCAGGTGGACTCCCTGGCCCCGAGTCGCCGAGTGAATTTCAAATCGGCCGCCCTTTAAAGTGCTGATCCTTGTAGGACATTCATCCCAGCAGTAAACTGCAATTCAATTATGCAACAGCGTTCGGAGGAGTGTCCGGATTGTGTTTATGTGGGCGTTGTCCCCTCCCATCGGAGTCCTTAATTTACACGTGCTTATTCGTAATTCTATAGGAATTCACAACCATGCGGGGGCGTCGGGTAATGCAAGATTAATGGACGCCAGCTTAGGAAATGATGAAGTCCCTGGGGATTTGCATGCATCCAGCCAAGGGTGAACCCGCTCAAAGTCCGGCTGAGGACAGCCTTTCGGACTGTCGGCCTAATTCAAGTTACACCAACTCCAGCCGGTAATCACATGAATTAGCCTTATAATTGGGAGTGTAGCCGGTGTGCAGCCCTCTAAGCTGGGGGAGTGCTTGCAAATTCATGCAATTATCTGCATCAGTGACTAATGCCGGCTGACCACCGACGACGTGCAAGCCGCAATCCTTCCGGGCTCGTCGGCGCCGACCCTCGGAACAGTCTCTTATCGCAACATGTGCGTGTGCCCGCTCCGGTGTGAGAGTGTGTCTGACGTTGATTGAGACAAATGACGTACAAGGACGTCAATCAATTTCGAAGATTTAGTGCCGTCGCTGCTGGTGGGACGGACTCCTTGTGGCGCGTCGCACTTCGGCCGGAGGCCTGTCGAAGCGAATGATCTGTGCCCATCCTTGGACGTACTTCGCCACAGAGTGTCGTGTCTGCCGTGACAGCTGTGTTATTGCATTTTACTTTTAAGGAATTAACTTCCGAATTGGTCATCCACTCGACGTCGAAACCACTCGGACAGGGTGACGATTTGACAATGGATATGGCATCGGTTGCGATGGATATCATCTTGAGATATTGCCTGTGGCAGTGTGCGGAGGGTTGACTGAATTTTGAAGAGGCTGCTGGAAGGAGAGTGTTTTCGGCTGATGTGGGTTGAGCTGTAGTCGTCGTCGTCAGCCTAATGAGTGTGGATTCTGTTACTGCTTAATTTTGAGAACGATTCAAGTCCTGCATTCCAAATTGGATGGCTAACTGAATGAATTATAAAAAGTAGGATTCGGAATTCGAGAGCAGCAGAGCGTGCTTTGAGTGATTCTACGGAAGGCATCTCGTCTCTCTCAAATCAAGAACCTGAGTTTTGGAAGCACTCCGGAGGCAAACTCTCTTTCTCACCTAACACAGCGTCGCGTCTTTATACAACTCGAAGAGTTCGCCATTAATTTAATAGAGTACAGTACAGTTCAACGATTTTGATTGTTTATGAATGCGATGATAATGATAATATGGGTGGGGCTACAGCTCGTAGAGGGCCAGGGTCTAGCTTCTTAACAGCCACCACTCGTTTTGTACGTGCTATTGCGATGGACTGGGGGGCAATCAGCTGTGAAGTCGGCCATCTCTGTAATACTTCATTTCTGAGTAAAATCATGAACCAAATTTTGACACATAAAAAATAAGAAAAATAAAGAAGCAAAAAAAAAAAAACGCCTACAGTTGTGCAACGTCAAAAAATTGACATGTTCGCTGATTTGTTTTATTGTCGTCACACATTAAAATAATTAATACCAACTTTTTTTCAATTTGATGAGTATGTACATATGTGAGAAAACTGTAATAGATTTTTTTATTTATTTTTTTTTTTAAATTTATTTTTTATTTACTGATTAGATAATGATATGACGCTCCAGATTCCTGGCACAAATTTTTCTCACATCTCACATCGACTACAAACGTCCAATAAGTGATAAAAACTTCAAACAGATAGGTAAAGCCGTTCTCAAACTAATGTGATGATCACCGACTTCGAAAACATGATTTCAAGAAAACGTGTAAGGTCTTGAGTACGATATAGAGTTGGCTCCATTTAAAGTTTTCTGACTTAAATTTTCAGAAAATAGGCTAGCCCCCTTAAGGAAAGTTTTGACTTCGTTGCTCTCTCAAAGTTATTTACTTTGATATATGAAAACAATTTTGACATTTAAGGAAAGCTTGGTGTATTACTGTTGGATATAAACACTAACTTCTTGTGAGCTTAGGACTCAAAATTTAATGCATTTAATAAAAGTAGAAAATGAGACTTAAGTCAGTACCGAGGCCCCCCCCACCAGTTCGTAATTGGCCCTTAGCGTTCCAGTAACGAGCCCCCACATAAATCATAGCATACAATTGAAATCGACGTTATTTTATAGTTTATTTATTTAAAAGGTAAAAAGGAAAACATAATTAAATAAATTCATGACAAAAATTAATCAAAAACATAAAAAAATTAACAAATATAAATAACGTTGTATACTTCCGCCCATTTTTTTCTTGTTGATGGATCAATGGGTTTTAAATGAATAACCAACGGATGGAATGAACAATTCTTAGCTGCAAAACATTATTTTATTTGAAATGTTAATTATGAGAATATTTACACATATGTATTTACACGTTAAAAAAGTATAACATAATTATAAAGTATCCAACAAAATTGTTAGCTTGTCCTATACGATGCTGTACGAAACAACTACAAATAGGACAATTACAATTCGGAAACATAAAGGTTTTCATATGAAAACATTAAAAGTTTGTGTGCCCGTTGACTGGTTTTTATAAATATCTAATTTGATCTTGAATCTAAGACGATCAATCTAAGTCGGTCGGACGAAAATTGCATTATCTCCTCCGAGAGTTCGACTGGCATTATTTCTATATGTAACAACTTTTATGGCAAAACTTGGAATTAATATACTTAAATACTTATCACATATTGCATAAAAACACTAATAAGAAATGCAATTAGTAAAAAACTATTTACATAAAATGCCATAATATAATTTTTGGTTGAAAATTGGCCGGGCTTGTTACTGGAACCTGATTATTTTTTTTTTTAACCCAATAACGAACCCTCCCCGGCTCGCTATATTTTTTAATAAATAACTTTTTTTTCTAACTTTTACTTTTGAAATAATAAAATATACATTATTATTGTAACATTAAGCCTTAAAAAAACTTAAACTAAAAATTAAAGAAAATCACTTATCTTCTTAGTCAAAGTGTCTAGTTTCTTAAGAAATTTCACAAATTACACTGATTTTTTCTCACTTACGGAACGCTTTGAATTTTCCTTACCAACAGAGAACGAATTACCTGAAAATAAATTTTACAATACAAAGAAAAGATATTATACATTTTTTCTGTTAAAATACCATTATTTTTTGAAAAACAGGGGCTTAGCTTTTCGACAACATTTATGAAAGGGGGCTCGCTATTGAGAGAGGGCTCGAACTAGGGTAGCTTACCCTACTTTTTCAAAAACTCTGCTTTTAAAACATTTAAGTATTTAAAATTTATAAAAAAATTTTCATTGATCGTTATAAATATATATTTTTTTATATATTTTATAGATTTATATATTATATTATATGAAATAACTTTATGGAAGCATTTAAAATTAATGCGGAACCAATTAAATCGCTCTCTTTTCCGAAAATACATTGCAGCTCTTCACTTAGAACTGCTAAGTGGTTTTTGTTTTTCGCACCGGATAATTTATATAGAAAAGAAAGTGAAAGAGATTTGAGTTCCTTTCTAAATTAAGACATAGGCCATGTAATAACAAAAATGTGAGGGCTCTACGGGCTGTGGATGCTCTACCGACTTGGGCCTCATTTCTACAAAATCAAATCGTTTTGTACACGCTATCACAGCGAAGTCTGAGAGTCTTTCAATCGATAAATACCTTCTCTCAGCATTGTAAGTGGCAAGTGGGTGTTGGATTTTTACGTGATTTTCTGCCATTAGTATTCAGTTAGCTGGTATTCATTCCTATGGACATTCTGTCACAAGTGATTATTTTAGTAGCGATATTTCCAAGCTCAAGCATTAGCTATGGCAGCTGTCGAGAATTTAACAAAAAGACCAGCGGTTGACTCAACCCTTCCACACTCTGCAGTGGCCACATAGGCCAGCTATTATCACATAAATGCATAGCCACTTGGATGGGATCATGTGAGGAAGACCATGAATGCCACCATACAATGCAGATAACACTAGTACAGTGGGAGTAAGAAATGTGCCTATAGTCGAGTTTATTTCCAATGCATTTCGGTTTCCGAAATAAAAAACCACTAATCACTCGTTTTTGCTGCTTTCTACAGAAATGGTGCAAGAATAGAAATTTATCTTGACATGATTATATTAACAGACGAAAATTGGAAGAGCAGCTGGTAACAGAAGAAGGGGAATTCTCCCTGTACACCGCTGGCTCCAAAACGTGTGCGGGTACAGGCGCAGGGGTCTTCAGTGACCAATTTTAGAAATCCCTGGCATTAAGAGACGATACACGAAGCAGCACTCGCACTGAAAGACCGCAATGCTATAACGTCCGATGCTATGGCTTTTATTGCATCTTGACATCGAAACTTTACAGGTTATAGGGGTAAAGCGTCAGCCAGATATCCTTGGTAAACACGAAACCAGAACATATTGGCATCCAGGGAAACGAAAGAGATGATGGCCTCGCGAAAAAGAGATCTGAGTTGGGAGAATCTCTGGCAATCCCTTTCGCGCTCACGCCACTGAACTCCATAAGAAGATACTCGAGACGAAGCCCTGGATAGAGTACAAAGGCCTCTGTGGCCGACGCTGAAGAAAAAATGAAGCAGGATTGTTGCGAAACTTCTCTATAGCGGACACCCACGGCAACATCGTAATTGTCCGTTTTGTAGAAGTGTACGTTCAGTTCTGATGCGGTTAAAATAAAGTGAAACTTCCCTTTACGTACAATTCGTCATGGTCCTCCGGCATGAAGGTATTCGTGCATTTCTACCCCTTCAAAACGGTCGCTTCTACAAAACAAACAATTATGGTGGTCCCACGGGTGTCCGCTGTAGAGAAGTTCCACTGTACATTTATTGGCCGTAAGGAGAGCTGTCCTTTATAGAGGGGTGTTTTTGAATAGAAATTTCACTGTACTATAAAAGAAGGTCTCATGGTAGCAGAACCTTATCCATCAAGGGCGCAATGGACCCAACATGTTGGGCTAAGTGAGCGACGGCCGCAAGACCGTAGGGGCACACGTATACCTGCCTACCCACCTACAGATTAGACTGCTCATTAAAATGGCCTTCCCGCAGCTGTTCTTCGTCACTTGGTCACATAATATCGCCCCACAATTGTTCATAATCCATAGTCTCTGGAAACTAATTGCGTAATATCTACAGCAACTGGACCAAATCATAGGATTTCAAGGACATGAGAACTTGTGTAAGGAATGCGAACAAATGTTGGAAAAATAACAAGTATCGGTAAGAGGTAGGGATGCTCATTATACATCGATACATCGAAAACATCGAAGTTTGCTATTCGATGTATCGAATCAAGCCGATACATCGCATGCTTTCGGTGTTTAACGATGTATTTTATTCGATGCATTGAATGCAAGCACGCACTGTAATGCAGTTGTATTTTCACTTTAATGTTATCGGGAACATATACATACACATGTAGGATGCCTGCCAAAGGACAGACTAAACAGATTGTACGACATACAACTAAACACAAATCAGACATCCACAAATCAATTGACTCAAACCTAATGGAAACTAAAAATGTGCAAACAAAATAAATTCAAATTCAAATTCGTCAGGCCCACGCACATTGGCAAAGGAAATGGATGAAGTTATTGAATGCGCCAGCACCAGCATCTTAAATCCAGAGAAATCTGCCTATACTGCATATACCATCTAAGAGGCTCCAGCCGATCTGAATGTCGACTATGATTGCGAAGCAAAACGTCTTAAGATTCAAAAGCTCATTACATACATCTGAATATACAGCTAAAATGCCCAAAAAGACCTGCAACGATTGGGAATTTGTCTCGGCGGTTGTTACTGACATCAGCGACTGACTGAATATGGCATAAGCTGTGGCAATAGGATTTGGAAAGAAGAAACACAAAGAACCTCGTGGGATTCAGACAGCTCTCACAAAGTATCGGAAAATTTCAGACTTTGGAGCGGCCATCACAAACTAATTCACCGAAATCAAACCAAAATGAAGAAAGTGCTTCTGGTGAACTTTCGGTGTATTTGAGAACGATTCAGTAAAAATCCATTGGAAACATGGTCGGAGTTAAACACATTTACATTTTTAACTTTAACATCAGCAAGACATTTTTTCCAAATGTTCACAAGTGTTGAATCAGTAAAATGAATGCAATGGCGCTCAAAGAAATCGATTTATAAAATATACAGCGCACTCTCCCTAAGTCGAGACTCTCTCTAACACGAACTTTTTCGACTTTTTTTTATATATAACTAGCAAACCCGGCGAACTCCGTTTCGCCACCAGATGGCTTCGTTTTTTGTAACATTTCGTTTGAGGATTAAAAGATGAAGAAAAATTATTTTTTTTTATTTTTATAGGAAAAATTGTATTTCATTTCGCAAGAGTAATGAATTCATTTCGATTACAAAAATTAAATGTAATTTAGTTGAACTTCTCTAAGTAAAAAATGAAAGTGAATCCAAAGTAAATACTGAATCGAAGCGTTATACGTGTCCGTTACATTGAAGTGCTCTTTGGTAAACCACATTTTTTTGTTTTTTGGTCTGACGTTAACACAAACAAAGCGGATGGTTTCCCAACTCGTGAACACGCAACGTTTAGCTGCCCATGTGAAAAACAATGATTTTCTAAATTTATCCCGCAAACACTAAGCAATTGGCCTTGCGACTTGTTAACTGTCATTGCGAACGCAAGGCGAACCGGAAATTGCAATCGTTTGAAGTCAGTCGGAATCATTGGTATTCGAGGAATACATACATTTTAACCTGCGTAATGGTTGCATCAATCAAATTCGGTATAAGCCTTTTCACCACAAGTCGAGTACCGTTGCAAAGTCGTGGTGGATTCAAATTACGAAATATCATAATAACTGAACCAACTTTGAGTTGCAAGTTATGTGGTGGAAATCCTGGTAACTCCAGAGAGTTCAAAAACTCCGTTGGATAGTTTACTACATCATCGGGATTTGTTATGGAATCAACGGATTTGTATGTCACCAAATCGCCAGCGATTTTTGATTGAATGGAGAAATTCAGTGCGTGTACACCATTATTATTTGCAGCGAGAATTGCTCGTTGACTTAACCAAGCATAATTCTGCTAATTCTCACTAATGTTTGGGAAAACATTTTCAATAAGAGCTAATTGAGAGTCTTCAAATCGGCAAAAGTCGTTGGTATGAGTAATTAATTCAGTTGTTGCATCAACTGGGACATTTCAATTTCCAACAGCTAACAATTGCTTGGGAAACTTTGATAATTTTGAACTTTAACTCTCATATTAGTTTCCACAAAGATGATGCCTTCAGGCAAGCATTCAATTCATCTGCTGGCGTTCCACGGAGAATTACTGGCAATGTCTGCCTGAAATCGCTTGCCAACAATATCATCAAGCCGCCAAAGATGTTGTTACTTCGCCGAAGATCCTTCAGTGTGAAGTTAAGTGCTTCAAGTGATTTCTTATGTGCCATTGTGCACTCATCCCAAACAATGAGCTTGAATTGCATCAACAATTTTCCCATTGCAACGGCACATTATTACGAACGAATTCCTCCAATGTATCAACATTGTATTGCAGCTCTCGATTTAATTCTTGGTTGAATGCATCGTGCATCGATCGATTTGGCGCAATCATTCCTACTTCAATCAGTAGCTTGTTTGCAATAGTCAAGCATTGATCCTCCTTCATTGTAGATTTCATCGGTTATTTGCATGTCGGGATTATTCGTTCGAATGCGCAAGCGATGCAAGATATCACATATGTCGTTTTTGTATTTGTTCCATAACTGAAATGTGGTGATGATAACTGCGAACAGCGTTCGTATTTGGTACGCATTTGATGAAACAACTGAACCCGCAAGTGTTAAATAACAATGAGAGTCGTTGTGCAGCAAACCCAATAGTTGACATGCTTCTCGATATGTTTGGCATTGGTGGCCATTCACAGTTTTCAAATGCGCAAATGATTTTGGTCCACGTACATTTACACCAGTCGCAAATAAAAACATTCATCATTTCTAGGATGAACTGTATACATGCGACCTAGCGCATCAGTGGAAAACACCTGTGGCCAATCTGGAACTGGGGTTCCTTGTTTGCGACGTTGCAATTTCTTTGTTGATTGATTCCAAGTGCGAATGGATCAGCTTCACACATTGCAAAGAAGCTAGTCAATGTTGTCGATGGTTGCTGAAACGGTCACAGGGAACGATGGATATCCAGTTTATCGTCGGCGTTCAAAAGAAGATAATGGTCGAACTATCAAAGTGAAAGTTCAAAATCAAGAGATTGAAATCGGAAATGAATTCATTGTACCATATTGCCCGCTGCTATCACGAATTTTCGAAACACATGCGAACGTTGAAAGAGTTGTCATTCGGCCAAATCAGTCAAATATTTGTGCGAATGACGAAATCAGCAACTTCCAAATGGGCGGATACGTCAGTACTAATGAAGCACTGTGGCGATTATTGTCATTTCAAATTCATGAAAGATATCCCACAGTTGTACATTTAGCAGTGCATTTGGAAAATGGACAATGAGTTTACTTCACTGAGGCCAATGCGATACAACACGCCATCTCCTCCACCACCATGCAAAACCATGTTGGTTTGTAGTACACGCTATGTATAAGAGATGGCGCTGTATGTGAAAAATGATTTTCCCGGTTTTCCTGCTTTTCTATTTGAATTTTGTTTGCTTTAAACCTAACGGAGCCCGAGACCTTTCCAATGAATGCAAAACCGTGGCAATCGGATCGTGCGTTCTGGAGTTATAACGTCAGGAAGGAAAACCCGACTTATTTTTATATAATAGATAAATTTCTATTCGCTCAACATTTGGGTTGTCAAAATTCATAATAAGAGGTATTTTTTAATCAGGATAAATATTTAATAAATATTATTTTAACAAAGAACGGTGTATATCTTAGTTTTGTATTCCCTGTATTATTATTTTCCCTATAATTTCCCTATATTCTTTCTTTTTTAAATCGTAAATCAAAATAAGAATTGAATAAATATTATTTTAACAAAGCCAATTTTGTATTCTCTATATTCTTAAAACTACTTCGATGTTTTTATTCGATGCATCGTTATGTATCGATGTAACGTTGCGGTGCATTGCATCAAAAACAAAAAAACCATCGATGTATTTTTTGTATGAATATCCCTTCTATGAGATGCTGATTGGTAGACGATCAAGCCGCCAGAATAGTCAGAACCTTGACACATCGTTCGTATCAGCCCTGTGCTTCCTTCTGTCGATCAACGTCATGAATCTCCCAAACTTCTCGACGAGCTTGGATATCCTCAATTCCCCCTGAATCGCAAGCGATTATGGCGCTTCTTGGAACGACAAACTAAACTCGGGAAAGCAATAATAAACAGATGACTGCTTTCCGATCGAAGGAGTTCAATTCAAGCCAATTCCATGAATAAACCCTCTGGAAAGGGGAACACTATCAAAATCTTGCCAACGCCTCTCATAAGATTGCGCGTGGGAAAGGCCATATCTTCCACAACGCATCACTCCCCAAAGAGTTATCATCTCCATTGAATATGACACACTTCAAAGAGATTCCAGCTTATTCTGATCAGCCGCTTAATTAGAAATAAATGACGTTTGGCAGATGGCAACCAATAAAGTGCACTTCAAATACCGATCCATCGTAATTTCCCCTGCTAGGCACACTTTCCACCCGATTCACAATCTAATCTAGATATGCCTCTTTGTCAGCCTGTCTGCAGGAGCACACCTACACTTCCCCCGCCCCCCGCCCCCGCCCTCCCGAAGTGCATTCAATTTCAGTTCGCCCTCGCACCTGACCACCCGTCATGCGTCTCCTTGTGATAATTTTCGATTTTCCAACTTGTCTAGCAAGTGGAAATATTATGTTTTACAGCTCACCGGGTGCACTCTTGAAATTTTCAAATGCCACGTCAAACCACGTCACGTACATTGCCCGTGCTCTCGTGTGTTCTCGGGTTCACACACGACACTGCACCATCGAAATCAATCTGCATACACACCAGCAGATGGTGAATTACAATTCGCATCTCTGCCTGTCGCCCCACTGATGCATGTGCAGGCATCCATCACCCCATGCCTGTCATCCTTGTCAGTATCTGCCACACCTGCCTGCCTGGTTGCCTGCCGAGCTGGCGGGCTGGCGGGCTAGAAGCCTGCTGTTATATATTTAAATAATTCCCAATCGTAATTTATTCGCCCTCACGGATGCTGCATGCAACCCTATTACCGTATCCATTCTGCTCATAGGTAAGGGCCAATTTCTGCTTCGGCATTTCCAATCTGTATTCAAATTTGTCGACTCACCCCGGCTCGGGTTCGGCTTTGAGGCGCAACAACGAGCACGGCGCACTCGGTGGTTTGAGGAAACAGCAGCAGGAGTCAGGTGGCAGTGTGTTAAGAGTCCCAACAAGCAACCGAAATTTCAAATCATGTTGCCAAAGGAAGCCGTGCAATGTAATGCCTCAGACTGTGTAGAGTGGGCGCCAGCATCCCCCTCGTCGCCCGCCAGACGACGTCGATGTGGTGCTCAGTGGAGCGTATTTGTCTGCATTGTTGGCAACAAGCAGCTATCGGTTGGAAATCTTCAATATGCCAAGATACCCCCTCCCGCTGATGATGACT
Source organism: Eristalis intricaria (assembly GCA_964034865.1). NCBI lineage: Eukaryota > Metazoa > Arthropoda > Insecta > Diptera > Syrphidae > Eristalis > Eristalis intricaria. The sequence goes on along the minus strand of OZ035874.1, from coordinate 64,103,458 downwards.
TGAATTCAAGACGACAACCCTGATGAGGGAGGGGGTGGGTAGCTGGCACCCCCATGGGAGCACCCTTCGAACCTGAGAGGGGACACCATACGTGCCTGGAACAGCAATGAGTTTCGGGAACTCCCCAGTGCAACTGTTCGGTGCCGTATGCCTGCTGACGGCGCGGTGTTGTTCCGGTGCGCCTCCTGGAGGCGATTTATTATGTCAAGAGAAATACAAATAGATGCACGAGGAAAAACTTACTGCTGCCACTGCCGGTTCTGCCGGTGCTGCCGGTGCCTCAATGCGCCATGGACGAGGGCGAAGCTTGTTTGTTCGTTCAGGACGCAAATCCTTTTTCTCATTCCTCCGCCCCTCCCCTCTCTCCCACCGCTCCCCGGACGGTCGTATTAATTTTTCATGTGGTATTTGTGCAAACGCCAGCAGCCAGGAAACCGACAACTTTGCGGAGATGGATCTAATAAATTATTATTTTTTCTCGTTCTCCTCCTCTTCTCTCTCTCTCTCTCTTTCGTTTTCTCGGTCTCGCTGGAGTCCTGGAGTTTTGCCACTAATTTGTCGGTGGATAGTCCCACTTGTCCGTCAAGCTTTGGCACGAATGTGTGTAGCGAGTCATCAATGCCCTCGGTGGGTGGTGGGTGTTTGAGATCATCATCAAGCATCATCCCGCATCTTAGGCCGAGGCTGGAAAACTACAGATCGTCCAGATCCGGATGAAAATGAGGATAATCCGTCAGGTGGTGCTTAATGGGACAAAAAGCGAATGAACACTTTGGGAGCAATCAATTGAGAGAGCAACTGCGCAATAAATTAAGACGACTTTGGGGGTATTAGGGCTCATGGCTCACGAGTGGATTATGCTTTGTCGGTTATGATTGAATGGAATCGGTGGGTGGTGGTGGTGGCGGTGGTCATTGGGTGGCGGCCGAAAGGGTGGCTACAGTCATTCGTCTTGGCGTCTCTTGTGATTGTTGGCAAATAGCTTGCAACCATCACGTCGATTAGGTATTTGTTATCTTTGGCAGGCTGTGTCGTGGGGTGGATGTTCGGGTGAATGACTGGGGGGCGGAGAGTGGCTGAGTGGAATGTGTGAACATTTGGGTGTCGTAAGGAGACGATTGCTTTGTCAGGAGGTGATGGAGGAGCAGTTTGTTGTAGCTAATATTCACGATTTGAGATGAATAGGCGGCATAATCGGATTTGTGAGCATGGACTTTCATGGGATTTAAGTAACTATTAAGCTCTTTGTAGGGCAATGACATGCCACTTAAGCAGACTGCTTAGAACCGAGTGATTGAACAAACATAACACGTCTTCAATCGGACTCTGACAACAATCGTTACGGAGCCGGTTAAGACTGGTGATAAAAAAGAAAAAATTAAGTATTCAACTTCAACGACTTCGCCGAAGTGTCGCCATTTACCACTTTACTTTGACTTAGCTAAGAGTCAAGCTCACGTCTTCCCTGTATCAAATACATTGCGATGAAAGAGAAGGATATGCTTAAACTTGCAAAATATGAAGGATATGCTTCTGTTGTGTTATATGATTTCCAGCGTGATGATAGGTGTGAGGGATGCTAAATATGAGTGGTGTGTCAACCCGGGTTAAAAAACTGAATTAACCCGGGTTACACCTTAACCTACTCAAACCGAGTTACATTTATTCCAAACCGAATTGGCAAAACCGATGAAACGAATCGAAGGCATAAAAAAACTGAAGACGGTACTACCCGGTGTGAGCATATGATGCAGAACCGAAACCAACACCAAATCGAATTAGACTATACAAATCGATTTACCTCATTCTATATTGGTTCGGATCGTAGTCACCACAGCAGGGTGCATCATTTCGGTAACTTTTCGTGTGTTGTTTTTTTTTTTTAATATTCTCTCTTTTTTTGTGTGACGTGTCAAAGCGATGCGAGTAGAAGAAAATACTAAGAGATAAATGTGAAGAGAGAAAAATTGAAACAGTTTGCACAAACACAGCCGGTATTGGCTTGGCTAAACCGCACGCCTATCGCTTCCTTTGCCAACACAGTCGTTTTAGGATACACCCAGAACACCGAAACCAACTCGCAACAAAATAGAATTGGACAATACAACTCGACTTGCCCCATTCCATAACTCACATTTTTTGCTTCCGGTTCATCATCAAACCGACTTCGTCAACCCGGGTTACAACTCGGTCTGTTTCTATTTTAACCCGGTTCAACTCGGTTTGTAAGCTTTCGGGTTGCCACACCACTACTAAATATTATAAGCCCCGCTTTTCTACTCTTGTTCGTGATCTTAAACCGTTGAAGACCGTTTGAAGAGCAAACATTTTCAGTGGCTCGTGGACAAATTCTTAGGTACGAACAAGAAACTCTTGGGCGTGCTTTGTCAACCGCATATGGAATGAAAGCTTGTTGGACCAAATCTTCTCATTGACAACTATTGCGGGTAGGTTCAAGGAAAGAGTAGAGAGGCTATATGCCTTCTTTGTGGACTTCAAAGCTACCTGCGACACTGTCAACAGGACATCTTTACTGTACAAACTATCGACCATAGGTCTTTCGAGTAAATTCATCAGAGTTTATGGAGAGATCATCAATCGGACGTCTGCAATCATATGGAATGTTAGTGATTTATTGGACACTTTCGATACAAAAACAGGAGTTCCGCAACTGTTACAGGAACAATTTAAGACACCACGGCGTATACGTAACATTTTTTTCATAGCAATTTCGAACTCACTCTGTTCACTTGAGAGACCTAGAATGAGAAAAAGCGACAGGTGGACTCCAATCTTACAAAGACACCACCTTACTACAACGGATCCAACGGGACTTAAGCGAGTCGTGGTCCCACCACGACTACCCCCAAACCTAACATTTTGTATGCATTAAAAGTTGGTCCAATTAATATAATAATAATATTGGTGGCGCGTCAGTCCGAGGTGGACCTGGGCCTATCTTCTCAACAACCACTCGTGTTGTGGAAGGGGCCTACAGTTTAATGCCGACTCCGAACGGAGAATTTGAGAAGCTTTTTCTAGACAGGAATACTCTTTGAGCATTGTCAGTGACTCGAAAGAGGTGGAGCCGTGAATTATTCTTCTTCTTCTTCTGGTGGCGCTACAGTCCGGGGTGGACCTGGGGCTCAACCAGTAATCCTCTCCAGCCGGCACGGTCTATAGCCAGATTCAGTCTTCGACTGCGCACGCCAAGTCGATTGAGGTCCTTCATCACCTGGGTACACCATCGGTTCCGTGGGCTCTTCTATTGCGTTGTCCCACTGGTTCGTAGTCAAGGACTCTTCGGGCTGGAGCAGTGTTGTCCATGCGCTCTACATGGCCCAGCCATCTTAGGCGTTAAATCCGTAGACGCCTGACTAGGCTCATGCCGCTGTACAGCCCGTAGAGTGGTTGAATCTTCTTTTCCAATAACCATCAACGCAAACAGGACCAAAGATTGAACGCAGATCTTTTCTCTCGAAGAGACCAATGGCTTCTTCATCCGCTTTTGAGATTGTCCATGCCTCCGCACCATAGAGCAGGACAGGGATGATCAAGGTGTTATATAATGTTAGCTTGGTCCTTGGACAGAGGACTCTACCACTCAATTGCCTCTTGAGCCCAAAGAAACAGCGATTCGCGAGAGTAATTCTGCGTTTAATCTCGTACTGGTGTTGTCACTTTCGAGCCGAGGTAGACGAAATTCTTCACTACCTCGAAGTTTTACCTGCCTATGGCGACGTTTTGGCCAAGTCGTCGATGTTTTGCGTCCTTTCTCAATGACAGCATATACTTCGTTTTGCCCTCGATCACCGCTAAACCCATTTTGGCTGCCTCCGCATCAATACCAGCAAACGGCTCGCTGTGTTCTGCCAATCACGTCAATGTCGTCCGCGTATGCTAGCAGTTGTACGGACTTTTGGAAGATCGTGCCTCTAGTGTTGGCGTGTGAGTCTGTGAGAAATCACATTACAGCGCGTCGCCTTGTCTAAAACCTATTTTCTCTTGGCTTGGTAACCTATTTGTTACCGACCTTGATGGAGCAGCGAGAATTCCTGACGAGTTTGCCAGGAATGTCACAACTAGACATGGCGTTGTATAGCTCGTCCCTATGCACGCTGTCATAAGCGGCCTTGAAATCGACGAATAGGTGGTGGGTGTCGATCTGCATTTCTTGGGTTTTTTCCAAGATCTGCCGTAATTTGAAGATTTTGTCGATGGTGGACTTCTCCGGCCTTAAACCGCACTGATAAGGACCTATCAGGTTGTTGACGAATGGTTTCAGGCGCTCACACAATACGGCAGAGAGGATTTTATAGGCGATGTTGAGGAGACTTATCCCTCGGTAGTTGGTGCAGTCAAAGGGGTCTCCTTTCTTGTGAATCGTGAATTATTAAAGGTAGTAAATTCGGGTATCGAACCTGACACCCTCTGCGTAGGAGTCGACGCACTTACCCACTACGCCACGGCGACCCACTGGGAATTAATTTAGTTAAAATAGAAATTATACTCTTAAACCCACAATAAATTTGTTAAAATTTCCTTAATGAACAACCTTTCTAACGCAGAAATAATTTTTCGAATGGTTCCGGCCGTTCCTGAGAAAAAGGGAAACAAACAAACTCTAGAGCTTTATATATTGGTATAGATTTTGATCTGACTAGTCGCTGTTTTTGTTGACTTTCTAAGTCACTTCCTCCGTAACTCAACCAAATGCTCTTACCACGAACTTCTTCAATGAATCCACTAATTGACCATACCATCCGGACTCTCAAACTCCATTCCTCGTCTACGAAAACACCATCACGCCGTTTAAACAAGGGATATCCGTTCAAACTCACATTCCATCGGAATTGCTCCACTAAGGAGAATTCTGAATAAACTCTGATCAAGAATCTCACTTAATTGACTTTCAACATGCTCTGAAGGATTCTAACTACGTCCTCGAATAAATCACGCGTTAATTCTGCGAGGAAGGAAAAAAACGTGAATAAAACACCGCTGGAGAGTACAAAATCGTATCTCCCGCCATTTTACTGGTAAGTTCCACGTAATGCAGTACTAAAGGAGCTCATAAAAACGAAATTTATGGCAACAACTTCGCATGGAGTGATTTATTGTTCAACAGAAAGAAAAAACCAAACCGAAACGAAAAATAATAGAAGACCGCTCGAAATGGAAACGGATGTGTTTAATAATTTCCATTCCCCGCCGGCGGCACCGCACGCCTGTTGAGATCTGTGACTAAAGGCCAATAAATATCGCTTGGGGAGGGATTGTGTTAAGCAAAAAAGTCTGCTAGGCAATGTCGTTTGGTCGTGGGCTTTGTTTAACAGCGCTCGATGCTGGAAAAGGTGGCGGCGGTCTGTGGGGTTGTGGGCTGTAAGTTTAACCACGCCGGTTGACACAGTAAGGTGTGACAGTTGTCGTGTGCTTGTATTTTGGCGAATGTATCCCTAATGATTGATTGACACTTAAAGGAGGATGTAAAACATGACCGTGCACGTCGGGCAAGGGTCACCTTGGGCGATTTATATCTCGGAAGTGCATTTTTCATAAAGCTGCGAGTGCATGGGATGAGGAATGAACGTCAGGGAGATGTCCTCTTGAAAGTGTGTACGCGCATGGAAAACAACGAGCATAAGGTCGAGGAAAGTGTCCTAAAGCGGGTCCGCCTGGCAGCAGCAAAGGGGATCTGTTAAATCGAAGCATTAGTCAAAAACTATAGGCAACCAGGAAAGCTTTTTAATTACAATGGAACCTTGTAGCTCATGCGCTTTGCTGCGCAGTATGAGGAGCTCCTTGTAGACAGGTATAGCTCCGAGGAATCTGAGGGCAGGTAGAGAATCATGCAAGTTGAAGAATTGAACCTAGAAACCTCTTGTAAGATGTACATGCATCCTGCGGCATGACAGCTAATGAATGTCAAATATCCCTTGTAAATTCGAAACAAAGAACTTGGGAAGGACCAAACTAACACTATACAAGACCTTGATCATCCCTGTCCTGCTCTACGGCGCGAAAGTCTGGACAATCTCAATAGCAGATGAAGAAGCCATTGGTCTCTTCGAGAGATTCAATCTTTGATCCTGTTTGCGTTGGTTGGAGAAGAAGATTTAACCTAACTGTACCCAGGCGTCTACTGATCCAACGCCTAAGCTGGCTGGGCCATGCACAGCGCATGGACAACACTGCTCCAGCCTGAAGTGTATTCGACTTCGAATCGGTGAGACAACGCAATAAAGGACGTCCACGGAACTGATGGCACACGCAGGTGCAGAGGGACCTGAACAACTTGGGGTGCTCAATTGGTGACAGCTGCTCAAAAATCGTACCAGTTGGAGAGGACGACTGGATGACGCAGTGGTTTAAGTGCCTGTCCCTGGTTAGCGGGGTCCTCGGTTCGAATCCCAGTGAAAGCAAAGTTAATACGCTTTTATCTAGTTTTAAAATCTGGTCCAGTCACTATCTGCCATTGGGATCAATTAAACGCCACTATCACTGCAGTAGTCAATTAGTGGTAGTAGTCTGACTAAGGGTATCACAATGAACCAATATGGTCTAAGTGTGCTGGTGAATTCATAAGCAGCCCGCCTACCTAACCAAACCTTAACTGGAGAGGCTTGTTGCTTGAGTCCCAGGTCCGCCCTGGACTGTGAACTTGGGGGTATTCTTTAAAGGGAATTCATTTGCAAATTTAGTGAAACAGACAGGGACACATCTCGTTGCGGACATTGTCTCGTTATGATTATGGGCTTATTCGTGTATTTCACCGACTTCAGAACGGTCCCTCTCTATACAGGACACGACCATGAATTTAAACCCCTACTGAGTATGTGTACCCCTCTTAACCGACACAACAAGCAAAAGCGAGCAGGGAAGAGACAGAGGAATATTGTACAGTGAAACTTCTCTATAGCGGACACCCGCGAACTCGTCAGAATTGTCCGTCTTGTGGAAGTGTCCATTCTGAAAGGGGTTGAAATACATGAACATCTTAATACCGGGACCATGTCTAATTGTCCGCAAAGAGATGAGTCCTTTATAGAGGGGTGTCCGTTAAGAGAAGTTTCACTGTATGTATGCATTCCCTTACATAAGATCGGTCGGGCGCATGCACTAGCTCATCTGTAAGATATGGTCGGAGAGTAGCATGCCCGACGAGTGAAATCTCAGTATCGTTTGCCCGATCCACTAGACTTTTGACTGCTCCAACTACAGAGGAGGAAGTCAACAAGAGGAAGTCTCCTTAAGTAAGCATACAAGATCTCTTTTGCTGTTTTGTGGGCCCGCCTGAAACCGTGCATAAACAATGTGGTACCTGTCAGTGTGGCTATCGGCCAAAGAAGTCCACTCTCGACCAAGTCTTCACCCTACGGCAGATCATAGAAAAGACCTAAGAGATGCAGGTCGACACCCACCGTGCCGCATATGACAGCGTGCGTAGATACGCGTTATACCCCGCCGTGTCTAGTTTTGACATTCCTGCTAAGCACGTAAGAAGGATGATGATGGTAAACTCTCGTTGCTTCATCAAGGTCGGTAACGAACTCACCGAGGTCTTCAATGTCAAAAATGGATTTAGACAAGGCGCCGTGCTTTCACGTAACTTCTTCAATATCATCCTGGAGAAGGTCGTGCCAAACTAACTGGCCAGTACAAGAGGCACGATCTTCCAAAAGTCGGTACAATTGCTGACATCCTCGGAAGACATTGACGTGATTGGTCGAACACAGCGAGCCCTCGATGAGGCGTTTGCTGGTATTGAAGCGGAGGCGGCCAAAATGGCTTCAGCGGTGAACAAGGGCAAAACGAAGTATATGCTGTCATCAAGAAAGGACACACAACATCGACATTTTGGATAGAGCGTCACAATGAGCAGGTATAACTTCGAGGTAGTGAAGGACTTCGTCTACCTCGGCTCGCAAGTAAACAGTACGAACAACACCAGTATCCACAATTCTGAGAAATAGAGGTTGTGTTGTGTCGACATTACTTTTTCTGCGAATATGGATCCCAGATTCGCCATGCCATCTGATCCCGTCTGGACAGATCGTGCAACTCTGGTGATGCATACATTTATGTACATTCATCCACTATTCATAATTCAGTTGAGACGAATAAAGTTCAGCTTGAAAACTCATCTCATGTTTTAATTCATGTCGTCTGGTCACTTAACTCACACTCCAACAGATCTTCCACAAGTCGGTATAACTGTTAGCATACGGGGGTGGCATTCACGTGATTGGCACAATACAGCGAGCCGTCAATGAGGTGCTTGCAGGCATTGGGGCGGAAGCGGCTGAAATGGGTCTAGCTGGGAAACGAGCTCAAAATGAAGTAAATGCTGTCGTCAAGAAAGGACAACATCGAGGACTCGTTTAGAACGTTACCATAGGCAGGCTCTATTGTCAACAGAGAGGTGCGAAATGAGAATAATCCGTCTCTATAGCAAGATCTTTGAGTAGACAAAGGGGATGAAGGCTAGCTCGGCGCTGTGGTGGATTATCATTTGGGTTTATTACTCTCATTCGAACTATTCGCGAGAACGGTCACAATGCTGAGTAACTCAATCGAAACAAACTGTTTTAAAATATCACGATCAACGTCGGTACCGAGAGCAAACGCAGAGTAACTCTCGTCAACCGCTGGCTTTAAGAGCTCAAGAGGTCATCTCTCATTCCACTAAACGCCTACCCCCGTCGCCTCAGGTCTGTTCCCCTTGTCCGACCACCCCTCCATCGTACCAACTACGGCCTGCCTGTGTAATGTTGCCACTAGCAAACTTATCCCAAATTCCCTTGATTTTCACTCTTCAATTCAATACATTAGAAATTCATTACTCACCTCTCCATAACTAGCCCTGCTTCCCTCACATGTTGTATATATCTATTTAAGTTAGTTTTAGTCGAATATGTTGGTTTCTAAGCAAATGTTAGTTTTTTATGTTCACGCTTGTACTAATAAAAAGCTAATAAAAAAAAGGGCCCAGCTGACTTGATATAAGCCCTTGATCATCCCATTCCTGCCGTACGTCGCGAAAGCATGGCCCAATCTTAAAAGTGGACGAGGAAGTGCTTCGTCTCTTCGAGAGAAAGGTTCTGCTCCTGTTAGTGTTGGCGGCATTTGGAGGAGAAGATTGAACAGCTACCTGTACGCGTACGGTTTGCGGATACAACGCCTAAGCTGGCTGGGCAATGCTGACCGCATAGACAATTCAAATCAGTGGAGAATTATCTTCAACCCCGAACCCCTGTGCGACAAAACAACGGAGGACGTCTGCGATTAAGGTGCCGCACCCAGGTGGAGAAGGCCCTCAACCGACTTGGAGTGCGAGATTGGGGCAAAGGCTTGTTGGTCGAGGCCCAAGTTCATCATGGACTTAAGCCCCAAAAAAGAAAGAAGTAAAAAGCGCAAAAATCGCTTAGTTTTAAACAAAAAGTGGAACTGAATGTTACTTGCCATTTTCGAAAATTACGTTACCTCCCCAGAACGGACACCTCTATATAACGGACAATCATGATGGTTCCGCGAAGTTACACTACAGTGCATCATCATTTTTTCATTTTTTCGCTGCATAGGCTAAATTTTTTGCTAAGTATGTCGTCCTCTGTCTGCCAGGAAGGCGAATGAAGGAGAAGACACTAACACGAAATCTACGAGCACTGCCGAGATGGGGTTGTTACGCGGAAGCCAAAAACTTGTTCGGCCATCGACAACCAATGCTGCACCCAAGAGGATCTTCGATTCTGAGTCTCCTGACTTGAAAAAGAGAGGAAGATTGAATTTTCGGTGTAAACACGAAGTCGTCAGCGAGGCAAGACTGCTTGATCTTGATGACTGGTCCTCGACCGGCAACGAGGGAAGCAACGAGAGAAGGCAGTGAGATTACCAAAAGCCGACTTGCTCTCAGGGACCACAATGAGTGAACCAGCACTTTTGCTTCCATTCCTCGTTACAAGGTCAATGTGATGGTGAAACATTAGGTTGATTTGTCAAGTCACCCATTCTTTCCCGTGTTTGGATATTTGACGACAGGAAGTCCTAATGGTGGGCAAAGATTGAGTGTTGAAAAGATTGGACGCCAAGCGACGGGTCCCACCAATCCAGCAGACTCAAGTTGGTTCGCAATGTTCTCCAGTGCTGTCCGTGGATGCTGTTCAAATCAAAAGCCTTCTGTTGCTCTATGAATGAGAATAAGTCTCATGCACCCCTTCACCTTGACGTCAGAATAATCAGCTTGCTGGGTGGGATTCGATGTTTCTCAATGGGTAGCTCTGTCCATTGATGAAAACGTTTTAAAACATCCATTCACAGAAGACTGAAAAATCACAAAAAACAATATAAATGCAAAACAAATACATAAAACGACTTAAACTCATTTGAGAAAGACCCCTTTTCCACCCTCCCCACAGTTTATAATTGCAAGCAACAGACACATCCGATTACAAGCACGGGCTGTCAGCGACAAACAAAAGGCAACTTGAAATATGTGCACTTCTTACTTTCCTCCATCCCGAAAGAGTGCATTTAATTGCACAAAATGGAACGAAATTTTTAACGAAGACGCCGGGAAATACTTCGAAAACAAAGAAAAATAACACCGCCACCGGAATCATCAAGGAACTAATTAAAACGAACAAAAAAAAGCTCGCCAAGAAAGAAGCGGCAAAGCGATGAAAGTGCCTGAAGATGAGCAGGAATTAAATCATGCAATAAACTCCAAGGAAACTTTATCAAAATAACAAATTTTAGTGACTTGACAATTAACCTGACACCACTTTTCAGAGGAAAATAAAATGAAAGACTCATGAAAGGAATTTTTCTTCTTGATGGTAAATGAGAAACTGTGACACGACAGGACACTCTTGTTGGACTGGACACTGCTGGTAGGCATCTCATGGCTCGCAGACAGAGAGGACTTTAGAGGCTTCTGTAAATGGAGAGGAAGTGTCAGTGGGACTGAAAGAAAATCGATTTGTTAGCTTCTGACTTGACTTGGGTGTTCTCCTACGAGGTCTTGTCGCTTTTCTCACACACACTCCACAAATTGTATAATGAGTAGGAATGTGGATGGGTGATCGGGATAGGCATAAATGGTAAAATAAGCCGTGTTTTTTCCATCGCTATCGATAGTGAAGTGAAGTAAGATTCAGAGAAACCATCCGCAGTGGCTTTGATTTTTATCCGTCAAATTATATGAAAAAAAAATTGATTTCTTCGAAATTAATGTCAAAATGTATGAAAAAAAATCGAAGTCGAATTTTTATCGGCAGCCACTTTTCACTGCCGATGTTAAAGGCAGTTATAGCAAGTAGGTTGTTGTATGTGCTTTATTTATAAATTTTTGAAAAAAAAAACACGGCTATATTGCCCGGTGTATACAAGCAAAAGCAACAAGCAATTTGTCGATCCAACAAAATTTGAAAGAAAATCATGTGGCTTGCACGACTCAAACGAGTTCGATCAAAATGGGACGTCGTAGGAAAACGTGACACATTTGTTTACTCCGCATGAGATATCTTTAGGTGTGTTTTGTTGCAAGCGTATTTACGCTTAAATTTCAATTTGCATGTAAAATTCATTAACAACAAATCCTATGTCCGCTTAAGTTACTCACCATATCTATCGCCGCTTATGAAAAAACAATGCTTCCAAACTTTAATTTCTGTGTGTTCATTCCTGAATTTATTCATTCGTTGTTTAGGTTCCTGTATGTGGCTTATATTTGCAGGTGTGGTTGATGTATTAGATAATTTTGAAATGATTCGGCATCCATAAGTATGCAATTTTTGGTATACGCATAGTGTCTCTGCTATACATTCGGTTTAGGTCTCGTAAGCGATTCTTTTCATTTGATGAACATTTTTTTTTAATTTATAATTATTAAGTGTTTCTGCTTTTAAAGTGATGGTCACGCTGCACAATCGCAAAGCGAAGATTGTGCCAACTAACGATTAACCATCACCTTAAGCGATTCCACCCTTGACTGTCACAAATGTCATTAATATCGTCGGTCGTGCCAAGTTTTTATGATGAACAATTAAGCGCTGATGATCGTTTTTTCTGTGCACATATAACTTAAGCGTATATCTTCTTCTTTATTTGGCGCTACAGTCCGGGGTGGACCTGGGCCTCAACAAGCCTCTCCAGCTAGCACGGTCTCTGGCTAGCTGCCTCCAGTGTCGCACGCCAATTTGGTCGCATTCTGTCAGACCTATTTACCAAGACCTTGTTGATGGCTTGGGGGTGTGGCTCACTGATTGACTGTATGATATTGGCATTAATTGCTTGAATCGTTTCCGGATTGTTGTCGTAACAACGGCCTTCACAGCTCCCGACGAGCTCAGATCGCAGCTCAAAGGCGGCCAATTAACATCGCCGAAATGGCTGATAACACAATTTGGGAGTTTGGTGCCCAAAGGATCGGTTGTTGCATGGGCTGTGGTCGTCCAAGTCAATATCTTCAATTTCAGTAATAAGTCGGTAAATATGGGTTCGGCACACCGTTGACCGAAACCTTGTTTCCAGCCTTATTTTCGATGCTCTCTGCGACAGCAGCCATATTCGTACCTGTGCGGACCATGAGTGTTGTCCACTAGCACACCAGTCTCACGAACTTTTTTCCACAAACGTGCTTACAGCAGTCGCAGTGGATGCTTCATTTCGGCTAAAACTTCTTTTCAAAAAACGCAGTGCTTGGGCTGCAACAGCACTCTCTTTGGAAATAAGTTTTCAAAATTTCCCAACGTTGTTCGAACGTAAAGCGATTTATTTCGATCCAGGGAGAATAAACCACCAGATGGCCCACCCTTTATACAATGAAAAGGAGCTGTGACAAGACGCATTCTTGGGGAAGGGAACGCGCACGGTGAAAGGTGTTTTATGAAAGGCGTCATTATTATTATTACTCACAGCCGGTACAGCTTGGGTGTGACTGAATCAAAAGAGGACCATACTCGTGCGGAACAATCCAGAGCTTACCTCGAAGAACTCTGTCGTATGCCTCGTCAAAATCTAGAAAAAAGCGTACTCTCAAACTTTCTCGAGAACCATTCTGAGAGTTAAAAGCTGGTCGGTTGTACTTCTGCCGGACGAGAGCCACACTGTTCATCCCCCATCCTGGGCTCGACCATAGCTCTAGAACACGCTTTCTACACCTCAGCGTAGACTTTCCCGGGGAGACTTAAAAGATATACGCTCCTGTAGTTGGAGCAGTCTCTAAAAGAGATATGCTCCTGTAGTTGGAGCAGTCTCTTTTGTCTACCCTTCTTGAAAAGAGACACAATCACCACAGTTTGCAAATCACCAGGCGTCTCACTGCGTTCCCAGGCCCATGACACGAGAGACCCCTAAAACTTGCCCTTACCCCTTGCCTTAATCATTACGGGACGGATTTCATCCACACCGACGGATTTGCCAACTTTAAATGATTCAATGGCCAAAATGATTTCCTCCACCGTTGGACTATTTTCCACCCCACTCTAGACTACCATCCTCAGTGCCCTGTTCGGGATTGAAAAGCGCTTGCTCCATCTGCGCAACATCTCCAACTCATTGGAAAGCAACACACTATCTTCGGATTTGACTCCTTCGATGATGTTGAATATCCTTCCTCTGAGTCGGCGAAAGGTTTGCCAGAACACCTTTTTTGCAGATTTATGGTTGCTTTCTAACTTCTCGCCCAGACTGCTCGTTGGCTGCTCGCACAGTCAATTTTCAAGTTCTGCCGATCCCTCCAGAGAAGCCTGTCTTTATAGGTCTTTATTTTCTCTCTGATCGTTTTGTACGCGAACTGCGTACAGTCGATTAAGTTGTCAGCCAGTCCCTTACAATCGACAGCCATCTTCCGGTCAGAGCTCAAAGATGGCGGTTCATGCCTTCGCTAAATCACCGCCACCACGACTTACTTTTCAATTCTAAATTGTTGTTTTTTTTTCTTTTCGCTCGAAACTCAGAGAACAAGTTTAATTGGATCATCATTCACCAACAACCACCCAAGCGTACTCTGTCAAGGCTCCAGGGACACAGAATTAACTCCCACAAGCCCACCCCACCGTCGACAAAGGATCGCGATAGCTGCTCATAAATTCCATATCCTCACTGATGCAGCACGTCCCGTTGCTGAGAGCATGCCACCACGTTCCATCATCAAAAAGCAGCCAATTTACAGAAAGGAGTACGAGTGCTACGAGCATCCTCATCAAACGAATAAAAGCTACCTCTGTGGTAAATGCAACAACATTTTAAACCACTTTGGGCCACTGCACCTGGGCCTGAAAGAGAGACAGAGAGAGAGAGAGAGGTAGAAAAGAGGGTATCCTTGATGCCGATGCCGTAGTCGATACTCCTACTGGCACACTTTGCCAGCGTCTGTAAACACTGCGTCGAGATTCAAGCGCGTACACCTCCACAATGCCGGAACTAATGCAACGAACGAATTCCTGGATACAAAGTGCGCAAAGGGAAAACTTTTAATTGTTCGCTGACTTGTTTCACTGTTCCTCTGCTTCTGTGCTGCATTGTGCCTTTGCTCCTTCGGTCCTCCCCTCTTCTGTGCTTTTTAGTAGACCATCGAGAGAGAGAGAGAGAGAGAGAGTGAGGACTTATGCGAATTTGCCCGTTTCATCAGCACGTCCAAGGACAGGACACCCTGGCATCTAGCTAGCGGGCCGCACTCCTCAGAGTCCTATTTGCTAGCATTTGTCGTAATGACGGAATTATTCACTACAGGAATGACTTGCTGGTGCACACTGACCGACAAAGAGAGACAGAGCGCGAGAGGGGGCTCGGAAGATGTTTACCTTTGTTGGGATGTCCCTTGGTGTGTCCTTTAGCATTTCAGATTTCGTTTGAATCCTAGGCTACGAAATGAAAACGTAAAAAGGATGCTAACCTGATCTGTTCATCCCTTTTCTGGCCACGCTCCGTGCTTGTGTGTGCTCCTCGAGGGGACCGCTGCCGCTGGTGGACGAGGTTAATTCGGTGTTAATGCGGATTCTGGCTAGAGGACAATGCGGAGACGTGGGGAGCTGCTGTGGGTTGCTGTTGGCTACTGTGGACGTCTTGCTGAACTCAGGGTGGGGATGGAGGAATCTCATTTGTAAATCAGCACTTCGGTGCCCGTTTGGTTGTGTGTGCGTCTGAGGGAATTAATGTGCCAATAAATTGCTGCTCCTTTCAGGACTTGTACTTACTTTCGTTGCGAGCATGATTAATGTGGGTCAACCCGAATGCAGGGGAATGGGGATTCATTAATTTTTGCCAGCCTTTTAAAAGGGTTGAATCGGTCAGAACGCACGATGGGATGGAGGGGGGGGGGGGGTGGTGGTGATTATTGTTTTAATTAAAAGTACTTGCTTCCATTCCAGAAGAGATCGAGGACATTATTTGCTGTCAAGTATGGAAGATGTAAATTAGGGGAAAGGACATTTTCCCGTGGGATGGGTCTCTGGGAGCAACTCTGTGGAGGCTGTTCTCGTGTGGGTCGCTTGACCTCGGTCAGTGGTGCTTTCGTCAGGGCCCGAGTTCATTTGGCATGTCGTGTGGCCGCCTTTGGAATTAATTTTGAATTACATTAAGGGACTGTGGGTTTTGAGTGTTGGGACGATTGGAAGGAACCTGCCCACGTGGATGATTACGGCAATTAAGTTGTGTTCTACAAATTGTGTCAGGCCACTGCGCTTATGGACACACAATCTGCTGACAGGTGTTTCTACGTTGCGTGCTGTGTAGTCAGGGGTGAAGGAGTTGAGGGAGTACCATTAAAAGTCCTTTAAATGGATGGCATTTAAATGTCAACGATAACTGGTTGACATGTCGGACATCATTGCCCTGAGTTATTTTAGGATTTCCCATCCTTTCGCGTGTCCTTGGAATGAAGAGACAACTCTAGACCCCTTAAGTGATTCTTCTTGCAGAAGAGTGACTTTGCAATTGAGTCCTTTTTCTTATCCAATGATTAATGGTTCACTTTCTGTACTCTGTCTGGCACGTGGCACGGCCACTTGACTTCTCTCTTTCGAACACACCAACCCTTCCCCTTAGTCGATTAGCCGTGAGCATCTCAAAAAGCAGATGTCATCTCCTTTCCGACGATGGAACCGATTGAAGGCTTGAGAATTTCGAACACTTCAGCCGCAGTTCAAGTAAATTTTTACATCGTTTAGTAAGTAAGAAAGGAAGAAGCGAACATAACAGTGGACTTCCTCATCTCAAATAAAGTTTAATTTTAAGCTATTTTTGATTAATTGTGGCATGAACTGTATCCACAGCGGATGACGGGGCTTTTGGTATTTTCGAGAGGAAAGTTCTACTTAGCTCCGGCCCTAAGAATCTCCGACTCACAGCCTGTGGGACAACGCAACAGGGGACGTCCATGTGGAAGGTGACGCACATAAGTTGAGGGATACCTCTGGCGGCTTGGCTTGCGTAACTGGAGGCAGCTGACGCCTGTAGGGTGAGACCAAGGTTCACCTCGGACTGTAGCTCCCTAAAAAAGGAGAAACTTGCTGCCCTTTCCACTGCCCTTCCACACTTTCCCAATGGCATACTTATGCCTGAAATCATGGTGTGTTGAAAGAAGACTGCTTGCCACTTCACCAACTTCCTATCCAGTAGGACATTTTCTAAAAGTGTAGCACATCTCAACTCCAAGTGAACATGAACCTCACCATCTGGCCACACTTGAGAACTTCACTCGCACCCCGTCAATCTCAGTTACCCAGTCAGTGGATCATGGTCCGGGCCACCAAGTGCATTCCAGTCAAGAGCAAACTCTTGCTCTGCCACTACACGAACCTCTTTCGGCAAACTCCTTCGCAACAAATCCCCACTCAAGATGGCACAAAATAAACTTGACAGCTGACACAAAAGACAACTACTTCATCAGCATATGGCATGACACATCGGCAAAGGCTTAAACAAAACCATCCACCCACCCACCATCGCCGCAGCCCGTCGATGGGCGACGCCAACCTTTCAACGCGCGGCAAACCTCGGAGACAAACTTCCAAAGAAAAACTTTTTTCCGCCACAATCACAACAAACGGATGAACCCGACTGAACAGCACTCCGGCAGCCGTTGGTCGGGGGAAAAGAAAACTTTCTTTTCGGCGAGCACATACAATTGGTCTCGTTAACAAAAGAAATAAACCGAACGGCAACAGAGGGCGTGTGTGCCTGTGCAACTGGGGCCGCTGCATCGAGTTCATCCTGCGAACCTGAATTGCGGATGCTTTTCTTTTCGCTTCCCGGCGAAAGGAGCACAGTTTTTCAATTCAAAAGAAATTTACATGCTCAGTTCAACTTTTCCCATTCTTGCATTAAAATGAAATTAAAAGCAACGTCGACGATGGGCAAGGGGGGAGGGGGAGCTTTCTTGACGTCGATGCTACTCTTACGGTCTTATGCAACTCGTCCCCCCTTCTGGCAGGCCACTCACCACCGCTGCCGTAGGTGCCGGTATTGGTTACAAATAAAATGCATTTCCGACCGAAGTGCAATGTATCATCTTCCCTCTTCCTCGAGGCATGTGCATGCGCGTGGGCTTGGCTGTGACTCTATGTGTGTGTGTGTGTGTGTGTGTGTGTGTGTGTGTGTGTGTGTGTGCATATGGGACGTATGGAGAGACGAAGTTTTTGTGCCGAAAATGCTTGGGGTTTTTCGCCGGAAATTCCATCGGAAAAACTAATCTGAATGTAAACGGATCAATATGGACCGAGGATGAGGTAATAACTCTTAACCGCTATTTGATGTATGCTGCGGCGGAATGTTTGGTCGAGAACGAATGGATTTTCCGAGTAAAACTTTTGCCGAAGTTGTCCTGGCGCTGCCGAATCCTGGGACGGAGAGTGGATGCTGCGACGACGTTGGGATATCAATTAAATGTTGATGGAGTTTTTTCGCTCTCTCTCTCTCTCTCTCTCTGTAAAGTGTGTCGGACCGTAAACCGATCGTTGGCTGCGAGGCAGTGGACATGGCATTGTATGCAATTTCAAAGCAAAACGTATGTGGTTGTGAACATGGTGCATGGTGGGTTCCAGGGCATGAATTGATGAATTGGCTAATTCACGGGAATTGGTTTTGTTGTGATTGCTGCTCGACTTCTGGTTTCGATGTCGAAACCAATTCGGGATGAGATCAAAAAGGGACTTGTGTGAAGCCAACAATTTCCAATCAGAAGGTGATACTGCATGAGGAGCATCAAATGTCAGTGGAAATAAGAAAATTCGATTCTTGATGAAAAATATTACGTATCCGCCACCGAAGTCCAATGAGATTTTTTCCCGGAAAAAATGTTACGTATACGCCCGCGATATACATTCTTCTGAAGGCCATAACAAAATTATTCATAATCTAAATCTCTGTGGTTTTTACGACTAACACGAGGCGGTTCCCCTGTTTGTGACCAGTGCTTGGTCATCCACTCTCGCTCATATCCATCTTTCATTTCCAATTGGAGTCGATTCGCATAGCCACACAAATGAAGCCCAATATACACGTGGACGGTATTTGCTTTTAAACGACAACAGCTCTTGAATTTATAATGAGACTGAGTTTATAACTACTGAATGGTGCAGTTGGTTAAGTGGCTACACTCTTGTGTAATGAGTTTGTTACATACTCATTTCGGCGAATGACGTGGTACAATGTCCCACATCACCTGAGGTGCAAAATTTGTCACATAAGCGTGACATTCTCGCGTCAATTTTTGGATTTGCCGTTGCAAGTGTTGTCACAAATGTGAAAGAACGATTGGAAAATTTATTACGCGATAAATTGCCAGTCGAATATGCGATAAATTCTATTATCTTCTGATTCTTCTTTCTGGTGGCGCTACAGTCGGGGGTGGACCTGGGCCTTAACAAATAAGCCTCTCCAGCTGACACGATCTTTAGCCAGCTGTGTCCAACTGCGCACACCAAGTTGGTTCAGGTCCCTCTCCACCTGCGTGTGCCATCGGTTCCGTGGGCGCTCTCTATTGTGTTATCCCACTGGTTCGGAGTCGAAGACTCTTCGGGCTGAACTAGTGCTGTCCATGCCCTGTACATGGCCCAACCACCTTAGGCGTTGGATAAGTAGACGCCTGGCTGCAGTTAGGTGGAATAGTCTTCTCTAAACTATCAATGCAGGACCAACGATTGAACGCAGAACTTTTCTTTCGAAAAGACCAAGGGCTTCTTCATCCGCTTTTGAGATTGTCCATTCCTCCGCACCATAGAGCAGGACAGGGATGATCAAGGTGTTATACAATATTAGCTTGGTCCTTCGACAGAGGACCAACTCAGTTGACTCTTAAGCCCAAAGAAGCAGTGATTGGCAAGAGTTATTCTGCGTTTAATCTGGGTACTCGTGTTGTTCGTACTGCTTACTTGCGAGCCGAGGTACACAAAATCCCTCACTACCTCGAAGTTAGTGACGTTCTGGCCAAGTCGGCGATGTTGTACGTCCTTTCTTGATGACAGCATATACATCGTTTTGCCCCCATTCACTGCTAAACCCATTTTGGCCGCATCCGCTTCAATACCAAACGCTGTGTTCTGCCAATCATGTCAATGTCATCCGCGTATGCTTGCAGTTGTACGGACTCGTGCCTCTTGTGTAAGCGTGTGAGTTCTGCACGACCTTCTCAAGAATAATGATGAAAAGTCATGACAGCGCGTCGCTTTGTCTAAGATCTTTTTTTGACATCGTCTCGGTAAGTTAGCTTCCGACCTTGATGGCTTAACGAGAGTTCTCCATCGTCATCCTGCACAACCTGAGAAGTTTAGCAGGAATGTCAAAACTAGGCATAGCGTTGTATGGCTCGTCTCTATGCAAGCGGCCTTAAAACCGACGAATATGTGGTGGATGTCGATCTGCATTGTTTGAGTTTTTTCCAGGATCTGCCCTACTACCAGTTGGCCCTCTTCGTCACGCCAGGCTTCTGTCCGAATTTTGTCACTTCTAAAACTATTTGTTTAATTTGGCACGATGTTAAGTTTCCGTTACTATTTGATGAAAAGCTGCCGAAGTTGGAAATATTTCCATCAAAAAAGTAATCGCACAAGAATCTGTATTCAAATACAATACTTGCTATCGCGAAACAACTGCAATTTTTAACGTATTTTAGATATCTATATAAAGCAATACGTCATCTTCCTATGAAATCTTCAATATTTTCGGAATCATTAACTAATTCCCGATGTCTCAAAGTCAGAAATAGATATTCGCCAATTCAGCTCTAATTAACCCCATTTTTTGCCCCATTGCGACATGCATTTATGACACAGCAAACAAAACAAGATAAAAGCAATTAGCTTCATAATTATAACAATTTTATGACCCCTCACAATAATAAAAACATCCTCGCATAGCGTTTGCACAATTCATGCATTGCAAGGGAAATCGTTTGCAAATGCCGAAAAATGCACGACATTGCTACACTGGAATGCCTCGTACTCCCAAAGTGGTCAAAAGTGGTATTTAGTTTTTTCAGCATCTATAGACAATAATTTTAGCTTTCAGAAAATGTTTGTCTCCCGTTGCATTTTTGTTATAGTCCATCAAACATTGAAATGCCCCTCTCAAAATGTGCCGTTACTTAAAAGCCTGGCTTAAAAAATTGAATATGAAAAAACTGAAAAAGCAGTTTGAAAGCAAGATGTATGACCTTTTTTTTACTTTAGGCTCCAATGTACATAATTTTATTAAATATAGCACATCAAATTTGCTTAAAAAATACGTCAATTTTTGTAATTTTCAAAGTCCCAACTTTGAGCTAACGGTACAGCCAAACGGATGATCCAAAGTCAACTAAATTCTGGCTTTCTAGGTACTCATATTTGAAGAATCGAATCACTTCGGGTATTTATTTCCACTGCAGGACCACTGTGCGGCGACCCACAACCTTTAATTGAGCAAAATTTTGAGGTTGTACTCAACTGTACTTTTTTTATAGACCAACAAATAAAATAAAAAGTTAGATTGTCTTTTGTAAAAAATAGTACCACCGCGACTAAATCGTCCCTACTATCTTAATAAAAATACACTCAATTTAAAAGTACTTACCAATAGCATATTCTTGCATTTTTGCTTCAAATATATATGTGCCTCACTTTACCACTTGATGAAAAACTCCTTATCCGCGAAAAGCAAACTCGAGAGAAAGAAAAGATTTATACATTGAATTGGAAAGCTTCCTATTGCTAAAGTAAGGGAATTAAAAACTTTTTGTTTCTTGTGATTTGGGTATTTGACTTCTAACCTAGCGGTGCTTTTTCTAATGGAAAAAAAAAATTGTTTGACTTATGTACAGCTACGATGTACTAAATCGACCACTGTGCACGGGTTCAAAAATGGCATATTTATTTCTGCTCTATTATTTCCGCTCCCCTATCCCTAGAGGCGTGTGTCTGCCTGATTTTTGAAACGACACTTTTAGAAACTTCGCCCCGTTTTCGAGAGCGATTTAATACTCCTAAACTTGGAACCAGTTAGTGCTTATGACAAAGCTGTATCCGTAGAAAATACTGACGCCATATTCTGAAATAATAGGTCCCTAGATGTAAGCAGAGCGCTACAGTAATTAGTGGATTCTCCCTTCTCTTTATGCATGCAGCTTCCGCAGCTGCGAGTATCATTGTACCCATCCTGCGGGCGTACATGCCAAGTGCGCAGTGTCCGATTATGACGCCGATGAGCATCCTTAGTGTAGGTCTGTTTAGTCTGAGCAGACAGAGTAATCATTTAGTCTTGGCCATATTTCCATTGTTTTAAGGCAGGTGGTGCTTTCTAGCCACTTGTGGTTGGTTGGTCTAATTGTGTGTATCTTAAGAAGGTCGTAAGCTGTAGCGATCGCCATGAAAGATGGATCTACTCCCGGTGTCAGAGAAGAGATTGTACCAGACCTAGCGAACCCATCGGCTTTGCATTTGTCCAGTATGTCACAGTGTCCCAGCACCCGCATGAGGAGTACATTAAAATCCTCAGTCATCTCACCTGTCTAGAGTCTTAACTGGGATCTGACTTCTGACTTGGATATAACATATCAAAAAATACAATTTATAAATAAAGTTACAGAGCTGTCACCGCACAACCGCTTCAACCTACACATCATACCAAGTCTGGCCAGACGTCACTACAGAAGATAGAATACGCCGCCACTGTTTTGGGGGAAGATTAGATAAATCCAATCGGAGTGGTAATGGTTTTGGGGCACTAGAGTATCTCCGACTCTCTGAACCACGGTCCGTCTCCTGTGGCAAGCACTCGTACAGTTCCCTCACTAGTGGCGTTCAAAATTACACTCAATAATTCTTATTCACTAATCATTACGCGTAGTCGCCGTGGCGTAGTGGGTAAGTGCGTCGACTCCTACGCAGAGGGTGCCAGGTTCGATACCCGAATTAACCGCCTTTGATCATTCACGGCTCCACCTCTTTCGAGTCACTGACAATGCTCAAAGAGTATTCCTGTCTAGAAAAAGCTTCTCAAATTCCCATTCGGAGTCGGCATTAAACTGTAGGTCCCTTCCACTCGTGAAAGAACAACACGAGTGGTTGCTGAGAAGCTAGGCCCAGGTCCGCCTCGACCTCTAGCGGCACCCATATTATTATTATTATGATTTGGCAACGTACGATGATGAGATCCACTGTGGTGTAATGTTGCAAACGTACAGCAGATACTAAAAAGCTTCAAGATCCATCATTGGCAAGATATTTGAAGTTATACACACAAACTACTTGAGTGGCTGGGAGAAAGCGCTATTTTGGCACCAAAAAATGGACCACGCAAAGCCCCAGAGTCTAGACCCGCACACAGGAGACGATTTGACAGACTAACCACACCACCAAGGTCCCATTCGGAATGGATACTTACAAACATATGTTCTTGACATCTATGATAAGCTGGTAGCTACCAAGGCAACGTTAAGGCTACAGGAGTGCAACCGCTTGAACAGATCACATAGCTGAGGTCACATAGAGATAATCAGAAATGCGAAACAACCAACGCATACATATTATACTACACCCGGTTTAGACTTCGAGTTTGGTTCAAAACAGTCATCCCAGAGAGAGAATATTGGGCAAAAGATCTGGGAAGAAAGTCAGGCTACCTGGGGATCTACTGGTGGCTCAAAAACAGACGAGGGCACCGGAATAGGAGTGTTCGCGGTATCGCCGGACATGTCCTTGTTCCTGCCTCTTCGATTGCCCGACCATAGTAGTGTATTCGAGGCTGAAGTTAAAGCTATCCGCTTACTGTCCATGAACCCGATAGACGGGCTATTTATCGCCATCTACAAGCGGCCATTAAGGCTCTGAATACACCATCAATTAAATCGAAGACGGTGAAACTTTGCCGTCTATCTCTCAGGGAGATAGCGGTTAGATAGCGGTTAGACCTAACCCTATGCTGGGTACCTGTGCATAGGGGTTTTCCAGGCAACGAAAGGGCCGAGTTAGCAAGAAGAGGGGTGGGACTTACTTCCTTACTTACTGGGTTGACGACCCATGCATGGCCCGAGCCTGAGCGATAGCTGCTTTCCATTCCTGACGGTCCTGGGCACGTTGCCTCCAGTCATCAAGACCAAGCTGTCTTGCATCCGCGATTACTTGGTCTTTATACCGGAGATTCGGTCTTCTTCTCCTTCTCGAACTAGGAGGATCGGATTCGAAGACCCTCGTAGCTGGAGCATTGTTGTCCATGGGGGTGGGACTGCCACTGGCAAATAATGGGGACAACCCACATACCTCACTCCAAGCAATATACACCATGTTACTTACAGATACCTTTCCGCTTATCGGAGATGGATGGAACTAGACACATGTAGGACTTCGAGGCTTATTTTGCCTTCATTAAGTCCAAATACAAACAAAACAAATACACTCCTAAAACTAAACAGGAATTTAATAAGGAACGTAGTGGGCCACCGGCCACTGCCTTCTCGGTATCCACGCCAGAAGAATGGGAGCCCCCCACAACGACTACTGCAGAGGCTGTAGAGACGAGGTGGAGGACGAAAATACGCTTTACCTCCTTTGCACTTTTCCAGCCCTTGCAAAAACTAGAAAAGATATACCAGGCAACTACTTTTTCATTAACCTAGATGAAATGTCTCACTTAAAGATACAAGACATAGCTAAGTTTAAAAACAAATTGGCTGTAAATCAGCACAGGAGTGGACTTCTCAAAATAGGCCATTTGAGGACTACACCCTTTGAATTTAAGAGGAGCCGGTGATAGCACAAAGGGACCAATCAGGATCTAAGTGGGCCACAGCTGCTACAGTGGCGGCCATCACCCTAACCTAACTTAAACTACTTATGTCCTTTAACCTCTCGGGGGCATATGGAGTCTTGGTTTTGGAATGGATAATCGCACCTTTCATAATTCACGGCTCCACCTCTTTCGAGTCACTGACAATGCTCCAAGAGTATTCCTGTCTAGAAAAGGCTTCCCAACTTCGCCGTTCGTAGTCGGCACAAAAACGGTAGGTCCCTTCCACTCGTGATATAACAATAGCACGCACAACACGAGTGGTTGCTGAGAAGCTAGGCCCAGGTCCGCCTCGGACTGTCGCGCCACCCATATTATATTATATAATGAAGGATCCATACAGACTTTCCAAGTAAAACCAAAGCAAACTCAATTAAAAGCTAGTCGCGTCTCTTGTCTTTCCTTTCAGCAACTTGCACCAAGCTACATCTTGAGAAACTTTTGACCTGCAGATACCCTGCAACACACGAAAATTTAACGAATACCGGCGAAAAAATTGATTATCCTCACCAACTGTGAGACCAAACACGGACTCTCAGGGGATGTCCTTCGTCAGTTCATCCATTGTTGCTGGCAAAAGGTTCCATCTCTTCGAATCGATGCTTTAGAATTTGAATATCTCTCATCTGCCACCGGGCAGAGTTTGGCAAATATGGTCGGTCTCGTGCTGTCAGGAAAACGTGCGCGCTTATCCATGGTCGTCACGTTTTTGTTACGGCGACCATAAATCTCCCCCCAACTGCCATTGAGACCATTCAAAATCTGTCAAAATCTGTCGCCGACCACAACCGATTTCGGAAATCCCCATTCACTGTCATCAGACGCCATCAGCTCCAGTTGCGGTTACGTTAAATGTCAACAAAACATGTGTTGCGATTCAACTGCTGGCCCAATCTGCTCGGTCCTAACTGCCTCTCCATTGTCGCGCTCCTCATAGACAATGAATCAAGTCCCCAGCACGGGTCGGGGCCTGTAACGCCCACACCGAGTGGCTTCTCATTTGCCCGACAATTGATGCAGTGCATTCGCTGTGATTTCCGTATCACGTTACATCTGTAAAACGTCACGACCCACATCAATAAACGGTCCCGTTCATCAACCGACCGCACAGCATACAACACAAACGAGTGGCTGCCGCCGCCGTTGCCTGTTCCATTTTGCAGTTCAGCTGTCAACCGCATCGAAATTAATCGAAAGCGCTAGAGAGGAAGACCGGCGCGAGATTCACCTCAACTGTGTCAACCGCAGCCCGGGCCGAGACAAAAAGTCCGAAACATCATCGCGCTGGTACCGCAACATCTATTTTCCTGCAGAGCAGAACCAGAAAAAAAGAAGATGGCATGTCCCAGTCTGTCTGCGTCCCATATCGGCAGTCTATTGACCGCAGTAAATAGCGACTGTCA
This sequence comes from Eristalis intricaria, assembly GCA_964034865.1. Classification (NCBI taxonomy): domain Eukaryota; kingdom Metazoa; phylum Arthropoda; class Insecta; order Diptera; family Syrphidae; genus Eristalis; species Eristalis intricaria. The sequence goes on along the minus strand of OZ035874.1, from coordinate 64,077,794 downwards.
GTGGCACACTCACTGGCCATTCGTTTGAACTTGCTGCGCGCCTAGGAGCCACCAGTTCTCCGCCTGATTTATAAGCTCACTCGGAGCGGCAAGAAAAACGTATTCACGACTGCCTCTGCACCACTGTCAAGCTCCACAGCCCCCCACATTCGTAGTCACGGCGACAATCTGTGTCAATTATGAGAACGGCGTGTGAGTTCCCCCCCCCCTTCCCCGCCCCCATCCCACCATGGTCTCACGGTCCCCATCACCGCTGGAATGTGTTTACCTGGTCAATAAAATTTTATGTGCTCCGCCGCAACATGTGTAGTTAATGACCAGCACGACCATTGAATCAGGTTTGCAACGCTGCCGCCACCGCGCCGCTCTGTCGGAAGGGAGGGCGCGCGCTGGCCGGGGGAGCAAGGGGTGCCGCAAAAACGGAAAGAACGGAAATTGGAGCGTAAACTACATTAAACCACAGGGCATTGTAAAAATCTGAAGCTCTCTCGTGCACCCCAAGGGGAAGCCATAAAATCACAAATTTATAGGGATGCACGTGCACCACCGGCACAGGGGTGGGTTCAGCATGACTGCGAGTGTGTGTGTGTGTATGTCAACCGATGTGCCTGCAAATGAGGCCCCATAAAGAGGTGCGAATGCTGGCGGAGCTACAGCCGGTGGAGCTACTTATACAGGATGCGCCTGAAAGCCACGATATGACCGTGCAATATGTCGATGGACGGCGGGCGGTTGGTGGTTGGTCTTATTACCCGGCTATAGCTGAGGTTGCGGACTATTCCGTCCGGTTGGCGCTTTTTCTTACGGTTTAACACCGTAAGCGGGGTGGGGCAGCTGGAAGAATTCAAATAAAATGCTCTGCTCTCCTGGGAGTCCATAAATCGCCACTAAACGGAAAACAGTTGGCGGTTTCACTTGGCGAAAGCAGAACCGGAATCCGGTTAAGTGGACCAAGACCGGAAACCCAGTGGGGAGAAGGGGGTGTGTGTGTGTGAAAATAACGATTTATGAGAGGCAATATAAAAAGAATCTGTGGGATAAGAAACGCTGCTGACACTGTCATAATCTGTCAAATGAGGGAGTTCATGCGATATGTAGCCACTTTTGGGTGGCGCCCAACAGTCGGACCAAGGAGTGGACGTCATGATTATCCTTGCGTCAAGTGCAGGGTGGTGGGGAGCGGGAGGCATTTTAATGCGGTTATATGAGCAGAGATCTTTAGGGCGAACGATTATGGTCATGTTGGGGGTTGTACCAAGCGGTTCATCGTTATGAATGTGACTTTGTGCTCAAATGAGACTTTAACTACTTGGCTTTGGTGGTAGGTCATTGTTCCTGTTCCCAGGGGGACCAGTAGAGTGCGGGATGACTTGGGTGGAGGGTGGACTCTTATTGTCTGCTAATTTAGCTTTTAAAGTTTGGGATATGCGTTTAAGAGATTTTATTGAGTTCGTGCGGTGACGAGGAACGTGAGGCGGATGCAAAATGTGTCCTGCCCCATCAACACAGTCTACGAACAGCCTCGTTATTTTGCACTAAGTTCGACAGGATGGTTCTGAAGCCTTGCCAATAAACACGATAAAGGATTTCAAGCCCTTTAAGGTCCTCAGATTGATAAAGTTCCTCAGTTACAGTGCTCCATAGGCTCAGAGTCAAGACTGTTTGGATTCATAGACGCGTGACGAGATGCATATCGCAGTACAGCTCGTATGGGTTGTGAATGAAATGAATGAAATTTGTCCAGAACCCACAATGGACCAAAGATCGCATGCAAAAAACGTGAACTTGGCCTTCGACACTGTAGAGTGCATGTTAAGCGCTTGTAACTGTTGAAAAATGTGTCCTTAGTTGGAATTGATGAGGAACATGAAGAGTGCTGGGAAGCCATAGACAAGACCAAGGAGCCTGCTAGCGATTAGAGATACAGACAGTGTCTCTCCGGCTTGGCTCGAAGATTTCCGAGGTCTGCACAAAAGTTTTTTTATGGCGATTGTGTGTGTGATTTTTTAAACTTTTTTACTTTTGTTGTCAAATTAAACACTTGAGTGGACTGCTATTCTGGGCTCACCGGGGTCCCAACCAAACAAACCCTTCAACGAGTACCACGATCAAATCTTGAGATATCCTCCGTCGCTTGCACCAAAATTTGTCAAGGAGTGAATGTGAAAAAATATTTTTGCAGTTTCTTCCGGCCAGTTTTCATTATACTTTGTCTCCGCCCGTCCATGAGAGTGCTGATTCTACCATGGGACAAATCCACTCGCACGAGCCCAAGAATACTCAAAGATGTCGATGTGCACTAGTGCACCCTTACTCTGGGGAAACCGTCCCGTCACTTTAAAGGGGGAATCTTTGACATTTCCCTCGCATCGACTGACGTCGCTTCTTTCCAAAGTCATTAGGTGACTTGATGACTGGTAATAAATACAGCTCCCAAAGTAATCTGCCATTTGGTGATTTGATGGCCGAAGAGTGGAACGAAACTTTGCACAATGTAGGAGATAGAGGCTATGTACGTTGACTCCTGCATATGCAGAGTTTGTCATCAGCTTCGTTTTTTTGCAAGCGTATATACGCTCAAATTTCACAACAAATCCTATGTCCGCTTAAGTTACTCATCATATCTATCGCCGCTTAAGAAATAAGCGCGGATAAAAGCAATGCTTCCAAACATTATTTTCTGTGTGTTCATTTCTGAATTTATTCATTCATTGCTTAGGTTGCTGAATGTGGCTTATATTTGCAGGTGTGGTTGGTGTATTAGATAATTTTTAATTGTTTTGGCATCCATAAGTATGCAATTTTTGGTATACGCATAGTGTCTCTGCTATACATTCGGTTTAGGTTTCGTAAACGATTCTTTTCATTTGATGAACATTTTTTTTATTTTATAATTATTAAGTGTTTTTGCTGTTAAAGTGATGGTCACGCTACACAGTCACAAAACGAAGATTGTGACCATCAAAGATCAACCATCATCTTCCAAGACTACACCCCCGTCTGCTTGCGCAAATGTCATAAATGTGGTCGGTGCTGCCAAGATTTTATGATGAATCATTAAGCGCCGATTATCGTTTTTTTGTGCACTTCGAAATTAAGCGTATATACGCTTGCAAAAAAACACAGCTATCAACGCCCTACACTTCGTTCCTGTGGCAACCATTAATTATTTCTTCCTCGAAGAAGAAATTGGGATTCTAACTGTTCAATGAAAACGACTAGAGGGCGCAGTTGGCTGAGGATCTGTTCCTGGTTAGCGGGGTCCTCGGTTCGAATCCCAGTGAAAGAAAGGCCAATACTTTTTTATCTGGTTTTCAAATCTGGTCCAGTCACCATTTGCCGTTGGGATCAAAGTAACGGTACGTCACTGGAGTGGTCAACCAGGACCAGTATGGTATAGTGTGCTCACTAGCAGCTCCTCCACCTAACCTAACCTAACTGCTCAGTTTTCGCTGTTAAAGGGAGGTGTCCGCCTAAGGGAGAAGAAGACTTCACTGTATCTGGATTTAGATCCAAACTGAGTTATCAATGTAAATAAAATGAAATTCGTTGAAATCTGCTCAAGTGACTTGACGGTATTCCCGCCTCGAGACTAGTCATTCCCCACAGCGACTCAGGGATGAAGAGGAGGAAAAAACCGTCGTCCATATTTCGAAGTTTTAGTCACTTAGAATCCCTTAACTTCAACGACTTGACAGAACTAAACAGCATTCGTTTTGGTAACCATCATTCATCGCTTCAACCTCTAAATGCTTTTGCGGAAGATGATCAAATGAATCCTTTTGGTAACACAACGGGCCTAGTCTGATGTGACTGCTCACCCAACCCTAACTCCAGGGAAGCCGACATGGCCGTTGAAGTGTTGTGCTATTTCATTTATACAGTCATTTTTTTTTTTTTGTTACTTGGGTTGGTGAAAATCTTCAACAAGACACTATGTGACCCGTGTCCACATAGTAGTGTCAGATTTTTACTGACTAAAAACACCCTTCCCTTTTGGTTTTTCTTTACTACAACTAAGATAGATTGATAGATCATTTATTTCGCATAATATTGATGACATAAGTATTGTTACCGCACATTTTACAGATTAGAGATATGATATTATAATATCTTTCTTCTATAATATTTTACAAGTAATTATGCAAAATTGTGTTTTTCAAAATAATATGATTATACTTTGGAGGAAAATACGAAAAAAAACCTCCAATGTGATGAAAAAAAAAAAACAAAAACAAAAGTATATAAATAAGTGAAAAATACAATTTTAGGCAAGTTTAACATTATTTTAAGAAGTTTATTTTGAGGTACTTGCAATCTTTTTATGTGACATTTCGCACTGCTACCCCATACTTGACACCCAAGCATAATGGCTTGAAAAATCACCTTATAAATAATCATTTTATTTTCAAGTGAAAGTAACGATTTCCTATTTATAAATGGGTATAACATTTTTGTTGCAACCCCTACCTTTTTAATTGTTTTACTAATGTGATCATTAAAACTTAGTTTCGTGTCTAGATTAATACCCAAGTAACGTACGGAGTTTTCCCAATTTATAGACAATCAATTTAACTGCAATTGCCTTGTAGGAACAAAGCAGGGCTTTCTTTTTCGTGTGAAAAAGATAGCGTGCGTCTTTTCCTCATTCAATTTGATGTTCCATTTGCTGAAATATTTTTCCACAATTTTGATAACATTTGAGAGATTGCTCTCAATATTGAGAGCTAATTCGTGGGAAGAAAATATGGCAGGTATCATCTGCAAAAATCGCCGTGTGACAACTTGTCAATTTTGGGAAGTCTGATACATAAATATTATATAAAATTGCAGCTAGAACTGAACCCTGTGGAACACCAGAATTGAAAAGAATTTGGACAGAAACACCACTGTTCACTTGGACTACGAAACGACGACGAGATAAGAAACTTTGGAAAATTTTACATATATAAGGAGGAAACCGGAGGTGTATCAATTTAAACAAAAGTCCCTCGTGCCAGACAGTATCAAATGCTTTCTCTATGTCATGTAGAACTACAACTAAGTTTCCTTATTTTATATATATTTATATGATATTTTCGCGTAGGCTGAGATAATGGATGATAGAGATATCCAACTTCGGCCATTTTTACCCCTAGCCCACAACGAAGATGTAGCGGTAATCCCTTGTATTTCACTTATACATTTACAACGCTCGTCAGTTCACCACAATATGGCGGCCGATTCGTGAATTTTGTGGAAAAAAGCGGCAGATTCATGAATTTAGTGGGCATCCATGTACTTTCCATGTATTATACATGGGTATGTTGTTCGGAGTGTGTTCAAAAGTTGACTAGTATTTTTAAGGGAATTTTTTTTACATTGTTATATGCACTTTCGTGAATAAAAATGTGCTGCAATGTCCATTTCCATTTAACTGGAACTATTTGACCTTAAATTAATTCTTAAGTGTATATATAGCCTATTCACAAACCATACCTGACAAATTAACTCAAAAAATGAAGCCCGCTTTATACGCTTAATCCATGAATTCTGAAAAACTCATTTAATTTAAACAATTTGATAAGAACAGTGGCAAGATATTGCAACTTTTACTAATGCATAAAAATGGTTGTCAAAACTTCTTATATGTGGTTCACGCTTCAATAATATTTTTATTATTGGTTAACTGAACGTGTGAATGTATTATTAATTTTTGTGCATTCATTAATTATCTCCAAGTATTTCAGATTGTAAATTGCTCAAAGTTTTAATGAATCGACTTCATGAACATAAGCTTTGTTCGTTCGCTTACCCCTCCCTACTGTGTTGAATTGAACACCGAAATTTGAAAAAACGTTCAAATAACGAGCGAATTTTCAAATAAGAACTCTAATTCACCCCATTACTAAGGTGGGGAAGGCTATCAGCTGTTCCACAGCTGCTCTCAAGAGCTCACACGTATTCAGAGACGGGGGACAAAAAGCGTATGAAAAACGCTGTCAGATGAAATCAAGGGGCGAGGGAGGTAGAAGTTGGATATCTCTATTATAGGTTATCTCTGTTTGCAGGTAGACCTTCGGTAAAATCACCTGCCATAACCATAGTTAAGATGGTTTATTATTATTGCGCAAAATCGAGCGTCTAAAACGTCTCATATCCAAAGTTTGGAGGATGACATTGTTACAATGACCACGAAGTCTTACTACTTAGCTTTCGAGTGGAGTTTGTTATTTCTTCATCGACGGTAGTTATCCCTAGGTCCCTTTGTATATCACAATTCCTGAGATACCAGGGAGCTTTCACAATAGCCCGTATAATTTTATTTTGAAAGGACTGAATAAATCCTCTGTTATTTTCTTCGGTACAACCCCATAGTTGTATGCCGTAAGTCCATATAGGCTTCAGTACTTGCTTGTATAATAGCACTTTGTTGTACATGCTTAACTTGCTCTATACCGGTGTTCGAGCTCATCCCATGGGCTTTCCACTTGAGTTTCTCATCGAGTGTCATACCAGGATATTTTGCTTCATTTGTACAGAATTAATGAAAACTGGTCGATTTTCAATATTTCTGTGTGTAAAATGTATGTGCGTTGATTTGTTCTCATTTGGATCAATGCGCCAGCGGTTTGACCATTCGTCAGCTCGTTGCAGTTTTTCAGTTGAAGACTCAACTGAACGTCCCGTTGCCAGGATCGCTGTGTCATCCGCCAATGTAGCCACAAGTGTTCCCTCAGTTTGAGGAATGTCCCTAGTGTAGAAGAGGTACAATGTAGGGCCAAGGACACTCCCGTGAGGGACTCCTGCTCGGATATCTTTAAAATCGGAGTATACAGTTCCGTGTTTAACTCTCAATATCCTGTTATCGAGATAAGATTCTAGTATCTTATACAAGCTTGTCGGTAGAAGCCAGCTTAGTTTGAATTTAGGCCTTCATGCCAGACCTTGTCGAAGACCTGGGAAACGTCAAGTAGGGCGGTGGAGCAGATATTTTTCTCCTCTAATGCTCCTTCAATTTCATTCGTTATTCTGTATACCTGGCCAATTGTCGAGTGTTTCGCTCGAAACCCGAACTGATGGTCAGGTGTTAGTTGCTTATCTTCGACAAATTTTTGAATGCGTTTTAATAAGAGTTTTTCAAAAATGTTGGATATTATTGGTAAAAGCGAAATGGGTCCGTACGAATTTTTGTTGTTCAACGGTTTGCCCGGTTTTGGAACCATTATCACTTCTGCAACCTTCCATGAGTCTGGAACATATAATAGCCTAAAGGAATCGTTAATTAAGTAGAGGAGTTTAATTAGCGCCTTTTTCGGCAAGTTCTTCAGGATTTGTCCGGTTATTAGATCACAGCCAGGAGCTTTGTTGTTTTTTAGATTTTTGATTGCCTGGCAGAGTTCGTTTAGCGATACTCTTTCAATACTAGAGCTGTCAGACATAGAAGTGACACTTGGATCAACTTCCAACATTTGCCCATCAAAGGGCTGGAATGTCCAAATGTTCGGCATAGAGATCCGCCTTTTCTTGATCACTTTTTGCCCACTCATCATTGTTTCTCTTGATTGGCGCGGCCTGCATTAGGGGCTTCTTGATATTTTTGACTTCTTTCCAAAGTGAGTAGTTTGTACATTTATCATTTGTTAGGCCTTCAAGATAAGTCGATATCTCGTGGTTTTTAAAGACTTGCAAAGATTTTTTTAGTTTGTTGCACAGGCGATTTTGGTATGTTTTACTTTGATGGGCGCGAGACTGCTGCCATTTCTTGCGCACTTTTCTTTTTTGAGGATAAGTTCTCTTATTTCTTTACGTTCCTTAACCGTTATGAATGAAGCTCAAGAATCTCAGGCCATTTCCTATCCATTTGATCTGGTCACCGAGGAAAAAAGGAACCGATTTTTCTTTTATTTGAAAATCTCCTGTTGGTTTAAGGGCTCTCGTTCGTCGGGACCAGATATCTACTCATCTTCTATATCCCAACCCGCGAAAATACAATGCTTTAAACGTAGCTTAGGGTAACCGCTAGACTAAAGTTCTATTCAAACTTTTGTGCCATTCATCCAATAGAGGTGAACAATCATCCCGTCTGATTGGTAAATAACTAGACTTTTTCTCACATTTTAGGGGGACTTCACTTCCCCCGACAATCGTTGCCGACTTCCTTCGAAAAAATAACTCTGCCAACTGGTATTTGGAATCTCTCGATACACTTCTATCGTTTGGTAGTCTAAAATGTCTCCCATAAATTCTTCACTCGTGACAGGCTGTCCTTCAATCGCCAGCACTGCCCCCTCGCTTTCCGAAATCAAAAAAAAGGCAAGAAGAGCCGTGCTTCATTCCTGGAAACGAGTCCACCGGGACTTCATATCAGACAGCTCACTGAACCGCAACGCTATGCAGTTAAACATGTCTGAGTGCGTTCGAGTGAGTCTGTCGTCCACTTGCCACTTGAGTCCATTCTCGCAAAAAACTTTGCATAACATTCAGTCATTCAATCCATTCTCCTTCACTTCTTGCAGCTTACACTGCGGCCAGCCCGGAAGACGTCCTCAAACTCAGTCCATCCACGGACAAAGTTGTCCGCTTCACCAACGAGTCCCACATTGTCTTCTGCAACCATCCCGCCGATACAAAAGTGCAATGGAAATCGCCGAAAGGTGAGATCATGAAGGACGTCAAAGGGCGCATCCACATCGAGGAGAAGAGTCCAGGTTAGTGCCACACCCACTCATTCAGCCGCTCTCGCCTTATCTCATCTCAATTGATTCCTCTCTTCTCACATGTCCATCCTCCTCCTCCTTCTCCTCTTCCAAACAAACAGAGCACTTCGCCCTCATCTTTGTGCACATCACCCTCGCCGACAAGGGCAATTGGACCTGTGAAGATGCCGATGGAGCACTAGGCGCCAACAAGACCTTCCAACTCATCGTCTATCGTAAGTGTCCTCTCGTCTCGGCTACGAGTGGCCACTCATTTGTCGTTCATTTGCAGAGAAAATCTCCTTCACCGAGAACGCAACAATGCTGACCGTCAAGGAAGGCCGCAACGCCACAATCCTCTGCGAGGTTAAGGGCGACCCGGAGCCGACTGTCTCCTGGCAGCTGAACGGACGAGCTATCGAATTCTGTAAGTATCCGCAAATCCGATCCGAGACCCGATCGGGGCCGAATGAAATTTAAAATGAATCCTTACCTGTGTTCTTTGTTTTTCTTTCACTTCTTTGTTGCCTGCAGCCGCCACATCGAAGTTCCGCAAACTGGCTGATGGATTACTCATCCACAAGGTGACGCAGAACGACACCGGCGAGTATACGTGCAAGGCGTATCAATTCACACCGGAAATCTCGGACGTACAGGAGCGGACCGTCCTGATGAAAATCGAACGTGAGTATAATATTTTTCCTCCTTTTTAATGGATGTCCTTGTGTGTAGCTGTGTGTGTGTGTGTTTTGATTCACCAGCAAGGAAAACTTTTCATCATTTCATCCGTGTGGAGCGTGGCGCTCTGGGTGGATGGGGACGATTCGAGGGATTTCGTGACCAGTCGAGAGCGAGCGAACATTTGGTGATGATGCCACCCCCTAGGGGCTAGTCTTTGACACCTCGCCAGTTGGTGCTGGGACTGCACGGCGAGGGTCTCTCAAAATTAATTCATTTATCACATCCTCCCCCGCTTGCTCGGGGAGCATTACGAATTTGCATAGCGGACTCGCTTAGGCGACAGGCGAGGCTGCGGGGGTGAACGAGAATTTATTCGGCCACGAAAAGGAGCAGGTTTGAAATGAATGGTCCTTTAATTGCTGCTGCGAAGGACCCATCTCATGGGGATTATCTTGGAATTAATGATCCAGCTCTCGTAGGGGCTGCAGAGTTTTTGACAGTTTTGTAGCGTGCCAAAGGTACCCCCCATGACTGATAACATGCACGATTGTTGAATTTATGGTCCTTTTAGGCATCAACATGGCATCCGTTTGGCGGCGGCGTCGGCGGGGCGGTAATGGACGTGCTTATCTAGGGGTTTGTTCCTCTTCGACACTATCACGGTGCGGTCTTGGGGGTGCTGAACCTGGCGGGTGGGGGTGATTTATTTAAATTGGTTCCCCCGGGAGCGGCACGAGTTGAGCCGCGAAAAGTATGCCGCACCACGACTCTTTCAACGGGGAATGCGACGAATTAATGATATGATTGTTGCGAGAAAGGACGGTGGAGACTGAAGCGATGACCCTGACTAAGCTGCCCGGAGTGTGCCGCCGCAACTGAAGTGGGCTCAGTGAATTGAGGTCCCCTGCGAGTGAGGCTTGGGGCGCCGTGAAGGATGTCGTCTCAGGGCTCCCCTATTTTTGCCAACAGACAACTGTGATTTGATTGGGATTAGAGCTGTTCACCTTGTCATTAAGAGAATTAGGCAAATTTAGAAGCAACCCTTAGCACGATCCTTAAACCTAACCCCATCCCTTTTTTCTAAGATCCTTGTTGCCTTCTCTTAATGCCCGGCAGTATGGCTTTCCCGCCTACAGGTTTGATGTTGTCTGCTGATTTGATGGCACTTCTCATCGAAAAGTGGAACCAATCTGCGCAAAAAGTAGGCGAAAGGGAGATCGATGCGCTTGAGCGGCCGGTTTGGAGTAGGTGCATTGTCTTCTGTCTGAAATTTCGAGCCTCTAGTAAGTCTCTTTCTCAGTGGACAAGAACTGCTCAATTGAATTGGCTGATATACGGTGGTGTTCCACAAGGTTGTACTCTTGGTCCTACACTCTTTCTCATTTTTATTCATTTCTAATCCAATCTACTCCTTCGCTGACTCCCTTGTACTCTACCACTCCGCATGCTCTCCAAGACTCACGACACTGCCCTTCAATTAGCTATTATACGCTGGTGTTCCGCAAGGTTCTACTCCTACTCCTACACTCTTTCTTATTTGTCTTCTAATCACGTCTAATCCAATCCACTTCTTCGCTGTGAAAGTACTCACGACACTGCCCCTCGGCCATGCAATTGGAACGGCAGCACATGTTAAGCCGAATTGAATTCCAATCTTGACAGCATAAGCAATTAAGGGAAAACGATGAACTTGGGCTTGATGCTCACACAACTGAATGCTGTCAGGGTTAACATTAATTTCCCGTGAATAACGATGAAACCAAAATACTGTCCGTCTATGTATCCTGCAACGATGCAAGAAATGCTGCACTCCATGGGTTCGCCCCAAACCTCAGTATAACAACCAAATCTTGTCCATAAGTGTGAGTGACCAAGCTAGCCAACTACATGGTGTGTGCCCTAATCAAGTTTATCCCGAAAGAAATTTAGTCACCCATATCACACATTCATCATCCTACAGTCCACGGGTGCTTAAGAGGAACTGGATACGCTCAGATCTAATGGAACCACCAGCATCTTCGCACGCACGAGTCATTTCCAGGCAACTCGATCCTCCGCTTTCGACTCAAAACTCATCAGCCCCAAGGAAACTCTTTGGACTTGATCGAACCCCCTCGTACTGGGCCTGTCAAGCGGTCGCTTACCTGATGGGATAGCATGTATTCGCAGTTTGATATTTTCGCTTTTGAATAACCACCCCTATTCTCAATTCCGACGGATCGGAGATTCCCTTCACTCGTTCGATTCACGTGAACGGTTTCGCACTACCATTAAATCCGTCGGATGCACTACATTATCGACATCACGTCTCTCTTTTTCGAAGTCAGCTGTTCCAAGATCTGACGTCTTATTTAAGAAATTTCATTTGAAATTTGAGTTTTTCTTTCTAAATTGTTTGTTTAATGAACATAATGGATAGCAGTGCTCGCTTTTTTGATGACACAAAACAAAAGTGAACAAATTAACAGTGCGATCATGTCCAAGGAGAACTGCAAGCCAGCCAGTAACTGAAAGTGAGCAAGCTGACTCATATGAAGCAAGTTGGATGCATACATACATCCATACGTAGTAGCGAATAAATAAAATTGTATTGGTCCCTTTTGCTTGAAATGAAGTAGTTCTTCAACAGAATCTCTAAGTAGCTCCACAGGTGTTCAATGACATTTAAGTCTGGTGATTGTGGTGGGGTTTCGAGCACATTCGGACAGTTATACAAGAGCCACATACGTGTGTTAGGAGCTTTGTGCTTGGGGTCATTGTCTTGGTAAAAGTGGTATTCATTCCTTATTCCCAATTTTTGAGCACTTTGGTCCAGATTATCTTTTAAAATGTTTATGTACTTGTATTGACCCATGTTTCCATTGATAAAAACAAGATTCCCTGGTCCAGCCGCGGAAATGCAATCCCAAGCCATAACTGAGCGCCCTCCAAGTTTAACAGTTGGTCGTAAATTTCTTTCCCTTAGCTCCTCGTTTGGTTTTCTCCACACATATGCTTGTCCATCAGATCGAAATAAATTAAATTTACTTTCGTCTGAGAACAAAACACGTTTCCAAAAAGAAAAATCTTTGTTTTGATGTTGACTAACAAAGTCATTTGTTTTTATTTGGTTCTTCTTGCTAATGTATGGTAGTTTACGGGCGACTCTTCCATGGAGATTATTTTTTCTCAAAACGATTCTCACGGTTTCCGGCTGAACATCTTTTTGTAAATAGTTTTTTACCTCTACAGTTAATTTAGGTGCACTTAGTTGTGGATTTTTCTTAACCTGCTGTACAATCCAGCACTCATCTGTCGCAAGAAAATTGTTTGGTCTGCCGGACTTTGGTAAATTTTCGATGTTATCAAAGGTTTTATATCTTTTTATGATATCGCCTACTGTGGAGTGACTTCTATTTACTATTTCCGCAATATCGCGCACAGATTTACCTTCTTTAAAATGTTTAACAACTATTTACCGTACTTCTATGGATGTGTAACCACGACGTCTATCCATGTTGATTAAGTTTTGCAATTGCATATATTTTCGTTGGAACTGAGATTGCAAATGAGTAACGACAAAAATTGGATGGGAGTTCAATATTGCGATATATGTCCGATTTCTTTTTTGATGTGTATTTTAAGAGACATACATATTTTCAAACTGTGCTGAGAACAATGTGTATTAATGAATTAATTTTTCTTTATTGTTTATTAAAAGCTCATAATACACGCTTTAAAAAAAAGTATAAACATTAATTGATTGAGTGATTTTTTTGTTGTATTTTGTGGTTTGTAGGTGATAATAGGTGTGTGTCAGATTTCTTTTTTGATCAACTGTACATACGTAGTGGCGAATAAACAAAATTGTACTTTTTTCAACGAAAACAAAACAAGCATATTTCAATGACAAAAATACCGACTCACTCTTTTTCGTTCAAACTTTCAAATTTTCTCAAAAATCTTTTACTTCTTCATGGCGTATTTTTGTCATGTTTTTCGCTATGTCCGGATATTTTTTTCCTTTCCTGCTCTTTGAATTGATCCCTGTTTGTAGTTTTTTTTTGCTCCTAAACAGAATAAAAATCATCTATTTTTTTTACCATCAATCTACTTAAACTCAAAGGAATCCGCAACGATTTTGATGCGGATCTGTTTGATGGAGCGATTCGATTCGATCGGATTTAAGAATGCAGTGAATCTCAATTCACATTACCGACATGCGGACGATTCACTTCGATAGGATTTCGATAGGGTCGCCGTGACGTAGTGGGTAAATGCGTCGACTCCTACGCAGAGGGTCCCAGGTTCGGTACCCGAATTAACCATAATTCACAGCTTCGCCTCTTTCGAGTAACTGACAATGGTCAAAGAGTATTCCTGTCTAGAAAAAAACCTTCTGACCATCACTGATGGGACTTGGGACATGAATAATGGTGGTAGATAAGCAGATAGAAAGGTGGTAGAAAAGACAAAAATGGTTTCCATGTTAGTTCACTCATTTATTTGATGATGATCTTAACTATAAAGCAGGAAGTTTGTGTGTCTGACCGACAAAGGCTCCGAAACTACACGTCGCAGAGCACTGAAATTTTCAACAAAAATCAGTCTAAAATTTAAATGCTGAATTTAAGTCGGTACGACATACGGTTCCAAAGTAACGAGCACTTTTTAAACGGGAATAAAATTCTCAAAATAAGGGTGGTTGCATCAATCCGGTATGAAACCATTTCAAGTTGCGTAGTCGTGGATATCAACTATCCCCCAGTGTGTTGTAACTTCCATATTCACACACACATTTTTCATATTTTGCCTTGGTGCAACCATTCATTTGTTTTCCACGCCTCAATCGAACATAAACGGACGACTGCCTGAGTCACCAAACGAGAAGGAAACAATAAACATTTTCGCACTTTTCTTATTTTGTCATACCCAAACTATCTATGCATGTACATATACACAGCTACACACAAATCATTCAAATTTGCTGAAATTGTGAATATTGAACTTCTGAACGGATTAGCCGATTTAGATAATTACATAATGTGTTACAAGATTTTGTTCATGGTTCATGAAGTGTGACTTCAATTTGCACAAGAAGTGAACATCGCGCGCAGGTACATAGATGGGATTTCCAAGAACTTTTTTTATGAATCGCTTGATATCCCTCCACGTTGTGTGTAAAGGGTTGAGAAAAAACCGTAATTTCCGTCCGTTTTGCTGCAGCACACATTGATAATTCAAACTTCAACATGTATGCACACAATCAACGAATTGTACTCATTATGTGTAGGGATGTGAATGAGAGATTGGGATAGGCATCAATGGCAAAAGAAAATTCAAATTCTTCTCTGAGTTCTGGTTCGAGCAGTCTTATTATTGTTTTAAATTAAAATGTGCGGTAATAATGCAAGTAGAGTACCGGTTGAAGAAACAAACCCGGGCAAAGCCGGGTACGAAATCTAGTATATGATATATGAATATGAATAAATGTGTACAGTAACGGACAAAACCATAGGACCACCGAATAAATTTAGTAGATTCCATTCCAAAACTCTGAAGTCTGTATGCTGCATTTTTTTGATGCAGTATCTACCTTTGACCATCAGATCAATCCAAATTCTTGCTTTTTTAAACTTAAATGGTCGGCGAATTTAAGATGGTTTATGGTTGTTCCTGTACTTTTGGTAAGGACCAGCGCTACTCTACCTACTCTACTACATCTTCCGAAGAAATTTTGTTCTTCAAGTCTTTTCTGTATTATTGTATATTAGACTTGTTCTGAAATTCGTTGACAGTTGCTGAATGCACGAAGACATACCCTATTATTCATCATATGTTTATTGTTCTCTCTTGCTCATCATAAAATCGTTGATAAACTGTACAGTCATTTTTGCCGCAGATAAGCTTTTGGATGTCTTGTCGACTACACATTTTATTCCAGAAGAAATTTTATTTTTAAGGCAAGGTAATGCCAATACAATTTTGAAATTTTCAACAAATGCTTAATAACATATTTTGCCATAGGGGCGCTGGTTACTGGTGGGTTGTGATATATGCTAGTGGTATATCAACGTCGGTAATGTTGTGTGTGAGCTGCCACAAGCTTAACTTACTTGCTATGCGAAAACTCTTTCTCTTTTGATGTAGACCACCAAGTAAGATGGATGTTTTTTCTGTAATAAATATTTTTATAACGTGGTAAGCAGGTGGTGTAATTTATTTTTGCCTCATCATCGATGGAATTATTCTTGGCTCCTTTCTATAGCATTTTTTGAATTACTCTTCGCTCTTTTCTACATTTTTTGGTCCTTCGAGCTGGATAAATCGAATCAACGCATCGATCAATAAAATTATTGGAATTTCGAACTTAAACATCCAAAGTGAAGTCTGTGTTCATGTCGGTTAATAACGTCGTTGATCATTCACTTATTGATATAGCTGAAATCAATAAATATTCACAAACTTTCAGAATTGATCGTTCCTATTGCATTTAGGGAGAATACTTATTCAGTGTGCCAATTGTCTATTAGTGACTTTCACAGTTTTGATACATAAATAAGTATCTTAATTGAGTGTATAATAGTTGTTGCTCAAAATTCGTCGTTAAGGCAATAAATATCCCTTAAAATGAACTCAATTAAAATAAAAAGTGGTCTTATCAAAAGTGCTTTGACACGTGCCGCTTCGTTTGCAGAAACTACGGACAGCAACGTGCCTCTTGAAATACTGCAAATTCGCCTAGCCGAATAAGAAGATTCTTGATCGGAATTTATCTCGTTACAAAATCAAATGTGTGATTTCGCAGATAATCCTGATTTCGTTAATCCAGAATCTGAAATTGAAGAATATGAAGCTGAATATTTTTTTGCTCAATCTACGCTCTCGAATTTCATTAAGAAGCTTACTGCATCGTCGCTTCCTAATACTAAGGATTCTGTTGCAGAAAAACTAGCAGCGCAGCAAGTTACCTTCTTGGAATGTTTGAATTTGAACAATCACACATCTTCATCGTCGGCCAGTTTGCCGAAAATAACAATAATATCGTTTTCGGGCGCGAACTACAAGGATTGGCCAGGGATCTTTTCACCAGTTCGGTTGACTGCCTCTCTTACCGCCACTCAAAAATTCTATTTTTTTAAAATTATCCCTATCTGGAGATGCACTCAAGCCCATCCAGACAATTACCATCTCGGATAATAATTATTTAGAGGCTTGGGACAAATTGGAGAAGCGGTATGATAGATCGCAGCTAATCATCCAATCCTACGTTCAATCATACATACGGTTCTTCGAAAAATTACTGATGGTGCTGACGAAGCTATCAGGGGGTTAAATGCTTTAGGTTCAAATAGCCGCGATCCGTGGGTCATTTTTCTTCAAAAACTTGACCCAGACACAGATGAAGCTTGGACTCACCATGCTGGTTCAAAGGATTCAAAGGACAATTGATGAACTGCTTGACTTCTTTATGTCGTGTGACATAACGTGTGAACGTTTATGTCAAGTTCAACCACGAAATAAACCTCAAGGCGTAATTCGTTCACACCTTATCGAATCCAAGCAGGTTTCGCCTTATTGTCAAATTGATCACGGTTTATTTACCTGCAAGAGATTTCTCTCCCTTTCTATTGACGATCGTCGAAATTTCGTTAAGGATCAATCCTTATGCTTCAACTGCCTTAGAGGAGGTCACAATGCGGACAAATGTCGGTCAAACTTCCGCTGTAAAATGTGCAAAGCGAAACCATAATCTCTGTAGCTGATTTAATAGGGCTTTTAATTTGATTATAATTTTTTAGCAATTTTGATAGCTGTAGGGCATCCAAATTTGCTTCAAAAACAGAATAAAAAATAGCCCGACACAAACCAAAAATTAAATACAAATACCCCGGTCTTATTATTTTGTCGGCACCATTTTGTAGATCGATCTCGTTTACTGAACAATTTTCTCTATCTATTCATGCTTAGTTGGTATCCTTTTTGCAGAGAACAAGTTACCGCAAGCAAGGATTTTAGGGATAGTTTTCCATACCATCTTCATTCTTCTAAGAAGAAGTAACTTCTTCCCAGCTTGTAGTTGAGCGATGCTGATTCACAGTGCTTGATGCGGTGTAGCTTAACCATCCGTGTAGTACCGAAATCAGACGTTATCCCTTCTTGTGACAGTGCCTCGTGACCCGATGTGACCTCCTCATAAAAACTGCACAGTATCTCAGAGTCTCTCAGAGTCTCTCCACTACCCATCTTCCAGACGTCTTTCTTACCTTTCTGCTACATTTCACTGCCTTAACACTCAACACCATTGCACTTATCACCTTCAGTATCACCGGACACATAGTCTATCTAGAGAAACTTCGCTTTTGAATGATTCTCCACAGCTCTCCACACCACTTCAAAATGCACTCAACGAAACCTCCTCTCCAAACAAACAAACTCCCCTCGAGTGGAATCCAGCCGCCCCGCCAGCTCCTTGCTGCAATTGATAAACTTTAACTCACCTAATTATCTGAGCACTCTTTTTCTCTGAGCATCCCACTCGCAGCTCCCCCAACGGTCGCCAGCAGCAACCGCAAGGACTTTATCTCTTCAACTTTCTTGAGAAACTTCTAATTGCCCCCATCTGTCTAACAGAAGTTACGTTTACCCCGTCTAATTTGCAAGTTGCATGCATGAGCAGCCACTCCGACACATCACCTGCAGCAATGTGTGCGCTCACATGCTTGCCACACACGTACGTGTATATGTGTGCACCCCCAGCGCGCCATAATCGTTTTACTTCGACTGTTCGTGCCCCATTCAACTCCATTCCAAGAGATTAGCCACGATTACATACTTCATGCTGTGCACCGCAATAACAATGAAATTTCAATTTTCACAATAGAGCATGGCGCCATCCTCGACTCTTGCGGTCGACGGCAAGCTCTTCATCACAATCGTACACCCACCACCCAAGCAGGCCGCCTCAGCGATGCACTATTCAAATTGCCAGCGCTCTCAAAGATTTGTTGCCTTCCGGGGCGGATGAGTGTGGCGCTTACGTGCCGGCGGCGTATCCCTTTAATCCCGTTTCCCAGAGATTTCATCTCAAAGAGATACACCGCAGATGAACTTTCTTGTTTCCGGCCGGCGCTGCGTTGTGGTGGAAATCCCTCGGATTCCTAAACTCGCACACAGTCGGCAGTCGGTGAATGCCTGCGAGATGCAACTGGGGGTTAATTGCTCGTAAATGACTTGGTTTCCTTTCTCTTTCGCAGACAAGCCCTTCTGGACGCACAAGCACCACCTCAGCCAGCAGTACGGATACGTGGGTGGCCGCACCAGCATCGTGTGCGAGGCCATAGCCGAGCCCCCGGCCAATTTCACTTGGTTCCGCAACAAGAAGCGCCTGCACGCCGACAAGTACACCATCTACAACGAGCCCTACATGTCTACCTTGGTGCTGGATATCAAGGACGAGACCGTCTACGATTCGTACAAGTGCAAGGCCTCCAACAGCCAGGGATCCATTGAACGGTCGACGCAGCTGGATAAGGGCACAAAGCCTCCACCGCCAACTCACCTCCAGCTTCGTGGATTCAATTCGAACACATTCGATGTGGACGTTGGCTCCGTGCGCGCTTCGAACTCGAAGAGCCTCATGGACATCAACGGCTTCCGCATCGAGTACATGACTGACTACGAGTTCAAGGCGGCCGCCGGCAACTGGAGCTACGCCAAGCGAAAGGAGTTCCCGTTCGAAGATGGTAAGTAGCTCGTAAATAAAAATTCATCTGTTTTCTAACCGAGATCCACTTTTTTAGGAGTAACCTTCCTGATCGGCAACCTGGAGCACAACACAAGCTACCTGATGCGTGCCGCGTCCAAGAATCTCGCCGGCCTCAGCGACTGGACAAAGGTCGAGAAATTCACGACACTCTCAAACGAACCGCCCAGCGGTGCTCCACGCTCCATGAGCGTCCTTTCTCTCATGGAAGCCGTGGTCATCTCCCTCGCCGCCATCACTCTTAGCCAAGCATTCGTCCAACGACCTCTCACCGTCTACAGAGGGCGACTGACACCGCAATCCCACGGATTGTGAGGTACCCGCAGTCGACAGCAGTTAACATTCCTGTGGTGCTCGCCACGCGATGCTTGTGTTTATTAAATTTGTTTGCCTTTGTATACAGTTTTAAGTTCGAGTATCGAAGAAAAAAAGTATAAAAAAATATACAACTCCATTATACACTAGATGTTATTAAATTAAGGCTCACATCACATCACGTCACGTCACACCAACACTCACACACCCTCTTCATGTTCATGATTAAGTCACTCGAGTTTCGTTTTCATTTCGTTTCGTTTCGTTTCAATTCGAAGTTTCGACCGAAAATGCCAAAAATGAATGCAAACGCGTTACGGGACAAATCTCACTCGACGATGAGCTTGGGATAACGGTTTAATTTTGTTCTTGATTTTTTGTAAAATATTTAGTTTTTCTTTAGGTAAGTCTACTTTATAACGCGATGCGGTGAAAGGTGAAATTGTGTTAAGTTTAAGCTAAGACCTATGTAAACGTCTAGGCCTTATGTAGAAAGTCTATAAGCAGTTATTTGTAGAGTATATATATATATATTGCAGATGATACTGGAGCATGTCTGGTTTTTTGTCTCACTTAAGTTGCGGCTTGGCTTATGTGTGATGCTTTGATTGTACAATATTTTGTTTTGCTTCTTGGGTATGCGGTTTGACTTTGACTAAGCTGTCTAAGGTAGGTTTGACGTGTGTCACAGAAGAAGGGACGTTGACAGAATAGTTTGATTTTGACGGTTTTTGGTCTTCTAAGTGATGGGGTTTGTTCAAAAAGTGACTCCACTTTGAGTTAACGAAAATACACAGTCTTTCAGTCTTGATAAGTTTAGGCAGCCACGATAAGGAACGTAAGGCGACTTAAATCATTTTCAACCGAGTGAATATACAGAAATGATACATTGTTACCATACCAACCATTTCGTCTAGTTTTGTTAAGCTTCGTTCAGTTTCGATAAGTTTCGTTAAGATTCCTTAAGTTGCATTAAGTTTTCTTTAAGATTGCTTAACCATTTACCAGCGGAATCTATCGCACCCCGTGTGCCCTCAATACTGTTGGTGTTTAAACTAAGTTTCCGGAAGCAATTGTGGAGACTTTGAAAAGTGCCCATAATCTAGCTCCTCTTTACTCGGCCTTGACCTATGTTTAGGTTAATTATGATGTGATCTTTATTCTCAAGAAGCAACTGAACTTATCGTGTCCTATCCGTGTTACCGGACATCTCTGAGTAGCGGCATCACCTGTCTTTTGAGGGAATCATTAGTGTCAAAACGACGTTTTCTTAGCTCCAAATTCACACCTGAAATACAGGCATCATTGAGCATGATCTGGGAAACTGGTATAGGATTCACGAATTGGCTGGTGGCCGATGTCCTATTTCTCCTCTATTCTCATCCTTTTTTGGTTTCATTTCCTGTAATTTTCTGTGTGTTTTCTTCTGTGTTTCTCTTTTTTTCTTCTTCTGATTTTTTCAAAGCGACCCAAAGAAGTTGCAGCTTCTCGTCGTGACGCTCTGAGTTATAGTTTGTGCCTTTTCTCGGTGACAGCTTTTACTTCATGTTGTTCCCATCTGCCACCAGGACCAACTTAGCCGGATTCCTATGTCAAGACGCCACGTCTTATCAAATCCCCTCCAGCAACTGTTAGAACTCTCCGAAGATTGTGTCTTTAGTGGTGGACAATTGGATTAAGAATTTCGTGGAAGCCATCTCTATAGTCCTTTATTCTGTTCCTCGCATCGATCTTGTCAAGCCCTCCGGGCTCAAAAAACTTAAAAAGCACAACTCGATCGACAAATATTTGAGATGATGCCTTGGGTGTCAGTACGGCCATGAACATCAACCTATTCATCGTGGACTTTTTGAGTTCTCTGCAAACAACCACTTGACGGCTTCGTTTTCTTCCACTCGAAGAATACGAAGATCTCACGAAAGATGGCCTAGAACCACGAACGCAGTCATTATAATGCCTTTCATAGTTTGAGACAAGTCCATAGATTTAGAACGCCTTTTTGAGAACGATCCGCAGTTCTTAAGATCCAAACCGTAGTTGCTTCAATTGATCATGAAAACTTCTACTTTCACCCTTAGTTAGACACTAGTCCCTTTCTGAAGTTTGCCCGGCGACTGCCTACAGCTTAATAGATTCCACACCAAAACCGGCACCAATCTAAACTCTCAGACAAATTAAATTGTACACTTCATTTCCGTTTCGCCAACAGCCACCGAATCTGTGACAAATTCCAAACCAAAGCCTCCATCAATTTCAAGCCTCCAAAATCGACAACTGAATTTATTACGATTGAATGCTATCGATTTTTTTAAAATTCGCTTACAGTCAAAGACAGAAAAGTCAACTCACATAAACATAAATATGTGGTGTGTAGAATACCACCAGAAATCAAACACGTCCTTCACCAAGAACCTATTTACTTTAAGAGAAAAATGAAGTAAAAACACAGCCGAAACACTTCTCCCAAAGAAAACAAAACAAATTTTATAAATGTTGCCAAAAAAATTATGATGTATACAAGAAATTTAAGAAAAAAAAAAACATATTTATAGGAATTTTGAAAAAAATATGATACGAACAATTCATTCTCGGTGTAATTTAAAAACATACATAAACACAAAAAAAAACAAGAAAGAACAACAATAAAGAAAAATAATATAACAAAACTTACTGCAACTAATAAAATAAAAAATTTTAGCGAAATGTTATTAAATATTTATATAATATATTATACATAGTATATCGAGTAAAATTGTGTAAAATAAGCAACAAAAAAAGAAAAAAAAACAAGGAAATTTGAAAAGAAGAAAATAAGATCAATTTTTTACAGGGTGTTCATTCAAATGGAATAAAATGTTTTATATTATATTAGTCAAATTTTGAAAAGGAAAACAAAAGTTATAATTCTAGAGCGAATTTCAAAACAAAAATCCGCCTAATCTAAGAAAATCGAGTTCAATATTAAAGAAAATGTCTTGCCATATAGTAGTTGATGAATGAAAATAAAGTAAACAAAAACAGAAAATAAAATTATACACCGAATATTGTATTAGACGAGCCAACAAGAAAATAAAAAGCAAATGTTGAAGGATGTATTAAATGTATTTTACCGTATGAAATAACAAGAGAAACCCAAACCAAAAATGAATATATGTATTATGTACTGTACCTCCTCCTTAAGAAAACTGCTTCAAAATGTCAAGTCAAATAAAAGAAAATGTCATTAAAGTCACCATAAGTGTGTTTTATTTAAATATGTCAGTCAATAGGAATCAGAAGGAATCAACAGGTAAATTTCTGTTCAAAGGTCAGTCTAAAAGTCTTGGTATGCTTACGCATAAGGTCTTTGGCCCAGGAGTCACATGCTTACACCAGTACTGTTTTTGACAACAGAGCGAAAGCCTAGCCAAGTTGAAGCCATGTGCTTGCGATGATCCAAACACGCTCCCAAGCATATGCAGTCGCGTGATGTTACGGTCCATTGGATCAAAAACGGTAAAACCAAGCCAAGCGACAATCCCATGAGGCCAACCACGCTATTCAAGAAGAAGCTGCTAATCTCATGCTATCTCATTTCCGCTGCATGTAAGTTTGCGCCCGACAACACGCTCTGCTTCCAACATGACATGTTGTGGTGTCTGTAAAAATTTGCTATTTCACTCTTTCTTTTCTCTTTTTGCTTAGAGTACTGTTAAGATTATTGTGTAAGCTAGGTTTAATTTTATATTAACGTAGTCTTTCTTTGACTCGATGTTTGGACTCAAGTCAATAAAGACCTACTATTTTAACTCTTTTTTTGGGACCACGACTGGCTCCCACACATATAACTCAGGGGGGTCTAAACCTGAGCTATAACTGCCTTCCAGCGAAAACGGCCCAGGGCACTATGCTCCCTGTCACCCGAGGTCCCTCTTATAAGCTGAAATAAATGAGCAGTTAGCTATCCAACTTCGGACTTCTCTTATCTTCGTTTCCCAGTTGTGATTGGGCGGGCCAGCATTTGCATGGACTGGACTGACTTGCTTGAAGGCGGTGAAAGGATTAAAAAAAAAAACGAATCACAAAACTCGCCAATCCGAAAGAATGAGGACGAGTAGGCAAAAGAAGATAAAGATAAAACTTATCTCTTCGCAAATTACTTGGAGGATACGTCTATGCCATTCTACTGTCAAACTCTTCCTGTCACTTTCAATGGACCTTACGTATATGCCGGCAATTATGTACTGAGAAGTACTGCCTTGGTATATCACAAGGAAGAACTAAAAAAGCTCAAACCGAAAAACGCCCCTAGTTACGATTTAATTACAGGAGAATTTCTTAAAGAGTTACCTAAGAAAGCCATTCTTAAGCTACTCTACTTAATTAATGCTGCACTCAGACTTAACCGTGTCCCTAGTCAATGGAAAGTGGAATATGTTATAATGGTACCAAAACCCGGAAAACGACCAACAGATTAAAAGTCATATAGACCTATCTCTCTACACCCTATAATGTCTAAAGTATTTGAAAAAATTCTACTTAGTTTAAGTCGTTTAAGTCCAGTTATGAAATCACGAAGTAACCACTCCACTATTGACCAAGTATATCGTATAACTGATGTAATAGGAAAGGCATTTGAACAAAAGCTCGTTTGTTCAGCCACATTTCTCGATGTTTCGCAAGCCTTTGACAAAGTTTGGCATGAAGGCCTGAAATATGTACTCTGCCGATCTCTACCGGGGAAACTTTATAGTATTTCGAGCGAACTATCTCTCTGATAGGATCTTCCGTGTGAAGCATGGAAATGAATACTCTGCTTTTAAAAATATAAATGCTGGTGTACCACAAGGGTGTACCGCAAGGGAGTGTTCTTGGCCCTCTGCTATACCTATTGTATACTAGTGACTTACCACAAGAAGAATACACTGTTCGAGGCACATTTGCTGACGACACCGCCTTTTTTGTAACAGCCAAAACGGTTGAAGAGTCTACAGCAAAATTGCAACGTTCCCCAGATCAGATACACGAACGGATGGCGAATTGTCCCTAATGAAGGAAATCAGTCCATATTAGTTTTACTTATAGACACGTTAATAACTTGCCAGTCTTCCTAACTCGTGTCCAAATACCTTTTGGCAATGAAGCGAAATACCTCGGGATGACTCTTGACGTAAAACTCAAGTGGAAGGAGCACGTTAAAAAGGAACGTGCAGAACTTGACATGGCTTATTGGCAACCATTCCAAGCTAAGTATTGACAACAAACTGCTTGTGTACAAGCAAATCCCAAAACCTGTTTGGACGTATGGCGGTCAACTTTGGGGTTGTACCGAAGCAAGTAATATGAACATAATACAGACTTTCCAAAATAAGGTGCTTAGAACTATCGTTAATGCCCCATGGTATATCAGAGACGACTATATCCACAGAGATCTTGAAATAATACCACTCCAAGATGAAGTTAAGAACTTGGCTTATAAACAGAAGCCCCGCCTAGAAGAGCATACAAACTCTGCAGTTTCGATTTCCGATCCTTAAGGAAACCAATGTCTTCCGCAGACTTCAAAGGACTAGA
Organism: Eristalis intricaria; assembly: GCA_964034865.1. Lineage (NCBI taxonomy): Eukaryota > Metazoa > Arthropoda > Insecta > Diptera > Syrphidae > Eristalis > Eristalis intricaria. Next base: position 64,052,822 of record OZ035874.1, on the reverse strand, counting down.
CCAGCATCTAGTCTACTCCCGCGCATAGTTGCGATGTTAGCAGGAACTTTCACTGGAGAGTAAACTGCCGACCAGTAGCTAAATCATGAAATACAATCCACTGGTTAAATGCTTCACTTAGCTGTAGTCATAATAAATCCAGGGATGTGGTTATAGTGAGTCAAAATCTCGCACTACTATGCGAACGTTCGTCATAGTCATGTCGAAGATTTCCACCTACCCTAGGAAAAAAAATTAGCTTGGACAGTAATTCGTTTTTTTTTACCAGTTTTTTTATGAAGCTTGGGATAAAGACAAACTTTTGTTGAAAATATGGATCGCAGGTTTTGTTGACTTTGAATATTGGGCTTGTAAATAACTGTATAGTATATATATATGTATTAAAAAAGGCTTTTAAATTATAAGCCCCGGTAATCTAAGAACACTTAGACATAAGACTAAGAAGGCTAGAGAGGACTTTCTCCAAAGACCTTTCTTCTGCTGTTAACCCACTGTGCGGCATGCCCAAGTTCATTGTACACCCAAGTACAGCCAATACCGAATGCTTATCGTTAGATAGAAGTTACATGCAACTCGGGGGGGGATGGCTCTACTCAACAGTTGTCCATGTTCCCCTAGTCAGACCTCTGTTCTCGCTGTTTTAACGATTATTTTACCGTGTTAAGCAAATCCGGTCACAGGCAGTGCTTCTGCAAGAGACTGATTGGTTTTAAACAAAATTGAACACGATGTACAACAAAATACCTCCTATACACAGTCGTCCGTCATAGTACGTCACACACTTAAGTAATCTTGTGTATACACAGCCAACAACACACACACATGCCTTCGCAAGTAATTAAAAGCAATAATCCCTTTTCCAACTCCAACCAAGAAGACATCAAAAATATATAAAAACCTGATTAATCTCAGTAAAAAAAAAATGTGCTCTCGTTTGGCTAGCAAATAAATCTAAGAGATTTTAGGCAAACACGTGTTCGCAGGTCGTTAAAAATCACTCACCACTAAAAAAGCGGGCATCGTGTTATCCTCATTTCTGTCCAAGGCCACTCCACAAGCAACCTCCCCGCCCAGCGCTCTAGCGCCAAAAAAAAACGTTATTAATCCATTTATTTTTACAACGGGCCCAAGATGAAATAAATTCATCAACGTTTTGCAAAATTTAATGACAATATTTTGCCCTTTCACGATAAGACGAATTTTACGGCCCAATTCGAGGCAGCTTACAGCGGCGCCTATAAAAGACTCCAGGCCGCCCCGCCGCCTGTGTGATGAAACCGACGAGGAATTTGATGAGCATTTCAAATTAATCAACTCAACTGTAAATGACAGTCACATGAAAGAGATGCACTGATACAGGAAACAAAACACGGTCCAGCAAGGACTCACCCCTCAACCCCCATGTGAAGCTAATGTCTTGTGGATATAATCACTGATGGCGATTGCTAATTGGGCCACTCACGACCTGCTCGACGGAGCATTCCCGTGAACTCGTGCAGACAGTCGAAAGTGTTCGACCACTTAAACTGTTACAAATGGCAACCGATTCGGAAGCGAAAACATCAGGATTATCCACAATTCGGAGAGTCTCCCTCCAACCGTGCACCATGGCCCATCAATTCAGTCATTTCGTCCAATTAAGCCCGGAAATGGGTCAAACAAGCCAGCGCCAGACTGAGAAGGAGAGCGATGAGGCTATTCCATAAATAATGAATGAAACAGGAAAATTCTTAACAAAGCTCCAGCACAAGTCGGTTGAGATATTTCGTCCTCGTTGCCCAAACAAATTCATTTCCATTTCATTCTGAGCCACAGGAAACTGGTTCCAATTGAAAGCCAAGCACGAGGGAGCCACGAACCAGAGCCAGACCAGACCCACCGGAGGACCGGAAAAGAAATGAATTGCAAATAGAAACTGACACGTCGTGTTCGTCCTGCCTCGTGGGTGGCCTTTTCAAACCTCTCAAAATCAGAAAGAAAATTCTGGCTTCCTGATGTGAACTGCATTCCCATCTCCCTGAGCAGGTTTGTTATGAAGACGGAATGTCCATTCGTACAGACATGCAGACTCGTAATGCTGTAATTGAAAGAAAACATTCTTTGACTCGAGTCGAGTGTGCAGGGATAATTAATTTTAATTAAATTTATTATTCGCTTGATATGTCAGAGGAAAGGAAAATAATTGCCCTCGCTCGACCGTGTGCAGCGGGCCCGATAGGAGAGTCCTTCCACTCAGAACGCGGTCCGAACGACTTTTAAGATTTTCATGTGCTCCCCACACTGGCCATTGAGAGTCTGCGGGTTTTTTGCTAATCCCTTTGATGACGAGGACCACTAGCGAGGATGTTCGCATAATGGAATGCAGATTAGTTACTTTTGTACGATTCCAGTTTAATATGCGTGCATGCACTTTTGAGTGTTTTTGGACGATACCCATGGTCCCTTTCTAAATGAGCTAATAGAAGGGCTTCCATGCTGAGTGTCCTCACACACACAGTGAGATCAAGAGAGAGAGAGAGAGTAGTTTTTCAGTTTACAGGATGTGAGGGAGTAATTTAATTGTCCTTTGTACGGATGCAATGGATTATGTGGAAAATGGCACGAGATTATTCGGTTACCCACTGGAATCCAGATGCTTACTGCAACACAAAGTGCCGGAGATACGTAGACGGGGCCCTTTTAATTGGTTGCTTTGTGAATTCATGACAAGGCTACAGTGAACATGGCAGGCAATAGATCTGAGTGCTGCAGTACAATTTGAGTCTCTCGATAGAATGGAAGGAATTCTCTATTGGACGTGATGAGCTGGTGGAAGGTACAAGGCAAGTCGTCAGCCCCCGGCATCCCATCTGTCAGGAGATGTCCATAATGGGGAATGCAACGCAAATGGATAATAATACGATAAAATACGTGTGGTTTTTGCAAGCGTATAGACGCTTAAATTTCAATTTGCTTGTAAAATGCACTAACACCAAATCCTATATCCGCTGAGGATACCCTTCATATTTATCGCCGCTTGTGAAATAAGCGCGGATAGGGTGGACCTGGGGCTCAACCAGTAAGCCTCTCCAGCCGGCACGATCTTTTGCCAGCTGTCTCCAACTGCGCACACCAAGTGGTTGAGGTCCTTCTCCACCTGGGTGCGCCATCGGTTCCGTGGGCGTCCTCTATTGCGTTGTCCCACTGGTTCGGAGTCGAAGACTTTTCTGGCTGGAGCAGTGTTGTCCATGCGCTCTACATTGCTCAGCCATCTTAGGCGTTGAATCCGTAGACGCCTGACTGGGCTCATGCCGCTGAACAGCCCGTACAGTTCGTGGTTAAATCTTCTTCTCCAATAACCATCAACGCAAATAGGACCAAAGATTGAACGCAGAACTTTTCTTTCGAAAAGACCAATGGCTTCTTCATCCGCTTTCGAGATTGTCCATGCCTCCTTACCATAGAGCAGGACAGGGATGATCAAGGTGTTATATAATGTTAGCTTGGTCCTTCGAGAGAGGGCGCTGCTACTCAGTTGACTTTTGAGCCCAAAGAAACAGCGATTGGTGGTGCCTATGGTGACGTTTTGGCCAAGTCGTCCATGTTGTGTGTCCTTTCTTGATGACAGCATATACTTCGTTTTGCCCTCGTTCACCGCTAACCCCGTTTTGGCCGCCTCCGCTTCAATACCAGCAAACCCTTTATTGACGGCTCTTCTTCTTCTGGAAGATCGTACCCCCAATGTTGGCGTGTGAGTCTTGCACGATCTTTTCCAGGATGATGTTAAAGAAATCACATGACAGCGCGTCACCTTGCCTAAATCCTTTTTTGACATTGAAGGTCTCGGTGAGTTCGTTACCGACCTTGATGGAGCAGCGAGAGTTCTCCATCGTCATCCTGCACAACCTGACGAGTTTGGCAGGAATTTCAACATGGCGTTATATAGCTCGTCCCTATGCACGCTGTCATATGCGGCCTTGAAATCGACGAATAGGTGGTGGGTGTCGATCTGCATTTCTTGGGTTTTTTCCAGGATCTGCCGTAGTGTGGAGATTTGGTCGATGGCGGACTTCCCCGACCTGAAACCGCACTGATAAGGACCTATCAGGTTGTTGACGAATGGTTTCAGGCGCTCACACAAAACGGCAGAGAGGATCTTATAGGCGATGTTGAGGAGACTTATCCCTCGGTAGTTGGTGCAGTTGAAGGGGTCTCCTCTCTTATGGATCGGCCAAACGATGCTGAGATTCCAATCCTCGGGCATGCTCTCCTCGGACCATATCTTACAGATGAGTTGGTGCATGTAGCTTTCCAGCTCATCTCCAGCTGCCTTAAACAGTTCCGCAGACAGTCCGTCAGCACCAGCAGCTTCATTCGACTTTAGTCTCGATATCGCTATCTTGACTTCGTCTAGTTCGGGGGGACGGAATTCTCGTCGATCATCGTCATTTGCGTGGAGTGGAACATTCTGCCTGACAGCGGTATTGGAGTCTTCCTCGTCATTTAACAGTTTACAGAAATGATCCTTCCAGATTCTCAGTATCGCCTGCGAATCTACTACGAGTTGTCCCTCTGCGTCACGACAGGCTTCTGTCCGAATTTTGTATCCACTGGATAGCCGTTTTACCCGTAGGTAGAACTTTCGGACGTCATTTCTGCCGTAACACCTCTCCATGTCCTCGATCGCGCGCTTCTCGTGCTCTTTCTTTTTCTTTTTGAGAAGCTAGTGCTCTTTCCTTCTTTTAAGTTCGTAGTGCCTGCCTGCACTCATTGTCCAACCAGGGGTTTTTTTGGGGTGGCGTTTTAAAACCCAACACATCAGATGCAGCTTCTCTGATGGCTTTTTGACAACGGTTCCATTGTTGGTCGATTGTTTCGCCTGGCAGGGTTGGACTCTCTGAGAGCTTTTGGGAGACTCGATCGGCAAAGTTGAGATTGTAGCCTTCCGACGTCAAACTGTTTCGGTCTTGCTCTACTCCGTTGTCCTATCGATATCCGTGTTCTTACCTAGGCTACACCAAGGAAATGATCCGAGTCGATGTTGGCTCCTCGGAATGTTCGGACATCGAGAATGCTGGAGGAGTGTCGGATGTCGATCGCAATGTGATCAATCTGGTTGACGGTTGATTTATCAGGAGACCGCCAGTTCCCTTCGTGAATGTTGAGGTGAGGGAACCGCGTGCTGGCTACAAAGAGGTTTCGCCCCGTTACGAAGTCCAAAAGCCTGAGTCCGTTCTCGGACGTGTTGTCGTGCAGGCTGTGCTTCCCGATGACTCTAGCAAAGACGTCTTTCTTACCCAGCTTTGCGTTGAAATCTCCTAGAACGATCTTGGTGTCGTAGCTGGGGCATTGATCGTATGTATGTCTAGGAGATCGTAAAAGTCGTCTTTGCTGTCGTCGTCGTTATCCTCCCTTGGGGCGTGGGCGCATATCAGGCTGATGTTGCCGAATGTAGCCTTGATGCGGATTGTTATGAGGCGTTCGCTTATGTATTTAAAGCTTAAGACTTCTTGCCTAAGTCTGCCTCGAACAACAAACACGCATCCGAATAAGCGCTGCCTTCGCTCTTTGTAGCAATCGCCGAAGTAAATATTGCAGTTTTTCATCCTCTTTTTTCCCGGCCCATCCCACCGCACCTCCTGAATGGCGGTGATATCTGCCTTATAAGCTTCGAGGGCTTCCGCAAGTTCATCGGCTGCACATGGTCTGTTCAAGGACCTCACATTCCACGTGCAGAACCGAAAATCGTTTTAAATACTTACTTATTACTAAATCTATTTATTCATATATTTATTTAATACATTACTGTCCTATATTTATTTGCTTATGATTATCAAAATGTTTCTATCATGTTCTTAGATTATAAAAATATTATCATATGGTTCCGAAATTTGTAAGAGTTAAACTCGGTAGATGGTATAGCTAAATAAATAAATAAAATAAATAAATTAATTGGAATCAATTAAGCGTTTTTCCAAGAAAGTGGAAAATAACAATTATTAATGCAATTGTTAAGTCTAAAGTGAGAAATTTATCCAAAACTGTTTTGCACTTACGAATGATGAAATTGGGAATGCTTTCAAATCCAAACAATTTTTTATTACTAAAGGATGACGTTAGTCACTTCCAACCTCTTCCCAAAGTCAATACCTTCGTGTGGCATGACATTGCATTTCATTTCCGAAAACTTCGATTCGCAATTTGAACCGTCGCATCCATCCAAACAGGCACATTTCTTCCCTTCCATCGCCCGTATCCATGGCCATGCCCCCAAGTGCAGCATAAAATCTAATAAACTCCAAAATCCGTGCACACTGTTCAACGCCATATGCTGGAAATTTCATTTACACCGATTTCCCCGCGGGTTGCGCCGTATCCACGCATTCCCCAGTCCTGATTCCGCTTTTCGGGCTTACGACCTTCGACGAAATTCCAATAACCTCGCAGAGCTACCTTTTGCGCTCTCAATCGGCATTCATTTCCTTTGATTAGATTAATTTCGCATGCAGTACACAGCGGAGCATCTGTAGCGTTTACTCGAATGCAACGTAGCGGCGGCGGCGGGCTGATAAAAAACAATTTCATCAAGTCCATACTTCGGGCACACAAAGGCCGCTTCCGGTCGAGTGCAAGAACAAAATGAGCGGCAATCTTCCGTCAAAATGCATCCGGCATGCATAGCCACTCACTGCCGACTCCCGTGGTGCCGCCTCGCCGAAGACCACCACAAACGCACTAAATCGACGAACTTTGTTTGCCGCCACAAGGGCGGATGCGATGTAAGCCGACATCGGACTTGGCATCCCCGCCGGTACACACATGGACAGGCCTCCTCTTTGTCCCAGGGAATCCTCAATTAGACATTTTATTGGCAGCGCTGGCTCCGTTCTCACTGGCAATACATCGTCCCCTAGTCCCCTGCGATTGACCTAGATACGTTGCTGCCGGCGCTTGTTGTTTACTGGAAAGCTGGTCCGATGGAGCGGGGGGTTGAGGGGCTGGGGTGAGGGTTTCGAAGTTTTCAATCCCTCCTAATATCGTTATTAATTCATTCGGGACTCAATGAGACGAACTTCTGCGTGTGTGCGGATCATTAGGCACGAATTGACAAGTGGCCTTGAGTGTGCCATGGAGTGGACCTCCAAGGGGGTTTGTGCACCATTTACTCTTGGATGGCATCCTCGCGAGTGGATCTCCCTTTCGCCGGTCGAGCTACGGGAAGCCGATGCACAGACGACGGCGCCATGGGCGATGCCTCGGACTATTTGGACAGTCATTGGCTTTCTTTTCCATTTCCATGCGAAGTTGAAGGGCAAACACTCGCAGGGACATCTTAGTGCATTCTACAGTACAACCACACAAGCACGCACACACACACACACACACATGGCCTGTGGGCCGTGGGCCATTGGTGGAATCGGCCATTAAGTAACCAGATTCAATGGCAGTCAAGTGCTCTACAGAGCTCTGCGCCAAGCCCGGGCGCAGCGAGCACTGGCGGCTGTGGACGAGATTTATCGGTGCATATGCATTCGACTGGTGGGGCTATGCACATGGCCCGGGGCAGTGGTAGTGGAACAATAAAATGTGTGACGCCAGCCGGGGGATTGTAGGCAAGAACTCAATTGTGGCGAATGCTGGTTGCTTGATCCTTGTGCTATTTATCTAAAGTGGCGATGTGAACTTTGCTAACCTCTCACTTGGCTTTGTGCGCGGTTAAGTACCCCTTTGTGGTGGCAAAATGGCAACAGAACATAACCTCTAATGAGGTCTGTGCACGGATGTCGGTGCTTTTGAACGTGCGCTTAATCCTTCGACTGCTTGTGTATATTTATGATTGTAGGACACGAATGCGGCGCAGAGGCTGTGCCCTCAGTCGAAGAATGGAGGAATCCGTGGGCTGGTTTGAAAAGCAAGTTCGAGGATTTGCGGCATTGAAGAACGCACGTTGTTCGCAGGCGGTGGGCGTGGTCATTTTAACAATGCCAGTAGAGAGGTACATGAACTGTGGACCGTGTGCAAATCGGCCTCAAGAAAACGAACGTTTTTACTAAAAGTGGTTGGAATAGTGGGTTTCATGGGCTTGAATGGTGCATGATTTGAACTTGTCCATGAACTGGCGTCACGACTTCAGCGAAGGGAATGGATTTGCATGTACATGCCTCACGTCGGCAATGGCAGATGTGTATGGTCGCACTATCGTTTCAGTGGATACCAGAGACTGGGGAAAAAATGAGGTTACGTTATGTTAAGTTAGGTGATGCCCAAATCTGAGTAGGGCCATCTCAGGCCCATTGTATTACCACGCAGCTCCACTCGGCACTACTCCGACTCTGAACGAAGTGATGAGAAAATGCTTGACATTTATGCTGCTTAGTTTGGCCAGCTTATGGAAGAAGTAAGGCCCTAGGTGCAAGTTCAAAAAAGGTGCCCAATGGCTTATATTCTCTTTATTAACAAGCAAACAGACCCAATTGCAACGACCCTATAAAAGCTTGCGATGGAGGCTGTGCGAGGGGCAGTCACACAAGAGCGGGATCAAATAAAAGTCATTGAACTGTACATGACTCTCCATTTCGTCTTTTTCACAATCTAAAGGACAATGGAGTAGTGCCCAGCGCCCCTGATCAGGGTGTGACATCGTCTCGTATTGAGACTGGGCTTTAATTGTCTCTGACTCGCGTTATCTCTTGTTTCAAGCATATCCAGATGCCTTGCAGTTGCCACTGCCACAGATGGCATATCTCCACAACGAAAATTCTGTAATGTCTCAGTGTCTTGGGCTCTCATCGCGTTACTTTTAAGACGATCTTCGTGTTTGCTTCGTGAAACAATTCAATCGTAATCAAATAGTAGCCAGTTTGAGAACTACTAAGCACGTTAAATGTCAATGTAGAAAACGAAATTTATGCTGTCATTTTTAAAATCGTTGATGTGTGCCAAACGTTTGAAATTCAAATTCGAAAACACGTACAGTCAATCAAATTCATATTCGTACAGTTAGTGCGAAATTATCTTAACACTGTTTTTAACCACAACTATATTTTTTTCCATTTTATTTGAATCACCAATTATTCTTCATCATAAACAAAATTTAATCAATTTATTCAAAATTAGATAAATAATGTCTTGCCAGCATTATGTGCCATCTGAAAATAAATGTCTGCAAAATCAAATCAAACTCATACTCGTACAGTGTTTTTTTATTCAAAAAAGCATGTGCAAGGAACTGTTACAAAACATGTCAAAACCGTTTTTGGCTTTCAAGGGCTTGCATAATTCGGTTGCGTGTTTGAAATTAAAACAAAAAATACAAAATGGGACGAAAACAGTGCGAAGTCGGTTGAGCTTCTCAAATTTATAATAAACTACCATAACGATGGTAAGTCAATAAAAGAACCTAATTGGCAGACCGTGATCAACTGTCCAGTCGATTAGTAAAAGATATGAAATTGAAAATGGAATAGTAAATATGCCGAGGAACACCGCACGCGAAAAATGAAAAATGACATTGAAAGTTTAAGTGGAAAAAGAGTTATTTTGTTCCTACTGTACGAATATGAGTTTGATTGACTGTACATAACTATTAAATATCTTTTTGTCAATTAATTGATTTATTAATTAACACACTAGGTCAGCAACGCTTAGGCAAATGAAAATTCTCATTCATTGCATGTACGAGCATCCAGAAATGGCAAACAATTACATGCCAAGAATCACACAAGGCAAGCAGTCTATTAACAAGCTGTGGACAGATTTGGCTCAAGAACTGAATGCCATTGGGCTTCCAAATAAGTCTGTACCTGCTTGTAGGAAAGTAAGTGCACAATATGAACATCACAAGTTCAAGTTAAAAGTTCAATTAATTTGTTTTAGGTATGGATACATTTCAAATATCGAACAAAAAAAAAATGCAGCCAAAATTTGATTTCAATAAAAAAAACAGGGGGTGGGCCATCTGATCAAATTCCAATATCCGAGCTGGAGGAAAACGCAATTCAGATGGCTTCCCATCGTAGTGCTGTGACAGGTAGCAGTTCCAATTGCTATGGTGCGGTCGAAGAGCAGCCGAACAGAGCGAAAGCTTTTAAAGAAGTGACTGAGCTGGGTAAGAGGTAATATATTATATAGATAGCACGCCAAAACGAGTTCGACGAGTTATGGAAAATGACCCAAAACTCAATTTGCTGAAAACGCAGGTGGAAGGGTAGATGGATTCTCCATCTACCTATATATAGTACGAGTAGTGAAAATACATTTAAGAATAAAACAGTAATTGGTTACTTTATACATTCCAATACATCTTTCCAATATATCTTTCTACTAAGTTTCTTGCTTTAGAATGAATTTGATTGAAATGTATCTTAGCTGTGTCATTAGATACTCCATATGGTGTGAGCAACACAGGCTCAAGAGGGTATCCACTATCACCCACAATATTATATTTGAGAATTACACAAGGATATGTACAACTAATTGCGTACTTACCCAAAAGCCAATAATTATGGTAATGTTCGGTCAAGCTTCTAACGAAAAAGGCTCTTTCTTTCAAATGCTTCAAAACCAACGAGTCGTGTGCGGCTCCACCGTATCTAGCGTTGATTGCAATTATACGCGTTTTATGGCCTCAAATCTGATATAAAACAATTGTATAATCGCGTCTTCTTCTTCTTCTTCTGGTGGCCCTACAGCCCGGGGTGGACCTGGGCCTCAACCAGTAGGCCTCTCCAGCTGGCACGATCTTTAGCCAGCTGTCTCCAACTGCGCACACCAAGTTGATTGAGGTCCTTCCCCACCTGGGTGCGCCATCGGTTCCGTGGGCGTCCTCTATTGCGTTGTCCCACTGGTTCGGAGTCGAAGACTCTTCGGGCTGGAGCAGTGTTGTTCATGCGTCTACATGGCTCAGCCATCTTAGGCGTTGAATCCGTAGACGCCTGACTGGGCTCGTGCCGCTGTACAGCCCGTACAGTTCGTGGTTGAATCTTCTTCTCCAATAACCATCAACGCAGACAGGACCAAAGATTGAACACAGAACTTTTCTCTCGAAAAGACCAAGGGCTTCTTCATCCGCTTTTGAGATTGTCCATGCCTCCGCACTATAAGGCAGGACAGGGATGATCAAGGTGTTATATAATGTTAGCTTGGTCCTTCGAGAGAGGGCGCGGCTACTCAATTGCCTCTTGAACCCAAGGAAACAGCGATTGGCAAGAGTTATTCTGCGTTTGATATCGGTACTCGTGTTGTTCTTACTGTTTACTTGCGAGCCGAGGTACACGAAGTCCCTCACTACCTCGAAGTTAGTGGCTTTCTGGCCAAGTCGGCGATGTTGTGTGCCCATTCTCGATGAGAGCATATGCTTCGTTTTGCCCTCATTCACCGCTAGACCCATTTTAGCCGCTTCCGCCTCTGTGTTCTGCCAATCACGTCAATGTCATCCGCGTATGCTAGCAGTTGTACGGACTTCTGGAAGATCGTACCTCAAGTTTTAGCGTGTGAGTTTTGCACGATCTTCTCAAGGATAATGTTAAGAAAGTCACATGACAGCGCGTCGCCTTGTCTAATCTCGGTGATTTCGTTACAGACCTTGATGGAGCAGCGAGAATTCTGCATCGTCATCCTGCACAACCTGACGAGTTTGAGAGGAATGTCAAACCTAGACATGGCTTGCATAGCACGTCCCTATGCACGCTGTCATATGCGGCCTTGAAATCGACAAAAGGTGGTGGGCGTCGATCTACATTTCTTGGGTCTTTTCCAGGATGTGACGTAGTTCGAATACCTGGTCGATGGTGAACTTCCCCGGCCTGAAGCCACAGTGATATGGACCCATCAGGTTATTTATAAACGGCTTCAGGTGAGTACACAAAATGGCAGAGAAGATCTTTTTTATCTTCATTTCGCTTCAAATTTGTCTAGTTTCTGACTTAAGGTCCAAAAGAGTGTACTCTATTTAAATTCTCTCTATGTGTTTGCACACTTAAACCTTTCTGACTCTTTTGACAGCTAGATGTCATCAGGAGCCTTGACAGCTGCTGAAACATAACAATTTGAAAATCTGTCGTTGCTATCTGGTCTCCCTTTGCAGGCCGAGCTGAATGCAGGCCGAGCTGAATGCAGGCAAGTACGCTAAACATTTAAGCCAGAACATGATTTCTCTTAAAATTATGTTTGCACCCATTCAAAGATTATCTGTGACTTCCTTAAAAGCCTCCCCCCTCATCGCCCTGAAGCCTTGTCTGAAAACGCCGTGTTAGCTCTTGTCACACACACTCTGACCATTAATCTCATCCCCGTCGCCCATAGAGCATGTAGCAATTACCATCCATGCCTCGGAACAAGTTCTCACTTGAGCTGACCGGAAATCCCTTAAATTCCTGCGGACAGTAACTACACTGGATTTGCAGTTGGGCATACTTGTGAATTATCTCGTCCTGTCTCTGGTTCTCCACCATCTCTCGGTTGATAGCGGCACGACGGGAAGACAAAGTTCCTTCAGAGCAATCTGCATCAATAATTTACGAATATTGTCGCTTGTACTTTAACCCGAAACCAGTTAGTTCTTAACCGTTGCCATTTACACAGTCCAGACCAGGACCGGATACTGGCTGCTGCATAAACTTCACTCTCTATTGCATAATTTACAATCTAATTGTTCCCAGCTACGTATGGGAGGTACGTGCCCCTCCATTCGCCGAAACCATAAAATCCGAAATTTAACTCAGCAAAAATTCTAATTGCATCCTCTCGTAATCCTTTTCATTCACCCGCCCACCCAACCGAACACTCAAATTTCCAGCCATTCCACCAATCGCACACAAAAGTTCTCTGTTCCCCACATTTCGGTTCGTTCCAAAGTAATTAAGGAACAAAGGAACGTCCCTGCGTCCGTGTGTGGGTGCCTGGCCCAACGAAACAATGACAGAGAGCAGCAAAAAAAATAGAGGAACACATTTTACAATACCAAACTTTGAAAAGAAACTAAACAATCAAGAGAGCGCCGCCGTTAAGGACCTCGCCCATGGAACATTACGGTCTGCCGCACGGGTGTCATTGCACCACTGCGCTGTACATCCTCTCGCCGAACTGCGATGCGACTTAATTGAATTGCTTACTCGCAGCTGTTCTCGTCTCTCTCTCTTTCTCTCTCTCTCTCTCTTAGCAGCACTCACGATAAGGATATGCGATGCATTTCGGTCCTTGATGGACATTACAAGTGTACTTTATGGCTTCGATAGACCGGCAACTGGGTGGCAACAGCGAGAGAGAGAGAGAGCTGTGCGAACTGGAGTGTAATTAACTCAAATAGAGACAGCATTGTCCAAGCCTGCAGGGAGCCTGCGTGTATGTCTGTGACTGGTTATGATGATGCAACAGAATGCATCCTAGAAGGACGCAAGCGAATTTGTTTGCTGACTGTAATGCAGGACGCACAGCTGTCTGTCCCGAAAACATGACAAACAACTTGCGAAAGCTGACGCTCTCTCCCCAGAGTGCCATCACTCGGTGGAGCGGCGCAAGGATAACAGCTTTCGAGACAATGAAATCATAATTATCCCTGAACATGTCGAAAAACATGCACTGGATGGAGTACATTTCGACGAACGAGAAGTTTTCCCATTTCCTTGGCCCCCTCGCGCTGTGAGCATGGCCGTAGTCTCGTCGTCGTCTCTCGTGTCACCCAGCAGGAGACAGATGGTGCTACGTGATTGAACTTTTAAACGCGGATGACAGCCCGGCTTCACGGCATCGAAATGAAGTGCTGTGCGAATGGGTACAGGGATCATGACGAAGTTAATTGAATTTATTCGCTTTTCTTTTTGGCGGAGTGGGGCGCAGCTTGAGGAAAGTCTCGTTTCTTTCATGTTCATCTCTCGTTTTCCAACCAGTGTGTGGGCGGGGGGATGGGGGAGGCAGCTAATTCCTGATGGGTGGTGGGAATTAAATTGCGGAACCGTGTATGAGAGTGTTAATTCGAGAAGTATGTAAATTGCATGTTTCTCCGAGAGAGAGAGAGAGAGAGAGAGAGAGAGAGCGAGAGATTCGGTGACTTCACGTGAACAAGAGGAAATAATGCTGAGACAAGATTTAGGTACGTGAGAATGGTTCTTTGGAATCGGGTACGGATCCGGCTCGTACCGCATGACATCGAAATGACTCCTGGCCTTGTTCGTCTGATTGATGGGCGTGATGAAGGAGATCGCAGCTCCCTGCTTTCCATTTGTCTTGGACGTTGTATGGATGAATGGAACCAGGTATTCAGTGACGAGTGTGTCCCTAGAAAGTCGAAAGAAACATTGCTCCACTGTGTAGGGCAGCTTCATTCCACCACGGTCTCGGGCTTGACAAAGACGTTCACGGACTTACCCAAGTTGTCAACCCGTTCTACTTGACCCAACTCCTTTGGCTTTCGATACGTGAACATGTGGCCAGACGCATGTCGCTGTATAATTTGTGTACAATTCGGGGTTGAGTCTTCTCCTCCAGAAGACTTCAACCCAAACAGGACTCAAGAACGCGCCTAGCTAGGAAAGGAGCTTCGAACCATTCGGCGCTGTAGGAGACCATGGCCACAGAGAAGAATTCAGGCAACTAGAAAGAAGGAACCGGACAGACAACTGGAACAACGCTCATGACATGAAGCAAGCTAAGAAACTCTTCGGTCTATATAAGCGAATAGTTTGAGGCGTGTATCCAGATGAGCAAGAACAATCTCTGTATGCTGACAGTCTTCAGGGGTATCAGAAGAAGGTTTGCAGACTCTGTCGATAATCTAATGAAATTCCAGAACAGATTTTGGGAGGCAATAGCCCACCTGAATTCAAAGGAAGAATTTAAGCTACTAGAACCACCTGTCATTATCACATTTGTAAAGGAAACAGACTCAAGAATAAGTCTCATCCACCTTCGCCCAACAGGAAGCGATAACACCCAATACAACTCTGAAAGGAATTGCATGTGAGGGAACTCGTAAAAGAGCTAAGGTATGAAAAGGGGGCACGATACATCCAAAGGTCGCTGTGGGATACACCCTCATCATCATAATCATCTTCTGACGAGAAATTTCCAGGCGACTCGATCATCCGTCATCAAGTCTAACTTACCAGGAGCTATACCCAGGAGCTCTATACTTGATCCAACCACCTTATCCTGGGTCTGCCAAGAAGTCTCCCACCTGCCTACCTATGCATTCCACTTGGCTTTGACACCTGTTGCACCGATTTTCCGACCTACGCGCGACCTCGTCCGGGAGGGTGCCTGACCAGCCATGGAGAAAGGCCGTGGTCTTGTTGTTTGTTTTTTTTTTATGGGCGCCACGCGATTGACCTCCCGTACGATCCACCACCGTTTGAACCGCGACAAAAAGATGGTAGTCCGCCTTATGATTCTCTTCACAATATTTATTTACTTAAAACTAACAATTTTTGCTTAAACTAACTTAAATCTAACATCAATTAAAAGGAGAAAAATTCATTAATTCAGCGAAAAGAAAAAGGAAAAAAAAAAGATAAGAAAGAAAAAAAAGAAAAACCAAAAAAGGTATCCGACGCCGAAAAGATTCCGAAACAACAAAAAAAAAATAAATGGTCGTCTTTCTCGGGACTCGAACTTGGTACCCACCGATCCGGAATGGAAACCGCGATAGCACAAACGCGCTCCGCCAACGCCTGGACTGATCGTGACACTCTTTTAATCTAGCCGAATCGATATGGCTTTACCGACAGTTCCGATTTTTGTTTTATTGTAATTTTTTTTTTGTTACCGCACACAAGCACACCCGGTCCTACCCACATACAACGACCGATAACCTGGTCTTCGGCTAGCTTTACCTCGTGTAAAGTAATAATCCGGTAAGGGAATAATCCGCGATATCGTGTCGGGATCATGCGCTGCCTGTCGGGGTGTCTTGTTTTCCGCGCTCCTCCCTCGGTAACTTCCCACTGCGATGTCGTCTTAGTGTCCGGGTGGGACGCGAATGCTTCTCTAGGCGTCTATCTAACCCGTCACGCAAACAGAAAAGGTTGCAAGGAAAAGCCTCGAATCACTTTCTTCACTAGTTCTGCACCTAGGGTGTGATCACTGTCATAAAAAAAAATCCGTAGTACTTCTCTTCACTTTTACAATCGTTCCACAACGTTCTATCCACGACGTCAGAATGCGACTGAAGTGGATGGGTCCAGCTGTCCTCTGCATCGGTTGTACTTTGGAGATTTGCGGGTCTCCACCACATCAGGCCATCTGCAGAGCCGCTAATTCCCAATTTACCACTTCAGCCACTTCAAGGTCATGGAACCATAATTTGGAGGAATTTGGAACGACCGAAAAAAAAGGAAGCACTACCGGACAGGATTCGAACCTGGGTCCCAACGATCCGAGCTAGCGCTAGAACCACAGAACTACGAACACCACTAGCATCTAACGAACTAACACTAGTGACGTAATGTTACGTCACACACTACGCCCTGAACACATTTAAATAGTGTTCTGAAACTGGGCGAAAACCTTTATAGCCTTGCGGCCTAACACACCAAGCTCAGCCTTATTGATTACAGATCTCACAAGCTGTTGCAACACTGACCCAGCTTGACCAATCCAGACTGAAAGCTCAACATTACTCCTCCCATCACTCGTGAAGAATGATCGGGTGCATGCTCCCTAGCAGAACATCGCCACCGGCCTTGAAGAGCTCTGATGGTAAGCCATATGAGCCTGCGGCTTTGTTGTTCTTCAGCCTTTTAATGGCTGTGCCGACTTCTTCAAATCTAGGTGGGAGGACTACCTCATCGACTGGAGTTGGGATTTCTTGATTCCCTATCACTCTCCTGGCCAGGCACGTTAAGCAGCTGTTGGAAGTCCTGCTTAAGACCATCCACTATTCCCTGCTGGTCAGTAACCAGGTAACCCTCACAGTTTCGAAGAGCCTAGACTCTTCTATATGCTTGAGCTGCAAGGTTGCGAGAGATCTTTTCTTCAGACGTAGAAGCTTATACTCCTCCCGTCTTCTAGCCCGGGACTTGTTTTCCGTTGCTGCGCCTTTTAGTATTCCTAGTCAGTTGCACGTATCTTTTGCTCAAACTCGCCATCATGCCACGGGTTTCTCGTCGGAGGTGGTAGGTGCAACCACATCTCGTTCGCAATATGTACTGCAGCGGTGACCCAAAAAAATAAAGCACTTAAATAGCCTGCACTCCATTCGACACCACCACCCGTCACTTCCGGACGGTATTTGTTTAAATTAATAAATCACTTTTGTATCATCGTTTCGCAATAGAATTAATTTTGTAACACCTTTTAGAAAACCCTCTATGTACCATTACCTCGGAGGTCATATAAGCGAACACATCTTCTCTGTTCCACGTTCATCTGTTTCCATAAATGTACACAATTCATTCAATCGCATCGGCTTAGATATGTATGCCATTGCATTCATTAAAAGAAAAAAACAGGACAAAGTAAAGTTGAAAAAATTTCATCGGCTGGTGTTGACCAACTAATTGCAACTAATTGAAATTCGTTCATAATTCATCACTCCGACAGACAGTGAACCGCTTTATGTGACAGCTCATCACAGAGAATTCCATTCAATAAACTTCAACGCGAACTGGTCATTTTTTTTCTGAACCTTTAATCCTTTAATCACCTTTCAAAGGCACCACGCAACGCAATGTCCTGCATTAGCTGCCACAACATCAAATAAATTTCATAACCATCAGACTTGCATTTTTTTTTTATTTTACCATTTTCATATTAAAATGTAAAATTTAATTAGAATTAAATTAATCCAAACCAGAAAAAAACAATAATTGCTTATCGGCACACAAAAAATTGCAGCTTGCAAATGACAACCGTTTTTTTTTTCCCGATTTTTTTTCTCTGATGTCACCGAGCAAACATTTTGTGAACCCTGCTGCGCAACGACCTTCGGTAACCCTGTCGTTTTTGTGCCATGAACCTCGACGGCGTGGGCCTGCATTGAACTGTAGTGTTAGATTTGTATCCACAGCACATTAGACTGGTGAATACGTAATGGAGCCTTAAAGCTCCC
This sequence comes from Eristalis intricaria, assembly GCA_964034865.1. Lineage (NCBI taxonomy): Eukaryota > Metazoa > Arthropoda > Insecta > Diptera > Syrphidae > Eristalis > Eristalis intricaria. Next base: position 64,034,800 of record OZ035874.1, on the reverse strand, counting down.
GGAATCCGGAGTGTGCCGGATGCATCATCCTCGGCAGCCACCACAGTCTGTGAGAATTGGGAAATACTTCCATCCGATGGCATGCATGCGAGCGTGTGTGTTTTTGTATTGGATGCTCCATTAAGGTCATGCTTTCACTAATCACTGCTATAAATTGCGAACTTCTGTGCAGAGAAGCAATAACCCCCTCGCCTCCTCGATGAATCCACTCCGACTGAATATTAGGGTCGTCCCTTAAAACACAGCAATGCCGGGTGGCTGGAAAATAAATAATAAATCATGATTTTGTATCCATTAGAGCGACTATTACTCGAATTCGATTTCACTTCGATTGCAAAACACTGATCGAGTGCATACGTGCGGCCGTGAACTTTGTCTGGGGGGGCGCATGCCGGTAGAGGGCGCACGTGCGGCAATCGCACTTGAAATTTAGAGGAAAAAAGCAGCACAAAAAGTGTGCATAACTATTTAATTATTTGCAGTTCTGATCATTTAATTAACCACAAGCGGATGAACAGTGTTTGTTTGCATCGACCGGCTATAATGGCCATATTTGTGGTCAATATTTATTTTAATTTAAAATCATATAAAATGGTTTCCATAATTGTTAATATTGGCCTTGTGGCCAGCAGGCGTTGGAAAGGTGAAATTATTGCAATAGCTTATTTTTTTTTCCAAAACGAGAGACCATCTGATAAATGAGTGCATTTTTTTTCAATTGGCAAACATTTGTCTAATGGAAAATAATTTTGATGTTTTTTTAGATAACCTGCTTTAATTTCATAAAAGGCGGGGGATCACTAATTGCATTTACCTAGACGATAATACTCAGCGACTGAATAGTTCAACACGAACAATTCACCAATCTAAATCAGAGAAAAAAGGCAAGAATTATAGAGGTACATCCCTACTCATCGTCGCTTCTGTTAGCGTTCTGTGTGAACTTTTAAGGCCGTTTGAAGTGATTAAGACGAGTGATGGTGTTAAGTTTTCACTTAACTTACGAATTAAGGGCCGTTTGTTGATACTCAACTTAGCGATTTAAGTTTCACTTGGGAAGTTAAGATGGACTTAACGATTTGCACCAATCGAAAAGTGGATCCTAAAGTCGGCTAAGTATAACTTAAACTAAGTGGAAGTAATTGTGGATCATAAGACTTTAAGTTGTACTTTAGCACTGACAGTCACATAAGACCTTGGAGAAACTTGTCAGAAAGTACAGTTGAATGAAAATATGGAGCTCGAATTATGTGATTTATTTAAAGATAATGTGGAAATCGGAAATTAAGTATTGAGATGCCTGATTTCTACCTCGCTTGCCCTTTAAAATGTTTTACAACTGTTTTTTATAACGTTTTCTTAAACCAAATTGACCAATCAGAGAACGGCATTCACGTTATTTCGTGAATAACCGTCAAAAATGCATGAATATCTGTCAAAAAAGTACTCAAATTCGTCGAGGGACTATGGGGTAATCAGCTGTGAAGTCGGCTATCTCTGTAATAGTTCCTTTCTGATGTTGAATATTTTTAGTCAGAGAGATGCGCTGTGAGAGAGATTTTCTCCCAAATTGAGAGTTTTCTTCCAAATGGAGAGTATTTTGCGTCAACTGTCATTTGAGAAATGAAAACAGCTGATTAAAAAGAATTTACCGACAAATGTCATTTGTGTATGCAGAAAGGCGGGAATATTTTCATCTGGTAGATGAGAGGGAGAACAGCTGATAAATTTAGTATTTATTTCAACGCAGTGCGTCATCGCACTCTCTCCTTAACATGAAGTCGACTAGCGCAGGACACTATTGTGATTCAGGCATCAAGCATTATGCCTGAAAAAATTATCCAACATGTTGAATAATGACGTGCGATGGATTTACGTTTTACTTTTTATTACGATCCTCTCATCTCTCTCATTTTTCACTAACGCAGGTCGACAGTGTATTTTTTGCATGGCCATTGAATTGTGTGCGTTGAAAGTCAACGCCAGCGCAAACGCACTATAGCGTTTCAGGCATTAGTGCGTCGGCTCCTACGCAGAGGGTGCCACGTTCGAATCCCCACCTTACCAAGTTTAATAATTCACGGCTCCATCACTTTCGAGTCCCGGACAACGCTCAAAGAGTGTGCCTCTCAAAAAAAATGGATTCTCAACTTCGCCGTTCGGAGTCGGCATAAAACCAGAAATGAAGTATTACAGAGATGCCGAACTTCTACCTCTCGTGCCCCTCAAAATATATGGCACCTGGTTTTCATAACGTTTTCTTATACCAAATTGACCAATCAGAGATCGGAATTCACTTTATTTCGTGAATAACCGTCAAAAATGCATGAAAATCTGTCAAAAAAGTACTCAAATTCGTCGATGGACAGGCTTTCTCTGTAATACTTCATTTCTGCCAGAGATAATGGATGATAGAGATATCCAACTTCGGCCATTTTTTCCCCTAGCCCACAACGAAGATGTAGTGGTAATCCCTTGTATTTCACTTATACATTTACAACGCTCGTCAATTCACCACAATGTGGCGGCCGATTCGTGAATTTTGTGGGAAAAAAGCGGCAGATTCATGAATTTAGTGGGAATCCATGTACTTTCCATGTAACGTATATGGGTATGTTGTTCGGAGAGTGTTCAAGAGTTGACTAGTATTTTTAAGGGAATTTCCTTACATTGTTATATGGACTTTTGTGAATAACAATGTATTGCAATGTCCATTTAACTGGAACTATTTGACCTTAAATTAATTCTTAAGTGTATATATAGCCTATTCATAAACCATGCCTGACAAATTAACTCAAAAAATGAAGCCCGCTTTATACGCTTAAATCATGAATTCTGAAAAACTAATGAATTCAATTTAAACAATTTGATAAGAACAGTGGCAAGATATTGCAACTTTTACTAATGCTTAAAAATGGTTGTCAAAACTTCTTATACGTGGTTCACGCTTCAATAATATTTATACTATTGGTTAACTGAACGTGTGAATGTATTATTAATTTTTATTCATATGTTCACACTATGTATAAGTATTTCAGATTGTAAATTGCTCAAAGTTTTAATGAATCGACTTCATGAACATAAGCTTTGTTCGTTCGTTTACCCCTCCATACTGTGTTGAAAATTGAACACCAAAATTTGAAAAAACGTTCAAATAACGAGCGAATTTTCAAATAAGAACTGTAATTCACCCCATTACTAAGGTGGGGAAGGGTATCAGCTGTCTCCACAGCTGTTCTCAAGAGCTCACACGTATTCACAGACAGGGGACAAAAAGCGTATAAAAAACGCTGTCAGATGAAATCAAGGGGCAAGGGAGGTAGAAGTTGGATATCTCTATTATAGGTTATCTCTGATTTCTGCATAGAACTGTAGGTCCCTTCCACTCGTAACAGAAAAATAGAACGCACAACCAGTGTTGCCAGCTTGTGGGGAATTTTCCTTTTCGTGGGGAATTCCGGTGTAAAATTTGATAGAAGTTGAAAGGGGGAATCTATTATATGGTAGAACAAAATATGGGGAATCTCAAATAAAATCATCGAACTGATTTCCTAGAAGATACTTGTTTACTTTACTTAAAATTATTGTTTTCAAGGCAAACTTTGCAACTGAATTTGTAGTTTTATCGTATTTTTTGTGTGTTTCCAGATTTTGTTAAGAAATGTTATTCTATTTACGTTCCGTATACATCAAATACTGATGTGAACGGCATTCTTGTCGAAAAACGGAATTTGTGTATTTTTTCTTAAAAGAAAACAACTATTTTCCAATATGTTACGTATTATTGCCGAAATTCCTGTTTCCCACATCCGCCGGTAAAAAGCCCAGTTCCCGTACGAACAGGACGAGCTTATCAAATGTATGGAGAATAAAGCAGAGCCTCCGATATCCGATGAAAATGAACAATTGGGCAACCCAATTGTGTCAAAAGTCCAGTAATTGTTAACCAGCGCCATAGTACAGTATTGTACATCTACTACTACTACCAAACAGAAGAGAATAAATTGTCATTCATACAATCCGCAAACTTTCAGCACCAACCAATTTCCAGCAAATATAAATAAAAAGGAATACTTCTTGGTATGCAAAAAGGTGAGGATTTAATTATTGAGTTTTTCTTTCGAATAATATCTAAACAATAATTAGTTTGAGTATCCCTACTAACGACTTCAATTTTCTTTCTCCACGAATCAAATGTCAAAGTGACACGTGTTCGAAATGTCACAGCTGATTCGAGTTGGAATTTTTTTCGGGCGAAATTCATGATAACCTTCTTGTAGTTCGGGCGAACAAAAATAATTCGGGTGAAATGCTGTTCGGGCGAGATTCATGACAAGGCTGATCAACTCAACAAACGAATGTTCATGCATGAAAGGATTTTGTTATAATATGCGTGCATCTATCAATTTGTGTACTTTCTGTTCTCATTAGGAGCACTGCCAGACAAAATAATTGGTTGCTTATACGGGTTTTCTCTTTGTATTTTGGGTTTAAATATTATGTACTCTCTGAATTGAAACTTAAACAATGGCAATCGGTGGCTTAAGTTAAACCACTATTTAAGTGGAATCTATCACTTAGGTTCCACTGTGGAAACGAAATTTCTATTGATTCTGAGTTTGGCGATGGATCGACTCTTAAGCTTACACTGCGAAATCGGGCATGACAATAGGTACGACAAAATGTCGGATAACCTCGTAGGCAGAAGGCAAAAAAAGTGGGAGAAAAAAGGTTATACACTAGCAGAAATGAAGTATTACAGAGATAGCCGACTCCACAGCTGATTGCCCCCTACTCCATCGACGAATTTGAGTGGCTTTTTGACGGATATTCATGAATTTTCTTACGGTTATTCACGAAATAACGTAAATGCCGTCCTCTGATTGGTCAATTTGGTTTATGAACCGTTATAAAAGCCAGTTGTCAAAAATCTCAAGCCGAAGGGAGGTAGAAGTCGGGCATCTCTGTAATACTTCATTTCTGTCCACGAGGTAAGAAAGTTCACATGTCAAAAAAAGGTTTGTAGAATCCATTGTAGAGACGGTTAAATGTCGAAATTGATGTTTATAAAGATTAAACAAGATTTGCCAATGCATTCAAAGTACAATACGGTTGCTGATGAAAGTCAACTCGAGTTGATAGACCAATTCAACCCGAGTTATATCCAAACCGAGTTGAACCAAATTAAATTTATGTCAATCCGAATTCCCGAAGCTAAACAGAAATCGTTTGACTCTCGTTCAACTTAAGCTACGAATATAACTCATTTTTCAAGCCTTAAACGAAACTGTGGAACCGGATAAATTGTTTTAACCGAAAGTGGAATTTAAATTTGCACTGTGAATGTGGGCATAAAAGAAGGGTGTGTTTTGTTTCTGCCCTGTGATGGTAAAATACAAAGAAACCTGGGCAATCTCAACAGCAAATGAAAACGCTCTTGCTCTTGATCGAGAGAACAGTTCGACGTCCTCTTTGTGTTGATAGAATTTAGAGAAGAACATTCCAACATGAATGGTATGGTTGTATAGTCCAGTCAGTCATCTACGGATGCCAAGCCTATGATGGCTATATCATGTAGAGCGCATGGACAACGCTCCTCCAGCCCAAACAAGTCTTCGACCAACACAATATAGGACGCCCACGAAATCTTTGGCGCACCAAAATGTATAAGGTCATGAGTAAACTTGGCATCTGTAGTTGGAACCAACTAGTTAAAAATCGTACCAGCAACAGATACTTGTTGATAGACGCCCGTGTCTGAATAGCACGTTCCTCACTCGATCGTTTATTGTTTAACCTGCTCGAGGATGTGTTCGGAAAGTCATAACCCCGTTTACATAAAAACAAATCAATTTATTAAAACATTAAATACAATTACAAAGGTTCCTAAAATAATTAGTCGTCATAACATCAAAGATATCATTCTCAAAGCCAGTCTCAGAATGTCAACTAAATCATCGCATCACTGAACATGTTCTCCTCCAGGACCGCAAGCGTCTGTTTCACGTCTCTGGAAAATGAAATCACGGAGAGTTCGCAAAGCATTAAGCCCGTTCGTGGTCCACGATCAACTCCAAGGGTTCGAGTCTATCGTTTCGTGAATATAATTGCCAGCATTTATTACGTAATGAGTCCTCAGTTGGTAGCAAGCTGTTTCTTCTGCTGTCGCTGAACACGCCCCTCTTGAAGTGTCACTGAGAATTGTTTGGTCGGGTGTGACTCTTGAGTAGAATTCTTCGACAGCATTTAAGATGTATTCCTTGGCATCATTGAACGTCTCAAACTTTGGGTTTTGTGGTGGAGACATTGGTGAGTCAGCGTCTAACGTTTGCTGCGAATCCGTTGGACTAACACTGAGTGGATACATTTGAGAGTTAAATTGGTGACAGCTGTCGTTGAAGACTTGTTGACCTCTGTTTAGTGGATGCATTGGAGGTTGATTGGGATCGCTTGTTGAGTAGAATTCCTCGACACTGCCTAAAAGGAACGCCCTCGCTTCATCCACATTCTCAAATTTTGGGCCGACAAATGGGTGGTCCAAAATGAAATCCAAACACTCCGGCATTTCTTGATCTTCCTTTAGTGTAATGGTCTCTGAGAATTGGAAGTTCGTATATAACTCTTGAGGGCTCTGCTGGTTGGGGTAGAAAGCATCATTACTCGACGGAGGTGGGGTCGGATACTCCACCCAGCCGCATGGTGTTGGTGGCGGTGTTATGATGTCTGTTTGTGAAGTCTCGTCGCAGCAGCTCTCAGAAGGCGAGAAAACATTTGAGATCGGATTTACGAAATGATCTGGCCTTTTGCGCAAGTGATACAGCTCTCTGTTGACGTTCGTTATCCAATTGTGTATCTTCGAGGAGAGATCAAGAAATGGACAAACGTAAATGAAACGCTGCCGTAGGGGCAAATTGCTTACCATTTTTTTGGTTTGTTTGGATGTGACGGATTTGTTGTAAGAGGGTGTCTGAAGGGAAATGCACTATTTTTGTGTTGCACTCAAGGGAATGATATTTTTTTTGCACTTAGAATTAAGGGACAAACAATAATTCAAACAAACACAAAGTCATAATAATTCACAAAAAATGTGTGATTGACGTTTCGTTCGTAACGGTCCGTTGTGTTTTGACAGCTGGCAATGAGAAAGGAAAGAGTCCGTTCACACGTAAAGATTCTGTCGGATGTAAGCCCAAGAGAGAAAAATGTTTGGTTTTTTGCTTTATGGTTGAAACACAACAGAGCGATGCGGCGGCCGACAGAGGCCTTGAAACAAACACTTAATGTATCAGCTGTTCCCTCTCTCATTTAACAGACGAAAAATATTGCCGCCTTTCTGCATACACTCATTTGACTTTGTCGTTAAGTTATTTCTTATCAGCTGTTTTCATTTCTCAAACGGCGATTGACACAAAATACTCCCAATTTGGGAGAAGATTTCTCTCACAGCGCACCGCTCTGTCAAAATATGTCCAACATATTCGATAATGGCGTGCGACTGTCAACCTGAGTTCGCAATACACAAGAGAGGCAAACGCGATCCACACTTTCGCGAAGATTTGTGTGTTTGCTCAAATTGCAGCCATTGCTCTCTACGAATGAGAAAACTCCACATGAATGAGGGGCAGAGTTTGCAAAGTTCGCGATTCATTGTAAGTTAATAGGAGTGGGCCTTAATAAGTGAGACCATGATCTGCTGAGCTGCCACAGGGAGCTGTACTGTCCCCTCTCTTGTCTTGTGTGTAGATCATAGCGTGGAAATGGGAACTACAGTCCCGAATGGACCACTGGCAATTTGTATCAGTAGTCAGTGTCGGCCTTTGGTGCACCGCGCTCGAAAACATCATCAGCCTTAGACCAGGGGTAGAGTGCTTACGGAGCACTAACGACAAGCCCCTCCGCAATTCTGAACATACTCCCAAATCACACACCGATAGAAGCAGTCGGTAGGCAGAGAGTAGCTGATGCGGCGATAAAGCTGAGATCGCTGAATATTTAGTCTGGACACTCAACCATCGTCAGCAGGTATAGTTCAATACCACTTACGTACTCTTTCCAGATGGTGATCCACAATCCAAGCCTATCGCTACAGTAAAAAATTTTGTGAAGCTCGAAGTACTTGCTCAAGTAAATCGTAGATCGCCAACTAACACAGGACGCGCCATTACCAAACAACTCTGGCCTACTCTCCATGCAAAGCAATCGCTTAACCTGATTATATTGAGCAGGCGGAATCTTAGAACTCTCATAACCGTTGTAACAGGTCATTGGGCCATTAAAACTCACGCTTTTGACGGGGTCTTTGCGTGGTAACTTTTGTTATAAGCTCCACATGCTTATTAATCGCACTTTGTATAGGAAGTATGTCTCTGATACTCTGGACATCTCTGCAGTCTTTATGTTCCCGAACTACTTCAGTATCTTCCAAGCGGAAATCTTGGCCACTAGGGAGGCCAAATACACGGATCCCATCCAAATACACGGATGATGAACATTTTAACAAAAACAGGCGGTTGTTTCCTCCACCATAACCTCACAATTGGTTCAGTAAAGCCGCAAGGAGCGTGCTGCTGTAGCGGAATTACTCAAAAAAACACTTGCCATACAGGGTGCCGCGCTCCACAACTCGCGAAATCATTCCCTTCGACCTATTTAAGATACAATTGTGATTTGCCGTGGCATAATGAAGAGCTCCATGTTTTGCGACCACCTCACGGACAATACTCAAAGAGTACTCCTGTCTAGAAAAAAGCTTCTGAACTTTGCCGTACGGAGTCGGCATTGAACTGTAGGTCCCATCTACTCATGAACGAACAATAGAAAGCACAACACGAGTGGTTGCTTCAGTCGCTAGACCCAGGTCCGCCCCAGACTGTCACGCCACCCACATCATATTATTATTATGAATCACGCTACCAAAATAAAATGTAATAAAATTGTTTGTAAAAAACTAATCAACTCATTTTCTTTGTAATTTGCAGACTGTTATTTATCAAAATGGGCAATTGGAATGATGAAACTCAAATTTGGACTGTGATAGCGACTATCACGCACCGGAATCGGTTGTTTTCGTCCAAAGGGAGTTTCGGCACACGTTTTGCGGCACAACTCCGAGCAGATGGACCATTATGAGGCTGCTAAACTCTCTTGCCGAGCGTGGGACCACCGAAATTCCCAAGTTCGAACACAAGAGACAAGATCAAGAGATTCGACAAGAAAAAGAAATTGTCGGCCCATACTTTTTCGAAGAAAACGGTCACACTGTTACGGTTACTGGGGACCGTTATTTGAAAATGTTACAAGCATTTTTTTTTCAGATTTACGCCGGAAGAGAATAACTTTCAACTCGATGTGGTTCCAACAAGATGGCTGAAGTTCACACATAACCAGGCCTATTATGGCAGAGTTGCAATGGGAAATTTCCCAATAAGACATTTTCAAAAAAAACCTCATATTTCGTTGGCCCTCCCAGGTCTCCAGACTTGACTGTACCTGATTCTTTGTTGTCGAAGTTAACGAAACCAAACAAACAAATTTAACGTCCCATTCAATCAATATCTGAGGCAATTCCCACTTCAACACTTCAGGCAATCATGAACAATTTTCTGCTAAGATGCCGCATGTGCGTCAATCAACTCGGGGGCTTATTAATAGTGTCTTTATTTATAACTCACTGTAGTTGTAACCAGCTCTAAATAAACAAGTTGACTTTAACTTTTCGTTATTCACAGACATATTTATGCCTATGCGTATCTAGTACAGTTAGAAGCTCGGAAAAGTTGATCGAAATGTCCCATAGTTGGTCAACTTATCCGAAAAGTCACTTCTAGGCACTTTTCAAGATCTATAGAAAATTGGTATTTCGTTCATAAATAGTCCTATTTTATTTGCATTAATAAGTTTTATTTTATGTATTAAAAGCAAAAACTTGAAAAATCTTAACTGGTTTAGAGAAAGAGTGGTTTTAAATTGTTTGTACGTAAAACACAAGGTTTGGTATATGGTGAGTTTTGTTATTTTCGCCTCACTATTTAATCAATGCATTCACTCTTAGTGAAGGGTCCGCCAAATCGAGTTGATAAACCGAGTCAAACCGAGTTAAATTTATGTGAAATCGGCGGCCACAGAATTTGTGAAACGTACGCACTCCCTTGTCGAAATTTTTCATTTGTGTTTCATATAGTAACATATAGTTTACCACAACCTCTCCCACAGCATTAGTTGTACATGACACCTAATGTGACATCGCCACATTCTCCGAAGTTGCGAAGTCATCTTCCACACAGCAGCAAGACGACACCTAAATATGATCTTTTCATGGACAAGGATAGATCCTGCTGCAACATATGTACATGGACGCTCGTCTGCACCCGTGCAACGTAAGCACATTCCAGCACGTCCAAACGTCTACTTCCCGTGTGCTGGTAGAGGTTGTTTCTGGGATGTATGTTTTTGGGATTTCAGTTCTCGTTCGGCTGTTCGTAAATAATAACATAATAAAAAATAACATGAGCAACTTAACCACTTTGTTTTACTATATGCATCTTGTTGGATTTGTGAATTGTCAAAATTGTCGCATTTGGTGTTCGAGACGAGACCACACGAATTGTTGACGAACAAATGCATCCATAACTGATGTGTTGTGTTTTTGTTTGGTGTGGACTTTGGGCTGGATGCTTTATCGGACCATTCTTTTTCGAAAATGCATGTAAACCTTAATGGTGTTCGTTATCGTGACATGATAAACGTGGTGTCCATTTATACGATGAGCCAAACATAACCCCAATTTGCATACTTTATAAATGTAAAAATGTTTAGCTCTCTATTTAAAAATCATTTTGCGTGAATTGTGGTCAATTTTATCAAGTTTGACAATCAATAAATCCATTTATTTAGTTTGAAGCCCTGTTAGCCAACTCGAGTTTCAACAATTCCAACTCGGTTTAACTCTGTTTAAGAAATCTTCGACTTGTCACATCACTATTGACGCTTCCACAAATTAACGCATATAAAAAAACGAATACAAGTAAAAAAAAAGAGTCATGCTCAATAAAGTTGACCAAAAGTCAACTCAACTAACCAAAAGTCAACTTTTTAAGGTAACGTGTGGCAGCTAAAATTTGGTCAACATTTCTGCGTAGTGAACTTTTCCGAACTTCTACTGTATGTACTTAAAAGCGTAATCGTAAAGTGATTTTATCAAACAAACCCAACTCCATCCAAGGTATCTGAAAGTATAAACGTGCAGTGGTACTTGTCAATAAAAAGACACCAGTGCACTTGTTAGTAAGTCTTACCAACATCACACTGATGGACATGTCTTCCAAAAAATACAAAGCTACCAGCAACTGTAGATCTATTGGCACCGGCAGTGCACGATTCGTTTGTGGTTCTTCCACACCCAACACTTCAATTAAAAATGTTACTGTAAATTCCTCCTCCAACTCTTCAAATGGATTCGATCGTGGTTTGTTTATTTTAGATATATGTATAGTCTACTTTAAGATGAATTTAAATTACAAAAAGGTCTACTTAAAGGTAAGTAGGTCAATAAATTCCCTTAAGGTCGACTTTAAATGACTCTGAATTCACGCCAATAATTTTTACAAATAACTAAACAACGAAATAAAATTGTGTTATTTTAATTAATTATATGAACTAAAAAATAAGTTATTCGAGTTTCAGACACACTGTAGATATTGAAGCATGTTTTTGCCCTAATCTCCTAATTGCGAATGCCACTTAACTGGAGGCAAATACATTCTGAATCAAGAATCTGGGACCTCATAGCTCAGCTGAGCTACGAAGTTCTATTCTGAATACGTTTCAATACAGCTCGCGTGTCACGTTGACTCAAGTTGATTCGATAATCCGAACAATTTAGAAAAAAAAATACATTCCATTGAAGCTAAATTTAAAATACCATCTTATTCTGCAAATCAAACAAACCTCTTACAATGTTTACAAATTTCATGAGAGACTTGCTGAAAAGCTGACAAACGGTATTCCCAAAAAGACTTGCGGAACAGTCTTGTTAATCATCAAATCTTACGTCTCAATAACAAAACTCCAATCGGAGCGTCTAAGTTCTTATTTGCAAAAGCGATTACCGATTGAAGGAAAGGCGTTAAAGTTGGTATGTAATTTGTTCGTTTATATTTATTTCATTTAATTTCTTTTCTGTTTAGCTCTGGTATTGGAGAAAAAATGGTGAGGTTATGCATGTTTATTCATACGTAAAAACTTCAGCTATCTGGTGAGAGACAAGTTTATGTGACAGTCTACCAGAATATAGAACTTCGGCTCTGTTTTTTCCGGATCATATGCTATTCCGATCTGACGTTGAATATCTGTGAATACCTTCAAAAGCTGTCTGCGTATTTCTCCAACAGAAAAACACACTCATTTCACTTAAAGTCATTATCTACAAAGTACTGTCGGTATCAAAACATGTAAGGAGACTTGGCAGAGGCTGATCAGTTCCTCGATCGTGTCCATATTCAAAAGCACTCTCATGCGATGCTTTAACGTTCCGAGATTCTTCTTTCACTTTACCAACATGTTCTCTATTTATCTCGATATTCATACAGCTTTGACCCGTTTTACGCCCTTGAAGATCCTTCTCTATATCAATGCGTTGACGGGTGAATCAGCTGATGATGGCACCTATACATAAGAGAGATTCATGGTTTTTGGGCTGACTTAACCTACCTCATGGGATTTCACAGACATAAATCTTAGCTAAATATGGAATTGACGGATTGTTAGTGATTGATAAGCTCTTTAACCAAGGGTGCATCTTTTGAATTGCGATCATCTTTTGAATTTTGTGCAAATTCAACGAATGTGCGGAAGAAACGTAGTGTCAAACGGGCTTATTCGATTTGAAGAACTCGGGGTCTTGTACTGCGACAGTAAAAATCAATTGTACCCTGGTCTAGGATTTACGTGCTGCCTTCAGATGGGATTTCCTGGAATTCTCTCCCTGTTAAGGATGTTCTGTTTATCAATTTGAATTCTTATTGGACAGTCGATTAGTAGGTGTTGCGTAGTTTCTTTCGCCTGGCCACTGATTCAACAGTTTTCTTCACTTTATCAGTGAAGTGAAGTGCCTATTATATGGAGGTGATTGTAACAATGCTCCGTGTTATGTTAGTGCTCCACAAAGCGCTCTTTATTCAGCTTTATTAAGTTGACTCGTTTCGGATTGTAGTTTTGTACCATAAACGACCTTGAGTGTTTAATACCCTCCTCCTTAGCTGGATCATGATGTTTTATGATGGATGAAGATTGATTTGTGTCCGTATTGTTGAAACCAAAGAGAGAGGGGCCAGTGAAGGGTACTTGAGCACCTGCCCCGACTTGTATATCAGCGATTTAATTTCATTCATGGCTTTCATGTCCTGGTACCCAAATAACCTTTAATTACTTACTTAGCAGGCCTACGACCCATGGATGTCCAGAGCCTGAGCAATAGCTGCTTTCCATCAATAACGGTCCTGTGCACGCTGCCTCCAGTCATCAAGACCAAGCTGTCATACATCCGCCAAGACTTAGGTTATGTTGTATCGGAGGTTCAGTCATGCTCTCCTCCTCGAACCAGGAGGCTCGGATTCGAAAACTCTTTTAGGGGATCGTTGTTGTCCATGCGCCTTGTGGTGGCCGAGATAGTGCTGTTGACGTGTTTTACCTTCGAGGCTACGTCCATATCTTGGTACAGTTCATGGTTGTGTCTTCTCCTCTATTCACATTCTTCGCAGAGGAGAACACACATATAGCCCACGTAGACATTTTTTTTTAAAAGCTATGAACTTGCTCTGCTCTTTTCTTTATCTTCCGACTTTCATCTTCATATGGCTGGACTGGTAAAATAAGGGTTTTGTAGAGCAGGACTTTGGTCCTTTGAGTCAGGAGTTTTGAGCCCAGTTGTTCCGACAAACCGAACTAGCACCGGTTTCAAAAGTCGATTCTATGTCGGATCTCCACTAAGATGTCACTCGTGCAGTTCACGTTTGCCCCTAGGAAGATAATCTGCTTCACACCTACAAAATCGTAGCTGTCGAATGTGATGTTTTGCTTTATTTGGTGTGCGGCGGATCGTTTCTTGCTCGGCTGCAAAAAATTTGTCTTACCCTCATTGATCTTAAGACCAGTTCCTTTTTCCTGTTTTTCAATCTCCGTGAAAGCTTCCAGTACGGCACGTTGGGAACGCGCGACGATGTCGATGTCATCTGCATATCCCAACATTTGGACTGATTTGTAGAAGATAGTGCCTTGGGTGTTTACGACTGCCCGCACTACCTGCTCCAGTGTACCAGATTTGAAGAAATCACACGACAGCGCATCTCCTTGCCAGAATCCGGTGCCGGTTTTAAACAGAACAGCCGGACTGTACGTTGTATCGCGTATGTGTTAGCGTGATGCGACACAGCCGGATCAGTTTTCCCGGGATTGCATCGAATAACTCCTTGCGATGAATGATGTCGTATGCGGCTTTAAGATCTATAAAGAGGTAGTGTGTATCGTACTGGCTAAATAGTAGTTTTAATGGAATTTAAAAATGTATTTTCATTATGATATCAACTCACACTCATGCTAGACTTCTTATAAGATGACTCATGCTTATTTTCAAATTCAAAAATAACGCCCCTAAGCAATTGGACAAGAAAAAATGCCATGCAATGAATCAGCCCATCAAATTGGTGCCTAACCAACACTTGTTGAACACTTTCTCTTTACCGATTCAACGCCATCTGCTGGTCGGAGCTTGAACCAGAGATGTGACACTATCTGTCAAATAAAATGAAAAGCAAAATAAACAAACTCGCCTGAAACGGGCGTTTATAGAATTACGCAAAACGAATGTTTTTACTTAAAATTAAAATCCTAGGTAATTGAACTTGATTTAGTGACGAATCTGAATCCACCTATTGATGCATGTACACTTGGATGTACTCAAGCCATTAGTTATTAGAATATTACGAAAGTGTCTCCACAAAGACGTCCAATTGGATTGTACAGAGCCAGTGGAAAGAGTATGTACAAAACAAGTTAATTTGCGTTGCAATTAACTCCAACTTTCATAATTTGCTTGAAATGTTACATGTGATGAGGGCGTATGACGACACTATTGAATTACACACGCTTGTAGTAAATGTGCTGAGGTTCCACCAACTGTTATATCCACAGAGATGAGCCTCTCATTAGTGAACATCCTTTCAATCCATTCAATTAACAAAGAATTGTGTGTTTCTGTTCTTCTAATATTTACGAAATACTTTCTTCTGTTTCAGGTCTTGTCAATCCTATAAGAACGGGATCCATTCAGTAATTCACTAGCATTTGTGATCAACTTAATCACAGAAAATGATTCCATCGGTAAGTCAGAAGTAATTTCCAAGTCCCTGTGGGGCATTATTTCACTTGTCTCAATTTACAGAACTCTCGGAAGCGTTCCAATGCCAATTACCTGGCGGATGGGACTCTCCGCCGTGAACAAATAACTCCACACAAGAAGCGCTATACGGCGTCCGCCAATTTGGTCCACTCCGCTCCATCAAAAACCACCCACCCAAGTGCGTGCGGCTTAACACCTCGCAAATCCGCTCATAGCGATGACATAGAGTCGGCATTAACAACTTCAACCATTGCACCTTATGGATACATGTCAGGGAACAATTTATTCAACATGAGCGGCAGCACTCCAGTTGATATGACGAACAAAATAAATTCCCTCCTAAGAGAGCCTGTAACGGTGACATCCGTCCTTAAGTTTCCCACAGTTCCATCGACCACGAGAGGAACTGCGCCTTCAGCACCGATTTCCATAGCGTCCGCTCTCAATTACCCCACAACACTGATACCGCTAACTGCTGAAGAGCGGAAGCTGTACACGATACAACAGCTAATCGCTGAGAAACTGCGAATGATGCGAAGAGACAAGCTGGTCCTTCTTAAGTCGCCCGCACCGAATCCCAACGAGTCGGAAATCTGTCTCACCGTCGTTGAGGTATCCCACAGTGAGGAGACGAGTGAAGGCTCAACCTCTGTGAACTACGCTGTCTTGCAGGAGGACATAAACGATTCCTCAGAACTCTTTAAACTCGTTCTAGACAAAATCAACAAAAAGAGTATACCCAAAGCAGGTGCGAAAATTGAATCTCCAGAAACCACACTGTACGAGAAGAACGTAGAATATGCCAGACAAATCGAGAAGGAAGTTATCGAAAAGATAAACGCCTTGCGCCAGAAGAACACAGACCAAAATCATGGCACCTCCGCAGATGTTAAGGATAAACACGCGATCTATGTGATGTTCGTCGATAGAGAGGATGTCAAAGTCAAGGACAAGACACCTGCCAGAGCCCCCGAAAAAGATATTTCTGAAAATGACAGACGCGAGCAACAGTTCACTGAAATATTTGACACCATTTTCCAGAAGATTTCGACGGAGTCAAAGAAGCGCAGGATATACAATTTCTTGGATGAATCTGAGCAAGAGACAAAAAAGACAAAAAGACTACACTGGCAGGAAGAAGACGAAGAACGAAGAAATAAGTCGATGCAAGGAAATGAGCACAGAAGACGTAACCTAAAATTTTATCCTTGCACCACGCTCGATGATCTCGATACAGTCACGATTGGACCGAACGGCACCAAAATAGACATGGGAGGTTTTCTGAAAATCAACTGGTGGCAATGGCCCACTGGCTACTGCACCAGGAAATTGCTACCGCAAATATTCAACAAGGCAACAATGTCCACACACAGTCTGTGGGGAACAGACACTGACAACAAGACTCTGTCGCCAGATAAAGTGGACGACTTAGTATACCTGATAAGTGACAATAGAACCGGGGCTACCGTAAAGGACGTGCATCAAGCAATTGTTTCAAAATGTCACTCGCACAGGAGACAACACCGCCGGCCAAAGCAAGAAGAAACAACAACAGAACCAAACATTTTATGAAGTCCATCTAGAATTTATTGTGTGTACTTGCATGTGTGTTATTGTTATTTCAAATATATATTTTTTAATCCTTGTGCGGATGTGTACAGGAGATGGTTTTCCTTTTATTACGCTTTGAGTAGCCAATTCCGCCTACTTTTGGAGAGCTGTTCTCAAAAGAAGCCTTTAGGCGCTGTGTGTCATAAAAAGTCTGACTGGGATGAGTCATCAAATAAGGACTACGTCGAGTTAAAATGTACCTGCAATGCACGGATGCGATGAATGATGGATTGCATTGCGGAGATGGAAAATTTCAATAACCCTCGCTAATTGCTTGAACTAAAATGATTCTCTCGTTCCGGGTGTAACCAACGCACAGCTCAAATTCCGAGAATCATAAATGTCAAAAAATAAATTGCGACCATTCGTCGTCGGTGCATATTCAATGCACGTGTGTTAAAGGGTCTAGTTGCTACCATCATAAAAGGATGCGCGGAAACGATGAATTCAACAGAGTGTGACTACCGACGTTTGCATTTTCGGGACATGGTCTACCCCTGCTCTGCAATAAACGCCAATTTGACTTAATCCTGTATTTCACTAAATTTTGTTTTGCTGAAGAAGGTTTCAGCAGAGGTTGTCGAAATTGGATGAGTATACCGATAGGAGATTCGAGGAAAAAGCGTCACTTCTTCAGTTGGATTTCAGAAATGTTTTTGCATATCCGCAGACGATTATAAATTGCTCGGCAACCTGGCACCTGGCTGGTACCAAGAAGGAAAATTCTGCTTCCAAGAGCATGAGTTTAACCTAAAAAATAATCACTTACCAGTTATGTGTCAGGTTATCCATATCCAGACCTTTTCTAAGATCCGGAAGAGCAATTAAACTAATCCGCGTCGTCAGAACTGCATTACACATGTGTCATTCTATATTTTCATCCATTTTCACTGACCGAAAACATACCTACGGAACAAAACTATTCCAAGTTGTTACTGTATGTCCCTACGATTACGCCCGATTGGAAGTGAAAATACAAGAATCCACATATCCTTACGAAATTTATCCGGAAATCTGAAATGTCCATCCCAAGCCTTGGGAAAAGTAGATCATTCAATGAATGAAATAAAGTAACAAAGTCTTTGCATGGACGTTTATGAAGTTGCATTCATTTGAACACTTTCGAATTAAGCCGTTGGGTGTGAGAAATCAACATCATCATCTTCTGACCCGCATGATCCACTAAAGGGGTCGCGGGGTAAGCCATGAACGACAGATCTCCAGGCAACTCTAACTCATCAGGGATTATGCCCAAGGGTAACCAGGCGAGCTTATGGACTTGAACCAACCACCTCAACCTGGGTCTGGCAAGTGGTCGCCTATCTGATGGAATCGCATTCAAGGCCCGCCTCAGAAGTCGTGATGGTGGAAATTCGTGCTAGGTGACCAAACCAACGAAGCATTGCTCTCTCCGTTCGAAGAAGCAACTGATCAACGTTGAATTCCTCGAGCACTGTCGTGTTTCTCTCTCAGTAATTCCCACAACAGCACGAAGAAATCTCATCTCAGCAGCTTGTATTCGCGATCTTATTCTTTCGGTCATTACCCTAATTTCGTGACCATAGGTGAGAGTGGGAACAAATACTGAGTTGAAAACTGCTAACTTGGCTTCCACACTAAGCTCGGCCTTCCTGGTTACAGATCTCCCAAGCTGTGTTAAAACTGACCCTGCTTGACCCTGCTACTCCCATTACTCGTATACCCCGAGACACTTAAACTTCTCCACCTGCTTCAATGTGACTCCACTAAAATGTAGAGTGCATTGAACAGGTATTCTGGAAATTACCATAACCTCTGATTTGTCCACGTTAAACTTCATCCCAGAATCAGAACATACGAAGACGAATTCCATCTGGGAAGATGTGAAGATAACTAATTCATCCGCAAAAAAAAGATTACTTCCCTTCAACTCTCCCAATGTGAAACATTCCTCGCCTCGGGTCCACTGCAACATCCAGTCCACATAAACAATGAAACGGAGAGGTGACAAGACGCACCCTTGGCAAAGTCCAACGCCCACGGTGAAAGGTGTTGATTTAGCACCGTTAACCCGAACACACCTGCTACAGTTTGTGTATTGAGATAGAATGGCCCTCAAAAGAGGACCCTCAATCCCATACTGCAGAACAAGTGTGAGAAATTACATTTGTAAGTCACCATTCAAAATTGAAGTCAACGAATGGATTCAATTGGTACGTTCAATGAATGCTTCCCCAAACGCATTAATTACAGTCGAACTTCGATAACTCTAATCTCCACTTGCCACAAGATAAATTCGAGTTATCAAGTAAAATACAAAGAGGATCATAAAAATACAAGAGGAGCATAATTATAATTTAAAATAATCTGTAACACATAACTGAAGATTATTTTGTTTTTTAAAAAAATCTTCAATGGAATTTAAACCATTTCAGGTAGGTTAGTAGGTACACATAATCGCTTGTTGTTTCATGATATAAATGCAAAAGGAATAATGAAACTAGTTTGAAGTTGGTTGAATCAAATCATCCTGAATTATCGCCTAGTCTTTCTCTATCTACATCACTGCTCTTGTCATCTTTATTGTCGAGCTGAGAAGATTCGGGACATCTAAATATCTCGAAAATATCTTCATCTGTGGGATACTCCAAAGTAACAATATCCCCATCCACCTGCAGAAAATCATCATACGTAACACCTTGCCAGACCTAACCTCAGATCTCTTATTGGCGTTCTAACAGAGCAGTGTGCCATCGGAACTCACGCCTCTAGACAAGGCCTTCCCTATAATGATTTCTGTAGAAGCTGCATGGACGAGGATGAGGAAGAAACCATCGAACACTTGCTATGTAACTGCAGTGTTCTCTCATCCCGTAGATTCACACTTCTGGGAGCGCATTTCTTTGTTAATCTGGCTGAACTGAGCAGCATCAGAATCAGCCCTCTTCTTCGCTTTATCGAAAGCACAAATTGGTTTGCGGAATAGGTAGCCTAAGATCCGCGTGGTAACACAATGGGCCTATGCTTGGCCTAAGTGTGTCTGCTGTCCGTAGGCGCGCAACCTAACCTAACCTTGTATATATCTGGTATTTTTTCAAGCTTCAAATTCCATTTGGGAGTTCAGTTCTGAAAATCATTCTCTCCGCTCAGAATATTCATCAAGACATTCGAGCAATCGAAGTTCGAGTTATCTGTTGAGTATTCTGCTTTTTACGAATCTTTATCCTCTGATATTCTGTGATGATGCCTTGTCATAACAAGACCATCGATATTCGAATGTTTGAATTATTGAAAGGCAATATTTGCCTCCTATATATATATAAAGATTGTATTCAGGAAGGGGAGTGATTTTGTCAAACGTTACAAAAGAAACCTTACTCAGTTTAATGAAAGACAAGACTATGTGGCTTAAAGTAGGGTTAACTTACTTATTCGAAACTCAAAGGTCTCATATTATTTTAAAAATCTTTCTCGCAATAATTCTAAATAAAGAAATACCTGTTGAGCATAATATGAAAATCTTGGGTAGCAAATTAATTCAGTTATGCTATAACTGACCCCATCAAAAAAATTATACTAGCTTGCGATACCGATGACACTCCTCTTACATCCTAAATAGATCGATACAACTACTGCCTTATAATAGTTAAATAGTGTCATTCTTCTACCATTTATAATTGCTCTGCCTATGAATATCTTGACGGTATGTAGAAGAAGATTAAATGTGGTCTTTAATGCCGTTTCATTTAAAATGTCCTTAGCTACTGTAATGTATCTAATCTTAATGCTGATGTCTAAGGTTTGAATTTGGACGTATTTCTTGATTTTCGTAATATTTTTAGTGACCAGGACCCTATTACTTAATTAATTTGGATTATATACTTCGGGTTCAATAGTACATTGTTTAAATATTTATATCCCTATTACCGATTGCGAGTGGAACGTTCGCCTGCTACCGAACTGTTAGGCGAATGTATCAAGTCGAGCTATTACGGTTCGCGAGTTTCACAATTCGCCTGAATTTCACTATTGCCACCGTGACAATGAAAAAATAACATGTAAAATGTCAAATCAAAATTTGTTGATTCATTCTCGTCTGGACCTTGAGCGCATAATATAATGTGTTTTAAAATAAAAATGCTTATTACCATCCGATTTTTTATTTAAACAGAATAAATAGTGATAAAAAACGTTATTCATGTATCCTAGTATATTTCTACTTATTTGCTTCGCACCCCTATTTGCTTTGTTTGTTTCTGAAAGTTCGCCTTATGGATATTTCTTTTTGAGAGTATTAACCAGACCTGAAAAAGAACAAAATGGTATAATTCAATGCACATTTTGTTAAAAATCTTACATTATGCATATTCTTTTCCACCACATGCAGGTGGTTAAAGTGCGATCGGAAATGTGTAACGATGTTCTCATTGGATTTTTTTGTTTACTATCGACATTAGCGGTGTGTGCATTTGGTACAATCAATTATACCAGTTAAAACGAATCATTAAAATCAAATTATTGCATGTCGTATAAATTACATATCAATAAATTTGTTTACTTATTTGTTGTTTAATTTGTCTTTTTTGTATACTTCGTCCATCAGTCTCCAAATATTTCCATTCGCATGTTTCTGACATACGAATCACGAATTTTTGCGAACATTCGCCAACCGTCATATGGTGATCTTGCAGAATAATAATAATACCAATTTTCACCATTTGGCGAATTTTTCGTTCGACTCGCCATCGGTAATAGGGGTATCATTCGTATATTCTGGCTTAGTTATTTATTTTACTTCCATTTTATACCTTTGTATTGTGAACTTGCTCTCGTAATATGGTTTTTTTTTTCAATTCTGTAAATACTGTCTGTATAATGCGGTTTCTTAGGGCCACCCGACTCGTCACAAAATAATAACGTACAACAGTTGATGTGGCATAGTACTCTATTTTTTGTATAAAAATAATTTCTGTCATTAATTTTCCTCACATTGTTATTCTTATTAAATTATTAAATCATGTTTAGTCAAATTAAATTAAATCATAAGTTAAATCATGTTATTATGTATTGTATCGATTGAGAAAAAATAAAATCTATCTATCTATTGTACCAACCACTTGTTACTAATCACTTAGCAGCTTATCATACATTTTGATTTACTTGACTATTGAAAAGTGAATAGCGCTCAACTATCCAAATTGCCGTTGCATTGAGTGAGTGATCAATGTTCAATTGATAACTTTAGCAAATTAGACCGTTTTTTTCATTTCTGTTGCACCAAAGTATATTGTGCTTATCAATTATCAATAAATAATTGTAGAAGAAATACATCTCATACCAAATCACCAATTTGGTTTTAGAAGTCACACTCATCTATTGACCAAGTATATCGTATAACTGATGTAATAGAAAAAGCATTTGAACAAAGGCTCGTTTGTTCAGCCACATTTCTCGATGTTTTTCAAGCCTTTAACAAGGTTTGGCTTGAAGGCTTGAAATATAAACTCTGCCGATTTCTACCGGGGAACATTTTATAGTATTTTATCTTCCGCGTGAAACATGTAAATGAATACTCTGCTTTAAGAAATATAAATGCTGGTGTACCGCAAGGGAGGGTTCTTGGCCCTCTGCTATAACTACTGTATACTAGTGAGTGGGTTGCCGTGGCGCAGTGAGTGCCTGATTCGATACCCGAATTTACCACCGTCATAATTGACGACTTCACCTCTTTCGAGTCACTGACAATGATCAAAGAGTATTCCAGTCTAGAAAAAGCCTTTCAACTTCGCCGTTCGGACACAATAGCACGCACAACACGAGTGGCACATTTGCTGACTACGCCGCCATTTTGGTAACAGCCAAAACGGTTGAAGAATCTACAGCGAAATTACAACGTTCCCTAGATCAGATACACGAATGGATAAACTTCTGTGCGAATTGTCCCTAATGAAGGCAAATCAGTCCATATTAATTTTACTTGTAGGCACATTAATAACTTGCCAGTTTTCCTAAATCGCGTCCAAATACCTTTTGGCAATGAAGCGAAATACCTCGGGATGACTTGACGTAAAATTCAAGTGGAAGGAGCATGTTACTGTACTGGCTTGCTGGTAAACATTCCAAGCTAAGTATTGACAACAAACTGCTTGTATACAAGCAAATCCTTAAACCTATTTGGACGTATGGCGTACATCTTCGTGGTTGTACCAAAGCAAGTAATAAGAACATAATACAGACTTTTCAGAATAAGGTGCTTAGAACTATCCTTAATGAACCGTGGTATATCAGAAACGACGATATCCGCAGTGATCTTGGAATATTACCACTCCAAGATGAAGTTAAGAAATTTGCTTATAAACATAAGCGCCGCCTAGAAGAGCACACAAACTCTGCAGTTTATCCGATCATTGAGCAAACTAATGTCTTGCGCCGACTACAAAGGACTAGACCCCTTAATCTCGTGCGATAGTCTACACCCGCGCATGGTTGCGGTGTTAGCAGAAACTTTCACTGGAAAGTAACCTGCCGATCAGTACCTAAATCATGAAATGCAAACCACTGGTTAAATGCTTCACTTAGTTGTAGTCATAATAATTTCAGGGAGATGGTTTTAGTGAATAAAAATCTCATACTTCAAGAGCAAGGATGACACGCAAAATCGTGAAAAACAACTGGATCCGCACTTGGTAGAGTGCCTGCCCCGTCTTGGCAAATAAAAAAGTAATAACAGATTGTCATAAAGACTAAAGTAAAACGTAAATTAAGCCGAAAGGCACATTTATAAAGTAGATTATATTAGCTTCGAGTACCCGCATAGGGTCAGTAGGTGAGTATAAAGAACATTTGTAAATTCTTAAGTTAGTTAAGCTAGTTTTAAGTACTTTTGTCTAGGAAGTAAGTCCGCATATATGAAGTTAAATAAAATTACATGAAAAAAAAGGGTGCCTGCCCCTAGTTAGCGGGGTCTCCGGTTCGAATCCCAGTGGAAGCAAAGTTAATACGCTTTTATTTGATTTTCAATCCAGTCACCATTTGCCTTTAATTTGATCAAAACGGCACTATCACTGCAGTAGTCAATCAGTGACAGTAGTCTGACTATGGGTATCTGGGTCTAAGTGTGCTGGTGAATGCACTAGCAGCCCGCCTACCTAACCTAACCTAAGATTTCCAAGACTTCTTTAAACATTTCGATAATTTAAGCGGAATTAAGCTAAGAAAAAGTTATCTTTGCAAATTGATTTTCAAAGTCGTCAGTGGTGTTTTTTTGGTGAAGAAATAATTAATAATAGTAATTCAAAATGTTACGAGATTTCGAGATGTTATTTGAAGAAAATTCTGAAAAACCAGATAATGAGGAAGGCGTGTAATAAATCCTCGTATTAATTCCACCTTAAATTTGCCTCCGTCGTCCTCGAAAATCCGATTAAATTAAATATTGACACAATCGCTCACAATACTACTTTGGCTCCATTCACAATAGAAAAATTGATAGTGATCAATCCTTCTTTGGCAATTGACAATCGCAATACCAACGCATCCCGCCAGGAGCACACTATGTCCTGTTTGGGCACTCGACTGTCGGTCGGTCGAACGCAGACCTTATAAGCAACTACTGGGTTATAATAATAATAATAATAATAATAATAATAATATGGGTGGCGCGACAGTCCGAGGCGGACCTGGGCCTAGCTTCTCAGCAACCACTGCGTGTTGTGCTTGCTATTTATTCTTTCACTAGTGGAAAGACTAAGTGGGTTAATTTATGCAAAAAACCAAAAAGTTTGCAAATGAGGGAATAATTCAATAAACACTGCAATACAACACTTGCGTTTATGAAAGTCAATTAAAACTCAATATGCAGTATTTTTTTTTCAAGTTGGCAGCAAGTTTACGACGATTCTTCGATTCCGAACCAAATTCGATTGACAACGCAATAGATGACACCTACAAAACCCATGCCGCACATGAGTGGCGAAGGACCTCAATCAACTTGGCGTTCGAAATTGGAAGCAGCTGAATATAGTTCCAGCTGGAGAAAGAAGAAGCAGATTTAGTTTCGTTCATAGAAGTTAACTGCAAACGCAGCCTAATTTACGTACATGACTGTTCTCGAAATATGTAAGTGTAGTAAGTCCCCTTTTCCTTCGTTTGGAGGTTCAGTAGAATCTCGAAAACCTAAACGATTCTATAAGATGAACAATTCGGAAAGTTGACCGGTTTTGTAAGACAACTTTATTCCGGTCGACAGTCTACCTTAGAGCAAAAGAAAAACGTCTAAATAATTCTGGGCTCTCATCGCGTATGTGGACAATCGTCTCGCGTTAGCGTTTCGACGATGGTTTTGCTTCATGTAAGCATAACCGATATACCTTATAAACAGATATTATTTTATTTTTTGCTTTTTTTCAGAATTTTTTACGGTCTAATTTGATTTTTGATTTTTTTTACGGTATAATTTAACTCTCGAAAAGACGAACGGAGCATGTTTTATATCTGTTCATCTTTCTAGGCTTCTACCGTACTGCGCAATATCGTCAACAGCTACTGCCGCAACACTCGCTCAATGAGTTTTGTTTTATTCTTACCTTCAATTAAAACCAACGCAACGTGTGCTTATACAAGTCCTTACCTGCTCTTTTCCCAACGGCAGTGCTCTCGTACAATACTCACCGCAGAAGTGGATACTCCAAGAACGCAACCTGTGAAATAAAAACGATTGGCACATCGCTCCACAATAAAAGACAGTATCGGTAAATTTATATATTTTTTTTCTTTAATTTCTTATTGACCAATTTTTTTGTATTTTGTGATTTTTTTTTTTCATTTTTTGTATTTTTTTGTTTTGTTTTCTATATCAAGTTTTTTTTTTGTAATTGTCAATTAAATATTTAAGTTTGTTTTGTTTTTTTCTTGTTTTGAGTTTTGATTTGTACTCTATAGGTAAATCATATCATTTTATTTCTTTTTTTTTTCTCTCTTTTACTTCATATCCGCTCTGTAAGAGTGTATGTGTGTGTGTGTGTTTCAAAAGACAGTACGTACATTTTGTTTTCTTATTTTACAAATGTATAATATATGAATGTTTGTATGAGAGTTTTTCATTTTATCATTAAGGTTAATCTCGTTTTTCTTTTTTGTAATTTGTCAAAAACATTGTTGCGATGGTTTTGTTCATTTGATTTAACTTTTAGCTTTTGTTTTACATCTTTAATTAATACTTATATTGTTTTTTTTTGTTTTCCTTGAATATGAAATTATTTTTTTTTTTCAGTACTACAATTTGTTTTTCTTATTTTTATCAAATAATCGGATATAATGTCGAGATTTGTTCATCTTTCTCTTATTTTTTTTTTGCCTCGGTTATGGTTTTGCTTTAAGAGATGATTTTTTGTTTTTCTTTTATGTTTGTTTTCGCATTTTGTTTAGACTGCATACACATAACGTAAATTAATAAAATGATGAAAAACCAGACTGAAAGTTTTACAACAATATTTGACTGATATTTTTGCTTTGCATTTACACATTTATGCTTGTTAAGTGAATATAAATTAAAAGAGTCTCGTAAACAAGAAAGTATATCTAAGCACATTTATATTATATTTAAGTACACATATTTTGTTTTCTAATAGTATGGGTATACCTATATAACTTGTATTATTTTTGTTTCTTTCTTTCTTTTTATTTACTTCTTTATTTCTCAATGACACAGTGCATCAAATTTTTCATTTCTGATGTGTTTTATATGTTAATTCCAATTTTTTTCTTCTTCTTCATTGTCGTCGTTTAATGTTTGACGCATTAAACACTGAACAGAAACAGAACAAATTTTGAATTTTGTTTAAAGGAAAGTATTGTGCTCTTTTTATTAAAATATCTACTGCATTTTGATGTGGGGTCGAACTGATGGGATATTTGCTTGCCGGTCAACGCCGAGAGTCTAGACAATGACATGTCAAAAATGTGGTGTTGGAGTGAAAATAAAGTAAAACAGGGATTAGAAACCAGATCACGGCAGCTATCAGGTGACAGTCCTTCTTGACTTGGTTGCCTTATTAAAGTAAAACAGAAAAAATCAAAACAATTTGATTGAATAGAACGATGTTCTAAGCAAGATCTTGGCCAGGATAGGACCACCTTTTAAGGGTCTTCTGAAAACAAACAGACGTGGGTATGAGGAGCACGTCTAAAAGACAGCCCACTTGGAGTGATCGGGAACTAGTACATAGAAAGAAAGCGTTGACGGCGTTTAAAAGGAAACAGAACTAGGGGCTAAACAGATGATGATGTTAATTTTCTCTTTTTTCTGAATATCAAACATAAAACCAAGACAGTCCCCTGATATCCGCAACAGAGAGTCACCACTCCGAGAAAAGGAGTGCTCACTAAATAGCACTAAATTTCAACATTCAGCGCATTTTATGTAAAAGTACTTCTATTGGTTGTTTTGAGTTGCTGACTAAAGCTGTTAATCAATGTGTCAGAACGAAAAAATTCCGCTTCAGCTAACAGTTTCGTTTCATTTAAGGTTTTCACGTTCAATTCGAAGCTTCAACTTTGTTGAACAACAAGGATCTGTCAAATTATTTGCGCCAAAACCGAAGTAAATATAAATACTAGAGCCAAGGGGAATGCTCCAAACAGAACCAAATAGTAAAGCCAAGGAAAATGTACATGTGTACTATAAACATTTGATGAGTTTTGCTGTCTGCCGGAGAGGGTGCCGAAACAGCCTTGTCGACCACCGTAAGACATAGTCTGGGTCACATTCAACACATTGAAATCAATCCTTCGGCTAAAAGAATTTTCAATTCCGATCCTAATCCTCGAAAAGATAACCATGGCTAAGATCGTAGCAAAATTAATTTGATGAGTGGAAGTTGCGAGCTAAACAAAAACAAAAGACAGCAGTTAATAAAGCTCAGACCCTCCATGGATCGCTGATCTTATAAGTACACTGTGATGTTACAAGTCTTTTAGAAGAAATCCAAGACCGTAAAGATCAAAGTCGGAGATCACCAAAACGAGAAGGGCTTGTTGGTTGACTACCAGGTCCACTCCGAACGATCATTTCGCACGAGGAAAAAGTTGATAATGATCAAGTTTCCATCCATAAGGGGTGTGAATAGGAATGTTGAAAAGATGCATATGGATTAGGAATCCATTTAAATGGGAGTCCTGATGAAAACCCGAGAAGAATGGAGGCAGATCAAGAAATTCAAAATGTTCCTTTGAAGAATATCACAACATAGCCTGGTATGTTCAGAAAAGCCCCAATCAGACCATATTTTTTTAAAAGGATTGTTGAACATACTCATCGGAGCACAAATAGAGGCAAGAGAAAAATATTAGACGTACTTTTGAACATATTTCAAAACTTGGTTTTCGTAACAGGGTAAAAATACGAGATCTATCGTGTAGACTTTTTTGAAGTTACATAAAGCAACATACAAAAAAAAACCCAAGAGAGTGAGACCTATCAAGAAGAATAGCTCGTTGGTTGAAGCCTGAGGTGGTAAAGGACCAGAAGGTCACCAGATGTGTTGAGGACCTTAGATCAACGCAGTCAAAAGCAGCCCTAGAACATTCCTTTACGTTCAAAACTGTATTTGATCATGAAAAAAGACACCTTACAGATGTCATTCCTTCTCCCTCAACAGTCAAATTGTATATCTAAACCCCATTCCATACCCATGCAGTAGATATATCACAAGTGTTACAAGGTGAATGAGAATAAATCTGCCAAAATAATCATCTTACCAAATTGTTGCAAAATTGTTTTGTTTTTCTCTCTCAATTTCTGGACTGAATCCAATTGTTTCATCATCATTTCCATAGCTTTTACATACATGCATGTCGAAGATAAAGAATTGTTTGTTTTTGTTTTGTTTTTTTTTTCATTTTGTTTGTTTTCTTCATTTACACACATAAATATTGTATTGATAATAGTTGCCGTTTACTTTTGCGTATTCATCATGTTAAATCTCATTTTATGTATCCTACCATTATATCCACTTTTATAGCCCTTTTGTTAAACTCTATCTAAAAAATATTCATTTTTATTTTTTGTTTTTCATCAATATTTTCTGGTGAGTAGTTGCCTTTATATATATAAAAAATCGTTATTAAACATTTTCATTTCTCATTAACTTATTATATCACAAATTGTTTTTTTTTTTTTAATTTTTCATTCCTTATTATTTGTTAGTCCTAAAATATATATATATATATGTATGTATATATGTAGATTTTATAAGTTCATTTTATTTTTTTCATTTGTTTGAGTCGTAGGTAAATAAAGATATTACAAGTACGTATATTTAGACATTAATGATAAAATATATTTTACATTTAACAAATAAAGTTATATTTAATTCAAAAGAAACGCTGAAGTAACCTTTAGTCTTTGTTTTTTTTTTATTTTTACATTTTAAATACTTTATAGAAGAGTAAGATATTGTGTTGCGGAGGATGCTTTTCCATTTTCGGGAGGGACAATTAGATGGAACTTGCTTGCAACAATTCTGAGAGACTTGAGATTTACAATGGTTTGGAGCAAAACGTAGATGATAAATTGGTTACAGAACTGTCCGAAATTGTGAACGTTTTGAAGAGAGACACGTCTCAAATTTATTTGAAGGTTGCCAAGTAAAGCACCAGAATACGTCTTAAGTCTGTATATTAAATATTTTGGCGTCCTTTTGAAACCAAATTGAACGATGGAGTAGAACGCGTTTCCAGTTGCTTCGATTGGAAGTTGATGAGATCTCCCAATTGAAAAGTATGTATTTTATAATTGTGAAATTGAGGTGGGGTGAGACAGAAAAAAAAGGTCTGCAAATTAGAACATTAATTGAGCTATCCGTGCAAAAGTGACGTAACCCACAAAAACTTTATTTACCAAACTAAACATTTTTGAGGCCATTAGAACTCTCTATTTAAATTTTTGTAGATAACGTCACTTTTGCACCAATAGACTCAACTAATGTCTTAATTTGTAGACCTTTTATTTCTGCCTCTCCCCACCTCGAACTAAACAAAAAAAATGAGTATGTGGCACCCATTACTTTCATAATCCGGCGAAGAAAGTAAAAATCATTTCAATCCACAAATCGGCTAGATTAGCTTTGTCAAACAGATTACAGAACCGTTGAGTAGGAATCTACGACGGAGCACAAATATGTTCCACAAAATAAATTCTAATTTAAGACAAATCTTTTCAGGGCTTTTCTTTCAGTGGGATGCACTTCACTTTAGGATGGTGACGTATCCTACTTGTACAGCAAAAAGAAGGATGAAGTACAGAAGATGAGGAAGTATTTTAGCTGAGCTGAGCAGCAAGGTGAACCTCCTGACCGACGCCACCTTAAATTGAAAAATTCACAAATTGAACGATTTATTTGTTCTTTCATTTGAATAAATGAAGCTTTGCTTCAAGTGATCTCAGTGCTCACAAATGGTCAAGGAAATTAACATAAATCTAAGAATACCAACAATTCAATGGCACCCGAAAGGAACAATCTTCTTGCTGAACTGGGACGAAAATGCTCTTAAGATGGCACAATTGAGGACCCAACCATAAGTCGAGCAACCGAGCTGATGCATAGAAATGATTCATTGTGATCCTTCGTTCAGTTTCGTTAATTTTTGTTTACTTAAATGGGAGTGAGATCTCTGCTTAGGATGACAAGACTAATCATCAAGCCATAAGTCAAGAAGTAGAGTGGATGTACAGAAATTATTCTCTGTGATCTTTCGTTCAGTTTCGTTAACTCTTGCTTAATTAATTGGGAGCAAATGTTAACGACACTTAACGAAGAATCACAGAGTATCATTTCCGTGCATTCGCTCAATTGCCTAACTGGTTCTAATTCCTAAACTGTGATCATTCGTTCAGTTTCGTTAACTTTTGCTTACTTAAGTGGAAGCGAGATCAGTCGCGCGATGGCGCTGGTAATTTTCGATAGACTTACGTAGATCGCTAAATTTCTTTGAAGCATAATCTTGTGATTGCAATGGTCGTTGGTCCAATGAAGCATTCATTTAGAAGAGCTTCAAATCCAGTTCAAATGGTGATAAAAAAAATAAATTTCAAAATACAATAAAGAACCCCACCAAGTTCAGTAATGAATGAAAAATAAGCCAAGTCGAGCCTCATTTTATTTGAATTTATACTCCAATTGTAAACCAAGACTCGCGCCAACTGACAGAGTCTCCTAAGTACAAGGCGCAAGTATCCATCCAAATTTAGTCCCCTCCTTTTCTATTTTCTCTGTGAATAAATGAATAATAAATAGTTTTCATTTCTTCTACCACAAAAAGAAAGTGATATAACAACTTTAAGAAAAGAAACTGAACTAATTTCTGAATTCGATATATGTACCAGAACAAAATAAACTGAAGATCCTTGGCCGGTTCTATCGCTCGGCATGTCACCGAACACAGATCCAATGCACTCTGATTCCTACTAAGATCTTGAAGACAACAATGTGCTGTAGCAAATAATTGATTAGTACATAAACATCAAGTGGGAATGAATCCCAATTAAATTCATTACGCTGAGGGAAAAGAAATACGTTTAAAAAACAAACACTTCTACATACAAAGATATTTAGCTGGATAAAAGAATCTCACACTTGTGCTATATTTTGTTTTTCTCGTTATAACATTGTTTTTCTCTGAAATGCTTATTTAAACAGAATTTCTAAGAGGTTAAGTTAACGAAAAAAAAACGAACAAAAACACTGCATGATTTAAAGGTAAAAATGTATTTTTCAAAGTTACTTCTTCCTTTTTATCGTGTAGTTTTATAATAAAAAAAAGAGAAACCGAACTCATATACATTTAAGAACAAACAGTAGTAAACTATGTATTATTATTGTGTACAACAAAGAAAACGAAAAAAAAAAATAAACACTATTACTAAATCAAACAATTAAATAGTTAAAGTAAACGATATATACAGCAATATATATTTATATATATATTCTTTTGTAGAATGTGTGAATTTTTTGTCTGGTCTTGAACTATAAACTATTTACATTTATGAGTAGTGAATGAGCTGATTGGTTCAAATTTGATTTGACTTAAGATCTTTTTTTTCTGTTTTTGTTTTATTTAAAGATAAGTAGATTCACCTGAAAGGACATAACAAACAAATAATATATATATACACTAAATAAAAAGTAATAAAATAATAAATGTAAATATTAAAGATAATCAAAAAAAATGTGTGGGAAGAAAATTAGAGCAGTTGTGGGACAGTTTCATTTGTTTTGCGCGAAATAGAAGTAGCTTCAGGTTAAGTTAGGTACAAGTGCATAGCGTCTTTGTAGTAACACACGACTTAAGCGATGCGGATAACCAGTTTACCATGTTAACAAAGCGTTTGAAATGGCTTAGTTGCGCTTGAGTTGGCGAAGAACTAGATGTATGTTCTTTGGCTTTGGCTTTTCCCCTAATGTAGAGAGGGCTTTCTTGTGAAAAGGGAGGAGAAGTCCAGGAAAATCCACCATCGACCAGATTCGCACACTACGGCAGATCCTGAAAAAGACACAAGAGATGCAGATCGACACCCACCACCTCTTTGTCGATCAAGGCCGCATATGACAGCGTGCATAGGGACGAGCTATACAACGCCATGTCTAGTTTTGACATTCCTGCCAAGCTCGTCAGGTTGTCCAGGATGACGATGGAGAATTCTCGCTGCGCCATCAAGGTCGGTAACGAAATCACCGAGATTAGACAAGGCGACGCGCTGTCATGTGACCTCTTTAACATCATCCTGGAGAAGATCGTGAAAGACTCACACGCCAACACTAGAGGCACGATCTTCCAGAAGTCCGTACAACTGTTAGCATACGCGGATGACATTGACGTGATTGGCAGCACACAGCGAGCCGTCAATGAGGCATTTGCTGGCATTTATGCGAAAGCAGCTGAAATGGGTCTAGCGGTGAATGAGGGCAAAACGAAGTATATGCGGAGGTGATATAGTTTGGCACATACTTGAGCCAAGAGCCAAGTCCCCGATGTGGGCAAATGAATGGTGATTGACGAACACATTTGGAAGACAAAAGAATATTGCCTGTGAACCGTCTTGATTTGGCAAACGCGAGTTCGAAACTAGACCATGTACATATATCGAAGCGTCTTCGACCAGTTGGACAATTCAATAGCGGACGCCCACGAAACCGATGGCGTACACAAGTGGAGACCTCAACCAACTTGGTGTTCGAAATTGGAGGTAGTTAGATAATAATCGTGCCAGATGGAGAGGGTTGTTGGCAGAGGACCAGGTCCAATCTGGACTGAAGCCCTACCAGAAGCAGAGTTCGATCGGTGGTGATGTATAAAATGTGAATACAGCTACAGACTTTAAACTCGAATTTCATTGATCGAGTTCATGGTAAGCCGCGTGTATCGCGGTCACCTGAAATGCAATTAATACGAAATGCGTAGGTTCCTTTATATGCGATGCCATGTCTGACAATTACATGTTCACTAAAGATAGCTCTGAACGATGAACATGCTCTTTGAATTTGTTCGTCGTGTTTATCTCGTGTAGGGGCTGGTTCGCAAACGGTTCGTTGTTGGCGAAAAATTTCGAATTTTTGTTGTGAACATCGCCGACAGGGATACACTGTGAAGAATCCACATGAAATGAATGTCGCCAAATTTATTCGCCGTCTAGGGGATAACGCAAACGAACATGATCGACAATCACGTTCGTTGTTTAGGGCTACCTCAAGACTACAGTGTAGAGTGTAAACTCGCAGGCTCTGGATATGATTGTGTCCAGGATAAAGGCGAAAATATCAAGCCTTGTCCGCTTGGAAGGATGAGTGCTCTGGGGAATTGAAAATCCAATGGACACAAATATCAAAGCAACGTCTTGAAGTTGGTTAAAAGAGATGATTCCATCAAGGTGTTCCATAAGTTTGTACGTGAGATCTAAGAACCATGCGTCGTTTTCTAGCCTCTTTCAACGGCTTTCTTTTTGCAACAGCAACAGACAGTGTCTAGTGGATATGTACACAAATTCATAGCGGAAATGTGATTCCCTCTATCCCAAGTTTTACTCCTTGACAAAGGTGAACTTTACAATTGACATCCAAATGGAAATCCGATCCAGAATCGAACACTAATGCCCGTTGTCACAGTGCAAGCCTCTCCGCATGTTTAGCTTTTTAAACATTTATGAAAAAAGGTGATTGTGATTGAACTCAAAACGTGTATGTGCTCGAATATGTGTGCAATCAAAATCGGCGAGTGGGCGTGGAAGCCAATCACGAAAGGCTGAAATCTGAAGCATTTCCAGACAAAATATTTTGTTGCTTTTGTGGGTTGTCTCTATGCATTTTGGAGTTGAAATGATTTTCATACACTAACGGCAATTATGCACTCTTTAGATTGACACTTAAGCCACGGCAGTCGGTGGCTTAGGTTAGGTAAAGGAGCAACTAGTGAATTCACCGGCACACTTAGACCATGTTGGTCCATTGTGCTACCCGCAGTCAGATTACTACCACTGATTGACCACTTCAGTGATAGTGCCGTTATTTTGATACCAACGGCAACCAGATTTGAAAACCATATAAAAGCGTATTAACTTTGCTTTCACGGGTATTCGAACCGGTACTGGTACCGACCCCGCTAACTAGGGGCAGGCACTCAACCAACTGCGCCATCTAGTCGTCAATCGGTGGCTTAAGTTAAACTAGGACTTAAGTTGAATTTTTCGAAGCCTCCACAGAGAAAATTAAATTTGTATTCATTTTGAGTGTATCCATGTATCAACACTTAAGCTCGTACTGTACATAAATGTGGAAGTAAATTCGTGGCATAATTCGGCTCCTCCGCATAGAGTGATTGAACACCAATCATCCGTTTAGGAGGTTCGATTGGACATGAAGAGATAGAACGAACCTCCAATTTCGCGAATGCCGGGCAACTAGACTCTGCTTTCCAATCACCGTCAGGGACAGATGCAGCTTAACTCAGGTTAAGACGCTCCTCCATGGATCTCTGACTTGACAAGTGACTGGCTCATTGGCTCATCCATTTCTTCATTGTGTGAACTGTCTTCTCATAACCAGTCCTTACGTCGAACAATTTTAACGGGACATCATCCTCAAACTTTGCATAAGAATCACTTTTGTGTTATGAATCGCTTTGAAACTGTCCCAAAACCACTGCCGTAATTTTCTTCCTTTCTAAATAACAAAAAAATAATAATAAAAAAGCGATGATGAGGATGATTTAAATTCTTAAAAAATAAAAATATATTTTAAAACTAAAAAAAATGTAAACATTCAAATGAATCAAATGGACGTGAAACAAGCACAAGATGCACAAGAAGAGGAAGCAAATAGGATCACTAAAAGAGAGAATCAAGATAAATGCACGCATGCGTCTAAGAAAAAATTTTCCAAACAAAAAAACTTCTATTTCATTGTTATCCTTCAAACACTTGTCATTTCAAAATCACCCCCAACTGAGGTGACATCGGATACTTCACTAAATTCATTTTCCGACAGCAGTCGATAACGATTTATCGTCAAGCAACTATTCGGCGATGACAAGTGCTCTTCAAGTACAACATGTAGTCAAGCAAAATTTTGAAAACAAAAAAATGAGGTAAAAAATATGCGGTAATTTTGAAGTTTCGACCAAGAAGACAAGCAATTGTACGAAAGCAATAAGAAAACAGGTTTATATCGAATTCAAATTGTTTGCATTCAAGTAATTTTTAAGGAAAATTTCATATAATCATACATACATTTGGGTGGTTATTTGATTGAGTTTTTTTTGTTTTGGTTTTTGGTATATTTAAGTTTCGTATATAGTAGGTTTATATTTATTTGGTTTAAATATATCGGCAGCATGGAAGTAAACAAGGAGGATATATTTAAAAAACAACACAAATTAAAATTCAATTAAATTTTTTGTAATTCACATCAATTTGTTTATATACGTATACATAAATGGGTTGTAAGCAAAAAAAAAAAATAAACATTCATCATGTTGGATGTGGTTTTAATGTGGTGAAGTCGAACATGACAGGGTGATGAAAGGGGGAAATGGTGGCACACTCAAAGGGAAGATGTACCAGATTGGTGCATTTTAATACTTAGGTTGGTACTCTTTGATGGTGAGGGCTTAAGGCTGTAAGAGCGAGGACATTATAAAATGATCGATCGCGAAGAACGTATATGAACGTATAACGTATGGGTCGCGGTGGCATAGTGGATAATGCGTTGAATCCTACGCAGAGGGTGCCAGGTTCGATACCCGAATTTACCACCTTTTCATAATTCACGGTTCTACCTCTTTAGAGTCACTGACAATACTCAAAGGGTACTTCTGTCTAGAAAAAGCTTCTCAACTACGCCGTTCGGAGTCGGCATTAAACTGTAGGTCCCTTCCACGCGTGAAAGGACGCACAACACGAGTAGTTGCTGAGAAGCTAGGCCCAGGTTCGCCTCGGACTGGGGCACAGCGAAAACAACGGAAGAACCAGTGAAACGTAGAAGAGCGTTGAAAAGGGCACAGTATTTTCGAATAGTTCAACCAAGGCAAAATTCCCTTTCTTCATCCTCATTTAAAAAATACTCAATCCACAGAGTCTGGCCTTAAGAGTTCAGGACTGTCAAAATTCTGCCTGTGTGGCTATTCGTCATTCCTTCTTTGTTTGAGAAAGTAGTTCAATATGTCATATCTGATCTCATGACACATAACCTCCTGAGATCGTACTGGAAGTCTAAACACCAGACGCTGGATGGTCCTCTTCGATCATGGATGGGATCACTTGTCATTTAGGAGGATCTAAATATTCAATAGTCATTCTGACTATCAAATCAGAACAATGATTTTCACACAGAGACTATAGGAATAAAGGAAGCTCTGTCTGGGCTAAAGAACAATGCCAGGTCAGGCAGCGATCAAAACTCCGAACAAAGTCACTTTCAACTCTAAAGCCGTGTTTTTTTTTTCATCGCTATCGGTAATGAAGTGAAGTAAGATGCAAAAAAACGATTCGCAGTGGCTTTGATTTTTATCTGTCAGAATACATGAAGAAAACAATTTATATGTTCGAATCGCTGTCAAAATATATGAAAAAAAAATTCGAACTCGAATTTTTATAGCCAATCACTTTTCACTGTCATATTATGCACAGTGATAGGCAGTGAGTTGTTGTATCTGTTTTACATGCAAAATCCTACTTCACTATTTATAGATCTGTGAAAAAAACACGGCTTAAGATTTCCCTCAATTACCGCCTGTCTCTCAACGATATGGCCAAGTATTATAGCACCCAACATATCTGGATGCCGGGACACTGTGGCATTCCAAAGAACTGTGAAACGGACTGTACTTGTTCTGTAATCTTTCCGGATGGTCACCAAGAAGCCCGGCTGAAATAAATTCAAAAGAGTCAGTCATCTCCAAAAGCACTAAATGGTTTGCGGTATAGGTTCAAACAGATCCACGTGGTCTATACGGGCTTATGTGTGACTGACGTGTCCCAGCAATCAGCCACTACAACTCAACCTAACCTATGTCAAACCTGTCTTGATTTACAATGAATCAGTTTTTTAAAACAGAGAGTATTGAAGCCATTTGTGTGAGAACAACTCACGCACAACATGAGGCATTAATGAATAACAACAAGCTGGGTGTTATTGTTTGACACAAAAAGGAGACCCTTCAAATTGCCCAACTATAAAGGCATCAATCTTCTGAAAGTCTTTCTTCCGTGTTGTGTAAACACCTAAAGCCATTCGTCAACAACCGAGACCGTCCATAGCAGTGAGGCTTTCGACAAGGAAATCCACCATCGGCCAAATATTTACACTCGGGCAGATTTTGGAGAAGAAAAAAAAAACCCAGGAGCAAAAATTTACACTCACCAACTTTTCGATTTTAAGGCCGCGTATGACAGCATTTTTAGAGACAAGATATACAGAGCAATGCTTAGTTTTGGCATCCCAACCAAAATCATCCGTTTCTGAAGCATGACGATGGAGAATGCACGCTGCTTCAATGAGTTCGGTAAACACTTAACCGAAGATCTGTCGACGTAGCTTTGAGGTAAAGACTTCCAAACAGCAGCGCTGAAATCAAACGAAGAATAACACTTGCCAATCGCTTCTTTGGACAAGGAAGCAACTGATATACAAAGCCCTATGATGAGGGTATGAGGGACCAACAATTGAGATGGCTAGTTCATGGAGGGCGAATGGGAACCAATGCTCCGGCCCGAAGGAAGGCGCAATAGATGAAGACCACAAATCAGGTGGAAATGCTTGCGTCCAAAACTGGAGGCAGATATGAAAATATTGAGTTTATTAGAGAAGCTTGTTGGTTGCGGCCCAGGTACATCCCGAATGGGTTGGAAAAGGAAAGGAAACGAAAAGGCGAAAGGACCATCGGAACCCTTCACAGGCCATGGACCATTCTGCGCTTTAAGAGACTGTGGCCGAACAAGAAAGAATGAACTGGATAGAAACCTGGAACCACTCTCAAATCATGGAGCAAGCCAAGAAACTCTCAGATCAATATAACCTTTATATAAGAGTAGTAAGTATATAAGATAGAGGTTTGAGGCGTGTATCAAGGTGAGCAAGAACAACCTCTGCATGCTGACAGGCTTCCTATCTGGGCACCTAAAAAACTAGGGGTATCAGAAGAAGGTCTATGTGGACTCTGTGGATAATCTAATTAAATTCCAGAAATGTAAATACTGGGATTGCTAGCGGCACTAGCCCGCCTGATATCAGAGGAAGAGTTGAAGTCACTAGAACCATCTCTAGGTTCCTTAAGGAAACAGACTTGACTACAATGAATCTCTTCCACCCTCGCGAAACAGGAGTCCATAACTCTCAAAAGAACTGCATGTGAGGGCAACTCGTAAGAGGAGAAGAGTATGAAAAGGGGCACAATGAACTTAAATTCGCGCTTCAGTATAATCTAGTAAATGGGTAATTATATCAATTTGCTTCCATTTGGCATACACCCGCAACTCCCCAGTAAAACAAGTTACCAAAGGATTTCTACATTTATGCATACACTCTACACACACCCCAACCCCAAAGCTGTCACCATCAAAATACGCCCAAAAGTACTGTACAGAGAGGATTAATACGGATGAGGTTTAAAATGATGTGGGGATTAGTAAAAATGAAGTGGTTAGGATTATTTCATAAAAAGATTATTTCTTTTCTCATTCTTTTGATGATGATGATCTATCAACAACATAACATAGCATTGCCACTACATACACAACTAAAAACAGTTTTCCATACAATAATACAAATATACTTAAGTAAATAATAAAAACAAAAATCACGTCTGAAATCATTTGTCATGCAATAGTTTAGGTTTCTGGTTTCTGGTTTATTTTATATTTTTGATTATTCCTAATGCGTTGTTGCATATATCAATCATATTTATTTCTTTTGATTTCTCTTGTGTAGCATAATGTAAGATTATGGGCTATATTTGGAGTTTGTTTTTTATTTTTGGTTTTCCTGCTTACAGAGAGATGATTAACGATGGCATTTTGTATAAGGGAGAGGTTTTTCTAGATGGCAGCAGGGAAAATTGTTTCTTTTGTTGTACACTTGATGTTTTATAGCCCTATTAACGATGACGAGTCGAAGGAAGGATAAGTCGCGAGACACGTTGCCAATGTGCCACGATTTGGACATTCTGGCACTTTCTCTCTGTGGGACTGTGGCGCTTTGAGATTGAATATGGCACTCTGTGAATCATTTGTAAAATTAACATATATCAACAATCACTGCATCCCTTACACCTAAGTTTGAATGAAGCTGTAGTTCTTCCATTCATTTTCCTTAATTCTCTCCCTAAAACCCCAAGAATTATTTCCAGCACAGTAGTGTTCCCTCGAAGATGAGCCGGTGTTTAGATGCGTCCCTACTACACGGCTTAGTTTTGAATTACAAAAGGCGACGGGAGCAGCGAAAATAGGTTAAGACAAACTGTGAATAAGGAAGGACAATGAATGTAAAGCCTAGTATTTTAATGGATTATGGCTCATTGAGTGGAAGTCGCATTTTTCCTTAAGAAATGCATACCACTGGGAGTCCGAAGCTTCGTCAGATGCTGTATTCTAGCACCACGGTAGGTCATAAACACCTGAGACCAACAGCTGAATTCAGCCGGACAGCCTCTTTGTGGGAGCGTCGCTGAGATTGTACATTAAATCCAAATCAAAGGGATGGTCCGAGATTAATGCTAACGCGTCACCTAGTTTGAGACGACTACATTGTCGTGGTAGTGTGCGACTCTGACAGTGGTCAAGAACTGCGCCCTTTACCGAGTGAGAGGAATATTTAATTCAAGAACTTAATTGGTTTCCTGAAGTAAAACTCAAGGCGTTAGTTGGTGGATTTTGTGGTATAAGCCTCAGCTTGGTCCTTCCGAAGCCCATTGTCTTCTTCCGATGATATCAATGTCTTTGAAATATATGTGCATCTAGTGTTGACATCTCAGATACGCAGGAAATGAACGATTCTAAAAAGTCGGGCGTCGCCAAAAAAATACCTGTTTTTTCCGTTTGTGGCAACTTGGACCTTGAAATGTCCACCAACGTGAGTCGCGAGAGGCAAACGCGATCCACACGTTTACGACCAAAAAATTCGCGATGATGTGTGTGTTAGCTCAAATTGTACCCATTCTCTCAGCGAATGAGAAAACTTCATATAAATGAAGTGCCAGAGTTTGCGAAGTTCGCTATTCGTTGTGAGCTCATATGAAGGGCCCTTAACCTGGGGACACATTTGTGATCGACCTTTAGGGGGTATTCTCAGTTGGGATTTTGAGAAAATCGATTATATATATTTCAAAATTGATATTGAAAATAAATTGCAATATGAAAATGTTAGCCAGATTGGACTATTATTTATGGAGATAAATAACTTTGAGTGGAGCCATCTCTATGTGCATGCTAATGGTACTCAAACGTTTTTCTCGAAATCGTGTCTTCGAAGTCGGTGTAACTTGAGAACGGCTTTACAAATCCGTTTGAAGTTTTGATCACTTATTTTATATTGTATTTTCCTCCGTGGGAATGAAGGATTTTATTTTGACAGCTAGTTTTTTTTTATAACCAAAAATGAGCGAGAAATTTAGGTAAAACATCAAATTTGAGTTTCAACGTCCGTCATTTAAAAAAAAAGAAATGCAAAATTCTTTTAAATTCCTTCGATCAACCGGAGCATTATAATCATATTAATAAACATTTTTGAAATTTTAATTTCAGACAATCTAGTGACAAGCAGCAGTGATTACCGCAAAACCGATTTTTTTACTTTTATTTTGACATAAAAAAATTATATTATTTTTCTTAAAAACAAATTCATCATGTTGAATAACATTTGGTATCAATTCTTTTAATGTGTGCTGACCACGAAAAAAAAACATCACAAAAATCCGCTTTTTTTGATGTTTCAACTGAGACCACCCCCTTAATTGCTTGGGACCATCTGCATGTGACGGAAAAGAGTGGCATAAGCTAAAGTTTTCAACAAAATTAATCATTTTGTCCCTTTTCAGGGTCTGGTTCGATTATAAAACCAATCTCAAAAATAAAAAATAAAGGCGAACTTGCAGCATTAAACTGAAACAGAATCAGAAATTCCACCAGTCACGAAGTAAATTTAGATAAGCCTGGTAACATGAATTACGTGTTTTTATTTTTGTAAAATTGTTGTTTTTATTAAAAACCTGTTTAAAATAAACATTTTACTTTAAAACACATTCACCCCTATTGCGAGTGTCAAATATCAATCAATTGACAATTGATAAATTTGTCAATTAAAAACGACTTCGGTATAGGTGTTAGCAGAAATGAAGTATTACAGAAACGCACGACTTCTAACTCTCTTGCCTCTTAAAACGCTTGACAACTGTTTTTTATAACCTTCTCTCAAACTAAATTGGCCAATCAGAGGACGACATTTACGTTATTTCTTGAATAACCGTCAAAAATTCATGACTATCTGTCAAAAAAGCACCCAAATTAACAGTTGTTGGTTGTTAAAACTGTTGACTATTGTGAATAAATTGACTGGTGTGACTGAGACATTTATTTGACAGTTAAAAACAGCAGACAATTTCATTTGTTTTCTTTTCTGTTGTGTCGAAAATTGTTCAAATAATGAGTTCAGTTGAATTAGATATGGATGGTGAAGATTTTCTTGAATGAGATTTTAAGGAGACGAAGGCAGTTAATCCTTCTAATTCTCTAGAACTAGAGGAATGTATGTACGTACCCAGATACACAGCTCCGTAATCAAAATTTATTCTTATGGGTAATCCTTTAGTTTTGTGAAGAATTTTCGTTTAACAAATGAAACGTTTTGCTATTTATTGTAAGAACATGAG
The DNA here is from genome assembly GCA_964034865.1 of Eristalis intricaria. NCBI lineage: Eukaryota > Metazoa > Arthropoda > Insecta > Diptera > Syrphidae > Eristalis > Eristalis intricaria. The sequence goes on along the minus strand of OZ035874.1, from coordinate 63,992,406 downwards.
GGAAAGTTAAAACAAAAGGTCTACATCATATCCACGCCCAAAATGGATAAAGTTTAACCACTCCAACGCTGACAAACTACGGGCAAACGCAGATTTTTTCAAAATACAGTATATATCAATAAATAACTCAAAAATATATATATTTGTATTGTTTGAAAACTTTACAAGATTACAAATCACATTTGTTTCGAAGCCTCTGCCTCCTTTATCAAAAAAATGTGTCTCCATTGACACTCACAATACCACTTTGGCTCCATTCACAGTGGAAAAAATGATAACGATCAATCCTTCCGTCAAAATTAACAATCGTTATACCAAATCGTAAAATTTTTTGATAAGTATCGTTTATCGTTGATTTTTTGACACTCGCTATAGGAGCCATTATTTTATGCGCTCACCTTTCAAGACGAGAATGAATAAACCAATTTTATTTGACGTTTGACATATCTTATTTTTCTTATGGTGGCAATAGTGAAATTCAGGTGAATTATGAAACACGCTAACTGTAATAGATCGACTTGCTGCTTTCGCGAAAGTGGTGCCCTGAATTATGAAAGTTCTTCCATTTCGGAAACTTAACCTAGACACACAGCAATCAACGAGGGTCAACCAAGGTACACAGCACAGGAGTCCTCTACGCAAGGGCAGCTGTTTGCCTTTTTTTAAATATAGGTACTAAATTAGGACGCTTGCACGGCGATGTGCGAGTGTTTCGGAACACCTTATTCTGTGTTCTGCGTTTCAAATGTCTGTATACGAAATTTTTACGCTGGGGATAGGCAAGCAGCTCCAGTAGAATCTTTAATTTGACAAGAGAAAGAGAGCGAACGTTAGACTCGTCATCGGTAACAGGGCCATAAATAAGCAAAGGGTCAAGATGCAACTTATAATTGATTGGATGACAGAATTGTGCTCATTCCTGTTTCGTGTTGAGGAGGAGATTATCTGCAGTCCTTTGGTAGGTTTCCAAAAGAACGAGCCTAATTATAAGGATAATAAAAATATGCATGGCGTGACAGTCTGTAGTGGATCGGAGACGAATTATGCATGCGAGCGGGCTGCTTATGTCGAACGCCGCTCTTTTTGAAGCTTTTTGTAGACAGGCATAACCTGAATAAAGGTCAGTCAAAAGAGGTGGAGCCGTCAATTATGAAAGCTGATAAACTCGGAGATTGAACCCGGCACCATTGGCAAGGGAGTCGACGCACCAACCCACTACACCACGACGACCCATCATGGACAACAGAACACACAAGAACAGCAATAAACTTGAACATAATTCATGACATCAATAACTACGAATAGTTTTACTTATTACAGCGATGCTTGCGTGGTTATTAAATAAAGAGAAACAAATCCGAGGCGTCTACAAAATTCCGGGACAATAAAATAGTGTCCTCGCGATCTCGCACTATCACTGTCATTTATATTGCCTTTGGTGCGTGTGCAAGGTCACGTTCCAGCAACAATGTCCCGTCAAAGGCCATCGTAATCCCATCATAAAAACTGCTCGGAATAAAAGTGCGACATAAATTTATGATTTCCCGTGTCGGGGACATGAGTAAGAGGCCTATTATCTCGGTACGTGTTGTCGGTAAGTGTCTATCGCCAAACCATGAAAAGGTCGAGGAATGGAAATTCACTGCCGATCCGACAAGGACCAGTAGTTTTATTTTCTGATGAATCTTTGCCGGAGAATAGAATACAATTGCTACCACCCATCACGCTCGCCTCGAATGCCATCAGTTAATCATCAATTGTGTAAATATTCTTCTTCTTTTCAAAGTATCAAATTTTATCATTTCTTTTCATCTCTTTTAAAAGTAGTTTTCTTCAAAATTCAAAATTGTTGTTTTAATTAGAAATCGTTTAGTATACTCTACAATTTGTTTATTTTACTTTAAGACGGTTTGTGTTCCAACATTTCTCTAAATCTATTCTTTTTTGTTACCACAGAAAAATTTACTTAATCACTAGTTTCTTTTTCTTCTCCTTTCTTCATCTTCATTTCAGTTTACATACAAATTATCCGTTTTTGTTTTTTCATTCTCCATTATTTGAGATAAGAAATTGTATTCTTTTTTTTTCATTTTATTCCTACAAATACAAAATATATATATATTCGTCAATATTTAGTTGTATCTTCTTCTAAATTGCCCTTCCTCCTTTCGTTCCTAAGCGCAGTCAATAACACACACATGTTCGCTCGAATAAAACAACATTCTTTGAATTCTCTTTAGCAAACAAACTAGAATTACATACGTTTTTGATTTTCAAAAAATAAACATTGACACACATATTCCTATGCACAGGCCTAAGTACAAAACGAAACAGAGAAACTAATTCAAATCGCAGACTTTCATTTTGTTTAAGTTGATTCTCGTCTTGGACGACCGTGAAAGTTCTTCGACAACATCGACATGAGACCCGCACTCAGGGGTAGATTGGAACGTTGCCTGCAAAGTGCTGCTGCTGTGGCATCTGATGTCTCCGTATTGGCCGCCGCTAGTGTTGGCAGGATTTTATCGTTCTTAACTGGAGTTGTGGCAGTTGTTGTACAATTTCTTTTCACAACGCTGTCCTTCTTACGTTTCGGCTTATTAAACATATCATTTAAATGAATGAGTGCAGTTGCTGATGGATGATTATTGGGTAGTAGAAAATTTGTGGATGTTGAAATATTATTGGATGCTGTTGCTTCGGATGATGATGGTGTGGTTAGTGGTGTTTGTATTGCTGATGTCTTACCTGTTGATGGTTGGGTGTTGGGCATGTAAACACCTTTTTGATGATTTTCTATAAGAGATTTGTTAAAATTTCAACCAAGTTTTCAATCTGTCTAATCTTTCAGTCCTATCAATAAAATACTCGTAATGAATGTGAGTAAACTGAAAACGGTACGAACTAAAAAGGAACAAGAAAACTAAAAGACTCCGCGAAGATGAACACTGGCCGAGACTACTTTCTTTACAATGACCTGCTAGTTAACCTAAGGACCAATATGAATGAACGACAAAAGTTGTGGATAGCAGCCCTTGAGGATCAGAGCTATAGATCAATGCTATTTCGAGGTGTTGATCCGAGATCGACCTCCACTACAGAGGTCCTATGGCTCTACTTCGAGTGGAGAAAACCTACAGTTGTAGACTGATTGCAAACGTCGAGGATTAGAAGCCTTTTCAAGACAGTCAGTGACTGGAGAGAGGCGTCTAGACAGTCTGTGACTGGAGAGAGGCGTCTAGACAGTCAGTGACTGGAGAGAGGCGTCTAGACAGTCAGTGACTGGAGAGAGGCGTCTAGACAGTCAGTGACTGGAGAGAGGCGTCTAGACAGTCAGTGACTGGAGAGAGGCGTCTAGACAGTCAGTGACTGGAGAGAGGCGTCTAGACAGTCAGTGACTGGAGAGAGGCGTCTAGACAGTCAGTGACTGGAAAGAGGGGTCTAGACAGTCAGTGACAGAAAGGAATCTCCCTTGTTCTCTTAGTCGTGTCGTCCAAAAATAAGACAAATTTGTATTCTCATAGTCACTTTATGTGAATTTTATCACCCTCATGGCGATCATGTGTATATCGTTAGTCACCTAGCATGAAATATGATCGTCGTAAGGGTGACAAAAGTCGCATACAGTGACTAAAAGAGTACTAGTGACACGACTATGAGAATCATGGGGCATAAGATGATGTTGAGAAAATAAGGTGTTCCAGTACGCTCCGTAGTTCTCTGCTACAAATTTTAATACTCCTCTAAGCAATCATCACGAAAACGTGACCCAAATCGAAAAACAGAACAATTCAGCAGGTGTACTAGTTTAAAAGCGGAACAACTTGGAAGCTTTGCAATTGTTAAACAAAACAAATTTATTCGACTGTGTTGTTCACAGAATCGGAGACTAACAAAGGAACGAGTAAGGGCCAAACCCATAGAATCCGTCACGTGCGTTGCGTCCTGTCAAAAAAAATTACAACTCATAAGCCCTTATGAGAGGGAGAAAAACAGCAAATACAGCCCACAAGTAAAATTCACCACGACGGATGGAATTGGGCAACTTTTAACTTTCTGTACGTTTGACAGATGAAATGAAATTCTATGGAAATTCATTCGGGTGCTCCATATGTGATTGTTTTTACTATATTTTATGAATGAAAGAATACTTTCTGTTTTATTTAAAATTGTTTTTAAATAATTCCTAATAATCCAGAAACTTTAAAATAATATTTCGAATTTCTTAGATTTATATTGTAGAAGAATAAAAATTAATCACGCGGCGCCAGTCTTGTTGAACACAAGGTAGACCTGCTTCATTTGCTGTACAGTCAGTTAGCCATTTGTTTCAACTGATCAGGTGAATGACCCCAAGTCTCCACAAAACATAGCATAAATACACTGATCATCAGAGTGAGTGCGGACAGTAAACGAAATGTAAATAAACAAAATTGTTCTTCTGCATACAGTGGTGTTTTATTTATTTGCCGATAATTTTCTTCCTACAATGCAAGAGTGGATTGTGCACGCAACGTACGTTATTGGGACCTCTTTGCAATCCGGCAACTACGATTCTTGTGGATTCCAAACGTAACTTACGCAACTAATTCTATGGGTGTGGGTCTTAAAAGTCACAAAAAGATTCGCATGTGTATATTTGGCATTTATGAGTTTACTCTTTTCAATCGCATCAGATAGCTTCTGTTCGGGTATGAGTGCATCAAAGCAATAATATTCTATGATCGGGTTTGACTGACAGTTGGAAATCTCTATGAAAATGTAAGGTTACCAGGAAATGAAAGAGTTGGCAATAAAGTGCCCCTAGATCGCCAAAACGCATTCCATTGTATATAACGGTGTTCAAGTCACATCTACTATCAAAATGCCAGAATAGTAAACACAAATTGGGAGACCTGATTTCAAGCGTCCCGGCCTAAATGGCGTATAATGTATATGCGTTACAGGGTAGAGTTAATGGACCTAGCTTTTATAGTCTGTCAAAAGTGGAGCTTTAACTATTGATAGATGATAGATTTATAAGACTCTCATCCTCTGCAGTTAATCTAAGGAAACCTACGACGGAAAATCGAATTTAAGGGACTCGTGGGGGAAATTTCAGAGCAAAGGTTTCGACCTAAGGATGTGGGAGTACATACAAGAGTGAGATTGAGGCAAACGACAAAACACTTTCAAAAGCGTCATATTACCACACAACGATCACGATACCCAAACAATGTGATTCGATTTGATCGTACTCAAAGTCTTATTTAAGATTCCTAATGTGAAAATGTTCATGATTGCACAGAGTTAAGTGGGTAACGACCTGTGCTATCGATGTTAACAAAAACGATATTATAGCCTGAACTCCGAGACTGTGGGTTATTTCAATAGAGGACTTAAAAGAACCCGTATTTGAAGTGACAAGGGGCGAAGGAAAACATCTAAATAGTTGGTCCAAATCGGAGGGAACTTATGGAACTGTAGCATCAGTTAAAAAAAACAAGAAGTAACTAAGTAATCCGGGTGCTTTCATAAACGTCAGACTAATGTCCATTTCACAATCCCGCTTTGGTGCTTCGACTATACGCTGGTTAGGATATTTGTTTCGAAGGATAAATACGTCACAATCATGTGTTTTTTCCATTTGTGGTTGACAAAACTTCGCCGCCCAATGAAAATATCGAGTTAACGCAGCGATGTCAAAAAGCACGAAAATTATTCAACATGTTGACAAATATTTGGTCAGAGAGTGCTTCGCTTACATCAGAGATGCTCTCACCGCTCTCATTTCTCTCATAATAGTCAAAATCAGAATGAAGTATTACAGTCATACACAGACGACTTCACAGTTGATTGCCCCCTAGTCCATCGACGAATTTATTTGAGTACCTTTTTGACACATATTCATGAATTGTTGACGGTTATTCACGAAATAACGTAAATGCCGTCCTCTGATTGGTCAATTTGGTTTAAGAAAACGTTATGGGGGCAAGAGAGGTAGATTTTCGGCATCTCTGTAATACTTCATTTCTGGTCAAAACGTTACACGACGTGGTGAATAGTACGTAACTATTGGATTGTGTAGAAAACGAGGCGACGCGCCAAAACGTCATTGTGAATTGGGGCTAACAAAGGACTGCGTTATCTATGTTCATTAATGCAGATCGATATGCCATCGATGTCCGACAGATTATGCAATCACAATTTTTTGACTGCAAAAAGGGCTCGATTGGAAGAAAACATTTTTACTTGCTTAGTACTTTTTTACGTAACACGTAAGTCTCCACTGGACATGAACCAAGCCTGGTTTGTGAACATGATGTGAAAACTTCACATGGAGGCACATAAATCCACGTCCACATAAGCATCGTGTCGGAGAAGCTCGATTTTAGGACAGAGCATGAGCTCTGTTTAAAGTTTGGACATGAGATTTGACGTTTTCGTATACGTGAAAGAATTTGTTTCGTTGGAGTGGTGAAAAATGTGAGGAAAATAAAGTTTGTTTTTTGGCACTCTTTTTAGTGAGATCCACTTCGTTGATTGGTTATTGGTTGCCTCTTCTTGATGTTGACTCTCTCGGAGCCAACTTTTGACGTGAAGCGGCATGGCATATCCTGCCCACGAAAAGAAGAGCCCGGCTGGCTGTTAAGCTTGTGGTTGTGATGTTGAGCAGCAAAAGTCTTCAATATGTAATGAATTCAAAATCTCAATATCGCTCAAAAATCAAATTCCGTACCATTTGTTTCACGTCTATTTCGGATGTCAATCGTACTAAAGTAGGCCTACAGACAATTTGCAGCGTTTGTGCGTTCAAAAACGCATGAGTAAGGAAATGAGATTGTACTAGCGTAGATAACCTACGTTTATGAAAACACCCTTCTTCTTCTGACATGTCGATACTACTAGAAAACCTAAAGTTGAAAGACTCCACCCACCTATGACATCAAATATACAAACTAGATATACTACAATTACTTTAACCGATTAAAGCACCCTATAAAGCCTCTAAACAAAATGAGTGAAATTAAAACCAATTAAGAACAAACAAAATATGAACCTCAACTGTTATCATGAAAAACTATATAAAAAAAGAAAATGTATACTTTGTTTTTTGAAAATTTTTCGATCAAGAATTTATTCGATCATATTACAACAAAAGCTGAACAAAACATCATTTGCATTCTACCGGCTTCTTCATAATCATATGTTTTCCTTGTTTGGAATCAAAATAAAAAAAATAATAATAAAAACTTTATAACAAATTTGTTTAACAAACAAAAAAAACTAAAGAGTTGTACCCTATGATTCGCACGAAAATTTAAATACAAAACAGAAATTTCAATTTTTTTTTACAGAAAAATTAAGAAAATTATATTATATTAAAGGGAGGAGAAATATGCAAGAAATTGATTTTATAGAAAAAAAAAATACATATGTATTCACAAGATTGATTTTCATTCGCTAAATGATCTCATCTCGGGGTCGTAAGCAAGATTTTGTTTCGCGTTCTGTTTGATTTGTGTGTTTGTTTCCTTATATATTTTTATTTAGCTTTTTTTTCTTTTTAATACAAAAATAACTAAAAAGTAAGTGTTTTACATGTTTAATGGTGTTTTTTGTTTTGTGTTTTTCTTCTTCATTTATTCATATGACTTTAAGGTTTAGTTTAAGTTAAATAAATTAATAAGAAACAAAAATAATATATATAATAAAAATAATTTATTCTCAAAAATGATGGTTACTTCTCAATGGAGACATATTTTTTTCCGAGAGATTGAAAAGGAATCCGATTTCATTTACAAAACAAAATAAAAGAAGAACGAAAGTGAAAAAAAGAGGAATTAATTTCTCAAAAAAAAAAAATAAAATAAAAAATAAAGAAAAAATAGTGTTATGTGCATATGTGTATAGATTATTCTTTTATATATATGTATTTATTTATAGATTAAGAATTATTAATAAACAACAATTAAATTGCTAAATAGCTAGGGGGTAGGGGTAGTAAAAATGTAATAAAAATTTCATTTTGTTTGTCACCAATCTTTATCATAAATCACTATGTTACTTCTATTCTCGTTAATCGTTGATTGCTTACGCATTATGTACACACATGGTATATCTTTCGTTTGTATAAAAAAAAGGCTAATTATCTAATTCAGATCAAATTAAAAATATACTCTGATATTCTCTTATCTGTTCACTTAATTCTCCGCATAAAGTTGAAGGTATTTTCAAAAACGTTACTTACGTTACAACACATTAATCTTGATTGTGTGTGATTATGAATTGATGCTGTGTACAATTGTGTGGATTCATTTTAATTAATGTAGGCATTTAGAATTTGATTTCTGTTCGAATAAATCAATTCAATTTCAGTCGATTAATTTATTTCGATGGCTAGTCTCTTTTTACCTGCTCAAATCGACAGACAGAGGCATTTGCTTAATAACGCCAATGCTCTGAATGTGCACACCCACCGCGGTAGCTTGTAATCTACTAATCTAAATGATTGCATCGGAATTGATGAATCAGTTTATGATTGAATGAATTTAGCACACAAACACAGCGATGCCATAATTTAATTTAAAAGCATGAGATTCTAAAACTTTAAGGCATTTACTGAATTTGAATTGATTTAATCCTGGTGCTACCTGAACGTGTAGATACGAACGACATGTTGTTTCATTCTTTACAAAGGGATCGGAAGATGGGTGGCTGCAATGTGTAATTGTGCCAGGTGTCCTGACTTGAAGTGTCTTTGAATTGACTTAGATATCCTGTTCTTACGAAATAATGACTGATTCCTTAAGTGTTGATAAAAGGTTTTGAAAAGGAAGATACAATCGACAATGTCAATGTTACTGATATGGTTATAGTGCAGCATAAAATGTCGAAAATCTGTTCTAAATCGTTTCAATACTCCTTAAATGCTTATGAGATTGTATTTGTGTTAAAGTATTGTTTGAATAAAAAACAATGAAATAAATATCCACCAAAACCTGCTCTGATCCTGTATCTTATGGGGTTTTCGACCTGAGACGGAGTTTCTAAGGAATAACTATATCCACAAAAACTGAATCAAAAGTCTTATCACGACCTTGTAGGCAATATATCAACTACCTGCTCTGAATTCTGAAAGCACTTCTTGTTCATATGCACATGGACAAATCCACCACCTTTCTAACGTCAAACGTCTTATATGGATTGTGGAAAATATTTATAAGCAATTTGTTGTGGAACATTCTTGTAAGCCATCTGATAACTACCTGCTCTTCATGTGACAAACACTCCTTAAATGGTAATGAAGCAGAATTGTGAGATCAACTACCTGCTCTGCATCCTAAAATACAGCAGTAGCGTTACCAATCCGTTCACTACCTGCCTATAGAAATAAGAATTGTACAAATTATTTGATAATTCTTTGAATATTTTTAATTTTTTCTTTCCCTAAAATGTTATATATTATTGATCTGAACAAATGAAGAGTAGAATAGTTGAAGTTGTAGTTGAGTACTCCCTTGAAACGTATTGCTTTTATTCATGAGCTTTCGTGACGGGTGAATTCACATTCATGCTTTCCCAATGAACAGTGTGCGTTGTACGCATGGGTGGTTGCTTGCCTGCTCGTCTATTCATTAGCTCCCCTTTTCTATTAAGCTTCGTCATCCTTAGACTTTTTTTCACAATGGGTTCTAAGGTCTTCGAGTGGAAGAGATGTTCAACCATCGCACTTGCTAATCCTTTAATTTCACATGATGTATATGCCGCGCTGAACAAATAAAATGTTGACAGGCATTTTCCTTGATACTAATACAACAAAAAGGTAAGCAATGATAATGCGTTCGTTCTTAGACAGGGACCTACGCCTACAATCTGAAGACCTTGGTTCGTGAATGTTCTATGTATGCTATGCATTTCTCAATTTAGCAACTGCGATCAAAAGAAACCCAACATCAATCCATCACTCACACACAAACGTTGCCAATTCTCCCGTCGATAAATTGAATTTCCAAAACGTTCTCTCTATCGTATCTTCAACTTCATTCCATTATCCGTCAAAAAGCTTCGTTTTTGTTATGTTCTCGGAAATTTTCCAGCAAATACATTGACATGATTAAAATTTAAAAGAATTTATAAAGAAACTACATTTATGTTTACACGGATTGTTGCCTGCTTACGGTAATTGTTTTTGTTTTCATATATATATATATTTTACAAAGAATACAATTAAAAGATAAACATATAATATACATATATTATGGTAGAATATAAACATCTTATTTTCTTTCATTAAATTAATAAAAAAAAAATGTAATTATTATGGGAGAACTAATAATAATTATTTTATAGCATAATTAAAAAACTAAAATTAAAACACATGACATCATAATCTAACTATTTTTAGCAGCTTTTTCTTCCTTTTCATATTCTTGTGTGTGTTGTTTTTGTTTTTGTTTTTCTCTTTTCTTTTACTTTTTTCTTTACATCTTTCTACTATGTATAACATATTTCTTATTTGTTTCTTTTTTTTTTATTCGAAAAAAAGTAAGAAAACTCAAATTGACTGAAATACAGTTTCGGATATTCAACACTGTACCATGTCGGTTGAGAAGAAAATAATCAGTTTAAGTAGACAAACAAAATCTCTTATCGTTTCGTTTGTTATTTTTTTTTAAGATTTAGATAATCTTTTTTTGTTTTGTTTTGTTTAAATTAAAGAGAAAGTTTCTTTTGAATTATTTTCTTTTTTTAAAAACAAAAAATAGGGGAGGAAAATATAATGGGATGAGAGAGAAAAAGTAAAAGATCGGGTAGATTCTCTTAACGAACAAAAAAAAAAAATAGTAATAATAAACAAAAAATTAAAAAAAATAATAATAATAATTAAAATTAATAGTATATTCAAGAGAGTACCAACTACTAATGTTTATCGTTATTATCGACCGAACTACCACTCGATGATGATGACGACGACAACGACGACGATGCAAAAAGTTTACTAATATTATTTATATTATTACCATTATTACTAACGCTACTGCTTCGATTCTTGGTCATACCAATTTCACAGACCTCAATCTCTGGTGTGGGCAGGGAGAATTTCTTTCTTGAATCAATCACCACCCCAGCACTGGAACCACCGTCTAAACTGAATGCAGTACCACTGCTACTTCTCGTATCGGTGATACCGATACTAGTTGAACTAACACTTTGACTACCTTCGCTTGTGCAACAATAGCCGCTGCTGCTGCTACTGCTACCGTCTGCTTTCGGTGTGTCTGGATTGGTGGTGCCGTCATCGACACCAACATCATCCCCACCAGCGCATCTGTGACGATCAATGTTGGAGAGCACTGACATGACACCGGGATTGGTGATCAATTTTAATGTGGAATCAATTGGGGACGTCGGTTCTTCACTGTTGTACTTATCGGTGGTTGGAGGAGGAGTGCTGCTGTTCGTCGTCGCTGACGTAAGTTCCACATTGAATCCGATTGAATGAGACTCAACTGGTTTGGCAATCACAATTCCATCACTACTAGCTGTATTTTTTCTACTATGCACAATTGCTGCAGTCGATGCTGAGCGGGCTGTTGCCTTCGCCCTTGGCGACGTATAATCTGCTTGAGGCAAAATTATCCTTTGTGTTATGGCCGGCTTGAGATCGATTACTTCCGAGAGGGAACGTGGACTTTTGCAAGGTGAGTTGTTGAAGCTCAACTGATTATCACATATGGATGAGTAGTAGTCATCATGATCCTGATACACTTCTGTACAGCTACCGTCGTCGAGTGACGATTGAGGCTGCAGATATATATTCGAAAAGGGAACGCATAAATGATCCATTGAATTGGAAATATTGCTGCTTCCAATTGATGTGGTTCGCTCGTTGGACGGTGGCGATGATTTACCAAGCGAAACTCGTGGTAAATCCGTCGCGACATTGGGAGATTTTTCATCACAATTTGAGGTATCCAGTGTTGCTGGTCTTAAATTGCTTTTCGTAAGTAGGGACGCCGCATTCAATTGACTCATAGAGGGATATTTGCATTTCTCGCTTTCGGGATTCAGTTGTATTCCGACGTCAACAATGTTGCCGAGCGCCCTGTTAAGTGGAGACGTTCCAAAACAAAGACCCATATCGCTCTTGCACTTGTTGAAACTTGAGAACCCGCTGTGCAACGGTGAAATCGTATCCCCCACAGAGTGATGACATGTTTCAAAGTTTGATTTTTTCGTCGGGATCTTGATGTGGAACTGCATCAAGACTGCGTCTTTCTTGACAGCACCACTTTGGGCTTGGTCTGGGTTGCGTAGCCCCAGGAAGTGGTATTCATCGTCCTCGTCGTCGGACTTGAGAAAGTCCATTGAAGCAGCACCCCTGGAACCCAGACTGCCGACAAAAAGGGTTTTGTCCACAGAACACGCCCTGCCACTTGTGCTACCAATGGAATTCAGATGATTGCGGCTGGATATGCTGCCAGCACTGTTCCGACGTCCCATCGGTATGGTGGTCTGTTGGGATAGATTTTCGTGAAAATCCGGATCGGTGCGAAAGTAACTGTGCAGCCATTGAAACGTCTTCGAAGGTGGAATTTTGCCTTTGCTCTTCACCTTCTTTTTCTTTTTCAGCAGTTGGTTTTGCGTTGCCGCAGTCGAGGAAGCCCCGACGCCACTGTTGAGCGCAAGGGATGACCCCATTCCAGAGGCTATAGTTTTCGCCTTGAAGCGCTCGCTTTTGATCAGCTTGAGGAATTTGACAGAAGCCGCTGTACACTTCGTGGGAATAGACGATTTCTGATTGTTGCACTCGGTGGAGCGTTCTTCGCTGCATTTCTTGTGGAAAAAGTGCATATGGCGGTTTTTAGTTGATGCTTGGGTGATGTATGGCGGCGGGTGTGTTTGATGGACCCCATTCGAGGATGTGGTGGGTGCGGGCGTGGACGTGGGCGTAGGCGCGGGCATGGGTGTGGATAGAGGTATAGCTAAAGGTAGTCGCGTGTTGGGCATCGCCTCTGTATGTTCATCATGAGCATTGCTCGAAGGGGGAGATGATAACAAAGTGGTTGTTCCACAGCTTTGCGACAAATCCATTTCAGCTGTGGCCGTGGGTGAAGTGATCGGTTCACTATTTGATTTGAGCGTAGCCGTGATGGTTGTTGCCTGAGAGGTGGTGCTTGTGATGGTGGGAGCGACTGCAACAGTTGAGCTTTTGGTGGTTTCAGTGTGTATCACAGACACTTCATCGCCCTTATCGCCATCGTCATCATCATGTGTAACATTTTTATTTGAATTATCATCATCATCATCATTTTGACTACTGTTCAAACGTTTGTATGGAAAATATGAAGTAGTGGTAGGAGAAGTAGTAGTAGTAGTAGTAGTAGTAGTAAAAGTAGTAGTAGTGGTTGTAGAAGACTCACCAGATTCCCAGTCCTCCTCTTCGCCTACACCGCCGTCGTTGCCACCACCGCCACCCACACCAGCTGACGACGCCGACGATGAAGATTGGCTACTTATGCTGCTGCTGCTGCTACTATTACTATTACTGCTCGTATTATGAATATTGTTGCTGCTAGTGCTGCTCTTATTATTCTGTTGTGACTGTAGCTGTGGCTGATTCTGAAACTGTTGTTGTTGCAGAGGTATCGCCGTTTGTTCGTGGTGCGGATGCTGGTGGTGGTTGTGGTGGTGGGTATGTTGATGCGTGTGCTGCTGCTGCTGCGATTGATGGTGATGATTACTATTATGATTTTTATTGTTTGATCGATTTATTGATTCGGGATTTACGGACGGCGTTGGTTCACTACTTCGTTTCTGTTGCTGTTGTTGCTGCTGATGATGACGTTGCATAAGATTTTGCATATGATTCAAAGATGTTTGACTGCTGCCGCCAGCCACCCCACCCGTGTTTGGGGGTGAAAATGGTGGCATGCTTGTTGGCTTTCTACTTCGCTCAAAGTTCTGATACAGCGAATAATCACCGGTTTTACTAGACGTCGGTATTGCTGAGACATGAATTGATTTTTGTGTTAGCAACATATTGGCATTGTTATGTGAATTATGCGTCAAGCTGTTCACATGATTATTGTGATTGTTATGGGGTCGCAGCTGTGGAAATTCATTGCTGTCATTGATTCGGGTGTGAGAATTACATGGCTTAAGAACCAATTGCACCTGAAAATAAAAAAGAAGAAATGGAATACAATGTAGAAACATGTCGCGATTGATTTCTTTAATGCTCTCTCATTATGTTGCAGGCAAATATAGCATCGTCATGAGGAAGAAGAAAAAGCTTGTAACGCGGGTAATACCTCCCTTCCAGGGGTGCTGCTTCACATATCACCTGTGTACTTCTCAGAGAAAAACTTCGAAACCCTGATTCCGGAAAGTGACCTGTGGTATGACGGCATTATACCATTTGGTAACGCCATACATTTCTGCACAGATGGATCCAAACGGAGTAAAAAGTGGTGTATTCCCTGAACATCTTAACCTTAACAAACAAATCAATTCATTTACCTAATCACTGAAGTGTCATCCAAGCGATCAGCGAAGCCCTGTCCTGACTGAGGTGAAACGTGATATCCGCCCGCGATATTTGCATCTTTACGGATAGCCAGGCAGCAATTAAATCTCTTACATCGTACTCTATAAACTCAAAAGTAGTCAAACACTGTCCGGCTTCACTTGACGAGATATGTTTGGTACCAGGCTATAGAGACATTATGGGAAACTGTGAAGCTGCCTAACTCGCAAAAAATCGGCACCTCACTGCCAGGTGACAGAACCTTTTGTGACACAAGTACTCCCCTAACTAACTTTTAGTAACAACTCAGTAATCAAAGGAGACCTAAGGTTAATGAGAAAAAGATGGAAAACAGGCAACACTTGCCGAATCACTAAGCAAATCTAACCCAGTGGCGACCCTTATAGATCTGATAGTTGGATCACGGCTCCAAAATCAGTACCGCAGTGGGAATAATCACTAAACACTGCCAGCATTTTGGGCCTACACGCGAAAGGACTATTTTCGCAGAAGTTGTTTTTCGCATTATTGATGATTGCTTTTCGCAGAAGCTGTCTAGATGAAAAGGAGGGGGAAAGTGTGCAACACCTTCTCTGCAGCTGTTCTACTCTCGCCTTAGCTAGGGAAGCCATTCTAGGCTTCTACTTCTCTGATAACCTTAGCGATCTGAGAGAAAGATCATTGTCAGTAATTTGAATGAGGTGAGGTCACGAATTATGAAAATTACAGAATAAAGGGATTGAGCCTAGGATCCCAAAGGAAAGCTTCAACGCACCTACTCACCACGGCAACTATTGAACGGACTGACATTGATCAAATTCGAAAATCACATTACAGTGAATCTTCTCTTTACGGACACCCCTCTTTTTAAGGACACTTCGTCATGATCCCGGCGTCATGATTGCACCTACATAACGGGGAATCATGATTGTCCCGCTACTGTCCGCCATAGAGGAGTGTCACTGTACGTTCACACTAGTGATGGGCATTATCGAATGCAATTTAAACAATGGGGACTTTAGGAATCGAGATAATTTAATAATCGAATGATTACCCGAGATGGACGCAATCAAATGATCTTTCGAGTGATAATCGATTAGTACAACTTGGCGATTCTCTATATCATTCAAATGACTGCTAACTAATTACCAGCCACGAACACAAGACAAGTCGATAAATGTCACACTTTAGGGCGAGAACAAATAGCAAATAGTTGAGAAATACGAATAAATATAATGAAAGTAAAACGCAAAGGAAATGAACTCAAGTATCATCCCACTTCTCGGTTCATTATTAATAAAATTGGAATTCATTCGAATGATTCTGATGAGAGACATTTATCGAGTTCTCTTGTGTTGAATTGAAGAGAATGGGGTGTGACTGTCTATTGTGCCCCTTTCTTTATCTACGTCTTCAGAGCTGCCTTGAGAAAGCCTATGATATCTTTAGCTGGGATGTCCTGATAATCTGTGCCTGTTAGTGTGATTTTGTAAATTTTTTTGTATCTGCTTGGTGTCAGATTTGGACACTCGACCACTGGGTGTTCCATGGTCTCCTTTGATTGTCCACAGTGTCTACAGTTTACTGAGCTGCTGTGCCCCATTTTGTACATGTGGTAGGTGCATTGGAAGTAGCCAGTAAGCGCTAGTTTTCTAAGGGCAGGCTTGTTTAGGTTAAGACCCTCCTTGGCTCTTCTGGGATCAACATCATCACTCCTGATTGTTCAAGAAAAGGATGAGACATTTATTTGTGCAGTTGTTTATACGTTGTACGTCAGTGTAGCTGAATCCATGAAGAAGGAAAGACACAGAAAAAAAAGAGTTTCAGCACATTCCTTTGCTTCAATGTCTACCTTTATATTGCCCGCGCGTTTTCATGTCCTGTTTTTCCCTGCCAGCGCGTTGAGTATTTTGTGACACTCCCAAAACAGACCTGGACCTATGCCTATCTGAGAGTATCGGTATTTTAATATTTATTAGATTTCTATTGTTGATGCAAAATGCTGCATCATTTATGGCAAACAGTTCAGCTTGGAAGATAGTGGACTCTTTGGGCAGGGGCATGTGTAGGTAACATCTGGGTTCTACACTGCATTGTTCTACTCCACTCTCTGACTTCGACCGGTCTGTGAACCATATTTGAGCATCCTTAGTAATTTTGTACTGTTCTTTTTAATCAAAGACTGGTGTCATGCGATCACTGACCTCAATAGCATTTCCAAACCTGCAGTTGGGAAGCTTTTCATCACACATTCCAGAGAATTTCTAAGCGGACTAACTTGATAGATAGACCACAAGGTCTCTGTGCTCTTTCCGGGTGGTGGTCCACACTCCATGCCTATCGCTTATCGCTACTACAGAACTTTCTACTTAAACTAGAAAGGCTTGCTCGAACAAATCGTAGATGGTCAACTGGCACAGGGTGCCTCATCACCGAACAACTCTGACATAAGGTCGACGTAACCTAAACGATCGCCCAGTCTGACAGAAAACAGGACGAATATTAGAACTCACATAGGCGTTATAGCAAGGCATTGCGTCATAGGAACTCACGCCTCTAGACTTGGCCTCCCCCACAACGACTTCTGCAGAAGCTGCAGAGGCAAGGATGAGGAAGAAACCATTATACACTTGCTATACAAATGCAGCGCTCGCTCATCCCCTAAATTTACTGAAAGCCTAATATTTTGATTGATAGCCTGGCTGAACAAAGCAGCATAAAAGTCAGTCATCAGTATATCAGTTTCAACTCAGTATATGTTCCAACTCTCACCTATGGTCATGAAATTCGGGTAATGACCGAAAGAATAAGATCGCGAATACAAGCTGCTGAGATGAGATTTCTTCGTGCTGTTGTGGGAATTACTGAGAAAGAAACACGACAGTGCGCGAGGAACTCAACGTTGAGCAGTTGCTTCTTCGAACGGAAAGAGCTATGCTTCGTTGGTTTGGTCACGTAGCACGAATATCCCCACCGTCACAACTTCCGAGGCGGGCCTTAAATGCGATTCCATCAGATAGGCGACCACTTGCCAGTCCCAGGATGAAGTGGTTGGACCAAGTCCATGCTCGCCTGGTTACGCTTGGGCATAACCCTTGATGGCGGAGGATCGAGTTGCCTGGAGATCTCTCGTGCGAGGTTTACCCTCGCGACCCCTTTTGTGGATCATGTTTGTCAGAAGATGATGATGTTGATAATAAAGCAAGTAATAAAGCACTATCTCGTTTGCCGAATAGTGATCCGTAGCACAATGGGCCTATGCTGGCCTAAGTGTGGCTGCTGGCTTTTCGAGTCAGTCGAAATGAGTTGATAGTCTTTGAAATGCTTTTGATAATCGAGATGTTCGCGAAATGTTGTATTATTCGATTATCATTCGAATGCGCCCGTCACTAGTTTACACCAAATCGATTCTATTTGCTTGACAAAGAAAATGGTTCGATTTTTTCTGACTCTGACCTGAAAGTTTCACATTCAATGGTTCTCCCAATCGTTCCCAATTGCTGGCACAACAAAAACACACGCCGCATTGCCTTATCTTCGAATTGTGACACTTCATCGGTGAATATTAATGATAACAGGCTCATGTAACTTGCCCAGGGAACTGCATAAAATGGATATGACATGGCTAACAAAAGCAGAGTGCATTATGCTGATATAAAGGAGAAAATGATTCAATTATCAAGTGGCTACAATTAAAAGCAATTGACAGACGGCCTACATTAATGTTTTGACTTGAAAGAGGAGTTTAACATGTTGACTGCCACCACTGACCCCATGTACCACCGGTGGGTGGGCACCATACTCACTCATTATTAGGTGCATAACCAAGGAATTACATGACCGAAACATGAAACACGTGACGCTCTGAAAATGCTCTATGACTTGTACGTGGACAGTAGACAACGTGTTAAATGCATTAATTGAAATGTGCTCCAGAAACTCAACACAAAGCACACTATTGCATGATTTCTTTATGTGTTCAAATCATAACGGTTCAAGAGAAGAACAACTCAAAGAAATATTCTTCTAACTGAAACCCATCAGTCACTTGTCACAATCGAATAGCACCTTTGTGTTGTCTTTTTTTTTTGTTTTCTGTGAAATATTTACAAAACGTAAAAATGGTGCTGTAATTAATTATTTAGCTGTTGAGAGAAAACTTTAATTGACGAGCAGAGTTTCAACTCTTGATATTCGACAAGGTGAATTCAAGTGCTACGAAAATGTGTTCAGTTGTTTAAAGAGCCTCTTCATTTCTGTTTCCAAAGCATGGGTGATTTTTTTCTAAGTTTGAGAATGCATTTTAATTCAATTTCTTTACCTACAAAAATATGGTCACCAGGCTGTGCAAGAATTCAGTTCAGAAACTGTACCTTTCAGGTTTTTGCAGTTAGTGGTACTTAGGTGCAATTGTGTATGCGATTGATTTCCAATGTCAAGTGAAGGGCAAAAAAACAGCCATGAAATGTGTTGAATCCATGCTTTTGCGTTTTATAACCTATACTTGTTGAGCTAAACGAATATGCGCTTATGGAAAGAAAGACTAAACTAAAAAGAAAGGGATCCCTACATTTCCCATCCAATCACACAGTCGCACGTCTGCAATTAATATGTGAACGAGGCGATGTTAGAGGGAAATACAGGGCTCATAAGAAAACCAAAACCCATCTCTTTTCTCTTACAGATGCAAATTTAAAAACTAAGGCTACTGGAATTTTGGCTGTGTATATCCCTGCTTTGAAAATAATTATGCACGTCCAAAATAAACGACCAATAGAATTTGGCCTCATTTGGAAGAGGGAAAATTGGAAGAGAATCATAACGAACTATCTTTCATTCCGACCGCAGTCTCCTTCTTGCGCATTGTTTCGCGTATTCCTTATTCCTCCCATTTGAATTGAGGCCATCCTCTTTTAGGTGTGCGTGCACATCGAACTTTTCGTTTATACCACCAACATTGGCAAACTGTCTCAACGAGTCCCAAATGTTCCTATAAAACTGCATAGCGCATCATAAAGAATAAGATGAATTAGAACTGCTAAAGTGTTTGTGCAGATCCATTTACGATCCGCAATTAATTCGCAGAAATTCATTACCTTCGCTGTACAAGGGACATCTGGCGCTGCTTAAAAAGGATTAGTGTTGGTGTTTTATTGCCCATGCAATGTTGCATACCTGCGAATGTAGTCGCGTCACGCGAATGCATTTGCATTCTAATCAAGCTGTCAACAATTTGCTGCAGCATATATAACAGATCGTTTTCGTTGTAGGTCTCATTCGAGTACCAACTTTGGTCAGAACATAAGCGTGAAAGTAAGACTTTAACCACAGTCGAAATTCAGGAGACACTTCAAATTAAATCGAACCATTTGATTATAAAGTAAGTTCTTAAACTCTAAAGACAATTTTGAAACATTCTTCAACAACACTCACTTCTCATTACAGCCTTAAAAATCGAAAAATAATGGATTTAAGCATTGCTGCTAAGAAATTCTGTGCCGTCACTATGACCAAGAATAACCAGATGGGGGAATATCCTACACCACCCCCGTCAATCGGATCCATTGCAGGATCACCAGGCTCTACATCATCTCGTACAATCTCTCGCGGATCCTCGCTGGATGAAAATAGTCCCAGTGAGTGCAAACCTATTACTGGAACGTCACAGCGTCCTCCTCAGCAGTACTCGGAAGTAAGTCCTATTGCACTAGCAGAGATTCTAAAGAAGACACTAATTCAACGTCGAAGCGACACAAAGCCGTCAACGATGATCTTGAAGAAGATCCAGCGGTTGAAGAGAGCCCGAGAGGTGGGCATGCAGGAATCGCCCGCCCGGCAGACCCTTGTCTATCGTACCATGGCCAATTATTCCAGAATCAATGAAAACGCCTTTATTCGCATAGATGAGGAGGGATTCCACGAGAAAAAACGGCTCCGCATCCAAATCGAGGATGATTTGCTTAAAGATGAGAACATCTTGAAAAAATTCAAGCCGGATGATTTCCACGGTCTACCGAGAAGACTCAAATCGCGGGAAAATATCGACCTTATGGCTTTGATGCTAAAAACGTCGCTGGAAAGCTGCGATTCGCTTCCGCAAAACGATTCGCTGGCCTGGTTAGAATACATAGCACGTATGCAGGGCGTGAACAATGGAAACCGCCCAAGCGAAGTACGACAACCTCTGCCTGGAAAGCACCAGATGATCGATCGGTTGAAACAGATAACGAACAAACTTGCGACGATGGATGTACTATGGTCGTCGTTTAAACACAGGGGTGCAACTATTGAGATTTCTACTTACCCTATGGTGCTTACGAAGTCTGTTGAGACGCCTGAAGAACCGGAAATTGTTGAAAACCCCGAATTGCCACAGGCCGAAAATTTACAAGAAAACGACAACCAGGAGCCCGTGGCACAAAGACAAAAGCTCGAGTTGGAGGATATCGCACCAGAAAAACCTCAACCAATGGCCGCAGAATCAGCAGAATCTGCAGTCCCCCAAGTCAACCCCAGTGTACCAAAGGACCAAAGTTCAAAAATATTAATAGAAATCAACGGCCAGAACTCTGTGCCACAAAAACAACAGCTCGCGATGGAGGATATTCCACCAGCAAAACCTCAGCCATTGGCCAATGGATCCGCAGGATTTGCAGTCATCAAAAAAGAATTCAAATACATAGTCAAGCCAGAGCCATTACAGAGTGTCAACATGATTGGACGCGAGGTGGCCTATAAATATCCCCATCCATGTGAACACAATCCCGATCTATATGTGATTGGTCCAAATGGATCCACTATCGCAAAATCAGCCTGGGAGAGCATCAATTGGGAACACACGCCTGCAGTTATAACGAGAAAAATTCTCATGTGTCTGTTCGATAAGTACACTCTGGCCACTCATAATCTCTCGGGTAGGCCATCGCCAGCATTCAAGGGCATCTACAAGGCAGAGAAAATGCCCTTACATGCCGGCAAGGTTGCTGACACCGTCTCGATTGTTACAACTCACGTCAATGTCACCGCGAAGGAGGTGAGAATGGCGATCACAACCAAATGCGCGGATGAGTGCAAAATGCTGAGACTTCGCCAAGAGAAGAAATCCAAAATCAACAAGGAGTTCTTGGAGAAACTAGCAGCTCAACAGGTATAGACATCCGTGAGCTTCCCTGCTTGTACTTTTACTTTCTTTCATTTGTTGTACATTATTATCTGTACATTATTATATACATCTTTAAAATCCCCTTCATGAAAAACCAAAAAAAAAAAAAGTTTTAGAATAATTGTATGTTCAAAGTATACCGTACTTTAAGTTATAACAAAAAACAGATTTCAAAACTAACCAAATAACGAAAACTTCTTGCAAACTTAATGGGAACTCAATTTCCAGTGAAAACCAATCAAATGTATTTTAATGTTTGCTTTACGTTTCTAAAACACTAGTTCTGTCCATTTTTTAAATAAATATCAATGTTTTGTGTAAAATTTCATTGTTTTTATTCTCTTGTGTTTATCAAGTCACAGCAACTTCTGAAGGTTTCGCGATTTCTTGTTAGAGATGTGACGGATATCCGGTAAGTATTCGGCTTATCCGGCTGCCTATATAATCACCCCGACTACGAGAGTCGTTTTAGTAAACCGACACAAGGCGTTTTGAGAGTCGAGTCCTTTTAGGCGTTTGTGCATCGGTATTACGACACTATATCGACTCGAGCTTATTTTCCACACACATTCCAAAACTGACTGTCACTTTAAAAGCTTAACTTGTTGTTACGGGTCGTTTTGTGACAGCTACCTCTTTCCAAATAGCTTCGGTTGCATATGTTCGAGGAACTCTTTGAAATTCTTTGCAAAATGAATCACCCCTATTCCCAAATCCGCCGGCGGGAATCGTCCACCGATATAAAATTTATAAAATTTTCGATTCCGAAATCTTATCGAAGTGAATCGTCCGAATGTCGGTAATGTAAATTGAGATTCACTGCATTCTTAAATCCGATCGAATCGAATCACTCCATACAAACAGATCCACATCAAAATCGTTGCGGATTCATATAAGTTGAGTAGTTTAATAGTACAGATGTAAGTTATCTTTATTGTCATTAGCATTATTTAACAAATGAAACTGTAGGAAGAAAACTACATACAGGGAAAAACTCAACTTGACAAATGTACGCTATGAGGTGTGAGATTTTTTCTAAAATTTGAGATGTTTAAACGAAAAAGGGCGAATCAATCTTTCTTGTCTCTTATATATTTTGTTTAAGTTGAATAAATGCAATTTTATTTATTCGCTACTACATGCATATGTATATTATGTAGATATGTACATATGTGTGTATAAACTTTGTTTCGTTTTTATCAGACTTGCTTCATATGAGTCTGTTTGCCAGCCAAGAACTTGCTAGTTCTCCTTAAACATGATCGCACTTTTATTTTGTTCCTCTTATTTTGTGTCAACAAAAAAGGGAGCAATACTATCCATTATGTTTATTAAACAAACAATTTGGAAAGAAAAACACACTTTCCAATGTTTGAATTTCAAATTAAATTTCTCCAATCAAATCAATTCGAGGAACAGCTGATTTCGAAAAAGAGAGCAGTGATGTCGATAATTTAGTGCATCCGACGGATTTATGCCTGAAACCAAAATAGTGCCAGCCGACTTCAAGTTACGGCGAGAGCGCAATGACGCACTGCGTTGAAATAAATACTCAATTTATCAGCTGTTCTCTCTCTCATCTACTAGACGAAAAATATTGCCGCCTTTCTGCATACACTCATTTGAAATGACTTTTCTCGTTAAATTATTTTTAATCAGCTGTTTTCATTTCTCAAATGACAGTTGACACAAAATACTCTTAATTAGGAAGAAAGCTCTCAATCTGGGAGAAAATCCCTCTCACAGCGCACCCCTCTGTCAAAAATATCCAACATGTTGAATAATGATGTGCGATGGACTACGTTTTAGGTTTTATTACGATCCTCTCAATCTCTCTCATTATTCACTGACGCAGGTCGACGCTGTATTTTGTGCTTGGCCATTGAATTATGGTGTTGAAAGCCAACGCCAGTGCCAACGCACTGTTGTGTTTCAGGCATTAATGATAGCACGAATCCGTTCACGTGAATCAAACGAGTGAAGCGAATCTCCGATCCGTCGGATTTGGGTATAGTTTGTTTTTCTACATCATATCAACCAACCGATTTATTTATTTTGGGCTCGAAATTTTAATGCTTACGATATGAATAATTAATACCAACTACATTTTAGACAATTTTTTTCCATTTGAGGCGTTCACAAAATCAAAATCGCCTTCTTTTGTTGTTTAACTTGGCGGTTTAGTATAGAAAATCGACTTTTAGAATACCGACATACGACAACTGTCGCACAAAAAATACGTTCCACATGAGCTTAACCCCAGATGTCGCCGTATGGCGTAAAAAGACTACTTTATCGACAATCGTAATACCTACACGCCAGAGGCGTTTCGACACAAGGCGTTCAACGACTTTCGTAATTTGGGGTGATTATGCGGCCGGAGCCGAATAATCTTTTTATATCCGGTCGTATACCGGATAGTCGTTTTTTCAATAAAATAAAATGTTAAGTTTTATAATCTGATTGATAGACAATTTAATACTGGAGGTTTACTAAAGCCAAACCATGGTGAATGAAAATGAATTTTTCTGCATTCAGGAATAATACTGTATTACGTTTTTTTTCCATACGATGTCTGCTTCAGAAAAGTCTCTCACTGCTACAAGTAGATGAAAGATAAGTTTTGGAAAATTTTGACAAAAAACGTGAGGAATTTATTTCTGGTATTTTGGCTTTTTTCGAAATAGAGTGGACTCTCCCTAAGTCGAAACTCTAACTCGAACATTTTCGCCATATTTTACAAAACCCTTTCTCTAAAGCAAACTCTATCTAGCTCGAACAGATTATTGTATCCCGTCACAATTCGACTTCCACTGTATTTTCTGGGGTGAATGGTTTTTGTGAGATGAAAAGATGAAATAATGACAGCGTTTAAAAATACACCGGTAGCTAGCTGCACGGACTAGAGTTTGAAGAATGAGACTACATGATTTGTTTCATTTAGGTTTCAGAATGCGCTCCTTAGAGCTCGGCGCACTGTACGTTTGCACCTGGTGCACGCGGGTGAGCAGTGCCGATCACAAGATGTGAGGTTTTGCTCAAAATACGAAAACCTTACAATTCGTGACTCCTCATTTATTTCGATGTTTGCGATTACATCAAACAACAACAATATATACAAAATCTGTTTTGCATGGCTTTGCCGTCTGCCAGATTGACATCATTACTATTAATAAAGATTTGAACTAACATGCGTACATGAAGGGTAAAGGCGTAGAGACCGCTCTACATGATGTTGTCAGTCTGGTTGAAAAATCCCTAAATGTCAAAGAACATGCCGTCGCAGCTTTCCTAGACATTGAAGGTGCCTTCAACAATGTTAAGACCGATGCAATTAAAGATGCACTCGTAAAGAACAAAGTTGAGCAGTCCCTCACGTCGGTGATAACCAATATGCTCAGTAAGAGAATAATCAACGCAACTCTAGGCGAATTTTCGGTAAAAGCCATAGCCTCAAGAGGCACCCGACAGGGTGGGGTCATCTCCTGCTGTGGGTGCTTGTCATTAATGGCATTCTTGAGGAGCTGAAATGCTCGCGTACCAACGCAATCGCCTACGCCGATGACGTGGTCTTTATTGCCTGTGGCAAATTCCCCTCGACACACAGCAAATTAGTTGAACGCGCAATCAACACCCTCTTCAAATGGGCAAAATCTTGCGGTCTTGGGATTAACCCATCAAAAACAGAGTCCTTTTTACCAACAAAAGGGTCATCCCGCCTTTCAATCTTCCCAAAATTGAGGGTACAACCCCTCACTCTAAGGCAAGTGTGAAGTACCTTGGTCTAATCCTAGACAGGAAACTCAACTGGAAAACAAATATAGAAGAAAGAGCAAATAAAGCGGTCTATGCCTTATACCTGTGTAACAGGATATTTGGTAAGAAATGGAGTCCGAACCCCAAAATGATTCTGTGGATGTACACAGCCATTGTGAGGCCGATCCTGACATATGGCAGTGTAGTTTGGTGGCAAGCCTGTCTGAAAATGTCAAACTTAAAGCTGCTCACGAGCATACAGAGACCCGCATGCCTAGGTGTGACAGGGGCAATCTCACCCTCACAGCGGGTTTAGAGGTGCTACTGGATCTTTTTCCACACGACCTCTAAACACAGATCACTGCCGCAAAGGAAGCCATTAGGATCTCACAATCCAATAACTGGCACCCCAGCCCCTATGGTCATGCATGTATTCTTGATAGACTTCACATCGAACAATTAGAAAGCAACTACTCTCTCCCCACCCTCGATTTCGAAATACCTTTCAAAAAGTACTTCCCAACAAGGGAGGAGTGTAGCTCAAACGAACTAACTCGAGTTCCATCCATGTTTATACTGACGGGTAAAAGATGGAAAAAGGAACAGGCGCGGGCATCTTCTCCGAATGCTCTATCAGACTACCTGACTACGGCAGTGTTTTTCAAGCTGAGGTCCTTGCGGTCGAATAAGCGGCCAAATGGATATCATTGTTGGAAATACCACCAGCGGATATTATCTTCTTAATTGACAGTCAAGCAGCCATTAAAGCAATTTCGGCTATAGAGATCAAGTCCAAGCTAGTCGCAAGCTGTCGCGAAGAGCTCAAGGTTCTTGGCACACAGCATTGGATCACTCTGTGCTGGGTCCAGGTCACAGGGACATAACCGGTAACGAGGTAGCAGATGAACTTGCCAGGAAAGGGGCCGAATCCGAACCATCCCATGGATTTCCATGGGATGGTGGACAGGAAAATAGCTAACGAAAGGTGGAGTTCCATCCCCACAAGTGAGACCACTCGTACGATATGGCCTAAGTTCAACAGCACTAAAACCGATTCCCTCCTCCAATGTAGCAGGAAACTGCTGAGGATGATGGTCGGAGCTGTCACTGGTCATAATCATTTGAAGTATCATGAAAATCATGAATACAAAATGGGACTTACCCATGACACCATTTGCAGTGGCTGCGGGGACGAAGAGGAGATTGAGGATACATCCCACTATCTATCTTAATGCCCCAGTCTATGCAAATTAAGACAAAGAATCCTAGGAGAATTTTTCTTCCATGACCTCCATGACATATCAGATATCCCTCTAAAATCTCTTTGCATCTTTATTAGGATCTCTGGATGGCTGGATGGAGGAGGACGATAACCAACAACCTTGAAGTCAGGAGGTTTTCATTTTTCATCCGGCGGAAGGGTTTCACCCCATGGGTATCAAAATGGGTCCAATAAGACCTTAGTGTGGAGCGGCCCCGCCGCATCAACCCACTAACCTAACCTAACCTAACTACCGATAATTTTAGAAGTTCTCTCTAATAATATTTTCCCTGCATCTCAATGTTATCTACATCCATTTCGTTGAGCATTGCTAACGCCAAGGAAGTGTGTCTGGAACTCATCGGTGATTGCAGATACGAGTTCGATACGGGCAAAAGACAACATATCAAATGTGATAGTAAGAATGCGGAACAGCGAAGATGTGGTACGTATATTCAAATCAGCAATCAAGTTACGCGACACTGGTGTTGGGTCTCGAAATGATCTGATTTGTTCTAAGATGTCTCCTATTTGCTGAAGTTTGCAACAATTTAGAAGCCGTTAAATGGAAAAAGTCTGCAGGATGCAACGTTCAAGGCCACAAGTCAAACCAGAGCATGTTTTCCAAGCATTAAGAACATATTTTCACACTCTCATCTAATCAACCTGGAGAAGTCAATTTTGAAGTTTGAGAATGATTAGACAACGCAAGCAGTATTAACTTCTATCCAGGTACTCATCTATCTAGCAAGTCAATAAAATAGATGGCTATACTTTCCACTATTATCGGACCATACTCCTGATTCCGGACCCCATGTCTGGAGAAAACATTCAGTTAAATTATTTGAAGTTTGCTTTTATACTGCGAAGTTTTTCTAGAAAGGTATACATTCTGAGGATTGCCAGCAGACAAGAGTTCGCTTTGGTGACGTTTGCTTTGGAACTTGGTAATGTCACACGGGCACAAGAGACAAACAAAAGGCCAGACGGATAAGTTCAGAAACTTCCCAAAAAATTATTCACAATCAATTGAAACGGGAACATTTTACGAAATGAAATCAACTAATAAAGTGAAACATAAAAATCTATTTCAAAACATACACACAGTCAAACTCCTTACCTCAAAATCTGCAGGAAACAGCTTGTGGTCCTTGTCCTTGTGAGCATCATCCAATTCGCATTTGGGAAGCGTACATATAATTTTGATATCCTCGCCTTCGCCTTCATAGACTAAATGAGGAAAAAAAGCAAAGAAAACATCTCTGTTCAAAAATAATTCCACGTTCAAAAACCAGATGAGAAATTACCAGCAGTATCACAAACAAAAAACGTATTAAACCAAAAGTGAAAACACTTCTTGAGTTCAATCTTAACATCACCAGTCACAAACACATTCTGTTCGTACAGTTCCAGAGTCCGAGTTTTACGAAAATCAATTGGAAACTTATCCAGTTCCTGTGTGAAGTCAAATGGGAGAGGGGGGCAAGAATTAGGTAACAAACTTTGAATAGAGAAGTGAATGATGGTGAATTTACTTTAACTGTGACTTTTGTCCAAGATGGTCGAGCGGAGTCGATGTAACTAACTTTTGATGACTTTGAGTCTGGATGCTGGGTTCTGTGGTCGATCTGCTCCATTGTCGATATCAAACATTGCATGGTGCCCTCTCTCTGTAAAGTTGTCGCTGGTGAAAATCGAATTTCGCAAAGCTGAAAAGACGGTATTGTTTATTTTTAATTCCGGATACACTTCAAGGCTTCTTCATTTGCTCACCTGAAGACTTATCCTTTCGTATGTAATTTTCGATTGTATCAGTCTCGCATAGTACTGGACATAACGCCTCTGGGATGGTATCGTAACACCTTTCTGGTTCTTCGTTCGTTTCTCGCCATAATATTCCAAGGATTTTTCAGCTGTCTTCTCTATTCCACTATACAACAAGTAACAACAAATCATTGTTCCTGAAATGTCAACAAAAACTCATAAGACACACGGTCAAACAAAGTATGAAAAGTTTTACACACCAGTTCGTCCTTTTCCAGCTTTACAGTGAATAGCTGCTACATTTTGCGTATCTGCTTTCAGCCAACAATCTACGTCGTAACAAAATTTCTGTATCAGTTCTATTGTTGGCGGATTATGATCCTCGAATGCGTACACTGAAACTCTCTGAAAAAAATACAATTCATACAATTCGGAGGATGGAGGAGGGAGTGGAGGAAACTTACACCATGGAACTTATTCGCATCGTAGCTCATGTCTGAGCGTAAATTGTAGACCTTGTAGTGTTCTTTATGTGTAGCTTCAAAAAAGCCACAGACATCGTTTATGTGATTTCTGAATATACCTTGGACATTCTCTCCTGGGTAACCCATAGCAATTATATTGGGGCGAATATCTGGAAAAAAAGAAAAAGGAAATAAGTCGATTGGTTTGCTTTCTTCAACAAGGAATGGTGCTCATTTCGGTATAAGGCGTGGAGTATTCAACAGGGAAAAGATTACCGACCATTCTAATGATTTTGTTCAGTAACGAAGTGTGGTGACTTGGTTGGTTGGTTTTAGTGGCTACACGATTGAGGTCAATTAAGGTACAAGTAGAGCCGTTTTGATACCACACCTGGGTTGTTTGGATTACCTAATCCAAGTTGTGGAATTTAGGAATTTGATTATATTCGTTACACTTTGATTACTGATCTTGGAGAGGTTCTTATATATCCGGCACTAGCCAAGCATATTTCTTTGCTTGGCTAGTGCCGGACAGTCAACGCGAAAGGGAGGTAGACTTTCCTTTGAGTGTGTTTCGAGGCAACTGCGACAGTGTGGGTTGAAAGGTATTCCTAGTCTAGCAGCCTGGATGCCTATGGGCCAGTGCCCTGTGCTTACAGCGACGACTCTAGCTATTTCGGAACGCTTTCTTTGGAGAGGTCATTAGTAGGAGAGTCAGGTTTCCTAGAGAATCTATACTTGGATTCCCAAGTCCACCTTCTACTAGCTAAGGACAGGAAGTGTTGGTAGATGATGTACTTAAGGTGGTTAATCGGGTGGCCCACCATTTCAGCGGAAGCGTTGTCCGAAGCTTCTTGTTGGGCCAGTTCGTATTCAGTCTCAGTGGCTGTGTCCAGGAACCCACAGGCGAGTGAATTTGCGCCTTCTACTGGTTTGGTAGCAGTTGATTTGTTTCTTGCATTGTTGCACCAATTTGTAGGAAGTGATTGCTGTGGAGATGACCCTTATGGTTACTTGACTTTCGCTGTAAATAGCTGGGGCTGTATCATAAGGGCAGGTAGTACTAAGAACGAAGTTACACGCTTCTTAGAACGCCAGCACTTCAGCCGGGAAAATACTCGAGCGACTTGGGAGGCGGTAAGAATGAGAGATGTTGAAATCCGTCTAGAAGACGCTGCTGAGGGCATGCACTAACAGAACGTAGTTTTTTGTGTTTGCCCTGTGATGGTAAAAAAAAAAAGACCGCTCAGCATACACCGTTGTCTAGCTCAGCCCCGTCTGTGTAGATCAGAAATTGGTGTCTTCTCTGGATGGAAACCGGCATTGTGCTGAATATCGCCACTCGCCGTTGCAATAGAATTCCAGTCTAGGGTAGTCGACACAACTCTAGACTCGGCGAACAGATGAGCAAGAGGATGCTTCACCCCGATATCACAATGAGGCCATCAGGACGTGCCAAAAGTCGGTCTTCCCACATGCCTAGCCTAACCTATGATATTCCTCTTCTTAAATTAATATTCTTCAGGGGAGGGAATCTATTGAGGCGTGAAAGGTATGAAGGAATCTACTGACCTAGTTTAATGTACAAGGTGGTTTCTTTGTCAAAACATAGGTTATTTTGACACTGACAGCTGTTTCCCGTTCGAAATCTTGACAGAAAGTCAGTATCATACATCCGCGGAACGAAATGAATCGCTTTACTCTTGAACAACGTTGGGAAATATTGAAAACTTATTTCTAAAGTGAGTGCTGTGTCAAAAAGTGCGGTTTTTGAGCAGAAGTTTTGGCCTACATAAAGCACCCATCGCAAACTCGCTGTACGCAAGTTTGTGCATAAAGTTCGTGAGACTAGTGAGCTCGTGAGCAGCATTGCCGCTGAAAAATTCGATCGCAGAAAAAGTGTCACGAATCAAAAAAATAAGTTGCAATGAAAACAATTAACAAAGCCAAAATGTAATTTTCAACGCCTTGGTCTTGCCACGGTTACCTAAAGCTGAAAAA
This sequence comes from Eristalis intricaria, assembly GCA_964034865.1. Classification (NCBI taxonomy): domain Eukaryota; kingdom Metazoa; phylum Arthropoda; class Insecta; order Diptera; family Syrphidae; genus Eristalis; species Eristalis intricaria. The sequence goes on along the minus strand of OZ035874.1, from coordinate 63,961,486 downwards.
AACGTCAGACTAGATCTTCTTAAACTCAAATTCAAAATGAAGAGTTAGAGAAATCTGACTTCATCCAACAACTAATTAAACTTCAGCGAAAAGTTTTAAGAATAAATCCACCATACGAACAGGTTGAGCAATTTTGGAGTACGGATATGCATGCCAGCTTTGACAACCAATTAAAGAATTCGTTTTTTTCAGAGCATACAAACACCAGTTTGACCTCTGTATTCTCTAAATGTTATCAAACCAAGGAGTAGTGCAGTTTTTTTAGTTGCATCTTCTTATTTTCTTGGACAAATTTCATTTTGTCTGTTTGTTGTGCTTTAAATGGTTCCTTAGGCTCGGAAAGAATTGTCAACATACATTACAAATGTGCCCATCCTTTGAAATAATTCCTTTTGAAACTAATTTCAAATATTGTATCTCTTCATATGAATCCACAAAGGATACTGATCCGATCTTGACCCCCGTCTTATAAAGTAGTCCTTAAAAGTCGCAAGAAAATATAAAGTGTCAAAATGGAGGTATTTTTAACAATTCGTGTCACGGTCTCTGTGTGTCAAAGAAAGAGTCAAAATTGCGACTAAAGTCGCAAAGGGGCAACCCTGATCTTGGGTAACCCAAAACCCCGTTAACATTTGAACTGGTAGCTGCGTCGAGCAACGAGGGAGAAGTGCGGCGGGCTAGGTACGGAATATTAGAACGGCCGATGGGAATTTAGTGCCATGGCGTCAATCAACGAGAAACAGCGTCCGCTTTGCGAACGCGAGTACTATCGAAACAATAATTGTTCGAATCTAGCTCAACAAAAATGTTCCGCTCATTGCAATATACGCCATAAAAATAAAACACCTTCGATTCAATCGAGGGATCCAGAAATTTGAAGAAACTGTTTCAACAACAAAACCACGATCTGGCCGATCTAGAACATCACGGGATATCAACAACATAGAGCGTGTTAGAGCTTCAGTTCGTGAAGATCAAAGAGGAAACGCTGTTACAATGAATTCAGAGCGGTATATTGCCATGCTACAGAACTTGTTTGCTCCATCTTTACGAATATTATAGTTTGGATCAACGGTCGTGGTTTCAGCAAGATTGGGCACCATGTCGAACTCCCAACAACTCTTTAAGTGCTGTTCGCAAAATCGCATTTCGATCAAAAAGTCCAAAGAGGTAACATTAACTGGCCACCTCGTAGCCTGGACGTATCCCCAAGGGATTCTTTTCCTTTGGGGATACCTTAAAAGTAAAGTCTTTTATAGCAATCCAGTGGATTCTGAGGAATTAAATGGGAAAGAAATACAAAACATTTGCCGAAACACTTGTCCTAAGGTCATTGAAAATGTCCGTTCCAGCTTACAGAGGTGTCAAAATAATGCAGGATCGCGTGTGGAAGAAGTGATTTTTAAGAAATAAAATTCCAATCCCACGTTATCTACTTTCAGAATAAATAAGCATTTTCTCTTACATATTCGCCCTATTGCGATAATGGTTTTTATTGAGCGACACTTCTCACTCTTTCTGTCGAGTCACTTTTTAGGCGTTCAAGTATCGGTGTTGCAATACGTACAAGCCAGTCGTTTACGATCCACTTGAATTCCACATAAACAACATACATTTAAAATAAATTTCAAATTTGTGAATAATAAATAATGAATAGTATTGCACTTTTTGTGGTAATTTAGATTATAAATGAAGATGAGAGAGAAGAAGGGAAACAAATGAAGTTAATAATAGAAAGGAGAAGATTAGGATCGAAGTCCACCTATCCCATGAATTTGCCTGATTCGAATTAAGTACGAGAATTATTTTGAGAACCTTGACCATTTTGAGAACATGACTTTTTGAGGATGAAGAGGAAAGCCCATCTCATTAGGAAAGAAGCCCTGGGAGAATACTATATAAATGAACTAGAGGATCTATCCAAAAAGGATGTCAAATCAATCTGGGCTTTCGTCCAAAAAACCATAATGATTCCAGGAGTAACGAACGGTAACCGACTCGGTGGCAGCACAATGGACCCCTAGGTCTAAGTGAATCCATAACTTTCGATGGAAGCCACATAACCTAACCTAACCAAGTAAGCCCTATTGCCACATCCTCGTAATTTCGTCTGGGAATTTATCTTGGATTTGCTAACGGGAAGGGACGAATGGCGAGCTTCCTGCGCCAGAAAACAGGATCACTATCGGTTGGTCTGGGCCCTAGTGAGCCTCAATCGTAATAAGAATAATTGCTCCGAACCGAAAGCAAACACCTCGGATACGCATGGACAGTGTTAATAAAAATCCAAGAGGATTGTAAGGTCAGATAGTCCGTATCTCAGGCTTAGATGTGAACATTTAGCTGAAGATCTCCGGCGAATCTGTAAAATATATTCGTTTTAACGAACTGTAATATCGATTAAACGAGGCGTTCATTTCACGCTGTACACACTTAACTCACTGTCTACAAGAAGTCATTCTCGCGCTAGTGGAAGTGTGTGTGTACATATTATGGACGCTCATTATACATCGATACATCGTAAGTATCGATGTTTGCAAATCGATGTGTCGAATCAAGCATCACATGCTTTCGATGTTTATACCACGTTTCCACCGCAAGAAACCGCGAGGTCCACCATACATTTTCAGGGTCTGCAAACCTCGCGTTTTCAGATAAACCTGGTTGCAACCCCCTTGAATTCATCCGAACAGAACAGGTTGTCAAACCCAGCAAGCCTACACAGTGAACTTCAGTTTATTTTGGTGATCATTTTCTCATTCTATCTCTTTCTGTCTGCTGGTGTTCTCACACAATTATTTCCTGACAACAGACAGCTGTTCTGTACAATTACATAGCCTAGGTGTGTCAATCATTCCATTTTACTACAGCTTATTCCCATGGACCTCTTTGGGAAGCTGGAACGCTACCAAGGCAGCGTTAAGGCTACGGGAGTACAACCGCTGGAGCAGTTCACACAGCTTAGGTCCTAAAGAGATAATCAGAAATGCGAGACTACCAACGCATGCAGATTATACGATACCCGCTTTAGACTTCGAGCGTGTGTTCAAAAATCCCAGACAGAGAAGATTGGGAAGATTGGCTACCTGGAGATCTACACAGATGGCTCAAAAACAGACGAGGGCACCGGACTAGAGCATTCGCGGTATCGCCGGACATATCCTTTTCCCTGTCGCCTCGACTGCGCGAACATTGTATTCCAGGCAGAAGTTAAAGCTATCCACGAGGCTGCCCGCTTACTGTCAATGAACCCGATAGACGGGCTATTTATCGCCATTTACATAGATATTCAGGCGGCCATAAAGGCTCTGTATACACCATCAATTAAATCGAAGATGGTAAAACTGTACCGTCTATCTCTTAGGGAGATAGCGGTCAGATGCAATCTTATGTGGGTTCCTGGGCATAGTGGTGTTCCAGGCAACGAAAGGCCCTGGAACACCACTATGCCCAGGCATCCATATGCCTCACTCAAAGTAATGAACACCATGTTACTTACAGATGCCTTCGACTCCGCTAATCGGAGATGGATGGAACTAGATACATGTAGGACTTCGAGGCTTATTTGGCCCTCACTAAATCCAAACAAAACAAATACATTCCTAAAACTAAACAGAAATGTCACTGCCTTCTCGAAATCCATGCCAGAAGAATGGGAGCTCCCACAACGACTACTACAGAAGCTGTACAGGCGAGGAGGAGGACGAAAATACGCTCACCTCCTCGGCACTTGTCCAGCTCTTGCAAAAACTAGAAATGATATTCTAGGCAACTACTTTTTCAGAAACCTAGAGGAAATGTCACACTTGACGACTGGATGGCGCAATTGGTGGTCTGGTTTTCAAATCTGGTCCAGTGGGATCAAATTAACGGGATCAAATTAACGGCACTATCACTGGAGTAGTCAGTGGTAGCAGTCTGACTGTGGGTATCACAATGGACCAACATAGTCTAAGTGTGCTGGTGAATTCAATAGCAACCCCTCTACCTAACCTAACATAAATGTCACATTTAAATATACAAGACATATCTAAGTTTATCAGAAAAACTAATTGGCTGTAAATCAGCACAGGAGTGGACTTGTCAAAGTAGGTCACTAGAATACCTAGAGACTAGGTTTACTTCATTTTCGTTAGTGTAGTCCCTTTTAAAAGGAGCCGGTGGAAAGCACCGGGTAGTGACAGCACAAAGGATCCAACCACGATCTAAGTGGCTCGTCGTTTGAAAAAATGTCACCGCCAAATAGCATCGTACTACTCGTCGTTTATTTGACATTAAACGAGAGTTATAATCGAAAATGAAGTATTACAAAGATGGCCGACTCACAGCTGATTGCCCCCTAATCCATCGATGAATTTGAGTGCCTTTTTGACACATATTCATGATTTTCTGACGGTTATTCACGAAATAACGTGCATACCGTCCTCTAATTGGTCAATTTGGCTTAAGAAAGCGTTATAAAAAACAGTTGTCAAAAATGTTAAGGGGCAAGAGAGGTCGTGCGTCTCTGTAATACTCCATTTCTGGTTATAATACCTACGAGTGACATATGTGTAACTTATTTACAAGCAAAACGACATTTGTCGTTTAATAAAAACGACTATCGCAATGGGTGTTTTTTTTTTTTTTGTATCATCGTATGAAATGTTAACGGCCTTTGGGCCACCCTGTATTTCATAATTAAGCAATAATACATGGAATAAATTTAATTTTGCTAATTTTACTGCATTTTTAGAGGAGATCATCTCTGGAGGATAGACGACATCGCTGACACCAATCGCAGAGGAGGATGTGTGGAAAGAAGAGACTGATAGCTAGAGAAACTTGTATTTACCCCACCCTGTATTTCATAATTAATGGGAGTGTTTGTTCTTACTAATAAAGCCTTAATACATGGAAGGGATCTTTCGAGTCACTGACAATGCTCAAAGAGTATTTCCTGTCTAGAAAAAGCTTTTCAAACTTGGCCGTCCGGAGTCGGCATTAAACTGTAAGTCCCTTCCACGCGTGAGAGAGCAATAGCACGGACAAGACGAGTGGTTGCCGAGAAGCTAGGCCCAGGTCCGCCTCGGACTGTAGCGCCACCGATATTATTATTATTACATGGAAGGGGATTATCTCAGGAGGGTGGACGACATCGCAGACAACATTTGTACAGAAGACTGAGTCAATGAAGAGACTGATAGCTCGAGAAACTTGTATATGGCGCACCCTGCACAATCAGGATTTTCCAACAAGGTCAAGCGAAGCAAAAAAAAATAATAACAAAGCTCTTAAGGCTATAGAGGCTTCACAAAGTCCAGTGTATTACAAAGAATTAACAGAGAGAAGGAATCCTACCATGGAAGGATGTCGGAAGTACATTTCATGTAATTAGAGAAAGCTTAAAAATTGAAAAAAATTTGTTTTTACTTACAAGCTAAGTCCAAGTCAAAGCCACCTTCTGTGTACCGTCGGCGCTTTTTGCTGACCATGGTTCGGAGCAACACTGATATAGTGTTTGCCATTTTGTAAAAAATTAAAAATACGTTCACTGCGTTTCTCCCCGTCGTGGTCGTGTGTGTGTTGTTGCCTCCTTAGATTATAAAAAGAAATATACATAAATATAGCATATAGTGTTTATATACGATGGTTTGTGTTAATTTGTTATATTTCTGTTTCTCTCTTGGAGAGAGGACGGTGGATTCTGAGATAGCACACACGTGTACACCGGCTCCTCGTATTTGTCTGAAGTGTGTGTATTCACGTCGTTTAACACCTTTCTCCGTGAAGAAGGCGTCGTCTGTGTGTATGCATGTATATTTCAAATGTTTGCGAGGAATTCAAGGATTATCACAAGGAACCTATGTGAAATATATCTTCTTGTATTTATTTCCTCTATCACAACGTCCTCCTCCTCGTCTTCACGTCGCGATATCACGGTGTTATCTAGGTGTCTACCTCTTATTCTGCTCCTTTTGTGGTTGCTGCTTATTGCTGATTTTCTTACAAAACTATATTCTCCTTCTTCCTCTTCCGATTCTGCGTCTGATTGCTCAGTGTATTCTCTTCTTATTCTGCTCCTTTTTCGTTTATCCTTTGATTTGATCACAATTGTTGAGTTTTGATTGATTTCTTGTAGTTTATGTTTTACTTGTTGCTGCTGCTGCTGCTGCGGCTGTTGTTCCGGTTCCTGTTGTGGTTCAAGTACAAAAATTGTTCTGTCCTTGAATAATTGTTCCGTTATGTTTGAGTTTGAGTTTGATTTAACGATTTGGAAGGAACTCATTTGTTCTATTTGATGATGTAAACGATGACAGCGACGACAATGATAACGATGACGACGGCGACGGCAATGGTGATGACGACGACGACAACAACAACAACAACGATGACGATACTAACGACAACGACAACGACGACAGCGGCGACAACCACGCTAACGATATTGACAATCGTAACATAGAAAAAAGTCCTTCGTCCTTTGATGATGTCACTTGTACTGATGAAGACGACAACGATGCAAACGCTTGCAACAACACCGAAGACGACAACGATGCTGGAGGCAGTATATGTATTGACGAACGTTTAAACATTTATTTTTTATTTAACGATCTTCTATTGATATTCTAGTTGCTGCTGTAGTGGACTCTAAACTGCTGTTACATTGAATTGTCGAAGCGATAGCATTGAGAATTTCGCCGATAATCGAAAGTCATCGTGCAATGACGTTATACAATGTGAAAACGTATGCTTCTCTGGTAACTACAAATTATCACGGATTCAGGTTGTTTAAATTTCTGAAAAGAGAACAAAAATGATTTTCTATAAATAAATCTGTCATTCAAGTTGTTTGATATTTTAATTTAAATTTTGAAAAAAAAAAGGAAGTGTGATAATGTTTTTTCCATGCGTTTTCTTCGAATCACATTCAGTTCTGAACAGTGTTATTCCTCCTATATTCCCCTCCCCAACTCGAAATCGCGAGGTTTGGATGAACTTTTACTGTTCCCGCTTAGTTTTTCTTTTGTTTCATTAGCTGTCAATTTTAAAGCAAAACAGCTGTTTGTTAACAGGAATTAATAGTGTTGAGAAAACCAGAAATGACAAAAGTGAGAAAATGAACACCAAAATGACCACAATGAACTTGTGGCTTATTCGATTTGACAACACCTCACGGACGTTTGAACTCAACTCACTTCCAACTAGGTTTAGCCGAAATCTAGAGGAATGGCAAGGCCACGGACATTTTGAGAAATTTGATCCCGGCGTTTGGGAATATACATATCTAAGGTTAGGGGGTGGCAGCTCAGCCTCACATAGTCCTGTTGATCCATAGTGCAACCACTAAAACAGGTCTATGTGAGGCTGATCCATAGTGCAACCTAGTTGTAGTTCACTGTAGCTGCATTTAAACATAATGTTTCAGTGGTTCTTGCGAAATGCATAAGATTTTGTGGTTTCACGATGGCCACATCATCTAAGGATTTAAAGAAAGGTTGACCTAGAATATTATACCGAGTTTTGACTAAAGCCTAGCAGAAACAAAGAAGTTGCTCATGAGTTTTAGCCACCTTTGCAGTTTTTGCATCTATCAGTGGCAATCAAGCCTAGTCTATGAGCATGATAGGCAGTGGCTTATAATGATCCCTACAAGTATACTGCAGTTAACCCTCGGTAAAGAGATTATTAGTTTTGTTTTGTCGAAGTTGTATTTGTGCCAGAAAATGGCGGTCTTGTGACAGGAATAACTACTAATCCACGCATTGTTTGCTGTAATAAACGTCGTCAAGTTCTGCGATGCGTAGTTTGTCAGATGACATTGTGATGCCAAACTTAGATAACTCGTCAGCTGTTTCGTTTCCCTGGATTCCTGTGTCCAGGGACCCATATGAGGGAGACTGCTTTGACACAACAGAGGTCCTGCAGCGCCTCGAAGCAGTTGAATACCGTTTTGGACTTTATTACGTTACTTTTAAGCGCTGCTTTCAGCACTGCCTGATTGTCAACATAGTTATTAATGCGAGTGTGGTTTACGCTGCATTTTATGCACTGCGCTGCTTTCTGGATGGCTGCTTTCCGTATGGTAATTATTTTGACGCTTGTAGGCTTACGACTTAAGACTAACTTAGGTTAAACAATGTAGGAGGCTTAAGAAGCGTGGATCTCTCCAATCCTATGTTCTGGGACAGGTCACGTTATAGAGAGAAAGAGAAAGAGAGAGAGAGAAAGAGAGAGAGAGCGAGAGAGAGAGAGAGAGACCTCTCGATACAGACATAGGCGGGTGCATATCAGCACACTAGAAATGTCCTTACTTATGTCATAATATACATACAAGATATATGATAAATTATAATAAATATGATAAATACGATTTATAAATACTTCTTCCGCTGAAGTGGACCCTCTTTTGACGATCACTTCCTGGCATTGGATGGAAGTTGTTCTAGAAATTTAGTTCGAGAGGTACATATATTTAAAGATTTGCTGGGTCCGTCACACCACCTGCCTATTAATCCCAAACGACGCTATGATTTTTTCTTGAATCGAATGTGAAAGAAGAACAGTTTGAAAAATTCCCAATTGATATTGTCCTTAAGTATGAGTGCGTACACACTACTCTCATAAATTGGGAAACCTCAAACACAATTGATTGAAAATTGTAACCCATCTACATTACTCAGTTGTTAGCAGATTGTAGTTTGATATTTCTTTTCATTTCTCTGTTTGAAAACCAAATATAAACAGCCCACGGTACAGAAAATACATATGTATACTGGGTGGAAAAAATACAAGTTTATTTTTAAAAACGCAATAAAAAGAACAAAATTAAATTGTTTCCATGCATTATGACTTTATTAGTAAGAGGAAACATTCCCAACAATTATCAAATACAACGTCGGCGGTAGCGCAATCTGTCACCCCAATATTACAAAACATTGTTAACGGAATCGGGCTGTAGCTCACGGATGAAATTGGCCTTAAGTGCTTCAATCGTTTCCGGATTGTTGGAATAAGACCGGCCTTTCACGGTTCCCCACAAAAAAAAAAAAGTCCAAATGGATCAAATCGCACCTTCGAGGCGGCCAATCGACATCGCTAAACTGCTGATAGCACGATTTGGGAAAGATCGATTTTGCAACAGGTAGAGTTTTCCTTATTCTATTGCTAATGCACATTTTTAATGAACACACATTTTCAAGAAATAATTCGATTGTACTCATTTGTGTTTGCCACATTGGTGTGTAATGCGATAAGATCTTTCAAAAAGGATTATATTTCCGAGGATTGCACGTTTCGAGTGAATTCGGAGAAAGTTACCGTAGACTGCTATGGCAAATTACAGTATTTCTCTCGAATATCCCCGTTTCCATTAGCGATTAACGCCATCTATGGCACCCACAATAAAATTCTCATTCACACACTCTTTACTTCCAAAAATAACGAATTTGAAATTTAAAATTGAAGTGAAGTTGGTTGCATTTAAAAAAAAACCGTATCTTAGCTAAGCCCGACTTAAATATTTACGAGCAACGCAGAATAGGTAAAGTTGAACTTAAGATTTAAGGGTAATTTGGCTAGGAAGTAGATTTAAGTGTAGTATCAGCAAAGGGCCCTGAGGCTCGTTTTGGTCAACTTCCCGGGAGTTGATCACAACGGGCGAGTTGAAAACTTGTTTTATTCACTATTTCAAACAGAAATGAAGTATTACCAGGATGGCCACCTTCTACCTCTCTTACCCCTTAAAATTCTTCACAGCTGTTTTTTATAAAGTTTTCTTATACCAAATTGACCAATCAGAGGACGGCATTTACGTTATTTCCTGAATAACCATCGAAATTTCATGCATATCTGTCAAAAAAGCAATCACATTCGTTGATTTCGGCCATCTCTGTAATACTTCATTTCTGATTCCAACTCAAAGCCTAAAAATTAAAATCCAGAAGTTGTCGAATTTTCAGTTTTTAAATCTCCCCTGGGATATTTTTGACAATTCACACATCCAATGTCATTTTCAACTTTCAATTTACGGTGTGTGCTGTTCGTGTGCGCTATGAAAAGCAGAATTGAGAGCGAACGTTTTCCGGAGAGACAATGGTTGGGTATCTCTATCCTTCAATTTCTCTGGTTTTCAGTTGTTGCCGGCATATTATGGATAACAGCGCAAGCGACTATGCACGTTTGTACTGCTTATAAGCTTAATAAGTCTGCATTCGACTATTAAATTGATCCGAGAGCATACTATTGTCATACGATTCGTCACTGTGTAGCTGCTCGTAATTCATGGGATCCGTTAACAAATGAAAAAGAATCAAATACTTCACTATTTCAAATCAAATCGAAAGGGCCAGTGTCTTGTCTCGTTTCACGGCAATGAGATCTCTATTAGTTCGATCACCATCGTTTTGAGAGACGAAAACGATAAATGGATTCACAATCATCCCATCTTGTATACACACAGGCAGGCAGGCAACTACGATAATGGGAGATATGAGAGGAGAGCAAAATCCCTGTCTTCATCCCTTCTGCAATTTCGTAAGTTGAAGAAATGAGGAGTTGATAAACTCACGAGTTGTAAATTGAAAGTTTAAACCACAAAATTAGAGTGAATGAAAGCAAATCCAGAAGTTGAAGAGAAAAACCCAAAAGTTGTGCTGAACTTGAAGTGAACAAAATGTCCCTAAATCTTCGAGAGCAGAGTGCACTGCAATTGCACGGAAGGTAAGTGCGACGATTTCTTCATCCTCTTCATCTGTGCAACTTCTACAGCAGTCGTTACTACGAGTAGTAGATGCTTTGCAGTCCCAAAGAGTCTCTATAGAAAATGCTACCAAATCTCCCGATGATGTGTTCAACTCAGATGGGAAACTCGCTAAACCTGGACCAACCACAGTTACCAACAAAACCATGCGTATATAGCAAAGAACTAAGTCCTCGAAGAGCAAACCAACATTTTTGATGAGCGTCATTGTTACACAAAATTTCACAATGCCCCCTAATGAATCAATGACAACATAGATCGTATGGATCATCAAACAAAAAAAAAAGAGCTCACCCTCCTTGTCCACTGAATAAAGTGAAATACGATGAAATAGCCCCAGTGCAATGATAAGCCCCCCAAAACGTTCACACAACCCCTTAACAGCGTCTAATCTAATCTTAAAGAGACTCCTAGTCAAATCGTGCACACTTATCAGAGAGAGGGAGAGTAAAAATAAACTCGCTCGAGGGAACGGATCAAAAAACGATAGCAAAACCATTCAAAATCGATCGATTATCCGATACTTAACCAGATGAGTTCGCCTGCACTCAAATGGGCAAGGGCTGAATATGTTTCGTCAATGAATCCCGCCACCCCCGCCAGCGTGCGACCAATGTGACACACAATGGCTCGCTTGCAAAGTCGCACGCTCGCCACGACATAACTAAAGTTAAGTATCTCCCCA